>CM031924.1:18304134-19646516 GCA_018703695.1 Prunus fruticosa | reverse complement strand
AAAACTTCGGAATCATCATAATATGGTGGGAGAAGTCATTTGGTGAGTTTTGAGTGAAATCCAATCGCTAGAACTACGGAATACACCAACCACTCCAATTCGGAACGAACTGCCTTTGATCTTGAATTGTCCAATTTCGTACACCTATTGAGATCCAATTTCGAGCCCAAAACTTGGGCATCGTCATAATATGGTGGGAGGAGTCATTTGGTGAGTTTTGAGTGAAATCCAATCGCTAGAACTACGGAATACACCAACCACTCCAATTCGGAACGAACTGCCTTTGAACTTGAATTGTCCAATTTCGTACACCTATTGATTTCCTATTCGAGCCCAAAACTTCGGAATCATGATAATATGGTGGGAGAAGTCATTTGGTGAGTTTTGAGTGAAATCCAATCGCTAGAACTACGGAATACACCAACCACTCCAATTCGGAACGAACTGCCTTTGAACTTGAATTGTCCAGTTTCGTACACCTATTGATTTCCCGATTCGAGCGCAAAACTTGGGCATCATCATAATATGGTGGGAGGAGTCATTTGGTGAGTTTTGAGTGAAATCCAATCGGCTAGAACTACGGAATACACGAACCACTCCAATTCGGAACGAACTGCCTTTGATCTTGAATTGTCCAATTTCGTACACCTATTGATTTCCTGATTCGAGCCCAAAACTTGGGTATCATGATAATACGGTGGGAGAAGTCATTTGGTGAGTTTTGAGTGAAATCCAATCGCTAGAACTACGGAATAGACCAACCACTCCAATTCGGAACGGAGTGCCTTTGATCTTGAATTGTCCAATTTCGTACACCTATTGAGATCCATTTCAGCCCAAAACTTGGGCATCATCATAATATGGTGGGAGGAGTCATTTGGTGAGTTTTGAGTGAAATCCAATCGCTAGAACTATGGAATACACCAACCACTCCAATTCGGAACGAACTGCCTTTGAACTTGAATTGTCCAATTTCGTACACCTATTGATTTCCCATTCGAGCCCAAAACTTGGGAATCATGATAATATGGTGGGAGAAGTCGTTTGGTGAGTTTTGAGTGAAATCCAATCGCTAGAACTATGGAATACACCAACCACTCCAATTCGGAACGAACTGCCTTTGAACTTGAATTGTCCAATTTCGTACACCTATTGATTTTCCGATCGAGCCCAAAACTTGGGAATCATGATAATATGGTGGGAGAAGTCATTTGGTGAGTTTTGAGTGAAATCCAATCGCTAGAACTACGGAATACACCAACCACTCCAATTTGGAACGAGTGCCTTTGAACTTGAATTGTCCAATTTCGTACACCTATTGATTTCCCATTCCAGCCCAAAACTTGGGTATCATGATAATACGGTGGGAGAAGTCATTTGGTGAGTTTTGAGTGAAATCCAATCGCTAGAACTACGGAATAGACCAACCACTCCAATTCGGAACGGAGTGCCTTTGAACTTGAATTGTCCAATTTCGTACACCTATTGAGATCCCATTCCAGCCCAAAACTTGGGCATCATCATAATATGGTGGGAGGAGTCATTTGGTGAGTTTTGAGTGAAATCCAATCGCTAGACTACGGAATACACCAACCACTCCAATTCGGAACGAACTGCCTTTGATCTTGAATTGTCCAATTTCGTACACCTATTGAGATCCCATTCAGCCCAAAACTTGGGCATCATCATAATATGGTGGGAGGAGGTCATTTGGTGAGTTTTGAGTGAAATCCAATCGCTAGAACTATGGAATACACCAACCACTCCAATTCGGAACGAACTGCCTTTGAACTTGAATTGTCCAATTTCGTACACCTATTGATTTCCAATTCGAGCCCAAAACTTGGGAATCATGATAATATGGTGGGAGAAGTCATTTGGTGAGTTTTGAGTGAAATCCAATCGCTAGAACTATGGAATACACCAACCACTCCAATTCTGGAACGAACTGCCTTTGAACTTGAATTGTCCAATTTCGTACACCTATTGATTTCCATTTCAGCCCAAAACTTGGGAATCATGATAATATGGTGGGAGAAGTCATTTGGTGAGTTTTGAGTGAAATCCAATCGCTAGAACTACGGAATACACCAACCACTCCAATTCTGAACGGAGTGCCTTTGAACTTGAATTGTCCAATTTCGTACACCTATTGATTTCCGATTCGAGCCCAAAACTTGGGTATCATGATAATACGGTGGGAGAAGTCATTTGGTGAGTTTTGAGTGAAATCCAATCGCTAGAACTACGGAATAGACCAACCACTCCAATTCGGAACGGAGTGCCTTTGAACTTGAATTGTCCAATTTCGTACACCTATTGAGATCCATTCGAGCCCAAAACTTGGGCATCATCATAATATGGTGGGAGGAGTCATTTGGTGAGTTTTGAGTGAAATCCAATCGCTAGAACTACGGAATACACCAACCACTCCAATTCGGAACGAACTGCCTTTGATCTTGAATTGTCCAATTTCGTACACCTATTGAGATCCGATTTCAGCCCAAAACTTGGGCATCATCATAATATGGTGGGAGGAGTCATTTGGTGAGTTTTGAGTGAAATCCAATCGCTAGAACTATGGAATACACCAACCACTCCAATTCGGAACGAACTGCCTTTGAACTTGAATTGTCCAATTTCGTACACCTATTGATTTCCATTTCAGACCCAAAACTTGGGAATCATGATAATATGGTGGGAGAAGTCATTTGGTGAGTTTTGAGTGAAATCCAATCGCTAGAACTATGGAATACACCAACCACTCCAATTCGGAACGAACTGCCTTTGAACTTGAATTGTCCAATTTCGTACACCTATTGATTTCCGATTCGAGCCCAAACTTGGGAATCATGATAATATGGTGGGAGAAGTCATTTGGTGAGTTTTGAGTGAAATCCAATCGCTAGAACTACCGGAATACACCAACCACTCCAATTCGGAACGGAGTGCCTTTTAACTTGAATTGTCCAATTTCGTACACCTATTGATTTCCCATTCAGCCCAAAACTTGGGTATCATGATAATACTGGTGGGAGAAGTCATTTGGTGAGTTTTGAGTGAAATCCAATCGCTAGAACTATCGAATAGACCAACCACTCCAATTCGGAACGTAGTGCCTTTGAACTTGAATTGTCCAATTTCGTACACCTATTGAGATCTCATTTCGAGCCCAAAACTTGGGCATCATCATAATATGGTGGGAGGAGTCATTTGGTGAGTTTTGAGTGAAATCCAATCGCTAGAACTACGGAATACACCAACCACTCCAATTCGGAACGAACTGCCTTTGATCTTGAATTGTCCAATTTCGTACACCTATTGAGATCCGATTGGAGCCCAAAACTTGGGCATCATCATAATATGGTGGGAGGAGTCATTTGGTGAGTTTTGAGTGAAATCCAATCGCTAGAACTACGGAATACACCAACCACTCCAATTCGGAACGAACTGCCTTTGCTCTTGAATTGTCAAATTTCGTACACCTATTGATTTCCGATTCAACGCAAAACTTCGGAATCATCATAATATGGTGGGAGAAGTCATTTGGTGAGTTTTGAGTGAAATCCAATCGCTAGAACTACGGAATACACCAACCAATCCAATTCGAACGAACTGCCTTTGAACTTGAATTGTCCAGTTTCGTACACCTATTGATTTCCGATCGAGCGCAAAACTTGGGAATCATCATAATATGGTGGGAGGAGTCATTTGGTGAGTTTTGAGTGAAATCCAATCGCTAGAACTACGGAATACACCAACCACTCCAATTCGGAACGAACTGCCTTTGAACTTGAATTGTCCAATTTCGTACACCTATTGATTTCCGATTGCAGCCCAAAACTTGGGAATCATCATAATATGGTGGGAGAAGTCATTTGGTGAGTTTTGAGTGAAATCCAATCGCTAGAACTACGGAATACACCAACCACTCCAATTCGGAACGGAGTGCCTTTGAACTTGAATTGTCCAATTTCGTACACCTATTGATTTCCGATTTCGAGCCCAAAACTTGGGTATCATGATAATACGGTGGGAGAAGTCATTTGGTGAGTTTTGAGTGAAATCCAATCGCTAGAACTACGGAATAGACCAACCACTCCAATTCGGAACGGAGTGCCTTTGAACTTGAATTGTCCAATTTCGTACACCTATTGAGATCCCATTTGAGCCCAAAACTTGGGCATCATCATAATATGGTGGGAGGAGTCATTTGGTGAGTTTTGAGTGAAATCCAATCGCTAGAACTACGGAATACACCAACCACTCCAATTCGGAACGAACTGCCTTTGATCTTGAATTGTCCAATTTCGTACACCTATTGAGATCCGATTCGAGCCCAAAACTTGGGCATCATCATAATATGGTGGGAGGAGTCATTTGGTGAGTTTTGAGTGAAATCCAATCGCTAGAACTATGGAATACACCAACCACTCCAATTCGGAACGAACTGCCTTTGAACTTGAATTGTCCAATTTCGTACACCTATTGATTTCCGATTTCAGCCCAAAACTTGGGAATCATGATAATATGGTGGGAGAAGTCATTTGGTGAGTTTTGAGTGAAATCCAATCGCTAGAACTATGGAATACACCAACCACTCCAATTCGAACGAACTGCCTTTGAACTTGAATTGTCCAATTTCGTACACCTATTGATTTCCCATTCAGCCCAAAACTTGGGAATCATGATAATATGGTGGGAGAAGTCATTTGGTGAGTTTTGAGTGAAATCCAATCGCTAGAACTACGGAATACACCAACCACTCCAATTCGGAACGCAGTGCCTTTGAACTTGAATTGTCCAATTTCGTACACCTATTGATTTCCGATTCGAGCCCAAAACTTGGGTATCATGATAATACGGTGGGAGAAGTCATTTGGTGAGTTTTGAGTGAAATCCAATCGCTAGAACTATCGAATAGACCAACCACTCCAATTCGGAACGAGTGCCTTTGAACTTGAATTGTCCAATTTCGTACACCTATTGAGATCCGCATTCGAGCCCAAAACTTGGGCATCATCATAATATGGTGGGAGGAGTCATTTGGTGAGTTTTGAGTGAAATCCAATCGCTAGAACTACGGAATACACCAACCACTCCAATTCGGAACGAACTGCCTTTGATCTTGAATTGTCCAATTTCGTACACCTATTGAGATCCGATTCGAGCCCAAAACTTGGGCATCATCATAATATGGTGGGAGGAGTCATTTGGTGAGTTTTGAGTGAAATCCAATCGCTAGAACTACGGAATACACCAACCACTCCAATTCGGAACGAACTGCCTTTGCTCTTGAATTGTCAAATTTCGTACACCTATTGATTTCCGATTCAGCGCAAAACTTCGGAATCATCATAATATGGTGGGAGAAGTCATTTGGTGAGTTTTGAGTGAAATCCAATCGCTAGAACTACGGAATACACCAACCAATCCAATTCGAAACGAACTGCCTTTGAACTTGAATTGTCCAGTTTCGTACACCTATTGATTTCCGATTCGAGCGCAAAACTTGGGAATCATCATAATATGGTGGGAGGAGTCATTTGGTGAGTTTTGAGTGAAATCCAATCGCTAGAACTACGGAATACACGAACCACTCCAATTCGAAACGAACTGCCTTTGATCTTGAATTGTCCAATTTCGTACACCTATTGATTTCCTATCGAGCCCAAAACTTGGGAATCATGATAATGTGGTGGGAGAAGTCATTTGGTGAGTTTTGCGTGAAATCCAATCGCTAGAACTACGGAATACACCAACCACTCCAATTCGGAACGAACTGCCTTTGATCTTGAATTGTCCAATTTCGTACACCTATTGATATCCGATTTCCAGCCCAAAACTTGGGCATCATCATAATATGGTGGGAGGAGTCATTTGGTGTGTTTTGAGTGAAATCCAATCGCTAGAACTATGGAATACACCAACCACTCCAATTCGGAACGAACTGCCTTTGAACTTGAATTGTCCAATTTCGTACACCTATTGATTTCCGATTCGAGCCCAAAACTTGGGAATCATGATAATATGGTGGGAGAAGTCATTTGGTGAGTTTTGAGTGAAATCCAATCGCTAGAACTACGGAATACACCAACCACTCCAATTCGGAACGAACTGCCTTTGATCTTGAATTGTCCAATTTCGTACACCTATTGAGATCCATATCAGCCCAAAACTTGGGCATCATCATAATAAGGTGGGAGGAGTCATTTGGTGAGTTTTGAGTGAAATCCAATCGCTAGAACTACGGAATACACCAACCACTCCAATTCGGAACGAACTGCCTTTGATCTTGAATTGTCCAATTTCGTACACCTATTGAGATCCGATTCGAGCCCAAAACTTGGGCATCATCATAATAAGGTGGGAGGAGTCATTTGGTGAGTTTTGAGTGAAATCCAATCGCTAGAACTACGGAATACACGAACCACTCCAATTCGGAACGAACTGCCTTTGAACTTGAATTGTCCAATTTCGTACACCTATTGATTTCCGATTCAGCCCAAAACTTGGGAATCATGATAATATGGTGGGAGAAGTCATTTGGTGAGTTTTGAGTGAAATCCAATCGCTAGAACTACGGAATACACCAACCACTCCAATTCGGAACGAACTGCCTTTGATCTTGAATTGTCCAATTTCGTACACCTATTGAGATCCGATTGCGAGCCCAAAACTTGGGCATCATCATAATAAGGTGGGAGGAGTCATTTGGTGAGTTTTGAGTGAAATCCAATCGCTAGAACTACGGAATACACGAACCACTCCAATTCGGAACGAACTGCCTTTGATCTTGAATTGTCCAATTTCGTACACCTATTGAGATCCGATTTCGAGCCCAAAACTTGGGCATCATCATAATAAGGTGGGAGGAGTCATTTGGTGAGTTTTGAGTGAAATCCAATCGCTAGAACTACGGAATACACCAACCACTCCAATTCGGAACGAACTGCCTTTGATCTTGAATTGTCCAATTTCGTACACCTATTGAGATCCCGATTTCAGCCCAAAACTTGGGCATCATCATAATATGGTGGGAGGAGTCATTTGGTGAGTTTTGAGTGAAATCCAATCGCTAGAACTATGGAATACACCAACCACTCCAATTCGGAACGAACTGCCTTTGAACTTGAATTGTCCAATTTCGTACACCTATTGATTTCCGATTCCAGCCCAAAACTTGGGAATCATGATAATATGGTGGGAGAAGTCATTTGGTGAGTTTTGAGTGAAATCCAATCGCTAGAACTATGGAATACACCAACCACTCCAATTCGGAACGAACTGCCTTTGAACTTGAATTGTCCAATTTCGTACACCTATTGATTTCCGATTCGAGCCCAAAACTTGGGAATCATGATAATATGGTGGGAGAAGTCATTTGGTGAGTTTTGAGTGAAATCCAATCGCTAGAACTACGGAATACACCAACCACTCCAATTCGGAACGGAGTGCCTTTGAACTTGAATTGTCCAATTTCGTACACCTATTGATTTCCGATTCGAGCCCAAAACTTGGGTATCATGATAATACGGTGGGAGAAGTCATTTGGTGAGTTTTGAGTGAAATCCAATCGCTAGAACTACGGAATAGACCAACCACTCCAATTCGGAACGGAGTGCCTTTGAACTTGAATTGTCCAATTTCGTACACCTATTGAGATCCGATTTGAGCCCAAAACTTGGGCATCATCATAATATGGTGGGAGGAGTCATTTGGTGAGTTTTGAGTGAAATCCAATCGCTAGAACTACGGAATACACCAACCACTCCAATTCGGAACGAACTGCCTTTGATCTTGAATTGTCCAATTTCGTACACCTATTGAGATCCGATTCGAGCCCAAACTTGGGCATCATCATAATATGGTGGGAGGAGTCATTTGGTGAGTTTTGAGTGAAATCCAATCGCTAGAACTACGGAATACACCAACCACTCCAATTCGGAACGAACTGCCTTTGCTCTTGAATTGTCAAATTTCGTACACCTATTGATTTCCGATTCGAGCGCAAAACTTCGGAATCATCATAATATGGTGGGAGAAGTCATTTGGTGAGTTTTGAGTGAAATCCAATCGCTAGAACTACGGAATACACCAACCAATCCAATTCGGAACGAACTGCCTTTGAACTTGAATTGTCCAGTTTCGTACACCTATTGATTTCCGATTAAGCGCAAAACTTGGGAATCATCATAATATGGTGGGAGGAGTCATTTGGTGAGTTTTGAGTGAAATCCAATCGCTAGAACTACGGAATACACGAACCACTCCAATTCGGAACGAACTGCCTTTGATCTTGAATTGTCCAATTTCGTACACCTATTGATTTCCTATCGAGCCCAAAACTTGGGAATCATGATAATGTGGTGGGAGAAGTCATTTGGTGAGTTTTGCGTGAAATCCAATCGCTAGAACTACGGAATACACCAACCACTCCAATTCGGAACGAACTGCCTTTGATCTTGAATTGTCCAATTTCGTACACCTATTGATATCCGATTCAGCCCAAAACTTGGGCATCATCATAATATGGTGGGAGGAGTCATTTGGTGTGTTTTGAGTGAAATCCAATCGCTAGAACTATGGAATACACCAACCACTCCAATTCGGAACGAACTGCCTTTGAACTTGAATTGTCCAATTTCGTACACCTATTGATTTCCGATTCGAGCCCAAAACTTGGGAATCATGATAATATGGTGGGAGAAGTCATTTGGTGAGTTTTGAGTGAAATCCAATCGCTAGAACTACGGAATACACCAACCACTCCAATTCGGAACGAACTGCCTTTGATCTTGAATTGTCCAATTTCGTACACCTATTGAGATCCGATTTCGAGCCCAAAACTTGGGCATCATCATAATAAGGTGGGAGGAGTCATTTGGTGAGTTTTGAGTGAAATCCAATCGCTAGAACTACGGAATACACCAACCACTCCAATTCGGAACGAACTGCCTTTGATCTTGAATTGTCCAATTTCGTACACCTATTGAGATCCGATTCGAGCCCAAAACTTGGGCATCATCATAATAAGGTGGGAGGAGTCATTTGGTGAGTTTTGAGTGAAATCCAATCGCTAGAACTACGGAATACACGAACCACTCCAATTCGGAACGAACTGCCTTTGAACTTGAATTGTCCAATTTCGTACACCTATTGATTTCCGATTCGAGCCCAAAACTTGGGAATCATGATAATATGGTGGGAGAAGTCATTTGGTGAGTTTTGAGTGAAATCCAATCGCTAGAACTACGGAATACACCAACCACTCCAATTCGGAACGAACTGCCTTTGATCTTGAATTGTCCAATTTCGTACACCTATTGAGATCCGATTCGAGCCCAAAACTTGGGCATCATCATAATAAGGTGGGAGGAGTCATTTGGTGAGTTTTGAGTGAAATCCAATCGCTAGAACTACGGAATACACGAACCACTCCAATTCGGAACGAACTGCCTTTGAACTTGAATTGTCCAATTTCGTACACCTATTGATTTCCGATTCGAGCCCAAAACTTGGGTATCATGATAATACGGTGGGAGAAGTCATTTGGTGAGTTTTGAGTGAAATCCAATCGCTAGAACTACGGAATAGACCAACCACTCCAATTCGGAACGGAGTGCCTTTGAACTTGAATTGTCCAATTTCGTACACCTATTGATTTCCGATCGAGCGCAAAACTTGGGAATCATCATAATATGGTGGGAGGAGTCATTTGGTGAGTTTTGAGTGAAATCCAATCGCTAGAACTACGGAATACACGAACCACTCCAATTCGGAACGAACTGCCTTTGATCTTGAATTGTCCAATTTCGTACACCTATTGATTTCCTATCGAGCCCAAAACTTGGGAATCATGATAATGTGGTGGGAGAAGTCATTTGGTGAGTTTTGAGTGAAATCCAATCGCTAGAACTACGGAATACACCAACCACTCCAATTCGGAACGAACTGCCTTTGATCTTGAATTGTCCAATTTCGTACACCTATTGAGATCCGATTCGAGCCCAAAACTTGGGCATCATCATAATATGGTGGGAGGAGTCATTTGGTGAGTTTTGAGTGAAATCCAATCGCTAGAACTATGGAATACACCAACCACTCCAATTCGGAACGAACTGCCTTTGAACTTGAATTGTCCAATTTCGTACACCTATTGATTTCCGATTTCAGCCCAAAACTTGGGAATCATGATAATATGGTGGGAGAAGTCATTTGGTGAGTTTTGAGTGAAATCCAATCGCTAGAACTATGGAATACACCAACCACTCCAATTCGAACGAACTGCCTTTGAACTTGAATTGTCCAATTTCGTACACCTATTGATTTCCATTCAGCCCAAAACTTGGGAATCATGATAATATGGTGGGAGAAGTCATTTGGTGAGTTTTGAGTGAAATCCAATCGCTAGAACTACGGAATACACCAACCACTCCAATTCGGAACGGAGTGCCTTTGAACTTGAATTGTCCAATTTCGTACACCTATTGATTTCCGATTCGAGCCCAAAACTTGGGTATCATGATAATACGGTGGGAGAAGTCATTTGGTGAGTTTTGAGTGAAATCCAATCGCTAGAACTACGGAATAGACCAACCACTCCAATTCGGAACGGAGTGCCTTTGAACTTGAATTGTCCAATTTCGTACACCTATTGAGATCCCCATTTCAGCCCAAAACTTGGGCATCATCATAATATGGTGGGAGGAGTCATTTGGTGAGTTTTGAGTGAAATCCAATCGCTAGAACTACGGAATACACCAACCACTCCAATTCGGAACGAACTGCCTTTGATCTTGAATTGTCCAATTTCGTACACCTATTGAGATCCGATTTCAGCCCAAAACTTGGGCATCATCATAATATGGTGGGAGGAGTCATTTGGTGAGTTTTGAGTGAAATCCAATCGCTAGAACTATGGAATACACCAACCACTCCAATTCGGAACGAACTGCCTTTGAACTTGAATTGTCCAATTTCGTACACCTATTGATTTCCGATTTCGAGCCCAAAACTTGGGAATCATGATAATATGGTGGGAGAAGTCATTTGGTGAGTTTTGAGTGAAATCCAATCGCTAGAACTATGGAATACACCAACCACTCCAATTCGGAACGAACTGCCTTTGAACTTGAATTGTCCAATTTCGTACACCTATTGATTTCCGATTCGAGCCCAAAACTTGGGAATCATGATAATATGGTGGGAGAAGTCATTTGGTGAGTTTTGAGTGAAATCCAATCGCTAGAACTACGGAATACACCAACCACTCCAATTCGGAACGGAGTGCCTTTGAACTTGAATTGTCCAATTTCGTACACCTATTGATTTCCGATTCGAGCCCAAAACTTGGGTATCATGATAATACGGTGGGAGAAGTCATTTGGTGAGTTTTGAGTGAAATCCAATCGCTAGAACTACGGAATAGACCAACCACTCCAATTCGGAACGGAGTGCCTTTGAACTTGAATTGTCCAATTTCGTACACCTATTGAGATCCGATTTCGAGCCCAAAACTTGGGCATCATCATAATATGGTGGGAGGAGTCATTTGGTGAGTTTTGAGTGAAATCCAATCGCTAGAACTACGGAATACACCAACCACTCCAATTCGGAACGAACTGCCTTTGCTCTTGAATTGTCAAATTTCGTACACCTATTGATTTCCGATTCGGGCGCAAAACTTCGGAATCATCATAATATGGTGGGAGAAGTCATTTGGTGAGTTTTGAGTGAAATCCAATCGCTAGAACTACGGAATACACCAACCAATCCAATTTGGAACGAACTGCCTTTGAACTTGAATTGTCCAGTTTCGTACACCTATTGATTTCCGATTCGAGCGCAAAACTTGGGAATCATCATAATATGGTGGGAGGAGTCATTTGGTGAGTTTTGAGTGAAATCCAATCGCTAGAACTACGGAATACACGAACCACTCCAATTCGGAACGAACTGCCTTTGATCTTGAATTGTCCAATTTCGTACACCTATTGATTTCCGATTCGAGCCCAAAACTTGGGAATCATGATAATATGGTGGGAGAAGTCATTTGGTGAGTTTTGAGTGAAATCCAATCGCTAGAACTACGGAATACACCAACCACTCCAATTCGTAACGAACTGCCTTTGATCTTGAATTGTCCAATTTCGTACACCTATTGAGATCCATTCGAGCCCAAAACTTGGGCATCATCATAATATGGTGGGAGGAGTCATTTGGTGTGTTTTGAGTGAAATCCAATCGCTAGAACTATGGAATACACCAACCACTCCAATTCGGAACGAACTGCCTTTGAACTTGAATTGTCCAATTTCGTACACCTATTGATTTCCGATTGCAGCCCAAAACTTGGGAATCATGATAATATGGTGGGAGAAGTCATTTGGTGAGTTTTGAGTGAAATCCAATCGCTAGAACTACGGAATAGACCAACCACTCCAATTCGGAACGAGTGCCTTTGAACTTGAATTGTCCAATTTCGTACACCTATTGAGATCCATTTCGAGCCCAAAACTTGGGCATCATCATAATATGGTGGGAGGAGTCATTTGGTGAGTTTTGAGTGAAATCCAATCGCTAGAACTACGGAATACACCAACCACTCCAATTCGAACGAACTGCCTTTGATCTTGAATTGTCCAATTTCGTACACCTATTGAGATCCCGATTTCAGCCCAAAACTTGGGCATCATCATAATATGGTGGGAGGAGTCATTTGGTGAGTTTTGAGTGAAATCCAATCGCTAGAACTACGGAATACACCAACCACTCCAATTCGGAACGAACTGCCTTTGCTCTTGAATTGTCAAATTTCGTACACCTATTGATTTCCGATTCGAGCGCAAAACTTCGGAATCATCATAATATGGTGGGAGAAGTCATTTGGTGAGTTTTGAGTGAAATCCAATCGCTAGAACTACGGAATACACCAACCAATCCAATTTGGAACGAACTGCCTTTGAACTTGAATTGTCCAGTTTCGTACACCTATTGATTTCCGATTCGAGCGCAAAACTTGGGAATCATCATAATATGGTGGGAGGAGTCATTTGGTGAGTTTTGAGTGAAATCCAATCGCTAGAACTACGGAATACACGAACCACTCCAATTCGGAACGAACTGCCTTTGATCTTGAATTGTCCAATTTCGTACACCTATTGATTTCCATTCGAGCCCAAAACTTGGGAATCATGATAATATGGTGGGAGAAGTCATTTGGTGAGTTTTGAGTGAAATCCAATCGCTAGAACTACGGAAATACACCAACCACTCCAATTCGGAACGAACTGCCTTTGATCTTGAATTGTCCAATTTCGTACACCTATTGAGATCCGATTTCAGAGCCCAAAACTTGGGCATCATCATAATAAGGTGGGAGGAGTCATTTGGTGAGTTTTGAGTGAAATCCAATCGCTAGAACTACGGAATACACGAACCACTCCAATTCGGAACGAACTGCCTTTGAACTTGAATTGTCCAATTTCGTACACCTATTGATTTCCATTCGAGCCCAAAACTTGGGAATCATGATAATATGGTGGGAGAAGTCATTTGGTGAGTTTTGAGTGAAATCCAATCGCTAGAACTACGGAATACACCAACCACTCCAATTCGGAACGAACTGCCTTTGATCTTGAATTGTCCAATTTCGTACACCTATTGAGATCCATTTCAGCCCAAAACTTGGGCATCATCATAATAAGGTGGGAGGAGTCATTTGGTGAGTTTTGAGTGAAATCCAATCGCTAGAACTACGGAATACACGAACCACTCCAATTCGGAACGAACTGCCTTTGAACTTGAATTGTCCAATTTCGTACACCTATTGATTTCCGATTCGAGCCCAAAACTTGGGTATCATGATAATACGGTGGGAGAAGTCATTTGGTGAGTTTTGAGTGAAATCCAATCGCTAGAACTACGGAATAGACCAACCACTCCAATTCGGAACGGAGTGCCTTTGAACTTGAATTGTCCAATTTCGTACACCTATTGATTTCCGATTCGAGCGCAAAACTTGGGAATCATCATAATATGGTGGGAGGAGTCATTTGGTGAGTTTTGAGTGAAATCCAATCGCTAGAACTACGGAATACACGAACCACTCCAATTCGGAACGAACTGCCTTTGATCTTGAATTGTCCAATTTCGTACACCTATTGATTTCCATTTGAGCCCAAAACTTGGGAATCATGATAATATGGTGGGAGAAGTCATTTGGTGAGTTTTGAGTGAAATCCAATCGCTAGAACTACGAAATACACCAAGCACTCCAATTCGGAACGAACTGCCTTTGATCTTGAATTGTCCAATTTCGTACACCTATTGAGATCCGATTGAGCCCAAAACTTGGGCATCATCATAATATGGTGGGAGGAGTCATTTGGTGAGTTTTGAGTGAAATCAAATAGCTAGAACTATGGAATACACCAACCACTCCAATTCGGAAACGAACTGCCTTTGAACTTGAATTGTCCAATTTCGTACACCTATTGATTTCCAATTTCGAGCCCAAAACTTGGGAATCATGATAATATGGTGGGAGAAGTCATTTGGTGAGTTTTGAGTGAAATCCAATCGCTAGAACTACGGAATACACCAACCACTCCAATTCGGAACGAACTGCCTTTGATCTTGAATTGTCCAATTTCGTACACCTATTGAGATCCATTCGAGCCCAAAACTTGGGCATCATCATAATATGGTGGGAGGAGTCATTTGGTGAGTTTTGAGTGAAATCCAATCGCTAGAACTATGGAATACACCAACCACTCCAATTCGGAACGAACTGCCTTTGAACTTGAATTGTCCAATTTCGTACACCTATTGATTTCCGATTCGAGCCCAAAACTTGGGCATCATCATAATATGGTGGGAGGAGTCATTTGGTGAGTTTTGAGTGAAATCCAATCGCTAGAACTACGGAATACACGAACCACTCCAATTCGGAACGAACTGCCTTTGAACTTGAATTGTCCAATTTCGTACACCTATTGATTTCCGATTCAGCCCAAAACTTGGGTATCATGATAATACGGTGGGAGAAGTCATTTGGTGAGTTTTGAGTGAAATCCAATCGCTAGAACTACGGAATAGACCAACCACTCCAATTCGGAACGGAGTGCCTTTGAACTTGAATTGTCCAATTTCGTACACCTATTGATTTCCAATCCAGCCCAAAACTTGGGCATCATCATAATATGGTGGGAGGAGTCATTTGGTGAGTTTTGAGTGAAATCCAATCGCTAGAACTACGGAATACACCAACCACTCCAATTCGGAACGAACTGCCTTTGATCTTGAATTGTCCAATTTCGTACACCTATTGATTTCCGATTCGAGCCCAAAACTTGGGAATCATGATAATATGGTGGGAGAAGTCATTTGGTGAGTTTTGAGTAAAATCCAATCGCTAGAACTACGGAATACACCAACCACTCCAATTCGGAACGAACTGCCTTTGATCTTGAATTGTCCAATTTCGTACACCTATTGAGATCCGATTTCGAGCCCAAAACTTGGGCATCATCATAATATGGTGGGAGGAGTCATTTGGTGAGTTTTGAGTGAAATCCAATCGCTAGAACTATGGAATACACCAACCACTCCAATTCGGAACGAACTGCCTTTGAACTTGAATTGTCCAATTTCGTACACCTATTGATTTCCGATATTCAGCCCAAAACTTGGGTATCATGATAATACGGTGGAAGAAGTCATTTGGTGAGTTTTGAGTGAAATCCAATCGCTAGAACTACGGAATAGACCAACCACTCCAATTCGGAACGGAGTGCCTTTGAACTTGAATTGTCCAATTTCGTACACCTATTGATTTCCATTCCAGCCCAAAACTTGGGCATCATCATAATATGGTGGGAGGAGTCATTTGGTGAGTTTTGAGTGAAATCCAATCGCTAGAACTATCAGAATACACGAACCACTCCAATTCGGAACGAACTGCCTTTGATCTTGAATTGTCCTATTTCGTACACCTATTGATTTCCGATTCGAGCCCAAAACTTGGGAATCATGATAATATGGTGGGAGAAGTCATTTGGTGAGTTTTGAGTAAAATCCAATCGCTAGAACTACGGAATACACCAACCACTCCAATTCGGAACGAACTGCCTTTGATCTTGAATTGTCCAATTTCGTACACCTATTGAGATCCAATTGAGCCCAAAACTTGGGCATCATCATAATATGGTGGGAGGAGTCATTTGGTGAGTTTTGAGTGAAATCCAATCGCTAGAACTATGGAATACACCAACCACTCCAATTCGGAACGAACTGCCTTTGAACTTGAATTGTCCAATTTCGTACACCTATTGATTTCCGATTTCAGCCCAAAACTTGGGAATCATGATAATATGGTGGGAGAAGTCATTTGGTGAGTTTTGAGTGAAATCCAATCGCTAGAACTACGGAATACACCAACCACTCCAATTCGGAACGAACTGCCTTTGATCTTGAATTGTCCAATTTCGTACACCTATTGAGATCCGATCGAGCCCAAAACTTGGGCATCATCATAATATGGTGGGAGGAGTCATTTGGTGAGTTTTGAGTGAAATCCAATCGCTAGAACTACGGAATACACGAACCACTCCAATTCGGAACGAACTGCCTTTGAACTTGAATTGTCCAATTTCGTACACCTATTGATTTCCGATTTCAAGCCCAAACTTGGGTATCATGATAATACGGTGGGAGAAGTCATTTGGTGAGTTTTGAGTGAAATCCAATCGCTAGAACTACGGAATAGACCAACCACTCCAATTCGGAACGGAGTGCCTTTGAACTTGAATTGTCCAATTTCGTACACCTATTGATTTCCGATTTCAGCCCAAAACTTGGGCATCATCATAATATGGTGGGAGGAGTCATTTGGGGAGTTTTGAGTGAAATCCAATCGCTAGAACTACGGAATACACGAACCACTCCAATTCGGAACGAACTGCCTTTGAACTTGAATTGTCCAATTTCGTACACCTATTGATTTCCGATTCAGCCCAAAACTTGGGTATCATGATAATACGGTGGGAGAAGTCATTTGGTGAGTTTTGAGTGAAATCCAATCGCTAGAACTACGAATAGACCAACCACTCCAATTCGGAACGGAGTGCCTTTGAACTTGAATTGTCCAATTTCGTACACCTATTGATTTCCGATTTCAGCCCAAAACTTGGGCATCATCATAATATGGTGGGAGGAGTCATTTGGTGAGTTTTGAGTGAAATCCAATCGCTAGAACTACGGAATACACGAACCACTCCAATTCGGAACGAACTGCCTTTGATCTTGAATTGTCCAATTTCGTACACCTATTGATTTCCGATTTCAATCCCAAAACTTGGGAATCATGATAATATGGTGGGAGAAGTCATTTGGTGAGTTTTGAGTAAAATCCAATCGCTAGAACTACGGAATACACCAACCACTCCAATTCGGAACGAACTGCCTTTGATCTTGAATTGTCCAATTTCGTACACCTATTGAGATCCGATTCGAGCCCAAAACTTGGGCATCATCATAATATGGTGGGAGGAGTCATTTGGTGAGTTTTGAGTGAAATCCAATCGCTAGAACTATGGAATACACCAACCACTCCAATTCGGAACGAACTGCCTTTGAACTTGAATTGTCCAATTTCGTACACCTATTGATTTCCGATTCGAGCCCAAAACTTGGGAATCATGATAATATGGTGGGAGAAGTCATTTGGTGAGTTTTGAGTGAAATCCAATCGCTAGAACTACGGAATACACCAACCACTCCAATTCGGAACGAACTGCCTTTGATCTTGAATTGTCCAATTTCGTACACCTATTGAGATCCGATTCAGCCCAAAACTTGGGCATCATCATAATATGGTGGGAGGAGTCATTTGGTGAGTTTTGAGTGAAATCCAATCGCTAGAACTACGGAATACACGAACCACTCCAATTCGGAACGAACTGCCTTTGAACTTGAATTGTCCAATTTCGTACACCTATTGATTTCCGATTCGAGCCCAAAACTTGGGTATCATGATAATACGGTGGGAGAAGTCATTTGGTGAGTTTTGAGTGAAATCCAATCGCTAGAACTACGGAATAGAACAACCACTCCAATTCGGAACGGAGTTCCTTTGAACTTGAATTGTCCAATTTCGTACACCTATTGATTTCCGATTTCAGCCCAAAACTTGGGCATCATCATAATATGGTGGGAGGAGTCATTTGGGGAGTTTTGAGTGAAATCCAATCGCTAGAACTACGGAATACACCAACCACTCCAATTCGGAACGAACTGCCTTTGATCTTGAATTGTCCAATTTCGTACACCTATCCAGATCCGATTCAGCCCAAAACTTGGGCATCATCATAATATGGTGGGAGGAGTCATTTGGTGAGTTTTGAGTGAAATCCAATCGCTAGAACTACGGAATACACCAACCACTCCAATTCGGAACGAACTGCCTTTGAACTTGAATTGTCCAATTTCGTACACCTATTGATTTCCGATTCCAGCCCAAAACTTGGGAATCATCATAATATGGTGGGAGAAGTCATTTGGTGAGTTTTGAGTGAAATCCAATCGCTAGAACTACGGAATAGACCAACCACTCCAATTCGGAACGGAGTGCCTTTGAACTTGAATTGTCCAATTTCGTACACCTATTGATTTCCGATTTCGAGCCCAAAACTTGGGCATCATCATAATATGGTGGGAGGAGTCATTTGGTGAGTTTTGAGTGAAATCCAATCGCTAGAACTACGGAATACACGAACCACTCCAATTCGGAACGAACTGCCTTTGATCTTGAATTGTCCAATTTCGTACACCTATTGATTTCCGATTCCAGCCCAAAACTTGGGAATCATGATAATATGGTGGGAGAAGTCATTTGGTGAGTTTTGAGTAAAATCCAATCGCTAGAACTACGGAATACACCAACCACTCCAATTCGGAACGAACTGCCTTTGATCTTGAATTGTCCAATTTCGTACACCTATTGAGATCCGATTGCAGCCCAAAACTTGGGCATCATCATAATATGGTGGGAGGAGTCATTTGGTGAGTTTTGAGTGAAATCCAATCGCTAGAACTATGGAATACACCAACCACTCCAATTCGGAACGAACTGCCTTTGAACTTGAATTGTCCAATTTCGTACACCTATTGATTTCCGATTGGAGCCCAAAACTTGGGTATCATGATAATACGGTGGGAGAAGTCATTTGGTGAGTTTTGAGTGAAATCCAATCGCTAGAACTACGGAATAGACCAACCACTCCAATTCGGAACGGAGTTCCTTTGAACTTGAATTGTCCAATTTCGTACACCTATTGATTTCCGATTTCGAGCCCAAAACTTGGGCATCATCATAATATGGTGGGAGGAGTCATTTGGGGAGTTTTGAGTGAAATCCAATCGCTAGAACTACGGAATACACCAACCACTCCAATTCGGAACGAACTGCCTTTGATCTTGAATTGTCCAATTTCGTACACCTATCCAGATCCGAATCGAGCCCAAAACTTGGGCATCATCATAATATGGTGGGAGGAGTCATTTGGTGAGTTTTGAGTGAAATCCAATCGCTAGAACTACGGAATACACCAACCACTCCAATTCGGAACGAACTGCCTTTGAACTTGAATTGTCCAATTTCGTACACCTATTGATTTCCGATTCGAGCCCAAAACTTGGGAATCATCATAATATGGTGGGAGAAGTCATTTGGTGAGTTTTGAGTGAAATCCAATCGCTAGAACTACGAAATACACCAACCACTCCAATTCGGAACGAACTGCCTTTGATCTTGAATTGTCCAATTTCGTACACCTATTGAGATCCGATTCGAGCCCAAAACTTGGGCATCATCATAATATGGTGGGAGGAGTCATTTGGTGAGTTTTGAGTGAAATCCAATCGCTAGAACTACGGAATACACCAACCACTCCAATTCGGAACGAACTGCCTTTGATCTTGAATTGTCCAATTTCGTACACCTATTGATTTCCATTCGAGCCCAAAACTTGGGAATCATGATAATATGGTGGGAGAAGTCATTTGGTGAGTTTTGAGTGAAATCCAATCGCTAGAACTACGGAATACACCAACAACTCCAATTCGGAACGAACTGCCTTTGAACTTGAATTGTCCAATTTCGTACACCTATTGATTTCCGATTGAGCCCAAAACTTGGGAATCATGACAATATGGTGGGAGAAGTCATTTGGTGAGTTTTGAGTGAAATCCAATCGCTAGAACTACGGAATACACGAACCACTCCAATTCGGAACGAACTGCCTTTGAACTTGAATTGTCCAATTTCGTACACCTATTGATTTCCGATTCGAGCCCAAAACTTGGGTATCATGATAATACGGTGGGAGAAGTCATTTGGTGAGTTTTGAGTGAAATCCAATCGCTAGAACTACGGAATAGACCAACCACTCCAATTCGGAACGGAGTTCCTTTGAACTTGAATTGTCCAATTTCGTACACCTATTGATTTCCGATTGCAGCCCAAAACTTGGGCATCATCATAATATGGTGGGAGGAGTCATTTGGTGAGTTTTGAGTGAAATCCAATCGCTAGAACTATGGAATACACCAACCACTCCAATTCGGAACGAACTGCCTTTGAACTTGAATTGTCCAATTTCGTACACCTATTGATTTCCGATTCCAGCCCAAAACTTGGGTATCATGATAATACGGTGGGAGAAGTCATTTGGTGAGTTTTGAGTGAAATCCAATCGCTAGAACTACGGAATAGACCAACCACTCCAATTCGGAACGGAGTTCCTTTGAACTTGAATTGTCCAATTTCGTACACCTATTGATTTCCGATTGCAGCCCAAAACTTGGGCATCATCATAATATGGTGGGAGGAGTCATTTGGGGAGTTTTGAGTGAAATCCAATCGCTAGAACTACGGAATACACCAACCACTCCAATTCGGAACGAACTGCCTTTGATCTTGAATTGTCCAATTTCGTACACCTATCCAGATCCGATCGAGCCCAAAACTTGGGCATCATCATAATATGGTGGGAGGAGTCATTTGGTGAGTTTTGAGTGAAATCCAATCGCTAGAACTACGGAATACACCAACCACTCCAATTCGGAACGAACTGCCTTTGAACTTGAATTGTCCAATTTCGTACACCTATTGATTTCCGATTCGAGCCCAAAACTTGGGAATCATCATAATATGGTGGGAGAAGTCATTTGGTGAGTTTTGAGTGAAATCCAATCGCTAGAACTACGAAATAGACCAACCACTCCAATTCGGAACGGAGTGCCTTTGAACTTGAATTGTCCAATTTCGTACACCTATTGATTTCCGATTCGAGCCCAAAACTTGGGTATCATGATAATACGGTGGGAGAAGTCATTTGGTGAGTTTTGAGTGAAATCCAATCGCTAGAACTACGAATAGACCAACCACTCCAATTCGGAACGAACTGCCTTTGAACTTGAATTGTCCAATTTCGTACACCTATTGATTTCCGATTCGAGCCCAAAACTTGGGAATCATCATAATATGGTGGGAGACGTCATTTGGTGAGTTTTGAGTGAAATCCAATCGCTAGAACTACGGAATAGACCAACCACTCCAATTCGGAAACGGAGTGCCTTTGAACTTGAATTGTCCAATTTCGTACACCTATTGATTTCCGATTCGAGCCCAAAACTTGGGCATCATCATAATATGGTGGGAGGAGTCATTTGGTGAGTTTTGAGTGAAATCCAATCGCTAGAACTACGGAATACACGAACCACTCCAATTCGGAACGAACTGCCTTTGATCTTGAATTGTCCAATTTCGTACACCTATTGATTTCCGATTCGAGCCCAAAACTTGGGAATCATGATAATATGGTGGGAGAAGTCATTTGGTGAGTTTTGAGTAAAATCCAATCGCTAGAACTACGGAATACACCAACCACTCCAATTCGGAACGAACTGCCTTTGATCTTGAATTGTCCAATTTCGTACACCTATTGAGATCCGATTGGAGCCCAAAACTTGGGCATCATCATAATATGGTGGGAGGAGTCATTTGGTGAGTTTTGAGTGAAATCCAATCGCTAGAACTATGGAATACACCAACCACTCCAATTCGGAACGAACTGCCTTTGAACTTGAATTGTCCAATTTCGTACACCTATTGATTTCCGATTCGAGCCCAAAACTTGGGTATCATGATAATACGGTGGGAGAAGTCATTTGGTGAGTTTTGAGTGAAATCCAATCGCTAGAACTACGGAATAGACCAACCACTCCAATTCGGAACGGAGTTCCTTTGAACTTGAATTGTCCAATTTCGTACACCTATTGATTTCCGATTTCGAGCCCAAAACTTGGGCATCATCATAATATGGTGGGAGGAGTCATTTGGGGAGTTTTGAGTGAAATCCAATCGCTAGAACTACGGAATACACCAACCACTCCAATTCGGAACGAACTGCCTTTGATCTTGAATTGTCCAATTTCGTACACCTATCCAGATCCGATTTCGAGCCCAAAACTTGGGCATCATCATAATATGGTGGGAGGAGTCATTTGGTGAGTTTTGAGTGAAATCCAATCGCTAGAACTACGGAATACACCAACCACTCCAATTCGGAACGAACTGCCTTTGAACTTGAATTGTCCAATTTCGTACACCTATTGATTTCCATTCGAGCCCAAAACTTGGGAATCATGATAATATGGTGGGAGAAGTCATTTGGTGAGTTTTGAGTAAAATCCAATCGCTAGAACTATGGAATACACCAACCACTCCAATTCGAAACGAACTGCCTTTGAACTTGAATTGTCCAATTTCGTACACCTATTGATTTCCGATTCAGCCCAAAACTTGGGTATCATGATAATACGGTGGGAGAAGTCATTTGGTGAGTTTTGAGTGAAATCCAATCGCTAGAACTACGGAATAGACCAACCACTCCAATTCGGAACGGAGTTCCTTTGAACTTGAATTGTCCAATTTCGTACACCTATTGATTTCCGATTCGAGCCCAAAACTTGGGCATCATCATAATATGGTGGGAGGAGTCATTTGGGGAGTTTTGAGTGAAATCCAATCGCTAGAACTACGGAATACACCAACCACTCCAATTCGGAACGAACTGCCTTTGATCTTGAATTGTCCAATTTCGTACACCTATCCAGATCCGATTCGAGCCCAAAACTTGGGAATCATCATAATATGGTGGGAGAAGTCATTTGGTGAGTTTTGAGTGAAATCCAATCGCTAGAACTACGAATAGACCAACCACTCCAATTCGGAACGGAGTGCCTTTGAACTTGAATTGTCCAATTTCGTACACCTATTGATTTCCGATTTCAGCCCAAAACTTGGGTATCATGATAATACGGTGGGAGAAGTCATTTGGTGAGTTTTGAGTGAAATCCAATCGCTAGAACTACGGAATAGACCAACCACTCCAATTCGGAACGAACTGCCTTTGAACTTGAATTGTCCAATTTCGTACACCTATTGATTTCCGATTCGAGCCCAAAACTTGGGAATCATCATAATATGGTGGGAGAAGTCATTTGGTGAGTTTTGAGTGAAATCCAATCGCTAGAACTACGGAATAGACCAACCACTCCAATTCGGAACGGAGTGCCTTTGAACTTGAATTGTCCAATTTCGTACAACTATTGATTTCCGATTTGAGCCCAAAACTTGGGCATCATCATAATATGGTGGGAGGAGTCATTTGGTGAGTTTTGAGTGAAATCCAATCGCTAGAACTACGGAATACACGAACCACTCCAATTCGGAACGAACTGCCTTTGATCTTGAATTGTCCAATTTCGTACACCTATTGATTTCCGATTGCAGCCCAAAACTTGGGAATCATGATAATATGGTGGGAGAAGTCATTTGGTGCGTTTTGAGTAAAATCCAATCGCTAGAACTACGGAATACACCAACCACTCCAATTCGGAACGAACTGCCTTTGATCTTGAATTGTCCAATTTCGTACACCTATTGAGATCCGATTTCGAGCCCAAAACTTGGGCATCATCATAATATGGTGGGAGGAGTCATTTGGTGAGTTTTTAGTGAAATCCAATCGCTAGAACTATGGAATACACCAACCACTCCAATTCGGAACGAACTGCCTTTGAACTTGAATTGTCCAATTTCGTACACCTATTGATTTCCGATTTCAGCCCAAAACTTGGGTATCATGATAATACGGTGGGAGAAGTCATTTGGTGAGTTTTGAGTGAAATCCAATCGCTAGAACTACGGAATAGACCAACCACTCCAATTCGGAACGGAGTTCCTTTGAACTTGAATTGTCCAATTTCGTACACCTATTGATTTCCGATTTCAGCCCAAAACTTGGGCATCATCATAATATGGTGGGAGGAGTCATTTGGGGAGTTTTGAGTGAAATCCAATCGCTAGAACTACGAAATACACCAACCACTCCAATTCGGAACGAACTGCCTTTGATCTTGAATTGTCCAATTTCGTACACCTATCCAGATCCGATTCGAGCCCAAAACTTGGGAATCATGACAATATGGTGGGAGAAGTCATTTGGTGAGTTTTGAGTGAAATCCAATCGCTAGAACTACGGAATACACCAACAACTCCAATTCGGAACGAACTGCCTTTGAACTTGAATTGTCCAATTTCGTACACCTATTGATTTCCGATTGCAGCCCAAAACTTGGGAATCATGACAATATGGTGGGAGAAGTCATTTGGTGAGTTTTGAGTGAAATCCAATCGCTAGAACTACGGAATACACGAACCACTCCAATTCGGAACGAACTGCCTTTGAACTTGAATTGTCCAATTTCGTACACCTATTGATTTCCGATTCAGCCCAAAACTTGGGTATCATGATAATACGGTGGGAGAAGTCATTTGGTGAGTTTTGAGTGAAATCCAATCGCTAGAACTACGGAATAGACCAACCACTCCAATTCGGAACGGAGTTCCTTTGAACTTGAATTGTCCAATTTCGTACACCTATTGATTTCCGATTGCAGCCCAAAACTTGGGCATCATCATAATATGGTGGGAGGAGTCATTTGGTGAGTTTTGAGTGAAATCCAATCGCTAGAACTATGGAATACACCAACCACTCCAATTCGGAACGAACTGCCTTTGAACTTGAATTGTCCAATTTTGTACACCTATTGATTTCCGATTCGAGCCCAAAACTTGGGTATCATGATAATACGGTGGGAGAAGTCATTTGGTGAGTTTTGAGTGAAATCCAATCGCTAGAACTACGGAATAGACCAACCACTCCAATTCGGAACGGAGTTCCTTTGAACTTGAATTGTCCAATTTCGTACACCTATTGATTTCCGATTTCAGCCCAAAACTTGGGCATCATCATAATATGGTGGGAGGAGTCATTTGGGGAGTTTTGAGTGAAATCCAATCGCTAGAACTACGGAATACACCAACCACTCCAATTCGGAACGAACTGCCTTTGATCTTGAATTGTCCAATTTCGTACACCTATCCAGATCCGATTCGAGCCCAAAACTTGGGCATCATCATAATATGGTGGGAGGAGTAATTTGGTGAGTTTTGAGTGAAATCCAATCGCTAGAACTACGGAATACACCAACCACTCCAATTCGGAACGAACTGCCTTTGAACTTGAATTGTCCAATTTCGTACACCTATTGATTTCCGATTCCAGCCCAAAACTTGGGAATCATCATAATATGGTGGGAGAAGTCATTTGGTGAGTTTTGAGTGAAATCCAATCGCTAGAACTACGGAATAGACCAACCACTCCAATTCGGAACGGAGTGCCTTTGAACTTGAATTGTCCAATTTCGTACAACTATTGATTTCCGATTTCAGCCCAAAACTTGGGCATCATCATAATATGGTGGGAGGAGTCATTTGGTGAGTTTTGAGTGAAATCCAATCGCTAGAACTACGGAATACACGAACCACTCCAATTCGAACGAACTGCCTTTGATCTTGAATTGTCCAATTTCGTACACCTATTGATTTCCGATTCGAGCCCAAAACTTGGGAATCATGATAATATGGTGGGAGAAGTCATTTGGTGCGTTTTGAGTAAAATCCAATCGCTAGAACTACGGAATACACCAACCACTCCAATTCGGAACGAACTGCCTTTGATCTTGAATTGTCCAATTTCGTACACCTATTGAGATCCGATTTCGAGCCCAAAACTTGGGCATCATCATAATATGGTGGGAGGAGTCATTTGGTGAGTTTTTAGTGAAATCCAATCGCTAGAACTATGGAATACACCAACCACTCCAATTCGGAACGAACTGCCTTTGAACTTGAATTGTCCAATTTCGTACACCTATTGATTTCCGATTCAGAGCCCAAAACTTGGGTATCATGATAATACGGTGGGAGAAGTCATTTGGTGAGTTTTGAGTGAAATCCAATCGCTAGAACTACGGAATAGACCAACCACTCCAATTCGGAACGGAGTTCCTTTGAACTTGAATTGTCCAATTTCGTACACCTATTGATTTCCGATTGCAGCCCAAAACTTGGGCATCATCATAATATGGTGGGAGGAGTCATTTGGGGAGTTTTGAGTGAAATCCAATCGCTAGAACTACGGAATACACCAACCACTCCAATTCGGAACGAACTGCCTTTGATCTTGAATTGTCCAATTTCGTACACCTATCCAGATCCGATTCGAGCCCAAAACTTGGGCATCATCATAATATGGTGGGAGGAGTCATTTGGTGAGTTTTGAGTGAAATCCAATCGCTAGAACTACGGAATACACCAACCACTCCAATTCGGAACGAACTGCCTTTGAACTTGAATTGTCCAATTTCGTACACCTATTGATTTCCGATTGCAGCCCAAAACTTGGGAATCATCATAATATGGTGGGAGAAGTCATTTGGTGAGTTTTGAGTGAAATCCAATCGCTAGAACTACGAAATACACCAACCACTCCAATTCGGAACGAACTGCCTTTGATCTTGAATTGTCCAATTTCGTACACCTATTGAGATCCGATTCGAGCCCAAAACTTGGGCATCATCATAATATGGTGGGAGGAGTCATTTGGTGAGTTTTGAGTGAAATCCAATCGCTAGAACTACGGAATACACCAACCACTCCAATTCGGAACGAACTGCCTTTGATCTTGAATTGTCCAATTTCGTACACCTATTGATTTCCGATTCGAGCCCAAAACTTGGGAATCATGATAATATGGTGGGAGAAGTCATTTGGTGAGTTTTGAGTGAAATCCAATCGCTAGAACTACGGAATACACCAACAACTCCAATTCGGAACGAACTGCCTTTGAACTTGAATTGTCCAATTTCGTACACCTATTGATTTCCGATTCGAGCCCAAAACTTGGGAATCATGACAATATGGTGGGAGAAGTCATTTGGTGAGTTTTGAGTGAAATCCAATCGCTAGAACTACGGAATACACGAACCACTCCAATTCGGAACGAACTGCCTTTGAACTTGAATTGTCCAATTTCGTACACCTATTGATTTCCGATTTCAGCCCAAAACTTGGGTATCATGATAATACGGTGGGAGAAGTCATTTGGTGAGTTTTGAGTGAAATCCAATCGCTAGAACTACGGAATAGACCAACCACTCCAATTCGGAACGGAGTTCCTTTGAACTTGAATTGTCCAATTTCGTACACCTATTGATTTCCGATTTCAAGCCCAAAACTTGGGCATCATCATAATATGGTGGGAGGAGTCATTTGGTGAGTTTTGAGTGAAATCCAATCGCTAGAACTACGGAATACACCAACCACTCCAATTCGGAACGAACTGCCTTTGATCTTGAATTGTCCAATTTCGTACACCTATTGATTTCCGATTCAGCCCAAAACTTGGGAATCATGATAATATGGTGGGAGAAGTCATTTGGTGAGTTTTGAGTGAAATCCAATCGCTAGAACTACGGAATACACCAACAACTCCAATTCGGAACGAACTGCCTTTGAACTTGAATTGTCCAATTTCGTACACCTATTGATTTCCGATTTCAGCCCAAAACTTGGGAATCATGACAATATGGTGGGAGAAGTCATTTGGTGAGTTTTGAGTGAAATCCAATCGCTAGAACTACGGAATACACGAACCACTCCAATTCGGAACGAACTGCCTTTGAACTTGAATTGTCCAATTTCGTACACCTATTGATTTCCGATTTCAGCCCAAAACTTGGGTATCATGATAATACGGTGGGAGAAGTCATTTGGTGAGTTTTGAGTGAAATCCAATCGCTAGAACTACGGAATAGACCAACCACTCCAATTCGGAACGGAGTTCCTTTGAACTTGAATTGTCCAATTTCGTACACCTATTGATTTCCGATTTCAGCCCAAAACTTGGGCATCATCATAATATGGTGGGAGGAGTCATTTGGTGAGTTTTGAGTGAAATCCAATCGCTAGAACTATGGAATACACCAACCACTCCAATTCGGAACGAACTGCCTTTGAACTTGAATTGTCCAATTTTGTACACCTATTGATTTCCGATTCGAGCCCAAAACTTGGGTATCATGATAATACGGTGGGAGAAGTCATTTGGTGAGTTTTGAGTGAAATCCAATCGCTAGAACTACGGAATAGACCAACCACTCCAATTCGGAACGGAGTTCCTTTGAACTTGAATTGTCCAATTTCGTACACCTATTGATTTCCGATTTCGAGCCCAAAACTTGGGCATCATCATAATATGGTGGGAGGAGTCATTTGGGGAGTTTTGAGTGAAATCCAATCGCTAGAACTACGGAATACACCAACCACTCCAATTCGGAACGAACTGCCTTTGATCTTGAATTGTCCAATTTCGTACACCTATCCAGATCCGATTCGAGCCCAAAACTTGGGCATCATCATAATATGGTGGGAGGAGTAATTTGGTGAGTTTTGAGTGAAATCCAATCGCTAGAACTACGGAATACACCAACCACTCCAATTCGGAACGAACTGCCTTTGAACTTGAATTGTCCAATTTCGTACACCTATTGATTTCCGATTCGAGCCCAAAACTTGGGAATCATCATAATATGGTGGGAGAAGTCATTTGGTGAGTTTTGAGTGAAATCCAATCGCTAGAACTACGGAATAGACCAACCACTCCAATTCGGAACGGAGTGCCTTTGAACTTGAATTGTCCAATTTCGTACACCTATTGATTTCCGATTCGAGCCCAAAACTTGGGTATCATGATAATACGGTGGGAGAAGTCATTTGGTGAGTTTTGAGTGAAATCCAATCGCTAGAACTACGGAATAGACCAACCACTCCAATTCGGAACGGAGTTCCTTTGAACTTGAATTGTCCAATTTCGTACACCTATTGATTTCCGATTTCGAGCCCAAAACTTGGGCATCATCATAATATGGTGGGAGGAGTCATTTGGGGAGTTTTGAGTGAAATCCAATCGCTAGAACTACGGAATACACCAACCACTCCAATTCGGAACGAACTGCCTTTGATCTTGAATTGTCCAATTTCGTACACCTATCCAGATCCGATTCGAGCCCAAAACTTGGGCATCATCATAATATGGTGGGAGGAGTAATTTGGTGAGTTTTGAGTGAAATCCAATCGCTAGAACTACGGAATACACCAACCACTCCAATTCGGAACGAACTGCCTTTGAACTTGAATTGTCCAATTTCGTACACCTATTGATTTCCGATTCAGCCCAAAACTTGGGAATCATCATAATATGGTGGGAGAAGTCATTTGGTGAGTTTTGAGTGAAATCCAATCGCTAGAACTACGGAATAGACCAACCACTCCAATTCGGAACGGAGTGCCTTTGAACTTGAATTGTCCAATTTCGTACACCTATTGATTTCCGATTCGAGCCCAAAACTTGGGTATCATGATAATACGGTGGGAGAAGTCATTTGGTGAGTTTTGAGTGAAATCCAATCGCTAGAACTACGGAATAGACCAACCACTCCAATTCGGAACGGAGTTCCTTTGAACTTGAATTGTCCAATTTCGTACACCTATTGATTTCCGATTTCAGCCCAAAACTTGGGCATCATCATAATATGGTGGGAGGAGTCATTTGGGGAGTTTTGAGTGAAATCCAATCGCTAGAACTACGGAATACACCAACCACTCCAATTCGGAACGAACTGCCTTTGATCTTGAATTGTCCAATTTCGTACACCTATCCAGATCCGATTTCGAGCCCAAAACTTGGGCATCATCATAATATGGTGGGAGGAGTCATTTGGTGAGTTTTGAGTGAAATCCAATCGCTAGAACTACGGAATACACCAACCACTCCAATTCGGAACGAACTGCCTTTGAACTTGAATTGTCCAATTTCGTACACCTATTGATTTCCGATTGCAGCCCAAAACTTGGGAATCATCATAATATGGTGGGAGAAGTCATTTGGTGAGTTTTGAGTGAAATCCAATCGCTAGAACTACGAAATACACCAACCACTCCAATTCGGAACGAACTGCCTTTGATCTTGAATTGTCCAATTTCGTACACCTATTGAGATCCGATTGGAGCCCAAAACTTGGGCATCATCATAATATGGTGGGAGGAGTCATTTGGTGAGTTTTGAGTGAAATCCAATCGCTAGAACTACGGAATACACCAACCACTCCAATTCGGAACGAACTGCCTTTGATCTTGAATTGTCCAATTTCGTACACCTATTGATTTCCGATTCGAGCCCAAAACTTGGGAATCATGATAATATGGTGGGAGAAGTCATTTGGTGAGTTTTGAGTGAAATCCAATCGCTAGAACTACGGAATACACCAACAACTCCAATTCGGAACGAACTGCCTTTGAACTTGAATTGTCCAATTTCGTACACCTATTGATTTCCGATTCGAGCCCAAAACTTGGGTATCATGATAATACGGTGGGAGAAGTCATTTGGTGAGTTTTGAGTGAAATCCAATCGCTAGAACTACGGAATAGACCAACCACTCCAATTTGGAACGGAGTTCCTTTGAACTTGAATTGTCCAATTTCGTACACCTATTGATTTCCGATTTGAGCCCAAAACTTGGGCATCATCATAATATGGTGGGAGGAGTCATTTGGGGAGTTTTGAGTGAAATCCAATCGCTAGAACTACGGAATACACCAACCACTCCAATTCGGAACGAACTGCCTTTGATCTTGAATTGTCCAATTTCGTACACCTATCCAGATCCGATTCGAGCCCAAAACTTGGGCATCATCATAATATGGTGGGAGGAGTCATTTGGTGAGTTTTGAGTGAAATCCAATCGCTAGAACTACGGAATACACCAACCACTCCAATTCGGAACGAACTGCCTTTGAACTTGAATTGTCCAATTTCGTACACCTATTGATTTCCGATTCAGCCCAAAACTTGGGAATCATCATAATATGGTGGGAGAACTCATTTGGTGAGTTTTGAGTGAAATCCAATCGCTAGAACTACGAAATACACCAACCACTCCAATTCGGAACGAACTGCCTTTGATCTTGAATTGTCCAATTTCGTACACCTATTGATTTCCGATTTCAGCCCAAAACTTGGGAATCATGATAATATGGTGGGAGAAGTCATTTGGTGAGTTTTGAGTGAAATCCAATCGCTAGAACTACGGAATACACCAACAACTCCAATTCGGAACGAACTGCCTTTGAACTTGAATTGTCCAATTTCGTACACCTATTGATTTCCGATTCGAGCCCAAAACTTGGGAATCATGACAATATGGTGGGAGAAGTCATTTGGTGAGTTTTGAGTGAAATCCAATCGCTAGAACTACGGAATACACGAACCACTCCAATTCGGAACGAACTGCCTTTGAACTTGAATTGTCCAATTTCGTACACCTATTGATTTCCGATTGAGCCCAAAACTTGGGTATCATGATAATACGGTGGGAGAAGTCATTTGGTGATTTTTGAGTGAAATCCAATTGCTAGAACTACGGAATAGACCAACCACTCCAATTCGGAACGGAGTTCCTTTGAACTTGAATTGTCCAATTTCGTACACCTATTGATTTCCGATTTCAGCCCAAAACTTGGGCATCATCATAATATGGTGGGAGGAGTCATTTGGTGAGTTTTGAGTGAAATCCAATCGCTAGAACTACGGAATACACCAACCACTCCAATTCGGAACGAACTGCCTTTGATCTTGAATTGTCCAATTTCGTACACCTATTGAGATCCGATTCGAGCCCAAAACTTGGGCATCATCATAATATGGTGGGAGGAGTCATTTGGTGAGTTTTGAGTGAAATCCAATCTCTAGAACTACGGAATACACCAACCACTCCAATTCGGAACGAACTGCCTTTGAACTTGAATTGTCCAATTTCGTACACCTATTGAGATCCGATTCGAGCCCAAAACTTGGGCATCATCATAATATGGTGGGAGGATTCATTTGGGGAGTTTTGAGTGAAATCCAATCGCTAGAACTACGGAATACACCAACCACTCCAATTCGGAACGAACTGCCTTTGATCTTGAATTGTCCAATTTCGTACACCTATCCAGATCCGATTTGAGCCCAAAACTTGGGCATCATCATAATATGGTGGGAGGAGTCATTTGGTGAGTTTTGAGTGAAATCCAATCGCTAGAACTACGGAATACACCAACCACTCCAATTCGGAACGAACTGCCTTTGAACTTGAATTGTCCAATTTCGTACACCTATTGATTTCCGATTCGAGCCCAAAACTTGGGAATCATCATAATATGGTGGGAGAAGTCATTTGGTGAGTTTTGAGTGAAATCCAATCGCTAGAACTACGAAATACACCAACCACTCCAATTCGGAACGAACTGCCTTTGATCTTGAATTGTCCAATTTCGTACACCTATTGAGATCCGATTTGAGCCCAAAACTTGGGCATCATCATAATATGGTGGGAGGAGTCATTTGGTGAGTTTTGAGTGAAATCCAATCGCTAGAACTACGGAATACACCAACCACTCCAATTCGGAACGAACTGCCTTTGATCTTGAATTGTCCAATTTCGTACACCTATTGATTTCCGATTTCAGCCCAAAACTTGGGAATCATGATAATATGGTGGGAGAAGTCATTTGGTGAGTTTTGAGTGAAATCCAATCGCTAGAACTACGGAATACACGAACAACTCCAATTCGGAACGAACTGCCTTTGAACTTGAATTGTCCAATTTCGTACACCTATTGATTTCCGATTCGAGCCCAAAACTTGGGAATCATGACAATATGGTGGGAGAAGTCATTTGGTGAGTTTTGAGTGAAATCCAATCGCTAGAACTACGGAATACACGAACCACTCCAATTCGGAACGAACTGCCTTTGAACTTGAATTGTCCAATTTCGTACACCTATTGATTTCCGATTCGAGCCCAAAACTTGGGTATCATGATAATACGGTGGGAGAAGTCATTTGGTGATTTTTGAGTGAAATCCAATCGCTAGAACTACGGAATAGACCAACCACTCCAATTCGGAACGGAGTTCCTTTGAACTTGAATTGTCCAATTTCGTACACCTATTGATTTCCATTTCAGCCCAAAACTTGGGCATCATCATAATATGGTGGGAGGAGTCATTTGGTGAGTTTTGAGTGAAATCCAATCGCTAGAACTACGGAATACACCAACCACTCCAATTCGGAACGAACTGCCTTTGATCTTGAATTGTCCAATTTCGTACACCTATTGAGATCCGATTTGAGCCCAAAACTTGGGCATCATCATAATATGGTGGGAGGAGTCATTTGGTGAGTTTTGAGTGAAATCCAATCTCTAGAACTACGGAATACACCAACCACTCCAATTCGGAACGAACTGCCTTTGAACTTGAATTGTCCAATTTCGTACACCTATTGAGATCCGATTCGAGCCCAAAACTTGGGCATCATCATAATATGGTGGGAGGAGTCATTTGGTGAGTTTTGAGTGAAATCCAATCGCTAGAACTACGGAATACACCAACCACTCCAATTCGGAACGAACTGCCTTTGATCTTGAATTGTCCAATTTCGTACACCTATTGATTTCCGATTCAGCCCAAAACTTGGGAATCATGATAATATGGTGGGAGAAGTCATTTGGTGAGTTTTGAGTGAAATCCAATCGCTAGAACTACGGAATACACCAACAACTCCAATTCGGAACGAACTGCCTTTGAACTTGAATTGTCCAATTTCGTACACCTATTGATTTCCGATTCGAGCCCAAAACTTGGGAATCATGACAATATGGTGAGTTTTGAGTGAAATCCAATCGCTAGAACTACGGAATACACGAACCACTCCAATTCGGAACGAACTGCCTTTGAACTTGAATTGTCCAATTTCGTACACCTATTGATTTCCGATTTCAGCCCAAAACTTGGGTATCATGATAATACGGTGGGAGAAGTCATTTGGTGATTTTTGAGTGAAATCCAATCGCTAGAACTACGGAATAGACCAACCACTCCAATTCGGAACGGAGTTCCTTTGAACTTGAATTGTCCAATTTCGTACACCTATTGATTTCCGATTGGGAGCCCAAAACTTGGGCATCATCATAATATGGTGGGAGGAGTCATTTGGTGAGTTTTGAGTGAAATCCAATCGCTAGAACTACGGAATACACCAACCACTCCAATTCGGAACGAACTGCCTTTGATCTTGAATTGTCCAATTTCGTACACCTATTGAGATCCGATTTCAGCCCAAAACTTGGGCATCATCATAATATGGTGGGAGGAGTCATTTGGTGAGTTTTGAGTGAAATCCAATCGCTAGAACTACGGAATACACGAACCACTCCAATTCGGAACGAACTGCCTTTGAACTTGAATTGTCCAATTTCGTACACCTATTGATTTCCGATTTCAGCCCAAAACTTGGGTATCATGATAATACGGTGGGAGAAGTCATTTGGTGAGTTTTGAGTGAAATCCAATTGCTAGAACTACGGAATAGACCAACCACTCCAATTCGGAACGGAGTGCCTTTGAACTTGAATTGTCCAATTTCGTACACCTATTGATTTCCATTTCAGCCCAAAACTTGGGCATCATCATAATATGGTGGGAGGAGTCATTTGGGGAGTTTTGAGTGAAATCCAATCGCTAGAACTACGGAATACACCAACCACTCCAATTCGGAACGAACTGCCTTTGATCTTGAATTGTCCAATTTCGTACACCTATTGAGATCCGATTCGAGCCCAAAACTTGGGCATCATCATAATATGGTGGGAGGAGTCATTTGGTGAGTTTTGAGTGAAATCCAATCGCTAGAACTACGGAATACACCAACCACTCCAATTCGGAACGAACTGCCTTTGAACTTGAATTGTCCAATTTCGTACACCTATTGATTTCCGATTTCAGCCCAAAACTTGGGAATCATCATAATATGGTGGGAGAAGTCATTTGGTGAGTTTTGAGTGAAATCCAATCGCTAGAACTACGAAATACACCAACCACTCCAATTCGGAACGAACTGCCTTTGATCTTGAATTGTCCAATTTCGTACACCTATTGATTTCCGATTTCAGCCCAAAACTTGGGAATCATGATAATATGGTGGGAGAAGTCATTTGGTGAGTTTTGAGTGAAATCCAATCGCTAGAACTACGGAATACACCAACAACTCCAATTCGGAACGAACTGCCTTTGAACTTGAATTGTCCAATTTCGTACACCTATTGATTTCCGATTCGAGCCCAAAACTTGGGAATCATGACAATATGGTGGGAGAAGTCATTTGGTGAGTTTTGAGTGAAATCCAATCGCTAGAACTACGGAATACACGAACCACTCCAATTCGGAACGAACTGCCTTTGAACTTGAATTGTCCAATTTCGTACACCTATTGATTTCCGATTTCAGAGCCCAAAACTTGGGTATCATGATAATACGGTGGGAGAAGTCATTTGGTGATTTTTGAGTGAAATCCAATTGCTAGAACTACGGAATAGACCAACCACTCCAATTTTGGAACGGAGTTCCTTTGAACTTGAATTGTCCAATTTCGTACACCTATTGATTTCCGATTGCAGCCCAAAACTTGGGCATCATCATAATATGGTGGGAGGAGTCATTTGGTGAGTTTTGAGTGAAATCCAATCGCTAGAACTACGGAATACACCAACCACTCCAATTCGGAACGAACTGCCTTTGATCTTGAATTGTCCAATTTCGTACACCTATTGAGATCCGATTCGAGCCCAAAACTTGGGCATCATCATAATATGGTGGGAGGAGTCATTTGGTGAGTTTTGAGTGAAATCCAATCTCTAGAACTACGGAATACACCAACCACTCCAATTCGGAACGAACTGCCTTTGAACTTGAATTGTCCAATTTCGTACACCTATTGAGATCCGATTCGAGCCCAAAACTTGGGCATCATCATAATATGGTGGGAGGATTCATTTGGGGAGTTTTGAGTGAAATCCAATCGCTAGAACTACGGAATACACCAACCACTCCAATTCGGAACGAACTGCCTTTGATCTTGAATTGTCCAATTTCGTACACCTATCCAGATCCGATTTCAGCCCAAAACTTGGGCATCATCATAATATGGTGGGAGGAGTCATTTGGTGAGTTTTGAGTGAAATCCAATCGCTAGAACTACGGAATACACCAACCACTCCAATTCGGAACGAACTGCCTTTGAACTTGAATTGTCCAATTTCGTACACCTATTGATTTCCGATTCGAGCCCAAAACTTGGGAATCATCATAATATGGTGGGAGAAGTCATTTGGTGAGTTTTGAGTGAAATCCAATCGCTAGAACTACGAAATACACCAACCACTCCAATTCGGAACGAACTGCCTTTGATCTTGAATTGTCCAATTTCGTACACCTATTGAGATCCGATTGGAGCCCAAAACTTGGGCATCATCATAATATGGTGGGAGGAGTCATTTGGTGAGTTTTGAGTGAAATCCAATCGCTAGAACTACGGAATACACCAACCACTCCAATTCGGAACGAACTGCCTTTGATCTTGAATTGTCCAATTTCGTACACCTATTGATTTCCGATTTCAGCCCAAAACTTGGGAATCATGATAATATGGTGGGAGAAGTCATTTGGTGAGTTTTGAGTGAAATCCAATCGCTAGAACTACGGAATACACGAACAACTCCAATTCGGAACGAACTGCCTTTGAACTTGAATTGTCCAATTTCGTACACCTATTGATTTCCGATTCAGCCCAAAACTTGGGAATCATGACAATATGGTGGGAGAAGTCATTTGGTGAGTTTTGAGTGAAATCCAATCGCTAGAACTACGGAATACACGAACCACTCCAATTCGGAACGAACTGCCTTTGAACTTGAATTGTCCAATTTCGTACACCTATTGATTTCCGATTTCAGCCCAAAACTTGGGTATCATGATAATACGGTGGGAGAAGTCATTTGGTGATTTTTGAGTGAAATCCAATCGCTAGAACTACGGAATAGACCAACCACTCCAATTCGGAACGGAGTTCCTTTGAACTTGAATTGTCCAATTTCGTACACCTATTGATTTCCGATTTCAGCCCAAAACTTGGGCATCATCATAATATGGTGGGAGGAGTCATTTGGTGAGTTTTGAGTGAAATCCAATCGCTAGAACTACGGAATACACCAACCACTCCAATTCGGAACGAACTGCCTTTGATCTTGAATTGTCCAATTTCGTACACCTATTGAGATCCGATTTCAGCCCAAAACTTGGGCATCATCATAATATGGTGGGAGGAGTCATTTGGTGAGTTTTGAGTGAAATCCAATCTCTAGAACTACGGAATACACCAACCACTCCAATTCGGAACGAACTGCCTTTGAACTTGAATTGTCCAATTTCGTACACCTATTGAGATCCGATTCAGCCCAAAACTTGGGCATCATCATAATATGGTGGGAGGAGTCATTTGGTGAGTTTTGAGTGAAATCCAATCGCTAGAACTACGGAATACACCAACCACTCCAATTCGGAACGAACTGCCTTTGATCTTGAATTGTCCAATTTCGTACACCTATTGATTTCCATTCGAGCCCAAAACTTGGGAATCATGATAATATGGTGGGAGAAGTCATTTGGTGAGTTTTGAGTGAAATCCAATCGCTAGAACTACGGAATACACCAACAACTCCAATTCGGAACGAACTGCCTTTGAACTTGAATTGTCCAATTTCGTACACCTATTGATTTCCGATTTCGAGCCCAAAACTTGGGAATCATGACAATATGGTGGGAGAAGTCATTTGGTGAGTTTTGAGTGAAATCCAATCGCTAGAACTACGGAATACACGAACCACTCCAATTCGGAACGAACTGCCTTTGAACTTGAATTGTCCAATTTCGTACACCTATTGATTTCCGATTCGAGCCCAAAACTTGGGTATCATGATAATACGGTGGGAGAAGTCATTTGGTGATTTTTGAGTGAAATCCAATCGCTAGAACTACGGAATAGACCAACCACTCCAATTCGGAACGGAGTTCCTTTGAACTTGAATTGTCCAATTTCGTACACCTATTGATTTCCGATTGAGCCCAAAACTTGGGCATCATCATAATATGGTGGGAGGAGTCATTTGGTGAGTTTTGAGTGAAATCCAATCGCTAGAACTACGGAATACACCAACCACTCCAATTCGGAACGAACTGCCTTTGATCTTGAATTGTCCAATTTCGTACACCTATTGAGATCCGATTTCAGCCCAAAACTTGGGCATCATCATAATATGGTGGGAGGAGTCATTTGGTGAGTTTTGAGTGAAATCCAATCGCTAGAACTACGGAATACACGAACCACTCCAATTCGGAACGAACTGCCTTTGAACTTGAATTGTCCAATTTCGTACACCTATTGATTTCCGATTCCAGCCCAAAACTTGGGTATCATGATAATACGGTGGGAGAAGTCATTTGGTGAGTTTTGAGTGAAATCCAATTGCTAGAACTACGGAATAGACCAACCACTCCAATTCGGAACGGAGTGCCTTTGAACTTGAATTGTCCAATTTCGTACACCTATTGATTTCCGATTTCAGCCCAAAACTTGGGCATCATCATAATATGGTGGGAGGAGTCATTTGGGGAGTTTTGAGTGAAATCCAATCGCTAGAACTACGGAATACACCAACCACTCCAATTCGGAACGAACTGCCTTTGATCTTGAATTGTCCAATTTCGTACACCTATTGAGATCCGATCGAGCCCAAAACTTGGGCATCATCATAATATGGTGGGAGGAGTCATTTGGTGAGTTTTGAGTGAAATCCAATCGCTAGAACTACGGAATACACCAACCACTCCAATTCGGAACGAACTGCCTTTGAACTTGAATTGTCCAATTTCGTACACCTATTGATTTCCGATTCAGCCCAAAACTTGGGAATCATCATAATATGGTGGGAGAAGTCATTTGGTGAGTTTTGAGTGAAATCCAATCGCTAGAACTACGGAATACACCAACAACTCCAATTCGGAACGAACTGCCTTTGAACTTGAATTGTCCAATTTCGTACACCTATTGATTTCCGATTTCAGCCCAAAACTTGGGAATCATGACAATATGGTGGGAGAAGTCATTTGGTGAGTTTTGAGTGAAATCCAATCGCTAGAACTACGGAATACACGAACCACTCCAATTCGGAACGAACTGCCTGTGATCTTGAATTGTCCAATTTTGTACACCTATTGATTTCCGATTCGAGCCCAAAACTTGGGTATCATGATAATACGGTGGGAGAAGTCATTTGGTGAGTTTTGAGTGAAATCCAATCGCTAGAACTACGGAATAGACCAACCACTCCAATTCGGAACGGAGTTCCTTTGAACTTGAATTGTCCAATTTCGTACACCTATTGATTTCCGATTCGAGCCCAAAACTTGGGCATCATCATAATATGGTGGGAGGAGTCATTTGGTGAGTTTTGAGTGAAATCCAATCGCTAGAACTACGGAATACACCAACCACTCCAATTCGGAACGAACTGCCTTTGATCTTGAATTGTCCAATTTCGTACACCTATTGAGATCCGATTTCAGCCCAAAACTTGGGCATCATCATAATATGGTGGGAGGAGTCATTTGGTGAGTTTTGAGTGAAATCCAATCGCTAGAACTACGGAATACACCAACCACTCCAATTCGGAACGAACTGCCTTTGAACTTGAATTGTCCAATTTCGTACACCTATTGATTTCCGATTCGAGCCCAAAACTTGGGTATCATGATAATACGGTGGGAGAAGTCATTTGGTGAGTTTTGAGTGAAATCCAATCGCTAGAACTACGGAATAGACCAACCACTCCAATTCGGAACGGAGTGCCTTTGAACTTGAATTGTCCAATTTCGTACACCTATTGATTTCCATTCAAGCCCAAAACTTGGGCATCATCATAATATGGTGGGAGGAGTCATTTGGGGAGTTTTGAGTGAAATCCAATCGCTAGAACTACGGAATACACCAACCACTCCAATTCGGAACGAACTGCCTTTGATCTTGAATTGTCCAATTTCGTACACCTATCCAGATCCGATTCGAGCCCAAAACTTGGGCATCATCATAATATGGTGGGAGGAGTCATTTGGTGAGTTTTGAGTGAAATCCAATCGCTAGAACTACGGAATACACCAACCACTCCAATTCGGAACGAACTGCCTTTGAACTTGAATTGTCCAATTTCGTACACCTATTGATTTCCGATTTCAGCCCAAAACTTGGGAATCATCATAATATGGTGGGAGAAGTCATTTGGTGAGTTTTGAGTGAAATCCAATCGCTAGAACTACGGAATACACCAACAACTCCAATTCGGAACGAACTGCCTTTGAACTTGAATTGTCCAATTTCGTACACCTATTGATTTCCGATTCGAGCCCAAAACTTGGGAATCATGACAATATGGTGGGAGAAGTCATTTGGTGAGTTTTGAGTGAAATCCAATCGCTAGAACTACGGAATACACGAACCACTCCAATTCGGAACGAACTGCCTTTGATCTTGAATTGTCCAATTTCGTACACCTATTGATTTCCGATTCCAGCCCAAAACTTGGGTATCATGATAATACGGTGGGAGAAGTCATTTGGTGAGTTTTGAGTGAAATCCAATCGCTAGAACTACGGAATAGACCAACCACTCCAATTCGGAACGGAGTTCCTTTGAACTTGAATTGTCCAATTTCGTACACCTATTGATTTCCGATTTCAGCCCAAAACTTGGGCATCATCATAATATGGTGGGAGGAGTCATTTGGTGAGTTTTGAGTGAAATCCAATCGCTAGAACTACGGAATACACCAACCACTCCAATTCGGAACGAACTGCCTTTGATCTTGAATTGTCCAATTTCGTACACCTATTGAGATCCGATTTCAGCCCAAAACTTGGGCATCATCATAATATGGTGGGAGGAGTCATTTGGTGAGTTTTGAGTGAAATCCAATCGCTAGAACTATGGAATACACCAACCACTCCAATTCGGAACGAACTGCCTTTGAACTTGAATTGTCCAATTTCGTACACCTATTGATTTCCGATTCGAGCCCAAAACTTGGGTATCATGATAATACGGTGGGAGAAGTCATTTGGTGAGTTTTGAGTGAAATCCAATCGCTAGAACTACGGAATAGACCAACCACTCCAATTCGGAACGGAGTGCCTTTGAACTTGAATTGTCCAATTTCGTACACCTATTGATTTCCGATTTCAGCCCAAAACTTGGGCATCATCATAATATGGTGGGAGGAGTCATTTGGGGAGTTTTGAGTGAAATCCAATCGCTAGAACTACGGAATACACCAACCACTCCAATTCGGAACGAACTGCCTTTGATCTTGAATTGTCCAATTTCGTACACCTCTCCAGATCCGATTTCGAGCCCAAAACTTGGGCATCATCATAATATGGTGGGAGGAGTCATTTGGTGAGTTTTGAGTGAAATCCAATCGCTAGAACTACGGAATACACCAACCACTCCAATTCGGAACGAACTGCCTTTGAACTTGAATTGTCCAATTTCGTACACCTATTGATTTCCGATTCGAGCCCAAAACTTGGGAATCATCATAATATGGTGGGAGAAGTCATTTGGTGAGTTTTGAGTGAAATCCAATCGCTAGAACTACGAAATACACCAACCACTCCAATTCGGAACGAACTGCCTTTGATCTTGAATTGTCCAATTTCGTACACCTATTGAGATCCGATTCGAGCCCAAAACTTGGGCATCATCATAATATGGTGGGAGGAGTCATTTGGTGAGTTTTGAGTGAAATCCAATCGCTAGAACTACGGAATACACCAACCACTCCAATTCGGAACGAACTGCCTTTGATCTTGAATTGTCCAATTTCGTACACCTATTGATTTCCATTTCAGCCCAAAACTTGGGAATCATGATAATATGGTGGGAGAAGTCATTTGGTGAGTTTTGAGTGAAATCCAATCGCTAGAACTACGGAATACACCAACAACTCCAATTCGGAACGAACTGCCTTTGAACTTGAATTGTCCAATTTCGTACACCTATTGATTTCCGATTCCAGTCCAAAACTTGGGAATCATGACAATATGGTGGGAGAAGTCATTTGGTGAGTTTTGAGTGAAATCCAATCGCTAGAACTACGGAATACACGAACCACTCCAATTCGGAACGAACTGCCTTTGAACTTGAATTGTCCAATTTCGTACACCTATTGATTTCCGATTCCAGCCCAAAACTTGGGTATCATGATAATACAGTGGGAGAAGTCATTTGGTGAGTTTTGAGTGAAATCCAATCGCTAGAACTACGGAATAGACCAACCACTCCAATTCGGAACGGAGTTCCTTTGAACTTGAATTGTCCAATTTCGTACACCTATTGATTTCCGATTTCAGCCCAAAACTTGGGCATCATCATAATATGGTGGGAGGAGTCATTTGGTGAGTTTTGAGTGAAATCCAATCGCTAGAACTACGGAATACACCAACCACTCCAATTCGGAACGAACTGCCTTTGATCTTGAATTGTCCAATTTCGTACACCTATTGAGATCCGATTCGAGCCCAAAACTTGGGCATCATCATAATATGGTGGGAGGAGTCATTTGGTGAGTTTTGAGTGAAATCCAATCGCTAGAACTACGGAATACACGAACCACTCCAATTCGGAACGAACTGCCTTTGAACTTGAATTGTCCAATTTCGTACACCTATTGATTTCCGATTCGAGCCCAAAACTTGGGTATCATGATAATACGGTGGGAGAAGTCATTTGGTGAGTTTTGAGTGAAATCCAATCGCTAGAACTACGGAATAGACCAACCACTCCAATTCGGAACGGAGTTCCTTTGAACTTGAATTGTCCAATTTCGTACACCTATTGATTTCCGATTTCAGCCCAAAACTTGGGCATCATCATAATATGGTGGGAGGAGTCATTTGGTGAGTTTTGAGTGAAATCCAATCGCTAGAACTACGGAATACACCAACCACTCCAATTCGGAACGAACTGCCTTTGATCTTGAATTGTCCAATTTCGTACACCTATTGAGATCCGATTTCGAGCCCAAAACTTGGGCATCATCATAATATGGTGGGAGGAGTCATTTGGTGAGTTTTGAGTGAAATCCAATCGCTAGAACTACGGAATACACCAACCACTCCAATTCGGAACGAACTGCCTTTGAACTTGAATTGTCCAATTTCGTACACCTATTGATTTCCGATTCAGCCCAAAACTTGGGTATCATGATAATACGGTGGGAGAAGTCATTTGGTGAGTTTTGAGTGAAATCCAATCGCTAGAACTACGGAATAGACCAACCACTCCAATTCGGAACGGAGTGCCTTTGAACTTGAATTGTCCAATTTCGTACACCTATTGATTTCCATTTCAGCCCAAAACTTGGGCATCATCATAATATGGTGGGAGGAGTCATTTGGGGAGTTTTGAGTGAAATCCAATCGCTAGAACTACGGAATACACCAACCACTCCAATTCGGAACGAACTGCCTTTGATCTTGAATTGTCCAATTTCGTACACCTATCCAGATCCGATTTCGAGCCCAAAACTTGGGCATCATCATAATATGGTGGGAGGAGTCATTTGGTGAGTTTTGAGTGAAATCCAATCGCTAGAACTACGGAATACACCAACCACTCCAATTCGGAACGAACTGCCTTTGAACTTGAATTGTCCAATTTCGTACACCTATTGATTTCCGATTCGAGCCCAAAACTTGGGAATCATCATAATATGGTGGGAGAAGTCATTTGGTGAGTTTTGAGTGAAATCCAATCGCTAGAACTACGGAATACACCAACAACTCCAATTCGGAACGAACTGCCTTTGAACTTGAATTGTCCAATTTCGTACACCTATTGATTTCCGATTCGAGCCCAAAACTTGGGAATCATGACAATATGGTGGGAGAAGTCATTTGGTGAGTTTTGAGTGAAATCCAATCGCTAGAACTACGGAATACACGAACCACTCCAATTCGGAACGAACTGCCTTTGATCTTGAATTGTCCAATTTCGTACACCTATTGATTTCCGATTCAGCCCAAAACTTGGGTATCATGATAATACGGTGGGAGAAGTCATTTGGTGAGTTTTGAGTGAAATCCAATCGCTAGAACTACGGAATAGACCAACCACTCCAATTCGGAACGGAGTTCCTTTGAACTTGAATTGTCCAATTTCGTACACCTATTGATTTCCGATTCGAGCCCAAAACTTGGGCATCATCATAATATGGTGGGAGGAGTCATTTGGTGAGTTTTGAGTGAAATCCAATCGCTAGAACTACGGAATACACCAACCACTCCAATTCGGAACGAACTGCCTTTGATCTTGAATTGTCCAATTTCGTACACCTATTGAGATCCGATTTCAGCCCAAAACTTGGGCATCATCATAATATGGTGGGAGGAGTCATTTGGTGAGTTTTGAGTGAAATCCAATCGCTAGAACTATGGAATACACCAACCACTCCAATTCGGAACGAACTGCCTTTGAACTTGAATTGTCCAATTTCGTACACCTATTGATTTCCGATTCAGCCCAAAACTTGGGTATCATGATAATACGGTGGGAGAAGTCATTTGGTGAGTTTTGAGTGAAATCCAATCGCTAGAACTACGGAATAGACCAACCACTCCAATTCGGAACGGAGTGCCTTTGAACTTGAATTGTCCAATTTCGTACACCTATTGATTTCCGATTCAGCCCAAAACTTGGGCATCATCATAATATGGTGGGAGGAGTCATTTGGGGAGTTTTGAGTGAAATCCAATCGCTAGAACTACGGAATACACCAACCACTCCAATTCGGAACGAACTGCCTTTGATCTTGAATTGTCCAATTTCGTACACCTCTCCAGATCCGATTATCGAGCCCAAAACTTGGGCATCATCATAATATGGTGGGAGGAGTCATTTGGTGAGTTTTGAGTGAAATCCAATCGCTAGAACTACGGAATACACCAACCACTCCAATTCGGAACGAACTGCCTTTGAACTTGAATTGTCCAATTTCGTACACCTATTGATTTCCGATTCAGAGCCCAAACTTGGGAATCATCATAATATGGTGGGAGAAGTCATTTGGTGAGTTTTGAGTGAAATCCAATCGCTAGAACTACGAAATACACCAACCACTCCAATTCGGAACGAACTGCTCCTTTGATCTTGAATTGTCCAATTTCGTACACCTATTGAGATCCATTTGGAGCCCAAAACTTGGGCATCATCATAATATGGTGGGAGGAGTCATTTGGTGAGTTTTGAGTGAAATCCAATCGCTAGAACTACGGAATACACCAACCACTCCAATTCGGAACGAACTGCCTTTGATCTTGAATTGTCCAATTTCGTACACCTATTGATTTCCGATTCGAGCCCAAAACTTGGGAATCATGATAATATGGTGGGAGAAGTCATTTGGTGAGTTTTGAGTGAAATCCAATCGCTAGAACTACGGAATACACCAACAACTCCAATTCGGAACGAACTGCCTTTGAACTTGAATTGTCCAATTTCGTACACCTATTGATTTCCGATTGCAGTCCAAAACTTGGGAATCATGACAATATGGTGGGAGAAGTCATTTGGTGAGTTTTGAGTGAAATCCAATCGCTAGAACTACGGAATACACGAACCACTCCAATTCGGAACGAACTGCCTTTGAACTTGAATTGTCCAATTTCGTACACCTATTGATTTCCCATTCGAGCCCAAAACTTGGGTATCATGATAATACAGTGGGAGAAGTCATTTGGTGAGTTTTGAGTGAAATCCAATCGCTAGAACTACGGAATAGACCAACCACTCCAATTTGGAACGGAGTTCCTTTGAACTTGAATTGTCCAATTTCGTACACCTATTGATTTCCGATTTCAGCCCAAAACTTGGGCATCATCATAATATGGTGGGAGGAGTCATTTGGTGAGTTTTGAGTGAAATCCAATCGCTAGAACTACGGAATACACCAACCACTCCAATTCGGAACGAACTGCCTTTGATCTTGAATTGTCCAATTTCGTACACCTATTGAGATCCGATTCGAGCCCAAAACTTGGGCATCATCATAATATGGTGGGAGGAGTCATTTGGTGAGTTTTGAGTGAAATCCAATCGCTAGAACTACGGAATACACGAACCACTCCAATTCGGAACGAACTGCCTTTGAACTTGAATTGTCCAATTTCGTACACCTATTGATTTCCGATTTCAGCCCAAAACTTGGGTATCATGATAATACGGTGGGAGAAGTCATTTGGTGAGTTTTGAGTGAAATCCAATTGCTAGAACTACGGAATAGACCAACCACTCCAATTCGGAACGGAGTGCCTTTCAACTTGAATTGTCCAATTTCGTACACCTATTGATTTCCGATTTCGAGCCCAAAACTTGGGCATCATCATAATATGGTGGGAGGAGTCATTTGGGGAGTTTTGAGTGAAATCCAATCGCTAGAACTACGGAATACACCAACCACTCCAATTCGGAACGAACTGCCTTCGTTCTTGAATTGTCCAATTTCGTACACCTATTGAGATCCATTTCGAGCCCAAAACTTGGGCATCATCATAATATGGTGGGAGGAGTCATTTGGTGAGTTTTGAGTGAAATCCAATCGCTAGAACTACGGAATACACCAACCACTCCAATTCGGAACGAACTGCCTTTGATCTTGAATTGTCCAATTTCGTACACCTATTGAGATCCGATTTCGAGCCCAAAACTTGGGCATCATCATAATATGGTGGGAGGAGTCATTTGGTGAGTTTTGAGTGAAATCCAATCGCTAGAACTACGGAATACACGAACCACTCCAATTCGGAACGAACTGCCTTTGAACTTGAATTGTCCAATTTCGTACACCTATTGATTTCCGATTCGAGCCCAAAACTTGGGTATCATGATAATACGGTGGGAGAAGTCATTTGGTGAGTTTTGAGTGAAATCCAATTGCTAGAACTACGGAATAGACCAACCACTCCAATTCGGAACGGAGTGCCTTTGAACTTGAATTGTCCAATTTCGTACACCTATTGATTTCCGATTTCAGCCCAAAACTTGGGCATCATCATAATATGGTGGGAGGAGTCATTTGGGGAGTTTTGAGTGAAATCCAATCGCTAGAACTACGGAATACACCAACCACTCCAATTCGGAACGAACTGCCTTCGTTCTTGAATTGTCCAATTTCGTACACCTATTGAGATCCGATTTCAGCCCAAAACTTGGGCATCATCATAATATGGTGGGAGGAGTCATTTGGTGAGTTTTGAGTGAAATCCAATCGCTAGAACTACGGAATACACCAACCACTCCAATTCGGAACGAACTGCCTTTGAACTTGAATTGTCCAATTTCGTACACCTATTGATTTCCATTCGAGCCCAAAACTTGGGAATCATCATAATATGGTGGGAGAAGTCATTTGGTGAGTTTTGAGTGAAATCCAATCGCTAGAACTACGGAATACACCAACAACTCCAATTCGGAACGAACTGCCTTTGAACTTGAATTGTCCAATTTCGTACACCTATTGATTTCCGATTCGAGCCCAAAACTTGGGAATCATGACAATATGGTGGGAGAAGTCATTTGGTGAGTTTTGAGTGAAATCCAATCGCTAGAACTACGGAATACACGAACCACTCCAATTCGGAACGAACTGCCTTTGATCTTGAATTGTCCAATTTCGTACACCTATTGATTTCCATTTCAGCCCAAAACTTGGGTATCATCATAATATGGTGGGAGGAGTCATTTGGCGAGTTTTGAGTGAAATCCAATCGCTAGAACTACGGAATACACCAACCACTCCAATTCGGAACGAACTGCCTTTGAACTTGAATTGTCCAATTTCGTACACCTATTGATTTCCGATTTCGAGCCCAAAACTTGGGAATCATGATAATATGGTGGGAGAACTCATTTGGTGAGTTTTGAGTGAATTCCAATTGCTAGAACTACGGAATACACCAACCACTCCAATTCGGAACTAACTGCCTTTCAACTTGACTTGTCCAATTTCGTACACCTATTGATTTCCGATTCGAGCCCAAAACTTGGGAATCATGATAATATGGTGGGAGAAGTCATTTGGTGAGTTTTGAGTGAAATCCAATCGCTAGAACTACGGAATACACCAACCACTCCAATTCGGAACGAACTGCCTTTGAACTTGAATTGTCCAATTTCGTACACCTATTGATTTCCGATTCAGCCCAAAACTTGGGAATCATGACAATATGGTGGGAGAAGTCATTTGGTGAGTTTTGAGTGAAATCCAATCGCTAGAACTACAGAATACACGAACCACTCCAATTCGGAACGAACTGCCTTTGAACTTGAATTGTCCAATTTCGTACACCTATTGATTTCCGATTTCAGCCCAAAACTTGGGTATCATGATAATACGGTGGGAGAAGTCATTTGGTGAGTTTTGAGTGAAATCCAATCGCTAGAACTACGGAATAGACCAACCACTCCAATTCGGAACGGAGTTCCTTTGAACTTGAATTGTCCAATTTCGTACACCTATTGATTTCCGATTCCAGCCCAAAACTTGGGCATCATCATAATATGGTGGGAGGAGTCATTTGGTGAGTTTTGAGTGAAATCCAATCCCTAGAACTACGGAATACACCAACCACTCCAATTCGGAACGAACTGCCTTTGAACTTGAATTGTCCAATTTCGTACACCTATTGATTTCCGATTCGAGCCCAAAACTTGGGAATCATCATAATATGGTGGGAGAAGTCATTTGGTGAGTTTTGAGTGAAATCCAATCTCTAGAACTACGAAATACACCAACCACTCCAATTCGGAACGAACTGCCTTTGATCTTGAATTGTCCAATTTCGTACACCTATTGAGATCCATTCGAGCCCAAAACTTGGGCATCATCATAATATGGTGGGAGGAGTCATTTGGCGAGTTTTGAGTGAAATCCAATCGCTAGAACTACGGAATACACCAACCACTCCAATTCGGAACGAACTGCCTTTGAACTTGAATTGTCCAATTTCGTACACCTATTGATTTCCATTCCAGCCCAAAACTTTGGAATCATGATAATATGGTGGGAGAAGTCATTTGGTGAGTTTTGAGTGAAATCCAATCGCTAGAACTACGGAATACACCAACCACTCCAATTCGGAACTAACTGCCTTTGAACTTGAATTGTCCAATTTCGTACACCTATTGATTTCCATTCGAGCCCAAAACTTGGGAATCATGATAATATGGTGGGAGAAGTCATTTGGTGAGTTTTGAGTGAAATCCAATCGCTAGAACTACGGAATACACCAACCACTCCAATTCGGAACGAACTGCCTTTGAACTTGAATTGTCCAATTTCGTACACCTATGGATTTCCGATTCGAGCCCAAAACTTGGGAATCATGACAATATGGTGGGAGAAGTCATTTGGTGAGTTTTGAGTGAAATCCAATCGCTAGAACTACGGAATACACGAACCACTCCAATTCGGAACGAACTGCATTTGAACTTGAATTGTCCAATTTCGTACACCTATTGATTTCCGATTCGAGCCCAAAACTTGGGTATCATGATAATACGGTGGGAGAAGTCATTTGGTGAGTTTTGAGTGAAATCCAATCGCTAGAACTACGGAATAGACCAACCACTCCAATTCGGAACGGAGTTCCTTTGAACTTGAATTGTCCAATTTCGTACACCTATTGATTTCCGATTTCAGCCCAAAACTTGGGCATCATCATAATATGGTGGGAGGAGTCATTTGGTGAGTTTTGAGTGAAATCCAATCGCTAGAACTACGGAATACACCAACCACTCCAATTCGGAACGAACTGCCTTTGATCTTGAATTGTCCAATTTCGTACACCTATTGAGATCCGATTCGAGCCCAAAACTTGGGCATCATCATAATATGGTGGGAGGAGTCATTTGGTGAGTTTTGAGTGAAATCCAATCGCTAGAACTACGGAATACACGAACCACTCCAATTCGGAACGAACTGCCTTTGAACTTGAATTGTCCAATTTCGTACACCTATTGATTTCCGATTCGAGCCCAAAACTTGGGCATCATCATAATATGGTGGGAGGAGTCATTTGGTGAGTTTTGAGTGAAATCCAATCGCTAGAACTACGGAATACACCAACCACTCCAATTCGGAACGAACTGCCTTTGAACTTGAATTGTCCAATTTCGTACACCTATTGATTTCCATTCCAGCCCAAAACTTGGGTATCACGATAATACGGTGGGAGAAGTCATTTGGTGAGTTTTGAGTGAAATCCAATCGCTAGAACTACGGAATAGACCAACCACTCCAATTCGGAACGGAGTTCCTTTGAACTTGAATTGTCCAATTTCGTACACCTATTGATTTCCGATTCGAGCCCAAAACTTGGGTATCATGATAATACGGCGGGAGAAGTCATTTGGTGAGTTTTGAGTGAAATCCAATCGCTAGAACTACGGAATAGACCAACCACTCCAATTCGGAACGGAGTTCCTTTGAACTTGAATTGTCCAATTTCGTACACCTATTGATTTCCGATTTCAGCCCAAAACTTGGGCATCATCATAATATGGTGGGAGGAGTCATTTGGTGAGTTTTGAGTGAAATCCAATCGCTAGAACTACGGAATAGACCAACCACTCCAATTCGGAACGGAGTTCCTTTGAACTTGAATTGTCCAATTTCGTACACCTATTGATTTCCGATTTCAGCCCAAAACTTGGGCATCATCATAATATGGTGGGAGGAGTCATTTGGTGAGTTTTGAGTGAAATCCAATCGCTAGAACTACGGAATACACGAACCACTCCAATTCGGAACGAACTGCCTTTGAACTTGAATTGTCCAATTTCGTACACCTATTGATTTCCGATTCGAGCCCAAAACTTGGGCATCATCATAATATGGTGGAAGGAGTCATTTGGTGAGTTTTGAGTGAAATCCAATCGCTAGAACTACGGAATACACCAACCACTCCAATTCGGAACGAACTGCCTTTGATCTTGAATTGTCCAATTTCGTACACCTATTGAGATCCATTTGAGCCCAAAACTTGGGCATCATCATAATATGGTGGGAGGAGTCATTTGGTGAGTTTTGAGTGAAATCCAATCGCTAGAACTACGGAATACACCAACCACTCCAATTCGGAACGAACTGCCTTTGAACTTGAATTGTCCAAGTTCGTACACCTATTGATTTCCGATTCGAGCCCAAAACTTGGGAATCATGATAATATGGTGGGAGAAGTCATTTGGTGAGTTTTGAGTGAAATCCAATCGCTAGAACTACGGAATACACCAACCACTCCAATTCGGAACGAACTGCCTTTGAACTTGAATTGTCCAATTTCGTACACCTATTGATTTCCGATTTCAGCCCAAAACTTGGGTATCATGATAATACGGTGGGAGAAGTCATTTGGTGAGTTTTGAGTGAAATCCAATCGCTAGAACTACGGAATAGACCAACCACTCCAATTCGGAACGGAGTTCCTTTGAACTTGAATTGTCCAATTTCGTACACCTATTGATTTCCGATTCGAGCCCAAAACTTGGGTATCATGATAATACGGTGGGAGAAGTCATTTGGTGAGTTTTGAGTGAAATCCAATCGCTAGAACTACGGAATAGACCAACCTCTCCAATTCGGAACGGAGTTCCTTTGAACTTGAATTGTCCAATTTCGTACACCTATTGATTTCCGATTCGAGCCCAAAACTTGGGCATCATCATAATATGGTGGGAGGAGTCATTTGGTGAGTTTTGAGTGAAATCCAATCGCTAGAACTACGGAATACACGAACCACTCCAATTCGGAACGAACTGCCTTTGAACTTGAATTGTCCAATTTCGTACACCTATTGATTTCCAATCGAGCCCAAAACTTGGGTATCATGATAATACGGTGGGAGAAGTCATTTGGTGAGTTTTGAGTGAAATCCAATCGCTAGAACTACGGAATAGACCAACCACTCCAATTCGGAACGGAGTTCCTTTGAACTTGAATTGTCCAATTTCGTACACCTATTGATTTCCGATTTCAGCCCAAAACTTGGGCATCATCATAATATGGTGGGAGGAGTCATTTGGTGAGTTTTGAGTGAAATCCAATTGCTAGAACTACGGAATACACCAACCACTCCAATTCGGAACGAACTGCCTTTGAACTTGAATTGTCCAATTTCGTACACCTATTGATTTCCGATTCGAGCCCAAAACTTGGGAATCACGACAATATGGTGGGAGAAGTCATTTGGTGAGTTTTGAGTGAAATCCAATCGCTAGAACTACGGAATACACCAACCACTCCAATTCGGAACGAACTGCCTTTGATCTTGAATTGTCCAATTTCGTACACCTATTGAGATCCGATTCGAGCCCAAAACTTGGGCATCATCATAATATGGTGGGAGGAGTCATTTGGTGAGTTTTGAGTGAAATCCAATCGCTAGAACTACGGAATACACCAACCACTCCAATTCGGAACGAACTGCCTTTGATATTGAATTGTCCAATTTCGTACACCTATTGAGATCCGATTCAGAGCCCAAAACTTGGGCATCATCATAATATGGTGGGAGGAGTCATTTGGTGAGTTTTGAGTGAAATCCAATCGCTAGAACTACGGAATACACCAACCACTCCAATTCGGAACGGAGTTCCTTTGAACTTGAATTGTCCAATTTCGTACACCTATTGATTTCCGATCAAGCCCAAAACTTGGGCATCATCATAATATGGTGGGAGGAGTCATTTGGTGAGTTTTGAGTGAAATCCAATCGCTAGAACTACGGAATACACCAACCACTCCAATTCGGAACGAACTGCCTTTGATCTTGAATTGTCCAATTTCGTACACCTATTGAGATCCGATTTCGAGCCCAAAACTTGGGCATCATCATAATATGGTGGGAGGAGTCATTTGGTGAGTTTTGAGTGAAATCCAATCGCTAGAACTACGGAATACACGAACCACTCCAATTCGGAACGAACTGCCTTTGAACTTGAATTGTCCAATTTCCTACACCTATTGATTTCCAATCGAGCCCAAAACTTGGGTATCATGATAATACGGTGGGAGAAGTCATTTGGTGAGTTTTGAGTGAAATCCAATCGCTAGAACTACGGAATAGACCAACCACTCCAATTCGGAACGGAGTTCCTTTGAACTTGAATTGTCCAATTTCGTACACCTATTGATTTCCGATTTCAGCCCAAAACTTGGGCATCATCATAATATGGTGGGAGGAGTCATTTGGTGAGTTTTGAGTGAAATCCAATTGCTAGAACTACGGAATACACCAACCACTCCAATTCGGAACGAACTGCCTTTGAACTTGAATTGTCCAATTTCGTACACCTATTGATTTCCGATTTCAGCCCAAAACTTGGGAATCACGACAATATGGTGGGAGAAGTCATTTGGTGAGTTTTGAGTGAAATCCAATCGCTAGAACTACGGAATACACGAACCACTCCAATTCGGAACGAACTGCCTTTGAACTTGAATTGTCCAATTTCGTACACCTATTGATTTCCGATTCGAGCCCAAAACTTGGGAATCACGACAATATGGTGGGAGAAGTCATTTGGTGAGTTTTGAGTGAAATCCAATCGCTAGAACTACGGAATACACCAACCACTCCAATTCGGAACGAACTGCCTTTGATCTTGAATTGTCCAATGTCGTACACCTATTGAGATCCGATTCGAGCCCAAAACTTGGGCATCATCATAATATGGTGGGAGGAGTCATTTGGTGAGTTTTGAGTGAAATCCAATCGCTAGAACTACGGAATACACCAACCACTCCAATTCGGAACGAACTGCCTTTGATATTGAATTGTCCAATTTCGTACACCTATTGAGATCCGATTTCAGCCCAAAACTTGGGCATCATCATAATATGGTGGGAGGAGTCATTTGGTGAGTTTTGAGTGAAATCCAATAACTAGAACTACGGAATACACCAACCACTCCAATTCGGAACGGAGTTCCTTTGAACTTGAATTGTCCAATTTCGTACACCTATTGATTTCCGATTTCAGCCCAAAACTTGGGCATCATCATAATATGGTGGGAGGAGTCATTTGGTGAGTTTTTAGTGAAATCCAATCGCTAGAACTACGGAATACACCAACCACTCCAATTCGGAACGAACTGCCTTTGATCTTGAATTGTCCAATTTCGTACACCTATTGAGATCCGATTTGAGCCCAAAACTTGGGCATCATCATAATATGGTGGGAGGAGTCATTTGGTGAGTTTTGAGTGAAATCCAATCGCTAGAACTACGGAATACACGAACCACTCCAATTCGGAACGAACTGCCTTTGAACTTGAATTGTCCAATTTCGTACACCTATTGATTTCCAATCGAGCCCAAAACTTGGGTATCATGATAATACGGTGGGAGAAGTCATTTGGTGAGTTTTGAGTGAAATCCAATCGCTAGAACTACGGAATAGACCAACCACTCCAATTTTGGAACGGAGTTCCTTTGAACTTGAATTGTCCAATTTCGTACACCTATTGATTTCCCATTTCAGCCCAAAACTTGGGCATCGTCATAATATGGTGGGAGGAGTCATTTGGTGAGTTTTGAGTGAAATCCAATCGCTAGAACTACGGAATACACCAACCACTCCAATTCGGAACGAACTGCCTTTGATCTTGAATTGTCCAATTTCGTACACCTATTGAGATCCATTTGAGCCCAAAACTTGGGCATCATCATAATATGGTGGGAGGAGTCATTTGGTGAGTTTTGAGTGAAATCCAATCGCTAGAACTACGGAATACACCAACCACTCCAATTCGGAACGAACTGCCTTTGATATTGAATTGTCCAATTTCGTACACCTATTGAGATCCGATTTCAGCCCAAAACTTGGGCATCATCATAATATGGTGGGAGGAGTCATTTGGTGAGTTTTGAGTGAAATCCAATCGCTAGAACTACGGAATACACCAACCACTCCAATTCGGAACGGAGTTCCTTTGAACTTGAATTGTCCAATTTCGTACACCTATTGATTTCCGATCAAGCCCAAAACTTGGGCATCATCATAATATGGTGGGAGGAGTCATTTGGTGAGTTTTGAGTGAAATCCAATCGCTAGAACTACGGAATACACCAACCACTCCAATTCGGAACGAACTGCCTTTGATCTTGAATTGTCCAATTTCGTACACCTATTGAGATCCGATTTGAGCCCAAAACTTGGGCATCATCATAATATGGTGGGAGGAGTCATTTGGTGAGTTTTGAGTGAAATCCAATCGCTAGAACTACGGAATACACGAACCACTCCAATTCGGAACGAACTGCCTTTGAACTTGAATTGTCCAATTTCCTACACCTATTGATTTCCAATCGAGCCCAAAACTTGGGTATCATGATAATACGGTGGGAGAAGTCATTTGGTGAGTTTTGAGTGAAATCCAATCGCTAGAACTACGGAATAGACCAACCACTCCAATTTTGGAACGGAGTTCCTTTGAACTTGAATTGTCCAATTTCGTACACCTATTGATTTCCGATTGCAGCCCAAAACTTGGGCATCATCATAATATGGTGGGAGGAGTCATTTGGTGAGTTTTGAGTGAAATCCAATTGCTAGAACTACGGAATACACCAACCACTCCAATTCGGAACGAACTGCCTTTGAACTTGAATTGTCCAATTTCGTACACCTATTGATTTCCGATTCGAGCCCAAAACTTGGGAATCACGACAATATGGTGGGAGAAGTCATTTGGTGAGTTTTGAGTGAAATCCAATCGCTAGAACTACGGAATACACGAACCACTCCAATTCGGAACGAACTGCCTTTGAACTTGAATTGTCCAATTTCGTACACCTATTGATTTCCGATTTCAGCCCAAAACTTGGGAATCACGACAATATGGTGGGAGAAGTCATTTGGTGAGTTTTGAGTGAAATCCAATCGCTAGAACTACGGAATACACCAACCACTCCAATTCGGAACGAACTGCCTTTGATCTTGAATTGTCCAATGTCGTACACCTATTGAGATCCATTTCGAGCCCAAAACTTGGGCATCATCATAATATGGTGGGAGGAGTCATTTGGTGAGTTTTGAGTGAAATCCAATCGCTAGAACTACGGAATACACCAACCACTCCAATTCGGAACGAACTGCCTTTGATATTGAATTGTCCAATTTCGTACACCTATTGAGATCCGATTTGAGCCCAAAACTTGGGCATCATCATAATATGGTGGGAGGAGTCATTTGGTGAGTTTTGAGTGAAATCCAATAACTAGAACTACGGAATACACCAACCACTCCAATTCGGAACGGAGTTCCTTTGAACTTGAATTGTCCAATTTCGTACACCTATTGATTTCCGATTTCAGCCCAAAACTTGGGCATCATCATAATATGGTGGGAGGAGTCATTTGGTGAGTTTTTAGTGAAATCCAATCGCTAGAACTACGGAATACACCAACCACTCCAATTCGGAACGAACTGCCTTTGATCTTGAATTGTCCAATTTCGTACACCTATTGAGATCCGATTTCAGCCCAAAACTTGGGCATCATCATAATATGGTGGGAGGAGTCATTTGGTGAGTTTTGAGTGAAATCCAATCGCTAGAACTACGGAATACACGAACCACTCCAATTCGGAACGAACTGCCTTTGAACTTGAATTGTCCAATTTCGTACACCTATTGATTTCCAATCGAGCCCAAAACTTGGGTATCATGATAATACGGTGGGAGAAGTCATTTGGTGAGTTTTGAGTGAAATCCAATCGCTAGAACTACGGAATAGACCAACCACTCCAATTCGGAACGGAGTTCCTTTGAACTTGAATTGTCCAATTTCGTACACCTATTGATTTCCCATTCAGAGCCCAAAACTTGGGCATCGTCATAATATGGTGGGAGGAGTCATTTGGTGAGTTTTGAGTGAAATCCAATCGCTAGAACTACGGAATACACCAACCACTCCAATTCGGAACGAACTGCCTTTGATCTTGAATTGTCCAATTTCGTACACCTATTGAGATCCGATTTCGAGCCCAAAACTTGGGCATCATCATAATATGGTGGGAGGAGTCATTTGGTGAGTTTTGAGTGAAATCCAATCGCTAGAACTACGGAATACACGAACCACTCCAATTCGGAACGAACTGCCTTTGAACTTGAATTGTCCAATTTCGTACACCTATTGATTTCCAATCGAGCCCAAAACTTGGGAATCATGATAATACGGTGAGAGAAGTCATTTGGTGAGTTTTGAGTGAAATCCAATCGCTAGAACTACGGAATACACCAACCACTCCAAATCGGAACGAACTGCCTTTGAACTTGAATTGTCCAATTTGGTACACCTATTGATTTCCATTCGAGCCCAAAACTTGGGTATCATGATAATACGGTGGGAGAAGTCATTTGGTGAGTTTTGAGTGAAATCCAATCGCTAGAACTACGGAATACACCAACCACTCCAATTCGGAACGAACTGCCTTTGAACTTGAATTGTCCAATTTCGTACACCTATTGATTTCCGATTCAGCCCAAAACTTGGAAATCATGATAATACGGTGGGAGAACTCATTTGGTGAGTTTTGAGTGAAATCCAATCGCTAGAACTACGGAATACACGAGCCACTCCAATTCGGAACGAACTGCCTTTGAACTTGAATTGTCCAATTTCGTACACCTATTGATTTCCGATTCCAGCCCAAAACTTGGGAATCACGACAATATGGTGGGAGAAGTCATTTGGTGAGTTTTGAGTGAAATCCAATCGCTAGAACTACGGAATACACCAACCACTCCAATTCGGAACGAACTGCCTTTGATCTTGAATTGTCCAATGTCGTACACCTATTGAGATCCGATTCGAGCCCAAAACTTGGGCATCATCATAATATGGTGGGAGGAGTCATTTGGTGAGTTTTGAGTGAAATCCAATCGCTAGAACTACGGAATACACCAACCACTCCAATTCGGAACGAACTGCCTTTGATATTGAATTGTCCAATTTCGTACACCTATTGAGATCCGATTTCAGCCCAAAACTTGGGCATCATCATAATATGGTGGGAGGAGTCATTTGGTGAGTTTTGAGTGAAATCCAATAACTAGAACTACGGAATACACCAACCACTCCAATTCGGAACGGAGTTCCTTTGAACTTGAATTGTCCAATTTCGTACACCTATTGATTTCCGATTTCAGCCCAAAACTTGGGCATCATCATAATATGGTGGGAGGAGTCATTTGGTGAGTTTTTAGTGAAATCCAATCGCTAGAACTACGGAATACACCAACCACTCCAATTCGGAACGAACTGCCTTTGATCTTGAATTGTCCAATTTCGTACACCTATTGAGATCCGATTTCAGCCCAAAACTTGGGCATCATCATAATATGGTGGGAGGAGTCATTTGGTGAGTTTTGAGTGAAATCCAATCGCTAGAACTACGGAATACACGAACCACTCCAATTCGGAACGAACTGCCTTTGAACTTGAATTGTCCAATTTCGTACACCTATTGATTTCCAATCGAGCCCAAAACTTGGGTATCATGATAATACGGTGGGAGAAGTCATTTGGTGAGTTTTGAGTGAAATCCAATCGCTAGAACTACGGAATAGACCAACCACTCCAATTCGGAACGGAGTTCCTTTGAACTTGAATTGTCCAATTTCGTACACCTATTGATTTCCCATTTCAGCCCAAAACTTGGGCATCGTCATAATATGGTGGGAGGAGTCATTTGGTGAGTTTTGAGTGAAATCCAATCGCTAGAACTACGGAATACACCAACCACTCCAATTCGGAACGAACTGCCTTTGATCTTGAATTGTCCAATTTCGTACACCTATTGAGATCCGATTCGAGCCCAAAACTTGGGCATCATCATAATATGGTGGGAGGAGTCATTTGGTGAGTTTTGAGTGAAATCCAATCGCTAGAACTACGGAATACACGAACCACTCCAATTCGGAACGAACTGCCTTTGAACTTGAATTGTCCAATTTCGTACACCTATTGATTTCCAATCGAGCCCAAAACTTGGGAATCATGATAATACGGTGAGAGAAGTCATTTGGTGAGTTTTGAGTGAAATCCAATCGCTAGAACTACGGAATACACCAACCACTCCAAATCGGAACGAACTGCCTTTGAACTTGAATTGTCCAATTTGGTACACCTATTGATTTCCGATTCAGCCCAAAACTTGGGTATCATGATAATACGGTGGGAGAAGTCATTTGGTGAGTTTTGAGTGAAATCCAATCGCTAGAACTACGGAATACACCAACCACTCCAATTCGGAACGAACTGCCTTTGAACTTGAATTGTCCAATTTCGTACACCTATTGATTTCCGATTTCAGCCCAAAACTTGGAAATCATGATAATACGGTGGGAGAACTCATTTGGTGAGTTTTGAGTGAAATCCAATCGCTAGAACTACGGAATACACGAACCACTCCAATTCGGAACGAACTGCCTTTGAACTTGAATTGTCCAATTTCGTACACCTATTGATTTCCATTTCAGCCCAAAACTTGGGTATCATGATAATACGGTGGGAGAAGTCATTTGGTGAGTTTTGAGTGAAATCCAATCGCTAGAACTACGGAATAGACCAACCACTCCAATTCGGAACGAACTGCCTTTGAACTTGAATTGTCCAATTTCGTACACCTATTGATTTCCAATCGAGCCCAAAACTTGGGAATCATGATAATACGGTGGGAGAAGTCATTTGGTGAGTTTTGAGTGAAATCCAATCGCTAGAACTACGGAATACACCAACCACTCCAAATCGGAACGAACTGCCTTTGAACTTGAATTGTCCAATTTGGTACACCTATTGATTTCCGATTCCAGCCCAAAACTTGGGAATCATGACAATATGGTGGGAGAAGTCATTTGGTGAGTTTTGAGTGAAATCCAATCGCTAGAACTACGGAATACACGAACCACTCCAATTCGGAACGAACTGCCTTTGAACTTGAATTGTCCAATTTCGTACACCTATTGATTTCCGATTCGAGCCCAAAACTTGGGTATCATGATAATACGGTGGGAGAAGTCATTTGGTGAGTTTTGAGTGAAATCCAATCGCTAGAACTACGGAATAGACCAACCACTCCAATTCGGAACGTAGTGCCTTTGAACTTGAATTGTCCAATTTCGTACACCTATTGATTTCCATTTCAGCCCAAAACTTGGGCATCATCATAATATGGTAGGAGGAGCCATTTGGTGAGTTTTGAGTGAAATCCAATCGCTAGAACTACGGAATACACCAACCACTCCAATTCGGAACAAACTGCCTTTGATCTTGAATTGTCCAATTTCGTACACCTATTGAGATCCATTTGAGCCCAAAACTTGGGCATCATCATAATATGGTGGGAGGAGTCATTTGGTGAGTTTTGAGTGAAATCCAATCGGTAGAACTACGGAATACACCAACCACTCCAATTCGGAACGAACTGCCTTTGAACTTGAATTGTCCAATTTCGTACACCTATTGATTTCCGATTGCAGCCCACAACTTGGGTATCATGATAATACGGTGGGAGAAGTCATTTGGTGAGTTTTGAGTGAAATCTAATCGCTAGAACTACGGAATAGACCAACCATTCCAATTCGGAACGAACTGCCTTTGAACTTGAATTGTCCAATTTCGTACACCTATTGATTTCCGATTCGAGCCCAAAACTTGGGAATCATGATAATACGGTGGGAGAAGTCATTTGTTGAGTTTTGAGTGAAATCCAATCGCTAGAACTACGGAATACACGAACCACTCCAATTCGGAACGAACTGCCTTTGAACTTGAATTGTCCAATTTCGTACACCTATTGATTTCTGATCGAGCCCAAAACTTGGGTATCATGATAATACGGTGGGAGAAGTCATTTGGTGAGTTTTGAGTGAAATCTGATCGGTTCATAATTGTATATCATTTTGTACCCTTCTAGCTTATGATTTGGTTATGTTTTTGAGTTAAACTTGTGCTTTTAATCCTTTTTGTGTGTATCTTTCAGTTAATTGAGATTTAGGTAATAATGATGGCTTTGGATAGGAAATGATGCAATCCAAGCATGTGAAGGCCTGATTTGGATGAAGGGAAGAAGAGCTTAAAGACAAACTCATTTTTTTTGCTACAGCCCCCTGCCAGTCCAGTTTCGTAGGTCATATTGCAAGCTTTGTTTCAGCAACCTACATAGCTCGAATGAGGCCACATTATTCATGAAAGTTGTTCCAATGGGTGTTTACTATAACATATCCAAAATTCAGCCCCATTGGATAAATCTGGAGTCCGTTACCTAGCAAACACAGAACCATGCTCAGGATGGATCTTATCAGCGCGGAAAATGAGTTAGCAATTTGTTTCGGCCTTAACTTTTTCCTCCGACCTTGGATTGGCCCAAATAACATATGGCTGGAAAGAAGACATTCTGAACTTCAATTTCAAGTGCTTAAAGTCCTAATTTGATTAAGAGAAGCCCAAGTTGTAAGCCCTTGAAGTTGCTGGTCATGCTGACCTCAGCATGTGCTGGTTGGATGCTTGGTCATGGTGAGCTAGGCATGAGCTATCATTTCTGGTTGGAAGCTTGGTCATGGTGACATGAAGATGACCTAGGGCTGCTAGTGGGATTAATTGGTGAAGTGCATCAACCATTCAAGATTTTCTAATACAAGTGCATCACCCATTCAAGATTTTCTATTACAAGTGCATCAACCATTTCAGATTTTATAATTCAAGTGTTGTATGCATTAGCCATATTGAATTCAGATTTTTCACTTCCCCTAGGCCTATAAATAGGGAAGTTCTCTATGCTTGTAAACACACCCCAAGGGGGGAGCTCTCAAGCACTTCTCTAGAGCTCCCTTCCCTTCTCTCCCTTAAATTCTCTTAGTTTCCCTTTGTAGTTCTCAATTGTTGTAATAAGATCATTCTACTCAATTTTCTTTTTATTAAATCTCAAGCACTTCTCTATTCTCTTCCAAACACTCTCCAAACCCGAAACACATGTCTCTTCCCTTCCAAATTCCCCATGTTCTCCAAACACTTTCTCTTCCAAGATTCTCAAAGTTCCCAAACACTTCTCCCATTCCTTCATCAAATTCTCAAACACTTTCCAAAAACTTTCTTCTCCCTTTTCAAAGCTCTCAAACACATGCTCTTCCAAAGTCCACAAAGTTCTCAAACACCACTTTCCTTTCTTCTCCAAAAGTTTCCATATTCTCAAACACTTCCCAAACACTCCTCCCTTCTCTTTCTCAAACACATCTCTCCTCCCTTCTCCAAATTTCCCAAACACATTTCCCTTCTCTTCCAAAAGTCTCCATGTCTCAAACACTTCACAAACACCTTCCTTTCCCTTCCAAAATCCTCAAGCTTCCCAAACACCTTCCTCCAAATTCTCAAGCTCTCAAACACCTCTCTCTTTCTCTCCAAAAACTCTCCATGTTCTCAAGTGTTGTACAAAATCCTTGTTTTATGTTCTTTTGTTTTCATTTTTGTTTTGTGTAGGAAAACTGAATTGGATCATTCAATCACCAATCCCTGTGGAATCGACCTCGCACTTACATACGCTAAACTACCAACGGTTCGTGCACTTGCGAGTATCACAAGTTGAGGATGCAGCTGAATCTATTTTGGTGCAGCTGAATCTACGCAACAAAATCCAATCGCTAGAACTACGGAATAGACCAACCACTCCAATTCGGAACGAACTGCCTTTGAACTTGAATTGTCCAATTTCGTACACCTATTGATTTCCGATTTCAGCCCAAAACTTGGGAATCATGATAATACGGTGGGAGAAGTCATTTGGTGAGTTTTGAGTGAAATCCAATCGCTAGAACTACGGAATAGACCAACCACTCCAATTCGGAACGCAGTGCCTTTGAACTTGAATTGTCCAATTTCGTACATCTATTGATTTCCGATTGAGGCCAAAACTTGGCCATCATCATAATATGGTGGGAGGAGTCATTTGGTGAGTTTTGAGTGAAATCCAATCGCTAGAACTACGGAATACACCAACCACTCCAATTCGGAACGAACTGCCTTTGATCTTGAATTGTCCAATTTCGTACACCTATTGAGATCCGATTGAGCCCAAAACTTGGGCATCATCATAATATGGTGGGAGGAGTCATTTGGTGAGTTTTGAGTGAAATCCAATCGCTAGAACTACGAAATACAAAAACCACTCCAATTCGGAACGAACTGCCTTTGAACTTGAATTGTCCAATTTCGTACACCTATTGATTTCCGATTCCAGCCCAAAACTTGGGAATCATGACAATATGGTGGGAGAAGTCATTTGGTGAGTTTTGAGTGAAATCCAATCGCTAGAACTACGGAATACACGAACCACTCCAATTCGGAACGAACTGCCTTTGAACTTGAATTGTCCAATTTCGTACACCTATTGATTTCCGATTCAGCCCAAAACTTGGGTATCATGATAATACGGTGGGAGAAGTCATTTGGTGAGTTTTGAGTGAAATCCAATCGCTAGAACTACGGAATAGACCAACCACTCCAATTCGGAACGTAGTGCCTTTGAACTTGAATTGTCCAATTTCGTACACCTATTGATTTCCATTTCAGCCCAAAACTTGGGCATCATCATAATATGGTGGGAGGAGTCATTTGGTGAGTTTTGAGTGAAATCCAATCGCTAGAACTACGGAATACACCAACCACTCCAATTCGGAACGAACTGCCTTTGAACTTGAATTGTCCAATTTCGTACACCTATTGATTTCCGATTCGAGCCCAAAACTTGGGTATCATGATAATACGGTGGGAGAAGTCATTTGGTGAGTTTTGAGTGAAATCCAATCGCTAGAACTACGGAATAGACCAACCACTCCAATTCGGAACGAACTTCCTTTGAACTTGAATTGTCCAATTTCGTACACCTATTGATTTCCGATTTCAGCCCAAAACTTGGGAATCATGACAATATGGTGGGAGAAGTCATTTGGTGAGTTTTGAGTGAAATCCAATCGCTAGAACTACGGAATACACGAACCACTCCAATTCGGAACGAACTGCCTTTGAACTTGAATTGTCCAATTTCGTACACCTATTGATTTCCGATTCAGCCCAAAACTTGGGTATCATGATAATACGGTGGGAGAAGTCATTTGGTGAGTTTTGAGTGAAATCCAATCGCTAGAACTACGGAATAGACCAACCACTCCAATTCGGAACGTAGTGCCTTTGAACTTGAATTGTCCAATTTCGTACACCTATTGATTTCCGATTTCAGCCCAAAACTTGGGCATCATCATAATATGGTGGGAGGATTCATTTGGTGAGTTTTGAGTGAAATCCAATCGCTAGAACTACGGAATACACCAACCATTCCAATTCGGAACAAACTGCCTTTGATCTTGAATTGTCCAATTTCGTACACCTATTGAGATCCGATTCGAGCCCAAAACTTGGGCATCATCATAATATGGTGGGAGGAGTCATTTGGTGAGTTTTGAGTGAAATCCAATCGCTAGAACTACGGAATACACCAACCACTCCAATTCGGAACGAACTGCCTTTGAACTTGAATTGTCCAATTTCGTACACCTATTGATTTCCGATTCGAGCCCAAAACTTGGGTATCATGATAATACGGTGGGAGAAGTCATTTGGTGAGTTTTGAGTGAAATCCAATCGCTAGAACTACGGAATAGACCAACCACTCCAATTCGGAACGAACTTCCTTTGAACTTGAATTGTCCAATTTCGTACACCTATTGATTTCCGATTTCAGCCCAAAACTTGGGAATCATGATAATACGGTGGGAGAAGTCATTTGGTGAGTTTTGAGTGAAATCCAATCGCTAGAACTACGGAATACACGAACCACTCCAATTCGGAACGAACTGCCTTTGAACTTGAATTGTCCAATTTCGTACACCTATTGATTTCCGATTCAGCCCAAAACTTGGGTATCATGATAATACGGTGGGAGAAGTCATTTGGTGAGTTTTGAATGAAATCCAATCGCTAGAACTACGGAATACACCAACCACTCCAATTCGGAACGAACTGCCTTTGATCTTGAATTGTCCAATTTCGTACACCTATTGAGATCCGATTTCAGCCCATAACTTGGGCATCATCATAATATGGTGGGAGGAGTCATTTGGTGAGTTTTGAGTGAAATCCAATCGCTAGAACTACGAAATACAAAAACCACTCCAATTCGGAACGAACTGCCTTTGAACTTGAATTGTCCAATTACGTACACCTATTGATTTCCGATTTCAGCCCAAAACTTGGGAATCATGATAATATGGTGGGAGAAGTCATTTGGTGAGTTTTGAGTGAAATCCAATCGCTAGAACTACGGAATAGACCAACCACTCCAATTCGGAACGCAGTGCCTTTGAACTTGAATTGTCCAATTTCGTACACCTATTGATTTCCGATTCGAGCCCAAAACTTGGCCATCATCATAATATGGTGGGAGGAGTCATTTGGTGAGTTTTGAGTGAAATCCAATCGCTAGAACTACGGAATACACCAACCACTCCAATTCGGAACGAACTGCCTTTGAACTTGAATTGTCCAATTTCGTACACCTATTGATTTCCGATTCAGCCCACAACTTGGGTATCATGATAATACGGTGGGAGAAGTCATTTGGTGAGTTTTGAGTGAAATCTAATCGCTAGAACTACGGAATAGACCAACCATTCCAATTCGGAACGAACTGCCTTTGAACTTGAATTGTCCAATTTCGTACACCTATTGATTTCCGATTCAGCCCAAAACTTGGGAATCATGACAATATGGTGGGAGAAGTCATTTGGTGAGTTTTGAGTGAAATCCAATCGCTAGAACTACGGAATATGCTCGGTTCACAATTGTATATCATTTTGTACCCTTATTGCTTATGATTTAGTTATGTTTTTGAGTTAACCTTGTGCTTTTAACCTCTTTTGTGTTTGTTATTCAGTTTATTGAGCTCTAGGTATCACTTGAGGCATTTGAAGTAAAATGGTGAAAATAATGTGTAAAAACTGGAGACTGAGTTACAAGTTAATTTCGGACTTATCTTCTTCATCCGAACTTGGATTGGGCCAATACTTGTGTGGTTGGATCGATGACATTCTGAACTTGAAGATTGACAGCTCAAAGTCGACATTTGATTGATCCAAGCCCAATCCGTGAGCCCATCAAATTACACATCATGCTGACTTGCAGATGAGCTCATTGCATGCTTGGTCATGGTGAGCTAGGCATGAGCTATTGGTTTCTGAATGGAAGCTTGGTCATGCTGACATGAGGATGAGCTAGGGCTGCTAGTGGGATTTAGTGGAGTAACCATTTCTGATTATCTAATGCAAGTGTTGAGTCCATTAGCCCATTTCTGATTATCTAATGCAAGTGTTGAGTCCATTAGCCATATTCAATTCTGATTTCTCACCTCCCTTCCCCTATAAATACCAATTCATTTCCAGATTCAAGGTGTGCAAGCCTGGGATTCACAACCCCACAAAACCCTCTCCATCCATCCTTAAACACTCCCATACACTCTAGGTGCAAGTCTGGGATTCACAACCCCACAATTCAGCCATCCTTCACTCCATCCTCCCTCAAACACTTCCATCATTTTCCCAAACACATTCAGAAATTATCCTCAAACACTCTCACAATCCCAAACACTCCAGAAATCAACCCAACACTCCAAACTGCCTCAAATCACCAAAACAGCTCCAGAAAACCTTCCTTCCATTTCCCTACGAATTTCCTCTTTCTCTACCATCACAACTCACCCAAATTCATCCCCAATCATCTCCTTGGCTGTCATACATCCTTCTAGATATGGGAAAGCATTTGGAGAAGCATTAGACGTGGAGAAGCACTTGGAGAAGCCTTGGACACCACAAGAACTTCAGAAAAGGGGTTTTTCTACTCTTATTGCATTCATTATGTTTTCTCATTTCTGTCTTAATTTCTTTCTCATTATGAGCAGCTAAATCCATAGCTAGGGTTTCAATGTAACCTGACAAGACAATTTCATGTTTCAAGTTAATTTTATCCTTTGTTGATTACTCCTAATTTTCTGGTCTCATTCACTTGTTCTTAATTGAATCTTTATGCATGTTTAAATAACTGGCCACTATGAACACATGCATGTTGGTTATCTAGTTGAAGTTTACATAAACACCATATGACTCTTGAACCGATTAGTGAATGAGTGGGTAATGCATTTAGGACAAACACCATGTTTAAATGTTTACTTGGTTCTTTTGTGTTCTTCTTAAGCTTAATGGATTCAGATTCATAGCCTAGACTAAACACCATAGCTAAGTTGTGTTTCTGAGTACTTGATTAAAACCAAACACCATATGGATAATCATACATAAGAAAGAACGAACTCCAGAAATTGTAATCAACTTAGGTGATTGTTAACTTGTTGCTTGAAATTGGATTGTCATGGTGAAGTTGAAACCCTAGTGCTTGTCTCCTTTGTCTCTACATTTTCTAAACATCTACTTGCTGGTTACTTGCTATTTTGCATTCCCTTTAGAAGTTTTCAATCACTTGCTATATGCTTTTCCTTTTTGTAATTGTTACTCAAAACAAACTCAACACAACCTCATTTAAATTCTGTTTAGTCTTAGGATTACTTGTGAGTCTAGGTAGTAGTAATAAGTGTCTTTCATCCAAGTCTCAGTGGAACGACCTCGTGCTTGCATTCCTATACTATAATTGGTTCGTGCACTTGCGAGAAATAGATAGAGTTAATTCTATCCAACAAGAAAATGGCGCCGCTGCCGGGGACTTGATTAAAAGTCTTATTTCTATTGCTTACTTTCTTTAGTTTTTCTTTGTTTTCAGGTATTTGCATGTCGAGCAAACCGTTGCTTGAACAAGTTGTATCAGCGGTCAAGAAACACTCTCAATCCGGAACCATTAGGATCCAACCAATCCGTGGTACACAACAACCATCACTGGCTGAATTTGAACGAAGGCTTGATCAAGCAAGGGAGGCAGCCATTGAATCTATCCTCAATCCCTTAGAAGCCGAAACCTCCAATTCAACAAGCTCTGAAGAGTACTCTCTGTTCAACATCTTTAACTCAGATCAAGAAGAAGAAGAAGAAGAAAAAGATGGCAGCCCATGACCAACTTGCTTTGGAGGATCTTGCTCAACCAATCATACCAAATTCACCTTCATGCATCTTGCTGTCCAGAGAAGCTAGAAACTATGAGCTTAAATCTTCTCACTTTCAAATGCTTCCTTCTTTTTATGGTTTACCTAATGAAGATCCTTTGGCTCACATTAAAGAATTTTATACTGTTGTTTGTACTTTGCCTTTGAAGGATGTGTCTGAAGCAAATCTGAGGATGAGGGTTTTCCCTTACACTTTGAAAGATAGAGCAAAGACTTGGTTTATGTCGTTATCCCCTGGATCACTAACCACTTGGGATGCTGTTGCTAAGAAGTTCTTGGAGAAGTTTTTCTCTGCCCAAAAGACAGCCACCTTGAGGTCCAAGATTTTCAACTTCTCACAACATGATGGTGAACCATTCAACGAATGCTGGGAGCGTTTTAAAGGAACTCTAATGCAATGTCCACATCATGGGTTACCTCTATACTTACAAATGCAAATTTTTTATGATGGACTAACCGAAACTTGTCAATCTACTGTGAATAATGCTGCAGGTGGAGCTTTAAAGAAAAAGAATGCTCAAGAGTCATATGACATATTTGAGATGTTGGGATCCAATGCTCAACACAAAGATACAAGAGGTAAAGCTGGTATTTATGAGATTAGTCCTAACAATGAGCTTGCTTCACAGGTGGCTGGTTTACAAAGGAAGCTTGATGCTGTGCTCAATATGGTCCCTAAAGCTCCTCAAGTTGAAGTTTGTGCTATTTGCAATTCTCAAGGACACTCAACTCACATGTGTTCAGCTAGTAATACTTATCCTGAGTTTGTCCAAGAACAAGCCCACATGATGAATTCTTACAACCAAAGGCCAAGAAATGATCCCTTCTCGAACACTTATAATCCTGGTTGGAGGAATCACCCAAATTTCTCTTGGAGCAACAATCAAAATCAAAATCAAGAAAGTTCATCATTCCAGCCTAAACCAAGTTCATTGGAGGACACAGTCAAGATGTTGGCCCAAAATACTTTGCAATTCCAGCAAACTACTAATGGTGCTCTTCAACAACATTCTGCTGCCCTTACCAAGATGGAGATTCAATTGGGACAAATTGCGGATGCTTTGAACCAAAGAGAACCTGGAAAATTCCCTAGCCAACCAAATGTGAATCCCAATCATCATGAGCAAGCCAAAGCAATCTCAGTTCTCAGAAGTGGTAAGGTTATTGATAATAAAGTTGGCAAAGAAGTTACTAATCATGATGTTGTGAATGCAGGTGATGAACACAAAGAAGAGACGACACGAAAAGAAGCAATTCCCATTGGCAAGTCAACAATTTCACCTACATTGCACAAGGCCGAGACCTCTTATGTGCCACCAATTCCTTTTCCTGGACGTCTTGCTAAAAGCAAACAGGATAAGTCTTTTAATGAAATCTATGATATACTTAGTAAAGTCAATGTCAACTTGCCTTTGCTTGATGTGATCAGGAACATGCCAACTTATGCTAAATTTTTTAAGGAGTTGAACTCACACAAGAGAAGGTATAGTCCTCATGAGAAGGTGTTGGTGTCTGAAAATGTGAGTGCTGTCCTTCAAAGAAAACTTCCTCCTAAACTCAAGGATCCAGGTAGTTTTACCATCGGCATAACCATTGGAGATAAACGAGCTGAGAAAGCCATGTTGGATTTAGGTGCAAGTATCAATCTAATGCCTTATTCAGTGTACTTGCAACTTGGTTTGGGAAAATTAAAATCCACCACACTCAGCTTACAACTTGCTGATGGTTCAGTGAAATATCCTAGAGGTATTATTGAAGATATTTTGGTTCAAGTTGATAAGCTAATATTGCCTGCTGATTTTGTAGTGTTAGACATGGAAGATGCACCCATTCATGATCGTGAGCTGCCTATCTTGCTTGGAAGACCATTCATGGCCACAGCAAACACTCTTATTGATGTGAAAAATGGCATTCTGAAAATGGCAGTCCTTGGCCAAACCATAGAATTCAAAGTGTTTGAATCCTTAACTCATCCTTCTAATTCACTTGATTGTTTTTCAATTGATTGTTTGGATTCCCTGGTTTTGTCTAAGTTTGTGCAGGCACAATCTGATGATGCCTTAGAAATTGTTTTGACACAACCTTTAGGTGACCTTGATGATGAATCTGAGTTCCAGGAAGTGGTAGCTGCCCTTGAAGTGTTCCAGCCATTCCCACCATTTTCTGGGCCACCACTTGAGCCTCCTGGACCATGCTCTATGAAGTTGGAACCATCCAATGTCACCTCAATGTTGAATGTTGCACTCCTTACACACATGAAGAAAAAGAGAAGAAAAAGACAGAGGAAGCGAAGGAAGAGGAGAAGAAGTTGGGTGACCTATGTTGAGAAAATTAATCTGAAACCCCCCAACTCACCATAAGCAGATTGCATGATGTCTTGCCAAGACATTAACTAAGGCGCTTCTTGGGAGGCAACCCATGTGTTCAAGAAGAAGGTGTTTGTTAGCGGTCAACCTAATCGCATCAAGGGGGAGTTTCTCTAAACCTTCTTCTTAACTTTTCCCTTTATCATTTGCATGTTCTCAATCATCTTTTCTATGCTTTAACATTGAGGACAATGTTCAATTCAGGTCTGGGGGGAAGGCTTTCAAATTTAATTCATTTGTGTTTTCAATTTTCGTTCCCTTGCACTAATTTTTTTTTTTTTTTTTTTTAGAATGTCATACAATCAATGCTATGGAGCTGCCATTGAGGTTTTCATATCAAAATTTTGCACTTCACAAAGCTTTTGCTCTTAGAATTCTGGTGGCTAAAGTACCATGCTCAAATTCTTGAAGGAGAATAGTGGAGACTACCCTAGTGAGCCATATCGAGCCTAATTGCTTTCTTGAGAGGGTTTAAAGTGTTCTATTTCTCATCCATACTTATTTTCTTCAATTCACTCTAATTGATCTCATTGTTCCATTTTGATTGAATACTAAGGATGATTCTCTTTTGCAGATATCATGTGCTTGCTCTCATTCATGAATGAACTCATTGAAGTGATGCTAGGCTATGTGTGTATAACCATTTTGTGTGCTTTCTTTTCACTCTACCTATATGTGTGTTCCATCAGCCCTCTTGTAGCCAAACACTTCAAGCTTTTTTTCTTCTACCACCCTCATCATTTCCCTAATTTTGTATCTCAATCTGAGATATTTCACTTATTGTAGCCATACCCTATAACTTAGAAATATACCAAGGTGTGCCAAGATAAAGTTTGAAGCAAGGAAGTTGCTGCCATGTGCCTAAATGAAAGATGATGTGAATCTGTGCAATGAAGTTAAAGAAGATGCAGATCAAATCAGCAAAGATGAAAGTGTTTCAATGTGATCTAAGTGTGAAAAATAAAGTCCATGCCAAGTGAAACCATGAAGTTTGCAGCCATGCCATTCTAAAATCAATGTTGCCTTGCAGATTAATGAAGCTGCAACCTTGGTATGTTTTTAAGTTACTTGTTTTTCCTTCCAATTCTTCCATTTCCCCTAAACCTTAGCCTTTCATTACAACCTTGTGAAAGACCTAGCTGATCTTTGAGGATGTATTCATGGGTGCTGGTAAGTATGTGTATATCTCTATTCTTAGTATTTGATTCCTTTCATGAGATCTAACCAAATTTGTGCTTCTATTTCATACACTCACTTATGCTTTCTTGAGAGAATTAAACCATAGGTTTTGAGTGATTGAGTGTTTTCTGTGAGAATTAGAGTTGAAGCATGTTCTCTATTCAAGGTTTGAGTGTGCTTGCTTTGAAGCCGTGTGCCTTTGAGCTATAGCTTCCACTTTACACACTGATTGATCACCTATCTTGTCAACTCTATGGTGTTGGAGGTATGACTAAAAGTTTTCTTTCATTTTCATTAGTTGATTTCAAAGTTTGTTTTTCTAACCACTTTGTTTTGTAGAGTCAGTAAAGCGTTTATGGGTATCGTTTCTGTTAAACCCTTAGGAGACACAACTCCTCCTACTAGGGATGCCTAGAGGTTCAAAGGCTTGTTGCATATGCTCAATGCAATCGAGTTACCTGCGGAAGTGGTTTACTTAACTTCTTGTTTTTGTTTTGTTTTGTTTTGCTCGAGGACTAGCAAAATCTAGGTCTGGGGGTATTTGTTCGGTTCACAATTGTATATCATTTTGTACCCTTATTGCTTATGATTTAGTTATGTTTTTGAGTTAACCTTGTGCTTTTAACCTCTTTTGTGTTTGTTATTCAGTTTATTGAGCTCTAGGTATCACTTGAGGCATTTGAAGTAAAATGGTGAAAATAATGTGTAAAAACTGGAGACTGAGTTACAAGTTAATTTCGGACTTATCTTCTTCATCCAAACTTGGATTGGGCCAATACTTGTGTGGTTGGATCGATGACATTCTGAACTTGAAGATTGACAGCTCAAAGTCGACATTTGATTGATCCAAGCCCAATCCGTGAGCCCATCAAATTACACATCATGCTGACTTGCAGATGAGCTCATTGCATGCTTGGTCATGGTGAGCTAGGCATGAGCTATTGGTTTCTGAATGGAAGCTTGGTCATGCTGACATGAGGATGAGCTAGGGCTGCTAGTGGGATTTAGTGGAGTAACCATTTCTGATTATCTAATGCAAGTGTTGAGTCCATTAGCCCATTTCTGATTATCTAATGCAAGTGTTGAGTCCATTAGCCATATTCAATTCTGATTTCTCACCTCCCTTCCCCTATAAATACCAATTCATTTCCAGATTCAAGGTGTGCAAGCCTGGGATTCACAACCCCACAAAACCCTCTCCATCCATCCTTAAACACTCCCATACACTCTAGGTGCAAGTCTGGGATTCACAACCCCACAATTCAGCCATCCTTCACTCCATCCTCCCTCAAACACTTCCATCATTTTCCCAAACACATTCAGAAATTATCCTCAAACACTCTCACAATCCCAAACACTCCAGAAATCAACCCAACACTCCAAACTGCCTCAAATCACCAAAACAGCTCCAGAAAACCTTCCTTCCATTTCCCTACGAATTTCCTCTTTCTCTACCATCACAACTCACCCAAATTCATCCCCAATCATCTCCTTGGCTATCATACATCCTTCTAGATATGGGAAAGCATTTGGAGAAGCATTAGACGTGGAGAAGCACTTGGAGAAGCCTTGGACACCACAAGAACTTCAGAAAAGGGGTTTTTCTACTCTTATTGCATTCATTATGTTTTCTCATTTCTGTCTTAATTTCTTTCTCATTATGAGCAGCTAAATCCATAGCTAGGGTTTCAATGTAACCTGACAAGACAATTTCATGTTTCAAGTTAATTTTATCCTTTGTTGATTACTCCTAATTTTCTGGTCTCATTCACTTGTTCTTAATTGAATCTTTATGCATGTTTAAATAACTGGCCACTATGAACACATGCATGTTGGTTATCTAGTTGAAGTTTACATAAACACCATATGACTCTTGAACCGATTAGTGAATGAGTGGGTAATGCATTTAGGACAAACACCATGTTTAAATGTTTACTTGGTTCTTTTGTGTTCTTCTTAAGCTTAATGGATTCAGATTCATAGCCTAGACTAAACACCATAGCTAAGTTGTGTTTCTGAGTACTTGATTAAAACCAAACACCATATGGATAATCATACATAAGAAAGAACGAACTCCAGAAATTGTAATCAACTTAGGTGATTGTTAACTTGTTGCTTGAAATTGGATTGTCATGGTGAAGTTGAAACCCTAGTGCTTGTCTCCTTTGTCTCTACATTTTCTAAACATCTACTTGCTGGTTACTTGCTATTTTGCATTCCCTTTAGAAGTTTTCAATCACTTGCTATATGCTTTTCCTTTTTGTAATTGTTACTCAAAACAAACTCAACACAACCTCATTTAAATTCTGTTTAGTCTTAGGATTACTTGTGAGTCTAAGTAGTAGTAATAAGTGTCTTTCATCCAAGTCTCAGTGGAACGACCTCGTGCTTGCATTCCTATACTATAATTGGTTCGTGAACTTGCGAGAAATAGATAGAGTTAATTCTATCCAACAGAATACACGAACCACTCCAATTCGGAACGAACTGCCTTTGAACTTGAATTGTCCAATTTCGTACACCTATTGATTTCCGATTCGAGCCCAAAACTTGGGTATCATGATAATACGGTGGGAGAAGTCATTTGGTGAGTTTTGAGTGAAATCCAATCGCTAGAACTACGGAATAGACCAACCACTCCAATTCGGAACGTAGTGCCTTTGAACTTGAATTGTCCAATTTCGTACACCTATTGATTTCCGATTTCAGCCCAAAACTTGGGCATCATCATAATATGGTGGGAGGAGTCATTTGGTGAGTTTTGAGTGAAATCCAATCGCTAGAACTACGGAATACACCAACCATTCCAATTCGGAACAAACTGCCTTTGATCTTGAATTGTCCAATTTCGTACACCTATTGAGATCCGATTTCAGCCCAAAACTTGGGCATCATCATAATATGGTGGGAGGAGTCATTTGGTGAGTTTTGAGTGAAATCCAATCGCTAGAACTACGGAATACACCAACCACTCCAATTCGGAACGAACTGCCTTTGAACTTGAATTGTCCAATTTCGTACACCTATTGATTTCCGATTTCAGCCCAAAACTTGGGTATCATGATAATACGGTGGGAGAAGTCATTTCGTGAGTTTTGAGTGAAATCCAATCGCTAGAACTACGGAATAGACCAACCACTCCAATTCGGAACGAACTTCCTTTGAACTTGAATTGTCCAATTTCGTACACCTATTGATTTCCGATTTCGAGCCCAAAACTTGGGAATCATGATAATACGGTGGGAGAAGTCATTTGGTGAGTTTTGAGTGAAATCCAATCGCTAGAACTACGGAATACACGAACCACTCCAATTCGGAACGAACTGCCTTTGAACTTGAATTGTCCAATTTCGTACACCTATTGATTTCCGATTCGAGCCCAAAACTTGGGTATCATGATAATACGGTGGGAGAAGTCATTTGGTGAGTTTTGAATGAAATCCAATCGCTAGAACTACGGAATACACCAACCACTCCAATTCGGAACGAACTGCCTTTGATCTTGAATTGTCCAATTTCGTACACCTATTGAGATCCGATTCGAGCCCATAACTTGGGCATCATCATAATATGGTGGGAGGAGTCATTTGGTGAGTTTTGAGTGAAATCCAATCGCTAGAACTACGAAATACAAAAACTACTCCAATTCTGGAACGAACTGCCTTTGAACTTGAATTGTCCAATTACGTACACCTATTGATTTCCGATTCGAGCCCAAAACTTGGGAATCATGATAATATGGTGGGAGAAGTCATTTGGTGAGTTTTGAGTGAAATCCAATCGCTAGAACTACGGAATAGACCAACCACTCCAATTCGGAACGCAGTGCCTTTGAACTTGAATTGTCCAATTTCGTACACCTATTGATTTCCATTTCGAGCCCAAAACTTGGCCATCATCATAATATGGTGGGAGGAGTCATTTGGTGAGTTTTGAGTGAAATCCAATCGCTAGAACTACGGAATACACCAACCACTCCAATTCGGAACGAACTGCCTTTGATCTTGAATTGTCCAATTTCGTACACCTATTGAGATCCGATTCGAGCCCAAAACTTGGGCATCATCATAATATGGTGGGAGGAGTCATTTGGTTAGTTTTGAGTGAAATCCAATCGCTAGACCTACGGAATACACCAACCACTCCAATTCGGAACGAACTGTCTTTGAACTTGAATTGTCCAATTTCGTACACCTATTGATTTCCGATTCGAGCGCAAAACTTGGGAATCATCATAATATGGTGGGAGAAGTCATTTGGTGAGTTTTAAGTGAAATCCAATCGCTAGAACTACGGAATACACCAACCATTCCAATACGGAACGAACTGCCTTTGAACTTGAATTGTCCAATTTCGTACACCTATTGATTTCCGATCGAGACCAAAACTTGGGCATCATCATAATATGGTGGGAGGAGTCATTTGGTGAGTTTTGAGTGAAATCCAATCGCTAGAACTACGGAATACACCAACCACTCCAATTCGGAACGAACTGCCTTTGATCTTGAATTGTCCAATTTCGTACACTTATTGAGATCCGATTATTCAGCCCAAAACTTGGGCCTCATCATAATATGGTGGGAGGAGTCATTTGGTGAGTTTTGAGTGAAATCCAATCGCTAGAACTACGGAATACACCAACCACACCAATTCGGAACGAACTGCCTTTGATCTTGAATTGTCCAATTTCGTACACCTATTGAGATCCGATTTCAGCCCAAAACTTGGGCCTCATCATAATATGGTGGGAGGAGTCATTTGGTGAGTTTTGAGTGAAATCCAATCGCTAGAACTACGGAATACACCAACCACTCCAATTCGGAACGAACTGCCTTTGATCTTTAATTGTCCAATTTCGTACACCTATTGAGATCCGATTTCAGCCCAAAACTTGGGCCTCATCATAATATGGTGGGAGGAGTCATTTGGTGAGTTTTGAGTGAAATCCAATCGCTAGAACTACGGAATACACCAACCACTCCAATTCAGAACGAACTGCCTTTGATCTTGAATTGTCCAATTTCGTACACCTATTGAGATCCATTCGAGCCCAAAACTTGGGCATCATCATAATATGGTGGGAGGAGTCATTTGGTGAGTTTTGAGTGAAATCCAATCGCTAGAACTACGGAATACACCAACCACTCCAATTCGGAACGAACTGCCTTTGATCTTGAATTGTCCAATTTCGTACACCTATTGAGATCCGATTTCAGCCCAAAACTTGTGCATCCTCATAATATGGTGGGAGGAGTCATTTGGTGAGTTTTGAGTGAAATCCAATCGCTAGAACTACGGAATACACCAACCACTCCAATTCGGAAAGAACTGCCTTTGAACTTGAATTGTCCAATTTCGTACACCTATTGATTTCCGATTCAGCCCAAAACTTGGGAATCATGATAATATGGTGAGAGAAGTCATTTGGTGAGTTTTGAGTGAAATCCAATCGCTAGAACTACGGAATAGACCTACCACTCCAATTCGGAACGCAGTGCCTTTGAACTTGAATTGTCCAATTTCGTACACCTATTGATTTCCGATTCAGCCCAAAACTTGGCCATCATCATAATATGGTGGGAGAAGTCATTTGGTGAGTTTTAAGTGAAATCCAATCGCTAGAACTACGGAATACACCAACCATTCCAATACGGAACGAACTGCCTTTGAACTTGAATTGTCCAATTTCGTACACCTATTGATTTCCGATTCGAGACCAAAACTTGGGCATCATCATAATATGGTCGGAGGAGTCATTTGGTGAGTTTTGAGTGAAATCCAATCGCTAGAACTACGGAATACACCAACCACTCCAATTCGGAACGAACTGCCTTTGATCTTGAATTGTCCAATTTCGTACACCTATTGAGATCCGATTCGAGCCCAAAACTTGGGCCTCATCATAATATGGTGGGAGGAGTCATTTGGTGAGTTTTGAGTGAAATCCAATCGCTAGAACTACGGAATACACCAACCACATCAATTCGGAACGAACTGCCTTTGATCTTGAATTGTCCAATTTCGTACACCTATTGAGATCCGATTTGAGCCCAAAACTTGGGCCTCATCATAATATGGTGGGAGGAGTCATTTGGTGAGTTTTGAGTGAAATCCAATCGCTAGAACTACGGAATACACCAACCACTCCAATTCGGAACGAACTGCCTTTGATCTTTAATTGTCCAATTTCGTACACCTATTGAGATCCGATTCCAGCCCAAAACTTGGGCCTCATCATAATATGGTGGGAGGAGTCATTTGGTGAGTTTTGAGTGAAATCCAATCGCTAGAACTACGGAATACACCAACCACTCCAATTCAGAACAAACTGCCTTTGATCTTGAATTGTCCAATTTCGTACACCTATTGAGATCCATTTGAGCCCAAAACTTGGGCATCATCATAATATGGTGGGAGGAGTCATTTGGTGAGTTTTGAGTGAAATCCAATCTCTAGAACTACGGAATACACCAACCACTCCAATTCGGAACGAACTGCCTTTGATCTTGAATTGTCCAATTTCGTACACCTATTGAGATCCGATTTCAGCCCAAAACTTGGGCATCCTCATAATATGGTGGGAGGAGTCATTTGGTGAGTTTTGAGTGAAATCCAATCGCTAGAACTATGGAATACACCAACCACTCCAATTCGGAACGAACTGCCTTTGAACTTGAATTGTCCAATTTCGTACACCTATTGATTTCCGATTCGAGCCCAAAACTTGGGAATCATGATAATATGGTGGGAGAAGTCGTTTGGTGAGTTTTGAGTGAAATCCAATCGCTAGAACTACGGAATACACCAACCAATCCAATTCGGAACGAACTGCCTTTGAACTTGAATTGTCCAATTTCGTACACCTATTGATTTCCGATTCGAGCCTAAAACTTGGGAATCATGATAATACGGTGGGAGAAGTCATTTGGTGAGTTTTGAGTGAAATTCAATCGCTAGAACTACGGAATACACCAACCACTCCAATTCGGAACGAACTGCCTTTGATCTTGAATTGTCCAATTTCGTACACCTATTGAGATCCGATTTCAGCCCAAAACTTGGGCCTCATCATAATATGGTGGGAGGAGTCATTTGGTGAGTTTTGAGTGAAATCCAATCGCTAGAACTACGGAATACACCAACCACTTCAATTCGGAACGAACTGCCTTTGAACTTGAATTGTCCAATTTCGTACACCTATGGATTTCCGATTCACACCAAAACTTGGGCATCATCATAATATGGTGGGAGGAGTCATTTGGTGAGTTTTGAGTGAAATCCAATCGCTAGAACTACGGAATACACCAACCACTCCAATTCGGAACGAACTGCCTTTGATCTTGAATTGTCCAATTTCGTACACCTATTGAGATCCGATTTCGAGCCCAAAACTTGGGCATCATCATAATATGGTGGGAGGAGTCATTTGGTGAGTTTTGAGTGAAATCCAATCGCTAGAACTACGGAATACACCAACCACTCCAATTCGGAACGAACTGCCTTTGAACTTGAATTGTCCAATTTCGTACACCTATTGAGATCCGATTTCAGCCCAAAACTTGGGAATCATCATAATATGGTGGGAGAAGTCATTTGGTGAGTTTTAAGTGAAATCCAATCGCTAGAACTACGGAATACACTAACCATTCCAATACGGAACGAACTGCCTTTGAACTTGAATTGTCCAATTTCGTACACCTATTGATTTCCGATTCGAGACCAAAACTTGGGCATCATCATAATATGGTGGGAGGAGTCATTTGGTGAGTTTTGAGTGAAATCCAATCGCTAGAACTACGGAATACACCAACCACTCCAATTCGGAACGAACTGCCTTTGATCTTGAATTGTCCAATTTCGTACACCTATTGAGATCCGAATTCGAGACCAAAACTTGGGCATCATCATAATATGGTGGGAGGAGTCATTTGGTGAGTTTTGAGTGAAATCCAATAGCTAGAACTACGGAATACACCAACCACTCCAATTCGGAACGAACTGCCTTTGATCTTGAATTGTCCAATTTCGTACACCTATTGAGATCCGATTTGAGCCAAAAACTTGGGCCTCATCATAATATGGTGGGAGGAGTCATTTGGTGAGTTTTGAGTGAAATCCAATCGCTAGAACTACGGAATACACCAACCACTTCAATTCGAACGAACTGCCTTTGAACTTGAATTGTCCAATTTCGTACACCTATGGATTTCCGATTCAACACCAAAACTTGGGCATCATCATAATATGGTGGGAGGAGTCATTTGGTGAGTTTTGAGTGAAATCCAATCGCTAGAACTACGGAATACACCAACCACTCCAATTCGGAACGAACTGCCTTTGATCTTGAATTGTCCAATTTCGTACACCTATTGAGATCCGATTTGGAGCCCAAAACTTGGGCATCATCATAATATGGTGGGAGGAGTCATTTGGTGAGTTTTGAGTGAAATCCAATCGCTAGAACTACGGAATACACCAACCACTCCAATTCGGAACGAACTGCCTTTGAACTTGAATTGTCCAATTTCGTACACCTATTGAGATCCGATTCGAGCCCAAAACTTGGGAATCATCATAATATGGTGGGAGAAGTCATTTGGTGAGTTTTAAGTGAAATCCAATCGCTAGAACTACGGAATACACTAACCATTCCAATACGGAACGAACTGCCTTTGAACTTGAATTGTCCAATTTCGTACACCTATTGATTTCCGATCGAGACCAAAACTTGGGCATCATCATAATATGGTGGGAGGAGTCATTTGGTGAGTTTTGAGTGAAATCCAATCGCTAGAACTACGGAATACACCAACCACTCCAATTCGGAACGAACTGCCTTTGATCTTGAATTGTCCAATTTCGTACACCTATTGAGATCCGAATCGAGACCAAAACTTGGGCATCATCATAATATGGTGGGAGGAGTCATTTGGTGAGTTTTGAGTGAAATCCAATAGCTAGAACTACGGAATACACCAACCACTCCAATTCGGAACGAACTGCCTTTGATCTTGAATTGTCCAATTTCGTACACCTATTGAGATCCGATTCGAGCCAAAAACTTGGGCCTCATCATAATATGGTGGGAGGAGTCATTTGGTGAGTTTTGAGTGAAATCCAATCGCTAGAACTACGGAATACACCAACCACTCCAATTCGGAACGAACTGCCTTTGATCTTGAATTGTCCAATTTCGTACACCTATTGAGATCCGATTGAGCCCAAAACTTGGGCATCATCATAATATGGTGGGAGGAGTCATTTGGTTAGTTTTGAGTGAAATCCAATCGCTAGACCTACGGAATACACCAACCACTCCAATTCGGAACGAACTGCCTTTGATCTTGAATTGTCCAATTTCGTACACCTATTGAGATCCGATTTTCAGCCCAAAACTTGGGAATCATCATAATATGGTGGGAGAAGTCATTTGGTGAGTTTTGAGTGAAATCCAATCGCTAGAACTACGGAATACACCAACCACTCCAATTCGGAACGAACTGCCTTTGATCTTGAATTGTCCAATTTCGTACACCTATTGAGATCCGATTCGAGCCCAAAACTTGGGCATCATCATAATATGGTGGGAGGAGTCATTTGGTGAGTTTTGAGTGAAATCCAATCGCTAGAACTACGGAATACACCAACCACTCCAATTCGGAACTAACTGCCTTTGAACTTGAATTGTCCAATTTCGTACAACTATTGATTTCCATTCGAGCCCAAAACTTGGGAATCATGATAATATGGTGGGAGGAGTCATTTGGTGAGTTTTGAGTGAAATCCAATCGCTAGAACTACGGAATACACCAACCACTCCAATTCGGAACGAACTGCCTTTGATCTTGAATTGTCCAATTTCGTACACCTATTGATTTCCGATTCCAGAGACCAAAACTTGGGAATCATCATAATATGGTGGGAGAAGTCATTTGGTGAGTTTTAAGTGAAATCCAATCGCTAGAACTACGGAATACACTAACCATTCCAATACGGAACGAACTGCCTTTGAACTTGAATTGTCCAATTTCGTACACCTATTGATTTCCGATTTCGAGACCAAAACTTGGGCATCATCATAATATGGTGGGAGGAGTCATTTGGTGAGTTTTGAGTGAAATCCAATCACTAGAACTACGGAATACACCAACCACTCCAATTCGGAACGAACTGCCTTTGATCTTGAATTGTCCAATTTCGTACACCTATTGAGATCCGATTCGAGACCAAAACTTGGGCATCATCATAATATGGTGGGAGGAGTCATTTGGTGAGTTTTGAGTGAAATCCAATCGCTAGAACTACGGAATACACCAACCACTCCAATTCGGAACGAACTGCCTTTGAACTTGAATTGTCCAATTTCGTATACCTATTGATTTCCATTCGAGCCCAAAACTTGGGAATCATCATAATATGGTGGGAGAAGTCATTTGGTGAGTTTTGAGTGAAATCTAATTGCTAGAACTACGGAATACACCAACCACTCCAATTCGGAACGAACTGCCTTTGAACTTGAATTGTCCCATTTCGTACACCTATTGATTTCCGATTCGAGACCAAAACTTGGGAATCATCATAATATGGTGGGAGAAGTCATTTGGTGAGTTTTAAGTAAAATCCAATCGCTAGAACTACGGAATACACCAACCATTCCAATACGGAACGAACTGCCTTTGAACTTGAATTGTCAAATTTCGTACACCTATTGATTTCCGATTCAGAGACCAAAACTTGGGCATCATCATAATATGGTGGGAGGAGTCATTTGGTGAGTTTTGAGTGAAATCCAATCGCTAGAACTACGGAATACACCAACCACTCCAATTCGGAACGAACTGCCTTTGATCTTGAATTGTCCAATTTCGTACACCTATTGAAATCCGATTCGAGCCCAAAACTTGGGCCTCATCATAATATGGTGGGAGGAGTCATTTGGTGAGTTTTGAGTGAAATCCAATCGCTAGAACTACGGAATACACCAACCACTCCAATTCGGAACGAACTGCCTTTGATCTTGAATTGTCCAATTTCGTACACCTATTGAGATCCGATTCGAGCCCAAAACTTGGGCATCATCACAATATGGTGGGAGGAGTCATTTGGTGAGTTTTGAATGAAATCCAATCGTTAGAACTACGGAATACACCAACCACTCCAATTCGGAACGAACTGCCTTTGAACTTGAATTGTCCAATTTCGTACAACTATTGATTTCCGATTCAGCCCAAAACTTGGGAATCATGATAATATGGTGGGAGGAGTCATTTGCTGAGTTTTGAGTGAAATCCAATCGCTAGAACTACGGAATACACCAACAACTCCAATTCGGAACGAACTGCCTTTGAACTTGAATTGTCCAATTTCGTATACCTATTGATTTCCGATTCAAGCCCAACACTTGGGAATCATCATAATATGGTGGGAGGAGTCATTTGGTGAGTTTTGAGTGAAATCCAATAGCCAGAACTACGGAATACACCAACCACTCCAATTCGGAACGAACTGCCTTTGATCTTGAATTGTCCAATTTCGTATACCTATTGATTTCCGATCGAGACCAAAACTTGGGAATCATCATAATATGGTGGGAGAAGTCATTTGGTGAGTTTTGAGTGAAATCTAATCGCTAGAACTACGGAATACACCAACCACTCCAATTCGGAACGAACTGCCTTTGAACTTGAATTGTCAAATTTCGTACACCTATTGATTTCCGATTCGAGACCAAAACTTGGGCATCATCATAATAGGGTGGGAGGAGTCATTTGGTGAGTTTTGAGTGAAATCCAATCGCTAGAACTACGGAATACACCAACCACTCCAATTCGGAACGAACTGCCTTTGATCTTGAATTGTCCAATTTCGTACACCTATTGAAATCCGATTCGAGCCCAAAACTTGGGCCTCATCATAATATGGTGGGAGGAGTCATTTGGTGAGTTTTGAGTGAAATCCAATCGCTAGAACTACGGAATACACCAACCACTCCAATTCGGAACGAACTGCCTTTGATCTTGAATTGTCCAATTTCGTACAACTATTGATTTCCGATTTCAGCCCAAAACTTGGGAATCATGATAATATGGTGGGAGGAGTCATTTGCTGAGTTTTGAGTGAAATCCAATCGCTAGAACTACGGAATACACCAACCACTCCAATTCGGAACGAACTGCCTTTGAACTTGAATTGTCCAATTTCGTATACCTATTGATTTCCATTTCAAGCCCAACACTTGGGAATCATCATAATATGGTGGGAGAAGTCATTTGGTGAGTTTTGAGTGAAATCCAATCGCTAGAACTACGGAATACATCAACCACTCCAATTCGGAACGAACTGCCTTTGAACTTGAATTGTCCAATTTCGTACACCTATTGATTTCCGATTCGAGACCAAAACTTGGGAATCATCATAATATGGTGGGAGAAGTCATTTGGTGAGTTTTAAGTGAAATCCAATCGCTAGAACTACGGAATACACTAACCATTCCAATACGGAACGAACTGCCTTTGAACTTGAATTGTCCAATTTCGTACATCTATTGATTTCCGATTCGAGACCAAAACTTGGGCATCATCATAATATGGTGGGAGGAGTCATTTGGTGAGTTTTGAGTGAAATCCAATAGCTAGAACTACGGAATACACCAACCACTCAAATTCGGAACGAACTGCCTTTGATCTTGAATTGTCCAATTTCGTACACCTATTGAGATCCATTTCGAGCCAAAAACTTGGGCCTCATCATAATATGGTGGGAGGAGTCATTTGGTGAGTTTTGAGTGAAATCCAATCGCTAGAACTACGGAATACACCAACCACTCCAATTCGGAACGAACTGCCTTTGATCTTGAATTGTCCAATTTCGTACACCTATTGAGATCCATTTCGAGCCCAAAACTTGGGCATCATCATAATATGGTGGGAGGAGTCATTTGGTGAGTTTTGAGTGAAATCCAATCGCTAGAACTACGGAATACACCAACCACTCCAATTCGGAACGAACTGCCTTTGATCTTGAATTGTCCAATTTCGTACACCTATTGAGATCCTATCGAGCCCAAAACTTGGGAATCATCATAATATGGTGGGAGAAGTCATTTGGTGAGTTTTGAGTGAAATCCAATCGCTAGAACTACGGAATACACCAACCACTCCAATTCGGAACGAACTGCCTTTGAACTTGAATTGTCCCATTTCGTACACCTATTGATTTCCGATTTCGAGACCAAAACTTGGGCATCATCATAATATGGTGGGAGGAGTCATTTGGTGAGTTTTGAGTGAAATCCAATCGCTAGAACTACGGAATACACCAACCACTCCAATTCGGAACGAACTGCCTTTGATCTTGAATTGTCCAATTTCGTACACCTATTGAGATCCGATTTCAGCCCAAAACTTGGGCCTCGTCATAATATGGTGGGAGGAGTCATTTGGTGAGTTTTGAGTGAAATCCAATCGCTAGAACTACGGAATACACCAACCACTCCAATTCGGAACGAACTGCCTTTGATCTTGAATTGTCCAATTTCGTACACCTATTGATTTCCATTCGAGCCCAAAACTTGGGAATCATGATAATATGGTGGGAGAAGTCATTTGGTGAGTTTTGAGTGAAATCCAATCGCTAGAACTACGGAATACACCAACCACTCCAATTCGGAACGAACTGCCTTTGATCTTGAATTGTCCAATTTCGTACACCTATTGAGATCCGATTCGAGCCAAAAACTTGGGCCTCATCATAATATGGTGGGAGGAGTCATTTGGTGAGTTTTGAGTGAAATCCAATCGCTAGAACTACGGAATACACCAACCACTCCAATTCGGAACGAACTGCCTTTGATCTTGAATTGTCCAATTTCGTACACCTATTGAGATCCGATTTGAGCCCAAAACTTGGGCATCATCATAATATGGTGGGAGGAGTCATTTGGTGAGTTTTGAGTGAAATCCAATCGCTAGAACTACGGAATACACCAACCACTCCAATTCGGAACGAACTGCCTTTGATCTTGAATTGTCCAATTTCGTACACCTATTGAGATCCTATCGAGCCCAAAACTTGGGAATCATCATAATATGGTGGGAGAAGTCATTTGGTGAGTTTTGAGTGAAATCCAATCGCTAGAACTACGGAATACACCAACCACTCCAATTCGGAACGAACTGCCTTTGAACTTGAATTGTCCCATTTCGTACACCTATTGATTTCCGATTCAGACCAAAACTTGGGAATCATCATAATATGGTGGGAGAAGTCATTTGGTGAGTTTTAAGTCAAATCCAATCGCTAGAACTACGGAATACACCAACCATTCCAATACGGAACGAACTGCCTTTGAACTTGAATTGTCCAATTTCGTACACCTATTCATTTCCGATTCGAGACCAAAACTTGGGCATCATCATAATATGGTGGGAGGAGTCATTTGGTGAGTTTTGAGTGAAATCCAATCGCTAGAACTACGGAATACACCAACCACTCCAATTCGGAACGAACTGCCTTTGATCTTGAATTGTCCAATTTCGTACACCTATTGAGATCCGATTGGAGCCCAAAACTTGGGCCTCGTCATAATATGGTGGGAGGAGTCATTTGGTGAGTTTTGAGTGAAATCCAATCGCTAGAACTACGGAATACACCAACCACTCCAATTCGGAACGAACTGCCTTTGATCTTGAATTGTCCAATTTCGTACACCTATTGATTTCCGATTTCAGCCCAAAACTTGGGAATCATGATAATATGGTGGGAGAAGTCATTTGGTGAGTTTTGAGTGAAATCCAATCGCTAGAACTACGGAATACACCAACCACTCCAATTCGGAACGAACTGCCTTTGATCTTGAATTGTCCAATTTCGTACACCTATTGAGATCCATTTGAGCCAAAACTTGGGCCTCATCATAATATGGTGGGAGGAGTCATTTGGTGAGTTTTGAGTGAAATCCAATCGCTAGAACTACGGAATACACCAACCACTCCAATTCGGAACGAACTGCCTTTGATCTTGAATTGTCCAATTTCGTACACCTATTGAGATCCGATTCGAGCCCAAAACTTGGGCATCATCATAATATGGTGGGAGGAGTCATTTGGTGAGTTTTGAGTGAAATCCAATCGCTAGAACTACGGAATACACCAACCACTCCAATTCGGAACGAACTGCCTTTGATCTTGAATTGTCCAATTTCGTACACCTATTGAGATCCTATCGAGCCCAAAACTTGGGAATCATCATAATATGGTGGGAGAAGTCATTTGGTGAGTTTTGAGTGAAATCCAATCGCTAGAACTACGGAATACACCAACCACTCCAATTCGGAACGAACTGCCTTTGAACTTGAATTGTCCCATTTCTTACACCTATTGATTTCCGATTTCGAGACCAAAACTTGGGAATCATCATAATATGGTGGGAGAAGTCATTTGGTGAGTTTTAAGTCAAATCCAATCGCTAGAACTACGGAATACACCAACCATTCCAATACGGAACGAACTGCCTTTGAACTTGAATTGTCCAATTTCGTACACCTATTCATTTCCAATCGAGACCAAAACTTGGGCATCATCATAATATGGTGGGAGGAGTCATTTGGTGAGTTTTGAGTGAAATCCAATCGCTAGAACTACGGAATACACCAACCACTCCAATTCGGAACGAACTGCCTTTGATCTTGAATTGTCCAATTTCGTACACCTATTGAGATCCGATTTCGAGCCCAAAACTTGGGCCTCGTCATAATATGGTGGGAGGAGTCATTTGGTGAGTTTTGAGTGAAATCCAATCGCTAGAACTACGGAATACACCAACCACTCCAATTCGGAACGAACTGGCTTTGATCTTGAATTGTCCAATTTCGTACACCTATTGATTTCCGATTTCAGCCCAAAACTTGGGAATCATGATAATATGGTGGGAGAAGTCATTTGGTGAGTTTTGAGTGAAATCCAATCGCTAGAACTACGGAATACACCAACCACTCCAATTCGGAACGAACTGCCTTTGAACTTGAATTGTCCAATTTCGTACACCTATTGATTTCCGATTCCAGCCCAAAACTTGGGAATCATGATAATATGGTGGGAGAAGTCATTTGGTGAGTTTTGAGTGAAATCCAATCGCTAGAACTACGGAATACACCAACCATTCCAATTCGGAACGAACTGCCTTTGATCTTGAATTGTCCAATTTCGTACACCTATTGAGATCCGATTTCAGCCCAAAACTTGGGCCTCGTCATAATATGGTGGGAGGAGTCATTTGGTGAGTTTTGAGTGAAATCCAATCGCTAGAACTACGGAATACACCAACCACTCCAATTCGGAACGAACTGGCTTGGATCTTGAATTGTCCAATTTCGTACACCTATTGATTTCCGATTGCAGCCCAAAACTTGGGAATCATGATAATATGGTGGGAGAAGTCATTTGGTGAGTTTTGAGTGAAATCCAATCGCTAGAACTACGGAATACACCAACCACTCCAATTCGGAACGAACTGCCTTTGAACTTGAATTGTCCAATTTCGTACACCTATTGATTTCCCATTTCAGCCCAAAACTTGGGAATCATGATAATATGGTGGGAGAAGTCATTTGGTGAGTTTTGAGTGAAATCCAATCGCTAGAACTACGGAATACACCAACCATTCCAATTCGGAACGAACTGCCGTTGATCTTGAATTGTCCAATTTCGTACACCTATTGAGATCCGATTTGGAGCCAAAAACTTGGGCCTCATCATAATATGGTGGGAGGAGTCATTTGGTGAGTTTTGAGTGAAATCCAATCGCTAGAACTACGGAATACACCAACCACTCCAATTCGGAACGAACTGCCTTTGATCTTGAATTGTCCAATTTCGTACACCTATTGAGATCCATTCGAGCCAAAAACTTGGGCCTCATCATAATATGGTGGGAGGAGTCATTTGGTGAGTTTTGAGTGAAATCCAATCGCTAGAACTACGGAATACACCAACCACTCCAATTCGGAACGAACTGCCTTTGATCTTGAATTGTCCAATTTCGTACACCTATTGAGATCCGATTCGAGCCCAAAACTTGGGCATCATCATAATATGGTGGGAGGAGTCATTTGGTGAGTTTTGAGTGAAATCCAATCGCTAGAACTACGGAATACACCAACCACTCCAATTCGGAACGAACTGCCTTTGATCTTGAATTGTCCAATTTCGTACACCTATTGAGATCCTATCGAGCCCAAAACTTGGGAATCATCATAATATGGTGGGAGAAGTCATTTGGTGAGTTTTGAGTGAAATCCAATCGCTAGAACTACGGAATACACCAACCACTCCAATTCGGAACGAACTGCCTTTGAACTTGAATTGTCCCATTTCTTACACCTATTGATTTCCGATTCGAGACCAAAACTTGGGAATCATCATAATATGGTGGGAGAAGTCATTTGGTGAGTTTTAAGTCAAATCCAATCGCTAGAACTACGGAATACACCAACCATTCCAATACGGAACGAACTGCCTTTGAACTTGAATTGTCCAATTTCGTACACCTATTCATTTCCGATCGAGACCAAAACTTGGGCATCATCATAATATGGTGGGAGGAGTCATTTGGTGAGTTTTGAGTGAAATCCAATCGCTAGAACTACGGAATACACCAACCACTCCAATTCGGAACGAACTGCCTTTGATCTTGAATTGTCCAATTTCGTACACCTATTGAGATCCGATTGGAGCCCAAAACTTGGGCCTCGTCATAATATGGTGGGAGGAGTCATTTGGTGAGTTTTGAGTGAAATCCAATCGCTAGAACTACGGAATACACCAACCACTCCAATTCGGAACGACTGGCTTTGATCTTGAATTGTCCAATTTCGTACACCTATTGATTTCCGATTCAGCCCAAAACTTGGCCATCATCATAATATGGTGGGAGGAGTCATTTGGTGAGTTTTGAGTAAAATCCAATCGCTAGAACTACGGAATACACCAACCACTCCAATTCGGAACGAACTGCCTTTGAACTTGAATTGTCCAATTTCGTACACCTATTGATTTCCGATTTCAGCCCAAAACTTGGGAATCATGATAATATGGTGGGAGAAGTCATTTGGTGAGTTTTGAGTGAAATCCAATCGCTAGAACTACGGAATACACCAACCATTCCAATTCGGAACGAACTGCCTTTGATCTTGAATTGTCCAATTTCGTACACCTATTGAGATCCGATTTCAGCCCAAAACTTGGGCCTCGTCATAATATGGTGGGAGGAGTCATTTGGTGAGTTTTGAGTGAAATCCAATCGCTAGAACTACGGAATACACCAACCACTCCAATTCGGAACGAACTGGCTTTGATCTTGAATTGTCCAATTTCGTACACCTATTGATTTCCGATTCGAGCCCAAAACTTGGGAATCATGATAATATGGTGGGAGAAGTCATTTGGTGAGTTTTGAGTGAAATCCAATCGCTAGAACTACGGAATACACCAACCACTCCAATTCGGAACGAACTGCCTTTGAACTTGAATTGTCCAATTTCGTACACCTATTGATTTCCGATTCGAGCCCAAAACTTGGGAATCATGATAATATGGTGGGAGAAGTCATTTGGTGAGTTTTGAGTGAAATCCAATCGCTAGAACTACGGAATACACCAACCATTCCAATTCGGAACGAACTGCCGTTGATCTTGAATTGTCCAATTTCGTACACCTATTGAGATCCGATTGGAGCCAAAAACTTGGGCCTCATCATAATATGGTGGGAGGAGTCATTTGGTGAGTTTTGAGTGAAATCCAATCGCTAGAACTACGGAATACACCAACCACTCCAATTCGGAACGAACTGCCTTTGATCTTGAATTGTCCAATTTCGTACACCTATTGAGATCCGATTTCGAGCCAAAAACTTGGGCCTCATCATAATATGGTGGGAGGAGTCATTTGGTGAGTTTTGAGTGAAATCCAATCGCTAGAACTACGGAATACACCAACCACTCCAATTCGGAACGAACTGCCTTTGATCTTGAATTGTCCAATTTCGTACACCTATTGAGATCCGATTTCAGCCCAAAACTTGGGCATCATCATAATATGGTGGGAGGAGTCATTTGGTGAGTTTTGAGTGAAATCCAATCGCTAGAACTACGGAATACACCAACCACTCCAATTCGGAACGAACTGCCTTTGATCTTGAATTGTCCAATTTCGTACACCTATTGAGATCCTATCGAGCCCAAAACTTGGGAATCATCATAATATGGTGGGAGAAGTCATTTGGTGAGTTTTGAGTGAAATCCAATCGCTAGAACTACGGAATACACCAACCACTCCAATTCGGAACGAACTGCCTTTGAACTTGAATTGTCCCATTTCTTACACCTATTGATTTCCGATTCAGACCAAAACTTGGGAATCATCATAATATGGTGGGAGAAGTCATTTGGTGAGTTTTAAGTCAAATCCAATCGCTAGAACTACGGAATACACCAACCATTCCAATACGGAACGAACTGCCTTTGAACTTGAATTGTCCAATTTCGTACACCTATTCATTTCCGATCGAGACCAAAACTTGGGCATCATCATAATATGGTGGGAGGAGTCATTTGGTGAGTTTTGAGTGAAATCCAATCGCTAGAACTACGGAATACACCAACCACTCCAATTCGGAACGAACTGCCTTTGATCTTGAATTGTCCAATTTCGTACACCTATTGAGATCCGATTTCAGCCCAAAACTTGGGCCTCGTCATAATATGGTGGGAGGAGTCATTTGGTGAGTTTTGAGTGAAATCCAATCGCTAGAACTACGGAATACACCAACCACTCCAATTCGGAACGAACTGGCTTTGATCTTGAATTGTCCAATTTCGTACACCTATTGATTTCCGATTTCAGCCCAAAACTTGGCCATCATCATAATATGGTGGGAGGAGTCATTTGGTGAGTTTTGAGTAAAATCCAATCGCTAGAACTACGGAATACACCAACCACTCCAATTCGGAACGAACTGCCTTTGAACTTGAATTGTCCAATTTCGTACACCTATTGATTTCCGATTCGAGCCCAAAACTTGGGAATCATGATAATATGGTGGGAGAAGTCATTTGGTGAGTTTTGAGTGAAATCCAATCGCTAGAACTACGGAATACACCAACCATTCCAATTCGGAACGAACTGCCTTTGATCTTGAATTGTCCAATTTCGTACACCTATTGAGATCCGATTTGAGCCCAAAACTTGGGCCTCGTCATAATATGGTGGGAGGAGTCATTTGGTGAGTTTTGAGTGAAATCCAATCGCTAGAACTACGGAATACACCAACCACTCCAATTCGGAACGAACTGGCTTTGATCTTGAATTGTCCAATTTCGTACACCTATTGATTTCCGATTCGAGCCCAAAACTTGGGAATCATGATAATATGGTGGGAGAAGTCATTTGGTGAGTTTTGAGTGAAATCCAATCGCTAGAACTACGGAATACACCAACCACTCCAATTCGGAACGAACTGCCTTTGAACTTGAATTGTCCAATTTCGTACACCTATTGATTTCCGATTCGAGCCCAAAACTTGGGAATCATGATAATATGGTGGGAGAAGTCATTTGGTGAGTTTTGAGTGAAATCCAATCGCTAGAACTACGGAATACACCAACCATTCCAATTCGGAACGAACTGCCGTTGATCTTGAATTGTCCAATTTCGTACACCTATTGAGATCCATTGGAGCCAAAAACTTGGGCCTCATCATAATATGGTGGGAGGAGTCATTTGGTGAGTTTTGAGTGAAATCCAATCGCTAGAACTACGGAATACACCAACCACTCCAATTCGGAACGAACTGCCTTTGATCTTGAATTGTCCGATTTCGTACACCTATTGAGATCCATTTGAGCCAAAAACTTGGGCCTCATCATAATATGGTGGGAGGAGTCATTTGGTGAGTTTTGAGTGAAATCCAATCGCTAGAACTACGGAATACACCAACCACTCCAATTCGGAACGAACTGCCTTTGATCTTGAATTGTCCAATTTCGTACACCTATTGAGATCCGATTTCAGAGCCCAAAACTTGGGCATCATCATAATATGGTGGGAGGAGTCATTTGGTGAGTTTTGAGTGAAATCCAATCGCTAGAACTACGGAATACACCAACCACTCCAATTCGGAACGAACTGCCTTTGATCTTGAATTGTCCAATTTCGTACACCTATTGAGATCCTATCGAGCCCAAAACTTGGGAATCATCATAATATGGTGGGAGAAGTCATTTGGTGAGTTTTGAGTGAAATCCAATCGCTAGAACTACGGAATACACCAACCACTCCAATTCGGAACGAACTGCCTTTGAACTTGAATTGTCCCATTTCTTACACCTATTGATTTCCGATCGAGACCAAAACTTGGGAATCATCATAATATGGTGGGAGAAGTCATTTGGTGAGTTTTAAGTCAAATCCAATCGCTAGAACTACGGAATACACCAACCATTCCAATACGGAACGAACTGCCTTTGAACTTGAATTGTCCAATTTCGTACACCTATTCATTTCCCATTTCGAGACCAAAACTTGGGCATCATCATAATATGGTGGGAGGAGTCATTTGGTGAGTTTTGAGTGAAATCCAATCGCTAGAACTACGGAATACACCAACCACTCCAATTCGGAACGAACTGCCTTTGATCTTGAATTGTCCAATTTCGTACACCTATTGAGATCCATTTCGAGCCCAAAACTTGGGCCTCGTCATAATATGGTGGGAGGAGTCATTTGGTGAGTTTTGAGTGAAATCCAATCGCTAGAACTACGGAATACACCAACCACTCCAATTCGGAACGAACTGGCTTTGATCTTGAATTGTCCAATTTCGTACACCTATTGATTTCCGATTGGAGCCCAAAACTTGGGAATCATGATAATATGGTGGGAGAAGTCATTTGGTGAGTTTTGACTGAAATCCAATCGCTAGAACTACGGAATACACCAACCACTCCAATTCGGAACGAACTGCCTTTGAACTTGAATTGTCCAATTTCGTACACCTATTGATTTCCGATTCGAGCCCAAAACTTGGGAATCATGATAATATGGTGGGAGAAGTCATTTGGTGAGTTTTGAGTGAAATCCAATCGCTAGAACTACGGAATACACCAACCATTCCAATTCGGAACGAACTGCCGTTGATCTTGAATTGTCCAATTTCGTACACCTATTGAGATCCGATTCAGCCCAAAACTTGGGCATCATCATAATATGGTGGGAGGAGTCATTTGGAGAGTTTTGAGTGAAATCCAATCGCTAGAACTACGGAATACACCAACCACTCCAATTCGGAACGAACTGCCTTTGATCTTGAATTGTCCAATTTCGTACACCTATTGAGATCCGATTTCGAGCCCAAAACTTGGGCATCATCATAATATGGTGGGAGGAGTCATTTGGTGAGTTTTGAGTGAAATCCAATCGCTAGAACTACGGAATACACCAACCACTCCAATTCGGAACGAACTGCCTTTGATCTTGAATTGTCCAATTTCGTACACCTATTGAGATCCGATTCGAGCTCAAAACTTGGGAATCATCATAATATGGTGGGAGAAGTCATTTGGTGAGTTTTGAGTGAAATCCAATCGCTAGAACTACGGAATACACCAACCACTCCAATTCGGAACGAACTGCCTTTGAACTTGAATTGTCCAATTTCGTACACCTATTGATTTCCGATTCGAGCCCAAAACTTGGGAATCATGATAATATGGTGGGAGAAGTCATTTGGTGAGTTTTGAGTGAAATCCAATCGCTAGAACTACGGAATACACCAACCATTCCAATTCGGAACGAACTGCCGTTGATCTTGAATTGTCCAATTTCGTACACCTATTGAGATCCATTCGAGCCAAAACTTGGGCCTCATCATAATATGGTGGGAGGAGTCATTTGGTGAGTTTTGAGTGAAATCCAATCGCTAGAACTACGGAATACACCAACCACTCCAATTCGGAAACGAACTGCCTTTGATCTTGAATTGTCCGATTTCGTACACCTATTGAGATCCGATTCGAGCCAAAACTTGGGCCTCATCATAATATGGTGGGAGGAGTCATTTGGTGAGTTTTGAGTGAAATCCAATCGCTAGAACTACGGAATACACCAACCACTCCAATTCGGAACGAACTGCCTTTGATCTTGAATTGTCCAATTTCGTACACCTATTGAGATCCGATTTCAGCCCAAAACTTGGGCATCATCATAATATGGTGGGAGGAGTCATTTGGTGAGTTTTGAGTGAAATCCAATCGCTAGAACTACGGAATACACCAACCACTCCAATTCGGAACGAACTGCCTTTGATCTTGAATTGTCCAATTTCGTACACCTATTGAGATCCTATCGAGCCCAAAACTTGGGAATCATCATAATATGGTGGGAGAAGTCATTTGGTGAGTTTTGAGTGAAATCCAATCGCTAGAACTACGGAATACACCAACCACTCCAATTCGGAACGAACTGCCTTTGAACTTGAATTGTCCCATTTCTTACACCTATTGATTTCCAATCGAGACCAAAACTTGGGAATCATCATAATATGGTGGGAGAAGTCATTTGGTGAGTTTTAAGTCAAATCCAATCGCTAGAACTACGGAATACACCAACCATTCCAATACGGAACGAACTGCCTTTGAACTTGAATTGTCCAATTTCGTACACCTATTCATTTCCGATTTCAGACCAAAACTTGGGCATCATCATAATATGGTGGGAGGAGTCATTTGGTGAGTTTTGAGTGAAATCCAATCGCTAGAACTACGGAATACACCAACCACTCCAATTCGGAACGAACTGCCTTTGATCTTGAATTGTCCAATTTCGTACACCTATTGAGATCCGATTTGAGCCCAAAACTTGGGCCTCGTCATAATATGGTGGGAGGAGTCATTTGGTGAGTTTTGAGTGAAATCCAATCGCTAGAACTACGGAATACACCAACCACTCCAATTCGGAACGAACTGGCTTTGATCTTGAATTGTCCAATTTCGTACACCTATTGATTTCCATTTCAGCCCAAAACTTGGGAATCATGATAATATGGTGGGAGAAGTCATTTGGTGAGTTTTGACTGAAATCCAATCGCTAGAACTACGGAATACACCAACCACTCCAATTCGGAACGAACTGCCTTTGAACTTGAATTGTCCAATTTCGTACACCTATTGATTTCCGATTCAGCCCAAAACTTGGGAATCATGATAATATGGTGGGAGAAGTCATTTGGTGAGTTTTGAGTGAAATCCAATCGCTAGAACTACGGAATACACCAACCATTCCAATTCGGAACGAACTGCCGTTGATCTTGAATTGTCCAATTTCGTACACCTATTGAGATCCGATTCGAGCCCAAAACTTGGGCATCATCATAATATGGTGGGAGGAGTCATTTGGAGAGTTTTGAGTGAAATCCAATCGCTAGAACTACGGAATACACCAACCACTCCAATTCGGAACGAACTGCCTTTGATCTTGAATTGTCCAATTTCGTACACCTATTGAGATCCGATTTCGAGCCCAAAACTTGGGCATCATCATAATATGGTGGGAGGAGTCATTTGGTGAGTTTTGAGTGAAATCCAATCGCTAGAACTACGGAATACACCAACCACTCCAATTCGGAACGAACTGCCTTTGATCTTGAATTGTCCAATTTCGTACACCTATTGAGATCCGATTCGAGCTCAAAACTTGGGAATCATCATAATATGGTGGGAGAAGTCATTTGGTGAGTTTTGAGTGAAATCCAATCGCTAGAACTACGGAATACACCAACCACTCCAATTCGGAACGAACTGCCTTTGAACTTGAATTGTCCCATTTCGTACACCTATTGATTTCCGATTCGAGACCAAAACTTGGGAATCATCATAATATGGTTGGAGAAGTCATTTGGTGAGTTTTAAGTGAAATCCAATCGCTAGAACTACGGAATACACCAACCATTCCAATACGGAACGAACTGCCTTTGAACTTGAATTGTCCAATTTCGTACACCTATTGATTTCCGATCGAGACCAAAACTTGGGCATCATCATAATATGGTGGGAGGAGTCATTTGGTGAGTTTTGAGTGAAATCCAATCGCTAGAACTACGGAATACACCAACCATTCCAATTCGGAAACGAACTGCCGTTGATCTTGAATTGTCCAATTTCGTACACCTATTGAGATCCGATTCATAGCCCAAAACTTGGGCATCATCATAATATGGTGGGAGGAGTCATTTGGAGAGTTTTGAGTGAAATCCAATCGCTAGAACTACGGAGTACACCAACCACTCCAATTCGGAACGAACTGCCTTTGATCTTGAATTGTCCAATTTCGTACACCTATTGAGATCCGATTCGAGACCAAAACTTGGGAATCATCATAATATGGTTGGAGAAGTCATTTGGTGAGTTTTAAGTGAAATCCAATCGCTAGAACTACGGAATACACCAACCATTCCAATACGGAACGAACTGCCTTTGAACTTGAATTGTCCAATTTCGTACACCTATTGATTTCCGATTCGAGACCAAAACTTGGGCATCATCATAATATGGTGGGAGGAGTCATTTGGTGAGTTTTGAGTGAAATCCAATCGCTAGAACTACGGAATACACCAACCATTCCAATTCGGAACGAACTGCCGTTGATCTTGAATTGTCCAATTTCGTACACCTATTGAGATCCGATTCGAGCCCAAAACTTGGGCATCATCATAATATGGTGGGAGGAGTCATTTGGAGAGTTTTGAGTGAAATCCAATCGCTAGAACTACGGAGTACACCAACCACTCCAATTCGGAACGAACTGCCTTTGATCTTGAATTGTCCAATTTCGTACACCTATTGAGATCCGATTTCGAGCCCAAAACTTGGGCATCGTCATAATATGGTGGGAGGAGTCATTTGGTGAGTTTTGAGTGAAATCCAATCGCTAGAACTACGGAATACACCAACCACTCCAATTCGGAACGAACTGCCTTTGATCTTGAATTGTCCAATTTCGTACACCTATTGAGATCCATTCGAGCCCAAAACTTGGGCATCATCATAATATGGTGGGAGGAGTCATTTGGTGAGTTTTGAGTGAAATCCAATCGCTAGAACTACGGAATACACCAACCACTCCAATTCGGAACGAACTGCCTTTGATCTTGAATTGTCCAATTTCGTACACCTATTGAGATCCGATTCGAGCCCAAAACTTGGGCCTCATCATAATATGGTGGGAGGAGTCATTTGGTGTGTTTTGAGTGAAATCCAATCGCTAGAACTACGGATTACACCAACCACTCCAATTCGGAACGAACTGCCTTTGATCTTGAATTGTCCAATTTCGTTCACCTATTGAGATCCGATTCGAGCTCAAAACTTGGGAATCATCATAATATGGTGGGAGAAGTCATTTGGTGAGTTTTGAGTGAAATCCAATCGCTAGAACTACGGAATACACCAACCACTCCAATTCGGAACGAACTGCCTTTGAACTTGAATTGTCCCATTTCGTACACCTATTGATTTCCGATTCGAGACCAAAACTTGGGAATCATCATAATATGGTTGGAGAAGTCATTTGGTGAGTTTTAAGTGAAATCCAATCGCTAGAACTACGGAATACACCAACCATTCCAATACGGAACGAACTGCCTTTGAACTTGAATTGTCCAATTTCGTACACCTATTGATTTCCGATTCGAGACCAAAACTTGGGCATCATCATAATATGGTGGGAGGAGTCATTTGGTGAGTTTTGAGTGAAATCCAATCGCTAGAACTACGGAATACACCAACCATTCCAATTCGGAACGAACTGCCGTTGATCTTGAATTGTCCAATTTCGTACACCTATTGAGATCCGATTGGAGCCCAAAACTTGGGCATCATCATAATATGGTGGGAGGAGTCATTTGGAGAGTTTTGAGTGAAATCCAATCGCTAGAACTACGGAGTACACCAACCACTCCAATTCGGAACGAACTGCCTTTGATCTTGAATTGTCCAATTTCGTACACCTATTGAGATCCGATTTCAGCCCAAAACTTGGGCATCGTCATAATATGGTGGGAGGAGTCATTTGGTGAGTTTTGAGTGAAATCCAATCGCTAGAACTACGGAATACACCAACCACTCCAATTCGGAACGAACTGCCTTTGATCTTGAATTGTCCAATTTCGTACACCTATTGAGATCCATTTCGAGCCCAAAACTTGGGCCTCATCATAATATGGTGGGAGGAGTCATTTGGTGTGTTTTGAGTGAAATCCAATCGCTAGAACTACGGAATACACCAACCACTCCAATTCGGAACGAACTGCCTTTGATCTTGAATTGTCCAATTTCGTACACCTATTGAATTCCCATTTCGAGCCCAAAACTTGGGAATCATGATAATATGGTGGGAGAAGTCATTTGGTGAGTTTTCAGTGAAATCCAATCGCTAGAACTACGGAATACACCAACCACTCCAATTCGGAACGAACTGCCTTTGAACTTGAATTGTCCAATTTCGTACACCTATTGATTTCCATTCGAGCCCAAAACTTGGGAATCATGATAATATGGTGGGAGAAGTCATTTGGTGAGTTTTGAGTGAAATCCAATCGCTAGAACTACGGAATACACCAACCATTCCAATTCGGAACGAACTGCCGTTGATCTTGAATTGTCCAATTTCGTACACCTATTGAGATCCGATTCGAGCCCAAAACTTGGGCATCATCATAATATGGTGGGAGGAGTCATTTGGTGAGTTTTGAGTGAAATCCAATCGCTAGAACTACGGAATACACCAACCACTCCAATTCGGAACGAACTGCCTTTGATCTTGAATTGTCCAATTTCGTACACCTATTGAGATCCAATCGAGCCCAAAACTTGGGCATCATCATAATATGGTGGGAGGAGTCATTTGGTGAGTTTTGAGTGAAATCCAATCGCTAGAACTACGGAATACACCAACCACTCCAATTCGGAACGAACTGCCTTTGAACTTGAATTGTCCCATTTCGTACACCTATTGATTTCCGAATTCAGACCAAAACTTGGGAATCATCATAATATGGTGGGAGAAGTCATTTGGTGAGTTTTAATTGAAATCCAATCGCTAGAACTACGGAATACACCAACCATTCCAATACGGAACGAACTGCCTTTGAACTTGAATTGTCCAATTTCGTACACCTATTGATTTCCGATTCGAGACCAAAACTTGGGCATCATCATAATATGGTGGGAGGAGTCATTTGGTGAGTTTTGAGTGAAATCCAATCGCTAGAACTACGGAATACACCAACCATTCCAATTCGTAACGAACTGCCGTTGATCTTGAATTGTCCAATTTCGTACACCTATTGAGATCCGATTCGAGCCCAAAACTTGGGCATCATCATAATATGGTGGGAGGAGTCATTTGGAGAGTTTTGAGTGAAATCCAATCGCTAGAACTACGGAGTACACCAACCACTCCAATTCGGAACGAACTGCCTTTGAACTTGAATTGTCCAATTTCGTACACCTATTGATTTCCGATTCGAGCCCAAAACTTGGGAATCATGATAATATGGTGGGAGAAGTCGTTTGGTGAGTTTTGAGTGAAATCCAATCGCTAGAACTACGGAATAGACCTACCACTCCAATTCCGAACGTAGTGCCTTTGAACTTGAATTGTCCAATTTCGTACACCTATTGATTTCTGATTCGAGCCCAAAACTTGGGCATCATCATAATATGGTGGGAGGAGTCATTTGGTGAGTTTTGAGTGAAATCCAATCGCTAGAACTACGGAATACACCAACCATTCCAATACGGAACGAACTGCCTTTGAACTTGAATTGTCCCATTTCGTACACCTATTGATTTCCGATCGAGACCAAAACTTGGGAATCATCATAATATGGTGGGAGAAGTCATTTGGTGAGTTTTAATTGAAATCCAATCGCTAGAACTACGGAATACACCAACCATTCCAATACGGAACGAACTGCCTTTGAACTTGAATTGTCCAATTTCGTACACCTATTGATTTCCGATTTCGAGACCAAAACTTGGGCATCATCATAATATGGTGGGAGGAGTCATTTGGTGAGTTTTGAGTGAAATCCAATCGCTAGAACTACGGAGTACACCAACCACTCCAATTCGGAACGAACTGCCTTTGAACTTGAATTGTCCAATTTCGTACACCTATTGATTTCCATTCAGCCCAAAACTTGGGAATCATGATAATATGGTGGGAGAAGTCGTTTGGTGAGTTTTGAGTGAAATCCAATCGCTAGAACTACGGAATAGACCTACCACTCCAATTCGGAACGTAGTGCCTTTGAACTTGAATTGTCCAATTTCGTACACCTATTGATTTCCGATTCCGAGCCCAAAACTTGGGCATCATCATAATATGGTGGGAGGAGTCATTTGGTGAGTTTTGAGTGAAATCCAATCGCTAGAACTACGGAATACACCAACCACTCCAATTCGGAACGAACTGCCTTTGATCTTGAATTGTCCAATTTCGTACACCTATTGAGATCCGATTCGAGCCCAAAACTTGGGCATCATCATAATATGGTGGGAGGAGTCATTTGGTGAGTTTTGAGTGAAATCCAATCGCTAGAACTACGGAATACACCAACCACTCCAATTCGGAACGAACTGCCTTTGAACTTGAATTGTCCAATTTCGTACACCTATTGATTTCCGATTTCAGCCCAAAACTTGGGAATCATGATAATATGGTGGGAGAAGTCATTTGGTGAGTTTTGAGTGAAATCCAATCGCTAGAACTACGGAATACACCAACCACTCCAATTCGGAACGAACTGCCTTTGAACTTGAATTGTCCAATTTCGTACACCTATTGATTTCCATTCGAGCCCAAAACTTGGGAATCATGATAATATGGTGGGAGAAGTCGTTTGTTGAGTTTTGAGTGAAATCCAATCGCTAGAACTACGGAATAGACCTACCACTCCAATTCGGAACGTAGTGCCTTTGAACTTGAATTGTCCAATTTCGTACACCTATTGAGATCCGATTTCAGCCCAAAACTTGGGCATCGTCATAATATGGTGGGAGGAGTCATTTGGTGAGTTTTGAGTGAAATCCAATCGCTAGAACTACGGAATACACCAACCACTCCAATTCGGAACGAACTGCCTTTGATCTTGAATTGTCCAATTTCGTACACCTATTGAGATCCGATTCGAGCCCAAAACTTGGGCCTCATCATAATATGGTGGGAGGAGTCATTTGGTGTGTTTTGAGTGAAATCCAATCGCTAGAACTACGGAATACACCAACCACTCCAATTCGGAACGAACTGCCTTTGATCTTGAATTGTCCAATTTCGTACACCTATTGAATTCCATTCGAGCCCAAAACTTGGGAATCATGATAATATGGTGGGAGAAGTCATTTGGTGAGTTTTCAGTGAAATCCAATCGCTAGAACTACGGAATACACCAACCACTCCAATTCGGAACGAACTGCCTTTGAACTTGAATTGTCCAATTTCGTACACCTATTGATTTCCATTCGAGCCCAAAACTTGGGAATCATGATAATATGGTGGGAGAAGTCATTTGGTGAGTTTTGAGTGAAATCCAATCGCTAGAACTACGGAATACACCAACCATTCCAATTCGGAACGAACTGCCGTTGATCTTGAATTGTCCAATTTCGTACACCTATTGAGATCCATTCGAGCCCAAAACTTGGGCATCATCATAATATGGTGGGAGGAGTCATTTGGTGAGTTTTGAGTGAAATCCAATCGCTAGAACTACGGAATACACCAACCACTCCAATTCGGAACGAACTGCCTTTGATCTTGAATTGTCCAATTTCGTACACCTATTGAGATCCAATCGAGCCCAAAACTTGGGCATCATCATAATATGGTGGGAGGAGTCATTTGGTGAGTTTTGAGTGAAATCCAATCGCTAGAACTACGGAATACACCAACCACTCCAATTCGGAACGAACTGCCTTTGAACTTGAATTGTCCCATTTCGTACACCTATTGATTTCCGATTCAGACCAAAACTTGGGAATCATCATAATATGGTGGGAGAAGTCATTTGGTGAGTTTTAATTGAAATCCAATCGCTAGAACTACGGAATACACCAACCATTCCAATACGGAACGAACTGCCTTTGAACTTGAATTGTCCAATTTCGTACACCTATTGATTTCCAATCGAGACCAAAACTTGGGCATCATCATAATATGGTGGGAGGAGTCATTTGGTGAGTTTTGAGTGAAATCCAATCGCTAGAACTACGGAATACACCAACCATTCCAATTCGTAACGAACTGCCGTTGATCTTGAATTGTCCAATTTCGTACACCTATTGAGATCCGATTTGAGCCCAAAACTTGGGCATCATCATAATATGGTGGGAGGAGTCATTTGGAGAGTTTTGAGTGAAATCCAATCGCTAGAACTACGGAGTACACCAACCACTCCAATTCGGAACGAACTGCCTTTGAACTTGAATTGTCCAATTTCGTACACCTATTGATTTCCATTCGAGCCCAAAACTTGGGAATCATGATAATATGGTGGGAGAAGTCGTTTGGTGAGTTTTGAGTGAAATCCAATCGCTAGAACTACGGAATAGACCTACCACTCCAATTCCGAACGTAGTGCCTTTGAACTTGAATTGTCCAATTTCGTACACCTATTGATTTCTGATTCGAGCCCAAAACTTGGGCATCATCATAATATGGTGGGAGGAGTCATTTGGTGAGTTTTGAGTGAAATCCAATCGCTAGAACTACGGAATACACCAACCATTCCAATACGGAACGAACTGCCTTTGAACTTGAATTGTCCCATTTCGTACACCTATTGATTTCCGATCGAGACCAAAACTTGGGAATCATCATAATATGGTGGGAGAAGTCATTTGGTGAGTTTTAATTGAAATCCAATCGCTAGAACTACGGAATACACCAACCATTCCAATACGGAACGAACTGCCTTTGAACTTGAATTGTCCAATTTCGTACACCTATTGATTTCCGATTCGAGACCAAAACTTGGGCATCATCATAATATGGTGGGAGGAGTCATTTGGTGAGTTTTGAGTGAAATCCAATCGCTAGAACTACGGAGTACACCAACCACTCCAATTCGGAACGAACTGCCTTTGAACTTGAATTGTCCAATTTCGTACACCTATTGATTTCCGATTCGAGCCCAAAACTTGGGAATCATGATAATATGGTGGGAGAAGTCGTTTGGTGAGTTTTGAGTGAAATCCAATCGCTAGAACTACGGAATAGACCTACCACTCCAATTCGGAACGTAGTGCCTTTCAACTTGAATTGTCCAATTTCGTACACCTATTGATTTCCGATTGCAGCCCAAAACTTGGGCATCATCATAATATGGTGGGAGGAGTCATTTGGTGAGTTTTGAGTGAAATCCAATCGCTAGAACTACGGAATACACCAACCACTCCAATTCGGAACGAACTGCCTTTGATCTTGAATTGTCCAATTTCGTACACCTATTGAGATCCATTTGAGCCCAAAACTTGGGCATCATCATAATATGGTGGGAGGAGTCATTTGGTGAGTTTTGAGTGAAATCCAATCGCTAGAACTACGGAATACACCAACCACTCCAATTCGGAACGAACTGCCTTTGAACTTGAATTGTCCAATTTCGTACACCTATTGATTTCCGATTCCAGCCCAAAACTTGGGAATCATGATAATATGGTGGGAGAAGTCATTTGGTGAGTTTTGAGTGAAATCCAATCGCTAGAACTACGGAATACACCAACCACTCCAATTCGGAACGAACTGCCTTTGAACTTGAATTGTCCAATTTCGTACACCTATTGATTTCCGATTCGAGCCCAAAACTTGGGAATCATGATAATATGGTGGGAGAAGTCGTTTGTTGAGTTTTGAGTGAAATCCAATCGCTAGAACTACGGAATAGACCTACCACTCCAATTCGGAACGTAGTGCCTTTGAACTTGAATTGTCCAATTTCGTACACCTATTGAGATCCGATTTCAGCCCAAAACTTGGGCATCGTCATAATATGGTGGGAGGAGTCATTTGGTGAGTTTTGAGTGAAATCCAATCGCTAGAACTACGGAATACACCAACCACTCCAATTCGGAACGAACTGCCTTTGATCTTGAATTGTCCAATTTCGTACACCTATTGAGATCCGATTTGAGCCCAAAACTTGGGCCTCATCATAATATGGTGGGAGGAGTCATTTGGTGTGTTTTGAGTGAAATCCAATCGCTAGAACTACGGAATACACCAACCACTCCAATTCGGAACGAACTGCCTTTGATCTTGAATTGTCCAATTTCGTACACCTATTGAATTCCGATTTGAGCCCAAAACTTGGGAATCATGATAATATGGTGGGAGAAGTCATTTGGTGAGTTTTCAGTGAAATCCAATCGCTAGAACTACGGAATACACCAACCACTCCAATTCGGAACGAACTGCCTTTGAACTTGAATTGTCCAATTTCGTACACCTATTGATTTCCGATTCGAGCCCAAAACTTGGGAATCATGATAATATGGTGGGAGAAGTCATTTGGTGAGTTTTGAGTGAAATCCAATCGCTAGAACTACGGAATACACCAACCATTCCAATTCGGAACGAACTGCCGTTGATCTTGAATTGTCCAATTTCGTACACCTATTGAGATCCATTTCGAGCCCAAAACTTGGGCATCATCATAATATGGTGGGAGGAGTCATTTGGTGAGTTTTGAGTGAAATCCAATCGCTAGAACTACGGAATACACCAACCACTCCAATTCGGAACGAACTGCCTTTGATCTTGAATTGTCCAATTTCGTACACCTATTGAGATCCAATCGAGCCCAAAACTTGGGCATCATCATAATATGGTGGGAGGAGTCATTTGGTGAGTTTTGAGTGAAATCCAATCGCTAGAACTACGGAATACACCAACCACTCCAATTCGGAACGAACTGCCTTTGAACTTGAATTGTCCCATTTCGTACACCTATTGATTTCCGATTCGAGACCAAAACTTGGGAATCATCATAATATGGTGGGAGAAGTCATTTGGTGAGTTTTAATTGAAATCCAATCGCTAGAACTACGGAATACACCAACCATTCCAATACGGAACGAACTGCCTTTGAACTTGAATTGTCCAATTTCGTACACCTATTGATTTCCGATTCGAGACCAAAACTTGGGCATCATCATAATATGGTGGGAGGAGTCATTTGGTGAGTTTTGAGTGAAATCCAATCGCTAGAACTACGGAATACACCAACCATTCCAATTCGTAACGAACTGCCGTTGATCTTGAATTGTCCAATTTCGTACACCTATTGAGATCCGATTTCAGCCCAAAACTTGGGCATCATCATAATATGGTGGGAGGAGTCATTTGGAGAGTTTTGAGTGAAATCCAATCGCTAGAACTACGGAGTACACCAACCACTCCAATTCGGAAACGAACTGCCTTTGAACTTGAATTGTCCAATTTCGTACACCTATTGATTTCCGATTCGAGCCCAAAACTTGGGAATCATGATAATATGGTGGGAGAAGTCGTTTGGTGAGTTTTGAGTGAAATCCAATCGCTAGAACTACGGAATAGACCTACCACTCCAATTCCGAACGTAGTGCCTTTGAACTTGAATTGTCCAATTTCGTACACCTATTGATTTCTGATCGAGCCCAAAACTTGGGCATCATCATAATATGGTGGGAGGAGTCATTTGGTGAGTTTTGAGTGAAATCCAATCGCTAGAACTACGGAATACACCAACCATTCCAATACGGAACGAACTGCCTTTGAACTTGAATTGTCCCATTTCGTACACCTATTGATTTCCGATCGAGACCAAAACTTGGGAATCATCATAATATGGTGGGAGAAGTCATTTGGTGAGTTTTAATTGAAATCCAATCGCTAGAACTACGGAATACACCAACCATTCCAATACGGAACGAACTGCCTTTGAACTTGAATTGTCCAATTTCGTACACCTATTGATTTCCGATTGAGACCAAAACTTGGGCATCATCATAATATGGTGGGAGGAGTCATTTGGTGAGTTTTGAGTGAAATCCAATCGCTAGAACTACGGAGTACACCAACCACTCCAATTCGGAACGAACTGCCTTTGAACTTGAATTGTCCAATTTCGTACACCTATTGATTTCCGATTCGAGCCCAAAACTTGGGAATCATGATAATATGGTGGGAGAAGTCGTTTGGTGAGTTTTGAGTGAAATCCAATCGCTAGAACTACGGAATAGACCTACCACTCCAATTCGGAACGTAGTGCCTTTGAACTTGAATTGTCCAATTTCGTACACCTATTGATTTCCGATTTCGAGCCCAAAACTTGGGCATCATCATAATATGGTGGGAGGAGTCATTTGGTGAGTTTTGAGTGAAATCCAATCGCTAGAACTACGGAATACACCAACCACTCCAATTCGGAACGAACTGCCTTTGATCTTGAATTGTCCAATTTCGTACACCTATTGAGATCCGATTTGAGCCCAAAACTTGGGCATCATCATAATATGGTGGGAGGAGTCATTTGGTGAGTTTTAAGTGAAATCCAATCGCTAGAACTACGGAATACACCAACCACTCCAATTCGGAACGAACTGCCTTTGAACTTGAATTGTCCAATTTCGTACACCTATTGATTTCCGATTCGAGCCCAAAACTTGGGAATCATGATAATATGGTGGGAGAAGTCATTTGGTGAGTTTTGAGTGAAATCCAATCGCTAGAACTACGGAATACACCAACCACTCCAATTCGGAACGAACTGCCTTTGAACTTGAATTGTCCAATTTCGTACACCTATTGATTTCCGATTCGAGCCCAAAACTTGGGAATCATGATAATATGGTGGGAGAAGTCGTTTGTTGAGTTTTGAGTGAAATCCAATCGCTAGAACTACGGAATAGACCTACCACTCCAATTCGGAACGTAGTGCCTTTGAACTTGAATTGTCCAATTTCGTACACCTATTGATTTCCCATTCGAGCCCAAAACTTGGGAATCATGATAATATGGTGGGAGAAGTCATTTGGTGAGTTTTGAGTGAAATCCAATCGCTAGAACTACGGAATACACCAACCACTCCAATTCGGAACGAACTGCCTTTGAACTTGAATTGTCCAATTTCGTACACCTATTGATTTCCGATTCAAGCCCAAAACTTGGCCATCATCATAATATGGTGGGAGGAGTCATTTGGTGAGTTTTGAGTGAAATCCAATCGCTAGAACTACGGAATACACCAACCACTCCAATTCGGAACGAACTGCCTTTGAACTTGAATTGTCCAATTTCGTACACCTATTGATTTCCGATTGCAGCCCAAAACTTGGGAATCATGATAATATGGTGGGAGAAGTCATTTGGTGAGTTTTGAGTGAAATCCAATCGCTAGAACTACGGAATACACCAACCACTCCAATTCGGAACGAACTGCCTTTGAACTTGAATTGTCCAATTTCGTACACCTATTGTTTTCCGATTGCAGCCCAAAACTTGGGAATCATCATAATATGGTGGGAGAAGTCATTTGGTGAGTTTTGAGTGAAATCCAATCGCTAGAACTACGGAATACACCAACCACTCCAATTCGGAACGAACTGCCTTTGAACTTGAATTGTCCAATTTCGTACACCTATTGATTTCTGATCGAGACCAAAACTTGGGCATCATCATAATATGGTTGGAGGAGTCATTTGGTGAGTTTTGAGTGAAATCCAATCGCTAGAACTACGGAATACACCAACCACTCCAATTCGGAACGAACTGCCTTTGATCTTGAATTGTCCAATTTCGTACACCTATTGAGATCCGATTCGAGCCCAAAACATGGGCATCATCATAATATGGTGGGAGGAGTCATTTGGTGAGTTTTGAGCGAAATCCAATCGCTAGAACTACGGAATACACAAACCACTCCAATTCGGAACGAACTGCCTTTGAACTTGAATTGTCCAATTTCGTACACCTATTGATTTCCGATTTCAGCCCAAAACTTGGCCATCATCATAATATGGTGGGAGGAGTCATTTGGTGAGTTTTGAGTGAAATCCAATCGCTAGAACTACGGAATACACCAACCACTCCAATTCGGAACGAACTGCCTTTGATCTTGAATTGCCCAATTTCGTACACCTATTGATTTCCGATTCGAGCCCAAAACTTGGGAATCATGATAATATGGTGGGAGAAGTCATTTGGTGAGTTTTGAGTGAAATCCAATCGCTAGAACTACGGAATACACCAACCATTCCAATTCGGAACGAACTGCCGTTGATCTTGAATTGTCCAATTTCGTACACCTATTGAGATCCGATTTCAGCCCAAAACTTGGGCATCATCATAATATGGTGGGAGGAGTCATTTGGTGAGTTTTGAGTGAAATCCAATCGCTAGAACTACGGAATACACCAACCACTCCAATTCGGAACGAACTCCCTTTGAACTTGAATTGTCCAATTTCGTACACCTATTGATTTCCATTCGAGCCCAAAACTTGGGAATCATGATAATATGGTGGGAGAAGTCATTTGGTGAGTTTTGAGTGAAATCCAATCGCTAGAACTACGGAATAGACCTACCACTCCAATTCGGAACGCAGTGCCTTTGAACTTGAATTGTCCAATTTCGTACACCTATTGATTTCCATTTCGAGCCCAAAACTTGGGCATCATCATAATATGGTGGGAGGAGTCATTTGGTGAGTTTTGACTGAAATCCAATCGCTAGAACTACGGAATACACCAACCACTCCAATTCGGAATGAACTGCCTTTGATCTTGAATTGTCCAATTTCGTACACCTATTGAGATCCGATTCGAGCCCAAAACTTGGGAATCATGATAATATGGTGGGAGAAGTCATTTGGTGAGTTTTGAGTGAAATCCAATCGCTAGAACTACGGAATACACCAACCATTCCAATTCGGAACGAACTGCCGTTGATCTTGAATTGTCCAATTTCGTACACCTATTGAGATCCGATTCGAGCCCAAAACTTGGGCATCATCATAATATGGTGGGAGGAGTCATTTGGTGAGTTTTGAGTGAAATCCAATCGCTAGAACTACGGAATACACCAACCACTCCAATTCGGAACGAACTGCCTTTGATCTTGAATTGTCCAATTTCGTACACCTATTGATTTCCGATTCAGCCCAAAACTTGGGAATCATGATAATATGGTGGGAGAAGTCATTTGGTGAGTTTTGAGTGAAATCCAATCGCTAGAACTACGGAATACACCAACCACTCCAATTCGGAACGAACTGCCTTTGAACTTGAATTGTCCAATTTCGTACACCTATTGATTTCCATTCGAGCCCAAAACTTGGGAATCATGATAATATGGTGGGAGAAGTCATTTGGTGAGTTTTGAGTGAAATCCAATCGCTAGAACTACGGAATACACCAACCATTCCAATTCGGAACGAACTGCCGTTGATCTTGAATTGTCCAATTTCGTACACCTATTGAGATCCGATTTCAGCCCAAAACTTGGGCATCATCATAATATGGTGGGAGGAGTCATTTGGTGAGTTTTGAGTGAAATCCAATCGCTAGAACTACGGAATACACCAACCACTCCAATTCGGAACGAACTGCCTTTGATCTTGAATTGTCCAATTTCGTACACCTATTGATTTCCGATTCCAGCCCAAAACTTGGGAATCATGATAATATGGTGGGAGAAGTCATTTGGTGAGTTTTGAGTGAAATCCAATCGCTAGAACTACGGAATACACCAACCACTCCAATTCGGAACGAACTCCCTTTGAACTTGAATTGTCCAATTTCGTACACCTATTGATTTCCATTTCAGCCCAAAACTTGGGAATCATGATAATATGGTGGGAGAAGTCATTTGGTGAGTTTTGAGTGAAATCCAATCGCTAGAACTACGGAATAGACCTACCACTCCAATTCGGAACGCAGTGCCTTTGAACTTGAATTGTCCAATTTCGTACACCTATTGATTTCCGATTTCAGCCCAAAACTTGGGCATCATCATAATATGGTGGGAGGAGTCATTTGGTGAGTTTTGACTGAAATCCAATCGCTAGAACTACGGAATACACCAACCACTCCAATTCGGAATGAACTGCCTTTGATCTTGAATTGTCCAATTTCGTACACCTATTGAGATCCATTCGAGCCCAAAACTTGGGAATCATGATAATATGGTGGGAGAAGTCATTTGGTGAGTTTTGAGTGAAATCCAATCGCTAGAACTACGGAATACACCAACCATTCCAATTCGGAACGAACTGCCGTTGATCTTGAATTGTCCAATTTCGTACACCTATTGAGATCCGATTCGAGCCCAAAACTTGGGCATCATCATAATATGGTGGGAGGAGTCATTTGGTGAGTTTTGAGTGAAATCCAATCGCTAGAACTACGGAATACACCAACCATTCCAATTCGGAATGAACTGCCGTTGATCTTGAATTGTCCAATTTCGTACACCTATTGAGATCCGATTTCAGCCCAAAACTTGGGCATCATCATAATATGGTGGGAGGAGTCATTTGGTGAGTTTTGAGTGAAATCCAATCGCTAGAACTACGGAATACATCAACCACTCCAATTCGGAACGAACTGCCTTTGATCTTGAATTGTCCAATTTCGTACACCTATTGATTTCCGATTCGAGCCCAAAACTTGGGAATCATGATAATATGGTGGGAGAAGTCATTTGGTGAGTTTTGAGTGAAATCCAATCGCTAGAACTACGGAATAGACCTACCACTCCAATTCGGAACGCAGTGCCTTTGAACTTGAATTGTCCAATTTCGTACACCTATTGATTTCCATTTCAGCCCAAAACTTGGGAATAATGATAATATGGTGGGAGAAGTCATTTGGTGAGTTTTGAGTGAAATCCAATCGCTAGAACTGCGGAATAGACCTACCACTCCAATTCGGAACGCAGTGCCTTTGAACTTGAATTGTCCAATTTCGTACACCTATTGATTTCCGATTTCAGAGCCCAAAACTTGGCCATCATCATAATATGGTGGGAGGAGTCATTTGGTGAGTTTTGAGTGAAATCCAATCGCTAGAACTACGGAATACACCAACCACTCCAATTCGGAACGAACTGCCTTTGATCTTGAATTGTCCAATTTCGTACACCTATTGAGATCCGATCAAGCCCAAAACTTGGGCATCATCATAATATGGTGGGAGGAATCATTTGGTGAGTTTTGAGTGAAATCCAATTGCTAGAACTACGGAATACACCAACCACTCCAATTCGGAACGAACTGCCTTTGAACTTGAATTGTCCAATTTCGTACACCTGTTGATTTCTGAACGAGACCAAAACTTGGGCATCATCATAATATGGTTGGAGGAGTCATTTGGTGAGTTTTGAGTGAAATCCAATCGCTAGAACTACGGAATACACCAACCACTCCAATTCGGAACGAACTGCCTTTGATCTTGAATTGTCCAATTTCGTACACCTATTGAGATCCGATTCGAGCCCAAAACATGGGCATCATCATAATATGGTGGGAGGAGTCATTTGGTGAGTTTTGAGAGAAATCCAATCGCTAGAACTACGGAATACACCAACCACTCCAATTCGGAACGAACTGCCTTTGAACTTGAATTGTCCAATTTCGTACACCTATTGATTTCCCATTTCGAGCCCAAAACTTGGCCATCATCATAATATGGTGGGAGGAATCATTTGGTGAGTTTTGAGTGAAATGCAAGCGCTAGAACTACGGAATACACCAACCACTCCAATTCGGAACGAACTGCCTTTGAACTTGAATTGTCCAATTTCGTACACCTATTGATTTCTGATTCGAGACCAAAACTTGGGCATCATCATAATATGGTTGGAGGAGTCATTTGGTGAGTTTTGAGTGAAATCCAATCGCTAGAACTACGGAATACACCAACCACTCCAATTCGGAACGAACTGCCTTTGATCTTGAATTGTCCAATTTCGTACACCTATTGAGATCCATTTGAGCCCAAAACATGGGCATCATCATAATATGGTGGGAGGAGTCATTTGGTGAGTTTTGAGAGAAATCCAATCGCTAGAACTACGGAATACACCAACCACTCCAATTCGGAACGAACTGCCTTTGATCTTGAATTGTCCAATTTCGTACACCTATTGATTTCCATTTCAGCCCAAAACTTGGGAATCATGATAATATGGTGGGAGAAGTCATTTGGTGAGTTTTGAGTGAAATCCAATCGCTAGAACTACGGAATACACCAACGACTCCAATTCGGAACGAACTGCCTTTGAACTTGAATTGTCCAATTTCGTACACCTATTGATTTCCATTCGAACCCAAAACTTGGGAATCATGATAATATGGTGGGAGAAGTCATTTGGTGAGTTTTGAGTGAAATCCAATCGCTAGAACTACGGAATACACCAACCATTCCAATTCGGAACGAACTGCCGTTGATCTTGAATTGTCCAATTTCGTACACCTATTGAGATCCGATTTCAGCCCAAAACTTGGGCATCATCATAATATGGTGGGAGGAGTCATTTGGTGAGTTTTGAGTGAAATCCAATCGCTAGAACTACGGAATACACCAACCACTCCAATTCGGAACGAACTCCCTTTGAACTTGAATTGTCCAATTTCGTACACCTATTGATTTCCGATTCGAGCCCAAAACTTGGGAATCATGATAATATGGTGGGAGAAGTCATTTGGTGAGTTTTGAGTGAAATCCAATCGCTAGAACTACGGAATAGACCTACCACTCCAATTCGGAACGCAGTGCCTTTGAACTTGAATTGTCCAATTTCGTACACCTATTGATTTCCATTCCAGCCCAAAACTTGGCCATCATCATAATATGGTGGGAGGAGTCATTTGGTGAGTTTTGAGTGAAATCCAATCGCTAGAACTACGGAATACACCAACCACTCCAATTCGGAACGAACTGCCTTTGATCTTGAATTGTCCAATTTCGTACACCTATTGAGATCCGATTCGAGCCCAAAACATGGGCATCATCATAATATGGTGGGAGGAGTCATTTGGTGAGTTTTGAGAGAAATCCAATCGCTAGAACTACGGAATACACCAACCACTTCAATTCGGAACGAACTGCCTTTGAACTTGAATTGTCCAATTTCGTACACCTATTGATTTCCGATTCGAGCCCAAAACTTGGCCATCATCATAATATGGTGGGAGGAATCATTTGGTGAGTTTTGAGTGAAATGCAAGCGCTAGAACTACGGAATACACCAACCACTCCAATTCGGAACGAACTGCCTTTGAACTTGAATTGTCCAATTTCGTACACCTATTGATTTCTGATCGAGACCAAAACTTGGGCATCATCATAATATGGTTGGAGGAGTCATTTGGTGAGTTTTGAGTGAAATCCAATCGCTAGAACTACGGAATACACCAACCACTCCAATTCGGAACGAACTGCCTTTGATCTTGAATTGTCCAATTTCGTACACCTATTGAGATCCGATTTCAGCCCAAAACATGGGCATCATCATAATATGGTGGGAGGAGTCATTTGGTGAGTTTTGAGAGAAATCCAATCGCTAGAACTACGGAATACACCAACCACTCCAACTCGGAACGAACTGCCTTTGATCTTGAATTGTCCAATTTCGTACACCTATTGATTTCCATTCCAGCCCAAAACTTGGGAATCATGATAATATGGTGGGAGAAGTCATTTGGTGAGTTTTGAGTGAAATCCAATCGCTAGAACTACGGAATACACCAACCACTCCAATTCGGAACGAACTGCCTTTGAACTTGAATTGTCCAATTTCGTACACCTATTGATTTCCATTCGAACCCAAAACTTGGGAATCATGATAATATGGTGGGAGAAGTCATTTGGTGAGTTTTGAGTGAAATCCAATCGCTAGAACTACGGAATACACCAACCATTCCAATTCGGAACGAACTGCCGTTGATCTTGAATTGTCCAATTTCGTACACCTATTGAGATCCGATTCAGCCCAAAACTTGGGCATCATCATAATATGGTGGGAGGAGTCATTTGGTGAGTTTTGAGTGAAATCCAATCGCTAGAACTACGGAATACACCAACCACCCCAATTCGGAACGAACTCCCTTTGAACTTGAATTGTCCAATTTCGTACACCTATTGATTTCCGATTCGAGCCCAAAACTTGGGAATCATGATAATATGGTGGGAGAAGTCATTTGGTGAGTTTTGAGTGAAATCCAATCGCTAGAACTACGGAATAGACCTACCACTCCAATTCGGAACGCAGTGCCTTTGAACTTGAATTGTCCAATTTCGTACACCTATTGATTTCCCATTCCAGCCCAAAACTTGGGCATCATCATAATATGGTGGGAGGAGTCATTTGGTGAGTTTTGACTGAAATCCAATCGCTAGAACTACGGAATACACCAACCACTCCAATTCGGAACGAACTGCCTTTGATCTTGAATTGTCCAATTTCGTACACCTATTGATTTCCGATTCGAGCCCAAAACTTGGGAATCATGATAATATGGTGGGAGAAGTCATTTGGTGAGTTTTGAGTGAAATCCAATCGCTAGAACTACGGAATAGACCTACCACTCCAATTCGGAACGCAGTGCCTTTGAACTTGAATTGTCCAATTTCGTACACCTATTGATTTCCGATTCCAGCCCAAAACTTGGGAATAATGATAATATGGTGGGAGAAGTCATTTGGTGAGTTTTGAGTGAAATCCAATCGCTAGAACTACGGAATAGACCTACCACTCCAATTCGGAACGCAGTGCCTTTGAACTTGAATTGTCCAATTTCGTACACCTATTGATTTCCGATTTCAGCCCAAAACTTGGCCATCATCATAATATGGTGGGATGAGTCATTTGGTGAGTTTTGAGTGAAATCCAATCGCTAGAACTACGGAATACACCAACCACTCCAATTCGGAACGAACTGCCTTTGATCTTGAATTGTCCAATTTCGTACACCTATTGATTTCCGATCAAGCCCAAAACTTGGGCATCATCATAATATGGTGGGAGGAATCATTTGGTGAGTTTTGAGTGAAATCCAATCGCTAGAACTACGGAATACACCAACCACTCCAATTCGGAACGAACTGCCTTTGATCTTGAATTGCCCAATTTCTTACACCTATTGATTTCCGATTCGAGCCCAAAACTTGGGAATCATGATAATATGGTGGGAGAAGTCATTTGGTGAGTTTGGAGTGAAATCCAATCGCTAGAACTACGGAATACACTAACCATTCCAATTCGGAACGAACTGCCTTTGATCTTGAATTGTCCAATTTCGTACACCTATTGAGATCCGATTTCGAGCCCAAAACATGGGCATCATCATAATATGGTGGGAGGAGTCATTTGGTGAGTTTTGAGAGAAATCCAATCGCTAGAACTACGGAATACACCAACCACTCCAATTCGGAACGAACTGCCTTTGAACTTGAATTGTCCAATTTCGTACACCTATTGATTTCCCATTTCAGCCCAAAACTTGGCCATCATCATAATATGGTGGGAGGAGTCATTTGGTGAGTTTTGAGTAAAATCCAATCGCTAGAACTACGGAATACACCAACCACTCCAATTCGGAACGAACTGCCTTTGATCTTGAATTGCCCAATTTCGTACACCTATTGATTTCCATTCGAGCCCAAAACTTGGGAATCATGATAATATGGTGGGAGAAGTCATTTGGTGAGTTTTGAGTGAAATCCAATCGCTAGAACTACGGAATACACCAACCATTCCAATTCGGAACGAACTGCCGTTGATCTTGAATTGTCCAATTTCGTACACCTATTGAGATCCGATTTCAGCCCAAAACTTGGGCATCATCATAATATGGTGGGAGGAGTCATTTGGTGAGTTTTGAGTGAAATCCAATCGCTAGAACTACGGAATACACCAACCACCCCAATTCGGAACGAACTCCCTTTGAACTTGAATTGTCCAATTTCGTACACCTATTGATTTCCATTCCAGCCCAAAACTTGGGAATCATGATAATATGGTGGGAGAAGTCATTTGGTGAGTTTTGAGTGAAATCCAATCGCTAGAACTACGGAATAGACCTACCACTCCAATTCGGAACGCAGTGCCTTTGAACTTGAATTGTCCAATTTCGTACACCTATTGATTTCCATTTCAGCCCAAAACTTGGGCATCATCATAATATGGTGGGAGGAGTCATTTGGTGAGTTTTGACTGAAATCCAATCGCTAGAACTACGGAATACACCAACCACTCCAATTCGGAACGAACTGCCTTTGATCTTGAATTGTCCAATTTCGTACACCTATTGATTTCCGATTCGAGCCCAAAACTTGGGAATCATGATAATATGGTGGGAGAAGTCATTTGGTGAGTTTTGAGTGAAATCCAATCGCTAGAACTACGGAATAGACCTACCACTCCAATTCGGAACGCAGTGCCTTTGAACTTGAATTGTCCAATTTCGTACACCTATTGATTTCCATTTCAGCCCAAAACTTGGGAATAATGATAATATGGTGGGAGAAGTCATTTGGTGAGTTTTGAGTGAAATCCAATCGCTAGAACTACGGAATAGACCTACCACTCCAATTCGGAACGCAGTGCCTTTGAACTTGAATTGTCCAATTTCGTACACCTATTGATTTCCGATTCCAGCCCAAAACTTGGCCATCATCATAATATGGTGGGATGAGTCATTTGGTGAGTTTTGAGTGAAATCCAATCGCTAGAACTACGGAATACACCAACCACTCCAATTCGGAACGAACTGCCTTTGATCTTGAATTGTCCAATTTCGTACACCTATTGATTTCCGATCAAGCCCAAAACTTGGGCATCATCATAATATGGTGGGAGGAATCATTTGGTGAGTTTTGAGTGAAATCCAATCGCTAGAACTACGGAATACACCAACCACTCCAATTCGGAACGAACTGCCTTTGATCTTGAATTGCCCAATTTCTTACACCTATTGATTTCCGATTCGAGCCCAAAACTTGGGAATCATGATAATATGGTGGGAGAAGTCATTTGGTGAGTTTGGAGTGAAATCCAATCGCTAGAACTACGGAATACACTAACCATTCCAATTCGGAACGAACTGCCTTTGATCTTGAATTGTCCAATTTCGTACACCTATTGAGATCCGATTCGAGCCCAAAACATGGGCATCATCATAATATGGTGGGAGGAGTCATTTGGTGAGTTTTGAGAGAAATCCAATCGCTAGAACTACGGAATACACCAACCACTCCAATTCGGAACGAACTGCCTTTGAACTTGAATTGTCCAATTTCGTACACCTATTGATTTCCGATTTCAGCCCAAAACTTGGCCATCATCATAATATGGTGGGAGGAGTCATTTGGTGAGTTTTGAGTAAAATCCAATCGCTAGAACTACGGAATACACCAACCACTCCAATTCGGAACGAACTGCCTTTGATCTTGAATTGCCCAATTTCGTACACCTATTGATTTCCGATTCGAGCCCAAAACTTGGGAATCATGATAATATGGTGGGAGAAGTCATTTGGTGAGTTTTGAGTGAAATCCAATCGCTAGAACTACGGAATACACCAACCATTCCAATTCGGAACGAACTGCCGTTGATCTTGAATTGTCCAATTTCGTACACCTATTGAGATCCGATTCGAGCCCAAAACTTGGGCATCATCATAATATGGTGGGAGGAGTCATTTGGTGAGTTTTGAGTGAAATCCAATCGCTAGAACTACGGAATACACCAACCACTCCAATTCGGAACGAACTCCCTTTGAACTTGAATTGTCCAATTTCGTACACCTATTGATTTCCGATTCGAGCCCAAAACTTGGGAATCATGATAATATGGTGGGAGAAGTCATTTGGTGAGTTTTGAGTGAAATCCAATCGCTAGAACTACGGAATAGACCTACCACTCCAATTCGGAACGCAGTGCCTTTGAACTTGAATTGTCCAATTTCGTACACATATTGATTTCCGATTTCAGCCCAAAACTTGGGCATCATCATAATATGGTGGGAGGAGTCATTTGGTGAGTTTTGACTGAAATCCAATCGCTAGAACTACGGAATACACCAACCACTCCAATTCGGAACGAACTGCCTTTGATCTTGAATTGTCCAATTTCGTACACCTATTGAGATCCATTTCAGCCCAAAACTTGGGCATCATCATAATATGGTGGGAGGAGTCATTTGGTGAGTTTTGAGTGAAATCCAATCGCTAGAACTACGGAATACACCAACCACTCCAATTCGGAACGAACTGCCTTTGATCTTGAATTGTCCAATTTCGTACACCTATTGATTTCCATTCGAGCCCAAAACTTGGGAATCATGATAATATGGTGGGAGAAGTCATTTGGTGAGTTTTGAGTGAAATCCAATCGCTAGAACTACAGAATACACCAACCACTCCAATTCGGAACGAACTGCCTTTGAACTTGGATTGTCCAATTTCGTACACCTATTGATTTCCGATTGCAGCCCAAAACTTGGGAATCATCATAATATGGTGGGAGAAGTCATTTGGTGAGTTTTGAGTGAAATCCAATCGCTAGAACTACGGAATACACCAACCACTCCAATTCGGAACGACTGCCTCTGAACTTGAATTGTCCAATTTCGTACACCTATTGATTTCCGATTCGAGCCCAAAACTTGGGAATCATGATAATATGGTGGGAGAAGTCATTTGGTGAGTTTTGAGTGAAATCCAATCGCTAGAACTACGGAATAGACCTACCACTCCAATTCGGAACGCAGTGCCTTTGAACTTGAATTGTCCAATTTCGTACACCTATTGATTTCCATTCGAGCCCAAACTTGGGAATAATGATAATATGGTGGGAGAAGTCATTTGGTGAGTTTTGAGTGAAATCCAATCGCTAGAACTACGGAATAGACCTACCACTCCAATTCGGAACGCAGTGCCTTTGAACTTGAATTGTCCAATTTCGTACACATATTGATTTCCGATTCGAGCCCAAAACTTGGGCATCATCATAATATGGTTTGAGGAGTCATTTGGTGAGTTTTGAGTGAAATCCAATCGCTAGAACTACGGAATACACCAACCACTCCAATTCGGAACGAACTGCCTTTGATCTTGAATTGTCCAATTTCGTACACCTATTGATTTCCGATCAAGCCCAAAACTTGGGCATCGTCATAATATTGTGGGAGGAATCATTTGGTGAGTTTTGAGTGAAATCCAATCGCTAGAACTACGGAATACACCAACCACTCCAATTCGGAACGAACTGCCTTTGATCTTGAATTGCCCAATTTCGTACACCTATTGATTTCCGATTTTCAGCCCAAAACTTGGGCATCATCATAATATGGTGGGAGGAGTCATTTGGTGAGTTTTGACTGAAATCCAATCGCTAGAACTACGGAATACACCAACCACTCCAATTCGGAACGAACTGCCTTTGATCTTGAATTGTCCAATTTCGTACACCTATTGAGATCCGATTCAGCCCAAAACATGGGCATCATCATAATATGGTGGGAGGAGTCATTTGGTGAGTTTTGAGAGAAATCCAATCGCTAGAACTACGGAATACACCAACCACTCCAATTCGGAACGAACTGCCTTTGAACTTGAATTGTCCAATTTCGTACACCTATTGATTTCCGATTCGAGCCCAAAACTTGGGAATCATGATAATATGGTGGGAGAAGTCATTTGGTGAGTTTTGAGTGAAATCCAATCGCTAGAACTACGGAATACACCAACCATTCCAATTCGGAACGAACTGCCTTTGAACTTGAATTGTCCAATTTCGTACACCTATTGATTTCCGATTTCAGCCCAAAACTTGGGAATCATGATAATATGGTGGGAGAAGTCATTTGGTGAGTTTTGAGTGAAATCCAATCGCTAGAACTACGGAATAGACCTACCACTCCAATTCGGAACGCAGTGCCTTTGAACTTGAATTGTCCAATTTCGTACACCTATTGATTTCCGATTCAGCCCAAAACTTGGGTATAATGATAATATGGTGGGAGAAGTCATTTGGTGAGTTTTGAGTGAAATCCAATCGCTAGAACTACGGAATAGACCTACCACTCCAATTCGGAACGAACTGCCTTTGAACTTGAATTGTCCAATTTCGTACACCTATTGATTTCCGATTTCAGCCCAAAACTTGGCCATCATCATAATATGGTGGGAGGAGTCATTTGGTGAGTTTTGAGTGAAATCCAATCGCTAGAACTACGGAATACACCAACCACTCCAATTCGGAACGAACTGCCTTTGATCTTGAATTGTCCAATTTCGTACACCTATTGATTTCCGATCAAGCCCAAAACTTGGGCATCATCATAATATGGTGGGAGGAATCATTTGGTGAGTTTTGAGTGAAATCCAATCGCTAGAACTACGGAATACACCAACCACTCCAATTCGGAACGAACTGCCTTTGAACTTGAATTGTCCAATTTCGTACACCTATTGATTTCTGATCGAGACCAAAACTTGGGCATCATCATAATATGGTTGGAGGAGTCATTTGGTGAGTTTTGAGTGAAATCCAATCGCTAGAACTACGGAATACACCAACCACTCCAATTCGGAACGTACTGCCTTTGATCTTGAATTGTCCAATTTCGTACACCTATTGAGATCCGATTGAGCCCAAAACATGGGCATCATCATAATATGGTGGGAGGAGTCATTTGGTGAGTTTTGAGAGAAATCCAATCGCTAGAACTACGGAATACACCAACCACTCCAATTCGGAACGAACTGCCTTTGAACTTGAATTGTCCAATTTCGTACACCTATTGATTTCCATTTCAGCCCAAAACTTGGCCATCATCATAATATGGTGGGAGGAGTCATTTGGTGAGTTTTGAGTGAAATCCAATTGCTAGAACTACGGAATACACCAACCACTCCAATTCGGAACGAACTGCCTTTGATCTTGAATTGCCCAATTTCGTACACCTATTGATTTCCGATTTCAGCCCAAAACTTGGGAATCATGATAATATGGTGGGAGAAGTCATTTGGTGAGTTTTGAGTGAAATCCAATCGCTAGAACTACGGAATACACCAACCATTCCAATTCGGAACGAACTGCCGTTGATCTTGAATTGTCCAATTTCGTACACCTATTGAGATCCGATTCGAGCCCAAAACTTGGGCATCATCACAATATGGTGGGAGGAGTCATTTGGTGAGTTTTGAGTGAAATCCAATCGCTAGAACTACGGAATACACCAACCACTCCAATTCGGAACGAACTGCCTTTGATCTTGAATTGTCCAATTTCGTACACCTATTGATTTCCGATTCGAGCCCAAAACTTGGGAATCATGATAATATGGTGGGAGAAGTCATTTGGTGAGTTTTGAGTGAAATCCAATCGCTAGAACTACGGAATACACCAACCACTCCAATTCGGAACGAACTGCCTTTGAACTTGAATTGTCCAATTTCGTACACCTATTGATTTCCGATTCGAGCCCAAAACTTGGGAATCATGATAATATGGTGGGAGAAGTCGTTTGGTGAGTTTTGAGTGAAATCCAATCGCTAGAACTACGGAATACACCAACCACTCCAATTCGGAACGAACTGCCTTTGATCTTGAATTGTCAAATTTCGTACACCTATTGATTTCCGATTCCAGCCCAAAACTTGGGAATCATGATAATATGGTGGGAGAAGTCATTTGGTGAGTTTTGAGTGAAATCCAATCGCTAGAACTACGGAATACACCAACCACTCCAATTCGGAACGAACTGCCTTTGAACTTGAATTGTCCAATTTCGTACACCTATTGATTTCCGATTCGAGCCCAAAACTTGGGAATCATGATAATATGGTGGGAGAAGTCATTTGGTGAGTTTTGAGTGAAATCCAATCGCTAGAACTACGGAATACACCAACCATTCCAATTCGGAACGAACTGCCGTTGATCTTGAATTGTCCAATTTCGTACACCTATTGAGATCCGATTCGAGCCCAAAACTTGGGCATCATCATAATATGGTGGGAGGAGTCATTTGGTGAGTTTTGAGTGAAATCCAATCGCTAGAACTACGGAATACACCAACCACTCCAATTCGGAACGAACTCCCTTTGAACTTGAATTGTCCAATTTCGTACACCTATTGATTTCCGATTCAGCCCAAAACTTGGGAATCATGATAATATGGTGGGAGAAGTCATTTGGTGAGTTTTGAGTGAAATCCAATCGCTAGAACTACGGAATAGACCTACCACTCCAATTCGGAACGCAGTGCCTTTGAACTTGAATTGTCCAATTTCGTACACATATTGATTTCCGATTTCAGCCCAAAACTTGGGCATCATCATAATATGGTGGGAGGAGTCATTTGGTGAGTTTTGACTGAAATCCAATCGCTAGAACTACGGAATACACCAACCACTCCAATTCGGAACGAACTGCCTTTGATCTTGAATTGTCCAATTTCGTACACCTATTGAGATCCATTTCAGCCCAAAACTTGGGCATCATCATAATATGGTGGGAGGAGTCATTTGGTGAGTTTTGAGTGAAATCCAATCGCTAGAACTACGGAATACACCAACCACTCCAATTCGGAACGAACTGCCTTTGATCTTGAATTGTCCAATTTCGTACACCTATTGATTTCCCATTTCGATCCCAAAACTTGGGAATCATGATAATATGGTGGGAGAAGTCATTTGGTGAGTTTTGAGTGAAATCCAATCGCTAGAACTACGGAATAGACCTACCACTCCAATTCGGAACGTAGTGCCTTTGAACTTGAATTGTCCAATTTCGTACACCTATTGATTTCCGATTTCAGCCCAAAACTTGGGAATAATGATAATATGGTGGGAGAAGTCATTTGGTGAGTTTTGAGTGAAATCCAATCGCTAGAACTACGGAATAGACCTACCACTCCAATTCTGGAACGCAGTGCCTTTGAACTTGAATTGTCCAATTTCGTACACCTATTGATTTCCGATTGCAGCCCAAAACTTGGCCATCATCATAATATGGTGGGAGGAGTCATTTGGTGAGTTTTGAGTGAAATCCAATCGCTAGAACTACGGAATACACCAACCACTCCAATTCGGAACGAACTGCCTTTGATCTTGAATTGTCCAATTTCGTACACCTATTGATTTCCGATCAAGCCCAAAACTTGGGCATCATCATAATATGGTGGGAGGAATCATTTGGTGAGTTTTGAGTGAAATCCAATCGCTAGAACTACGGAATACACCAACCACTCCAATTCGGAACGAACTGCCTTTGAACTTGAATTGTCCAATTTCGTACACCTATTGATTTCTGATCGAGACCAAAACTTGGGCATCATCATAATATGGTTGGAGGAGTCATTTGGTGAGTTTTGAGTGAAATCCAATCGCTAGAACTACGGAATACACCAACCACTCCAATTCGGAACGTCTGCCTTTGATCTTGAATTGTCCAATTTCGTACACCTATTGAGATCCGATTGAGCCCAAAACATGGGCATCATCATAATATGGTGGGAGGAGTCATTTGGTGAGTTTTGAGAGAAATCCAATCGCTAGAACTACGGAATACACCAACCACTCCAATTCGGAACGAACTGCCTTTGAACTTGAATTGTCCAATTTCGTACACCTATTGATTTCCGATTTCAGCCCAAAACTTGGCCATCATCATAATATGGTGGGAGGAGTCATTTGGTGAGTTTTGAGTGAAATCCAATTGCTAGAACTACGGAATACACCAACCACTCCAATTCGGAACGAACTGCCTTTGATCTTGAATTGCCCAATTTCGTACACCTATTGATTTCCATTCGAGCCCAAAACTTGGGAATCATGATAATATGGTGGGAGAAGTCATTTGGTGAGTTTTGAGTGAAATCCAATCGCTAGAACTACGGAATACACCAACCATTCCAATTCGGAACGAACTGCCGTTGATCTTGAATTGTCCAATTTCGTACACCTATTGAGATCCGATTTCAGCCCAAAACTTGGGCATCATCACAATATGGTGGGAGGAGTCATTTGGTGAGTTTTGAGTGATATCCAATCGCTAGAACTACGGAATACACCAACCACTCCAATTCGGAACGAACTGCCTTTGATCTTGAATTGTCCAATTTCGTACACCTATTGATTTTCGATATTCAGCCCAAAACTTGGGAATCATGATAATATGGTGGGAGAAGTCATTTGGTGAGTTTTGAGTGAAATCCAATCGCTAGAACTACGGAATACACCAACCACTCCAATTCGGAACGAACTGCCTTTGAACTTGAATTGTCCAATTTCGTACACCTATTGATTTCCGATTCAGCCCAAAACTTGGGAATCATGATAATATGGTGGGAGAAGTCGTTTGGTGAGTTTTGAGTGAAATCCAATCGCTAGAACTATGGAATACACCAACCATTCCAATTCGGAACGAACTGCCGTTGATCTTGAATTGTCCAATTTCGTACACCTATTGAGATCCGATTCGAGCCCAAAACTTGGGCATCATCATAATATGGTGGGAGGAGTCATTTGGTGAGTTTTGAGTGAAATCCAATCGCTAGAACTACGGAATACACCAACCACTCCAATTCGGAACGAACTGCCTTTGATCTTGAATTGTCCAATTTCGTACACCTATTGAGTTCCGATTTCGAGCCCAAAACTTGGGCATCATCATAATATGGTGGGAGGAGTCATTTGGTGAGTTTTGAGAGAAATCCAATCGCTAGAACTACGGAATACACCAACCACTCCAATTCGGAACGAACTGCCTTTGAACTTGAATTGTCCAATTTCGTACACCTATTGATTTCCATTTCAGCCCAAAACTTGGCCATCATCATAATATGGTGGGAGGAGTCATTTGGTGAGTTTTGAGTAAAATCCAATCGCTAGAACTACGGAATACACAAACCACTCCAATTCGGAACGAACTGCCTTTGATCTTGAATTGCCCAATTTCGTACACCTATTGATTTCCGATTTCAGCCCAAAACTTGGGAATCATGATAATATGGTGGGAGAAGTCATTTGGTGAGTTTTGAGTGAAATCCAATCGCTAGAACTACGGAATAGACCTACCACTCCAATTCGGAACGCAGTGCCTTTGAACTTGAATTGTCCAATTTCGTACACATATTGATTTCCGATTTCAGCCCAAAACTTGGGCATCATCATAATATGGTGGGAGGAGTCATTTGGTGAGTTTTGACTGAAATCCAATCGCTAGAACTACGGAATACACCAACCACTCCAATTCGGAACGAACTGCCTTTGATCTTGAATTGTCCAATTTCGTACACCTATTGAGATCCGATTTGAGCCCAAAACTTGGGCATCATCATAATATGGTGGGAGGAGTCATTTGGTGAGTTTTGAGTGAAATCCAATCGCTAGAACTACGGAATACACCAACCACTCCAATTCGGAACGAACTGCCTTTGATCTTGAATTGTCCAATTTCGTACACCTATTGATTTCCGATTGGAATCCCAAAACTTGGGAATCATGATAATATGGTGGGAGAAGTCATTTGGTGAGTTTTGAGTGAAATCCAATCGCTAGAACTACGGAATAGACCTACCACTCCAATTCGGAACGTAGTGCCTTTGAACTTGAATTGTCCAATTTCGTACACCTATTGATTTCCGATTTCAGCCCAAAACTTGGGAATAATGATAATATGGTGGGAGAAGTCATTTGGTGAGTTTTGAGTGAAATCCAATCGCTAGAACTACGGAATAGACCTACCACTCCAATTCGGAACGCAGTGCCTTTGAACTTGAATTGTCCAATTTCGTACACCTATTGATTTCCGATTTCAGCCCAAAACTTGGCCATCATCATAATATGGTGGGAGGAGTCATTTGGTGAGTTTTGAGTGAAATCCAATCGCTAGAACTACGGAATACACCAACCACTCCAATTCGGAACGAACTGCCTTTGATCTTGAATTGTCCAATTTCGTACACCTATTGATTTCCGATCAAGCCCAAAACTTGGGCATCATCATAATATGGTGGGAGGAATCATTTGGTGAGTTTTGAGTGAAATCCAATCGCTAGAACTACGGAATACACCAACCACTCCAATTCGGAACGAACTGCCTTTGAACTTGAATTGTCCAATTTCGTACACCTATTGATTTCTGATCGAGACCAAAACTTGGGCATCATCATAATATGGTTGGAGGAGTCATTTGGTGAGTTTTGAGTGAAATCCAATCGCTAGAACTACGGAATACACCAACCACTCCAATTCGGAACGTCCTGCCTTTGATCTTGAATTGTCCAATTTCGTACACCTATTGAGATCCGATTGAGCCCAAAACATGGGCATCATCATAATATGGTGGGAGGAGTCATTTGGTGAGTTTTGAGAGAAATCCAATCGCTAGAACTACGGAATACACCAACCACTCCAATTCGGAACGAACTGCCTTTGAACTTGAATTGTCCAATTTCGTACACCTATTGATTTCCCATTTCAGCCCAAAACTTGGCCATCATCATAATATGGTGGGAGGAGTCATTTGGTGAGTTTTGAGTGAAATCCAATTGCTAGAACTACGGAATACACCAACCACTCCAATTCGGAACGAACTGCCTTTGATCTTGAATTGCCCAATTTCGTACACCTATTGATTTCCATTCCAGCCCAAAACTTGGGAATCATGATAATATGGTGGGAGAAGTCATTTGGTGAGTTTTGAGTGAAATCCAATCGCTAGAACTACGGAATACACCAACCATTCCAATTCGGAACGAACTGCCGTTGATCTTGAATTGTCCAATTTCGTACACCTATTGAGATCCGATTTGAGCCCAAAACTTGGGCATCATCACAATATGGTGGGAGGAGTCATTTGGTGAGTTTTGAGTGATATCCAATCGCTAGAACTACGGAATACACCAACCACTCCAATTCGGAACGAACTGCCTTTGATCTTGAATTGTCCAATTTCGTACACCTATTGATTTTCGATTTCAGCCCAAAACTTGGGAATCATGATAATATGGTGGGAGAAGTCATTTGGTGAGTTTTGAGTGAAATCCAATCGCTAGAACTACGGAATACACCAACCACTCCAATTCGGAACGAACTGCCTTTGAACTTGAATTGTCCAATTTCGTACACCTATTGATTTCCGATTCGAGCCCAAAACTTGGGAATCATGATAATATGGTGGGAGAAGTCGTTTGGTGAGTTTTGAGTGAAATCCAATCGCTAGAACTATGGAATACACCAACCATTCCAATTCGGAACGAACTGCCGTTGATCTTGAATTGTCCAATTTCGTACACCTATTGAGATCCGATTTCGAGCCCAAAACTTGGGCATCATCATAATATGGTGGGAGGAGTCATTTGGTGAGTTTTGAGTGAAATCCAATCGCTAGAACTACGGAATACACCAACCACTCCAATTCGGAACGAACTGCCTTTGATCTTGAATTGTCCAATTTCGTACACCTATTGAGTTCCGATTGAGCCCAAAACTTGGGCATCATCATAATATGGTGGGAGGAGTCATTTGGTGAGTTTTGAGAGAAATCCAATCGCTAGAACTACGGAATACACCAACCACTCCAATTCGGAACGAACTGCCTTTGAACTTGAATTGTCCAATTTCGTACACCTATTGATTTCCGATTTCAGCCCAAAACTTGGCCATCATCATAATATGGTGGGAGGAGTCATTTGGTGAGTTTTGAGTAAAATCCAATCGCTAGAACTACGGAATACACAAACCACTCCAATTCGGAACGAACTGCCTTTGATCTTGAATTGCCCAATTTCGTACACCTATTGATTTCCGATTCCAGCCCAAAACTTGGGAATCATGATAATATGGTGGGAGAAGTCATTTGGTGAGTTTTGAGTGAAATCCAATCGCTAGAACTACGGAATACACCAACCATTCCAATTCGGAACGAACTGCCGTTGATCTTGAATTGTCCAATTTCGTACACCTATTGAGATCCGATTCGAGCCCAAAACTTGGGCATCATCATAATATGGTGGGAGGAGTCATTTGGTGAGTTTTGAGTGAAATCCAATCGCTAGAACTACGGAATACACCAACCACTCCAATTCGGAACGAACTGCCTTTGATCTTGATTTGTCCAATTTCGTACACCTATTGAGATCCGATTCAGCCCAAAACTTGGGCATCATCATAATATGGTGGGAGGAGTCATTTGGTGAGTTTTGAGTGAAATCCAATCGCTAGAACTACGGAATACACCAACCATTCCAATTCGGAACGAACTGCCGTTGATCTTGAATTGTCCAATTTCGTACACCTATTGAGATCCGATTTCAGCCCAAAACTTGGGCATCATCATAATATGGTGGGAGGAGTCATTTGGTGAGTTTTGAGTGAAATCCAATCGCTAGAACTACGGAATACACCAACCACTCCAATTCGGAACGAACTGCCTTTGAACTTGAATTGTCCAATTTCGTACACCTATTGATTTCCGATTCAAGCCCAAAACTTGGGAATCATGATAATATGGTGGGAGAAGTCGTTTGGTGAGTTTTGAGTGAAATCCAATCGCTAGAACTACGGAATAGACCTACCACTCCAATTCGGAACGCAGTGCCTTTGAACTTGAATTGTCCAATTTCGTACACCTATTGATTTCCGATTCGAACCCAAAACTTGGGCATCATCATAATATGGTGGGAGGAGTCATTTGGTGAGTTTTGAGTGAAATCCAATCGCTAGAACTACGGAATACACCAACCACTCCAATTCGGAACGAACTGCCTTTGAACTTGAATTGTCCAATTTCGTACACCTATTGAGATCCGATTTGAGCCCAAAACTTGGGCATCATCATAATATGGTGGGAGGAGTCATTTGGTGAGTTTTGAGTGAAATCCAATCGCTAGAACTACGGAATACACCAACCACTCCAATTCGGAACGAACTGCCTTTGAACTTGAATTGTCCAATTTCGTACACCTATTGATTTCCGATTCGAGCCCAAAACTTGGGAATCATGATAATATGGTGGGAGAAGTCATTTGGTGAGTTTTGAGTGAAATCCAATCGCTAGAACTACGGAATACACCAACCACTCCAATTCGGAACGAACTGCCTTTGAACTTGAATTGTCCAATTTCGTACACCTATTGATTTCCGATTTCAGCCCAAAACTTGGGAATCATGATAATATGGTGGGAGAAGTCATTTGGTGAGTTTTGAGTGAAATCCAATCGCTAGAACTACGGAATACACCAACCATTCCAATTCGGAACGAACTGCCGTTGATCTTGAATTGTCCAATTTCGTACACCTATTGAGATCCGATTCGAGCCCAAAACTTGGGCATCATCATAATATGGCTGGAGGAGTCATTTGGTGAGTTTTGAGTGAAATCCAATCGCTAGAACTACGGAATACACCAACCACTCCAATTCGGAACGAACTCCCTTTGAACTTGAATTGTCCAATTTCGTACACCTATTGATTTCCATTCGAGCCCAAAACTTGGGAATCATGATAATATGGTGGGAGAAGTCATTTGGTGAGTTTTGAGTGAAATCCAATCGCTAGAACTACGGAATAGACCTACCACTCCAATTCGGAACGCAGTGCCTTTGAACTTGAATTGTCCAATTTCGTACACCTATTGATTTCCGATTTCAGCCCAAAACTTGGGCATCATCATAATATGGTGGGAGGAGTCATTTGGTGAGTTTTGACTGAAATCCAATCGCTAGAACTACGGAATACACCAACCACTCCAATTCGGAACGAACTGCCTTTGATCTTGAATTGTCCAATTTCGTACACCTATTGAGATCCGATTTCGAGCCCAAAACTTGGGCATCATCATAAAATGGTGGGAGGAGTCATTTGGTGAGTTTTGAGTGAAATCCAATCGCTAGAACTACGGAATACACCAACCACTCCAATTCGGAACGAACTGCCTCTGAACTTGAATTGTCCAATTTCGTACAACTATTGATTTCCGATTCCAGCCCAAAACTTGGGAATCATGATAATATGGTGGGAGAAGTCATTTGGTGAGTTTTGAGTGAAATCCAATCGCTAGAACTACGGAATACACCAACCACTCCAATTCGGAACGAACTGCCTTTGAACTTGAATTGTCCAATTTCGTACACCTATTGATTTCCGATTCAGCCCAAAACTTGGGAATCATGATAATATGGTGGGAGAAGTCATTTGGTGAGTTTTGAGTGAAATCCAATCGCTAGAACTACGGAATAGACCTACCACTCCAATTCGGAACGCAGTGCCTTTGAACTTGAATTGTCCAATTTCGTACACCTATTGATTTCCGATTGCAGCCCAAAACTTGGCCATCATCATAATATGGTGGGAGGAGTGATTTGGTGAGTTTTGAGTGAAATCCAATCGCTAGAACTACGGAATAGACCTACCACTCCAATTCGGAACGCAGTGCCTTTGAACTTGAATTGTCCAATTTCGTACACCTATTGATTTCCGATTCAAACCCAAAACTTGGCCATCATCATAATATGGTGGGAGGAGTCATTTGGTGAGTTTTGAGTGAAATCCAATCGCTAGAACTACGGAATACACCAACCACTCCAATTCGGAACGAACTGCCTTTGATCTTGAATTGTCCAATTTCGTACACCTATTGAGATCCGATCAAGCCCAAAACTTGGGCATCATCATAATATGGTGGGAGGAATCATTTGGTGAGTTTTGAGTGAAATCCAATCGCTAGAACTACGGAATACACCAACCACTCCAATTCGGAACGAACTGCCTTTGAACTTGAATTGTCCAATTTCGTACACCTATTGATTTCTGATCGAGACCAAAACTTGGGCATCATCATAATATGGTTGGAGGAGTCATTTGGTGAGTTTTGAGTGAAATCCAATCGCTAGAACTACGGAATACACCAACCACTCCAATTCGGAACGAACTGCCTTTGATCTTGAATTGTCCAATTTCGTACACCTATTGAGATCCGATTGCAGCCCAAAACTTGGGCATCATCATAATATGGTGGGAGGAGTCATTTGGTGAGTTTTGAGTGAAATCCAATCGCTAGAACTACGGAATACACCAACCACTCCAATTCGGAACGAACTGCCTTTGATCTTGAATTGTCCAATTTCGTACACCTATTGAGATCCGATCAAGCCCAAAACTTGGGCATCATCATAATATGGTGGGAGGAATCATTTGGTGAGTTTTGAGTGAAATCCAATCGCTAGAACTACGGAATACACCAACCACTCCAATTCGGAACGAACTGCCTTTGAACTTGAATTGTCCAATTTCGTACACCTATTGATTTCTGATTCGAGACCAAAACTTGGGCATCATCATAATATGGTTGGAGGAGTCATTTGGTGAGTTTTGAGTGAAATCCAATCGCTAGAACTACGGAATACACCAACCGCTCCAATTCGGAACGAACTGCCTTTGATCTTGAATTGTCCAATTTCGTACACCTATTGAGATCCGATTCGAGCCCAAAACTTGGGCATCATCATAATATGGTGGGAGGAATCATTTGGTGAGTTTTGAGTGAAATCCAATCGCTAGAACTACGGATATAGACCTACCACTCCAATTCAGAACGCAGTGCCTTTGAACTTGAATTGTCCAATTTCGTACACCTATTGATTTCCGATTTCAGCCCAAAACTTGGCCATCATCATAATATGGTGGGAGGAGTGATTTGGTGAGTTTTGAGTGAAATCCAATCGCTAGAACTACGGAATACACCAACCACTCCAATTCGGAACGAACTGCCTTTGAACTTGAATTGTCCAATTTCGTACACCTATTGATTTCCGATTGCAGCCCAAAACTTGGCCATCATCATAATATGGTGGGAGGAGTCATTTGGTGAGTTTTGAGTGAAATCCAATCGCTAGAACTACGGAATACACCAACCACTCCAATTCGGAACGAACTGCCTTTGATCTTGAATTGTCCAATTTCGTACACCTATTGAGATCCGATCAAGCCCAAAACTTGGGCATCATCATAATATGGTGGGAGGAATCATTTGGTGAGTTTTGAGTGAAATCCAATCGCTAGAACTACGGAATACACCAACCACTCCAATTCGGAACGAACTGCCTTTGAACTTGAATTGTCCAATTTCGTACACCTATTGATTTCTGATCGAGACCAAAACTTGGGCATCATCATAATATGGTTGGAGGAGTCATTTGGTGAGTTTTGAGTGAAATCCAATCGCTAGAACTACGGAATACACCAACCACTCCAATTCGGAACGAACTGCCTTTGATCTTGAATTGTCCAATTTCGTACACCTATTGAGATCCGATTTGAGCCCAAAACTTGGGCATCATCATAATATGGTGGGAGGAGTCATTTGGTGAGTTTTGAGTGAAATCCAATCGCTAGAACTACGGAATACACCAACCACTCCAATTCGGAACGAACTGCCTTTGATCTTGAATTGTCCAATTTCGTACACCTATTGAGATCCGATCAAGCCCAAAACTTGGGCATCATCATAATATGGTGGGAGGAATCATTTGGTGAGTTTTGAGTGAAATCCAATCGCTAGAACTACGGAATACACCAACCACTCCAATTCGGAACGAACTGCCTTTGAACTTGAATTGTCCAATTTCGTACACCTATTGATTTCTGATCGAGACCAAAACTTGGGCATCATCATAATATGGTTGGAGGAGTCATTTGGTGAGTTTTGAGTGAAATCCAATCGCTAGAACTACGGAATACACCAACCACTCCAATTCGGAACGAACTGCCTTTGATCTTGAATTGTCCAATTTCGTACACCTATTGAGATCCGATTCGAGCCCAAAACTTGGGCATCATCATAATATGGTGGGAGGAATCATTTGGTGAGTTTTGAGTGAAATCCAATCGCTAGAACTACGGAATAGACCTACCACTCCAATTCAGAACGCAGTGCCTTTGAACTTGAATTGTCCAATTTCGTACACCTATTGATTTCCGATTTCAGCCCAAAACTTGGCCATCATCATAATATGGTGGGAGGAGTGATTTGGTGAGTTTTGAGTGAAATCCAATCGCTAGAACTACGGAATACACCAACCACTCCAATTCGGAACGAACTGCCTTTGAACTTGAATTGTCCAATTTCGTACACCTATTGATTTCCGATTTCGAGCCCAAAACTTGGCCATCATCATAATATGGTGGGAGGAGTCATTTGGTGAGTTTTGAGTGAAATCCAATCGCTAGAACTACGGAATACACCAACCACTCCAATTCGGAACGAACTGCCTTTGATCTTGAATTGTCCAATTTCGTACACCTATTGAGATCCGATCAAGCCCAAAACTTGGGCATCATCATAATATGGTGGGAGGAATCATTTGGTGAGTTTTGAGTGAAATCCAATCGCTAGAACTACGGAATACACCAACCACTCCAATTCGGAACGAACTGCCTTTGAACTTGAATTGTCCAATTTCGTACACCTATTGATTTCTGATTCGAGACCAAAACTTGGGCATCATCATAATATGGTTGGAGGAGTCATTTGGTGAGTTTTGAGTGAAATCCAATCGCTAGAACTACGGAATACACCAACCACTCCAATTCGGAACGAACTGCCTTTGATCTTGAATTGTCCAATTTCGTACACCTATTGAGATCCATTTGAGCCCAAAACTTGGGCATCATCATAATATGGTGGGAGGAGTCATTTGGTGAGTTTTGAGTGAAATCCAATCGCTAGAACTACGGAATACACCAACCACTCCAATTCGGAACGAACTGCCTTTGATCTTGAATTGTCCAATTTCGTACACCTATTGAGATCCGATCAAGCCCAAAACTTGGGCATCATCATAATATGGTGGGAGGAATCATTTGGTGAGTTTTGAGTGAAATCCAATCGCTAGAACTACGGAATACACCAACCACTCCAATTCGGAACGAACTGCCTTTGAACTTGAATTGTCCAATTTCGTACACCTATTGATTTCTGATTCGAGACCAAAACTTGGGCATCATCATAATATGGTTGGAGGAGTCATTTGGTGAGTTTTGAGTGAAATCCAATCGCTAGAACTACGGAATACACCAACCACTCCAATTCGGAACGAACTGCCTTTGATCTTGAATTGTCCAATTTCGTACACCTATTGAGATCCGATTGAGCCCAAAACTTGGGCATCATCATAATATGGTGGGAGGAATCATTTGGTGAGTTTTGAGTGAAATCCAATCGCTAGAACTACGGAATAGACCTACCACTCCAATTCAGAACGCAGTGCCTTTGAACTTGAATTGTCCAATTTCGTACACCTATTGATTTCCGATTCGAGCCCAAAACTTGGCCATCATCATAATATGGTGGGAGGAGTGATTTGGTGAGTTTTGAGTGAAATCCAATCGCTAGAACTACGGAATACACCAACCACTCCAATTCGGAACGAACTGCCTTTGAACTTGAATTGTCCAATTTCGTACACCTATTGATTTCCGATTTCAGCCCAAAACTTGGCCATCATCATAATATGGTGGGAGGAGTCATTTGGTGAGTTTTGAGTGAAATCCAATCGGTAGAACTACGGAATACACCAACCACTCCAATTCGGAACGAACTGCCTTTGATCTTGAATTGTCCAATTTCGTACACCTATTGAGATCCAATCGAGCCCAAAACTTGGGCATCATCATAATATGGTGGGAGGAGTCATTTGGTGTGTTTTGAGTGAAATCCAATCGCTAGAACTACGGAATACACCAACCACTCCAATTCGGAACGAACTGCCTTTGAACTTGAATTGTCCAATTTCGTACACCTATTGATTTCCGATTTCAGCCCAAAACTTGGCCATCATCATAATATGGTGGGAGGAGTCATTTGGTGAGTTTTGAGTGAAATCCAATCGCTAGAACTACGGAATACACCAACCACTCCAATTCGGAACGAACTGCCTTTGATCTTGAATTGTCCAATTTCGTACACCTATTGAGATCCGATTTCAGCCCAAAACTTGGGCATCATCATAATATGGTGGGAGGAGTCATTTGGTGAGTTTTGAGTGAAATCAAATCGCTAGAACTACGGAATACACCAACCACTCCAATTCGGAACGAACTGCCTTTGATCTTGAATTGTCCAATTTCGTACACCTATTCAGATCCGATCAAGCCCAAAACTTGGGCATCATCATAATATGGTGGGAGGAATCATTTGGTGAGTTTTGAGTGAAATCCAATCGCTAGAACTACGGAATACACCAACCACTCCAATTCAGAACGAACTGCCTTTGATCTTGAATTGTCCAATTTCGTACACCTATTGAGATCCGATCAAGCCCAAAACTTGGGCATCATCATAATATGGTGGGAGGAATCATTTGGTGAGTTTTGAGTGAAATCCAATCGCTAGAACTACGGAATACACCAACCACTCCAATTCGGAACGAACTGCCTTTGAACTTGAATTGTCCAATTTCGTACACCTATTGATTTCCGATTGAGCCCAAAACTTGGGAATCATGATAATATGGTGGGAGAAGTCATTTGGTGAGTTTTGAGTGAAATCCAATCGCTAGAACTACGGAATACACCAACCATTCCAATTCGGAACGAACTGCCGTTGATCTTGAATTGTCCAATTTCGTACACCTATTGAGATCCGATTTGAGCCCAAAACTTGGGCATCATCATAATATGGTGGGAGGAGTCATTTGGTGAGTTTTGAGTGAAATCCAATCCCTAGAACTACGGAATACACCAACCACTCCAATTCGGAACGAACTGCCTTTGATCTTGAATTGTCCAATTTCGTACACCTATTGAGATCCAATCAAGCCCAAAACTTGGGCATCATCATAATATGGTGGGAGGAATCATTTGGTGAGTTTTGAGTGAAATCCAATCGCTAGAACTACGGAATACACCAACCACTCCAATTCGGAACGAACTGCCTTTGAACTTGAATTGTCCAATTTCGTACACCTATTGATTTCTGATTCGAGACCAAAACTTGGGCATCATCATAATATGGTTGGAGGAGTCATTTGGTGAGTTTTGAGTGAAATCCAATCGCTAGAACTACGGAATAGACCTACCACTCCAATTCGGAACGCAGTGCCTTTGAACTTGAATTGTCCAATTTCGTACACCTATTGATTTCCGATTCAGCCCAAAACTTGGGAATCAAGATAATATGGTGGGAGAAGTCATTTGGTGAGTTTTGAGTGAAATCCAATCGCTAGAACTACGGAATAGACCTACCACTCCAATTCGGAACGAACTGCCTTTGATCTTGAATTGTCCAATTTCGTACACCTATTGAGATCCGATTCGAGCCCAAAACTTGGTCATCATCATAATATGGTGGGAGGAGTCATTTGGTGAGTTTTGACTGAAATCCAATCGCTAGAACTACGGAATACACCAACCACTCCAATTCGGAACGAACTGCCTTTGATCTTGAATTGTCCAATTTCGTACACCTATTGAGATCCGATTCAGCCCAAAACTTGGTCATCATCATAATATGGTGGGAGGAGTCATTTGGTGAGTTTTGAGTGAAATCCAATCGCTAGAACTACGGAATACACCAACCACTCCAATTCGGAACGAACTGCCTTTGAACTTGAATTGTCCAATTTCGTACACCTATTGATTTCCGATTCGAGCCCAAAACTTGGGAATCATCATAATATGGTGGGAGAAGTCATTTGGTGAGTTTTGAGTGAAATCCAACCGCTAGAACTACGGAATACACCAACCACTCCAATTCGGAACGAACTGCCTCTGAACTTGAATTGTCCAATTTCGTACACCTATTGAGATCCGATCAAGCCCAAAACTTGGGAATCATGATAATATGGTGGGAGAAGTCATTTGGTGAGTTTTGAGTGAAATCCAATCGCTAGAACTACGGAATAGACCTACCACTCCAATTCGGAACGCAGTGCCTTTGAACTTGAATTGTCCAATTTCGTACACCTATTGATTTCCGATTCGAGCCCAAAACTTGGGAATAATGATAATATGGTGGGAGAAGTCATTTGGTGAGTTTTGAGTGAAATCCAATCGCTAGAACTACGGAATAGACCTACCACTCCAATTCGGAACGCAGTGCCTTTGAACTTGAATTGTCCAATTTCGTACACATATTGATTTCCGATTTCAGCCCAAAACTTGGCCATCATCATAATATGGTGGGAGGAGTGATTTGGTGAGTTTTGAGTGAAATCCAATCGCTAGAACTACGGAATAGACCTACCACTCCAATTCGGAACGCAGTGCCTTTGAACTTGAATTGTCCAATTTCGTACACCTATTGAGATCCAATTGAGCCCAAAACTTGGGCATCATCATAATATGGTGGGAGGAGTCATTTGGTGTGTTTTGAGTGAAATCCAATCGCTAGAACTACGGAATACACCAACCACTCCAATTCGGAACGAACTGCCTTTGAACTTGAATTGTCCAATTTCGTACACCTATTGATTTCCGATTGCAGCCCAAAACTTGGCCATCATCATAATATGGTGGGAGGAGTCATTTGGTGAGTTTTGAGTGAAATCCAATCGCTAGAACTACGGAATACACCAACCACTCCAATTCGGAACGAACTGCCTTTGATCTTGAATTGTCCAATTTCGTACACCTATTGAGATCCGATTTCAGAGCCCAAAACTTGGGCATCATCATAATATGGTGGGAGGAGTCATTTGGTGAGTTTTGAGTGAAATCAAATCGCTAGAACTACGGAATACACCAACCACTCCAATTCGGAACGAACTGCCTTTGATCTTGAATTGTCCAATTTCGTACACCTATTCAGATCCGATCAAGCCCAAAACTTGGGCATCATCATAATATGGTGGGAGGAATCATTTGGTGAGTTTTGAGTGAAATCCAATCGCTAGAACTACGGAATACACCAACCACTCCAATTCAGAACGAACTGCCTTTGATCTTGAATTGTCCAATTTCGTACACCTATTGAGATCCGATCAAGCCCAAAACTTGGGCATCATCATAATATGGTGGGAGGAATCATTTGGTGAGTTTTGAGTGAAATCCAATCGCTAGAACTACGGAATACACCAACCACTCCAATTCGGAACGAACTGCCTTTGAACTTGAATTGTCCAATTTCGTACACCTATTGATTTCCGATTCGAGCCCAAAACTTGGGAATCATGATAATATGGTGGGAGAAGTCATTTGGTGAGTTTTGAGTGAAATCCAATCGCTAGAACTACGGAATACACCAACCATTCCAATTCGGAACGAACTGCCGTTGATCTTGAATTGTCCAATTTCGTACACCTATTGAGATCCGATTTGAGCCCAAAACTTGGGCATCATCATAATATGGTGGGAGGAGTCATTTGGTGAGTTTTGAGTGAAATCCAATCCCTAGAACTACGGAATACACCAACCACTCCAATTCGGAACGAACTGCCTTTGATCTTGAATTGTCCAATTTCGTACACCTATTGAGATCCAATCAAGCCCAAAACTTGGGCATCATCATAATATGGTGGGAGGAATCATTTGGTGAGTTTTGAGTGAAATCCAATCGCTAGAACTACGGAATACACCAACCACTCCAATTCGGAACGAACTGCCTTTGAACTTGAATTGTCCAATTTCGTACACCTATTGATTTCTGATTCGAGACCAAAACTTGGGCATCATCATAATATGGTTGGAGGAGTCATTTGGTGAGTTTTGAGTGAAATCCAATCGCTAGAACTACGGAATAGACCTACCACTCCAATTCGGAACGCAGTGCCTTTGAACTTGAATTGTCCAATTTCGTACACCTATTGATTTCCGATTCGAGCCCAAAACTTGGGAATCAAGATAATATGGTGGGAGAAGTCATTTGGTGAGTTTTGAGTGAAATCCAATCGCTAGAACTACGGAATAGACCTACCACTCCAATTCGGAACGAACTGCCTTTGATCTTGAATTGTCCAATTTCGTGCACCTATTGAGATCCGATTCGAGCCCAAAACTTGGTCATCATCATAATATGGTGGGAGGAGTCATTTGGTGAGTTTTGACTGAAATCCAATCGCTAGAACTACGGAATACACCAACCACTCCAATTCGGAACGAACTGCCTTTGATCTTGAATTGTCCAATTTCGTACACCTATTGAGATCCGATTTGAGCCCAAAACTTGGTCATCATCATAATATGGTGGGAGGAGTCATTTGGTGAGTTTTGAGTGAAATCCAATCGCTAGAACTACGGAATACACCAACCACTCCAATTCGGAACGAACTGCCTTTGAACTTGAATTGTCCAATTTCGTACACCTATTGATTTCCGATTCAGCCCAAAACTTGGGAATCATCATAATATGGTGGGAGAAGTCATTTGGTGAGTTTTGAGTGAAATCCAATCGCTAGAACTACGGAATACACCAACCACTCCAATTCGGAACGAACTGCCTCTGAACTTGAATTGTCCAATTTCGTACACCTATTGAGATCCGATCAAGCCCAAAACTTGGGAATCATGATAATATGGTGGGAGAAGTCATTTGGTGAGTTTTGAGTGAAATCCAATCGCTAGAACTACGGAATAGACCTACCACTCCAATTCGGAACGCAGTGCCTTTGAACTTGAATTGTCCAATTTCGTACACCTATTGATTTCCGATTTCAGCCCAAAACTTGGGAATAATGATAATATGGTGGGAGAAGTCATTTGGTGAGTTTTGAGTGAAATCCAATCGCTAGAACTACGGAATAGACCTACCACTCCAATTCGGAACGCAGTGCCTTTGAACTTGAATTGTCCAATTTCGTACACATATTGATTTCCGATTTCAGCCCAAAACTTGGCCATCATCATAATATGGTGGGAGGAGTGATTTGGTGAGTTTTGAGTGAAATCCAATCGCTAGAACTACGGAATAGACCTACCACTCCAATTCGGAACGCAGTGCCTTTGAACTTGAATTGTCCAATTTCGTACACCTATTGATTTCCGATTTCAGCCCAAAACTTGGCCATCATCATAATATGGTGGGAGGAGTCATTTGGTGAGTTTTGAATGAAATCCAATCGCTAGAACTACGGAATACACCAACCACTCCAATTCGGAACGAACTGCCTTTGATCTTGAATTGTCCAATTTCGTACACCTATTGAGATCCGATCAAGCCCAAAACTTGGGCATCATCATAATATGGTGGGAGGAATCATTTGGTGAGTTTTGAGTGAAATCCAATCGCTAGAACTACGGAATACACCAACCACTCCAATTCGGAACGAACTGCCTTTGAACTTGAATTGTCCAATTTCGTACACCTATTGATTTCTGATCGAGACCAAAATTTGGGCATCATCATAATATGGTTGGAGGAGTCATTTGGTGAGTTTTGAGTGAAATCCAATCGCTAGAACTACGGAATACACCAACCACTCCAATTCGGAACGAACTGCCTTTGATCTTGAATTGTCCAATTTCGTACACCTATTGAGATCCGATTTGAGCCCAAAACTTGGGCATCATCATAATATGGTGGAAGGAGTCATTTGGTGAGTTTTGAGTGAAATCCAATCGCTAGAACTACGGAATACACCAACCACTCCAATTCGGAACGAACTGCCTTTGATCTTGAATTGTCCAATTTCGTACACCTATTGAGATCCAATCGAGCCCAAAACTTGGGCATCATCATAATATGGTGGGAGGAGTCATTTGGTGAGTTTTGAGTGAAATCCAATCGCTAGAACTACGGAATACACCAACAACTCCAATTCGGAACGAACTGCCTTTGAACTTGAATTGTCCAATTTCGTACACCTATTGATTTCCGATTCGAGCCCAAAACTTGGCCATCATCATAATATGGTGGGAGGAGTCATTTGGTGAGTTTTGAGTGAAATCCAATCGGTAGAACTACGGAATACACCAACCACTCCAATTCGGAACGAACTGCCTTTGATCTTGAATTGTCCAATTTCGTACACCTATTGAGATCCAATTCGAGCCCAAAACTTGGGCATCATCATAATATGGTGGGAGGAGTCATTTGGTGAGTTTTGAGTGAAATCAAATCGCTAGAACTACGGAATACACCAACCACTCCAATTCGGAACGAACTGCCTTCTGATCCTGAATTGTCCAATTTCGTACACCTATTGAGATCCGATCAAGCCCAAAACTTGGGCATCATCATAATATGGTGGGAGGAATCATTTGGTGAGTTTTGAGTGAAATCCATTCTCTAGAACTACGGAATACACCAACCACTCCAATTCGGAACGAACTGCCTTTGAACTTGATTTGTCCAATTTCGTACACCTATTGAGATCCATTTGAAACCCAAAACTTGGGCATCATCATAATATGGTGGGAGGAGTCATTTGGTGAGTTTTGAGTGAAATCCAATCGCTAGAACTACGGAATACACCAACCACTCCAATTCGGAACGAACTGCCTCTGAACTTGAATTGTCCAATTTCGTACACCTATTGATTTCCGATTCGAGCGCAAAACTTCGGAATCATCATAATATGGTGGGAGAAGTAGTTTGGTGAGTTTTGAGTGAAATCCAATCGCTAGAACTACGGAATACACCAACCATTCCAATTCGGAACGAACTGCCTTTGAACTTGAATTGTCCAATTTCGTACACCTATTGATTTCCCATTTCAGCCCAAAACTTGGGCATCATCATAATATGGTGGGAGGAGTCATTTGGTGAGTTTTGAGTGAAATCCAATCGCTAGAACTACGGAATACACCAACCACTCCAATTCGGAACGAACTGCCTTTGAACTTGATTTGTCCAATTTCGTACACCTATTGAAATCCGATTTCAGCCCAAAACTTGGGCATCATCATAATATGGTGGGAGGAGTCATTTGGTGAGTTTTGAGTGAAATCCAATCGCTAGAACTACGGAATACACCAACCACTCCAATTCGGAACGAACTGCCTTTGAACTTGAATTGTCCAATTTCGTACACCTATTGATTTCCGATTCGAGCGCAAAACTTGGGAATCATCATAATATGGTGGGAGAAGTCATTTGGTGAGTTTTGAGTGAAATCCAATCGCTAGAACTACGGAATACACCAACCATTGATCGGTTCATAATTGTATATCATTTCGTACCCTTCTAGATTTTGATTTGGTTATGTTATTGAGTTAAACTTGTGCTTTTAATTCATTTTCTGTTTTGATAAGTCCATAATTTCATACACTTGCATGCCTTCTTTACTTAGTGATTTTGCTTAGTTTCTCTTTATTTTGAGTCACTTACCTATGTTTGTGTGTTTTGTAGGTTAAGATAGCAAGAGATAACATTTGATGCAATCCATGCATGTTATGAGCTGATTGGCATATGAGGAATATGAGCTTAAAGACAAACACATTTTGGCTACAGCCCATTTCCAGCCCAGTTTCGTAGGTCAACTTCTTGGCCTTGGATCAGCATGCTATGGGGCTCGAATGAGGTGAAGCTCTTCATGAAACTTGTTCCAATGGGTGTTGACTACAACATATCCAAATTTCAGCCCAATTGGACATTTGTGGAGTGCTCAGCCCGTCCAACACCCAACCTTGCTCAGCAGGATTTGTAGCTGCCAGCATTTTGCCATGTGACTCCTTTTAGCCATGTGCCTCACCCCAGCTGCAACTGACTTTGTACCCAACATAATGAGTGAAGTTGGGAGGCTTTCCAGCTATGAATTTCTGAAGGAGCAAGTTGGCACATGTTGGAGCTATTATAGAGAAAGCATGTGCATGTGAAGCAAAGAGAAAGGAGAGAGAGAAGAAGAGGAATGATGAGAGGCATTTTTGCTCAGCCTTTGAACATGGGAATTAAATTGGCAGATCATTTTGGAGCTGGAGATCAGCTTTTGAGCTATTAAGAAAAGCATGCACATGCATGTGAAGCAAAAAGAAAGAAAAGAAATGAAATGAAGTCAATTTCAGTCTCTGTTCGGCAGCCAACTTTCAAGGTCCGAAACGCACACTTCTCCTGCTCCGATGGGAATACTTTCTTCATAGAAGTTGTTCCAATGGGTGTCTACTATAACATATCCAAATTTCAGCCCCATTGGATACGTTTTGGGACCTATGGCCTTCCTACACCATGCCTGGTTCAGAAACTCGTTTTTCCAGCAGCAAAAGGCACCACATGGGTTGGCAGAAAATCTGATCACCTTTGAACCCATGTGAGGAAAGCTTGTGCAGCAGCAAAAGATGAAGGATGGTGTGGGAATCCATCGTGATGTTCCTCCCTCTTAGCCCTATAAATAGAGAAGCATTCAAGCTTCAATTCACACCCCAAGGGGGGAGCTCTCAAACACTTCTCTAGAGCTCCCTTCCCTTCTCTCCCTCAAATTCTCTTAGTTTCCTTTCAAGTTGTCAATTATTTTAGCAAAATGAATTTGCTAAATTTTCCTTCATGTTTTCAAGTTTTACTTTAATTTTATTTGTAATGTACATTCTTTCTTAAGTATTCAAGTTTAATTAGTTTCCAAGTTTCAATTATGGTTTTTGTTCTTATTCATTATGCTTATAAGTTAATATGCTAGTTTGAATGATTGATCACCATTTAAGTTTGCATGTTAGCTATCTTGGTTTGAATTAAGAGTATACACCATGCTTTAATTCGAATTGAACTATGAATAGGAAGAGTATGTATGGACATTCGACAACAGGGATTAGATACATACTTGGTTGTTTAACTTGTTCTTCTATGCTTAATGGGTTCATAATGCTTAATTTTAGGTTAGACAACAAATGATCAAATTAGGGAATTAGGAACACAAGGTTATGACCACACACCATGGCTTAATCATACTTTAGCTAGAATCAATCCATTAATCTAATTGAGCTTGGGAACTTATTTGCTTGAGTTAATTCCTTTTTCTTGTTTTATTTATTTTCTTTTTCATTTCTGTTTTGTGTAGGGGAAATGAATTGGATCATTCAATCACCAATCCTCGTGGGATCGACCTCGCACTTACATATGCTATACTACCGAACGGCTCGTGCACTTGCGAGTATCACAAGTTGAGGATGAAGCTGAATCTATTTTTGGTGCAGTGAATCCGACACAACAACCATTCCAATTCGGAACGAACTGCATTTGAACTTGAATTGTCCAATTTCGTACACCTATTGATTTCCGATCGAGACCAAAACTTGGGCATCATCATAATATGGTGGGAGGAGTCATTTGGTGAGTTTTGAGTGAAATCCAATCGCTAGAACTACGGAATACACCAACCACTCCAATTCGGAACGAACTGCCTTTGATCTTGAATTGTCCAATTTCGTACATCTATTGAGATCCGATTTCGAGCCCAAAACTTGGGCATCATCATAATATGGTGGGAGGAGTCATTTGGTGAGTTTTGAGTGAAATCCAATCGCTAGAACTACGGAATACACCAACCACTCCAATTCGGAACGAACTGCCTTTGAACTTGAATTGTCCAATTTCGTACACCTATTGATTTCCGATTCGAGCGCAAAACTTCGGAATCATCATAATATGGTGGGAGAAGTCATTTGGTGAGTTTTGAGTGAAATCCAATCGCTAGAACTACGGAATACACCAACCATTCCAATTCGGAACGAACTGCCTTTGAACTTGAATAGTCCAATTTCGTACACCTATTGATTTCCGATTCGAGTCGAAAACTTGGGCATCATCATAATATGGTGGGAGGAGTCATTTGGTGAGTTTTGAGTGAAATCCAATCGCTAGAGCTACGGAATACACCAACCACTCCAATTCGGAACGAACTGCCTTTGAACTTGATTTGTCCAATTTCGTACACCTATTGATTTCCATTCGAGCCCAAAACTTGGGAATCACCATAATATGGTGGGAGAAGTCATTTGGTGAGTTTTGAGTGAAATCCAATCGCTAGAACTACGGAATACACCAACCACTCCAATTCGGAACGAACTGCCTTTGAACTTGAATTGTCCAATTTCGTACACCTATTGATTTCCGATTTCAGCCCAAAACTTGGGTATCATCATAATATGATGGGAGGAGTCATTTGGTGAGTTTTGAGTGAAATCCAATCGCTAGAACTACGGAATACACCAACCACTCCAATTCGGAACGAACTGCCTTTGAACTTGATTTGTCCAATTTCGTACACCTATTGAGATCTATTTCGAGCCCAAAACTTGGGCATCATTGATCGGTGCATATTTACATATCATTTTGTACCCTTTTAATTTATGATTTGGTTATGTTTTTGAGTTAAACTTGTGCTTTTAATAAGTTTTGTGTTTGTTTCAGTGTAATAAGCTTAAGGACTCACTAATTGCAATTTGGAGACAAGTTAACTCAAAACGGTGTCTGCAGATCAGTCAACTTCACGGATTAGACTGTACTTGCTCAAGAAGAACCAGAAAATGAGCCATACATCATTGGAAAGATAAGGAAGTCTAGTTTCTGTAGAATTTTACGGTTCATGATTCCGAGTCTTCTAGAGAAAGTTATACATGTTTTGGCAACTTAAGGTCAAATTCGGCAGCATCTGCGTTACTGGGCCAAAAATCACATTTGAAGGCCTTTCCGATTTTTCCTTGCGTTGGGCTGCATATTCTTGGAAAGATAAGACAAAGATCTTCAAGATCCATATTTTTTCAGATTTTTCAGACTGGAGCCACAAGCCCAAAACGAGCCCACAAGCTGGCTGCAATGCATTGTCATGCATGACATATGCATGATGAAGTGTTGTTGATTGTGGGAAAGTTTGGTGAAGCATATTCAATACATATATTTGAGTGGAATTTTGCAGCAGCCAAATGAGCCAAAAGATGTTGAAGTGGATGATGCAACACTAAGCCTAAAGACAAGATGAATTGTTTTCAAATGCAATTGTGTGTTAGGTTAAGTTGGTGAATTAAGTGTAGTGTGTTAGGTGAAGTTAGTGTGTTTACATAATTCAATTGTATAATTCAGATTTTCAACCTCCTTAGGCCTATAAATAGTGAGGTTTCCTAAGCTTGTAAACACACCCCAAGGGGGGAGCTCTCAAGCACTTCTCTAGAGCTCCCTTCCCTTATCTCCCTCAAATTCTCTTAGTTTCCCTTTGTAGTTCTCAATTGTTGTAACAAGATCCTAGTACTATAAATCTCAAGCATTTTTCCTTTCTCTTCTTCTATAAATTCTCCAAACACTTCTCTATTTTCTTTCAAAAGTCTCCATGTCTCAAACACTTCTCAAACACTTTCTCCTCCCTTCTCTAAGTTCTCAAATTCTCCAAGTTCACAAACATTCTCCAAGTTCTTAACCACTCTCTTCCAAATTCTCAAAGTTCTCAAACACATTCCCTTCCAAAATCCCCAAATTTCCCAAACACTTTCTTCTCCCTTCTCAAAGCTTTCAAACACATGCTCTTCCAAATTCCACATGCTCTTAAACACATTCTCTCTTCCAAAATCCTCAAGCTTCCCAAACACTTTCTCTCTTCTCTTCCAAATTCCCCAAAGTTCCCAAACACCACTTTCCTTACTCTTCCAAAATTCTCCAAATCTCTCAAACAATTCTCCCCTCTCTAAAGTTCTCAAACACTTTCCTTCCTTCCTCAAATGCTCTCGTTAATGTTCTCTTAGTTGTAATTTATTTTTCTTGTAATGTACATTCTTTCTTCTTGTTTTGTTTCTTTTGTTTTCATTTTTGTTTTGTGTAGGAAAATTGAATTGGATCATTCAATCACCAATCCCTGTGGAATCGACCTCGCACTTACATACGCTAAACTACCAACGGTTCGTGCACTTGCGAGTATCACAAGTTGATGATGCAGCTGAATCCATTTTGGTGCAGCTAAATCTACGCAACAATCATCATAATATGGTGGGAGGAGTCATTTGGTGAGTTTTGAGTGAAATCCAATCGCTAGAACTACGGAATACACCAACCACTCCAATTCGGAACGAACTGCCTTTGATCTTGAATTGTCCAATTTCGTACACCTATTGAGATCCATTTCGAGCCCAAAACTTGGGAATCACCATAATATGGTGGGAGAAGTCATTTGGTGAGTTTTGAGTGAAATCCAATCGCTAGAACTACGGAATACACCAACCACTCCAATTCGTAACGAACTGCCTTTGAACTTGAATTGTCCAATTTCGTACACCTATTGATTTCCGATTCGAGCCCAAAACTTGGGTATCATCATAATATGGTGGGAGGAGTCATTTGGTGAGTTTTGAGTGAAATCCAATCGCTTGCTCTTAATTAAATATCTTGTTCAAGTTTACATAAACACCATATGACTCTTGGACTGATTAGTGAATGAATGGGTAGATATTGAAGACAAACACCATGTTTAAATTCTACTTGGTTCTTTATTGTTCTTCTTGTTCTTAATGGGTTCGGAATTTGTGCTTAGACTAAACACCATAGCTAAATGCTTTTTCTGAATACTTGATTAAAACCACACACCATATGGATAATCATATTTGAGAAAGAACGAACTTCATAAGCTAGTTTGATTTACTTTGCTGCTTATTACTTTGAAGCATGAAATTGGACGTGTGTTGATTTTCTTTTAGTTTTTATTTCCTAATCTTTTAATTCTGTTTCAAGTTTTCTGTGTTTGTTTTAGCAAGTAATGTCAGCTTAATAAAATTGGAGAGAGATGGCAACCTCAATCATAAGAATGGGAAGTGTGGAGCAGTGGGAGAAGTCGCGACCTCCAATTGCATCACGCCCGACCTAATCGCTTCAAGGGGGAGCATTTCAATCCTTTCTCTTTACTTGTTATTATTTTAAACTTATGTTTCTTTTTTTTTTATAAAAAAATTATAAAAAAAATTTAAAAGGAAAAAAATTTAAAAAGATTTTTTATATGAGCTGACTCGTGGTAACTCCAGCTGAGCGTCTCCGTCAATAAGTGTCTAGGAGTTCTTTAGGCGACACCTTCGGTGTCTAAGAAGTTTGGGTTTTAAGTGGGACCTTTGTGACCCCTCCAACCTTCCCGGATCCCCTGGCTGTGTTTTCTAGAGGCCCTTAACTGGTCATCCATGAGTTGCTTGTATATTTGTGTGTTTAAAAAAAAAAAACAAAAACAAAAACAAAAAAAAAAAACAAAAAACTTAAATAAAAAAAAAACAAAATTAATTTGAGTTTTTATTTATTTTTCCTTGTAAATTGTAATTTGGAACTTCTTTGTTTTTTTTTTCTTTGTGTGGTCAGTTAGTTGTAAATAATAATAAATTTTAAAAAATAAAAATCAAGTTGGAACTTCTTTGTTTTCTTTTTTTTTGTTTTGTTAAGTTAGTTTATGTATTTATTTACGTGGTGTGGTTAGTTAGTTTATTTCTGAGTGTTAAAAACACATTTTTATTTCATTTCAAACGTTACAAACAAAGTTAAAAAAAAAAAAACAAAACAAAACAAAACATTCAAGTAAATTAAAAATAAAAACAACATCTTCATCATCTTCATCTTCATCTTCATGGCATGCCTCTATTCTCTCTTACTTGCAGAATCTGCAGCAGCTCCACATGGTCCTCATTTTTTCTCTCAGTGCTTCCACGTGCTCATTGGCACAGTAAAGCCGCTTCTGGAGTCCGCCACCATAGCCTTCAAGGAAGCGATTTCCTCGCTCATCGCGGCACACTCTCGTGTTCTCGCCAGTAATCGCATGCCCAAATTGGTAGCCGAGACCGCATGGAGCACCGTTAAGTTGTGGGACTCCTCCACTGCTGCTTTGTCAGACCTCCTTGCCACATGCAGATGATCTGTCGGAGTGAGCTTGCTGCTAATCATGCCTTCCAGGAACACTGCTCTGTTCGACACCGCCTCAGAAAAGTTCGGTATTGCCTCAGCAAAGTTTGAGGCTGTACCGTGATGATATGTGGAGTTTGGGAAGACAAGGTTTGTAGGAGCCCTTATCTGCGCATTCGGTGGCGCAAGGGACAATTCAAGGCTAAGATCATCAAGGTGAGTGCATGAGGATGCCATTGTTTTGTTTATGAATTTTTTGATGTTTTTCTATGAGTTTGCAGGAAGAAATGCTGGGTATCATCTGCTTGAAGAGGTGTGGTTTAAATAGACATATGCTGATGAGGGTGCCAACACCATTTCTGATTTCCCGGGCATGCTCGACCTAATTGCTTCAAGGGGGAGCACCTTTACTTTACTTTTCTTTTTTTTATTTTCTCCGTGTTTTCTGGTGTTTAATATTTTTGCCCGTTACTTTCATTTTCTAGAGCTTTGTGTTTTTGCTTTTCCCTTTCGGCTATCATCTTTAGTTTATTTTAGTTAGGGAACTGTGCTTTCTTTTCCGTTTGTCGTCTTTGTTTGATTTAAGTTTGGGGAAGTGTGTTTTCCTTTTTCTTTTTCTTTTATTTTATTTTTCTTTATTCATTGTTTTTCTTTTTAATTTAAAGATAACTTGTTTTCTTCTTGTTTGTCAGGTTTCTCAAGAATTTAGTTGGAAGAAGATACAAAATTAAAGATGCGTCTTGGACACCTGGTGCAAGAATCTCATCTCTTCTTTTAAATTCTTGTTTGATTTGCGTGTTTTTTTTCAGTTTTTATTTATTTATTTTGTTTTTATTTAATTTGGTAGTATAATTTAAAACTCATAGGATATTCTTTGAAGGAGCTAAATTTTTGGTAACTCCAATGAGCAACCGCAGTCTAGTAGTGTCTAGGAGTTCTTTAAGGCGACACCTTCGGTGTCTAAGAAGTTAGGGTTTTAAGCGGGACCATTGTGACCCCTCCAACCTTCCCGGATCCCCTGGCTGTGTTTTTCTGAGGCCCTTAACTGGTCATCCTTAAGTTTTTCTCTTAAAAGAAAAAGCAGTTACTTGTGTGTTTACTTAATTAAAAATAAAAATGTATGTTTGAGTTTTCATGTTTTTGTTTGATCGTCGTTCTTTAAATTTAGGGTTATTCGTGTCTTTGAGATAACATAACGTTTTTATTTCCCAAATAACGCACATACATTTTTAAAATTAAAAAAATAAATAAAAGCTGAAATCATTTCTTCTTGGCGCTCGGTGTCTCGACCATAGGAGCTTTTAGTTTGGCCCTCTGGCTGTCCTCTTCCTGGGGCTTCACGCACAGCCTCTTGGGGCTCATCACTTGAGCTCCCAAAGATCGCAATCTTAGCTTCAGTATAACTTTTCTCGCGATCTGGTTTCTTGCGTTTACCCGGTCGGTCTAGGTCCTCCAGCTGTTTTCGCATGTCGCGAGAGTACAACTCTACCATCTTTGATAGGTTTTTGTTCTCGTCCCGCAACACTTCTAGCTGGTGTCGATTCACCTCCACTATCCTTGACCGCTCCCTTTTCAAGCTTTTTATTGCACTTTGACACTCTTCCATCATACTGTGCTCCGCCGCTCACTGACCTTTCAGCACCTCTACCTCATGGGACTTCGCAAGTAGGCGATGAACCAAACTTGCGACACATGCTGGACTCTGCATGCTCAGTGCCAGGGCATCACTCATGACCCGGTTGTCATCCCTTGTCCCGAACACACGTATATCTTTAGGAGTCACCAAATTTCTGCCAACTCCAATGGCAACATCGTTGTCCAGGAGTATTGAGTCATTGACAGTCACAGGCCCCGTGCGGAGGCAAAGTAGGGCATCCATACTGGTGCTCCTGCTTGGCCTCGTGTTTGAGTCGGTGGAGCTAGGTTGAGATCCAAGGAAAAGGGGTAGGAAGAAGCCATTTGATTTCTCAGTTTTTCTTGCTTCTTTTCTCTTTTGTGTTTCTGAGTTTGTGTTTTTTGTTTTTTCCCCCTTATTTTTCCTTCTTATAGAGTCTTTCACAAACCCTAGGCGTGCCCCGAGCATTTTCTGAATCTCCAGCATTCCTCGAGTCCCACAAACCTTCTCACTTTCCAACCACACCCAACTCATTTATCTCGACATGTCTTTTCTTAACGGACGCGTTCAGGAAAGTCTTCGCGCCTTTCCATGAGCCCGTAATTTCCGCTTGTGAAATCTGCGGCGCTTCTATCCGTCGACACGTGTCTCGCTCAGTCTGCCCGTGACTAACCATGAGACGACATCAGGGACCACATTCCCTCTTTTCAGAAATCCCGCTTTGCGCTCATAATTCACGTTTTTATGTATTTAAAAAAAATTAAAAATTTAAAATTAAAATGTGTGGACTTCGGATTTCATTTTGGGTCGGTTTTGTTTCACCTTGTTTGGGTTTCAAGGTGGGTTAATTTCATTGTGGGCTTTGGGCTTCAATTTTTTATTATTTTTTTTTTTTTGGGTTTCAGAATTGTGTGCTTAGGGTTTACTGTTTCATTTTTTTTGTTTGTTTGTTTGTTTGTTTTGTAATTTTTATTTTGTAATTATTTTATTTTATTTTTGTGTGTTTTGTAATTTTTATTTGCTTTAATACCCTTCATTTGTTGTTATGACATTGTTTGTGGCTAATTTTTAAACATTGAGGACAATGTTCATTTCTAGGTTTGGGGGTATTGGAGTTTAGCAAGTAAATTTGGGTTTTCTTAAAATTAAAAAAAATTAAAAAAATTAATAATTGAAAAAAAAAAAATTTATTTTTATTTTAAGTATTGTTTTGTTTTGTTTTTGTTTTGAGTCACTTTCCGAACACTTATGATGAGATAGTGATAAATGTTTGCATGACTTAAATGAAAATTGGATTTCATTTTATTTTAGTGTTTTTTTTTCTTTATTTTAAAATAAATAAAAAAATTTAATTGGCAATGTTCTAGCATGATATGTTTGAAACCTTCTTTACACTTGCCATTTGTTTCATAATTTTCCAATTAAAGGATTTGCATGATCTAAAGAATTATATCAAGCATAAATTAGACTTATATAACCATATAAAGTGAGCTTTTGAGCCTTGTACTTCAATTCATGAGTGTTATATACAGACTCTTAATTTCTTGTCATCTAAGTTGTTGTTTGATCTCATTATTCATTGATTTGGTTGAACACTTAAAAGTCATTCATTCTTATGCAATTTGATTTCATGACATTTAAGAAATGATATTAAGGCCCTCTTTGGATCGTTTGTGCCTTTCAAGCTAACCTTATGCATGCTTAAGCATGATTTTCCATTGTTAACCATTTTGAGCCTACATACCTTTTCTTTCATTTACCAAATTTATTTCCTCACCTTAGCCCGAAAAACAAATATTTACCTTTCTAAGGAACTCATGAGCTTTAATTTGGATGTGTTTTTCATGCTAAGTTTGGGAAGAGGTGTTACATTTCGAAGAAAAAAAAAAATCACACAATTGGTGAAAGAAAAGAGAAAAGTGGTGGTTGAATGAAATTTCATTTTTGGGCCTTCAAAATAAATTGGTGTTTGTTCAATTAAAGGAAAGGAGTATGAATCAATGTAAATGAAGGTATAAGGAGTTTTGATCATGTAAAAGAAAAAAAATCTATTCGTGATGATTCGAAGTCTTGTAAACAATTGTTTTATGCTCTTACATTGCGAGTTCCTTAGACTTTGTATTATCCATACCTTTCATTTCTTACTCACCTTACACCCTTGGCCCCATTACAACCTATGTTAAAGACCTAAATTGATCTTAAATGTCATGTGGTTGAATTGCATACATTTTTCTACTTTTAAGTGTTTGGCATCCTTCTTGAGATCATATTAATGCAAGTTCTTCATCTTTCTATTTCGAGTTAAGTCCTTATGGTTTAACTCTGTTCTCATGTTTATAACTGAGTGTTGCATTATAGCCCTCTTCTGAGTGATTCATTTGTGAGAGGACAACTTTGGTGAGATTTGAAGTTGAACTTGTGCTTTGTATGATTTTTGAAATTGTGTGAAAACTAAGATTGGAGAATTTGTTGCATTTGGCTATCACACTACTACACTTTGAGCATATTGTGTTTAGAACTTTGCCGCTTTGTAAATAATGTCTAAAAATTGAGCTTTTATTAATAAAACGTTTAAGTCATGTGCATGAGTCATTTCTCTTCAGAAAATGTTCGGAAAGATTGTTTTGAGTTCTTTTTATTTTTGTAATTGTTTTTTTTGTTTTTGTTTTTGTTTTTGTTCAGTAAGGTATTTATGTTTGTTTTTGTTTTTGGTTTTGCTTAAGGACTAACAATCTTTTAAGTTTTCTAATTACTTTGTTTTACAGAGTTCAGTAAAACGTTTGTGGGTATCGTATTCTGTTAAACCTTCAGGAGACACAACTCCTCCTACTAGGGATGCCTAGAGGTTTAAAGGCTTGTTGCATACGCTAAATGCAATCGAATTACCTGCGAAAGTGGTCTAGTTAACTTCTTGTTTTGTTTTTCTCTTTGTTTTCTTTTTGTTTTGCTCGAGGACTAGCAAAATCTAGGTTTGGGGGTATTTGATCGGTGCATATTTACATATCATTTTGTACCCTTTTAATTTATGATTTGGTTATGTTTTTGAGTTAATATGGTGGGAGGAGTCATTTGGTGAGTTTTGAGTGAAATCCAATCGCTAGAACTACGGAATACACCAACCACTCCAATTCGAAACGAACTGCCTTTGAACTTGAATTGTCCAATTTCGTACACCTATTGATTTCCGATTCGAGCGCAAAACTTCGGAATCATCATAATATGGTGGGAGAAGTCATTTGGTGAGTTTTGAGTGAAATCCAATCGCTAGAACTACGGAATACACCAACCATTCCAATTCGGAACGAACTGCCTTTGAACTTGAATAGTCCAATTTCGTACACCTATTGATTTCCGATTGGAGTCGAAAACTTGGGCATCATCATAATATGGTGGGAGGAGTCATTTGGTGAGTTTTGAGTGAAATCCAATCGCTAGAGCTACGGAATACACCAACCACTCCAATTCGGAACGAACTGCCTCTGAACTTGATTTGTCCAATTTCGTACACCTATTGATTTCCGATTGCAGCCCAAAACTTGGGAATCACCATAATATGGTGGGAGAAGTCATTTGGTGAGTTTTGAGTGAAATCCAATCGCTAGAACTACGGAATACACCAACCACTCCAATTCGGAACGAACTGCCTTTGAACTTGAATTGTCCAATTTCGTACACCTATTGATTTCCGATTCAGCCCAAAACTTGGGTATCATCATAATATGGTGGGAGGAGTCATTTGGTGAGTTTTGAGTGAAATCCAATCGCTAGAACTACGGAATACACCAACCACTCCAATTCGGAACGAACTGCCTTTGAACTTGATTTGTCCAATTTCGTACACCTATTGAGATTCCAATTCAGCCCAAAACTTGGGCATCATTGATCGGTGCATATTTACATATCATTTTGTACCCTTTTAATTTATGATTTGGTTATGTTTTTGAGTTAAACTTGTGCTTTTAATAAGTTTTGTGTTTGTTTCAGTGTAATAAGCTTAAGGACTCACTAATTGCAATTTGGAGACAAGTTAACTCAAAACGGTGTCTGCAGATCAGTCAACTTCACGGATTGGACTGTACTTGCTCAAGAAGAACCAGACAATGAGCCATACATCATTGGAAAGATAAGGAAGTCTAGTTTCTGTAGAATTTTACGGTTCATGATTCCGAGTCTTCTAGAGAAAGTTATACATGTTTTGGCAACTTAAGGTCAAATTCGGCAGCATCTGCGTTACTGGGCCAAAAATCACATTTGAAGGCCTTTCCGATTTTTCCTTGAGTTGGGCTGCATATTCTTGGAAAGATAAGACAAAGATCTTCAAGATCCATATTTTTTCAGATTTTTCAGACTGGAGCCACAAGCCCAAAACGAGCCCACAAGCTGGCTGCAATGCATTGTCATGCATGACATATGCATGATGAAGTGTTGTTGATTGTGGGAAAGTTTGGTGAAGCATATTCAATACATATATTTGAGTGGAATTTTGCAGCAGCCAAATGAGCCAAAAGATGTTGAAGTGGATGATGCAACACTAAGCCTAAAGACAAGATGAATTGTTTTCAAATGCAATTGTGTGTTAGGTTAAGTTGGTGAATTAAGTGTAGTGTGTTAGGTGAAGTTAGTGTGTTTACATAATTCAATTGTATAATTCAGATTTTCAACCTCCTTAGGCCTATAAATAGTGAGGTTTCCTAAGCTTGTAAACACACCCCAAGGGGGGGAGCTCTCAAGCACTTCTCTAGAGCTCCCTTCCCTTATCTCCCTCAAATTCTCTTAGTTTCCCTTTGTAGTTCTCAATTGTTGTAACAAGATCCTAGTACTATAAATCTCAAGCATTTTTCCTTTCTCTTCTTCTATAAATTCTCCAAACACTTCTCTATTTTCTTTCAAAAGTCTCCATGTCTCAAACACTTCTCAAACACTTTCTCCTCCCTTCTCTAAGTTCTCAAATTCTCCAAGTTCACAAACATTCTCCAAGTTCTTAACCACTCTCTTCCAAATTCTCAAAGTTCTCAAACACATTCCCTTCCAAAATCCCCAAATTTCCCAAACACTTTCTTCTCCCTTCTCAAAGCTTTCAAACACATGCTCTTCCAAATTCCACATGCTCTTAAACACATTCTCTCTTCCAAAATCCTCAAGCTTCCCAAACACTTTCTCTCTTCTCTTCCAAATTCCCCAAAGTTCCCAAACACCACTTTCCTTACTCTTCCAAAATTCTCCAAATCTCTCAAACAATTCTCCCCTCTCTGAAGTTCTCAAACACTTTCCTTCCTTCCTCAAATGCTCTCGTTAATGTTCTCTTAGTTGTAATTTATTTTTCTTGTAATGTACATTCTTTCTTCTTGTTTTGTTTCTTTTGTTTTCATTTTTGTTTTGTGTAGGAAAATTGAATTGGATCATTCAATCACCAATCCCTGTGGAATCGACCTCGCACTTACATACGCTAAACTACCAACGGTTCGTGCACTTGCGAGTATCACAAGTTGATGATGCAGCTGAATCCATTTTGGTGCAGCTAAATCTACGCAACAATCATCATAATATGGTGGGAGGAGTCATTTGGTGAGTTTTGAGTGAAATCCAATCGCTAGAACTACGGAATACACCAACCACTCCAATTCGGAACGAACTGCCTTTGATCTTGAATTGTCCAATTTCGTACACCTATTGAGATCCGATTTCGAGCCCAAAACTTGGGAATCACCATAATATGGTGGGAGAAGTCATTTGGTGAGTTTTGAGTGAAATCCAATCGCTAGAACTACGGAATACACCAACCACTCCAATTCGTAACGAACTGCCTTTGAACTTGAATTGTCCAATTTCGTACACCTATTGATTTCCGATTCGAGCCCAAAACTTGGGTATCATCATAATATGGTGGGAGGAGTCATTTGGTGAGTTTTGAGTGAAATCCAATCGCTAGAACTACGGAATACACCAACCACTCCAATTCGGAACGAACTGCCTTTGAACTTGATTTGTCCAATTTCGTACACCTATTGAGATCCGATTTCAGCCCAAAACTTGGGCATCATCATAATATGGTGGGAGGAGTCATTTGGTGAGTTTTGAGTGAAATCCAATCGCTAGAACTACGGAATACACCAACCACTCCAATTCGGAACGAACTGCCTTTGATCTTGAATTGTCCAATTTCGTACACCTATTGAGATCCGATTTGAGCCCAAAACTTGGGCATCATCATAATATGGTGGGAGGAGTCATTTGGTGAGTTTTGAGTGAAATCCAATCGCTAGAACTACGGAATACACCAACCACTACAATTCGGAACGAACTGCCTTTGAACTTGAATTGTCCAATTTCGTACACCTATTGATTTCCGATTCGAGCCCAAAACTTGGGAATCATCATAATATGGTGGGAGAATTCATTTGGTGAGTTTTGAGTGAAATCCAATCGCTAGGACTACGGAATACACCAACCACTCCAATTCGGAACGAACTGCCCTTGAACTTGAATTGTCCAATTTCGTACACCTAATGGTTTCCGATTTCAGCCCAAAACTTGGGCATCATCATAATATGGTGGGAGGAGTCATTTGGTGAGTTTTGAGTGAAATCGAATCGCTAGAACTACGGAATACACCAACCACTACAATTCGGAACGAACTGCCTTTGAACTTGAATTGTCCAATTTCGTACACCTATTGATTTCCATTCGAGCGCAAAACTTGGGCATCATCATAATATGGTGGGAGAAGTCATTTGGTGAGTTTTGAGTGAAATCCAGTCGCTAGAACTACGGAATACACCAACCACTCCAATTCGGAACGAACTGCCTTTGAACTTGAATTGTCCAATTTCGTACACCTATTGATTTCCGATTGAGCCCAAAACTTGGGCATCATCATAATATGGTGGGAGAAGTCATTTGGTGAGTTTTGAGTGAAATCCAATCGCTAGAACTACGGAAGACACCAACCACTCCAATTCGGAACGAACTGCCTTTGATCTTGAATTGTCCAATTTCGTACACCTATTGGGATCCGATTGCAGCCCAAAACTTGGGCATCATCATAATATGGTGGGAGAAGTCATTTGGTGAGTTTTGAGTGAAATCCAATCGCTAGAACTACGGAATACACCAACCACTCCAATTCGGAACGAACTGCCCTTGAACTTGAATTGTCCAATGTCGTACACCTATTGATTTCCGATTGGAGCCCAAAACTTGGGCATCATCATAATATGGTGGGAGGAGTCATTTGGTGAGTTTTGAGTGAAATCCAATCGCTAGAACTACGGAATAGACCTACCACTCCAATTCGGAACGCAGTGCCTTTGAACTTGAATTGTCCAATTTCGTACACCTATTGATTTCCGATTGCAGCCCAAAACTTGGGCATCATCATAATATGGTGGGAGGAGTCATTTGGTGAGTTTTGAGTGAAATCCAATCGCTAGAACTACGGAATACACCAACTACTCCAATTCGGAACGAACTGCCTTTGAACTTGATTTGTCCAATTTCGAACACCTATTGAGATCCGATTTCAGCCCAAAACTTGGGCATCATCATAATATGGTGGGAGGGGTCATTTGGTGAGTTTTGAGTGAAATCCAATCGCTAGAACTACGGAATACACCAACCACTCCAATTCGGAACGAACTGCCTTTGATCTTGAATTGTCCAATTTCGTACACCTATTGATTTCCGATTCAGCCCAAAACTTGGGAATCATGATAATATGGTGGGAGAAGTCATTTGGTGAGTTTTGAGTGAAATCCAATCGCTAGAACTACGGAATAGACCTACCACTCCAATTCGGAACGCAGTGCCTTTGAACTTGAATTGTCCAATTTCGTACACCTATTGATTTCCGATTTCAGCCCAAAACTTGGGCATCATCATAATATGGTGGGAGGAGTCATTTGGTGAGTTTTGACTGAAATCCAATCGCTAGAACTACGGAATACACCAACCACTCCAATTCGGAATGAACTGCCTTTGATCTTGAATTGTCCAATTTCGTACACCTATTGAGATCCGATTTCAGCCCAAAACTTGGGAATCATGATAATATGGTGGGAGAAGTCATTTGGTGAGTTTTGAGTGAAATCCAATCGCTAGAACTACGGAATACACCAACCATTCCAATTCGGAACGAACTGCCGTTGATCTTGAATTGTCCAATTTCGTACACCTATTGAGATCCGATTCGAGCCCAAAACTTGGGCATCATCATAATATGGTGGGAGGAGTCATTTGGTGAGTTTTGAGTGAAATCCAATCGCTAGAACTACGGAATACACCAACCACTCCAATTCGGAACGAACTGCCTTTGATCTTGAATTGTCCAATTTCGTACACCTATTGATTTCCGATTTCAGCCCAAAACTTGGGAATCATGATAATATGGTGGGAGAAGTCATTTGGTGAGTTTTGAGTGAAATCCAATCGCTAGAACTACGGAATACACCAACCACTCCAATTCGGAACGAACTGCCTTTGAACTTGAATTGTCCAATTTCGTACACCTATTGATTTCCGATTCGAGCCCAAAACTTGGGAATCATGATAATATGGTGGGAGAAGTCATTTGGTGAGTTTTGAGTGAAATCCAATCGCTAGAACTACGGAATACACCAACCATTCCAATTCGGAACGAACTGCCGTTGATCTTGAATTGTCCAATTTCGTACACCTATTGAGATCCGATTGGAGCCCAAAACTTGGGCATCATCATAATATGGTGGGAGGAGTCATTTGGTGAGTTTTGAGTGAAATCCAATCGCTAGAACTACGGAATACACCAACTACTCCAATTCGGAACGAACTGCCTTTGAACTTGATTTGTCCAATTTCGAACACCTATTGAGATCCGATTCGAGCCCAAAACTTGGGCATCATCATAATATGGTGGGAGGGGTCATTTGGTGAGTTTTGAGTGAAATCCAATCGCTAGAACTACGGAATACACCAACCACTCCAATTCGGAACGAACTGCCTTTGATCTTGAATTGTCCAATTTCGTACACCTATTGGGATCCAATAGAGCCCAAAACTTGGGAATCATCATAATATGGTGGGAGAAGTCATTTGGTGAGTTTTGAGTGAAATCCAGTCGCTAGAACTACGGAATACACTAACCACTCCAATTCGGAACGAAATGCCTTTGAACTTGAATTGTCCAATTTCGTACACCTATTGATTTCCGATTTGAGCCCAAAACTTGGGCATCATCATAATATGGTGGGAGGAGTCATTTGGTGAGTTTTGAGTGAAATCGAATCGCTAGAACTACGGAATACACCAACCACTCGAATTCGGAACGAACTGCCTTTGAACTTGAATTGTCCAATTTCGTACACCTATTGATTTCCGATTCAGCCCAAAACTTGGGAATCATCATAATATGGTGGGAGAAGTCATTTGGTGAGTTTTGAGTGAAATCCAATCGCTAGAACTATGGAATACACCAACCACTCCAATTCGGAACGAACTGCCCTTGAACTTGAATTGTCCAATTTCGTACACCTATTGATTTCCATTTCAGCCCAAAACTTGGCCATCATCATAATATGGTGGGAGGAGTCATTTGGTGAGTTTTGAGTGAAATCCAATCGCTAGAACTACGGAATACACCAACCACTCCAATTCGGAACGAACTGCCTTTGAACTCGATTTGTCCAATTTCGTACACCTATTGAGATCCGATTTCAGCCCAAAACTTGGGCATCATCATAATATGGTGGGAGGAGTCATTTGGTGAGTTTTTAGTGAAATCCAATCGCTAGAACTACGGAATACACCAACCACTCCAATTCGGAACGAACTGCCTTTGATCTTGAATTGTCCAATTTCGTACACCTATTCAGATCCGATAGAGCCCAAAACTTGGGAATCATCATAATATGGTGGGAGAAGTCATTTGGTGAGTTTTGAGTGAAATCCAGTCGCTAGAACTACGGAATACACCAACCACTCCAATTCGGAACGAACTGCCATTGAACTTGAATTGTCCAATTTCGTACACCTATTGATTTCCGATTCGAGCCCAAAACTTGGGAATCATCATAATATGGTGGGAGAAGTCATTTGGTGAGTTTTGAGTGAAATCCAATCGCTAGAACTACGGAATACACCAACCACTCCAATTCGGAACGAACTGCCCTTGAACTTGAATTGTCCAATTTCGTACACCTATTGATTTTCGATTCGAGCCCAAAACTTGGGCATCATCATAATATGGTGGGAGGAGTCATTTGGTGAGTTTTGAGTGAAATCGAATCGCTAGAACTACGGAATACACCAACCACTCCAATTCGGAACGAACTGCCTTTGAACTTGAATTGTCCAATTTCGTACACCTATTGATTTCCGATTCGAGCTCAAAACTTGGGAATCATCATAATATGGTGGGAGAAGTCATTTGGTGAGTTTTGAGTGAAATCCAATCGCTAGAACTACGGAATACACCAACCACTCCAATTCGGAACGAACTGCCTTTGAACTTGAATTGTCCAATTTCGTACACCTATTGATTTCCGATGGAGCCCAAAACTTGGGAATCATCATAATATGGTGGGAGAAGTCATTTGGTGAGTTTTGAGTGAAATCCAATCGCTAGAACTACGGAATACACCAACCACTCCAATTCGGAACGAACTGCCCTTGAACTTGAATTGTCCAATTTCGTACACCTATTGATTTCCGATCGGGCCCAAAACTTGGGCATCATCATAATATGGTGGGAGGGGTCATTTGGTGAGTTTTGAGTGAAATCGAATCGCTAGAACTACGGAATACACCAACCACTCCAATTCGGAACGAACTGCCTTTGAACTTGAATTGTCCAATTTCGTACACCTATTGATTTCCGATTCGAGCCCAAAACTTGGGAATCATCATAATATGGTGGGAGAAGTCATTTGGTGAGTTTTGAGTGAAATCCAATCGCTAGAACTACGGAATACACCAACCACTCCAATTCGGAACGAACTGCCCTTGAACTTGAATTGTCCAATTTCGTACACCTATTGATTTCCATTTCAGCCCAAAACTTGGGCATCATCATAATATGGTGGGAGGAGTCATTTGGTGAGTTTTGAGTGAAATCCAATCGCTAGAACTACGGAATACACCAACTACTCCAATTCGGAACGAACTGCCTTTGAACTTGATTTGTCCAATTTCGAACACCTATTGAGATCCGATTTCAGCCCAAAACTTGGGCATCATCATAATATGGTGGGAGGGGTCATTTGGTGAGTTTTGAGTGAAATCCAATCGCTAGAACTACGGAATACACCAACCACTCCAATTCGGAACGAACTGCCTTTGATCTTGAATTGTCCAATTTCGTACACCTATTGAGATCCGATAGAGCCCAAAACTTGGGAATCATCATAATATGGTGGGAGAAGTCATTTGGTGAGTTTTGAGTGAAATCCAGTCGCTAGAACTACGGAATACACCAACCACTCCAATTCGGAACGAACTGCCTTTGAACTTGAATTGTCCAATTTCGTACACCTATTGATTTTCGATTTGAGCCCAAAACTTGGGCATCATCATAATATGGTGGGAGGAGTCATTTGGTGAGTTTTGAGTGAAATCGAATCGCTAGAACTACGGAAATACACCAACCACTCCAATTCGGAACGAACTGCCTTTGAACTTGAATTGTCCAATTTCGTACACCTATTGATTTCCGATTTCAGCCCAAAACTTGGGAATCATCATAATATGGTGGGAGAAGTCATTTGGTGAGTTTTGAGTGAAATCCAATCGCTAGAACTACGGAATACACCAACCACTCCAATTCGGAACGAACTGCCTTTGAACTTGAATTGTCCAATTTCGTACATCTATTGATTTCCGATTCAGCCCAAAACTTGGGAATCATCATAACATGGTGGGAGAAGTCATTTGGTGAGTTTTGAGTGAAATCCAATCGCTAGAACTACGGAATACACCAACCACTCCAATTCGGAACGAACTGCCCTTGAACTTGAATTGTCCAATTTCGTACACCTATTGATTTTCGATTTCAGCCCAAAACTTGGGCATCATCATAATATGGTGGGAGGAGTCATTTGGTGAGTTTTGAGTGAAATCCAATCGCTAGAACTACGGAATACACCAACTACTCCAATTCGGAACGAACTGCCTTTGAACTTGATTTGTCCAATTTCGAACACCTATTGAGATCCGATTGGAGCCCAAAACTTGGGCATCATCATAATATGGTGGGAGGGGTCATTTGGTGAGTTTTGAGTGAAATCCAATCGCTAGAACTACGGAATACACCAACCACTCCAATTCGGAACGAACTGCCTTTGATCTTGAATTGTCCAATTTCGTACACCTATTGAGATCCGATTTCAGCCCAAAACTTGGGAATCATCATAATATGGTGGGAGAAGTCATTTGGTGAGTTTTGAGTGAAATCCAATCGCTAGAACTACGGAATACACCAACCACTCCAATTCGGAACGAACTGCCCTTGAACTTGAATTGTCCAATTTCGTACACCTATTGATTTCCGATTCGAGCCCAAAACTTGGGCATCATCATAATATGGTGGGAGGAGTCATTTGGTGAGTTTTGAGTGAAATCCAATCGCTAGAACTACGGAATACACCAACTACTCCAATTCGGAACGAACTGCCTTTGAACTTGATTTGTCCAATTTCGAACACCTATTGAGATCCGATTCGAGCCCAAAACTTGGGCATCATCATAATATGGTGGGAGGGGTCATTTGGTGAGTTTTGAGTGAAATCCAATCGCTAGAACTACGGAATACACCAACCACTCCAATTCGGAACGAACTGCCTTTGATCTTGAATTGTCCAATTTCGTACACCTATTGAGATCCGATAGAGCCCAAAACTTGGGAATCATCATAATATGGTGGGAGAAGTCATTTGGTGAGTTTTGAGTGAAATCCAGTCGCTAGAACTACGGAATACACCAACCACTCCAATTCGGAACGAACTGCCTTTGAACTTGAATTGTCCAATTTCGTACACCTATTGATTTTCGATTCCAGCCCAAAACTTGGGCATCATCATAATATGGTGGGAGGAGTCATTTGGTGAGTTTTGAGTGAAATCGAATCGCTAGAACTACGGAATACACCAACCACTCCAATTCGGAACGAACTGCCTTTGAACTTGAATTGTCCAATTTCGTACACCTATTGATTTCCGATTCAGCCCAAAACTTGGGAATCATCATAATATGGTGGGAGAAGTCATTTGGTGAGTTTTGAGTGAAATCCAATCGCTAGAACTACGGAATACACCAACCACTCCAATTCGGAACGAACTGCCTTTGAACTTGAATTGTCCAATTTCGTACATCTATTGATTTCCATTCGAGCCCAAAACTTTGGAATCATCATAATATGGTGGGAGAAGTCATTTGGTGAGTTTTGAGTGAAATCCAATCGCTAGAACTACGGAATACACCAACCACTCCAATTCGGAACGAACTGCCCTTGAACTTGAATTGTCCAATTTCGTACACCTATTGATTTCCGATTTCAGCCCAAAACTTGGGCATCATCATAATATGGTGGGAGGAGTCATTTGGTGAGTTTTGAGTGAAATCCAATCGCTAGAACTACGGAATACACCAACTACTCCAATTCGGAACGAACTGCCTTTGAACTTGATTTGTCCAATTTCGAACACCTATTGAGATCCGATTTCAGCCCAAAACTTGGGCATCATCATAATATGGTGGGAGGGGTCATTTGGTGAGTTTTGAGTGAAATCCAATCGCTAGAACTACGGAATACACCAACCACTCCAATTCGGAACGAACTGCCTTTGATCTTGAATTGTCCAATTTCGTACACCTATTGAGATCCGATAGAGCCCAAAACTTGGGAATCATCATAATATGGTGGGAGAAGTCATTTGGTGAGTTTTGAGTGAAATCCAGTCGCTAGAACTACGGAATACACCAACCACTCCAATTCGGAACGAACTGCCTTTGAACTTGAATTGTCCAATTTCGTACACCTATTGATTTTCGATTTCAGCCCAAAACTTAGGCATCATCATAATATGGTGGGAGGAGTCATTTGGTGAGTTTTGAGTGAAATCGAATCGCTAGAACTACGGAATACACCAACCACTCCAATTCGGAACGAACTGCCTTTGAACTTGAATTGTCCAATTTCGTACACCTATTGATTTCCGATTCGAGCCCAAAACTTGGGAATCATCATAATATGGTGGGAGAAGTCATTTGGTGAGTTTTGAGTGAAATCCAATCGCTAGAACTACGGAATACACCAACCACTCCAATTCGGAACGAACTGCCTTTGAACTTGAATTGTCCAATTTCGTACATCTATTGATTTCCGATTCAGCCCAAAACTTGGGAATCATCATAATATGGTGGGAGAAGTCATTTGGTGAGTTTTGAGTGAAATCCAATCGCTAGAACTACGGAATACACCAACCACTCCAATTCGGAACGAACTGCCCTTGAACTTGAATTGTCCAATTTCGTACACCTATTGATTTCCGATTCGAGCCCAAAACTTGGGCATCATCATAATATGGTGGGAGGAGTCATTTGGTGAGTTTTGAGTGAAATCCAATCGCTAGAACTACGGAATACACCAACTACTCCAATTCGGAACGAACTGCCTTTGAACTTGATTTGTCCAATTTCGAACACCTATTGAGATCCGATTCGAGCCCAAAACTTGGGCATCATCATAATATGGTGGGAGGGGTCATTTGGTGAGTTTTGAGTGAAATCCAATCGCTAGAACTACGGAATACACCAACCACTCCAATTCGGAACGAACTGCCTTTGATCTTGAATTGTCCAATTTCGTACACCTATTGAGATCCGATTTCAGCCCAAAACTTGGGAATCATCATAATATGGTGGGAGAAGTCATTTGGTGAGTTTTGAGTGAAATCCAATCGCTAGAACTACGGAATACACCAACCACTCCAATTCGGAACGAACTGCCTTTGAACTTGAATTGTCCAATTTCGTACATCTATTGAGATCCGATTCGAGCCCAAAACTTGGGAATCATCATAATATGGTGGGAGAAGTCATTTGGTGAGTTTTGAGTGAAATCCAATCGCTAGAACTACGGAATACACCAACCACTCCAATTCGGAACGAACTGCCTTTGAACTTGAATTGTCCAATTTCGTACATCTATTGATTTCCATTCAGCCCAAAACTTGGGAATCATCATAATATGGTGGGAGAAGTCATTTGGTGAGTTTTGAGTGAAATCCAATCGCTAGAACTACGGAATACACCAACCACTCCAATTCGGAACGAACTGCCCTTGAACTTGAATTGTCCAATTTCGTACATCTATTGATTTCCGATTCAGCCCAAAACTTGGGAATCATCATAATATGGTGGGAGAAGTCATTTGGTGAGTTTTGAGTGAAATCCAATCGCTAGAACTACGGAATACACCAACCACTCCAATTCGAACGAACTGCCCTTGAACTTGAATTGTCCAATTTCGTACACCTATTGATTTCCGATTTCGAGCCCAAAACTTGGGCATCATCATAATATGGTGGGAGGAGTCATTTGGTGAGTTTTGAGTGAAATCCAATCGCTAGAACTACGGAATACACCAACTACTCCAATTCGGAACGAACTGCCTTTGAACTTGATTTGTCCAATTTCGAACACCTATTGAGATCCATTTCGAGCCCAAAACTTGGGCATCATCATAATATGGTGGGAGGGGTCATTTGGTGAGTTTTGAGTGAAATCCAATCGCTAGAACTACGGAATACACCAACCACTCCAATTCGGAACGAACTGCCTTTGATCTTGAATTGTCCAATTTCGTACACCTATTGAGATCCGATAGAGCCCAAAACTTGGGAATCATCATAATATGGTGGGAGAAGTCATTTGGTGAGTTTTGAGTGAAATCCAGTCGCTAGAACTACGGAATACACTAACCACTCCAATTCGGAACGAAATGCCTTTGAACTTGAATTGTCCAATTTCGTACACCTATTGATTTCCGATTTCGAGCCCAAAACTTGGGCATCATCATAATATGGTGGGAGGAGTCATTTGGTGAGTTTTGAGTGAAATCGAATCGCTAGAACTACGGAATACACCAACCACTCGAATTCGGAACGAACTGCCTTTGAACTTGAATTGTCCAATTTCGTACACCTATTGATTTCCATTCGAGCCCAAAACTTGGGAATCATCATAATATGGTGGGAGAAGTCATTTGGTGAGTTTTGAGTGAAATCCAATCGCTAGAACTACGGAATACACCAACCACTCCAATTTGGAACGAACTGCCTTTGAACTTGAATTGTCCAATTTCGTACACCTATTGATTTTCGATTGAGCCCAAAACTTGGGCATCATCATAATATGGTGGGAGGAGTCATTTGGTGAGTTTTGAGTGAAATCCAATCCCTAGAGCTACGGAATACACCAACCACTCCAATTCGGAACGAACTTCTTTTGAACTTGATTTATCCAATTTCGTACACCTATTGATTTCCGATTACAGCCCAAAACTTGGGAATCATCATAATATGGTGGGGGGAGTCATTTGGTGAGTTTTGAGTGAAATCCAATCGCTAGAACTACGGAATACACCAACCACTCCAATTCGGAACGAACTGCCTTTGATCTTGAATTGTCCAATTTCGTACACCTATTGAGATCCGATCAAGCCCAAAACTTGGGCATCATCATAATATGGTGGGAGAAGTCATTTGGTGAATTTTGAGTGAAATCCAATCGTTAGAACTACGGAATACACCAACCACTCCAATTCGGAACGAACTGCCTTTGATCTTGAATTGTCCAATTTCGTACACCTATTGATATCCGATTCGAGCCCAAAAATTGGGCATCATCATAATATGGTGGGAGGAGTCATTTGGTGAGTTTTGAGTGAAATCCAATCGCTAGAACTACGGAATGCACCAACCACTCCAATTCGGAACGAACTGCCTTTGAACTTGAATTGTTCAATTTCGTACACCTATTGATTTCCGATTCGAGCGCAAAACTTCGGAATCATCATAATATGGTGGGAGAAGTCATTTGGTGAGTTTTGAGTGAAATTCAATCGCTAGAACTACGGAATAGACCAACCACTCCAATTCGGAACGAACTGCCTTTGAACTTCAATTGTCTAATTTCGTACACCTATTGAATTCTGATTCAGCCCAAAATTTGGGAAGCATCATAGTATGGTGGGAGGAGTCATTTGGTGAGTTTTGAGTGAAATCCAATCGCTGGAACTACGGAATACACCAACCACTCCAATTCGGAACGAACTGCCTTTGATCTTGAATTGTCCAATTTCGTACACCTATTGAGATCCGATCAAGCCCAAAACTTGGGCATCATCATAATATTGTGGGAGAAGTCATTTGGTGAATTTTGAGTGAAATCCAATCGCTAGAACTACGGAATACACCAACCACTCCAATTCGGAACGAACTGCCTTTGATCTTGAATTGTCCAATTTCGTACACCTATTGAGATCCGATTCGAGCCCCAAAATTGGGCATCATCATAATATGGTGGGAGGAGTCATTTGGTGAGTTTTGAGTGAAATCCAATCGCTAGAACTACGGAATGCACCAACCACTCCAATTCGGAACAAACTGCCTTTGAACTTGAATTGTTCAATTTCGTACACCTATTCATTTCCGATTCGAGCGCAAAACTTCGGAATCATCATAATATGGTGGGAGAAGTCATTTGGTGAGTTTTGAGTGAAATCCAATCGCTAGAACTACGGAATAGACCAACCACTCCAATTCGGAACGAACTGCCTTTGAAGTTCAATTGTCCAATTTCGTACACCTATTGAATTCTGATTCAGCCCAAAATTTGGGAAGCATCATAGTATGGTGGGAGGAGTCATTTGGTGAGTTTTGAGTGAAATCCAATCGCTGGAACTACGGAATACACCAACCACTCCAATTCGGAACGAACTGCCTTTGATCTTGAATTGTCCAATTTCATACACCTATTGAGATCCGATCAAGCCCAAAACTTGGGCATCATCATAATATGGTGGGAGAAGTCATTTGGTGAATTTTGAGTGAAATCCAATCGCTAGAACTACGGAATACACCAACCACTCCAATTCGGAACGAACTGCCTTTGATCTTGAATTGTCCAATTTCGTACACCTATTGATATCCGATTTCGAGCCCAAAAATTGGGCATCATCATAATATGGTGGGAGGAGTCATTTGGTGAGTTTTGAGTGAAATCCAATCGCTAGAACTACGGAATGCACCAACCACTCCAATTCGGAACGAACTGCCTTTGAACTTGAATTGTTCAATTTCGTACACCTATTGATTTCCGATTTCGAGCGCAAAACTTCGGAATCATCATAATATGGTGGGAGAAGTCATTTGGTGAGTTTTGAGTGAAATTCAATCGCTAGAACTACGGAATAGACCAACCACTCCAATTCGGAACGAACTGCCTTTGAACTTCAATTGTCTAATTTCGTACACCTATTGAATTCTGATTTCGAGCCCAAAATTTGGGAAGCATCATAGTATGGTGGGAGGAGTCATTTGGTGAGTTTTGAGTGAAATCCAATCGCTGGAACTACGGAATACACCAACCACTCCAATTCGGAACGAACTGCCTTTGATCTTGAATTGTCCAATTTCGTACACCTATTGAGATCCGATCAAGCCCAAAACTTGGGCATCATCATAATATTGTGGGAGAAGTCATTTGGTGAATTTTGAGTGAAATCCAATCGCTAGAACTACGGAATACACCAACCACTCCAATTCGGAACGAACTGCCTTTGATCTTGAATTGTCCAATTTCGTACACCTATTGAGATCCGATTCGAGCCCCAAAATTGGGCATCATCATAATATGGTGGGAGGAGTCATTTGGTGAGTTTTGAGTGAAATCCAATCGCTAGAACTACGGAATGCACCAACCACTCCAATTCGGAACAAACTGCCTTTGAACTTGAATTGTTCAATTTCGTACACCTATTCATTTCCGATTCGAGCGCAAAACTTCGGAATCATCATAATATGGTGGGAGAAGTCATTTGGTGAGTTTTGAGTGAAATCCAATCGCTAGAACTACGGAATAGACCAACCACTCCAATTCGGAACGAACTGCCTTTGAAGTTCAATTGTCCAATTTCGTACACCTATTGAATTCTGATTTCGAGCCCAAAATTTGGGAAGCATCATAGTATGGTGGGAGGAGTCATTTGGTGAGTTTTGAGTGAAATCCAATCGCTGGAACTACGGAATACACCAACCACTCCAATTCGGAACGAACTGCCTTTGATCTTGAATTGTCCAATTTCATACACCTATTGAGATCCGATCAAGCCCAAAACTTGGGCATCATCATAATATGGTGGGAGAAGTCATTTGGTGAATTTTGAGTGAAATCCAATCGCTAGAACTACGAAATACACCAACCACTCCAATTCGGAACGAACTGCCTTTGATCTTGAATTGTCCAATTTCGTACACCTATTGAGATCCATTTCGAGCCCAAAAATTGGGCATCATCATAATATGGTGGGAGGAGTCATTTGGTGAGTTTTGAGTGAAATCCAATCGCTAGAACTACGGAATGCTCCAACCACTCCAATTCGGAACAAACTGCCTTTGAACTTGAATTGTTCAATTTCGTACACCTATTGATTTCCGATTCGAGCCAAAACTTCGGAATCATCATAATATGGTGGGAGAAGTCATTTGGTGAGTTTTGAGTGAAATCCAATCGCTAGAACTACGGAATACACCAACCACTCCAATTCGGAACGAACTGCCTTTGATCTTGAATTGTCCAATTTCGTACACCTATTGAGATCCGATCAAGCCCAAAACTTGGGCATCATCATAATATTGTGGGAGAAGTCATTTGGTGAATTTTGAGTGAAATCCAATCGCTAGAACTACGGAATACACCAACCACTCCAATTCGGAACGAACTGCCTTTGATCTTGAATTGTCCAATTTCGTACACCTATTGAGATCCGATTCGAGCCCCAAAATTGGGCATCATCATAATATGGTGGGAGGAGTCATTTGGTGAGTTTTGAGTGAAATCCAATCGCTAGAACTACGGAATGCGCCAACCACTCCAATTCGGAACAAACTGCCTTTGAACTTGAATTGTTCAATTTCGTACACCTATTCATTTCCGATTCAAGCGCAAAACTTCGGAATCATCATAATATGGTGGGAGAAGTCATTTGGTGAGTTTTGAGTGAAATCCAATCGCTAGAACTACGGAATAGACCAACCACTCCAATTCGGAACGAACTGCCTTTGAACTTCAATTGTCCAATTTCGTACACCTATTGAATTCTGATTGAGCCCAAAATTTGGGAAGCATCATAGTATGGTGGGAGGAGTCATTTGGTGAGTTTTGAGTGAAATCCAATCGCTGGAACTACGGAATACACCAACCACTCCAATAAGTCACGAATTGCCTTCGAACTTAAATAGTCCAATTTCGTATACGTATTTGATTTTCCGATTTCAGCCCAAAACTTGGGCATCATCATAATATGGTGGGAGGAGTCATTTGGTGAGTTTTGAGTGAAATCCAATCGCTAGAACTATGGAATACACCAACCACTCCAATTTTAGAACGAACTGCCTTTGAACTTGAATTGTCCAATTTCGTACACCTATTGAGATCCGATCAAGCCCAAAACTTGGGCATCATCATAATATGGTGGGAGAAGTCATTTGGTGAATTTTGAGTGAAATCCAATCGCTAGAACTACGGAATACACCAACCACTCCAATTCGGAACGAACTGCCTTTGATCTTGAATTGTCCAATTTCGTACACCTATTGAGATCCGATCAAGCCCAAAACTTGGGCATCATCATAATATGGTGGGAGAAGTCATTTGGTGAATTTTGAGTGAAATCCAATCGCTAGAACTACGGAATACACCAACCACTCCAATTCGGAACGAACGCCTTTGATCTTGAATTGTCCAATTTCGTACACCTATTGAGATCCATTCGAGCCCAAAAATTGGGCATCATCATAATATGGTGGGAGGAGTCATTTGGTGAGTTTTGAGTGAAATCCAATCGCTAGAACTACGGAATGCTCCAACCACTCCAATTCGGAACAAACTGCCTTTGAACTTGAATTGTTCAATTTCGTACACCTATTGATTTCCGATCGAGCGCAAAACTTCGGAATCATCATAATATGGTGGGAGAAGTCATTTGGTGAGTTTTGAGTGAAATCCAATCGCTAGAACTACGGAATACACCAACCACTCCAATTCGGAACGAACTGCCTTTGATCTTGAATTGTCCAATTTCGTACACCTATTGAGATCCGATCAAGCCCAAAACTTGGGCATCATCATAATATGGTGGGAGAAGTCATTTGGGGAATTTTGAGTGAAATCCAATCGCTAGAACTACGGAATACACCAACCACTCCAATTCGGAACGAACTGCCTTTGATCTTGAATTGTCCAATTTCGTACACCTATTGAGATCCGATTTGAGCCCAAAAATTGGGCATCATCATAATATAGTGGGAGGAGTCATTTGGTGAGTTTTGAGTGAAATCCAATCGCTAGAACTACGGAATGCACCAACCACTCCAATTCGGAACAAACTGCCTTTGAACTTGAATTGTTCAATTTCGTACACCTATTGATTTCCGATTCGAGCGCAAAACTTCGGAATCATCATAATATGGTGGGAGAAGTCATTTGGTGAGTTTTGAGTGAAATCCAATCGCTAGAACTACGGAATACACCAACCACTCCAATTCGGAACGACCGCCTTTGATCTTGAATTGTCCAATTTCGTACACCTATTGAGATCCGATCAAGCCCAAAACTTGGGCATCATCATAATATTGTGGGAGAAGTCATTTGGTGAATTTTGAGTGAAATCCAATCGCTAGAACTACGGAATACACCAACCACTCCAATTCGGAACGAACTGCCTTTGATCTTGAATTGTCCAATTTCGTACACCTATTGAGATCCATTTGAGCCCCAAAATTGGGCATCATCATAATATGGTGGGAGGAGTCATTTGGTGAGTTTTGAGTGAAATCCAATCGCTAGAACTACGGAATGCACCAACCACTCCAATTCGGAACAAACTGCCTTTGAACTTGAATTGTTCAATTTCGTACACCTATTGATTTCCGATTCGAGCGCAAAACTTCGGAATCATCATAATATGGTGGGAGAAGTCATTTGGTGAGTTTTGAGTGAAATCCAATCGCTAGAACTACGGAATAGACCAACCACTCCAATTCGGAACGAACTGCCTTTGAACTTCAATTGTCCAATTTCGTACACCTATTGAATTCTGATTCGATCCCAAAATTTGGGAAGCATCATAGTATGGTGGGAGGAGTCATTTGGTGAGTTTTGAGTGAAATCCAATCGCTGGAACTACGAAAATACACCAACCACTCCAATAAGTCACGAATTGCCTTCGAACTTAAATAGTCCAATTTCGTATACCTATTGATTTCCGATTTCAGCCCAAAACTTGGGCATCATCATAATATGGTGGGAGGAGTCATTTGGTGAGGTTTTAGTGAAATCCAATCGCTAGAACTACGGAATACACCAACCACTCCAATTCAGAACGAACTGCCTTTGAACTTGAATTGTCCAATTTCGTACACCTATTGATTTCCGATTTCAGCCCAAAACTTGGGAATCATCATGATATGGTGGGAGAAGTCATTTGGTGAGTTTTGAGTGAAATCCAATCGCTAGAACTACGGAATACACCAACCACTCCAATTCGGAACGAACTGCCTTTGAACTTGAATTGTCCAATTTCGTACACCTATTGATTTCCATTTGAGCCCAAAACTTAGGCATCATCATAATATGGTGGGAGTCATTTGGTGAATTTTGAGTGAAATCCAATCGCTAGAACTACGGAATACACCAACCACTCCAATTCGGAACGAACTGCCTTTGAACTTGAATTGTCCAATTTCGTACACCTATTGAATTCTAATCGAGCCCAAAACTTGGGAAGCATCATAGTATGGTGGGAGGAGTCATTTGGTGAGTTTTGAGTGAAATCCAATCGCTGGAACTACGGAATACACCAACCACTTGATCGGTTCATAATTGTATATTAATTCTTACCCTTCTAGCTTATGATTTGGTTATGTTTTTGAGTTAAACTTGTGCTTTTAATCCTTTTTGTGTTTATATTTCAGTTAATTGAGCTTTAGGTAACAATGATGGCTTTGGAGAACATAATTCATGCAATTCAAGCATGTTAAGGCCTAATTTGGAGGAATGGATGAAGAGCTTAAAGACAAATTCCAATGTGTGTGTACTATAACATATCCAAAATTCAGCCCTATTGGATAACTCTGGAATCCGTTTCCTAGCAAACACTGAACCATGCTCAGGATGGATCTTATCAGCGCGGAAAATGAGTTATAAATTTGTTTCGGCCTTAACTTCTTCATCCGACCTTGGATTGGCCCAAATAACATATGGCTGGAAAGAAGACATTCTGAACTTCAATTTCGAGTGCTTAAAGTCCTAATTTGATTAAGAGAAGCCCAAGTTGTAAGCCCTTGAAATTTCTGGTCATGCTGACCTCAGCATGTGCTAGTTGGATGCTTGGTCATGGTGAGCTAGGCATGAGCTATCATTTCTGGTTGGAAGCTTGGTCATGCTGACATGAAGATGAGCTAGGGCTGCTGGTGGGATTTATTGGGGAAGTGCATCAACCATTGAATATTTTCTAATACAAGTGCATCAACCATTGAAGATTTTCTAATACAAGTGCATCAACCATTTCAGATTTTATAATTCAAGTGTTGTATGCATTAGTATTATTGAATTCAGATTTTCACTTCCCCTAGGCCTATAAATAGGGAAGTTCTCTAAGCTTGTAAAAACACCCCAAGGGGGGAGCTCTCAAGCACTTCTCTAGAGCTCCCTTCCCTTCTCTCCCTTAAATTCTCTTAGTTCCCCTTTGTAGTTCTCAATTGTTGTAATAAGATCATTCTACTCAATTTTCTTTTTATTAAATCTCATGCACTTCTCTATTCTCTTCCAAACACTCTCCAAACCCTAAACACATGTCTCTTCCCTTCCAAATTCCCCATGTTCTCCAAACACTTTCTCTTCCAAAAGTCTCCATGTCTCAAACACTTCACAAACACGTCTCAACCCTTCCAAAATCCTCAAAGCTCTCAAACACATGTTCTTCCAAAATCACCAAATTTCCCAAACACTTTCTTCTCCCTCCTCCAAGCTCTCAAACACTTTCCTTTCTTCCTCAAGTTCTCTTAATTTCTTTAATGTTCTTTTAGTTGTAATTTGTTTTTCTTGTAATGTACATTCTTTCTTCTTGTTTTGTTTCTTTTGTTTTCATTTTTGTTTTATGTAGGAAAATTGAATTGGATCATTCAATCACCAATCCCTGTGGAATCGACCTCGCACTTACATACGCTAAACTACCAACGGTTCGTGCACTTGCGAGTATCACAAGTTGAGGATGCAGTTGAACCCATTTTGGTGCAGCTGAATCTACGCAACAAGTTTTTGGCGCCGTTGCCGGGATCGGTAACATTGTTTGATTCTATTTGGTTTTTCTACTTTTTATTTATTTTTATCTTTTTCATAACTGGACAGTTTCATGTTTTAAAGTTAATGGCGTTAATTGATAAGTTGTGTTTGTAGTCCAACGGACAAGGACAATTGCCTGACAAGCAAGAGAACTGGGTTTGAGTCCCAGCTTACACAATGATCAGTACATATTTACATATCATTTTGTACCCTTCTAGCTTATGATTTGGTTATGTTTTTGAGTTAAACTTGTGCTTTTAATTCTTTTTGTGTTTATCTTTCAGTTAATTGAGATTTAGGTAATAATGATGGCTTTGGATAGGAAATGATGCAATCCAAGCATGTGAAGGCCTGATTTGGATGAAGGGAAGAAGAGCTTAAAGACAAACTCATTTTTTGCTACAGTCCATTTCCAGCCCAGTTTCGTAGGTCAACTTCTTGGCCTTGGATCAGCATGCTATGGGGCTCGAATGAAGTGAAGATCTTCATGAAACCTGTTCCAATGGGTGTCTACTATAACATATCCAAAATTCAGCTCCATTGGATAAATCTGGAGTCCGTTACCTAGCAAACACAGAACCATGCTCAGGATGGATCTTATCAGCGCGGAAAATGAGTTAGCAATTTGTTTCGGCCTTAACGTTTTCCTCCGACCTTGGATTGGCCCAAATAACATATGGCTGGAAAGAAGACATTCTGAACTTCAATTTCAAGTGCTTAAAGTCCTAATTTGATTAAGAGAAGCCCAAGTTGTAAGCCCTTGAAGTTGCTGGTCATGCTGACCTCAGCATGTGCTGGTTGGATGCTTGGTCATGGTGAGCTAGGCATGAGCTATCATTTCTGGTTGGAAGCTTGGTCATGGTGACATGAAGATGACCTAGGGCTGCTAGTGGGATTAATTGGTGAAGTGCATCAACCATTCAAGATTTTCTAATACAAGTTCATCACCCATTTCAGATTTTCTATTACAAGTGCATCAACCATTTTAGATTTTATAATTCAAGTGTTGTATGCATTAGCCATATTGAATTCAGATTTGTCACTTCCCCTAGGCCTATAAATAGGGAAGTTCTCTATGCTTGTAAACACACCCCAAAGGGGGGAAGCTCTCAAGCACCTCTCTAGAGCTCCCTTCCCTTCTCTCCCTTAAATTCTCTTAGTTTCCCTTTGTAGTTCTCAATTGTTGTAATAAGATCATTCTACTTTTCTTTTCTCTTCTTCTAAATTCTCCAAACACTTCTCTATTCTCTTTCAAAGTTCTCCATGTCTCAAACACTTCACAAACACCTTTCTCTCCCTTCCCTAAGTTATCAAATTCTCCAAGTTCACAAACAATCATCCAAGTTCTCAAACGCTCTCTTCCAAATTCTCAAAGTTCTCAAACACTTTCTCTTCCAAAATCCTCAAGCTTTCCAAACACTTCTCTACTCTCTTCCACATTTCCCTTCTCTTCCAAAATTCTCCAAATCTCTCAAACACTTTCCTTCCTTCCTCAAATGCTCTCTTTAATGTTCTCTAAGTTGTAATTTATATTTCTTGTAATGTACATTCTTTCTTCTTGTTTTGTTTCTTTTGTTTTCATTTTTGTTTTGTGTAGGAAAATTGAATTGGATTATTCAATCACCAATCCCTGTGGAATCGACCTCGCACTTACATATGCTAAACTACCAACGGTTCGTGCACTTGCGAGTATCACAAGTTGATGATGCAGCTGAATCCATTTTGGTGCAGCTAAATCGACGCAACAAGTTTTGGCGCCGTTGCCGGGGATCGGTAACATTGTTTGATTCTATTTGGTTTTCCTACTTTTTATTTACTTTTATCTTTTTCATAACTAGACAGTTTCATGTTTTAAAGCTAATGAGGTTAATTGATAAGTTGTGTTTGTAGTCCAACAGACAAGGACAATTGCCTGACAAGCAAGAGAACTGGGTTTGAGTCCCAGCTTACACAACACCCAAAAACAAAAAGGTCCAAGTAGCATGTTGATTATTTCTAGTTTATGGTTTCATTCACTTGCTCTTAATTAAATATCTTGTTCAAGTTTACATAAACACCATATGACTCTTGGACTGATTAGTGAATGAATGGGTAGATATTGAAGACAAACACCATGTTTAAATTCTACTTGGTTCTTTATTGTTCTTCTTGTTCTTAATGGGTTCGGAATTTGTGTTTAGACTAAACACCATAGCTAAATGCTTTTTCTGAATACTTGATTAAAACCACACACCATATGGATAATCATATTTGAGAAAGAACGAACTTCATAAACTAGTTTGATTACTTTGTTGCTTGTTACTTTGAAGCATGAAATTGGATGTGTGTTGATTTTCCTTTCCATTTTAGTTTTAATTTCCTAATCCTTTAATTCTGTTTCAAGTTTTCTGTGTTTGTTTTAGCAAGTAATGTCAGCTTAATAAAAATGGAGAGAGATGGTAACCTCAATCATAAGAATGGGGAGTGTGGAGTTGTTGGAGAAGTCGCGACCTCCAAATGCATCATGCTCGACCTAATCGCTTCAAGGGGGAGTATTCCAATCCTTTCTCTTTAGTTGTTTTGTTATTATTTCAGTAATTTTAATTTTCTATTTCTTTTATTAAAAAAATTTAAAAAGATTTTTTATATGAGCTGACTCGTGCTAACTCCAGCTGAGCGTCTCCGTCAATACAGTGTCTAGGAGTTCCTTAGGCGACACCTTCGGTGTCTAAGAAGTTTGGGTTTTAAGTGGGACCTTTGTGACCCCTCCAACCTTCCCGGATCCCCTGGCTGTGTTTTTCTGAGGCCCTTAACTGGTCATCCATGAGTTTCTTGTATATTTGTGTGTTTAAAAAAAAAATTAAATATTAAAAAAAAAATTGAAATTTGAGTTTTTATTTATTTTCCTTGTAAATTGCAATTTGGAACTTTTTTTTTTTTTTTTTTTTCTTTGTATGGTCAGTTAGTTGTAAATAATAATAAATAAATAAAAAATAAAAAATCAATTTGGAACTTCTTTGTTTTCTTTTTTTTGTTTTGTTAAGTTAGTTTATGTATTTATTTACGTGGCGTGGTTAGTTAGTTTATTTCTAGAGTGTTAAAAACACATTTTTATTTCATTCAAACACTGCAAACAAAGAAAAAAAGTTAAAAAGTTAAAAAAACAAAAACATTCAAATAAATTAAAAATAAAAACAACATCTTCATCATCTTCATCTTCATCTTCATGGCATGCCTCTATTCTCTTTTACTTGCAGAATCTCAGCAGCTCCACATGGTCCTCATTCTTTCTCTGCAATGCTTCCACGTGCTGATTGGCACAGGAGAGCCGCTTCTGGAGTCCGCCACCATAGCCTTCAAGGAAGCGATTTCCTCGCTCATCGCGGCACACTCTCGTGTTCTCGCCAGTAATCGCATGCCCAAATTGGTAGCCGAGACCGCATGGAGCACCGTTAAGTTGTGGGACTCCTCCACTGCTGCTTTGTCAGACCTCCTTGCCACATGCAGGATGATCTGTCCGAGTGAGCTTGCTGCTAATCATGCCTCCTAGCAGCACTGCTCTCTTCGACACCGCCTCAGAAAAAGTTCGGTATTGCTTCAGCAAAGTTTGAGGCCGTACCATGATGATATGTGGAGTTTGGGAAGACATGGTTTGGACGAGCCCTTATCCGCGCATTCGGTGGCGCAAGGGACAATTCAAGGTTTAGATCATCAAGGTGAGCGCAAGAGGATGCCATTGTTTTGTTTCTGAATTTTTTGATGTTTTTCTTTGAGTTTGCAGGAAGAAATGCTGGGTATCATCCGCTTGAAGAGGTGTGGTTTAAATAGACATATGCTGATGAGGGTGCCAACACCATTTCGGATTTCCCGGGCATGCTCGACCTAATTGCTTCAAGGGGGAGCACCTTTACTTTATTTTCTTTTTTTATTTTCTCCGTGTTTTCTGGTGTTTAATATTTTTGCCCGTTACTTTCATTTTCTAGAGCTTTGTGTTTTTGCTTTTCCCTTTCGGCTATCATCTTTAGTTTATTTTAGTTAGGGAACTGTGCTTTCTTTTCCGTTTGTCGTCTTTGTTTGATTTAAGTTTGGGGAAGTGTGTTTTCCTTTTTCTTTTTATTTTATTTTATTTTTTCTTTATTCATTGTTTTTCTTTTTAATTTAAAATTAACTTGTTTTTTTTTGTTTGACAGGTTTCTTAAGAATTTGGTTGGAAGAAGAGATAAAATTAAAGATGCGTCCTGGACACCTGGTGCAAGAATCCCATCTCTTCTTTTAAATTCTTGTTTGAATTGTGTGTTTATTTCAGTTTTTTTTTATTTTGTTTTTATTTAATTAGTTAGTATAATTTAAAACTCATAGGATATTCTTTGAAATAGCTAAACTTTTGGTAACTCCAGCTGAGCAACCGCAGTCTATCAGTGTCTAGGAGTTCTTTAGGCGGCACCTTCGGTGTCTAAGAAGTTTGGGTTTTAAGAGGGACCATTGTGACCCCTCCAACCTTCCCGGATCCCCTGGCTGTGTTTTCTGAGGCCCTTAACTGGTCATCCTTAAGTTTTTCTTTTAAAAGAAAAAGCAGTTACTTATGTGTTTACTTAACTAAAAATAAAAATGCATGTTTGGGTTTTCATGTTTTTGTTTGATCGTCGTTCTTTAAATTTAGGGTTATTCGTGTCTTTGAGATAACATAACGTTTTTATTTCCCAATTAAAAAAAAACGCACATACATTTTTAAAATTAAAAAATAAATAAAAGCTGAAATCATTTCTTCTTGGCGCTTGGTGTCTCGACCATAGGAGCTTTGAGTTTGGCCCTCTGGCTGTCCTCTTCCGGGGCTTCACGCACAGCCTCTTGGGGCTCATCACTTGAGCTCCCAAAGATCGCAATCTTAGCTTCAGTATAACTTTTCTCGCGATCTGGTTTCTTGCGTTTACCCGGTCGGTCTAGGTCTTCCAGCTGTTTTCGCATGTCGCGAGAGTACAACTCTACAATCTTTGATAGGTTTTTATTCTCGTCCCGCAACACTTCTAGCTGGTGTCGATTCACCTCAATTATCCTTGACCGCTCCCTTTTCAAGCTTTTTATAGCACTTTGACACTCTTCAACCATCCTGTGCTCCGCCGCTCACTGACCTTTCAGCACCTCTACTTCATGGGACTTCGCAAGTAGGCGATGAACCAAACTTGCGACACATGCTGTACTCTGCATGCTCAGTGCCAGGGCATCACTCATGACCCGGTTGTCATCCCTTGTCCCGAACACACGTATATCTTTAGGAGTCACCAAATTTCTGCCAACTCCAATGGCAACATCGTTGTCCAGGAGTATTGAGTCATTGACAGTCACAGGCCCCCTTGCGGAGGCAAAGTAGGGCATCCATACTGGTGCTACCTGCTTGGCCTCGTGTTTGAGTCGGTGGAGCTAGGTTGAGATCCAAGGAAAAGGGGTAGGAAGAAGCCATTTGATTTCTCACTTTTTTTTTCTCTTTTTCTTGCTTGTTTTCTCTTTTGTGTTTCTGAGTTTGTGTTTTTTGTTTTTTCCCCCTTCTTTTTCCTTCTTATAGAGTCTTTCACAAAACCCTAGCCAGTGCAGCGTAGCATTTTTCTAATCCCCAGCGTTCCTCGAGTCCCACAACCATCTCACTTTCCAACCGTTTCCAACTCATTTGTCACGACTTGCTTTGTCTGAACGGACGCGTTCAGCAAAGTCGTCGCGCCTTTCCATAGCCCCGTAATTTTTGCTTGTGGAGTCTGCGGCGCCTCTATGCGTCGACACGTGTCTCGCCCTGTCTGTTGGTCCCTTACACTGAACCGAGACAAAATTAGGACCCATGCGCTTCCAATTCACGTTTTATCCATTTAAAAAAAATTAAATTTAAACGTGTGGGCTTCAGATTCCATGTTGGGTCGGGTTTTACCGTTGTTGGGGGTTAATTTCATTTTGGGTTGGGCTTTCAATTGTTTGGGTTTCAGTTTGTGTAAGACTATCTGTTAGGGCTTACTGTTTTGAGTGTTTTACTGTTTCGTTTTTTTTATTTTATATTTTATATTTTATATTTGTTTGATTGTTTTGTAATTTTTATTTTGTAATTGTTTTATTTTATTTTTGTATGTTTTGTGATTTTTTATTTGCTTTAATACCTTTCATTTGTTGTTATGACATTGTTTGTGGCTAATTTTTAAACATTGAGGACAATGTTCGTTTCTAGGTTTGGGGGTATTGGAGTTTAGCAAGTAAATTTGGTTTGTCTTAAAAAAAAAAAAAAAAATTATTGCTTTCTTTTCTTTTATTTTGAGTCTTGTTTTGTTTTGTTTTGTTTTTGAGTCACTTTCCGAACACATATGATGAGATTGAGATAAATGTTGCATGACTTAAATAAAAATTGAATTTTATTTATTTATTATTTATTATTTTTCTTTTTGTAATAGGATTTGGCATAAAATAAAAATACTTAAAAAAACTTAAAAAAATAAAATAAAATAAATAAATTTGGCATTGTTCTAGCATGATATGTTCGAAACCTTCTTTGCACTTGCCATTTGTTTCACAATTTTCCAATTAATAGGATTTGCATGATCTAAAGAATTGTATCAAGCATAAATTAGACTTATATAACCATATAATGTGAGCTTTTGAGCCTTGTGCTTCATTTCATGAGTGTTATACACATACTCTTATTTTCTTGTCATCAAAGTTGTTGTTTGATCTCATTATTCATTGATTTGGTTGAACACTTAAAAGTCATTCATTCTTTTGCAATTTGATTTCATGACATTTAAGAAATGATATTAAGGCCACCTTTGGATCGTTTGTGCCTTTCAAGCTAACCTTATGCATGCTTAAGCATGATTTTCCATTGTTAACCATTTTGAGCCTACATGTAAACTTTTTTTTTCATTTTACCAATTGCAATTCCTAGCTTTAGCCCGAAAAACAAGAATTTACCTTTCTAAGGAACTCATGAGCTCTAATTCGGATGTGTTTTTCATGCTAAGTTTGGGAAGGGATATTACATTAAAAAAAAAAATTATAGAACTTCACACAATTGGTGAAAGAAAAGAGAAAAGTTCTGATTAAATGGTAGTTGATTGAAATTTCATTTTTGGGTTTCATTGGTGTTTGGAAAGGAGTTTAAATCATTGTAAATGAAGGTATAAGGAGTTTTGATCATGTAAAGAAAATATCTAATCGTGATGATTCGAAGTGTTGTAAATAATTATTTTATGCTCTTACATTTTTGAGTTCCTTGGACTTTGTATTATCCATACCTTTCATTTCTTACTCACCTTACACCCTTGGCCCCATTACAACCTATGTTAAAGACCTAAATTGATCTTAAATGTCATATGGTTGAATTGCATGCATTTTCTTACTTTTAAGTGTTTGGCATCCTTCTTGAGATCATATTAATGCAAGTTCTCCATCTTCCTATTTTTGAGTTAAGTTCCTTATGATTTAACTCTAATCTCATGTTTATAACTGAGTGTTGCATTGTAGCCCTCTTCTGAGTGATTCATTTGTGAGAGGACAACGTTGGTGAGATTTGAAGTTGCATTTGTGCTTGGTATGATTTTTGAAATTGTGTGAAAACTAAGATTGGAGAATTTGTTGCATTTGGCAATCACACTACTACACTTTGAGCATATTATGTTTTGAACTTTTCCGCCTTGTAAATAATGTCTAAATTGAGTTTTTATTGTTAAAACTTTTGATTCATGTGCATAAGTCATTTCTCTTCAGAAAATGTTCGGAAAGATTGTTTTGAGTTTTATTTTTATTCTTTTTTTTCTTTTTTTAATTATTTTTGTTTTTGTTTTTGTTTTATTTTGCTTAAGGACTAACAAAGTTAGTAAAGTTTTCTAACCACTTTGTTTTGTAGAGTTAGAAAAACGTTTGTGGGTATCTAATATTTGTTAAACCCTCAGGAGACACAACTCCTCCTCCTAGGGATGCCTAGAGGTTTAAAGGCTTGTTGCATACGCTAAATGCAATCGAGTTACCTGCGGAAGTGGTTTAGTTAACTTCTTATTTTGTTTTTAACTTTGTTTTGTGTTGTTTTGCTCGAGGACTAGCAAAATCTAGGTTTGGGGCTCCCTTCCCTTCTCTCCCTTAAATTCTCTTAGTTTCCCTTTGTAGTTCTCAATTGTTGTAATAAGATCATTCTACTTTTCTTTTCTCTTCTTCTAAATTCTCCAAACACTTCTCTATTCTCTTTCAAAGTTCTCCATGTCTCAAACACTTCACAAACACCTTTCTCTCCCTTCCCTAAGTTATCAAATTCTCCAAGTTCACAAACAATCATCCAAGTTCTCAAACGCTCTCTTCCAAATTCTCAAAGTTCTCAAACACTTTCTCTTCCAAAATCCTCAAGCTTTCCAAACACTTCTCTACTCTCTTCCACATTTCCCTTCTCTTCCAAAATTCTCCAAATCTCTCAAACACTTTCCTTCCTTCCTCAAATGCTCTCTTTAATGTTCTCTAAGTTGTAATTTATATTTCTTGTAATGTACATTCTTTCTTCTTGTTTTGTTTCTTTTGTTTTCATTTTTGTTTTGTGTAGGAAAATTGAATTGGATTATTCAATCACCAATCCCTGTGGAATCGACCTCGCACTTACATATGCTAAACTACCAACGGTTCGTGCACTTGCGAGTATCACAAGTTGATGATGCAGCTGAATCCATTTTGGTACAGCTAAATCGACGCAACACACAACACCCAAAAACAAAAAGGTTCAAGTAGCATGTTGATTATTTCTAGTTTATGGTTTCATTCACTTGCTCGTAATTAAATATCTAGTTCAAGTTTACATAAACACCATATGACTCTTGGACTGATTAGTGAATGAATGGGTAGATATTGAAGACAAACACCATGTTTAAATTTTACTTGTTTCTTTATTGTTCTTCTTGTTCTTAATGGGTTCGGAATTTGTGTTTAGACTAAACACCATAGCTAAATGCTTTTTCTGAATACTTGATTAAAACCACACACCATATGGATAATCATATTTGAGAAAGAACAAACTTCATAAGCTAGTTTGATTTACTTTGTTGCTTATTACATTGAAGCATGAAATTGGACGTGTGTTGATTTTCCTTTTCATTTTAGTTTTTATTTCCTAATCCTTTAATTATGTTTCAAGTTTTCTGTGTTTGTTTTAGCAATTTATGACAGCTTAATAAAAATGGAGAGAGATGGTAACCTCAATCATAAGAATGGAGAGTGTGGAGTAGTGGGAGAAGTCGCGACCTCCAAATGCATCACGCTCGACCTAATCGCTTCAAGGGGGAGTATTCCAATCCTTTCTCTTTAGTTGTTTTGTTATTATTTCAGTAATTTTAATTTTCTATTTCTTTTATTTTAAAAAAAAATTAAAAAGATTTTTTATATGAGTTGACTCGTGGTAACTCCAGATGAGCATCTCCGTCAAATACAGTGTCTAGGAGTTCTTTAGGCCACACCTTCGGTGTCTAAGAAGTTTGGGTTTTAAGTGGGACCTTTGTGACCCCTCCAACCTTCCCGGATCCCCTGGCTGTATTTTCTGAGGCCCTTAACTGGTCATCCATGAGTTGCTTGTATATTTATTTGTTTTTTTTTAAAAAAAAAAAAAAAATTATAAAAAAAAAAAATTGAAATTTGAGTTTTTATTTTTCCTTGTAAATTGCAATTTGGAACTTCTTTGTTTTTTTTCTTTGTGTGGTCAGTTAGTTGTAAATAATAATAAAATAAAAAATAAAAAAAATCAATTTGGAACTTCTTTGTTTTCTTTGTTTTGTTTTGTTAAGTTAGTTTATGTATTTATTTACGTGGTGTGGTTAGTTAGTTTATTTCATTCAAACACTGCAAACAAAGAAAAAAAGTTAAAAAGTTAAAAAACAAAAAAAAACATTCAAATAAATTAAAAATAAAAACAACATCTTCATCATCTTCATCTTCATCTTCATGGCATGCCTCTATTCTCTCTTACTTGGGGAATCTCCAGCAGCTCCACATGGTCCTCATTTTTCTCTCCAGTGCTTCCACGTGCTGATTGGCACAGGAAGCCGCTTCTGGCAGTCCGCCACCATAGCCTTCAAGGAAGCGATTTCCTCGCTCATCGCGGCACACTCTCGTGTTCTCGCCAGTAATCGCATGCCCAAATTGGTAGCCGAGACCGCATGGAGCACCGTTAAGTTGTGGGACTCCTCCACTGCTGCTTTGTCAGACCTCCTTGCAACATGCAGGATGATCTGTCCGAGTGAGCTTGCTGCTAATCGTGCCTTCCAGCAACACTGCTCTGTTCGACACTGCCTCAGAAAAGTTTGAGGCTGTACCGTGATGATATGTGGAGTTTGGGAAGACAAGGTTTGTAGGAGCCCTTATCTGCGCATTCGGTGGCGCAAGGAACAATTCAAGGCTAAGATCATCAAGGTGAGTGCATGAGGATGCCATTGTTTTGTTTATGAATTTTTTGATGTTTTTCTTTGAGTTTGCAGGAAGAAATGCTGGGTTTTCTTCTTGTTTGTCAGGTTTCTCAAGAATTTAATTGGAAGAAGAGACAAAATTAAAGATGCCTCTTGGACACCTGGTGCAAGAATCCCAACTCTTCTTTTAAATTCTTGTTTGAATTGTGTGTTTATTTCAGTTTTTATTTAATTATGTAGTATAATTTAAAACTCATAGGATATTCTTTGAAGGAGCTAAACTTTTGGTAACTCCATGTTGCGTAGATTCAGCTGCACCAAAATGGGTTCAACTGCATCCTCAACTTGTGATACTCGCAAGTGCACGAACCGTTGGTAGTTTAGCGTATGTAAGTGCGAGGTCGATTCCACAGGGATTGGTGATTGAATAATCCAATTCAGTTTTCCTACACAAAACAGAAATGAAAACAAGAGAAACAAAACAAGAAGGAAGAAAAGAACTAAGACAAGATGGTGAGGTTTTAGAATCCACCCTAATTGTTCTAATCATGTTATGGCAGCAAGTAAACAAATTGATTCACTCATGAAGATGCTCACAAATAAGTCCATGGTGTTTGGATCAAATTGCATTGAACATCACAAGGACCCCAAGCATGGTGTTTACATTAGGAGACCTAGAAACCAAATCACATGAGTTGGTAATGGATGGAATGAAGATGATCCCCAAACCTTCCCAACAAGAGCAAAATGCATGAAACCTCAGGTGATCAATCAAAGGATGCAAAAACAGCTCCATTAAAATAGTGAAGAAGAATTCATGAATGAAATCAAACTTTATAAACTCAAACCATGATACAAGACTAGCAAGATGTTTATTACAACTAATAACAGAAAAACAAAGTAAAACAAAGGAAATACAAGAAGAAAATAAAATACAAAGGGAGGAGAAGAAGATAAGGACAGCATGCTAGAGATGGAAAAAAATCATCTCCATGGCTGCCAGGAGGCCAAAGCCTCCCAGCTGCTGCCTTCTCCCTTCTCTCCCTTTGTGACTCTCAACTTTCCCTCTCTTTGTGTACAATGGAAGTGTAAATGATGGATCTCAGGATGTGAGTTGAATGTGGAATGGAAGTGGTATTTATAGGGAGAGGGGAGTGGGAAATCTGAATTGAATATGGCTAATGGACTCAACACTTGCATTAGAAAATCAGAAATGGTTGCTCCACTAAATCCCACTAGCAGCCCTAGCTCATCCTCATGTCAGCATGACCAAGCTTCCATTCAGAAACCAATAGCTCATGCCTAGCTCATCATGACCAAGCATGCAATGAGCTCATCTTCCTGTCAGCATGATGTGTATTTCCATGGGCTCACGAATTGGGTTGGGCTGAATCAAATGATGACTTTAAGATGTCCATTTTGAAGTTCAGAATGTCATTGATCCAACCACACAAGTATTGGACCAATCCAAGTTCGGATGAAGAAGATAAGTCCAAAATGAACTTCTAACTCAGGCTCCAGTTTTTGCACGTTTTTGCATCATTTTGCTTCACATGCCTCAAGTGTATTCCTCTCATGCCAATCAGCCCTTAATATGCATGGATTGCATGAATTATGCTCTTTTGCTCTCTTGGCCTACAAAACACACAAAGAGAGGCAAATAACTTAGAAATCTAAGAAACTAAGCAAAATGAGTAAGTAAATTGGGCATGTATATGTATGAAAATATGAGCTTAACACACCCCCAAACTTAGATTTTGCTAGTCCTCGAGCAAACAAAAGGAAAATGAAGAAAAACAAAACAAAATAAGAAGTTAACTAGACCACTTTCGTAGGTAACTCGATTGCATTGAGCGTATGCAACAAGCCTTTAAACCTCTAGGCATCCCTAGTAGGAGGAGTTGTGTCTCCTGAGGGTTTTAGCAGGTACGAATACCCACAAACGTTTTACCTGACTCTACAAAACAAAGTGGTTAGAAAACTTAATAGATTTGTTAGTCCTTAAGCAAAACAAAAAAAAAAACAAAACAAAAACTTTAACCTTCCAACCGAACAGAAATTTTAAACTTCATAGACATGGCTCAACAAGGAACAAAACAAGCACTAAGGAAGTTCTAAACATTATTCAAGTGCTACCACAATCTCACAAAAATCATGCTCAAGGTGTGTGTGTGAAGTAGCCATGAAGATACAACTCATGCTTCTCAAACAACGATATGAATTCCTGCAAGAATGAACACAAGTTTGCCAAGCTAAACCAAAATCAATAGGACTTTACTTATGGTTGTAATGGGGTTATAGTAATGGTTAGACAAAGAATGGATATGAAAACACAAAGTCTAAGGAACAAAGTAGAGCATAATATGTAAACAAGATCATGGACGTTTGAAATGTAAGGCACAGAAATTGAAAAGCTCACAACACCAGATTTTGCAATTGAATCACTTCACAATTTGGTTTTGACGTTTACACACTTTGTACAATATTTGGCCCAATTTTGCGGCTCTTCACCCTAGATCACCTTGATTTCTCCTTATATCACCCTAGGGTCGTGACTACATTGGCCACACTTCTTTTCTCTTTTTGTTTTCGTTTTTTTTAGCTCATTTGTTGCCTTGAATACATTACAATCTGAAATACAATCATGCTCTACAAGTCCCCTAGATGGTAGGATGTTTAATGGATGATAAGGGGATAGAAAGAAATGGCTAAGTGTTTGGTCACAAAAGGGGTTTACAATGGAATATGTATTGTATAGGTTGATGGAGGAAAAAGAAAGAGGCTTAACAAAGATGGCCTAAATCATATCTTAGTTATAAACTTAACATTCCAGTGAATCACACAAGCAAAAATGCATACAATTGGGTAAGACATGCAAGAGTTGTATAATCATGGCTAAAGTGCATAGAAAGCTCAAACATAATTATGTGAGACTTAGCTAGCAAAAGAATAAGATTCAGACCTAACACAATTCTTATCAAATTCCTAAGAGCCATATTAGAAGTTAGACTCAAGATTTATCATTGGTGTGGGAAGGAAAACTGAAAATGACTCAAAGAAAAGAAACAGAAAAGAAAAACGTGAGGTTTCAAATTGCTGTTCTGCTCAGTTTCAACATCTAATCTGTTTTGACATGTAACTTTCAAACCACTTGGTCAAATTTAACGCTCTTTATGTTGTTGGATTCAGCATGAAAAACTGAAGAACACAACGCGGACCAAACTTTCAAAACAGTAGCAGAAAATAAAATGTTTGTAGCAATGAAGAAGCCTACGTTTTCAAACACAAACACAAAAACTAAAAAAAAACTTTCCAGCACCCCTAAACTTAAATGATGCATTGACCTCAATGTTTGAATCCATGAAAAGCATGCAATGCACATGAAAACTAGGGTAAAGAAATGAAATGAAAGAATTAAAAGAAAGAGAGTTTAGAATTTCCCCTTGAAGACAATGAGAGGGAAATGCACATAGTATGGCAGCACATGTTCTTCTTTGAGTATTTGGGTCAGCTGCTCATCATGTTCTCCCACATCAAGGAAAAGAAAACCCTAACAAAAACAAAACAGAAAATGAGAAAAAACTAAGCATGAGTAGCAATTATTATACAAATGAAAGAGATATGATCAGAATGCTCCCTTTGAAGTGATAGCTGGAGCGTGGTTGGCCATAGCAGCTGGAGGTCGACTTCTCCACTGCTCCATACTCCATGCTTCTATGGATTGGGTTGTCTCCTATCTTTCCCTCTTTCTTATTGAGCTACTTCAGAAATGCTTAAAGAAAGACAAGGAAACTTGAAATAGATTTTTAGATTTGTTGGATTAGGAAACCATAACTTAAATGAAAATGATAAACTAAACTAAAACATCAAGATTAGGGATTCAACTTCACCACAAACATTTAATTCCATGCTTCAAAGTAACAAGCATCAAAGTAAATCAAACTAGCAAGATGTTTATTACAACTAATAACAGAAAAACAAAGTAAAACAAAGGAAATACAAGAAGAAAATAAAAGACAAAGGGAGGAGAAGAAGATAAGGACAGCATGCTAGAGATGGAAAAGAATCATCTCCATGGCTGCCAGGAGGCCAAAGCCTCCCAGCTGCTGCCTTCTCCCTTCTCTCCCTTTGTGACTCTCAACTTTCCCTCTCTTTGTGTACAATGGAAGTGTAAATGATGGATCTCAGGATGTGAGTTGAATGTGGAATGGAAGTGGTATTTATAGGGAGAGGGGAGTGGGAAATCTGAATTGAATATGGCTAATGGACTCAACACTTGCATTAGAAAATCAGAAATGGTTGCTCCACTAAATCCCACTAGCAGCCCTAGCTCATCCTCATGTCAGCATGACCAAGCTTCCATTCAGAAACCAATAGCTCATGCCTAGCTCATCATGACCAAGCATGCAATGAGCTCATCTTCCTGTCAGCATGATGTGTATTTCCATGGGCTCACGAATTGGGTTGGGCTGAATCAAATGATGACTTTAAGATGTCCATTTTGAAGTTCAGAATGTCATTGATCCAACCACACAAGTATTGGACCAATCCAAGTTCGGATGAAGAAGATAAGTCCGAAATGAACTTCTAACTCAGGCTCCAAGTTTTTGCAAGTTTTTGCATCATTTTGCTTCACATGCCTCAAGTGTATTCCTCTCATGCCAATCAGCCCTTAATATGCATGGATTGCATGAATTATGCTCTTTTGCTCTCTTGGCCTACAAAACACACAAAGAGAGGCAAATAACTTAGAAATCTAAGAAACTAAGCAAAATGAGTAAGTAAATTGGGCATGTATATGTATGAAAATATGAGCTTAACACTCCAGTGAGCAACCGCAGTCTCTCCAGTGTCTAGGAGTTCTTTAAGGCGACACCTTCGGTGTTTAAGAAGTTAGGGTTTTAAGCGGGACCATTGTGACCCCTTCAACCTTCCCGATCCCCTGGCTGTATTTTCTGAGGCCCTTAACTGGTCATCCTTAAGTTTTTCTCTTAAAAGAAAAAAGCAGTTACTTGTGTGTTTACTTAACTAAAAATAAAAATGCATGTTTGGGTTTTCATGTTTTTGTTTGATCGTCGTTCTTTAAATTTAGGGTTATTCATGTCTTTGAGATAACATAACTTTTTTATTTCCCAAATTAAAAAAAAACATACATTTTAAAATTAAAAAAAAATAAAAGCTGAAATCATTTCTTCTTGGCGCTCGGTGTCTCGACCATTGGAGCTTTTAGTTTGGCCCTCTGGCTGTCCTCTTCCTGGGGCTTCACGCACAGCCTCTTGGGGCTCATCACTTGAGCTCCCAAAGATCGCAATCTTAGCTTCAATATAACTTTTCTCGCGATCTGGTTTCTTGCGTTTACCCAGTCGGTCTAGGTCTTCCAGCTGTTTTCGCATGTCGCGAGAGTACAACTCTACAATCTTTGTTAGGTTTTTATTCTCGTCCCGCAACACTTCTAGCTGGTGTCGATTCACCTCCACTATCCTTGACCGCTCCCTTTTCAAGCTTTTTATAGCACTCTGACACTCTTCAACCATCCTGTGCTCCGCCGCCAACTGACCTTTCAGCACCTCTACCTCATGGGACTTCGCAAGTAGTGTTGCGTAGATACAGCTGCACTAAAATGGATTCAGTTGCATCCTCAACTTGTGATACTCGCAAGTGCACGAACCGTTGGTAGTTTAGCGTATGTAAGTGCGAGGTCGATTCCACAGGGATTGGTGATTGAATGATCCAATTCAATTTTGCTACACAAAACAATAATGAAAACAAAAGAAACAAAACAAGAAGAAAGAATGTACATTACAAGAAAAATAAATTACAACTAAGAATACATTAAGTAGAGAATTTGAGGAAGGAAGGAAAGTGTTTGAGAGCTTGAGAATTTGGAGGAAGGTGTTTTGGGAAGCTTGAGGATTTTGGAAGGGAAAGGAAGGTGTTTGGGAAGCTTGAGGATTTTGTGAACTTGGAGAATTTGAGAACTTAGGGAAATGAGAGAAAGGTGTTTGTGAAGTGTTTGAGACATGGAGACGTTTGGAAGAGAAGGGAAATGTGTTTGGGAAATTGATCAGTTCATAATTGTGTATCATTTTGTACCTCTCTAGCTTATGATTTGGTTATGTTATTGAGTTAAACTTGTGCTTTTAATCCCTTTTCTGTTTGTCATTCAGTTTATTGGGCCTTAGGTAGCAATGGTGGCTTTAGATAAGAAGAGTTGCAAAGGGGTGCAAAAACGAGCAGACTGAGTTAGCAATTCATTTTGGACTTATCTTTTTCATCTGAGCTTGGATTGGGCCAAATAACTTGTGGTTAGAAAGAGGAGATTCTGAACTGCAGGATGGACTACTCTAACATATCAATTGATGAAGCCAGGCCCAATTCGTGAGCCCATCAAGTTGCACCATGCTCAGGATTGCAGCTGCCAGGCTGATGAGCTGTCACCTCCTTTAAGCCATGTGCCTCACCCCAGCTGTAACTGACTTTGGCAGCCAAAAGAGGACCACATGGGTTGGCAGCCAAAAGAGGACCACATGGGTTGGCAGCCAAAAGAGGACCACATGACTTTGGCAGCAAAAGAAGACCACATGGGTTGGCAGCCAAAAGAAGACCACATGGGTTGGCAGCCACACTGACGAGCTTTGAACCCATGTGAAGAAAGCTTGCAGCAGCAAAAGATGAAGGATGGTGTGGGAATATCATCATGATGTTCCTCCCTCTTAGCCCTATAAATAGAGAGGTCTTCAAGCTTCAGAAAAACACACATCCACCCCATACACTCTAGGTACACAGCCAGATACTCTAAACTGCCCCAAAACACCAAAAAAGCTCCAGAAAACCTCCCTTCTATTTCCTACGAATTTCCTCTCTCTCAACCATCACCACTCACTCAAACTCATCCCAAATCACCTCCATATCCTTCATACATCCTTCTAGACGTGGAGAAATTCTTGAAGAAGCATTGGACACCACAAGAACTTCAGAAAAGGGTTTCTTTTACTCTTATGGCTTTCATTATGTTTTCCCATTTCTGTTTTAGTTTCTTTTCCATTATGAGTAGCTAAATCCATAACTAGGGCTTCGATGTAACCTAACATGAATATTCTGGGTTTATAAGTTTGGAGTTTCAAGTTTGATTCATGATTCATGTTCTTATTCATTATGCTTATAAGTTAACATGCTTGTTTGAATGATTGATCACCATTAGAACTTGTTTGTTAACTATCTTGGTTTGAATTAAGAGTAGACACCATGCTTTAATTCGAATTGAACTATGAATAAGAAGAGTATGTATGGACATTCGACAACAGGGATTAGATACATGCTTGGTTGTTTAAATTGTTCTTCTATGCTTAATGGGTTCCTAATGCTTAATTTTAGGTTAGACAACAAATGATCAAATTAGGGAATTAGGAACACAAGGTTAGGACCAAACACCATGGCCTAATCATACTTTAGCTAGAATCAATCTTTGAATCTGAATTAGACTTGTTACTTGACTCCTTATAACCCAGAGTTGAATTGTTATGGTGATTCGAATGCCCTAGTCTCCAAATCCGTTTTCCAGCCCTTCAAAATCACTCTTTATTACACTTGTTTATTTGCTTTCATTTGCAATTTCAGTTTGCTCACTTCCTTTCACAATCACAATCACTCTCACTTTAAATTCTGTTTTAGACTTAACTTCCTAACTTCTTGAATTCGGTAATCTACGTACATAACTAATTTGAACTTCTCAGTCTTCGTGGGTACGACCTCGTACTTGTCTTGCTATACTACTAATTGCCCCGTACAATTGCGAGTTAACATAATATTAACAACAAATTTTGGCGCCGTTGCCGGGACTGAATGAAAGTTCTTCCCTGGTTATGTGCCCAAGGTTACCCTATTCTTTTTAGTGTTTCTAATTAATCTAATTTTCTGTTTCAGGTTGTTTATGTCTAAAAGGCCATTACTTGAACAAGTGAGGTCTTCGTTTCAACGTTCCAGGATCTTTAACGCAGGACCATCGTTGCAACCCAACCGAGTGATCTCTGAAGTTCAGAATCGTCTAGAAAGAGAGTTGTCAACTGCAAAAGAGCAAGCTCTTGCAACATTTTCAAGTCTTGCTCTCCACACTGAACTTCCTGGTTCTTCACTTTCAAATTCGGAAGCAAGTTCAGACCAAGAACAAGAAGAAGAGATGGCTGCCAATGAGTTCATGGGAGACCTTGATATCCCAACAATTCCAACATCTCCTTCAAGCATCTTGCTTCCCACTGTAGCTCGAAACTATGAGCTTAAATCTTCTCATCTTAATATGTTACCTTCCTTTTATGGTTTACCTAATGAAGATCCATTAACTCATATAAAGGATATTTTTAATGTTGTTAGCTCTTTTCCCTTGACAGGAGTGACAGAGGATCAACTTCGAATGAGAGTGTTTCCATACACTTTGAAGGATAAGGCGAAATATTGGTTGAATTCTTTGAAGCCGGGATCACTCACTACATGGGCTGCCATTCAAAAGAAGTTCCTGGAAAAATACTTCTCCACGCAAAAGACCGACATGCTTAGGGATAAGATCTTGTTATTTGCACAGCAAGATGACGAGTCGTTTTGTGAAGCATGGGAGAGGTTCAATGGGCTTCTCAATCAATGTCCTCATCATGGGATTCCATTGAAGCTTCAAATGCGTATGTTTTATAAAGGACTAACCCCTTCTAGTCATAATATTGTCACAAATTTTGCAGGTGGTTCTTATAAAACCAAAACTCCAGAAGAAACGTACGAACTCTTTGAGGAAATAGCAATGGAGACCCAACATACGGATACAAGAGGTAAGCGTGTTGTTAGTGGTTCTAATGATGCTTCTAGTGTGCAGATTTCAAAACTGGAACAAAAGCTAGATGCTCTTCTTGCATTGAACTCAAGAAACCCTCCTAAGGAAGTGTGTAGCATTTGTGAAGCTCATGACCATGCTACCATAGCTTGTCCACTTGGGGCTGCATATCCAGAATTTGTGCAAGAGGAAGCTAAGGTGGTAAATTCCTACAACCAAGGTCCAAGAAATGATCCATACTCTCAAAGTTATAATCCAGGTTGGAGGAATCATCCAAACTTTTCATGGAGGAATACTCAGAATCAAGCCAATCCCCCTTCATTCCAAAAGCCACAACAAACATCATCATTGGAGGATATAGTTAAGCAGATGGCAATCAACCAATCCAATTTCCAGCAAACTACACAAGCTGCCATTGCCAAATTGGAAGTTCAAATAGGCCAAATAGCTGCTGAAATATCTCAAAGAGAGCCTGGGAAATGGCCAAGCCAAACTATGATCAATCCAAAGAACCCAGAAGCCAAGGCCATTCATGTGCTCAGATCAGGTAAGATCATTGATAATAAAGTTGATTCTAATCTTTCAAATGATGTTGTGATTATAGAAGATGAAGAGGAGGAGACCATGGCTACGAAGGAGAACAACTCAAAACTTCTCAATCTGCTCCTAAGGCCAAATCAGATTCTCAGAAATCCGATCAAGTCCAATTGCATAAAAGGGATGACAAATTTGTGCCACCACATCTTCAAGAAGATAGATATGTGCCACCCGCTCCATATGTTCCACAGATTCCATTCCCAGGCCGTCTTAAGAAAGCAAAGCAAGATAAGGCTTTTAAAGAGATTTATGATATTTTGAGTAAAGTTAATATCAATTTGCCTTTGCTTGATCTTATTGAACAGATTCCTGCATATGGAAAATTCATCAAGGACTTGAAAACTCACAAGCTCAATTTCGCTCCAAATGAAGGAGTAAAGCTCGAACCAGAATGTAAGTGCTGTGTTGCAAAGGAAGCTTCCACCAAAACTAGATGATCCTGGCAGCTTTGACATTCCCATTAACATTGGAGGCAAGAAGGTTGGAAGAGCCATGTTGGACTTGGGAGCAAGCATCAATGTTATGCCATATTCAGTTTATCAAGAGCTTGGCTTAGAAGGGATGAAGAAGACTTCAATGCGACTTGAACTAGCTGATCATTCTATAAAATATCCAAAAGGTATTGTAGAAGATATTCTAGTTCAAGTTAATACACTAATTCTCCCTGCTGATTTTGTAGTGATGGACATGGAAGATAATCCAAATGGAGATCGTGTTGATCCCATTCTCCTTGGCAGGCCATTCATGGCCACTCAGACACAATCATCAAAGTGAAAGATAGCACCCTCTCCATGACTGTTTTGGGTGAAACTTTCAATTTAAAATGCTTAATGCTCTATCTCAACCTTCTATCTCTCTTGATTCTTGCTTTTCAATTGATGTTGTGGATCATGAGGTTTCTTCCAAAATTTTGCAGAGAAAGTCTAATGATGCTCTAGAAGCTGTCTTAACACAAGAAGAGCAAGATCTTTGTGAAATGGAGTTCCAAGAAGTGGTGGCTGCCTTAGAAGTGTTTCTGCCATACCCACCATCCTTTAGGCCACCAATCGAGCCTCTTGGACCATCATCCACGAAATTGGAGCCATCCATTGTCATCCCACCAAAGCTAGAACTTAAACCTCTTCCCGATCATCTTAAATATACATATTTGGGTGCTAACGAAACTCTCCCTGTTATAATTGCTGCAGGTCTCTCCTCACATGAAGAAGAGAGCTTAATTAAAGTTCTAAAAGAGCATAAAACAGCCATTGGGTGGACCATAGCAGACATCAAAGGAATTAGTCCAAGCATGTGCATGCATAGGATTTTATTGGAAGAAGACAGCAAACCATCCCGTGATGCCCAAAGGAGGCTAAATCCCAACATGAAAGAGGTGGTTAGAGCTGAAGTTTTAAAGCTACTCGATGTAGGGATCATCTATCCAATTTCAAATTCTAAGTGGGTGAGCCCTGTGCAAGTTGTTCCAAAGAAGTCCGGAATCACCGTTGTGAAGAATGAGAAGAATGAGCTAGTTCCTACACGAACTGTCACTGGTTGGAGAGTTTGCATTGATTACAGGAAGTTGAACACATCCACTAGAAAAGATCATTTCCCCTTGCCTTTTATTGATCAAATGCTTGAACGTTTATCTGGCCATGCTTACTATTGTTTTCTTGATGGTTTTTCAGGTTATAATCAAATTCCCATTGCTCCGGAGGACCAAGAGAAAACCACATTCACATGCCCATTCGGTACATTTGCTTATAGAAGGATGCCATTTAGTTTGTGCAATGCTCCAGCAACCTTCCAAAGATGCATGATGGCAATCTTTTCAGATATGGTGGAACGATTCATTGAGGTATTTATGGATGATTTTTCAGTTTTTGGTTCCTCCTTTGATGATTGTCTTCACCACTTGTCTCTAGTGCTTAAAAGATGCCAGGAAACAAATCTGATTTTGAATTGGGAGAAGTGTCACTTCATGGTGAGACAAGGCATTGTACTAGGCCATGTGATTTCAAGCAAGGGAATCGAAGTGGATAAAGCCAAGATCGACCTCATCTTAAATCTTCCACCCCCTACCTCTGTTAAAGGAGTTAGAAGCTTTCTAGGTCATGCTGGATTCTATAGAAGGTTCATCAAAAATTTCTCAAGCATTACAAGGCCATTGTGTAATCTCCTTGCTAAGGATGCTGTTTTTGAGTTTAATGAAGCTTGTCTAGAAGCTTTTACTACCTTGAAGAGGGAGCTAACTTCAGCCCCTATTATCATAGCTCCGGATTGGTCTTTACCATTTGAAATAATGTGTGATGCCTCTGACTTTGCTATTGGTGCAGTTTTAGGTCAAAAGAAGAACAAGCTACCCCATGTGATTCATTATGCTAGCCGGACCTTGAATGATGCTCAAATCAACTACTCCACAACAGAGAAGGAGTTGCTTGCTGTGGTTTTTGCTTTAGAAAAATTTTGTTCTTACCTTGTTGGTTCTAAAGTAATTGTTTATTCTGACCATGCAGCTCTTAGATACTTGCTCACTAAGAAGGATGCCAAACCACGCTTGATTAGATGGATTCTCTTGCTGCAAGAATTCGATTTGGAGATTCGAGATAAGAAGGGATGTGAGAATGTGGTAGCTGATCATTTGAGCAGAATTGTGGTTGAAGAAAAAGGAGCAGCTGTGCTACCCTTGAATGAGACTTTCCCTGATGAACAACTATATGCTGCCCAAGTCAAAGAGCCATGGTATGCTGATTTTGTTAATTATCTTGCTTGTGGTGTCCTTAGAAATGATCTAACTTCTCAGGACAAGAAGAAGTTCTTTTCCATGGTGAAACATTATGTATGGGATGAACCTTTCTTATTCAAGCATTGCCCAGATCAACTCATTAGAAGATGTGTTCCAGAAGAAGAGCAAGAAAGCATACTTAGGCATAGCCACGAATTGGCTTGTGGAGGTCACTTTGGAGCTAAGAAAACAGCACTTAAAATTCTGCAATCTGGTTTCTTTTGGCCCACTCTATTCAAAGATGCATTTAATTTTTGTGTTAAGTGTGATAGGTGCCAAAGGATGGGGAACATAAGTCGCAGGAACGAAATGCCATTGAATAACATACTTGTTGTGGAGCTCTTCGATGTGTGGGGTATTGATTTCATGGGACCATTTCCATCTTCCTTTGGTTATACTTACATACTTGTTGCTGTTGATTATGTGTCTAAATGGGTGGAAGCCATAGCCACCAAAACCAATGATCATAAGGTGGTGCTAAAATTCTTGAAGGATAATATTTTCACAAGGTTTGGTACTCCAAGGGCTGTCATTAGTGATGGAGGCAGCCACTTCTGTAACAAACCATTCGAAGCACTCATGAAAAAGTACAACATCACCCATCGAGTCTCTACACCATATCATCCTCAAACTTCTGGCCAAGTGGAAATAAGCAATAGAGAAATTAAGCACATCCTGGAGAAGGTGGTGAACAATACAAGAAAAGATTGGGCTGTCAAGCTCAATGATGCATTATGGGCTTATAGGACTGCATATAAGACTCCCATCGGAATGAGCCCTTATCGTCTTGTGTTTGGGAAAGCATGCCACCTGCCAATGGAGCTTGAACACAATGCTTTTTGGGCCATCAAGAAGTTGAATTTTGATCTGGACAAGGCTGGCCATGTTAGAAAGTTTCAGCTCAATGAATTGGAAGAAATTAGACATGAGTCTTATGAGAATGCAAAGCTTTACAAAGAACGAACCAAGAGTTACCATGACAGAAACATTCAACGGAAAGAGTTCTCCAAAGGTATGTCAGTTCTTTTGTTTAACTCACGTTTGCGTCTCTTTCCAGGAAAATTGAAGTCTAGGTGGCTTGGGCCATTCACCGTGGTCAATGTTTCTCCCTATGGAGCTGTGGAAATTCAAAACCCTAAAGATGGCTCAACTTTCAAAGTAAATGGACAACGTTTAAAGCCATTCTATGAGGGAATTTCAGCTGGCATTCAAGCAGGCCATGTGGTGGATCAACTTGCCTTTGTACCATCAACTTAGCTGATTACATAATGTCTTGCCAAGACATTAACTAAGGCGCTTCTTGGGAGGCAACCCATGTGTTCAAGAAGAGAGGTGCTTGGTAGCGGTCGACCTGATCGCATCAAGGGGGAGTTTCTCTAAACCTTCTTCTTAACTTTTCCCCTTATCATTTACATGTTCTCAATCATCTTCACTTTGCTTTAACATTGAGGACAATGTTCAATTCAGGTCTGGGGGGAGGTTTTCAATTTTCAATTTTCTCATCCATTTGTGTTTTCAATTTTCGTTCTCTTGTCACTTTTTTTTTTTTTTAAAATGTCATACAATCAGTACTATGGAGCTGCTATTTGAGGTTTTCATATCAGAATTGTGCACTTCACAAAGCTTTTGCTCTTAGAATTCTGGTGGCTAAAGTACCATGCTCAAATTCTTGAAGGAGAATAGTGGAGACTACCCTAGTGAGCTATATCGAGCCTAATTTCTTTCTTGAGAGGGTTTAAAGTGTTTCTACTTCTCATCTCTACTCATTTTCTTCATTTCACTCTAAATGATCTCATTGTTCCATTTTGATTGAATACTAAGGATGATTTCTCTCTTTTGCAGATATCATGTGCTTGCTCTCACCCATGAATGAACTCATTGAAGTGATGCTAGGCTATGTGTGCATAACCATTCTTTGTGCTGTCTTTTCACTCTACCCATTTGTGTGTTCCATTAGCTCTCTTGTAGCCAAACACTTCAAGCCTTCTTCTTCTATCACCCTCATCATTTTCCCTACCTTTGTATCTCAATCTGAGATATTTAACCATTGCAGCCATACCCTAGCTTAGAAATATACCAAGGTGTGCCAAGATCACGTTTGAGGCAAGGAAGTTGCTGCCATGTACCTAAATAAAAATTGGTATGCATCTGTGCAATGAAGTTAAAGAAGAAGCGACCAAATCAGCAAATAAGAAAGATAAAGAGAAAGTGTTTCGATTTGATCTAAGTGTGAAAAATAAAGTCTGTGCCAGGTGATACCATGAAGTTTGCAGCCATGCCATTCTAAACCAATGATACCTTGCAGATCAAAGAAGAATGCAACCTTGGTATGTTCTTAAGTTACTTGTTTTTCCTTCCAATTCTTCCATTTCCCCTAACCTTAGCCTTTCATTACAACCTTGTAAAAGACCTAGCTGATCTTTGAGGATGTATTCATGGTTGCTGTAAGTATGTGTGTATCTCTATTCTTAGTATTTGATTCCTTTCATGAGATCTAACCAAACTTGTGCTTCTATTTCTTACACTCATTTATGCTTTCTTGAGAGAATTAAACCATAGGTTCTGAGTGATTGAGTGTTATCTGTGAGAATTAGAGTTGAAGCATGTTCTCTATTCAAGGTTTGAGTGTGCTTGCTTTGAAGCCGTGTGCCTTTGAGCTATAGCTTCCACCTTACACACTGATTGATCACCTATCTTGGCAACTCTATGGTATTGGAGGTATGACAAAAGTTTTCTTTCATTTTCATTAGTTGATTTCAAAGTTTTACTAATCACTTTGTTTTGTAGAGTCAGGAAAAGCGTTTGTGGGTATCGTTTCTGTTAAACCCTCAGGAGACACAACTCCTCCTACTAGGGATGCCTAGAGGTTTAAAGGCTTGTTGCATATGCTCAATGCAATCGAGTTACCTGCGGAAGTGGTTTAGTTAACTTCTTGTTTTGTTTTTAACTTTGTTTTGTGTTGTTTTGCTCGAGGACTAGCAAAATCTAGGTCTGGGGTATTTGATCAGTTCATAATTGTGTATCATTTTGTACCTCTCTAGCTTATGATTTGGTTATGTTATTGAGTTAAACTTGTGCTTTTAATCCCTTTTTCTGTTTGTCATTCAGTTTATTGGGCCTTAGGTAGCAATGGTGGCTTTAGATAAGAAGAGTTGCAAAGGGGTGCAAAAACGGCAGACTGAGTTAGCAATTCATTTTGGACTTATCTTTTTCATCTGAGCTTGGATTGGGCCAAATAACTTGTGGTTAGAAAGAGGAGATTCTGAACTGCAGGATGGACTACTCTAACATATCAATTGATGAAGCCAGGCCCAATTCGTGAGCCCATCAAGTTGCACCATGCTCAGGATTGCAGCCCCCAGGCTGATCAGCTGTCACCTCCTTTAAGCCATGTGCCTCACCCCAGCTGGAACTGACTTTGGCAGCCAAAAGAGGACCACATGGGTTGGCAGCCAAAAGAGGACCACATGGGTTGGCAGCCAAAAGAGGACCACATGACTTTGGCAGCAAAAGAAGACCACATGGGTTGGCAGCCCAAAGAAGACCACATGGGTTGGCAGCCACAACGCTGATCGGCTTTGAACCCATGTGAAGAAAGCTTGCAGCAGCAAAAGATGAAGGATGGTGTGGGAATATCATCATGATGTTCCTCCCTCTTAGCCCTATAAATAGAGAGGTCTTCAAGCTTCAGAAAAACACACATCCACCCCATACACTCTAGGTACACAGCCAGATACTCTAAACTGCCCCAAAACACCAAAACGCTCCAGAAAACCTCCCTTCTATTTCCTACGAATTTCCTCTCTCTCAACCATCACCACTCACTCAAACTCATCCCAAATCACCTCCATATCCTTCATACATCCTTCTAGACGTGGAGAAATTCTTGAAGAAGCATTGGACACCACAAGAACTTCAAAAAAGGGTTTCTTTTACTCTTATGGCTTTCATTATGTTTTCCCATTTCTGTTTTAGTTTCTTTTCCATTATGAGTAGCTAAATCCATAACTAGGGCTTCGATGTAACCTAACATGAATATTCTGGGTTTATAAGTTTGGAGTTTCAAGTTTGATTCATGATTCATGTTCTTATTCATTATGCTTATAAGTTAACATGCTTGTTTGAATGATTGATCACCATTAGAACTTGTTTGTTAACTATCTTGGTTTGAATTAAGAGTAGACACCATGCTTTAATTCGAATTGAACTATGAATAAGAAGAGTATGTATGGACATTCGACAACAGGGATTAGATACATGCTTGGTTGTTTAAATTGTTCTTCTATGCTTAATGGGTTCCTAATGCTTAATTTTAGGTTAGACAACAAATGATCAAATTAGGGAATTAGGAACACAAGGTTAGGACCAAACACCATGGCCTAATCATACTTTAGCTAGAATCAATCTTTGAATCTGAATTAGACTTGTTACTTGACTCCTTATAACCCAGAGTTGAATTGTTATGGTGATTCGAATGCCCTAGTCTCCAAATCCGTTTTCCAGCCCTTCAAAATCACTCTTTATTACACTTGTTTATTTGCTTTCATTTGCAATTTCAGTTTGCTCACTTCCTTTCACAATCACAATCACTCTCACTTTAAATTCTGTTTTAGACTTAACTTCCTAACTTCTTGAATTCGGTAATCTACGTACATAACTAATTTGAACTTCTCAGTCTTCGTGGGTATGACCTCGTACTTGTCTTGCTATACTACTAATTGCCCCGTACAATTGCGAGTTAACATAATATTAACAACAGAAATTTGGAGAAGGGAGGAGAAAGTGTTTGAGTGATTTGGAGAATTTGGAAGAGTAAGGAAAGTGGTGTTTGGGAACTTTGTGGATTTTGGAAGAGAGTGTTTGAGGACTTTGAGAATTTGGAAGGGAATGGGAATTGTGTTTGGGAAATGTTTTAGAGCATGGAGAACTTTGAAAGAAAATAGAGAAGTGTTTGGAGAATTTATAGAAGAAGAGAAAGGAAAAATGCTTGAGATTTATAGTACTAGGATCTTGTTACAACAATTGAGAACTACAAAGGGAAACTAAGAGAATTTGAGGGAGAGAAGGGAAGGGAGCTCTAGAGAAGTGCTTGAGAGCTCCCCCCCTTGGGGTGTTATTACAAGCTTAGAGAACTTCCCTATTTATAGGCCTAGGGGAAGTGAAAATCTGAATTCAATAATACTAATGCATACAACACTTGAATTATAAAATCTTCAATGGTTGATGCACTTGTATTAGAAAATCTTCAATGGTTGATGCACTTGTATTAGAAAATCTTCAATGGTTGATGCACTTGTATTAGAAAATCTTCAATGGTTGATGCACTTCCCCAATAAATCCCACCAGCAGCCCTAGCTCATCTTCATGTCAGCATGACCAAGCTTCCAACCAGAAATGATAGCTCATGCCTAGCTCACCATGACCAAGCATCCAACCAGCACATGCTGAGGTCAGCATGACCAGCAACTTCAAGGGCTTACAACTTGGGCTTCTCTTGATCAAATTAGGACTTTAAGACCTCGAAATTGAAGTTCAGAATGTCTTCTTTCCAGCCATATGTTATTTGGGCCAATCCAAGGTCGTATGAAGAAGTTAAGGCCGAAACAAATTTATAACTCATTTTCCACGCTGATAAGATCCATCCTGAGCATGGTTCAGTGTTTGCTAGGAAACGGACACCAGATTTATCCAATGGGGCTGAATTTTGGATATGTTATAGTACACACACATTGGAACAACTTTCATGAAGAATGTGGCCTCATTCGACCTATGTAGGTTGCTGAAACAAAGCTTGCATTATGACCTACGGAACTGGACTGGCAAGGGGCTGTAGCCATAATGAATTTGTCTTTTTAAGCTCTTCATCAATTCATCCAAATTAGGCCTTAACATGCTTGAATTGCATGAATTATGCTCTCCAAAGCCATCATTGTTACCTAAAGCTCAATTAACTGAAAGATAAACACAAAAAGGATTAAAAACACAAGTTTAACTCAAAAACATAACCAAATCATAAGCTAGAAGGGTAAGAAATAATATACAATTATGAACCGATCAAATACCCCCAAACCTAGATTTTGCTAGTCCTCGAGCAAAACAAAAAGGAAAACACAGATAAAAAAAAACAAAACAAGAAGTTAACTAGACCACTTTCGTAGGTAACTCGATTGCATTTAGCATATGCAACAAGCCTTTAAACCTCTAGGCATCCCTAGTAGGAGGAGTTGTGTCTCCTAAGGGTTTAACAGATATCGAATACCCACAAACGTTTTTCTAACTCTACAAAACAAAATGGTTTAGAAAACTTAAAAGATTGTTAGTCCTTAAGAAAAACCAAAAACAAAAACAAACATAAATACATTAACAAAAACAAAACGAAAACGAAAAACAATTACAAAAATAAAAAGAACTCAAAACAATCTTTTCGAACATTTTCTGAAGAGAAATGACTCATGCACATGACTTAAACGTTTTAACAATAAAAGCTCAATTTTTAGACATTATTTACAAAGCGGCAAAGTTCTAAACACAATATGCTCAAAGTGTAGTAGTGTGATAGCCAAATACAACAAATTCCCCAATCTTAGTTTTCACATAATTTCAAAAATCATACAAAGCATAAGTTCAACTTCAAATCTCACCAAAGTTGTCCTCTCACAAATGAATCACTCAGAAGAGGGCTATAATGCATCACTCAGTTATAAACATGAGAATAGAGTTAAACCATAAGGACTTAACTCGAAATAGAAAGATGAAGAACTTGCATTAAAATGATCTCAAGAAGGACGCCAAACACTTAAAAGTAGAAAAATGAATGCAATTCAACCACATGACATTTAAGATCAATTTAGGTCTTTAGTATAGGTTGTAATGGGGCCAAGGGTGTAAGGTGAGTAAGAAATGAAAGGTATGGATAATACAAAGTCCAAGGAACTCGCAATGTAAGAGCATAAAATAATTGTTTACAAGACTTCGAATCATCACGATTAGATTTTTTCTTTACATGATCAAAACTCCTTATACCTTCATTTACATTGATTCATACTCCTTTCTTTTAATTGAACAAACACCAATTTATTTTGAAGGCCCAAAAATGAAATTTCTTTCAATCACCACTTAACTTTTCTCTTTTCTTTCACCAATTGTGTGAATTTTTTTTTCTTCGAAATGTAACACCCATTCCCAAACTTAGTATGAAAAACACATCCCAATTTAAGCTCATGAGTTCCTTAGAAAGGTAAATATTTGTTTTTCAGGGTAAGGCGAGGAAATAAATTTGGTTAAATGAAAGAAAAGGTTTACATATAGGCTCAAAATGGTTAACAATGGAAAATCATGCTTAAGCATGCATAAGGTTAGCTTGAAAGGCACAAACGATCCAAAGAAGGCCTTAATATCATTTCTTTAAATGTCATGAAATCAAATTGCACAAGAATGAATGACTTTTAAGTGTTCAACCAAATCAATGAATACTGAGATCAAACAACAACTTAGATGACAAGAAAATAAGAGTATGTATAACACTCATGAATTGAAGTACAAGGCTCAAAAGCTCACTTTATATGGTTGGTTATATCAGTCTAATTTATGCTTCATACAATTCTTTAGATCATGTAAATCCTTTAATTGGAAAATTATGAAACAAATGGCAAGTGTAAAGAATGTTGCAAACATATCATGCTAGAACAGTGCCAATTTTTATTTTTTTTAATAAAGAAAAGAAATACTAAAATAAAATGAAATCCAATTTTTATTTAAGTCATGCAAACATTTATCACTATCTCATCAAATGTTGTTCGGAAAGTGACTCAAAAACAAAACAAGACTCAAATAGAAGAAAACAAAGCAATTTTTTTATTTTTATTTTTTTTAAAATTAAGAAAAAACAAATACATGCTAAACTCCAATACCCCCAAACCTAGAAATGAACATTGTCCTCAATGTTTAAAAATTAGCCACAAACAATGTCATAACAACAAATGAAGGGTATTAAAGCAAATAAAAATCACAAAACATACAAAAATAAAATAAAACAATTACAAAATTAAAATTACAAAAAAAAAAACAATCAAATAAAAAAAAACACGAAACAGTAAAACACTCAAAACAGTAAGCCCTAACAGATAGTCTTACTCAAACTGAAACCCAAACAATTGAAAGCCCAACCCAAAATGAAATTAACCCAACAACGGTAAAACCCGACCCAACATGAAATCTGAAGCCCACACGTTTAAATTTTAATTATAATTTTTTTTTTAATTTAAGATCAAACGTGAATTGGATTCTGAAACATGGGTCCTAATTTTGTCTCGGTTCAGTGTCAGGGACCAACAGACAGGGCGAGACACGTGTCGATGCATAGAGGCACCGCAGACTCCACAAGCAGAAATTACGGGGCCATGGAAGGCGCGACGACTTTGCTTGAACGCGTCCGTTCAGACAAAGCAAGTCGTGACAAATGAGTTGGAAACGGTTGGGTTGTGGGACTCGAGGAACGCTTGGGGATTCAGAAAATGCTTAGACGCTGCGATGGCTAAGGTTTGTCAAAGACTATGTCTATAAGAAGGAAAACGAAGGGGAAAAAAAACAAAAAACACAAACTCAGAAACACACAAAAGAGAAAACAAGCAAGAAAAAAAAAAGTGAGAAATCAAATGGCTTCTTCCTACCCCTTTTCGTTGGATCTCAACCTAGCTCCACCGACTCAAACACGAGGCCAAGCAGTAGCACCAGTATGGATGCCCTACTTTGCCTCCGCACAGGGGGCCAGTGACTGTCAATGACTCAATACTCCTGGACAACGATGTTGCCATTGGAGTTGGCAGAAATTTGGTGACTCCTAAAGATATACGTGTGTTCGGGACAAGGGATGACAACCGGGTCATGAGTGATGCCCTAGCACTGAGCATGCAGAGTCCAGCATGTGTCGCAAGTTTGGTTCATCGCCTACTGCGAAGTCCCATGAGGTAGAGGTGCTGAAAGGTCAGTGGCGGCGGAGCACAGATAGGTTGAAGAGTGTCAAAGTGCTATAAAAAGCTTGAAAAGGGAGCGGTCAAGGATAGTGGACGTGAATCGACACCAGCTAGAAGTATTGCGAGACGAGAATAAGAACCTATCAAAGATGGTAGAGTTGTACTCTCGCGACATGCGGAAACAGCTGGAGGACCTAGACCGACCGGGTAAACGCAAGAAACCAGATCGCGAGAAAAGTTATACTGAAGCTAAGATTGCGATCTTTGGGAGCTCAAGTGATGAGCCCCAAGAGGCTGTGCGTGAAGCCCCGGAAGAGGACAGCCAGAGGGCCAAACTAAAAGCTCCTATGGTTGAGACACCGAGCGCCAAGAAGAAATGATTTCTGTTTTTATTTATTTAATTTTAAAGTGTATGTTTTTTTTTTAAAAAAAAAAAATTGGGAAATAAAAAGTTATGTTATCTCAAAGAGACGAACGACTCAAATTTTAAGGAACGACAATCAAACAAAAACATGAAAACCCAAACATGCATTTTTATTTTTAGTTAAATAAACACACACAAAAAAAAACTGCTTCTTCTTTTAAGAGAAAAACTTAAGGATGACCAGTTAAGGGCCTCAGAAAAACACAGCCAGGGGATCTGGGAAGGTTGGAGGGGTCACAATGGTCCCTCTTAAAACCCAAACTTCTTAGACACCGAAGGTGCCGCCTAAAGAACTCCTAGACACTGTATAGACTGCGGTTGCTCACTGGAGTTACCAAAAGTTTAGCTCCTTCAAAGAATATCCTATGAGTTTTAAATTATACTACCTAATTAAATAAAAACAAAATAAAAATAAAAACTGAAATAAACACACAATTCAAACAAGAATTTAAAAGAAGAGTTGGGATTCTTGCACCAGGTGTCCAAGACGCATCTTTAATTTTGTCTCTTCTTCCAACTAAATTCTTGAGAAACCTGACAAACAAGAAGAAAACAATTGAAAAAAATAAAATAAAATAAAATAACAACTGAAAAAGCAAAAACACAAACATTAGAAAAAAACAGGGAGGCAAAAGTAAGTGAAAGTGTAGACATGCTCCCTTTTAAAAAAATGCGCTCGCAATTTGCGCCGGAAAAGAAGGGATCCGAGAGAAAAGAGCACAGGATAGCACCCTCGAGATCCGAAGTGCTTTCGGCTCCCTCGTCTGCATAATTCTATTTAAACTCATCTCGGTGAAGTAGAAGAGCATCCCGCATTTCTTCCTCAAATTCAGAGAAAAACATCAAAAAATCCAAAAACTAAACAATGGCATCCTCATGCACTCACCTTGATGATCTTAGCCTTGAATTGTCCCTTGCGCCACCGAATGCGCAGATAAGGGCTCCTCAAAACCATGTCTTCCCAAACTCCACATATCATCACGGTACGGCCTCAAACTTTGCTGAGGTAATACCGAACTTTTCTGAGGCGGTGTCGAACGGGCGGGTGCTCCTGGAAGGCATGATTGGCAGCAAGCTCACACCGACAGATCATCTCCATGTGGCAAAGAGGTCTGACAAAGCAGCGGTGGAGGAGTCCCACAACTTAACTGTGCTCCACGCGGTCTCGGCTACCAACCTAGGCATGCGATTATTGGCGAGGACACGGGAGTGTGCCGCGCTAGCGAGGAAGTAGCTTCCTTGAAGGCTATGGTGGCGGACTCCAGAAGCGGCTCTCCTTGCCAATCAGCACGTAGAAGCACTGCAGAGAAGAGAATGAGGACCATGTGGAGCTGCTGCAGATTCTGCAAGTAAGAGAGAATAGAGGCATGCCATGAAGATGAAGATGAAGATGATGAAGATGTTGTTTTTATTTTTAATTTATTTGAATGTTTTTTTTTATTTTAACTTTTTAACTTTTTTTCTTTGTTTGCAGTGTTTGAATGAAATAAAAATGTGTTTTTAACACTCAGAAATAAACTAACTAACCACACCACGTCAATAAATACATAAACTAACTTAACAAAACAAAACAAAGAAAACAAAGAAGTTCCAAATTGATTTTTTTTTTTTTTTTATTTATTATTATTTACAACTAACTGACCACACAAAGAAAAAAAAACAAAGAAGTTCCAAATTGCAATTTACAAGGAAAATAAATAAAAACTCAAATTTCAATTTTTTTTTAAATTTTTGTTTTTGTTTTTGTTTTTGTTTTAAAAAAAAACACACAAATATACAAGCAACTCATGGATAACCAGTTAAGGACCTCAGAAAACACAGCCAGGGGGTCCGGGAAGGTTGGAGGGGTCACAAAGGTCCCACTTAAAACCCAAACTTCTTAGACACCGAAGGTGTCGCCTAAAGAACTCCTAGACACCGTATTGACGGAGACGCTCACTGGAGTTACCACGAGTCAGCTCATATAAAAATCTTTTTAATTTTTTTTTAATAAAAGAAATAGAAAATTAAAATTACGGAAATAATAACAAAACAACTAAAGAGAAAGGATTGGAATACTCCCCCTTGAAGCGATTAGGTCGAGACGTGATGTACTTGGAGGTCGCGACTTCTCCCACTGCTCCACACTCCCCATTCTTATGATTGAGGTTACCATCTCTCTCCATTTTTATTAAGCTGTCATAAATTGCTAAAACAAACACAGAAAACTTGAAACAGAATTAAAGGATTAGGAAATAAAAACTAAAATTGAAAGGAAAATCAACACACGTCCAATTTCATGCTTCAAAGTAACAAGCAACAAAGTAATCAAACTAGCTTATGGAGTTCGTTCTTTCTCAAATATGATTATCCATATGGTGTGTGGTTTTAATCAAGTATTCAGAAAAAGCATTTAGCTATGGTGTTTAGTCTAAACACAAATTCCGAACCCATTAAGAACAAGAAGAACAAAAGAGAACTAAGTAGAATTTAAACATGGTGTTTGTCTTCAATATCTACCCATTCATTCACTAATCAGTCCAAGAGTCATATGGTGTTTATGTAAACTTGAACAAGATAATTAATTAAGAGCAAGTGAATGAAACCATAAACTAGAAATAATCAACATGCTACTTGAACCTTTTTGTTTTTGGGTGTTGTGTAAGCTGGGACTCAAACCCAGTTCTCTTGCTTGCCAGACAATTATCCTTGTCCGTTGGACTACAAACACAACTTATCAGTTAACCTCATTAACTTTAAAACATGAAAACTGTCTAGTTATACAAAAGATAAAAATAAATAAAAAGTAGAAAAACCAAATAGAATCAAACAATGTTACCGATCCCGGCAACGGCGCCAAAAACTTGTTGCGTAGATACAGCTGCACTAAAATGGATTCAGTTGCATCCTCAACTTGTGATACTCGCAAGTGCACGAACCGTTGGTAGTTTAGCGTATGTAAGTGCGAGGTCGATTCCACAGGGATTGGTGATTGAATTATCCAATTCAATTTTGCTACACAAAACAATAATGAAAACAAAAGAAACAAAACAAGAAGAAAGAATGTACATTACAAGAAAAATAAATTACAACTAAGAATACATTAAGTAGAGAATTTGAGGAAGGAAGGAAAGTGTTTGAGAGCTTGAGAATTTGGAGGAAGGTGTTTTGGGAAGCTTGAGGATTTTGGAAGGGAAAGGAAGGTGTTTGGGAAGCTTGAGGATTTTGTGAACTTGGAGAATTTGAGAACTTAGGGAAATGAGAGAAAGGTGTTTGTGAAGTGTTTGAGACATGGAGACGTTTGGAAGAGAAGGGAAATGTGTTTGGGAAATTTGGAGAAGGGAGGGGAAAGTGTTTGAGTGATTTGGAGAATTTGGAAGAGTAAGGAAAGTGGTGTTTGGGAACTTTGTGGATTTTGGAAGAGAGTGTTTGAGGACTTTGAGAATTTGGAAGGGAATGGGAATTGTGTTTGGGAAATGTTTTAGAGCATGGAGAACTTTGAAAGAAAATAGAGAAGTGTTTGGAGAATTTATAGAAGAAGAGAAAGGAAAAATGCTTGAGATTTATAGTACTAGGATCTTGTTACAACAATTGAGAACTACAAAGGGAAACTAAGAGAATTTGAGGGAGAGAAGGGAAGGGAGCTCTAGAGAAGTGCTTGAGAGCTCCCCCCCTTGGGGTGTTATTACAAGCTTAGAGAACTTCCCTATTTATAGGCCTAGGGGAAGTGAAAATCTGAATTCAATAATACTAATGCATACAACACTTGAATTATAAAATCTTCAATGGTTGATGCACTTGTATTAGAAAATCTTCAATGGTTGATGCACTTGTATTAGAAAATCTTCAATGGTTGATGCACTTCCCCAATAAATCCCACCAGCAGCCCTAGCTCATCTTCATGTCAGCATGACCAAGCTTCCAACCAGAAATGATAGCTCATGCCTAGCTCACCATGACCAAGCATCCAACCAGCACATGCTGAGGTCAGCTTGACCAGGAACTTCAAGGGCTTACAACTTGGGCTTCTCTTAATCAAATTAGGACTTTAAGCCCTCGAAATTGAAGTTCAGAATGTCTTCTTTCCAGCCATATGTTATTTGGGCCAATCCAAGGTCGTATGAAGAAGGTAAGGCCGAAACAAATTTATAACTCATTTTCCGCGCTGATAAGATCCATCCTGAGCATGGTTCAGTGTTTGCTAGGAAACGGACTCCAGATTTATCCAATGGGGCTGAATTTTGGATATGTTATAGTACACACACATTGGAAAAACTGTCATGAAGAATGTGGCCTCATTCTAGCTATGTAGGTTGCTCAAACAAAGCTTGCATTATGACCTACGGAACTGGACTGGCAAGGGGCTGTAGCCATAATGAATTTGTCTTTATAAGCTCTTCATCAATTCATCCAAATTAGGCCTTAACATGCTTGAATTGCATGAATTATGCTCTCCAAAGCCATCATTGTTACCTAAAGCTCAATTAACTGAAAGATAAACACAAAAAGGATTAAAAACACAAGTTTAACTCAAAAACATAACCAAATCATAAGCTAGAAGGGTAAGAAATAATATACAATTATGAACCGATCAAGTAGGCGATGAACCAAACTTGCGACACATGCTGTACTCTGCATGCTCAGTGCCAGGGCATCACTCATGACCCGGTTGTCATCCCTTGTCCCGAACACACGTATATCTTTAGGAGTCACCAAATTTCTGCCAACTCCAATGGCAACATCGTTGTCCAGGAGTATTGAGTCATTGACAGTCAGGCCCCGTGCGGAGGCAAAGTAGGGCATCCATACCTGGTGCTACTGCTTGCCCTCCGTGTTTGAGTCGGTGGAGCTAGGTTGAGATCTAACGAAAAGGGGTAGGAAGAAGCCATTTGATTTCTCAGTTTTTTTTTCTTGCTTCTTTTCTCTTTTGGGTTTCTGAGTTTGTGTTTTTGTTTTTTCCCCATTCTTTTTCCTTCTTATAGACATAGTCTTTGACAAACCCTAGCCAGTGCAGCGTCTAAGCATTTTCTGAATCCCCAAGCGTTCCTCGAGTCCCACAACCTTCTCGCTTTCCAACCACACCCAACTCACTTATCACGACGTGACCTTTCTGAACGGACGCGTTCAGCAAAGTCGTCGCGCCTTTCCATGGCCCCGTAATTTCTGCTTGTGGAGTCTGCGGCGCCTCTATGCGTCGACACGTGTCTCGCCCTGTCCGTTGGTACCTTACACTGAACCGAGACATCATGACCCATGTTTTAAAAAAATAATCCCGCTCTTTGTGTTTCTAATCACGGTTCGATAGTTTGTTTTTACAAAACTAAAATAAATAATAAAAAAATTAAAAGCCGGAAATGAAAACAAATTGTGGGTCGGGTTTCACTTTAGTTTGGGTTTCTAAGTGGGTTAAATTCACCGTGGTTTGTGTTTTGAAATTGTGGGCTTTGGGCTTCAAAATATTTTTGGGTTTCAGAATTATGTGATTAGGGTTTACTGTTTTATTTTTATTTTTTTTGTTTGTTTGATTGTTTGTTTTGTAATTTTTATTTTGTAATTATTTTATTTTATTTTTGTATGTTTTGTGATTTTTATTTGCTTTAATACCTTTCATTTGTTGTTATGACATTGTTTGTGGCTAATTTTTAAACATTGAGGACAATGTTCATTTCTAGGTTTGGGGGTATTGGAGTTTAGCATGTATTATTTTATTTTTTTTCTATTTGAGTTTTGTTTTTGTTTTGAGTCACTTTCCGAACACTTATGATGAGATAGTGATAAATCTTTGCATGACTTAAATAAAAATTGGATTTCATTTTATTTTAGTGTTTTTTATTTATTAAAAATATAAAAAAAAATAAAAAATTTTGGCATTGTTCTATCGTGATATGTTTGAAACCTTTGCACTTGCCATTTGTTTCATAATTTTCCAATTAAAGGATTTGCATGATCTAAAGAATTATATCAAGCATAAATTAGACTTATATAACCATATAAAGTGAGCTTTTGAGCCTTGTCCTTCAATTCATGAGTGTTATATACATACTCTAATTTTCTTGTCGTCAAAGTTGTTGTTTGATCTCATTATTCATTGATTTGGTTGAACACTTAAAAGTCATTCATTCTTATGCAATTTGATTTCATGACATTTAAGAAATGATATTAAGGCCTTCTTTGGATCGTTTGTGCCTTTCAAGCTAACCATATGCATGCTTAAGCATGATTTTCCATTGTTAACCATTTTGAGCCTACATGTAAACCTTTTCTTTCATTTACCAATTATATTTCCTCACCTTAGCCTGAAAACAAATATTTACCTTTCTAAGGAACTCATGAGCTTTAATTGGGATGTGTTTTTCATACTAGGTTTGGGAAGAGGTGTTACATTTCAAAAAATATATATATTCACACAATTGGTGAAAGAAAAGAGAAAAGTTGTGATTAGGTGGTGGTTCATTGAAATTTTCATTTTTGGGCCTTCAAAATAAATTGGTGTTTGTTCAATTAAAGGGAAGGAGTATGAACCATTGTAAATGAAGGTATAAGGAGTTTTGATTATGTAAAAGAAAAAAATCTAATCGTGATGATTCGAAGTCTTGTAAACAATTATTTTATGCTCTTACATTGCGAGTTCCTTGGACTTTGTATTATCCATACCCTTCATTTCTTACTCACCTTACACCCTTGGCCCCATTACAACCTATGTTAAAGACCTAAATTGATCTTAAATGTCATGTGGTTGAATTGCATCCATTTTCTTACTTTTAAGTGTTTGGCATCCTTCTTGAGATCATATTAATGCAAGTTCTTCATCTTTCTATTTCGAGTTAAGTCCTTTATTGTTTAACTATAATCTCATGTTTATAACTGAGTGTTGCATTATAGCCCTCTTCTGAGTGATTCATTTGTGAGAGGACAACTTTGGTGAGATTTGAAGTTGAACTTGTGCTTTGTATAATTTTTGAAATTGTGTGAAAACTAAGATTGAGGAATTTGTTGCATTTGGCTATCACACTACTACACTTTGAGCATATTATGTTTTGAACTTTGCCGCTTTGTAAATAATGTCTAGAATTGAGTTTTTATTATTCAAAACTTTTGAGTCATGTGCATGAGTCATTTCTCTTCAGAAAATGTTCGGAAAGATTGTTTTGAGTTCTTTGTGTTTTTGTGTTTGTTTTTGTTTTTTTTTTTGTTTTTGTTAATTAATGTATTTATGTTTGTTTTTGTTTTTGGTTTTGCTTAAGGACTAACAATCTTTTAAGTTTTATAACCATTTTCTTTGGTAGAGTTAGAAAAAGGTTTGTGGGTATTGATTTGTTAAACCCTCAGGAGACACAACTCCTCCTACTAGGGATGCCTAGAGGTTTAAAGGCTTGTTGCATATGCTAAATGCAATCGAGTTACCTACGAAAGTGGTTTAGTTAACTTCTAGTTTTGTTTTTAACTTTGTTTTGTGTTGTTTTGCTCGAGGACTAGCAAAATCTAGGTTTGGGGGTATTTGATCGGTTCATAATTGTATATTAATTCTTACCCTTCTAGCTTATGATTTGGTTATGTTTTTGAGTTAAACTTGTGCTTTTAATCCTTTTTGTGTTTATATTTCAGTTAATTGAGCTTTAGGTAACAATGATGGCTTTGGAGAACATAATTCATGCAATTCAAGCATGTTAAGGCCTAATTTGGAGGAATGGATGAAGAGCTTAAAGACAAATTCATTATGGCTACAACCCCCTGCCAGTCCAGTTCCGTAGGTCATAATGTAAGCTTTGTTTCAGTAACCTACATAGCTCGAATGAGGCCACATTCTTCATGAAAGTTGTTCCAATGTGTGTGTACTATAACATATCCACAATTCAGCCCTATTGGATAACTCTGGAATCCGTTTCCTAGCAAACACTGAACCATGCTCAGGATGGATCTTATCAGCGCGGAAAATGAGTTATAAATTTGTTTCGGCCTTAACTTCTTCATCCGACCTTGGATTGGCCCAAATAACATATGGCTGGAAAGAAGACATTCTGAACTTCAATTTCGAGTGCTTAAAGTCCTAATTTGATTAAGAGAAACCCAAGTTGTAAGCCCTTGAAGTTGCTGGTCATGCTGACCTCAGCATGTGCTGGTTGGATGCTTGGTCATGGTGAGCTAGGCATGAGCTATCATTTCTGGTTGGAAGCTTGGTCATGCTGACATGAAGATGAGCTAGGGCTGCTGGTGGGATTTATTGGGGAAGTGCATCAACCATTGAAGATTTTCTAATACAAGTGCATCAACCATTGAAGATTTTCTAATACAAGTGCATCAACCATTTCAGATTTTATAATTCAAGTGTTGTATGCATTAGTATTATTGAATTCAGATTTTCACTTCCCCTAGGCCTATAAATAGGGAAGTTCTCTAAGCTTGTAAAAACACCCCAAGGGGGGAGCTCTCAAGCACTTCTCTAGAGCTCCCTTCCCTTCTCTCCCTTAAATTCTCTTAGTTCCCCTTTGTAGTTCTCAATTGTTGTAATAAGATCATTCTACTCAATTTTCTTTTTATTAAATCTCATGCACTTCTCTATTCTCTTCCAAACACTCTCCAAACCCTAAACACATGTCTCTTCCCTTCCAAATTCCCCATGTTCTCCAAACACTTTCTCTTCCAAAAGTCTCCATGTCTCAAACACTTCAGACACATGTCTCAACCCTTACAAAATCCTCAAAGCTCTCAAACACATGTTCTTCCAAAATCCCCAAATTTCCCAAACACTTTCTTCTCCCTCCTCCAAGCTCTCAAACACTTTCCTTTCTTCCTCAAGTTCTCCTAATTTCTTTAATGTTCTTTTAGTTGTAATTTGTTTTTCTTGTAATGTACATTCTTTCTTCTTGTTTTGTTTCTTTTGTTTTCATTTTTGTTTTATGTAGGAAAATTGAATTGGATCATTCAATCACCAATCCCTGTGGAATCGACCTCGCACTTACATACGCTAAACTACCAACGGTTCGTGCACTTGCGAGTATCACAAGTTGAGGATGCAGTTGAACCCATTTTGGTGCAGCTCAATCTACGCAACACCACTCCAATAAGTCACGAATTGCCTTCGAACTTAAATAGTCCAATTTCGTATACCTATTGATTTCCGATTGCAGCCCAAAACTTGGGCATCATCATAATATGGTGGGAGGAGTCATTTGGTGATTTTTGAGTGAAATCCAATCGCTAGAACTACGGAATACACCAACCACTCCAATTCGAACGAACTGCCTTTGAACTTGAATTGTCCAATTTCGTACACCTATTGAGATCCGATTCGAGCCCAAAACTTGGGCATCATCATAATATGGTGGGAGAAGTCATTTGGTGAGTTTTGAGTGAAATCCAATCGCTAGAACTACGGAATACACCAACCACTCCAATTCGGAACGAACTGCCTTTGAACTTGAATAGTTCAATTTCGTACACCTATTGATTTCTGATTCGAGCCCAAAACTTGGGCACCATCATAATATGGTGGGAGGATTCATTTGCTGAGTTTTGAGTGAAATCCAATCGCTGGAACTACGAATACACCAACCACTCCAATAAGTCACGAATTGCCTTTGAACTTAAATAGTCCAATTTCGTACACCTATTGATTTCCGATGGAGCCCAAAACTTGGGCATCATCATAATATGGTGGGAGGAGTCATTTGGTGAGTTTTGAGTGAAATCCAATCCCTAGAACTACGGAATACACCAACCACCCCAATTCGGAACGAACTGCCTTTGAACTTGAATTGTCCAATTTCGTACACCTATTGATTTCCGATTTCAGCCCAAAACTTGGGCATCATCATAATATGGTGGGAGGAGTCATTTGGTGAGTTGTTGTGTCGGATTCACTTGCACCAAAATGGATTCAGCTGCATCCTCAACTTATGATACTCGCAAGTGCACGAGCCGTTCGGTAGTATAGCATATGTAAGTGCGAGGTTCGATCCCACGAGGATTGGTGATTGAATGATCCAATTCATTTTCCCTACACAAAACAGAAATGAAAAAGAAAGAGAAATAAATAAAACAAGAAAGAAAGAAAAGAAATTAACTCAAGCAAATAAGTTCCCAAGTTCAATTAGATTAACGGATTGATTCTAGCTAAAGTATGATTAAGCCATGGTGTTTGGTCAAAACCTTGTGTTCCTAATTCTCTAATTTGATCATTTGTTGTCTAACCTAAAATTAAGCATTAGGAACCCATTAAGCATAGAAGAACAATTTAAACAACCAAACATGTATCTAATCCCTGTTGTCGAATGTCCATACATACTCTTCCTATTCATAGTTCAATTCGAATTAAAGCATGGTGTATACTCTTAATTCAAACCAAGATAGCTAACATGCAAACCTAAATGGTGATCCATCATTCAAACTAGCATATTAACTTATAAGCATAATGAATAAGAACAAAAACCATAATTGAAACTTGGAAACTAATTAAACTTGAATACTTAAGAAAGAATGTACATTACAAATAAAATTAAAGTAGAACTTGAAAACTTGAAGGAAAATTTACTAAAATCAATTTATTACAACAATTGACAACTTGAAAGGAAACTAAGAGAATTTGAGGGAGAGAAGGGAAGGGAGCTCTAGAGAAGTGTTTGAGAGCTCCCCCCTTGGGGTGTGATTTATGAAGCTTGAAGACTTCTCTATTTGTAGGGCTAAGAGGGAGGAACATCATGATGAAATTCAACACCACCATTCCTTCTTTAATACAACCCATAACTCCCACCTCATCTTGTCTATGTTAGTGTGGTTGGAATCAACTCCATCCCATACTTATTTTGCTGCAACTCAAGCTTTCTTCACATGGGTTCAAAGGTGATCAATTGTGGCTGCCCTTTTGCTGCCAACCCATGTGGTCTTCTTTTGGTTGTTGAACAAAAACGAGTCTTCTGAACCAGTCTTGGTGTAGGAAGGCTAGAGGTTTCACCACTTATCCAATGTGGCTCAAATTTGGATATGTTGTACTAGACACCCATTGGAACAACTTCTATGAAGGCACGTTTTGGCCACTTCAAGTTGGCTGCCGAAACAGGGACTGGATTTGACTTCATTTCATTTCATTTCTTTCTTTGGCTTCACATGTGATAAGTTCATAATTTCACACATTTGCTTGCCTTCATTACTTAGTAATTTTGTTTAGTTTCTCTTTATTTCGAGTCACTTATCTATGTTTGTGTGTTCTGTAGGTTTCGGACTTATCTTCTTCATCCAAACTTGGATTGGGCCAATACTTGTGTGGTTGGATCAATGACATTCTGAACTTGAAAATGGACATCTTAAAGTCATCATTTGATTCAGCCCAACCCAATTCGTGAGCCCATGGAAATACACATCATGCTGACATATGGATGAGCTGATGGATGCTTGGTCATGGTGAGCTAAGCATGAGCTATTGGTTTCTGGATGGAAGCTTGGTCATGCTGACATGTTGATGACCTAGGGCTGCTGGTGGGCTGCTAGTGGGATTTAGTGGAGTAACCATTTCTGATTATCTAATGCAAGTGTGTTAGGTCATTGCCATATTCAATTCAGATTTCTCACTCCCATCTCCCTATAAATACCACTTCCATTCCACCTTCAATTCACATTCACATTTAGATTCAGAGACACATTCACTCATCCATTACTCCCATACACACATTCACCACAAAGAGAGAAGAGAGCTAGTTGCAAAGGAGGAAGAGCTAGGAGCTGTCCTGGAAACTACCTTGCTGCCACCAGCTAGTTCTTCTATTCTCTTTACTCTATCTATGTATTTCTTATTTTCTGTATTCATAATTATGTTTAACTAATCCATTTTGTTAGGGCTTAGGATGAAGCCCTAGTTATGAATATTCAATGTTATGGATGATTTCATAGTTAATTGATTTCCTTGCTTTCATTATCAAGTTGTTAACCTCCAGTTTATTATGTGCTTGATGTATGTTTTCTTGGAGTAGCTAACTAGGATTTTATGCATCTAGCACAGGTTGGGAAGGGGTTTAGATTCACCAATTCTACTCTCCTTTCACAAGCAACACATGAATGGCCTAAGAATCATTCAAGGGGTTAATAACCATAAGTTGACTAGGACAGATACCATGTTCTAGGACTTGTGTGATTATCATATTCTCAAGGAACTTAATGACTCTTGTATGCTTTATTCTAAGTAGATACCATGCTTAGGTTGCATATAAGGGATCAGGTGTTGTGTAGGTACCATGCACAATCACATGCCTTAGGAGAATCATGCATCCTGCACCTAGATACCATAGGCTTGTATGCGATAATCTATTGTTAATGAAGCTTGAGTCAATTTCTATGCATTCATAACTTGGATAGGAAGACTAGAGGTGGATTCCAAGGCTCTAACACTTCTCAATCATTGTTTCACAACTTGTTCATTGCTGCCATTGTTTACTTTCCAGCAACTTCATTTCACTTCCTTGTTATCATTTCAACAAAAAAAACCCCCCATTTTGAGTGCGTGTGTGGTGCTAGGATTCTGTCCTAGACCTTGCCATTTGTTAGTTTGTTAGTTTTCTGTTTTCCAGCATTCTAAGTAATTTAATTTGCAACCAAGTTACCATTCTCCGTGGGATCGACCTCGTATTTACATAAGCTATACTATAAACGGTTCGTGCACTTGCAAGAATTAAAGTTGCTGTTTTTAATAACTCATTTTAGTTGTTAGGAATAGGCTCAACAAGTTTTGGCGCCGTTGCCGGGAACCGGTAACGATGGTACTATAGTTAGATTACTTTGCTTGTTTCTGTTTTTGTTAAGTTTTAATTTTTTTAATTTCGTTGGTTTTTCTTTCTGTATTCAGTTTTTCTTTGTTATCTCCATTTGAAGGCACTAATTTGGTTCTTGTGTGTGCATATATGTCTGAATCTGAAACTGAGCCACTATCACCAAGAGCTGCTGTTGTACGTGCTGGTTTGAGGAGGAATTACAGTTCTTCAAGCGTTGAATCTAAGAGCTACGAATCTAAAGGTTCAAGCAAGATGGCAGAGATTCCAAACAACAACAACAATAATGATGAAGGAGGTGGTGCGCTTGTTGCCCAACCTCGAAACCCTGCGTGAATTTTCCATTCCCAAAGTCACTGATCAACCTTCGTGCATCGTCTATCCTCAACTTACAATTGACAGGTTTGAGCTTAGAAGTGGTATGATTCATCTTCTTCCAACTTATTATGGTAATACCACTGAGGATCCTTACATGCATGTTAAGCAATTCTTTGAAATATGTGCTACAATCAAAATTCAAGGACTTGATGATGAGCAGATTAAGATGAGGCTATTCCCATTCAGTTTAAAAGATAAGGCTAAGTCTTGGTTATATTCTTTGCCTAATGCTTCAATTCGTACTTGGGAAGAGCTTTCTAATAAGTTTTTGCAGAAATTCTTTCCAGCTCAAAAGACTAACAAGATTAGAAAGGAAATTCTTGGTTTCACACAAAGAGAAGGAGAAGCTTTTCATGAATGCTGGGAGAGGTACAAGGAGATGATGAGATCTTGCCCACACCACAACATAGAGAGTTGGATGCAAATGCAATCTTTCTATGAAGGTTTGCTTGATTCTGAAAGGATGATGGTAGATGCAACAAGTGGAGAAGGATTGATGAACAAAACAGCAGATGAGGCTTTTACTCTCTTTGAATCTTTGAGTGCTAACTCTCAACAATGGAGCTACAATAAAGGAAGAGGAGCTCCTATGAAAGCCAGCTCTGAGGTAAGTACTAATAATGAGATGAATGCAAAACTTGATGTTATGTGTTCCTTGCTTCAACAGGGCGGTGACTGGCCCTCTAGGAAACAAAGTGGAAGTTCAAGGCCAATCTTTTGCGGACCACATGCTAGAGCAAGCAAATGCCCTTCAAGGAAGGAATCCTCAGAATGATCCTTACTCAAACACATACAATCCAGGTTGGAGAAATCATCCTAATTTCAGGTGGAGCAATAATTCAAATGTGCAACAATCTCAAGGACCTCCCCCAGGATTCCAAATACAACAAAGGCAATTCCAGCAAGCTCCCCAACAAGTGCAAGAGCAAAGGGGTGATCAAATGGGGGAATTGCAAGACATGTTCAAGAAGTTCATGGGGCAGCAGATGCAAACCAATCAGAATCTTCAAAATGCAGTGAACAAACTAGAAGTGCAAGTTGGGCAGATTGCATCCTCCATGAGTAATAGAGCATCTGGAACTTTTCCGGAGCCAAACGGAGGTTAATCCAAGGCATCATGAGCAAGTTAAAGCGGTGCACATCTTGAGAAGTGGTAAACAAGTTGATAATAAGGTTGGAGATGCCAATGAAGAGCAAGAAGAGGGAGAAAATGTGGAGATCATTCAGCCACCACAAGGGCAGCCCAGGTTCCCCCAAACAGCACCTCAATGCTCCTGGAAAGAGCACAGGCCTTAAGGTATCATCTAATGCTGATCAAGTTCCAATTTCAACTAATGCTTTTAGGCCTATTGCACCCTTTCCCAGCAGGTTATCAAAGTCAAAGAAAGATCAAGGCTTGGATGAGATAATGGAAATATTCAAGAAGGTGCAAATCAACATCCCACTACTCAGTGCCATTGCTCAGATTCCAAAGTATGCAAATTTTTTGAAGGATCTATGCACTAACAAGAGGAGATTCAAAGAGCATGAACAAGTTGCATTAAGTGAAGAGGTGAGTGCAGTCTTACAAAGAAAGCTACCTCCAAAGCTAAAGGATCCAGGTTCGTTTTCTATACCTTGTATGGTTGGTGATTTCAAGATTCCAAAAGCTTTGCTTGATCTCGGTGCATCCATTAACCTTATGCCATATCATGTTTATGAGAAACTTAACCTTGGTGAGTTGCAAGCCACATCTGTGAGCATTCAATTGGCAGATAGAACTATTAGGTACCCCAAGGGCATTCTAGAAGATGTTTTGGTGAGAGTCGATGGCTTAATCTTGCCAGCTGATTTCTTAGTCTTGGAGATGGAAGAAGCACCAATTCCTGACAATGAATTGCCCCTCATCTTTGGCCGACCCTTCATGGCTCCTGCTAAGACCACGATCGATGTAGCGCAAGGCACTCTCACCATGACCGTTAATGGAGAAACTGTTGCTTTCAAAGTGTTTGATGCCACGAATCTGCCAAATGATGTTCAAGATTGTTTTCAAATTCAAGTATTGGACAATCCAGGGGAAGGAGAGATTTGATGGTCTTTCATATTCACTAGAAGCATGCTTGCTGCAAGGAGTAGATAAGGAGGAGCAGGGGGCTGCCCACATCTTCAATGCTACAATTCCTACACACAAGGGGCTGCCCAAATTTGGAGATACTCCAATCATTCCTCCAGTTCTTTGCGATTCTGTTCATAATCAAAAAAGGAAAACAAAAGCAGCATGGAAACGATGGAAAAAGAAAACAAGCTTGGTGACCAATCTTGCAGTGCATGAGGTGTCAATTGAGCCCAAACCCCCCCATTCGCTATAGCAAGTTTGGATGTCCGGCTGAAGACATGAAACTTAGCGCTTCTTGGGAGGCAACCCAAGGTGACGAGGAGAAGATACAACGTGCAAGAAGCTGTTTGCGTCCTAATCGCTTCAAAGGGGAGTTGTTTTCTAAACTCTAACATTTGGTTTTATCTTTTCCTTATCTTCTTTCCTTCATTTATGAGGCATTGCTTGTTCTTACACTCTAACCATTGAGGACAATGTTTCATTTAAGTTTGGGGGGAAGAATTTATGTTGTTTCAAATTGTCAAATTTTAAAATTTTTAAGTGTGTCTAGTGTCTAAAAATGCAGGATTTTGTGTGTTGTTTTGTTATCCTTCCAAACACCTATGATAAGACTTGGATTTAACTTTAATATGGTTTTTCAGAAATTGATAGTCATTGTTTAAGGCCTGTGTGTGATTCTGAGTTAACTTTGTCTTGCATGCCATCCTTGCACTTATTGAGCACTTTGCCAAGTTAGTCCAATTTCTTGCTACTTGGAGATGTTATGCAATTCTACTTATCTCATGATCTGGTTTCGTACTCTAGAACTTATTTGAATATCTCTTGAGACATTCTGTTGCCATACAATGCTTAGGAAGTGATTTAGGCCATGTTTAAACCGTTTGAGCTTTTCTAACCATCCCTCTACATGTATTCATCCCTAGTCAACCCATTTGAGCCTACGTTAAGCCTTTCTTTGTGTAAACCATTCCTACCATAATAAATCTCTGTTTCTTATCTTTACCTACTCTTTGAGCAATTAAAGCTATCTTCAAAAGAGAGTCATAAAGATGCAAGGTTTTTAGGAGCAAAAGTGATTCTTGAGTGCCATAACCCAAGTGTTGAAAAGAAATAAGTTTGGGGGTATTGGTAACTAATCAAAAGAGGTAATGAAGTGTGACCAATGTAGTCACGGCCCTAGGGTGTTATAAGGAGAAGATCATGGTGATCTAGGGTAAAGAGCCACAAAATTAGGCCAAATTAACACATTTGAAGTGCTGAAATTATGTTGAAAATCTGCTCATGTACGTGTTCCTTGCTTGTTACAAAGTTCAGTAATCTCTCATCCTTTCACATATGCTTTAGTTATGCTCAAAATGTTGTTATATCTCCATATCTCCTCTTTCATTCAACCACTACCCTAAGCCTCATTACAACCCTTGTAAAGTCCTTTTGATCCTTGGTACTGTATGGTATTATTGTGGAGAGCTGATTTGATAACGAGGTTATGGGGCTCGAAATTCTTGATTGTGCTCTAAGTGTGTGCGCATGTACTTATTTGAGTTGCAGGTGTTGTTCTGATTTGGCATTCACACACTACACGTAAGGATGTCATTGTAAGCTTTGCACACTCTTGAATCATGTGTGGAACTTAGATTGTGATTGTTGTGTTTCTTTGGAACCATATACTTTGGTGATTATTTGAGGATATTGTTTGGAAGGCTAGCTGCTTATTTTCTGTTTTCTAAGTTGTGGTTTTATTTTGTTTGCTCGAGGACTAGCAAAGTCTAAGTTTGGGGGTATTTGATAAGTTCATAATTTCACACATTTGCTTGCCTTCATTACTTAGTAATTTTGTTTAGTTTCTCTTTATTTCGAGTCACTTATCTATGTTTGTGTGTTCTGTAGGTTATGGGAGCAAGAGATCACATTTGACACAATCCATGCATATTAAGGGCTGATTGGCATGAGAGGAATACACTTGAGGCATTTGAAGCAAATTGGTGCAAAACGTGCAAAAACTGGAGCCTGAGTTAGAAGTTCATTTTGGACTTATCTTCTTCATCCAAACTTGGATTGGGCCAATACTTGTGTGGTTGGATCAATGACATTCTGAACTTGAAAATGGACATCTTAAAGTCATCATTTGATTCAGCCCAACCCAATTCGTGAGCCCATGGAAATACACATCATGCTGACATATGGATGAGCTGATGGATGCTTGGTCATGGTGAGCTAAGCATGAGCTATTGGTTTCTGGATGGAAGCTTGGTCATGCTGACATGTTGATGACCTAGGGCTGCTGGTGGGCTGCTAGTGGGATTTAGTGGAGTAACCATTTCTGATTATCTAATGCAAGTGTGTTAGGTCATTGCCATATTCAATTCAGATTTCTCACTCCCATCTCCCTATAAATACCACTTCCATTCCACCTTCAATTCACATTCACATTTAGATTCAGAGACACATTCACTCATCCATTACTCCCATACACACATTCACCACAAAGAGAGAAGAGAGCTAGTTGCAAAGGAGGAAGAGCTAGGAGCTGTCCTGGAAACTACCTTGCTGCCACCAGCTAGTTCTTCTATTCTCTTTACTCTATCTATGTATTTCTTATTTCTGTATTCATAATTATGTTTAACTAATCCATTTTGTTAGGGCTTAGGATGAAGCCCTAGTTATGAATATTCAATGTTATGGATGATTTCATAGTTAATTGATTTCCTTGCTTTCATTATCAAGTTGTTAACCTCCAGTTTATTATGTGCTTGATGTATGTTTTCTTGGAGTAGCTAACTAGGATTTTATGCATCTAGCACAGGTTGGGAAGGGGTTTAGATTCACCAATTCTACTCTCCTTTCACAAGCAACACATGAATGGCCTAAGAATCATTCAAGGGGTTAATAACCATAAGTTGACTAGGACAGATACCATGTTCTAGGACTTGTGTGATTATCATATTCTCAAGGAACTTAATGACTCTTGTATGCTTTATTCTAAGTAGATACCATGCTTAGGTTGCATATAAGGGATCAGGTGTTGTGTAGATACCATGCACAATCACATGCCTTAGGAGAATCATGCATCCTGCACCTAGATACCATAGGCTTGTATGCGATAATCTATTGTTAATGAAGCTTGAGTCAATTTCTATGCATTCATAACTTGGATAGGAAGACTAGAGGTGGATTCCAAGGCTCTAACACTTCTCAATCATTGTTTCACAACTTGTTCATTGCTGCCATTGTTTACTTTCCAGCAACTTCATTTCACTTCCTTGTTATCATTTCAACAACAAAAACCCCCCATTTTGAGTGCGTGTGTGGTGCTAGGATTCTGTCCTAGACCTTGCCATTTGTTAGTTTGTTAGTTTTCAGTTTTCCAGCATTCTAAGTAATTTAATTTGCAACCAAGTTACCATTCTCCGTGGGATCGAACAGTATTTACATAAGCTATACTATAAACGGTTCGTGCACTTGCGAGAATTAAAGTTGCTGTTTTTAATAACTCATTTTAGTTGTTAGGAATAGGCTCAACAACATGCATGCACATGCTTCTCTTTAGTAGCTCAAAAGCTGATATCCAGCTCCAAAGTGATCTGCCAATTCAATTCCCATGTTCAAAGGCTGAAGCAAAATGCCTCTCATCATTCCTCATTCTTCTCTCTCTCCTTTCCACCATGGCACTTTAACCTTTGTCTCTTCCTTGTCCCCTTTGCCATGATGAATTTTTGTCTTCACAAATATGCTCTTGCTTTCTCTTTAATAGCTGGAATGCCTCCCCACTTCACTCATTATGTTGAGTACAAAGTCAGTTATAGCTAGGGAGAGGCACATGGCTAAAAGGAGGCACATGGCAAAAGCTGGCAGCAGCAAATCCTCCTGAGCATGGTGCAATGTTTTACAAATGTCCAATTGGGCTGAAATTTGGATATGTTGTAGTAGACACCCATTGGAACAAGTTTCATGAAGATCTTAACCGCATTCGAGCCCCATAGCATGCTGATCCAAGTCCAAGAAACTGACCTACGAAATTGGGCTGGAAATGGGTTGTAGCCAAAATGTGTTTGTCTTTAAGCTCTTCTTCCATTCACCCAAATCAGGCCTTAACATGCATGAATTGCATCATTTCCTATCCAAATTCATCATTGTTACCTAAATCTCAATTAACTGAAACATAAACACAAAAAGAATTAAAAGCACAAGTTTAACTCAAAAACATAACCAAATCATAAGCTAGAAGGGTACAAAATGATATACAATTATGAACCGATCATGAGTTTTGAGTGAAATCCAATCGCTAGAACTACGGAATACACCAACCACTCCAGTTTGAACGAACTGCCTTTGAACTTGAATTGTCCAATTTCGTACACCTATTGATTTCCGATTCAGAGCGCAAAACTTCGGAATCATCATAATATGGTGGGAGAAGTCATTTGGTGAGTTTTGAGTGAAATCCAATCGCTAGAACTCACGGAAATACACAAACCACAACAATTCGGAACGAACTGCCTTTGAACTTGAATTGTCCAATTTCGTACACCTATTGATTTCCGATTCGAGCCCAAAACTTGGGAATCATCATAATATGGTGGGAGAAGTCATTTGGTGAGTTTTGAGTGAAATCCAATAGCTAGAACTACAGAATACACCAACCACTCCAATTCGGAACGAACTGCCTTTGAACTTGAATTGTCCAATTTCGTACACCTATTGATTTCCGATTGCAGCCCAAAACTTGGGCATCATCATAATATGGTGGGAGGAGTCATTTGGTGAGTTTGAGTGAAATCCAATCGCTAGAGCTACGAATACACCAACCACTCCAATTCGGAACGAACTGTTAAGCTCATAATTTCATACATATACATGCCCTATTTACTTACTTCTTTTGCTTAGTGTCTTAGAATTTTGAGTTATTTGCCTCTCTTTGTGTGTTTTGTAGGCCAAGAGAGCAAAAGAGCATAATTCATGCAATCCATGATATTAAGGGCTGATTGGCATGAGAGGAATACACTTGAGGCATTTGAAGCAAAATGGTGCAAAAACGTGTAAAAGCTGGAGCCTGAGTTAGAAGTTCATTTCGGACTTATCTTCTTCATCCGAACTTGGATTGGGCCAATACTTGTGTGGTTGGATCAATGACATTCTGAACGTCAAAACGGACATCTTAAAGTCATCATTTGATTCAGCCCAACCCAATTCGTGAGCCAATGGAAATACACATCACGCGAATCGCAGGAAGATGAGCTCATTGCATGCTTGGTCATGATGAGCTAGGCATGAGCTATTGGTTTCTGAATGGAAGCTTGGTCATGCTGACATGAGGATGAGCTAGGGCTGCTAGTGGGATTTAGTGGAGTAACCATTTCTGATTATCTAATGCAAGTGTGTTAGGTCATTGCCATATTCAATTCAGATTTCCCACTCCCCTCTCCCCTATAAATACCACTTCCATTCCACATTCAACTCACATCCTGAGATCCATCATTTACACTTCCATTGTACACAAAGAGAGGGAAAGTTGAGAGTCACAAAGGGAGAGAAGGGAGAAGGCAGCAGCTGGGAGGCTTTGGCCTCCTGGCAGCCATGGAGATGATTCTTTTCCATCTCTAGCATGCTGTCCTTATCTTCTTCTGCTCCCTTTGTCTTTTATTTTCTTCTTGTATTTTCTTTGTTTTACTTTGTTTTTCTGTTATTAATTGTAATAAACATCTTGCTAGTCTTGTATCATGGTTTGAGTTTATAAAGTTTGATTTCATTCATGAATTCTTCTTCACTGTTTTAATGGAGCTGTTTTGCATCCTTTGACTGATCACCTAAGGTTTTATGCGTTATGCTATTGTTGGGAAGGTTTGGGGATCATCTTCATTCCATCCATTAGCAACTTATGTGATTTGGTTTCTAAGTCTCCTAATGTAAACACCATGCTTGGAGTCCTTGTGATGTTCAATACAATTTGATCCAAACACCATGGACTTATTTGTGAGCATCTTCATGAGTGAATCAATTTGTTTACTTGCTGCCATAAGATGATTAGAACAATTAGGGTGGATTCTAAAACCTCACCATCTTGTCTTAGTTCTTTTCTTTCTTCTTGTTTTGTTTCTCTTGTTTTCATTTCTATTTTGTGTAGGAAAACTGAATTGGATTATTCAATCACCAATCTCTGTGGAATCGACCTCGCACTTACATATGCTAAACTACCAACGGCTCGTGCACTTGCGAGTATCACAAGTTGAGGATGCAGCTGAATCCATTTTGGTGCAGCTAAATCTACACAACAAGTTTTTGGCGCCGTTGCCGGGGTATCGAACCCGGGTCACGCTTTCGACCTAATCCCTTCAAGGGGGAGTATTCCAATCCTTTCTCTTTAGTTGTTTTGTTATTATTTCAGTAATTTTAATTTTCTATTTCTTTTATTAAAAAAAAAATTAAAAAGATTTTTTATATTAGCTGACTCATGGTAACTTCAGTGAGCGTCTCCGTCAAATCCAGTGTCTAGGAGTTCTTTAGGCGACACCTTCGGTGTCTAAGAAGTTTGGGTTTTAAGTGGGACCTTTGTGACCCCTCCAACCTTCCCGGATCCCCTGGCTGTGTTTTCTGAGGCCATTAACTGGTCATCCATGAGTTACTTGTATATTTGTGTGTTTTCCTTGTAAATTGCAATTTGAAACTACTTTGTTTTTTTTTCTTTGTGTGGTCAATTAGTTGTAAATAATAATAAATTTTAAAAAAAATCAATTTGGAACTTCTTTGTTTTCTTTTTGTGTTTTTGTTTTGTTTTGTAAAGTTAGTTTATGTATTTATTTACGTGGTGTGGTTAGTTAGTTTATTTCTTAGTGTTAAAAATACATTTTTATTTCTTTTCAAACGTTACAAACAAAGTTTGAAAAAAAAAGTTAAAAAAAAAAACATTCAAGTAAATTAAAAAAATTAAAAACAACATCTTCATGGCATGCCTCTATTCTCTCTTACTTGCAGAATCTGCAGCAGCTCCACATGGTCCTCATTTTTTCTCTCCAGTGCTTCCACGTGCTGATTGGCACAGTGAGAGCCGCTTCTGGAGTCCGCCACCATAGCCTTCAAGGAAGCGACTTCCTCGCTCAGCGCGGCACACTCCCGTGTTCTTGCCAGTAATCGCATGCCCAAATTGGTAGCCGAGACCGCGTGGAGCACCGTTAAATTGTGGGACTCCTCCTCGCTTTGTCAGACCTCGTTGCCACATGTAGATGATCTGTCGACGTGAGCCTCCTGCCAATCATGCCTTCTAGCAGCGCTGCTCTCTTCGGCACTGCCTCAGAAAAAGTTCGGTATTACCTCAGTGATCGGTTCATAATTGTATATCATTTCGTACCCTTCTAGCTTATGATTTGGTGATGTTATTAAGTTAAACTTGTGCTTTTAATTCATTTTCTGTTTTGATAAGTCCATAATTTCATACACTTGCATGCCTTCTTTACTTAGTGATTTTGCTTAGTTTCTCTTTATTTTTGAGTCACTTACCTCTGTTTGTGTGTTTTGTAGGTTAAGATAGCAAGAGATAACATTTGATGCAATCCATGCATGTTATGGGCTGATTGGCATATGAGGAATATGAGCTTAAAGACAAACACATTTTGGCTACAGCCCATTTCCAGCCCAGTTTCGTTGGTCAACTTCTTGGCCTTGGATCAGCATGCTATGGGGCTCGAATGAGGTGAAGCTCTTCATGAAACCTGTTCCAATGGGTGTTGACTACAACATATCCAAATTTCAGCCCAATTGGACATTTGTGGAGTGCTCAGCCCGTCCAACACCCAACCTTGCTCAGCAGGATTTGTAGCTGCCAGCATTTTGCCATGTGACTCCTTTTAACCATGTGCCTCACCCCAGCTGCAACTCACTTTGTACCCAACATAATGAGTGAAGTTGGGAGGCTTTCCAGCTATGAATTTCTGAAGGAGCAAGTTGGCACATGTTGGAGCTATTATAGAGAAAGCATGTGCATGTGAAGCAAAGAGAAAGGAGAGAGAGAAGAAGAGGAATGATGAGAGGCATTTTTGCTCAGCCTTTGAACATGGGAATTAAATTGGCAGATCACTTTGGAGCTGGAGATCAGCTTTTGAGCTATTAAAGAGAAGCATGTGCATGCATGTAAAGCAAAAAGAAAGAAATGAAATGAAATGAAGTCAATTTCAGTCTCTGTTCGGCAGCCAACTTTCAAGGTCAAAAACGCACACTTCTCCTACTCCGATGGAAATACTTTCTTCATAGACGTTGTTCCAATGGGTGTCTACTACAACATATCCAAATTTCAGCCCCATTGGATACGTTTTGAGACCTATGGCCTTCCTACACCATGCCTGGTTCAGAAACTCATTTTTCCAGCAGCAAAAGGCACCACATGGGTTGGCAGCAAATCTGATCACCTTTGAACCCATGTGAAGAAAGCTTGTGCAGCAGAAAAAGATGAAGGATGGTGTGGGAATCCATCATGATGTTCCTCCCTCTTAGCCCTATAAATAGAGAAGCCTTCAAGCTTCAAATCACACCCCAAGGGGGGAGCTCTCAAACACTTCTCTAGAGCTCCCTTCCCTTCTCTCCCTCAAATTCTCTTAGTTTCCTTTCAAGTTGTTAATTGTTGTAACAAAATGAGTTTACTACATTTTCCTTCAAGTTTTCTTAGTTCCACTTTACTTTTATTTGTAATGTACATTCTTTCTTACGTATTCAAGTTAATTAGTTTCCAAGTTTCAATTATGGTTTTTGTTCTTATTCATTATGCTTATAAGTTAATATGCTAGTTTGAATGATTGATCACCATTTAGGTTTGCATGTTAGCTATCTTGGTTTGAATTAAGAGTATACACCATGCTTTAATTCGAATTGAACTATGAATAGGAAGAGTATGTATGGACATTCAACAACAGGGATTAGATACATGCTTGGTTGTTTAAATTGTTCTTCTATGCTTAATGGGTTCATAATGCTTAATTTTAGGTTAGACAACAAATGATCTAATTAGGGAATTAGGAACACAAGGTTTTGACCAAACACCATGGCTTAATCATACTTTAGCTAGAATCAATCCGTTAATCTAATTGAACTTGGGAACTTATTTGCTTGAGTTATTTCCTTTTTCTTGTTTTATTTATTTTCTTTTCCATTTCTGTTTTTTTGTAGGGAAATTAATTGGATCATTCAATCACCAATCCTCGTGGGATCGACCTCGCACTTACATATGCTATACTACCGAACGGCTCGTGCACTTGCGAGTATCACAAGTTGAGGATGCAGCTGAATCTATTTTGGTGCAGTTGAATCCGACACAACACTCAGCAAAGTTTGATGCCGTACCGTGATGATATGTGGAGTTTGGGAAGACAGGGTTTGGACGAGCCCTTATCTGCGCATTCGGTGGCGCAAGGGACAATTCAAGGTTGAGATCATCAAGGTGAGTGCATGAAGATGCCATTGTTTTGCTTCTGGATTTTTTGATGTTTTTCTCTGAATTTGCAGGAAGAAATGCGAGGTGCTCTTCTATTACACCAAAACGAGTTTAAATAGACTTATACAAACAAGGGAGCCGAAAGCACTTCGGATCTCGAGGGTGCTATCCTGTGCTCCTTTCTCTCGGATCCTTTCATTTCAGGCGCAAATTGCGAGCACGTTTTTTTTTTAAAGGGAGCATGTCTACACTTTCACTTACTTTTGTCTCCATGTTTTCTGATTGCTTTGTATTTTTGTCTGTTATTTCTTGTCATTTTGTTTTTCTTTTCTTTTGTTTAAATTTGGGTAAGTGTGTTTTCTTTTTTTTTTTTTTTTTTAATTTTATTCTTCTGTATTTATTTTTTTCATTGTTTTTCTTTTTAATTTCAAAATAACTTGTTTTCTTCTTGTTTGACAGGTTTCTTAAGAACGTAATTGGAAGAATAGACAAAATTAAAGATGCGTCTTGGACACCTGGTGCAAGAATCCCAACTCTTCTTTTAAATTCTTGTTTGAATTGTGTGTTTATTTCAGTTTTTATTTATTTATTTTGTTTTTATTTAATTAGGTAGTATAATTTAAAACTCATAGGATATTCTTTGAAGGAGCTAAACTTTTGGTAACTCCAGTAAGCAACCGCAGTCTATACCAGTGTCTAGGAGTTCTTTAAGGCGACACCTTCGGTGTCTAAGAAGTTAGGGTTTTAAGCGGGACCATTGTGACCCCTCCAACCTTCCCGGATCCCCTGGCTGTGTTTTTCTGAGGCCCTTAATTGGTCATCCTTAAGTTTTTCTCTTAAAAAAAAAAGCAGTTACTTGTGTGTTTACTTAACTAAAAATAAAAATGCATGTTTGGGTTTTCGTGTTATTTGTTTGATTGTCGTTCTTTAAAATTAGAGTCAATCGTCTCTTTGAGATAACATAACGTTTTTATTTCCCAATTAAAAAAAAAAACGCACATACATTTTTAAAATTAAAAAAATAAATAAAAGCTGAAATCATTTCTTCTTGGCGCTCGGTGTCTCGACCATAGGAGCTTTTAGTTTGGCCCTTTGGCTGTCCTCTTCCGGGGCTTCTGTTGTTAATATTATGTTAACTCGCAATTGTACGGGGCAATTAGTAGTATAGCAAGACAAGTACGAGGTCGTACCCACGAAGACTGAGAAATTCAAATTAGTTATGTACGTAGATTACCTAATTCAAGAAGTTAGGAAGTTAAGTCTAAAACAGAAATTAAAGTGAGAGTGATTGTGATTGTGAAAGGAAGTGAGCAAACTGAAATTGCAAATGAAAGCAAATAAACAAGTGTAATAAAGAGTGATTTTGAAGGGCTGGAAAACGGATTTGGAGACTAGGGCATTCGAATCACCATAACAATTCAACTCTGGGTTATAAGGAGTCAAGTAACAAGTCTAATTCAGATTCAAAGATTGATTCTAGCTAAAGTATGATTAGGCCATGGTGTTTGGTCCTAACCTTGTGTTCCTAATTCCCTAATTTGATCATTTGTTGTCTAACCTAAAATTAAGCATTAGGAACCCATTAAGCATAGAAGAACAATTTAAACAACCAAGCACGTATCTAATCCCTGTTGTCGAATGTCCATACATACTCTTCTTATTCATAGTTCAATTCGAATTAAAGCATGGTGTCTACTCTTAATTCAAACCAAGATAGTTAACAAACAAGTTCTAGTGGTGATCAATCATTCAAACAAGCATGTTAACTTATAAGCATAATGAATAAGAACATGAATCATGAATCAAACTTGAAACTCCAAACTTATAAACCCAAAATATTCATGTTAGGTTACATCGAAGCCCTAGTTATGGATTTAGCTACTCATAATGGAAAAGAAACTAAAACAGAAATGGGAAAACATAATGAAAGCCATAAGAGTAAAAGAAACCCTTTTCTGAAGTTCTTGTGGTGTCCAATGCTTCTTCAAGAATTTCTCCACGTCTAGAAGGATGTATGAAGGATATGGAGGTGATTTGGGATGAGTTTGGGTGAGTGATGATGGCTGAGAAAGAGGAAATTCGTAGGGAAATGGAAGGGAGGCTTTCTGGAGCTATTTTGGTGATTTGGGGCAGTTTAGAGTATTGGGTTGATTTCTGGAGTGTTGGGTTTGTGAGAATGTTTGGGGATGATTTCTGGATGTGTTGATGGAATGATGGAAGTGTGGAGGATGGCTGGAGTGAATTCTGTGGGGGTTGATGGTGTTTGGGGTTGTGGACTTCTCTATTTATAGGGCTAAGAGGGGGGAACATCATGATGAATTCCAACACCACCATTCCTTCTTTAACACAACCCATAACTCCCACTTCATCTTGTCTATGGTAGTGGGGTTGGAATCACTTTCATCCCATACGTCTTTGGCTGTTGCACCTCCAGCTTTCTTCACATGGGTTGAAAGGTGATCAATTGTGGCTGCCAACCCATGTGGTCTTCTTTTGGCTGCCAACCCATGTGGTCCTCTTTTGGCTGCCAAAGTCAGTTACAGCTGGGGTGAGGCACATGGCTTAAAGGAGGTGACAGCTCATCAGCTGGCAGCTGCAATCCTGAGCATGGTGCAACTTGATGGGCTCACGAATTAGGCTTGGCTTCATCAATTGATATGTTTGAGTAGTCCATTCTGCAGTTCAGAATCTCCTCTTTCTAACCACAAGTGATTTGGCCCAATCCAAGCTCAGATGAAAAAGATAAGTCCGAAATGAATTGCTAACTCAGTCTGCTCGTTTTTGCACCCCTTTGCAACTCTTCTAATCCAAAGCCACCATTGCTACCTAAGGCCCAATGAACTGAATGACAAACAGAAAAGGGATTAAAAGCACAAGTTTAACTCAATAACATAACCAAATCATAAGCTAGAGAGGTACAAAATGATATACAATTATGAACTGATCAAATACCCCCAGACCTAGATTTTGCTAGTCCTCGAGCAAAACAACACGAAACAAAGTTAAAAACAAAACAAGAATTTAATTAAACCACTTCCGCAGGTAACTCGATTGCATTGAGCATATGCAACAAGCCTTTAAACCTCTAGGCATCCCTAGTAGGAGGAGTTGTGTCTCCTGAGGGTTTAACAGAAACGATACCCACAAACGCTTTACTGACTCTACAAAACAAAGTGATTAGTAAAACTTTGAAATCAACTAATGAAAATGAAAGAAAACTTTTGTCATACCTCCAATACCATAGAGTTGCCAAGATAGGTGATCAATCAGTGTGTAAGGTGGAAGCTATAGCTCAAAGGCACACGGCTTCAAAGCAAGCACACTCAAACCTTGAATAGAGAACATGCTTCGACTCTAATTCTCACAGATAACACTCAATCACTCAGAACCTATGGTTTAATTCTCTCAAGAAAGCATAAATGAGTGTAAGAAATAGAAGCACAAGTTTGGTTAGATCTCATGAAAGGAATCAAATACTAAGAATAGAGATACACACATACTTACAGCAACCATGAATACATCCTCAAAGATCAGCTAGGTCTTTTACAAGGTTGTAATGAAAGGCTAAGGTTAGGGGAAATGGAAGAATTGGAAGGAAAAACAAGTAACTTAAGAACATACCAAGGTTGCATTCTTCTTTGATCTGCAAGGTATCATTGGTTTAGAATGGCATGGCTGCAAACTTCATGGTATCACCTGGCACAGACTTTATTTTTCACACTTAGATCAAATCGAAACACTTTCTCTTTATCTTTCTTATTTGCTGATTTGATCGCTTCTTCTTTAACTTCATTGCACAGATGCATACCAATTTTTATTTAGGTACATGGCAGCAACTTCCTTGCCTCAAATGTGATCTTGGCACACCTTGGTATATTTCTAAGCTAGGGTATGGCTGCAATGGTTAAATATCTCAGATTGAGATACAAAGGTAGGGAAAATGATGAGGGTGATAGAAGAAGAAGGCTTGAAGTGTTTGGCTGCAAGAGAGCTAATGGAACACACAAATGGGTAGAGTGAAAAGAAAGCACAAAGAATGGTTATGCACACATAGCCTAGCATCACTTTGTTGTGTCGGATTCACTTGCACCAAAATGGATTCAGCTGCATCCTCAACTTATGATACTCGCAAGTGCACGAGCCGTTCGGTAGTATAGCATATGTAAGTGCGAGGTCGATCCCACGAGGATTGGTGATTGAATGATCCAATTCATTTTCCCTACACAAAACAGAAATGAAAAAGAAAGAAAAATAAATAAAACAAGAAAGAAAGAAAAGAAATTAACTCAAGCAAATAAGTTCCCAAGTTCAATTAGATTAACGGATTGATTCTAGCTAAAGTATGATTAAGCCATGGTGTTTGGTCAAAACCTTGTGTTCCTAATTCCCTAATTTGATCATTTGTTGTCTAACCTAAAATTAAGCATTAGGAACCCATTAAGCATAGAAGAACAATTTAAACAACCAAGCATGTATCTAATCCCTGTTGTTGAATGTCCATACATACTCTTCTTATTCATAGTTCAATTCGAATTAAAGCATGGTGTATACTCTTAATTCAAACCAAGATAGCTAACATGCAAACCTAAATGGTGATCAATCATTCAAACTAGCATATTAACTTATAAGCATAATGAATAAGAACAAAAACCATAATTGAAACTTGGAAACTAATTAAACTTGAATACTTAAGAAAGAATGTACATTACAAATAAAATTAAAGTAGAACTTGAAAACTTGAAGAAAAATTCAGTAAACTCATTCTACTACAACAATTAACAACTTGGAAGGAAACTAAGAGAATTTGAGGGAGAGAAGGGAAGGGAGCTCTAGAGAAGTATTTGAGAGCTCCCCCCCTTGGGGTGTGATTTATTGATCGGTTCATAATTGTATATTATTTCTTACCCTTCTAGCTTATGATTTGGTTATGTTTTTGAGTTAAACTTGTGCTTTTAATCCTTTTTGTGTTCATCTTTCAGTTAATTGAGCTTTAGGTAACAATGATGGCTTTGGAGAACATAATTCATGCAATTCAAGCATGTTAAGGCCTAATTTGGATGAATTGATGAAGAGCTTAAAAGACAAACTCATTTTGGCTACAGCCCCTGCTAGTCCAGTTCCGTAGGTCATATTTCAAGCCTTGTTTCAGCAACCTACACACCTCTGATGAGGCCACATGCTTCATGAAAGTTGTTCCAATCGGTGTGTACTATAACATATCCAAAATTCAGCCTCATTGGATAAATATGGAGTCCATTACCTAGCAAACACAGAGCCATGCTCATGATGGATTTTATCAGCGCGGAAAATGAGTTAGCAAATTGTTTCGGCCTTAACTTCTTCCTCCGACCTTGGATTGGGCCAATACTTGTGTGGTTGGATCAATGACATTCTGAACTTCAAAATAGACATCTTAAAGTCTTCATTTGATTCAGCCTAGCCCAAGTTGTAAGCCCTTGAAGTTGCTGGTCATGCTGACCTCAGCATGTGCTGGTTGGATGCTTGGTCATGGTGAGCTAGGCATGAGCTATCATTTCTGGTGGGAAGCTTAGTCATGGTGACATGAAGATGAGCTAGGGCTGCTGGTGGGATTTAGTGGTGAAGTGCATCAACCATTTCAGATTTTATAATTCAAATGTTGTATGCATTAGTCTTATTGAATTCAGATTTTCACTTCCCCTAGGCCTATAAATAGGGAAGTTCTCTAAGCTTGTAAACACACCCCAAGGGGGGAGCTCTCAAACACTTCTCTAGAGCTCCCTTCCCTTCTCTCCCTCAAATTCTCTTAGTTTCCTTTCAAGTTTTCAATTGTTGTAATAAAATGAGTTTGCTGAAATTTTCTTTAAGTCTTTCCAAGTTCTACTTTACTTTTCCTTATGTAAATTCTTTTCTTTAGTATTCAAGTTTAATTAGTTTCCAAGTTTCAGTTATGGTTTTTGTTCTTATTCATTATGCTTATAAGTTAATATGCTAGTTTGAATGATTGATCACCATTTAGGCTTGCATGTTAGCTATCTTGGTTTGAATTAAGAGTAGACACCATGCTTTAATTCGAATTGAACTATGAATAGGAAGAGTATGTATGGACATTCGACAACAGGGATTAGATACATGCTTGGTTGTTTAAATTGTTCTTCTATGCTTAATGGGTTCCTAATGCTGGGTTTTAGGTTAGACAACAAATGATCAATGTTGTGTAGATTCAGCTGCACCAAAATGGGTTCAACTGCATCCTCAACTTGTGATACTCGCAAGTGCACGAACCGTTGGTAGTTTAGCGTATGTAAGTGCGAGGTCGATTCCACAGGGATTGATGATTGAATGATCCAATTCAATTTTCCTACACAAAACAAAAATGAAAACAAAAGAAACAAAACAAGAAGAACGAATGTACATTACAAGAAAAATAAATTACAACTTAGAGAACATTAAAGAGAGTGTTGAAGAATTTAGAAGAAGAGAAAGGAAAAGTAGAATGATCTTATTACAACAATTGAGAGCTACAAAGGGAAACTAAGAGAATTTGAGGGAGAGAAGGGAAGGGAGCTCTAGAGAAGTGTTTGAGAGCTCCCCCCCTTGGGGTGTTATTACAAGCTTAGAGAACTTCCCTATTTATAGGCCTACGGGAAGTGAAAATCTGAATTCAATAATTCTAATGCATACAACACTTGAATTATAAAATCTGAAATGGTTGATGCACTTGTATTAGAAAATCTTTAATGGTTGATGCACTTGTATTAGAAAATCTTCAATGGTTGATGCACTTCCCCAATAAATCCCACCAGCAGCCCTAGCTCATCTTCATGTCAGCATGACCAAGCTTCCAACCAGAAATGATAGCTCATGCCTAGCTCACCACAAGCATCCAACCAGCACATGCTGAGGTCAGCATGACCAGCAACTTCAAGGGCTTACAACTTGGGCTTCTCTTAATCAAATTAGGACTTTAAGCACTCGAAATTGAAGTTCAGAATGTCTTCTTTCCAGCCATATGTTATTTGGGCCAATCCAAGGTCGGATGAAGAAGTTAAGGCGGAAACAAATCTATAACTCATTTTCCGCGCTGATAAGATCCATCCTGAGCATGGTTCAGTGTTTGCTAGGAAACGGACTCCAGATTTATCCAATGGGGCTGAATTTTGGATATGTTATAGTACACACACATTGGAACAACTTTCACAAAGTCAGTTATAGCTTAGGGAGAGGCACATGGCTAAAAGGAGGCACATGGCAAAAGCTGGCAGCTGGAAATCCTGCTGAGCAAGGTTGGGTGTTGGACGGGCTGAGCACTCCACAAATGTCCAATTGGGCTGATATTTGGATATGTTGTAGTAGACACCCATTGGAACAAGTTTCATGAAGATCTTCACCTCATTCGAGCCCCATAGCATGCTTATCCAAGTCCAAGAAGCTGACCTACGAAATTGGGCTGGAAATGGGTTGTAGCTAAAATGAGTTTGTCTTTAAGCTCTTCTTCCATTCACCCAAATCGGGCCTTAACATGCACGAATTGCAGCATTTCCTATCCAAATTCATCATTGTTACCTAAATCTCAATTAACTGAAACATAAACACAAAAAGAATTAAAAGCACAAGTTTAACTCAAAAACATAACCAAATCATAAGCTAGAAAGGTACAAAATGATATACAATTATGAACCGATCACACTTCAATGAGTTCATTTATGGGTGAGAGCAAGCACATGATATCTGCAAAAGAGAGAAATCATCCTTAGTATTCAATCAAAATGGAACAATGAGATCATTTAGAGTGAAATGAAGAAAATGAGTAGAGATGAGAAGTAGAAACACTTTAAACCCTCTCAAGAAAGAAATTAGGCTCGATATAGCTCACTAGGGTAGTCTCCACTATTCTCCTTCAAGAATTTGAGCATGGTACTTTAGCCACCAGAATTCTAAGAGCAAAAGCTTTGTGAAGTGCACAATTCTGATATGAAAACCTCAAATAGCAGCTCCATAGTACCTGATTGTATGACATTCTAAAAAAAAAAAAAGTGACAAGAGAACGAAAATTGAAAACACAAATGGATGAGAAAATTGAAAATTGAAAACCTCCCCCCCAGACCTGAATTGAACACTGTCCTCAATGTTAAAGCAAAGTGAAGATGATTGAGAACATGTAAATGATAAGGGGAAAAGTTAAGAAGAAGGTTTAGAAAAACTCCCCCTTGATGCGATTAGGTCGACCGCTACCAAGCACCTCTCTTCTTGAACACATGGGTTGCCTCCCAAGAAGCGCCTTAGTTAATGTCTTGGCAAGACATTATGTAATCAGCTAAGTTGATGGTACAAAGGCAAATTGATCCACCACATAGCCTGCTTGAATGCCAGCTGAAATTCCCTCATAGAATGGCTTTAAACGTTGTCCATTTACTTTGAAAGTTGAGCCATCTTTAGGGTTTTGAATTTCCACAGCTCCATAGGGAGAAACTTTGACCACGGTGAATGGCCCAAGCCACCTAGACTTCAATGTTCCTGGAAAGAGACGCAAACGTGAGTTAAACAAAAGAACTGACATACCTTTGGAGAACTCTTTCCGTTGAATGTTTCTGTCATGGTAACTCTTGGTTCGTTCTTTGTAAAGCTTTGCATTCTCATAAGACTCATGTCTAATTTCTTCCAATTCATTGAGCTGAAACTTTCTAACATGGCCAGCCTTGTCCAGATCAAAATTCAACTTCTTGATGGCCCAAAAAGCATTGTGTTCAAGCTCCATTGGCAGGTGGCATGCTTTCCCAAACACAAGACGATAAGGGCTCATTCCTATGGGAGTCTTATATGCAGTCCAATAAGCCCATAATGCATCATTGAGCTTGGCAGCCCAATCTTTTCTTGTATTGTTCACCACCTTCTCCAGGATGTGCTTAATTTCTCTATTGCTTATTTCCACTTGGCCAGAAGTTTGAGGATGATATGGTGTAGAGACTCGATGGGTGATGCTGTACTTTTTCATGAGTGCTTCGAATGGCTTGTTCCAGAAGTGGCTGCCTCCATCACTAATGACAGCCCTTGGAGTACCAAACCTTGTGAAAATATTATCCTTCAAGAATTTTAGCACCACCTTATGATCATTGGTTTTGGTGGCTATGGCTTCCACCCATTTAGACACATAATCAACAGCAACAAGTATGTAAGTATAACCAAAGGAAGATGGAAATGGTCCCATGAAATCAATACCCCACACATCGAAGAGCTCCACAACAAGTATGTTATTCAATGGCATTTCGTTCCTGCGACTTATGTTCCCCATCCTTTGACACCTATCACACTTAACACAAAAATTAAATGCATCTTTGAATAGAGTGGGCCAAAAGAAACCAGATTGCAAAATTTTAAGTGCTGTTTTCTTAGCTCCAAAGTGACCTCCACAAGCCAATTCGTGGCTATGCCTAAGTATGCTTTCTTGCTCTTCTTCTGGAACACATCTTCTGATGAGTTGATCTGGGCAATGCTTGAATAAGAAAGGTTCATCCCATACATAATGTTTCACCATGGAAAAGAACTTCTTCTTGTCCTGAGAAGTTAGATCATTTCTAAGAACACCACAAGCAAGATAATTAACAAAATCAGCATACCATGGCTCTTTGACTTGGGCAGCATATAGTTGTTCATCAGGGAAAGTCTCATTCAAGGGTAGCACAGCTGCTCCTTTTTCTTCAACCACAATTCTGCTCAAATGATCAGCTACCACATTCTCACATCCCTTCTTATCTCGAATCTCCAAATCGAATTCTTGCAGGAAGAGAATCCATCTAATCAAGCGTGGTTTGGCATCCTTCTTAGTGAGCAAGTATCTAAGAGCTGCATGGTCAGAATAAACAATTACTTTAGAACCAACAAGGTAAGAACGAAATTTTTCTAAAGCAAAAACCACAGCAAGCAACTCCTTCTCTGTTGTGGAGTAGTTGATTTGAGCATCATTCAAGGTCCGGCTAGCATAATGAATCACATGGGGTAGCTTGTTCTTCTTTTGACCTAAAACTGCACCAATAGCAAAGTCAGAGGCATCACACATTATTTCAAATGGTAAAGACCAATCCGGAGCTATGATAATAGGGGCTGAAGTTAGCTCCCTCTTCAAGGTAGTAAAAGCTTCTAGACAAGCTTCATTAAACTCAAAAATAGCATCCTTAGCAAGGAGATTACACAATGGCCTTGTAATGCTTGAGAAATTTTTGATGAACCTTCTATAGAATCCAGCATGACCTAGAAAGCTTCTAACTCCTTTAACAGAGGTAGGGGGTGGAAGATTTGAGATGAGGTCGATCTTGGCTTTATCCACTTCGATTCCCTTGCTTGAAATCACATGGCCTAGTACAATGCCTTGTCTCACCATGAAGTGACATTTCTCCCAATTCAAAATCAGATTTGTTTCCTGGCATCTTTTAAGCACTAGAGACAAGTGGTGAAGACAATCATCAAAGGAGGAACCAAAAACTGAAAAATCATCCATAAATACCTCAATGAATCATTCCACCATATCTGAAAAGATTGCCATCATGCATCTTTGGAAGGTTGCTGGAGCATTGCACAAACCAAATGGCATCCTTCTATAAGCAAATGTACCGAATGGGCATGTGAATGTGGTTTTCTCTTGGTCCTCCGGAGCAATGGGAATTTGATTATAACCTGAAAAACCATCAAGAAAACAATAGTAAGCATGGCCAGATAAACGTTCAAGCATTTGATCAATACAAGGCAAGAGGAAATGATCTTTTCTAGTGGATGTGTTCAACTTCCTGTAATCAATGCAAACTCTCCAACCAGTGACAGTTCGTGTAGGAACTAGCTCATTCTTCTCATTCTTCACAACGGTGATTCCGGACTTCTTTGGAACAACTTGCACAGGGCTCACCCACTTAGAATCTGAAATTGGATAGATGATTCCTACATCGAGTAGCTTTAAAACTTCAGCTCTAACCACCTCTTTCATGTTGGGATTTAGCCTCCTTTGGGCATCACGGGATGGTTTGCTGTCTTCTTCCATTAAAATCCGATGCATGCACATGCTTGGACTAATTCCTTTGATGTCTGCTATGGTCCACCCAATGGCTGTTTTATGCTCTTTTAGAACTTTAATTAAGCTCTCTTCTTCATGTGAGGAGAGACCTGCAGCAATTATAACAGGGAGAGTTTCGTTACCACCCAAATAAGTATATTTAAGATGATTGGGAAGAGGTTTAAGTTCTAGCTTTGGTGGGATGACAATGGATGGCTCCAATTTCGTGGATGATGGTCCAAGAGGCTCGATTGGTGGCCTAAAGGATGGTGGGTATGGCAGAAACACTTCTAAGGCAGCCACTGTTGGACAGATTTTACTCTATCTATTTCTCGCAAGTGCACGAACCAATTACAGTATAGGAATGCAAGCACGAGGTCGTTCCACAGAGACTTGGATGAAAAATACTTATTACTACTACTTAGACTCACAAGTAATTCTAAGACTAAACAGAATTTAAATGAAGTTTTGTTGAGTTTGTTGGAATGAAAACTACACAAAGGAAATGCAAAACAACAAGTGACTGAAAACTACTAAAAGGGAATGCAAAATAGCAAGTTACCAGCAAGTAGTTGTTTAGAAAATTTAGAGACAAAGGAGACAAGCACTAGGGGTTCAACTTCACCATGACAATCCAATTTCAAGCTACAAGTTAACAATCACCTAAGTTGATTACAATTTCTGGAGTTCGTTCTTTCTTATGTATGATTATCCATATGGTGTTTGGTTTTAATCAAGTACTCAGAAAACACAACTTAGCTATGGTGTTTAGTCTAGGCTATGAATCTGAATCCATTAAGCTTAAGAAGAACACAAAGGAACCAAGTAAACATTTAAACATGGTGTTTGTCCTAAATGCATTACCCACTTGATCAGTTCATAATTGTATATCATTTTGTACCTCTCTAGCTTATGATTTTGTTATGTTATTGAGTTAAACTTGTGCTTTTAATCCCTTTTCTGTTTGTCATTCAGTTCATTGGGCCTTAGGTAGCAATGGTGGCTTTGGATAAGAAGAGTTGCAAAGGGGTGCAAAAACAGGCAGAACTGAGTTAGCTATTCATTTCGGACTTATCTTTTTCATCTGAGCTTGGATTGGGCCAAATCACTTGTGGTTAGAAAGAGGAGATTCTGAACTGCAGAATGGACTACTCAAACATATCAATTGATGAAGCCAAGCCCAATTGGTGAGCCCATCAAGTTGCACCATGCTCAGGATTGCAGCTGCTCAGCTGATGAGCTGTCACCTCCTTTAAGCCATGTGCCTCACCCCAGCTGTAACTGACTTTGGCAGCCAAAAGAAGACCACATGGGTTGGCAGCCAAAAGAAGACCACATGGGTTGGCAGCCACAATTGATCACCTTTCAACCCATGTGAAGAACGCTGGAGGTGCAGCAGCCAAAGAAGTATGGGATGAAAGTGATTCCAACCCCACTACCATAGACAAGATGAAGTGGGAGTTAGGGGTTGTGTTAAAGAAGGAATGGTGGTGTTGGAATTCATCATGATGTTCCCCCCTCTTAGCCCTATAAATAGAGAAGTTCACAACCCCAAACACCATCAACCCCCACAGAATTCACTCCAGCCATCCTCCACACTTCCATCATTCCATCAACACATCCAGAAATCATCCCCAAACATTCTCACAAACCCAACACTCCAGAAATCAACCCAATACTCTAAACTGCCCCAAATCACCAAAATAGATCCAGAAAGCCTCCCTTCCATTTCCCTACGAATTTCCTCTTTCTCAGCCATCATCACTCACCCAAACTCATCCCAAATCACCTCCATATCCTTCATACATCCTTCTAATTGAACTCGACACCATGCTTGAATTCGAATTGAACTATGAATAAGAAGAGTATGTATGGACATTCAACAACAGGGATTAGATACATGCTTGGTTGTTTAAATTGTTCTTCTATGCTTAATGGGTTCCTAATGCTTAATTTTAGGTTAGACAACAAATGATCAAATTAGGGAATTAGGAACACAAGGTTAGGACCAAACACCATGGCCTAATCATACTTTAGCTAGAATCAATCTTTGAATCTGAATTAGACTTGTTACTTGACTCCTTATAACCCAGAGTTGAATTGTTATGGTGATTCAAATGCCCTGGTCTCCAAATCCGTTTTCCAGCCCTTCAAAATCACTCCTTATTACACTTGTTTATTTGCTTTCATTTGCAATTTCAGTTTGCTCACTTCCTTTCACAATCACAATCACTCTCACTTTAATTTCTGTTTTAGACTTAACTTCCTAACTTCTTGAATTCGGTAATCTACGTACATAACTAATTTGAACTTCTCAGTCTTCGTGGGTATGACCTCGTACTTGTCTTGCTATACTACTAATTGCCCCGTACAATTGCGAGTTAACATAATATTAACAACACCACTCATTCACTAATCGGTTCAAGAGTCATATGGTGTTTATGTAAACTTGAACTAGATAACCAACATGCATGTGTTCATAATGGCCAGTTAATTAAACATGCATAAAGATTCAACTAAGAACAAGTGAATGAGACCAGAAAATTAGAAGTAATCAACAAAGGGTAACATTAACTTGAAACATGAAATTGTCTTGTCAGGTTACATTGAAACCCTAGCTATGGATTTAGCTGCTCATAATGAGAAAGAAATTAAGACAGAAATGAGAAAACATAATGAATGCAATAAGAGTAGAAAAACCCCTTTTTCTGAAGTTCTTGTGGTGTCCAAGGCTTCTCCAAGTGCTTCTCCACGTCTAATGCTTCTCCAAGAGCTTTCTCACGTCTAGAAGGATGTATGAAGGATATGGAGGTGATTTGGGATGAGTTTGAGTGAGTGGTGATGGCTGAGAAAGATGAAATTCGTAGGGAAATAGAGGAGAGGTTTGCTGGAGTTGTTTTGGTGATTTGAGGCTGTTTAGAGCTTTTGGTTGATTGCTGGAGTGTTTGGGATTGTGAGAGTGTTTGAGGATAATTTCTGAATGTGTTTGGGAAAATGATGGAAATGTGTGAGGGGGGATGGAGTGAAGGATGGCTGAATTGTGGGGTTGTGAATCCCAGACTTTTACCTAGAGTGTATGGGAGTGTTTAAGGATGGATGGAGAGGGTTTTGTGGGGTTGTGAATCCCAGGCTTGCACACCTTGAATGTGGAATGGAAGTTGTATTTATAGGGAGAGAGAAGTATGAAATCAGAATTAATTATGGCAATCACCTAACACACTTGCAATTGAAAATCAGAATGTGGTTGCTGCACTTTACCAACTAATCCCACCAGCAGCCATAGCTCATCATCATGTCAGCATGACCAAGCTTCCATCCAGAAACCAATAGCTCATCCTCATGTCAGCATGACCAAGCAAGCAATGAGCTCATCTGCAAGTCAGCATGATGTGTATTTTGATGGGCTCACGGATTGGGCTTGGATCAATCAATTGATGAGCTTGAGCTGTCCATCTTCAATTTCAGAATGTCTTCTTTCCATGCACACGTAAATTGGCCCAATCCAAGCACAGATGAAAAAGATATGTCCAAAATGAATTTGTAACTCAGTCTTCAGTTTTACACATTGTTTTCACCATTTTACTTCAAATGCCTCAAGTGATACCTAGAGCTCAATGAACTGAATGACAAACACAAAAGAGGTTAAAAGCACAAGGTTAACTCAAAAACATAACTAAATCATAAGCTATAAGGGTATAAAATGATATACAATTGTGAACCGAACAGCCACCACTTCTTGGAACTCCGGTTCACAAAGATCTTCCTCTTCTTGTGTTAAGACAGCTTCTAGAGCATCATTAGACTTTCTCTGCAAAATTTTGGAAGAAACCTCATGATCCACAACATCAATTGAAAAGCAAGAATCAAGAGAGATAGAAGGTTGAGATAGAGCATTAAGCATTTTAAATTGAACAGTTTCACCCAAAACAGTCATCGAGAGGGTGCTATCTTTCACTTTGATGATTGTGTCTGAGTGGCCATGAATGGCCTGCCAAGGAGAATGGGATCAACACGATCTCCATTTGGATTATCTTCCATGTCCATCACTACAAAATCAGCAGGGAGAATTAGTGTATTAACTTGAACTAGAATATCTTCTACAATACCTTTTGGATATTTTATAGAATGATCAGCTAGTTCAAGTCGCATTGAAGTCTTTTTCATCCCTTCTAAGCCAAGCTCTTGATAAACTGAATATGGCATAACATTGATGCTTGCTCCCAAGTCCAACATGGCTCTTCCAACCTTCTTGCCTCCAATGTTAATGGGAATGTCAAAGCTGCCAGGATCATCTAGTTTTGGTGGAAGCTTCCTTTGCAACACAGCACTTACATTCCTGTCGAGCTTTACTCCTTCATTTGGAGCGAAATTGAGCTTGTGAGTTTTCAAGTCCTTGATGAATTTTCCATATGCAGGAATCTGTTCAATAAGATCAAGCAAAGGCAAATTGATATTAACTTTACTCAAAATATCATAAATCTCTTTAAAAGCCTTATCTTGCTTTGCTTTCTTAAGACGGCCTGGAAATGGAATCGGTGGAACATATGGAGCGGGTGGCACGTATCTATCTTCTTGAAGATGTGGTGACACAAATTTGTCATCCCTTTTATGCAATTGGACTTGATCGGATTTATGAGAATCTGATTTGGCCTTAGGAGCAGATTGAGAAGTTTTGAGTTGTTCTCCTTCCGTAGCCATGGTCTCCTCCTCTTCATCTTCTACAATCACAACATCATTTGAAAGATTAGAATCAACTTTATTATCAATGATCTTACCTGATCTGAGCACATGAATGGCCTTGGCTTCTGGGTTCTTTGGATTGATCATAGTTTGGCTTGGCCATTTCCCATGCTCTCTTTGAGATATTTCAGCAGCTATTTGGCCTATTTGAACTTCCAATTTGGAGATGGCAGCTTGTGTAGTTTGCTGGAAATTGGATTGGTTGATTGCCATCTGCTTTACTATATCCTCCAATGATGATGATGATTGTTGTGGCTTTTGGAATGAAGGGGGATTGGCTTGATTTTGAGTATTCCTCCATGAAAAGTTTGGATGATTCCTCCAACCTGGATTATAACTTTGAGAGTATGGATCATTTCTTGGACCTTGGTTGTAGGAATTCACCACCTTAGCTTCCTCTTGCACAAATTCTGGATATGCAGCCCCAAGTGGACAAGCTATGGTAGCATGGTCATGAGCTTCACAAATGCTACACACTTCCTTAGGAGGGTTTCTTGAGTTCAATACAAGAAGAGCATCTAGCTTTTGTTCCAGTTTTGAAATCTGCACACTAGAAGCATCATTAGAACCACTAACAACACGCTTACTTCTTGTATCTGTATGTTGGGTCTCCATTGCTATTTCCTCAAAGAGTTCGTACGTTTCTTCTGGAGTTTTGGTTTTATAAGAACCACCTGCAAAATTTGTGACAATATTATGACTAGAAGGGGTTAGTCCTTTATAAAACATACGCATTTGAAGCTTCAATGGAATCCCATGATGAGGACATTGATTGAGAAGCCCATTGAACCTCTCCCATGCTTCACAAAACGACTTGTCATCTTGCTTTGAAGTCACCATAGTGTATTGCCACTGCAAAAAGAATTCCAGCATTGAAGTCACCATACTCAAATACTTAGATAGAAATCGCCTCAACTCTAGGTCTCACGGGTATCGCTCAAATCTTCACAAAGAACCTAGGGTTAAGTTTCTCAACAAGCATATGTGAGTGACGTTATGTAAAGGGAAACAAGATTTCACATATGAAATAATCACAAAACAAAAGCACGATTTCTGGAAATAAGATCTCAAGAAAGGAAATCAAATGCTAAGAACATAGAAAGAATACATTGCATACCAGCACCCATGAACCGGACTTCCCCAAAAATCAGTTAGGTCTTAATCAAGCTTGTAATGTTAGGCTGAGGGTAGGGGTTATGAAAAGAAGGGAAATGAAAACTAAGAACTCAAGAACATGCCAAGAGTGCTTTTTCTTGCTGCAAGGTAAATGGCTACATTATGTGAATCTTCAAGGCAATGACTTGTGCTCCATTGAACTGAATTTGAACTTTGAAACGAATTTGTTTTGTTTTTTGTTTTTTTTTTTTTTTTCTCTAAACGAATTTGGCCCTCTTTTTCCTTTCTCCTTGAATTGCACTAGCACATGTTAAGCTCATAATTTCATACATATACGTACCCTATTTACTTACTTCTTTTGCTAAGTTTCTTCGAATTTTGAGTTATTTGCCTCTCTTTGTGTGTTTTGTAGGCCAATACAGCAAGAGATCACTTTTGGTACAATCCATGCATATTAAGGGCTGATTGGCATAAGAGGAATACAAAGGCATTTGAAGCAATATGGTGCAAAAACGTGCAAAAACTGGAGACTGAGGTAGAAGTTCATTTCGGCGTTATCTTCTTCCTCCGAGCTTGGATTGGGCCAATACTTGTGTGGTTGGATCAGAGACATTCTGAACTTCACAATGGACATCTTAAAGTTGTCATTTGATTCAGCCAAGCCCAATTCGTAAGCCCTTGAAGCTGCACATCATGCTGACATAAGGATGAGCTGATGGATGCTTGGTCATGGTGAGCTAGGCATGAGGTATTGGTTTCTGGATGGATGCTTGGTCATGCTGACATATTGATGAGCTATGGCTGCTGGTGAGATTTGTTGGTGAAGTGCAACAACCATTTCTGATTATCTAATGCAAGTGTGTTAGGTGAAATAGGTGTGGTTGGTGAACTTAATTGTATAATCTGATTCACCTAACCTCTATGCCTATAAATAGGGAGTCTCTAGAGAGCTAAGAACTCAGATCCTGAGATCCATAATTTACACTTCCATTGTACACAAAGAGAGGGAAAGTTGAGAGTCACAAAGGGAGAGAAGGGAGAAGGCAGGAGCTGGGAGGCTTTGGCCTCCTGGCAGCCATGGAGATGAATCTTTTCCATCTCTAGCATGTTGTCCTTATCTTCTTCTCCTCCCTTTGTCTTTTGTTTTCTTCTTGTATTTTCTTTGTTTTACTTTGTTTTTCTGTTATTGGTTGTAATAAACATCTTGCTAGTCTTGTATCATGGTTTGAGTTTATAAAGTTTGATTTCATTCATGAATTCTTCTTCACTATTTTAGTGGAGCTGTTTTGCATCCTTTGATTGATCACCTAAGGTTTTATGCATTTTGCTCTTGTTGTGAAGGTTTGGGGATCATCTTCATTCCATCCATTAGCAACTTATGTGATTTGGTTTCTAGGTCTCCTAATGTAAACACCATGCTTGGGGTCCTTGTGATGTTCAATGCAATTTGATCCAAACACCATGGACTTATTTGTGAGCATCTTCATGAGTGAATCAATTTGTTTACTTGCTGCCATAACATGATTAGAACAATTAGGGTGGAATCTAAAACAACACCATCTTGTCTTAGTTACTTTCTTTCTTCTTGTTTTGTTTCTTTTGTTTTCATTTTTGTTTTGTGTAGGAAAACTGAGTTGGATCATTCAATCACCAATCCCTGTGGAATCGACCTCGCACTTACATATGCTAAACTACCAACGGCTCGTGCACTTGCGAGTATCACAAGTTGAGGATGCAGTGAATCCATTTTGGTGCAGCTGAATCTACGCAACAGCACACTGATTCTCTCCATTTGTTTGGTATAACTCCCATCTTTGCTTCTTCATTTTATTGAGATCTTGACATGTTCTCCAGTTATAGGGTATGGCTAAACATGGGATGGTATCTTCGATTAAGATACAAGGGTAGGAGTAATGTGGGTGATGAAAGAAAGGCTTAAGTGTTTGGATGCAAAATTGGGTAAAGGAAGCACACAACAGGGAGGGATATCAAAGCCTTTAGTGACTTAAACACACATAGCCTACATCATCTCAATGGGTACATCCTTTCCACAAATGTCAGCAAGCAACATAGCATCTGCAAAAGATCAAATAGTTCTTAGTATTCGATGAATATAATGAGATCAACATAAAAGGAATCTGGGAAGTTGTAAGAGTAGAAACAAATAAAACCCTCTCAAGGAATGGAATAGGCTCAAATTAGCTCACTAGGGTAGTCTCCACAATTCTTCTAAAGATATCTGAGTATGGCACCTCTTGGACCGAAATTCCAATTGCATGACAGTGTGCATGGTAGAAATTCTGATGCAAACACTTCCATGGCAACACACTAGCAAAGAATTAGTGACAATAACATTGCATATACATCTTCATTAGTAAGCAAAAAGAAATCTTTCACTAAGACTCAGAAATTCAACAACAGACTCAAAAATTCAACAAGTTTCATCCCACACCCCAAACCTGAATGAAACATTGTTCTCAATGTTTAAAGGAAAGGAAACAAAATGCAAAAACCAAACTAAACATAAAACGCAGGAAAGGAATCAACTCTAAACTAAAACAAAAACAAAAACAACAAAACCTGGTTGGGTTGCCAATAGTTAGGGTGTGGTGAACTCAAGAGAGTCCACAACTCGTGTTTCCATTTCATCATCCAAGTATTGTTTCAATCGCTGCCCATTCACCTTGAAAGTTGTCATGTCCCTTAGGTTCTCAATCTCAACAACTCCATGAGGAAAAACTTGAAGCACCTTGAATGGCCCCAGCAATCTAGATTTCAATTTACCTGGAAAGAGACGCAAATGTGAGTCATACAACAAAACTTTCATACCTGGCTTGAATTCTTTCCTGAGGATGGCCTTGTCATGATAGCGTTTTGGTCCTCTCTTTGTAAATTTTCGCATTCTCATAAGCTTCGTTCCTTAGCTCCTCCAATTCATTGAGCTGCAATTTTCTGACATTCCCAGCTTCTTTGAGATCAAAATTGAACTTTTTAATTGCCCAATATGCTCGGTGCTCAAGCTCCATTGGTAGATGACAAGCCTTCCCAAACACAAGTCTATAAGGGCTCATCCCAATGGGAGTCTTATAAGCTGTCCTATATGCCCAAAGTGCATCATTGAGTCGCAATGCCCAATCTTTTCGAGTCGGATTGACAGTTTTCTCCAAAATATTCTTGATCTCTCTATTGCTGATCTCGACTTGTCCGGAAGTTTGAGGATGATATGGAGTTGACACTCTACGTGTGATATTGTACTTTCTCATTAAGGCCTCAGATGGTTTGTTACAGAAGTGGCTGCCACCATCACTAATAACAGCCCTAGGAGTTCCAAACCTAGTGAAAATCACATCTTTCAGGAATTTCAGAACAACTCTATGATCATTAGTCCTTGTAGCCAACGCCTCCACCCATTTGGATACATAATCTACAGCAACAAGAATGTAAGTATAACCCAAAGAGGAAGGAAAAGGTCCCATGAAATCTATACCCCATATGTCAAACAGCTCCACCACCAAAATGTTGTTCAGTGGCATCATATTCCTCCGGCTTATGTTTCCCATTCTTTGACACCTATCACATTTAGAACAGAAATAAAATGCATCTTTAAAAAGAGAGGGCCAAAAGAAACCAGATTGAAGAACCTTAGCTGCTGTTTTCTTGGCACCAAAATGACCTCCACATGCAAATTCATGACTAAACTTGAGTATGCTTTGCTGCTCATTCTCTGGGATACACCGCCTTATGATTTGGTCGGGGCCATGTTTGAACAGATATGGATCATCCCAGAAGTAATGTTTGGCTGTGGCAAGGAACTTTTTCCTTTCCTGAAAAGTTAGATCATCTCTCAAAACACCACTAGCAAGATAATTGACAAGATCAGCATACCATGATTTTTGATCATCAATGGAAAATAGTTGTTCATCTGGAAAAGATTCATTGAGGGGCAAAGACATCCTCAAACTTGTGGTTACCATCGATGAGACGAGAGAGATGATCAGCAACAACATTCTCACACCCTTTCTTATCTCGGATTTCTAAATCAAATTCTTGCAACAGCAATACCCATCGAAGCAAGCGTGGCTTAGCATCCTTCTTGGTTAACAAGTACCTAAGTGCTGCATGGTCAGAATATACAATCACTTTAGAACCAACAAGATATGAAGGAAACTTCTCTAAAGCAAAAATTACAGTAAGTAACTCCTTCTCATTGTTGAGTAATTGAGCTGAGCATCATTTAATGTCCGGCTCGCATAATAGATTACATGTGGGAGCTTATTCACTCTTTGTTGAGCCTATTCTTAACAACTAAAATGAGTAATTAAAAACAGCAACTTTAATTCTCGCAAGTGCACGAACCGTTTATAGTATAGCTTATGTAAATACGAGGTCGATCCCTACCGGAGAATGGTAACGTGGTTGCAAGTTAAACTACTTAGAATGCTGGGAAAACAGAAAACAAAGAAACACACTAACTAACAATGGCAAGGTCTAGGACAGAATCCTAGCACCACACACGCACTCGAAATGGGGGGTTTTGTTGTTGAAGTGAAAACAAGAGAATGAAATGGAATTGCTGGAAAGTAAACAGGAGCAGTAATCAACAAGTTGTGAAACAATGATTGAGAAGTGTTAGAGCCTTGGAATCCACCACTAGTTTTCCTATCCGAGTTATGAATGCATAGAAAGTGACTCAAGCTTCATCAACAATAGATTATCGCATACAAGCCTATGGTATCTAGGTGCAGGATGCATGATTCTCCTAAGGCATGTAATTGTGCATGGTATCTACACAACACGTGATCTCTAATATGCAACCTAAGCATGGTATCTACTTAGAATAAAGCATACAAGAGTCATTAAGTTCCCTGAGAATATGATAATCACACAAGTCCTAGAACATGGTATCTGTCCTAGTCAACCTATGGTCATTAACCCCTTGAATGATTCTTAGGCCATTCATGTGTTGCTTGTGAAAGGAGAGTAGAATTGGTGAATCTAAACCCCTTCCCAACCTGTGCTAGATGCATAAAATCCTAGTTAGATACTCCAAGAAAACATACATCAAGCACATAATAAACTGGAGATTAACAACTTGGTAATGAAAACAAAGAAATCAATTAACTGTAAATCATTCATAACATTGAATATTCATGACTAGGGCTTCATCCTAAGCCCTAACTAAATGGATTAGTTAAACATAACTATGAATACAGAAAATAAGAAATACATAGATAGAATAAAGAGAATAGAAGAACTAGTTGGTGGCAGCAACTCCCAGGACAGCTCCAAGCTCTCCCTCCTTTGCAGCTAGCTCTCTTCTCTCTTTGTGGTGAATCTGAATGTGTGTATGAGAGTAATGGATGGAGTGAATGTGTGTGTCTCTCTGAATGTGAATGTGAATGAGCTGCAACTCTCTATTTATAGACTTCAAATTCGTCCTCCCATTGACTGGTGTAAACAGCCCACCATAAATCTTGGAAACTGCTCCCTGATTTGTGCAAACATGTTTTCCATAATTAAGCATGCCATGTTTTGCTCCTTGGGACTTCAAATGCTGAAATGCCTCCCTAATTTGCTCAACATGTTAGGTCTAAAGTCAGATACAGCTCAGTTGAGGCACAAGGCTCAAAGGGAGTGTGGAACACAAGGCACAATAGCTGGCAGCTGCATATTAAAATCCTCCTGAGTATGCTTCAGTGTTTGATGGGCTAAGGACTCCAGTTATGTTCAATTGGGCTGCATTTTGGGTATGATATACTAGACACCAATCTGAACAACTTCTGTGAAGGACGTCTCCTCATCCAAGTTGTGTAGAGTGCTGAAATGAGGCCTGCAATATGACCCACGAAATTGGACTGACAAGGACCTGTGACCCAAATTGGGTCTGTCTTTAAGCTTATATTCCTCTTGTGCCAATAAGCCCTTAACATGCATGGATTGTATCAAATGTGATCTCTGATCGGTTCATAATTGTATATTATTTCTTACCCTTCTAGCTTATGATTTGGTTATGTTTTTGAGTTAAACTTGTGCTTTTAATCCTTTTTGTGTTTATCTTTCAGTTAATTGAGCTTTAGGTAACAATGATGGCTTTGGAGAACATAATTCATGCAATTCAAGCATGTTAAGGCCTAATTTGGATGAATTGATGAAGAGCTTAAAGACAAATTCATTATGGCTACAGCCCCCTGCCAGTCCAGTTCCGTAGGTCATATTGCAAGCTTTGTTTCAGCAACCTACATAGCTCGAATGAGGCCACATTCTTCATGAAAGTTATTCCAATGGGTGTGTACTATAACATATCCAACATTCAGCCCCATTGGATAAATCTGGAGTCCGTTACCTAGCAAACACCGAACCATACTCAGGATGGATCTTATCAGCGCGGAAAATGAGTTAGAAGTTTGTTTCGCCCTTAACTTCTTCCTCCGACCTTGGATTGGCCCAAATAACATATGGCTGGAAAGATGACATTCTGAACTTCAATTTGGAGTGCTTAAAGTCCTAATTTGATTAAGAGAAGCCCAAGTTGTAAGCCCTTGAAGTTTCTGGTCATGCTGACCTCAGCATGTGCCCTGGTTGGATGCTTGGTCATGGTGACATGAAGATGAGCTAGGGCTGCTGGTGGGATTTAGTGGGGAAGTGCATCAACCATTGAAGATTTTCTAATACAAGTGCATCAACCATATTGGGGATGCAGCTGAATCCATTTTGGTGCAGCTGAATCTACGCAACAAGTTTTTGCGCCGTTGCCGGGATCGGTAACATTGTTTGATTCTATTTAGTTTTCCTACTTTTTATTTATTTTTATCTTTTTCATAACTGGACAGTTTCATGTTTTAAAGTTAATGACGTTAATTGACAAGTTGTGTTTGTAGTCCAACGGACAAGGACAATTGCCTGACAAGCAAGAGAACTGGGTTTGAGTCCCAGCTTACACAACACCCAAAAACAAAAAGGTTCAAGTAGCATGTTGATTATTTCTAGTTTATGGTTTCATTCACTTGCTCTTAATTAAATATCTAGTTCAAGTTTACATAAACACCATATGACTCTTGGACTGATTAGTGAATGAATGGGTAGATATTGAAGACAAACACCATGTTTAAATTCTACTTGGTTCTTTATTGTTCTTCTTGTTCTTAATGGGTTCGGAATTTGTGTTTAGACTAAACACCATAGCTAAATGCTTTTTCTGAATACTTGATTAAAACCACACACCATATGGATAATCATATTTGAGAAAGAACGAACTTCATAAGCTAGTTTGATTACTTTGTTGCTTGTTACTTTGAAGAATGAAATTGGACTTGTGTTGATTTTCCTTTCCATTCTAGTTTTTATTTCCTAATCCTTTAATTCTGTTTCAAGTTTTTTTGTGTGTGTTTGTTTTAAGCAATTTATGACAGCTCAATAAAAATGGAGAGAGATGGTAACTTCAATCATAAAGATAGGGAGTGTGGAGTAGTGGGAGAAGTCGCGACCTCCAAGTGCATCCATGCTCGACCTAATCGCTTCAAGGGGGAGTATTCCAATCCTTTCTCTTTAGTTGTTTTGTTATTAATTCAGTAATTTTAATTTTCTATTTCTTTTATTAAAAAAAAAATTAAAAAAGATTTTTTATATGAGCTAACTCGTGGTAACTCCAGTGAGCGTCTCCGTCAATATCAGTGTCTAGGAGTTCTTTAGGGCGACACCTTCGGTGTCTAAGAAGTTTGGGTTTTAAGTGGGACCTTTGTGACCCCTCCAACCTTCCCGGATCCCCTGGCTGTGTTTTCTGAGGCCCTTAACTGGTCATCCATGAGTTGCTTGTATAGTTGTGTGTTTTTAAAAAAACAAAAGTAAACTAAACTTAAAAAAATTAAAAAAAAAACTTTAAAAAAAAATTGAAATTTGAGTTTTTATTTATTTTTCCTTGTAAATTGCAATTTGGAACTTCTTTGTTTTTTCTTTCTTTGTGTGGTCAGTTAGTTGTAAATAATAATAAATTAAAAATAAAAAAAATCAATTTGGAACTTCTTTGTTTTCTTTTTTTTTTGTTTTGATTTAGTTTATGCATTTATTTACGTGGTGTGATTAGTTAGTTTATTTCTGAGTGTTAAAAACGCAATTTTTATTTCACTCAAACAGTGCATTACAAACAAAGTTAAAAAAAAAAGTTAAAAAAACAAAAAAAACAAAAACAACAAAACATTCAAGTAAATTAAAAATAAAAACAACATCTTCATCATCTTCATCTTCATCTTCATGGCATGCCTCTATTCTCTCTTACTTGCAGAATCTCCAAGCAGCTCCACATGGTCCTCATTCTTTCTCTCCAGTGCTTCCACGTGCTGATTGGCACAGGAGAGCCGCTTCTGGAGTCCGCCACCATAGCTTTCAAGGAAGCTACTTCATCACTCAACGCGGCACACTCCCGTGTTCTTGCCAGGAATCGCATGCCCAAATTGGTAGCAGAGACTGCGTGGAGCACAGTTAAATTGTGGGACTCCTCCACTGCTGCCTTGTCAGACCTCTTTGCCACATGGAGATGATCTGTCGATGTTAGCTTGCTGCCAATCATGCCTTCCAGGAGCGCTGCTCTCTCGGCACCGCCTCAGAAAAGTTCGGTATTACCTCAGCAAAGTTTGAGGCCGTACCGTGATGATATGTGGAGTTTGGGAAGACATGGTTTGGACGAGCCCTTATCTGCGCATTCGGTGGCGCAAGGGATAATTCAAGGTTGAGATCATCAAGGGGAGTGCATGAGGATGCCATTGTTTAGTTTTTGGATTTTTTGATGTTTTTCTTCTAATTTGCAGGAAGAAATGTGGGGTGCTCTTCTACTTCACCGAGATGAGTTTAAATAGACTTATGCAGACGAGGGAGCCGAAAGCACTTCGGATCTCGAGGGTGCTATCCTGTGCTCTTTTCTCTCGGATCCCTTCATTTCTGCCGCAAATTGCGAGCACGTTTTTTAAAAAAGGGAGCATGTCTACACTTTCACTTACTTTTGCCTCCCTGTTTTTCTGATGTTTGTGTTTTTTTTTTTTTTTTTTTCAGTTGTTATTTTATTTTATTTTGTTTTTTTTCAATTGTTTTCTTCTTGTTTGTCAGGTTTCTCAAGAATGTAGTGGAAGTAGAGACAAAATTAAAGATGCGTCTTGGACACCTGGTGCAAGAATCTCATCTCTTGTTTTAAATTCTTGTTTGAATTGCGTGTTTATTTTAGTTTTTATTTATTTATTTATTTATTTTGTTTTTATTTAATTAGTTAGTATAATTTAAAACTCATAGGATATTCTTTGAAGGAGCTAAACTTTTGGTAACTCCAGTGAGCAACCGCAGTCTATAGATGTCTAGGAGTTCTTTAGGCGGCACCTTCGGTGTCTAAGAAGTTTGGGTTTTAAGAGGGACCATTGTGACCCCTCCAACCTTCCCGGATCCCCTGGCTGTGTTTTCTTGAGGCCCTTAACTGGTCATCCTTAAGTTTTTCTCTTAAAAGAAAAAGCAGTTACTTGTGTGTTTACTTAACTAAAAATAAAAATGCATGTTTGGGTTTTCATGTTTTTGTTTGATCGTCGTTCTTTAAATTTAGGATCATTCGTGTCTTTGAGATAACATAACTTTTTATTTCCCAATTAAAACAAAAAAACAAACAAACATACACTTTAAAATTAAATAAATAAAAACTGAAATCATTTCTCCTTGGCCTTCGGTGTCTCGACCATAGGAGCTTTTAGTTTGGCCCTCCTGGCTGTCCTCTTCCGGGGCTTCACGCACAGCCTCTTGGGGCTCATCACTTGAGCTCCCAAAGATCGCAATCTTAGCTTCAGTATAACTTTTCTCGCGATCTGGTTTCTTGCGTTTACCCGGTCGGTCTAGGTCTTCCAGCTGTTTTCGCATGTCGCGAGAGTACAACTCTACCATCTTTGATAGGTTTTTATTCTCGTCCCGCAATACGTCTAGCTGGTGTCGATTCACCTCCACTATCCTTGACCGCTCCCTTTTCAAGCTTTTTATAGAACTTTGACACTCTTCAACCATACTGTGCTCCGCCGCTAACTGACCTTTCAGCACCTCTACCTCATTTGGATGAATTGATGAAGAGCTTAAAGACAAATTCATTATGGCTACAGCCTCCTGCCAGTCCAGTTCCGTAGGTCATATTGGAAGCTTTGTTTCAGCAACCTACATAGCTCGAATGAGGCCACATTCTTCATGAACGTTATTCCAATGGGTGTGTACTATAACATATCCAACATTCAGCCCCATTGGATAAATCTGGAGTCCGTTACCTAGCAAACACCGAACCATGCTCAGGATGGATCTTATCAGCGCGGAAAATGAGTTAGAAGTTTGTTTCGGCCTTAACTTCTTCCTCCGACCTTGGATTGGCCCAAATAACATATGGCTGGAAAGATGACATTCTGAACTTCAATTTGGAGTGCTTAAAGTTCTAATTTGAGTAAGAGAAGCCCAAGTTGTAAGCCCTTGAAGTTTCTGGTCATGCTGACCTCAGCATGTGCCTGGTTCGATGCTTGGTCATGGTGAGCTAGGCATGAGCTATCATTTCTGGTTGGAAGCTTGGTCATGGTGACATGAAGATGAGCTAGGGCTGCTGGTGGGATTTAGTGGGGAAGTGCATCAACCGTTGAAGATTTTCTAATACAAGTGCATCAACCATTGAAGATTTTCTAATACAAGTGCATCAACCATTTCAGATTTTATAATTCAAGTGTTGTATGCATTAGTCTTATTGAATTCAGATTTTCACTTCCCCTAGGCCTATAAATAGGGAAGTTCTCTAAGCTTGTAATAACACCCCAAGGGGGGGAGTTCTCAAGCACCTCTCTAGAGCTCCCTTCCCTTCTCTCCCTCAAATTCTCTTAGTTTCCCTTTGTAGTTCTCAATTGTTGTAATAAGATCATTCTAGTAAATTTTCTTTGTACTAAATCTCAAACACTTTTCCTTTCTCTTCTTCTAAATTCTTCAAACACTCTCTTCTCCAAACACTTCTCAAACACTTCTCCCATTCCTTCATCAAATTCTCCAAATTTCCCAAACACATTTCCCTTCTCTTCCAAAAGTCTCCATGTCTCAAACACTTCACAAACACCTTTCTCTCCACTCCCTAAGTTCTCAAATTCTCCAAGTTCACAAACATTCTCCATGTTCTCCAAACACTTTCTCAAACAAATCTCTCTTCCCTTCCAAATCATCAAAGCTCTCAAACACAATTCCCTTTTCTTCCAAAATCCTCAAGTTTCCCAAACACCTTTCTCTTCTCCAAGTTCTCAAATACTTTCTTCTCCCTTCTCAAATTCTCCAAACACTTTTCCCAAACACTTCTAATTTCTTCCTCAAAGTTCTCTTAGTTTCCTTAAATGTTTTCTTAGTTGTAATTTATTTTTCTTGTAATGTACATTCTTTCTTCTTGTTTTGTTCTTTTGTTTTTATTTCTGTTTTGTGTAGGAAACTAAATTGGATCATTCAATCACCAATCCCTGTGGAATCGACCTCGCACTTACACATGCTATACTACCCAACGGTTCGTGCACTTGCGAGTATCACAAGTTGAGGATGCAGCTGAATCCATTTTGGTGCAGCTAAATCTACGCAACAATATCTTGCGGCCTTAACCTACAAAACACACAAACATAGGTAAGTAACTCGAAAATAAAGAGAAACTAAACAAAATCACCAAGTAAAGAAGGCATGCAAATGTGTGAAATTATGAACTTATCGAATACCCCCAAACTTAGATTTTGCTAGTCCTCGAGCAAAACAAAATAAAACTACAACTTAGAAAACAGAAAATAAGCAGCTAGCCTTCCAAACAATATCCTCAAAGAATCACCAAAGTATATGGTTCCAAAGAAACACAACAATCACAATCTAAGTTCCACACATGATTCAAGAGTAAGCAAAGAAAGGCCAAATCAGAACAACACCTGCAACTCAAATAAGTACATGCGCACACACTTAGAGCACAATCAAGAATTTCGAACCCCATAAGCACATTATCAAATCAGCTCTCCACAGAATACCATACAATACCAAGGATCAAAAGGACTTTACAAGGGTTGTAATGAGGCTTAGGGTAGTGGTTGAATGAATGAGAGGATATGGAAAACAACATTTTGAACACAACTAAAGCATAGGTAAAAGCATGAGAGATTATTGAACTTTGTAATAAGCAAGGAACACATACATGAGCAGATTTCCAACATAATTTCAGCACCTCAAATGTGTTTATTTGGCCTAATTTTGTGGCTCTTTACCCTAGATCACCATGATCTTTCCTTATAACACCCTAGGGCCGTGACTACATTGGTCACACTTCATTACCTCTTTTGATTAGTTACCAATACCCCCAAACTTAGTTCTTTTCAACACTTGGGTTATGGCACTACTGAATCACTTTTGCTCTAAAAACCTTGCATTCTTTATGACTCTCTTTTGAAGATAGCTTTAATTGCTCATAGAATAGGTAGGGATAAGAAATAGAGATTTAATATGGTTTACACAAAGAAAGGCTTAACATAGGCTCAAATGGGTTGACTAGGGATGAATACATGTAGAGGGATGGTTAGAAAGGCTCAAACGATTTAAACATGGCCTAAATCACTTCCTAAGCATTGTATGGCAACATAATGTTTCAAGAGATATTCAAATAAGTTCTAGAGTACAAAACCAAGATCATGAGATAAGTAGAATTGCATAACGTCTCCAAGTAGCAAGAAATTGGACTAACTTGGCAAAGTGCTCAACAAGTGCAAGGATGGCATGCAAGACAAAGTTAACTCAGAACCACACAAAGACCTTAAACAATGACTGTCAATTTCTGCAAAACCATATTAGAATTAAAACCAAGTCTTATCATAGGTGTTTGGAAGGATAACGAAACAACACACAAAATCCAGCGTTTTAGACACTAGACACACTTAAAAATTTAAAATTTTGACAATTTGAAACAACATAACCAAATCCTTCCCCCCAAACTTAAATGAAACATTGTCCTCAATGTTTAGAGTATAAGAACAAACAATGCCTCATAGATGAAAGGAAAGAGGATAAGGAAAAGACATAACCAAATGTTTAGAGTTTAGAAAACAACTCCCCTTTGAAGCGATTAGGACGCAAGCAGCTCCTTGCACGTTCTATCTTCTCCTCGTCACCTTGGGTTGCCTCCCAAGAAGCGCTAAGTTTCATGTCTTCAGCCGGACATCCAAACTTGCTATAGTGAATGGGGGGGTTTGGGCTCAATTGACACCTCATGCAATGCAAGATTGTTCACCAAGCTTGTTTTCGTTTTCCATCGTTTCCTTGCTGCTTTCCTTTTCCTTTTTTGGTTATGAACAGAATCGCAAAGAGCTGGAGGAATGATTGGAGTATCTCCAGATTTGGGCAGCCCCTTCTTGTGTGTAGGAATTGTAGAATTGAACATGTGGGCAGCCCCCTGCTTCTCCTTGTCTACTCTTTGCAGCAAGCATGCTTCTAGTGAATTGGAAAGACCATCAAATCTCTCTTTCCCTGGATTCTCCAATACTTCAATTTGAAAACAATCTTGAACATCATTTGGCAGATTCGTGGCATCAAACACTTTGAAAGCAACAGTTTCTCCATTAACGGTCATGGTGAGAGTGCCTTGCGCTACATCGATCGTGGTCTTCGCAGTAGCCATGAAGGGTCGACCAAAGATGAGAGGCAATTCATTGTCAGGAATTGGTGCTTCTTCCATCTCCAAGACTAAGAAATCAGCTGGCAAGATTAAGCCTTCTACTCTCACCAAAACATCTTCTAGAATGCCCTTGGGGTACCTAATAGTTCTATCTGCCAATTGAATGCTCACAGATGTGGCTTGCAACTCACCAAGGTGAAGTTTCTCATAAACATGATATGGCATAAGGTTAATGGATGCACCGAGATCAAGCAAAGCTTTTGGTATCTTGAAATCACCAACTATACAAGGTATAGAAAACGAACCTGGATCCTTTAGCTTTGGAGGTAACTTTCTTTGTAACACTGCACTTACCTCTTCACTCAATGCAACCTGTTCATGCTCTTTGAATCTCCTCTTGTTAGTGTATAGATCCTTCAAAATTTTTGCATATTTTGGAATCTGACCAATGGCACTGAGCAATGGGATGTTGATTTGCACCTTCTTGAATATTTCCATTATCTCATCCAAGCCTTGATCTTTCTTTGATTTTGACAACCTGCTGGGAAAGGGTGCAATAGGCCTAAAAGCATTAGTTGAAATTGGAACTTGATTAGCATTAGATGATACCTTAGGGCCTGTGCTCTTTCCAGGTGCATTGAGGGGCTGTTTGGTGGAACTTGTGGGCTGCCCTTGTGGTGGCTGAATGATCTCCACGTTTTCTCCCTCTTCTTGCTCTTCATTGGCACCTCCAACCTTATTATCAACTTGTTTACCACTTCTCAAGATGTGCACTGCTTTAACTTGCTCATGATGCCTTGGATTCACCTCCGTTTGGCTCGGAAAAGTTCCGGATGCTCTATTGCTCATGGAGGATGCAATCTGCCCAACTTGCACTTCTAGTTTGTTCACGGCATTTTGAAGATTCTGGTTGGTTTGCATTTGTTGCCCCATGAACTTCTTGAACATGTCTTGCAATTCCCCCATCTGATCACCCCTTTGCTCTTGCACTTGTGGGGGAGCTTGCTGGAATGGCCTTTGTTGTATTTGGAATCCTGGGGGAGGTCCTTGAGATTGTTGCACATTTGAATTATTGCTCCACCTGAAATTAGGATGATTTCTCCACCCCGGATTGTACGTGTTTGAGTATGGATCATTCTGAGGATTCCTTCCTTGAAAGGCATTTGCTTGTTCTAGCATGTGCTTTGCAAAAGATTGGTCTTGAACTTCCACTTTGTTTCCTAGAGGGCCAATCACTGCCTGTTGAAGCAAAGAACACATAACATCAAGTTTTGCATTAATCTCATTATTAGTACTTACCTCAGAAACCACAGCTTTCATAGGAGCTCCTCTTCCTTTATTGTAGCTCCATTGTTGAGAGTTAGCACTCAGAGATTCAAAGAGAGTAAAAGCCTCATTTGCTGTTTTGTTCATCAGTCCTTCTCCACTTGTTGCATCTACAATCATCCTTTCGGAATCAAGCAAACCTTCATAGAAAGATTGCATGTGCATCCAACTCTCTATGTTGTGGTGTGGGCAGGAACTCATCGTCTCCTTGTACCTCTCCCAGCATTCATGAAAAGCTTCTCCTTCTCTTTGTGTGAAACCAAGAATTTCCTTTCTAATCTTGTTAGTCTTTTGAGCAGGAAAGAATTTCTGCAAAAACTTATTAGAAAGCTCATCCCAAGTACGAATTGAAGCATTAGGCAAAGAATATAACCAAGACTTAGCCTTATCTTTTAAACTGAATGGGAATAGCCTCATCTTAATCTGCTCATCATCAAGTCCTTGAATTTTGATTGTAGCACATATTTCAAAGAATTGCTTAACATGCATGTAAGGATCCTCAGTGGTATTACCATAATAAGTTGGAAGAAGATGAATCATACCACTTCTAAGCTCAAACCTGTCAATTGTGAGTTGAGGATAGACGATGCATGAAGGTTGATCAGTGACTTTGGGAATGGAAAATTCACGCAGGGGTTTCCGAGGTTGGACAATAAGTGCACCACCTCCTTCATTATTATTGTTGTTGTTTGGAATCTCTGCCATATTGCTTGAACCTTCAGATTCGTAGCTCTTAGATTCAGCACTTGAAGAACTATAACTCCTCCTCAAACCAGCACGTACAGCAGCAGCTCTTGGTGATAGTGGCTCAGTTTCAGATTCAGACATATATGCACACACAAGAACCAAATTAGTGCCTTCAAATGGAGATAACAAAGAAAAACTGAATACAAAAAGAAAAACCAACGAAATGAAAAAAATTAAAACTTAACAAAAACAGAAACACTCAAAGTAATCTAACTATAGCACCATCGTTACCGGTTCCCGCAAACGGCGCCAAAAATTTGTTGAGCCTATTCTTAACAACTAAAATGAGTTATTAAAAACAGCAACTTTAATTCTCGCAAGTGCACGAACCGTTTATAGTATAGCTTATGTAAATACGAGGTCGATCCCACGGAGAATGGTAACGTGGTTGCAAGTTAAACTACTTAGAATGCTGGGAAAACAGAAAACAAAGAAACACACTAACTAACAATGGCAAGGTCTAGGACAGAATCCTAGCACCACACACGCACTCGAAATGGGGGGTTTTGTTGTTGAAGTGAAAACAAGAGAATGAAATGGAATTGCTGGAAAGTAAACAGGAGCAGTAATCAACAAGTTGTGAAACAATGATTGAGAAGTGTTAGAGCCTTGGAATCCACCACTAGTTTTCTTATCCGAGTTATGAATGCATAGAAAGTGACTCAAGCTTCATCAACAATAGATTATCGCATACAAGCCTATGGTATCTAGGTGCAGGATGCATGATTCTCCTAAGGCATGTAATTGTGCATGGTATCTACACAACACGTGATCTCTAATATGCAACCTAAGCATGGTATCTACTTAGAATAAAGCATACAAGAGTCATTAAGTTCCCTGAGAATATGATAATCACACAAGTCCTAGAACATGGTATCTGTCCCTAGTCAACCTATGGTCATTAACCCCTTGAATGATTCTTAGGCCATTCATGTGTTGCTTGTGAAAGGAGAGTAGAATTGGTGAATCTAAACCCCTTCCCAACCTGTGCTAGATGCATAAAATCCTAGTTAGCTACTCCAAGAAAACATACATCAAGCACATAATAAACTGGAGATTAACAACTTGGTAATGAAAGCAAATAAATCAATTAACTGTAAATCATTCATAACATTGAATATTCATGACTAGGGCTTCATCCTAAGCCCTAACTAAATGGATTAGTTAAACATAACTATGAATACAGAAAATAAGAAATACAAAGATAGAATAAAGAGAATAGAAGAACTAGTTGGTGGCAGCAACTCCCAGGACAGCTCCAAGCTCTCCCTCCTTTGCAGCTCAGCTCTCTTCTCTCTTTGTGGTGAATCTGAATGTGTGTATGAGAGTAATGGATGGAGTGAATGTGTGTGTCTCTCTGAATGTGAATGTGAATGAGCTGCAACTCTCTATTTATAGACTTCAAATTCGTCCTCCCATTGACTGGTGTAAACAGCCCACCATAAATCTTGGAAACTCCTCCCTGATTTGTGCAAACATGTTTTCCATAATTAAGCATGCCATGTTTTGCTCCTTGGGACTTCCAATGCTGAAATGCCTCCCTAATTTGCTCAACATGTTAGGTCTAAAGTCAGATACAGCTCAGTTGAGGCACAAGGCTCAAAGGGAGTGTGGAACACAAGGCACAATAGCTGGCAGCTGCATATTAAAATCCTCCTGAGTATGCTTCAGTGTTTGATGGGCTAAGGACTCCAGTTATGTTCAATTGGGCTGAATTTTGGGTATGATATACTAGACACCAATCTGAACAACGTCTGTGAAGGACGTCTCCTCATCCAAGTTGTGTAGAGTGCTGAAATGAGGCCTGCAAGATGACCCACGAAATTGGACTGACAAGGACTGTGACCCAAATTGGGTCTGTCTTTAAGCTTATATTCCTCTTGTGCCAATAAGCCCTTAACATGCATGGATTGTATCAAATGTGATCTCTTGCTGCCTTAACCTACAAAACACACAAACATAGGTAAGTAACTCGAAATAAAGAGAAACTAAACAAAATCACCAAGTAAAGAAGGCATGCAAATGTGTGAAATTATGAACTTATCACTCTTTGACCTAGAACTGCACCAAGAGCATAATCAGAAGCATCACACATTAATTCAAAAGGTAATGACCAATCTGGTGCCTTGATAATTGGAGTTGATGTTAGTTCAAGTTTCAGAGTGTTAAATGCATTCAAACAATCTTTATCAAAGTTAAAAACAGAATCTTTAGCCAAAAGATTGCATAGAGGACGAGTGATTTTGGAGAAATCTTGAATAAAACGACGATAAAAACTTGCATGTCCTAGAAAACTCCTCACACCCTTCACTGAAGTAGGGGTTGGCAAATTAGAAATCAAATCAATCTTTGCTTTGTCTACCTCAATACCTTTGCTGGAAATAGCATGGCCTAACACAATACCTGTTGGACAGATTTTACTCTATCTATTTCTCGCAAGTGCACGAACCAATTATAGTATAGGAATGCAAAGCACGAGGTCGTTCCACAGAGACTTGGATGAAAAATACTTATTACTACTACTTAGACTCACAAATAATTCTAAGACTAAACAGAATTTAAATGAAGTTTTGTTGAGTTTGTTGGAATGAAAACTACACAAAGGAAATGCAAAACAACAAGTGACTGAAAACTACTAAAAGGGAATGCAAAATAGCAAGTTACCAGCAAGTAGTTGTTTAGAAAATTTAGAGACCAAGGAGACAAGCACTAGGGGTTCAACTTCACCATGACAATCCAATTTCAAGCTACAAGTTAACAATCACCTAAGTTGATTACAATTTCTGGAGTTCGTTCTTTCTTATGTATGATTATCCATATGGTGTTTGGTTTTAATCAAGTACTCAGAAAACACAACTTAGCTATGGTGTTTAGTCTAGGCTATGAATCTGAATCCATTAAGCTTAAGAAGAACACAAAAGAACCAAGTAAACATTTAAACATGGTGTTTGTCCTAAATGCATTACCCACTCATTCACTAATCGGTTCAAGAGTCATATGGTGTTTATGTAAACTTGAACTAGACAACCAACATGCATGTGTTCATAATGGCCAGTTATTTAAACATGCATAAAGATTCAACTAAGAACAAGTGAATGAGACCAGAAAATTAGGAGTAATCAACAAAGGATAAAATTAACTTGAAACATGAAATTGTCTTGTCAGGTTACATTGAAGCCCTAGCTATGGATTTAGCTGCTCATAATGAGAAAGAAATTAAAACAGAAATGAGAAAACATAATGAATGCAATAAGAGTAGAAAAACCCCTTTTCTGAAGTTCTTGTGATGTCCAAGGCTTCTCCAAGTGCTTCTCCACGTCTAATGCTTCTCCAAGAGCTTTCTCACATCTAGAAGGGTGTATGAAGGATATGGAGGTGATTTGGGATGAGTTTGAGTGAGTGGTGATGGCTGAGAAAGATGAAATTCGTAGGGAAATAGAAGAGAGGTTTGCTGGAGTTGTTTTGGTGATTTGAGGCTGTTTAGAGCTTTTGGGTTATTGCTGGAGTGTTTGGGATTGTGAGAGTGTTTGAGGATAATTTCTGAATGTGTTTGGGAAAATGATGGAAGTGTTTGAGGGGGGATGGAGTGAAGGATGGCTGAATTGTGGGGTTGTGAATCCCAGGCTTGCACCTAGAGTGTATGGGAGTGTTTAAGGATGGATGGAGAGGGTTTTGTGGGGTTGTGAATCCCAGGCTTGCACACCTTGAATGTGGAATGGAAGTTGTATTTATAGGGAGAGGGAAGTAAGAAATCAGAATTAATTATGGCAATCACCTAACACACTTGCAATTGAAAATCAGAATGTGGTTGCTGCACTTCACCAACTAATCCCACCAGCAGCCATAGCTCATCATCATGTCAGCATGACCAAGCTTCCATCCAGAAACCAATAGCTCATCCTCATATCAGCATGACCAAGCAAGCAATGAGCTCATCTGCAGTCAGCATGATGTGTATTTTGATGGGCTCACGGATTGGGCTTGGATCAATCAAATGTCGACTTTGAGCTGTCTATCTTCAAGTTCAGAACGTCTTCTTTCCAAGCACACGTGAATTGGCCCAATCCAAGCACAGATGAAAACGATATGTCCGAAATGAATTTGTAACTCAGTCTTCAGTTTTTACACATTGTTTTCACCATTTTACTTCAAAAGCCTCAAGTGATACCTAGAGCTCAATGAACTGAATGACAAACACAAAAGAGGTTAAAAGCACAAGGTTAACTCAAAAACATAACGAAATCATAAGCTAGAAGGGTACAAAATGATATACAATTGTGAACCGAACAAATACCTTGCTTCACCATGAAGTGACACTTCTCCCAATTCAGAATTAGATTAGTTTCCTGGCATCTTTTAAGCACTAATGACAAATGGTTAAGACAATCATCAAAAGAGGATCCAAAAACTGAAAAGTCATCCATAAATACCTCAATGAACCTCTCTATCATGTCTGAAAAGATAGCCATCATGCATCGTTGGAAGGTAGCTGGGGCATTGCATAAACCAAATGGCATTCGTCTATACGCAAAGGTTCCAAAGGGGCATGTGAATGTTGTCTTCTCTTGATCCTCCGGGGCTATTGCAATTTGATTGTAACCTGAAAAACCATCAAGGAAACAATAATGTGAGTGACCAGCTAGCCTGTCAAGCATTTGATCAATAAAAGGCAAAGGAAAGTGATCCTTTCTAGTGGCAGTGTTTAGCTTCCGATAATCAATGCAAACTCTCCATCCCGTGATGGGTCTTGTTGGCACCAGCTCATTATCCTCATTCTTGACCACTGTGATGCCTGACTTCTTTGGGACAACTTGGATAGGACTCACCCATTTGCTATCTGAAATAGGATAAATGATTCCTACATCAAGTAATTTGAGTATTTCAGTTCTTACAACATCCTTCATATGTGGGTTGAGTCTCCGTTGGGGCTCACGAGTTGGCTTGGCATCCTCCATCAAAATTCGATGCATGCACATTGTAGGGCTTATTCCCTTGATATCTGCAATGGTCCATCCGATGGCATTCTTGTGCTCTCTCAAAACTGTAATCAACTTGTCCTCATCTAATGGTGAAAGGTCAGAAGCTATAATGATGGGAAGGGTTTCTGTCTCACCAAGATAAACATATTTAAGGTGTTGTGGAAGAGGTTTTAGCTCAAGTTTAGGTGGCTTGACAATGGAGGGAACTAGTTTAGTGGTGGCAGGTGTAAGAGGTTCAACAATAGGTGAAATGAAAGAATCAAATGGTTTCAAAACCTCAAGAGCGGCCGCCACTTCAATGAACTCAGATTCATCATCAAGGTCACCTAAAGGTTGTGTCAAAACAATTTCTAAAGCATCATCAGATTGTGCCTGCACAAACTTAGACAAAACCAAGGAATCCAAACAATCAATTGAAAAACAATCAAGTGAATTAGAAGGATGAGTTAAGGATTCAAACACTTTGAATTCTATGGTTTGGCCAAGGACTGTCATTTTTAGAATGCCATTTTTCACATCAATAAGAGTGTTTGCTGTGGCCATGAATGGTCTTCCAAGCAAGATAGGCAGCTCACGATCATGAATGGGTGCATCTTCCATGTCTAACAATACAAAATCAGCAGGCAATATTAGCTTATCAACTTGAACCAAAATATCTTCAACTATACCTCTAGGATATTTCACTCGAACGATCAGCAAGTTGTAAGCTGAGTGTGGTGGATTTTAATTTTCCCAAACCAAGTTGCAAGTACACTGAATAAGGCATTAGATTGATACTTTCACCTAAATCCAACATGGCTTTTTCAGCTCGTTTATCTCCAATGGTTATGCCGATGGTAAAACTACCTGGATCCTTGAGCTTAGGAGGAAGTTTCCTTTGAAGGACAGCACTCACATTTTTCAGACACCAACACCTTCTCATGAGGGCTATACCTTCTCTTGTGTGAGTTCAACTCCTTAAAAAATTTAGCATAAGTTGGCATGTTCCTGATCACATCAAGCAAAGGCAAGTTAACATTGACTTCACTAAGTATATCATAGATTTCATTAAAAGACTTATCCTGTTTGCTTTTAGCAAGACGTCCAGGAAAAGGAATTGGTGGCACATAAGGGGTCTCGGCCTTGTGCAATGTAGGTGAAATTGTTGACTTGCCAATGGGAATTTCTTCTTTTGGTGTCGTCTCTTCCTTGTGTTCATCACCTGCATTCACAACATCATGATTAGTAACTTCTTTGCCAACTTTATTATCAATAACCTTACCACTTCTGAGAATTGAGATTGCTTTGGCTTGCTCATGATGATTGGGATTCACATTTGGTTGGCTAGGAAATTTTCCAGGTTCTCTTTGGTTCAAAGCATCCGCAATTTGTCCCAATTGAATCTCCATCTTGGTAAGGGCAGCAGAATGTTGTTGAAGAGCACCATTAGTAGTTTGCTGGAATTGCAAAGTATTTTGGGCCAACATCTTGACTGTGTCCTCCAATGAACTTGGTTTAGGCTGGAATGATGAACTTGCTTGATTTTGATTTTGATTTTGATTGTTCCTCCAAGAAAAATTTGGGTGATTCCTTCAACCTGGATTATAAGTGTTCGAGAATGGATCATTTCTTGGTCTTTGGTTGTAAGAATTCATCATGTGGGCTTGTTCTTGGACAAACTCAGGATAAGCATTACTAGCTGAACACATGTGAGTTGAGTGTCCTTGAGCATTGCAAATAGCACAAAGTTCAACTTGAGGAGCTTTAGGTCCCATATTGAGCACAGCATCAAGCTTCCTTTGTAAACTAGCCACCTGTGAAGCAAGCTCATTGTTAGGACTAATCTCATAAATACCAGCTTTACCTCTTGTATCTTTGTGTTGAGCATTGGATCCCAACATCTCAAATATGTCATATGACTCTTGAGCATTCTTTTTCTTTAAAGCTCCACCGGCAGCATTATTGACAGTAGATTGACAAGTTTCGGTTAGTCCATCATAAAAAATTTGCATTTGTAAGTATAGAGGTAACCCGTGATGTGGACATTTCATTGAATGGTTCGCCATCATGTTGTGAGAAGTTGAAAATCTTGGACCTCAAGGTGGCTGTCTTTTGGGCGGAGAAAAACTTCTCCAAGAACTTCTTAGCAACAGCATCCCAAGTGGTTAGTGATCCAAGGGCTAACGACATCAACGAAGTCTTTGCTCTATCTTTCAAAGTGTAAGGGAAAACCCTCATCCTCAGATTTCCTTCAGACACATCCTTCAAAGGAAAAGTACAAACAATAGTATAAAATTCTTTAATGTGAGCCAAAGGATCTTCATTAGGTAAACCATAAAAAGAAGGAAGCATTTGAAAGTGAGAAGATTTAAGCTCATAGTTTCTAGCTTCTTTGGACAGCAAGATGCATGAAGGTGAATTTGGTATGATTGGTTGAGCAAGATCCTCCAAACCAAGTTGGTCATGGGCTGCCATCTTTTCTTCTTCTTCTTCTTCTTGATCTGAGTTAAAGATGTTGAACAGAGAGTATGATCGGTTCATAATTGTATATCATTTCGTACCCTTCTAGCTTTTGATTTGGTTATGTTATTGAGTTAAACTTGTGCTTTTAATTCATTTTCTGTTTTGATAAGTCCATAATTTCATACACTTGCATGCCTTCTTTACTTAGTGATTTTGCTTAGTTTCTCTTTATTTTGAGTCACTTACCTATGTTTGCGTGTTTTGTAGGTTAAGATAGCAAGAGATAACATTTGATGCAATCCATGCATGTTATGGGCTGATTGGCATATGAGGAATATGAGCTTAAAGACAAACACATTTTGGCTACAGCCCATTTCCAGCCCAGTTTCGTAGGTCAACTTCTTGGCCTTGGATCAGCATGCTATGGGGCTCGAATGAGGTGAAGCTCTTCATGAAACTTGTTCCAATGGGTGTTGACTACAACATATCCAAATTTCAGCCCAATTGGACATTTGTGGAGTGCTCAGCCCGTCCAACACCCAACCTTGCTCAGCAGGATTTGTAGCTGCCAGCATTTTGCCATGTGACTCCTTTTAGCCATGTGCCTCACCCCAACTGCAACTGACTTTGTACCCAACATAATGAGTGAAGTTGGGAGGCTTTCCAGCTATGAATTTCTGAAGGAGCAAGTTGGCACATGTTGGAGCTATTATAGAGAAAGCATGTGCATGTGAAGCAAAGAGAAATGAGAGAGAGAAGAAGAGGAATGATGAGAGGCATTTTTGCTCAGCCTTTGAACATGGGAATTAAATTGGCAGATCACTTTGGAGCTGGAGATCAGTTTTTGAGCTATTAAAGAAAAAATGCACATGCATTTGGAGCTGGAAATTTCAGTCTCTGTTCGGCAGCCAACTTTCAAGGTCCAAAACGCACACTTCTCCTGCTCCGATGGGAATACTTTCTTCATAGACGTTGTTCCAATGGGTGTCTACTATAACATATCCAAATTTCAGCCCCATTGGATACGTTTTGAGACCTATGACCTTCCTACACCATGCCTGGTTCAGAAACTCGTTTTTCCAGCAGCAAAAGGCACCACATGGGTTGGCAGCAAAAGGCACCACATGGGTTGGCAGAAAATCTGATCACCTTTGAACCCATGTGAGGAAAGCTTGTGCAGCAGCAAAAGATGAAGGATGGTGTGGGAATCCATCATGATGTTCCTCCCTCTTAGCCCTATAAATAGAGAAGCCTTCAAGCTTCAAATCACACCCCAAGGGGGGAGCTCTCAAATACTTCTCTAGAGCTCCCTTCCCTTCTCTCCCTCAAATTCTCTTAGTTTCCTTTCAAGTTGTTAATTGTTGTAGTAGAATGAGTTTACTGAATTTTTCTTCAAGTTTTCAAGTTCTACTTTAATTTTATTTGTAATGTACATTCTTTCTTAAGTATTCAAGTTTAATTAGTTTCCAAGTTTCAATTATGGTTTTTGTTCTTATTCATTATGCTTATAAGTTAATATGCTAGTTTGAATGATTGATCACCATTTAGGTTTGCATGTTAGCTATCTTGGTTTGAATTAAGAGTATACACCATGCTTTAATTCCAATAGAACTATGAATAAGAAGAGTATGTATGGACATTCGAACAACAGGGATTAGATACATGCTTGGTTGTTTAAATTGTTCTTCTATGCTTAATGGGTTCCTAATGCTTAATTTTAGGTTAGACAACAAATGATCAAATTAGGGAATTAGGAACACAAGGTTATGACCACACACCATGGCTTAATCATACTTTAGCTAGAATCAATCCATTAATCTAATTGAACTTGGGAACTTATTTGCTTGAGTTATTTCCTTTTTCTTGTTTTATTTATTTTCTTTTCCATTTCTGTTTTTTGTAGGGAAATGAATTGGATCATTCAATCACCAATCCTCGTGGGATCGACCTCGCACTTACATATGCTATACTACCGAACGGTTCGTACACTTGCGAGTATCACAAGTTGAGGATGCAGCTGAATCTATTTTGGTGCAGTGAATCCGACACAACAGAGTACTCTTCAGAGCTTGTTGAATTGGAGGTTTCGGCTTCTAAGGGATTGAGGATAGATTCAATGGCTGCCTCCCTTGCTTGATCAAGCCTTCGTTCAAATTCAGCCAGTGATGGTTGTTGTGTACCACGGATTAGTTGGATCCTAATAGTTCCGGATTGAGAGTGTTTCTTGACCGCTGATACAACTTGTTCAAGAAATGGTGTGCTCGACATGCAAATACCTGAAAACAAAGAAAAACTAAAGAAAGTAAGCAATAGTAACAAGACTCTTAATCAAGTCCCCGGCAGCGTCGCCATTTTCTTGTTGGACAGATTTTACTCTATCTATTTCTCGCAAGTGCACGAACCAATTATAGTATAGGAATGCAAGCACGAGGTGTTAAGCTCATATTTTCATACATATACATGCCCAATTTACTTACTTCTTTTGCTTAGTTTCCTATAATTCTGAGTTATTTGCCTCTCTTTCTGTGTTTTGTAGGCCAAGAGAGCAAAAGAGCATAATTCATGCAATCCATGCATATTAAGGGCTGATTGGCATGAGAGGAATACACTTGAGGCATTTGAAGCAAAATGGTGCAAAAACTGGAGCCTGAGTTAGAAGTTCATTTCGGACTTATCTTCTTCATCCGAACTTGGATTGGGTCAATACTTGTATGGTTGGATCAATGACATTCTGAACTTGAAAATGGACATCTTAAAGTCATCATTTGATTCAGCCCAACCCAATTCGTGAGCCCATGGAAAAACACATCATGCTGACAGGAAGATGAGCTCATTGCATGCTTGGTCATGATGAGCTAGGCATGAGCTATTGGTTTCTGAATGGAAGCTTGGTCATGCTGACATGAGGATGAGCTAGGGCTGCTAGTGGGATTTAGTGGAGTAACCATTTCTGATTATCTAATGCAAGTGTGTTAGGTCATTGCCATATTCAATTCAGATTTCCCACTCCCATCTCCCTATAAATACCACTTCCATTCCACATTCAATTCATATCCTGAGATCCATCATTTACACTTCCATTGTACACAAAGAGAGGGAAAGTTGAGAGTCACAAAGGGATAGAAGGGAGAAGGCAGCAGCTGGGAGGCTTTGGCCTCCTGGCAGCCATGAAGATGATTCTTTTTCATCTCTAGCATGCTGTCCTTATCTTCTTCTCCTCCCTTTGTCTTTTATTTTCTTCTTGTATTTTCTTTGTTTTACTTTGTTTTTCTGTTATTAGTTGTAATAAACATCTTGCTAGTCTTGTATCATGGTTTGAGTTTATAAAGTTTGATTTCATTCATGAATTCTTCTTCACTATTTTAATGGAGCTGTTTTGCATCCTTTGATTGATCACCTAAGGTTTTATGCGTTATGCTCTTGTTGGGAAGGTTTGGGGATCATCTTCATTCCATCCATTAGCAACTTATGTGATTTGGTTTCTGGGTCTCCTAATGTAAACACCATGCTTGGGGTCCTTGTGATGTTCAATACAATTTGATCCAAACACCATGGACTTATTTGTGAGCATCTTCATGAGTGAATCAATTTGTTTACTTGCTGCCATAACATGATTAGAAGAATTAGGGTGGATTCTAAAACCTCACCATCTTGTCTTAGTTCTTTTCTTTCTTCTTGCTTTGTTTCTTTTGTTTTCATTTCTGTTTTGTGTAGGAAAACTGAATTGGATTATTCAATCACCAATCCCTGTGGAATCGACCTCGCACTTACATATGCTAAACTACCAACGGCTCGTGCACTTGCGAGTATCACAAGTTGAGGATGCAGCTGAATCCATTTTGGTGCAGCTAAATCTACGCAACACGAGGTCGTTCCACTGAGACTTGGATGAAAGACACTTATTACTACTACTTAGACTCACAAGTAATCCTAAGACTAAACAGAATTTAAATGAGGTTGTGTTGAGTTTGTTTTGAGTAACAACTACAAAAAGGAAAAGCATATAGCAAGTGATTGAAAACTTCTAAAGGGAATGCAAAATAGCAAGTAATCAGCAAGTAGATGTTTAGAAAATGTAGAGACAAAGGAGACAAGCACTAGGGTTTCAACTTCACCATGACAATCCAATTTCAAGCAACAAGTTAACAATCACCTAAGTTGATTACAATTTCTGGAGTTCGTTCTTTCTTATGTATGATTATCCATATGGTGTTTGGTTTTAATCAAGTACTCAGAAACACAACTTAGCTATGGTGTTTAGTCTAGGCTATGAATCTGAATCCATTAAGCTTAAGAAGAACACGAAAGAACCAAGTAAACATTTAAACATGGTGTTTGTCCTAAATGCATTACCCACTCATTCACTAATCGGTTCAAGAGTCATATGGTGTTTATGTAAACTTGAACTAGATAACCAACATGCATGTGTTCATAGTGGCCAGTTATTTAAACATGCATAAAGATTCAATTAAGAACAAGTGAATGAGACCAGAAAATTAGGAGTAATCAACAAAGGATAAAATTAACTTGAAACATGAAATTGTCTTGTCAGGTTACATTGAAACCCTAGCTATGGATTTAGCTGCTCATAATGAGAAAGAAATTAAGACAGAAATGAGAAAACATAATGAATGCAATAAGAGTAGAAAAACCCCTTTTTTGAAGTTCTTGTGGTGTCCAAGGCTTCTCCAAGTGCTTCTCCACGTCTAATGCTTCTCCAAGAGCTTCCTCATGTCTAGAAGGATGTATGAAGGATATGGAGGTGATTTGGGATGAGTTTGAGTGAGTGGTGATGGCTGAGAAAGATGAAATTCGTAGGGAAATAGAAGAGAGGTTTGCTGGAGCTGTTTTGGTGATTTTAGGCAGTTTGGAGTGTTGGGTTGATTTCTGGAGTGTTTAGGTTTGTGGGAGTGTTTGAGGATGGCTGGAGTGAATTGTGGGGTTGTGAATCCCAGGAATTGTTGTGATCTGAATGTGGAATGGGAGTGGTATTTATAGGGAGAGAGGAGTGAGAAATCTGAATTGAATATGGCAATGACCTAACACACTTGCATTAGATAATCAGAAATGGTTACTCCACTAAATCCCACTAGCAGCTAGCTCATCCTCATGTCAGCATGACCAAGCTTCCATTCAGCAGCCCTAGCTCATCCTCATGTCAGGACACGACCAATCTTCCATTCAGAAACCAATAGCTCATGCCTAGCTCACCATGACTAAGCATGCAATGAGCTCATCTTCCTGTCAGCATGATGAACAACTTCTTGGGCTTACGAATTGGGATAGGCTGAATCAAATGATGACTTTAAGATGTCCATTGTGAAGTTCGGAATGTGTCCGATCCAACCACACAAGTATTGTCCCAATCCAAGCTCGGATGAAGAAGATAAGTCCGAAATGTATTTCTAACTCTGTCTCTCAGTTTTTGCATGTTTTTGCTCCATTTTGCTTCAAATGCCTCAAGTGGTACCTAGAGCTCAATGAACTGAATATCAAACACAAAATGGATTAAAAGCACAAGTTTTATTTAAAAGCATAACCAAAAAATAGGGTAGAGTGTTACAAAATGATACATAAATATGCATTGATCAAAGTGTTTGAGTGATTTGGAGAATTTGGAAGAGTAAGGAAAGTGGTGTTTGGGAACTTTGTGGATTTTGGAAGAGAGTGTTTGAGGACTTTGAGAATTTGGAAGGGAATGGGAATTGTGTTTGGGAAATGTTTTAGAGCATGAATGTTGCGTAGATTCAGCTGCACCAAAATGGATTCACTGCATCCTCAACTTGTGATACTCGCAAGTGCACGAGCCGTTGGTAGTTTAGCATATGTAAGTGCGAGGTCGATTCCACAGGGATTGGTGATTGAATGATCCAACTCAGTTTTCCTACACAAAACAGAAATGAAACAAGAGAAACAAAACAAGAAGAAAGAAAAGAACTAAGACAAGATGGTGAGGTTGTAGAATCCACCCTAATTGTTCTAATCATGTTATGGCAGTAAGTAAACAAATTGATTCACTCATGAAGATGCTCACAAATAAGTCCATGGTGTTTGGATCAAATTGTATTGAACATCACAAGGACCCCAAGCATGGTGTTTACAATAGGAGACCTAGAAACCAAATCACATAAGTTGCTAATGGACGGAATGAAGATGATCCCCAACCTTCCCAACAAGAGCATAACGCATAAAACCTTAGGTGATCAATCAAAGGATGCAAAACAGCTCCATTAAAATAGTGAAGAAGAATTCATGAATGAAATCAAACTTTATAAACTCAAACCATGATACAAGACTAGCAAGATGTTTATTACAACAAATAACAGAAAAACAAAGAAAATACAAGAAGAAAATAAAAGACAAAGGGAGGAGAAGAAGATAAGGACAGCATGCTAGAGATGGAAAAGAATCATCTCCATGGCTGCCAGGAGGCCAAAGCCTCCCAGCTGCTGCCTTCTCCCTTCTCTCCCTTTGTGACTCTCAACTTTCCCTCTCTTTGTGTACAATGGAAGTGTAAGTGATGGATCTCAGGATCTGAATTGAATGTGGAATGGAAGTGGTATTTATAGGGAGAGGGGAGTGGGAAATCTGAATTGAATATGGCTAATGGACTCAACACTTGCATTAGAAAATCAGAAATGGTTGCTCCACTAAATCCCACTAGCAGCCCTAGCTCATCCTCATGTCAGCATGACCAAGCTTCCATTCAGAAACCAATAGCTCATGCCTAGCTCATCATGACCAAGCATGCAATGAGCTCATCTTCCTGTCAGCATGATGTGTATTTCCATGGGCTCACGAATTGGGTTGGGCTGAATCAAATGATGACTTTAAGATGTCCATTTTGAAGTTCAGAATGTCATGGATCCAACCACACAAGTATTGGTCCAATCCAAGTTCGGATGAAGGAGATAAGTCTGAAATGAACTTCTAACTTCAGGCTCCAGTTTTTGCACGTTTTTGCACCATCTTGCTTCAAATGCCTCAAGTGTATTCCTCTCATGCCAATCAGCCCTTAATATGCATGGATTGCATGAATTATGCTCTTTTTCTCTCTTGGCCTACAAAACACACAAAGGGAGGCAAATAACTCAGAATTATAGGAAACTAAGCAAAAGAACTAAGTAAATAGAGCATGTATATGTATGAAATTATGAGCTTAACACACCCCCAAACTTAGATTTTGCTAGTCCTCGAGCAAAACAAAAGGAAAACGAAGAAAAACAAAACAAAATAAGAAGTTAACTAGACCACTCTCGTAGGTAACTCGATTGCATTGAGCGTATGCAACAAGCCTTTAAACCTCTAGGCATCCCTAGTAGGAGGAGTTGTGTCTCCTGAGGGTTTAACAGATATCGATACCCACAAACGTTTTACTGACTCTACAAAACAAAGTAGTCAAAAACTTAATAGATTTGTTAGTCTAAACAAAACAAAAAAACAAAAACAAAACAAAAACAAAAACGTTAACCTTCCAACCGAACAGAAATTTTAAACTTCATAGAGATGTCTCAACAAGGAACAAAACAAGCAGTAAGGAAGTTCTAAACATTATTCAAGTGCTACCACAATCTCACAAAAATCATGCTCAAGGTGTGTGTGTGAAGTAGCCATGAAGATACAACTCATGCTTCTCAAACAACGATATGAATTCCTGCAAGAATGAACACAAGTTTGCCAAACTAAACCAAGATCAATAGGACTTTACTTATGGATGTAATGGGGTTATGATAATGGTTAGAAACACAAGGTCTAAAGAACAAAGTAGAGCATGACATGTAAACAAGATCATTGACATTTGACATGTAAGGCAGATAAATTGAAAAGCTCACAATACCAGATTTTGCAATTGAATCACTTCACAATTTGATTTTGACGTTTACACACTTTGTATAATATTTGGCCCAATTTTGCGGCTCTTCACCCTAGATCGCCTTGATTTCTCCTTATATCACCCTAGGGTCGTGACTACATTGGCCACACTTCTTTTCTCTTTTTCTTTTGGTTTTTTTTTTTTAGCTCATTCATTGCCTTGAATACATGACAATCTCAAATACAATCATACTCTACAAGTCCCCTAGATGGTAGGATGTTTAATAGATGATAAGGTGATAGAAAGAAATGGCTAAGTGTTTGGGCACAAAGGGGTTTACAATGGAATATGTATTGTATGGGTTGATGGAGGAAAAAGAAAGAGCTTAACAAAGATGGCCTAAATCATATCTTAGTTATAACTTAACATTCCAGTGAATCACACAAGCAAAAATGCATACAATTGGGTAAGACATGCAAGAGTTGTATAATCATGGCTAAAGTGCATAGAAAGCTCAAACATAATTATGTGAGACTTAGCTAGCAAAAGAATAAGATTCAGACCTAACACAATGCTTATCAAATTCCTAAGAGCCATATTAGAAGTTAGACTCATGATTTATCATTGGTGTGGGAAGGAAAACTGAAAATGACTCAAGAAAAGAAACAGGAAAAGAAAAACGTGAGGTTTCAAATTGCTGTTTTGCTCAATTTCAACATATAATCTGTTTTGACATGTAACTTTCAAACCACTTGGTCAATTTTAACGTTCTTTATGTCGTTGGATTCAGCATGAAAAAATGAAGAAAACAACGCGGACCAAACTTTCAAAACAGAAGCAGAAAATAAAAATTTTAGCAATGAAGAAGCCTACGTTTTCAGACACAAACACAAAAACTAAAAACTTTCCAGCACCCCAAAACTTAAATGAAGCATTGTCCTCAATGTTTGAATCCATGGAGAGCATGCAATGCACATGAAATCCAGGGTACATAAATGAAATGAAAGAAATAAAAGAAAGAGAGTTTAGAACTTCCCCTTGAAGACAATGAGAGGGAAATGCACATAGTATGGCAGCACATGTTCTTCTTTGAGTATTTGGGTCAGCTGCTCATCATGTTTCTCCCACATCAAGGAAAAGAAAACCCTAACAAAAACAAAACAGAAAATGAGAAAAAACTAAGCATGAGTAGCAGTTATTATACAAATGAAAGAGAAATGATTGGAATGCTTCCCCTTGAAGTGAAAGCTGGAGCGTGGTTGGCCATAGCAGCTGGAGGTCGACTTCTCCGCTACTCCATACTCCATGTTTCTATGAATTGGGTTGTCTCCTCTCCTTCCCTCTTTCTTATTGAGCTACTTCAAAAATGCTTAAAGATAGACAAGGAAACTTGAAACAGATTTTTAGATTTGTTGGATTAGGAACCAGAACATAAATGAAAAGGATAAACTAAACTAGAACATCAAGATTAGGGATTCAACTTCACCACAAACATCTAATTCCATGTTTCAAAGTAACAAGCAACAAAGTAAATCAAACTAGCTTATGGAGTTCGTTCTTTCTCAAATATGATTATCCATTTGGTGTGTGGTTGTAATCAAGTATTCAGAACAAGTATTTAGCTATGGTGTTTAGTCTAAACACAAATTCCAAACCCATTAAGAACAAGAAGAACAATAAAGAACCAAGTAGAATTTAAACATGGTGTTTGTCTTCAATATCTACCCATCCATTCACTAATCAGTCCAAGAGTCATATGGTGTTTATGTAAACTTGAACAAGATATTTAATTAAGAACAAGTGAATGAAACCATAAACCAGAAATAATCAACATGCTACTTAAACCCTTTCTTTGGTGTTGTGTAAGCTGGACTCAAACCCAGTTCTCTTGCTTGTCAGGCAATTGTCCTTGTCCGTTGGACTACAAACACAACTTGTCAATTAACCTCATTAACTTTAAAACATGAAACTGTCTAGTTATAAAAAAAGATGAAAATAAATAAAAAGTAGGAAACCAAATCGAATCAAGCAATGTAACCAATCCCCGGCAACGGCGCCAAAAACTTGTTGCGTAGATTCAGCTGCACCAAAATGGATTCACTGCATCCTCAACTTGTGATACTCGCAAGTGCACGAGCCGTTGGTAGTTTAGCATATGTAAGTGCGAGGTCGATTCCACAGGGATTGGTGATTGAATGATCCAACTCAGTTTTCCTACACAAAACAGAAATGAAACAAGAGAAACAAAACAAGAAGAAAGAAAAGAACTAAGACAAGATGGTGAGGTTGTAGAATCCACCCTAATTGTTCTAATCATGTTATGGCAGTAAGTAAACAAATTGATTCACTCATGAAGATGCTCACAAATAAGTCTATGGTGTTTGGATCAAATTGTATTGAACATCACAAGGACCCCAAGCATGGTGTTTACAATAGGAGACCTAGAAACCAAATCACATAAGTTGCTAATGGACGGAATGAAGATGATCCCCAACCTTCCCAACAAGAGCATAACGCATAAAACCTTAGGTGATCAATCAAAGGATGCAAAACAGCTCCATTAAAATAGTGAAGAAGAATTCATGAATGAAATCAAACTTTATAAACTCAAACCATGATACAAGACTAGCAAGATGTTTATTACAACAAATAACAGAAAAACAAAGAAAATACAAGAAGAAAATAAAAGACAAAGGGAGGAGAAGAAGATAAGGACAGCATGCTAGAGATGGAAAAGAATCATCTCCATGGCTGCCAGGAGGCCAAAGCCTCCCAGCTCTGCCTTCTCCCTTCTCTCCCTTTGTGACTCTCAACTTTCCCTCTCTTTGTGTACAATGGAAGTGTAAGTGATGGATCTCAGGATCTGAATTGAATGTGGAATGGAAGTGGTATTTATAGGGAGAGGGGAGTGGGAAATCTGAATTGAATATGGCTAATGGACTCAACACTTGCATTAGAAAATCAGAAATGGTTGCTCCACTAAATCCCACTAGCAGCCCTAGCTCATCCTCATGTCAGCATGACCAAGCTTCCATTCAGAAACCAATAGCTCATGCCTAGCTCATCATGACCAAGCATGCAATGAGCTCATCTTCCTGTCAGCATGATGTGTATTTCCATGGGCTCACGAATTGGGTTGGGCTGAATCAAATGATGACTTTAAGATGTCCATTTTGAAGTTCAGAATGTCATGGATCCAACCACACAAGTATTGGTCCAATCCAAGTTCGGATGAAGGAGATAAGTCTGAAATGAACTTCTAACTCAGGCTCCAGTTTTTGCACGTTTTTGCACCATCTTGCTTCAAATGCCTCAAGTGTATTCCTCTCATGCCAATCAGCCCTTAATATGCATGGATTGCATGAATTATGCTCTTTTTCTCTCTTGGCCTACAAAACACACAAAGGGAGGCAAATAACTCAGAATTATAGGAAACTAAGCAAAAGAACTAAGTAAATAGAGCATGTATATGTATGAAATTATGAGCTTAACACACCCCCAAACTTAGATTTTGCTAGTCCTCGAGCAAAACAAAAGGAAAACGAAGAAAAACAAAACAAAATAAGAAGTTAACTAGACCACTCTCGTAGGTAACTCGATTGCATTGAGCGTATGCAACAAGCCTTTAAACCTCTAGGCATCCCTAGTAGGAGGAGTTGTGTCTCCTGAGGGTTTAACAGATATCGATACCCACAAACGTTTTACTGACTCTACAAAACAAAGTAGTCAAAAACTTAATAGATTTGTTAGTCTAAACAAAACAAAAAAACAAAAACAAAACAAAAACAAAAACGTTAACCTTCCAACCGAACAGAAATTTTAAACTTCATAGAGATGTCTCAACAAGGAACAAAACAAGCAGTAAGGAAGTTCTAAACATTATTCAAGTGCTACCACAATCTCACAAAAATCATGCTCAAGGTGTGTGTGTGAAGTAGCCATGAAGATACAACTCATGCTTCTCAAACAACGATATGAATTCCTGCAAGAATGAACACAAGTTTGCCAAACTAAACCAAGATCAATAGGACTTTACTTATGGATGTAATGGGGTTATGATAATGGTTAGAAACACAAGGTCTAAAGAACAAAGTAGAGCATGACATGTAAACAAGATCATTGACATTTGACATGTAAGGCAGATAAATTGAAAAGCTCACAATACCAGATTTTGCAATTGAATCACTTCACAATTTGATTTTGACGTTTACACACTTTGTATAATATTTGGCCCAATTTTGCGGCTCTTCACCCTAGATCGCCTTGATTTCTCCTTATATCACCCTAGGGTCGTGACTACATTGGCCACACTTCTTTTCTCTTTTTCTTTTGGTTTTTTTTTTTTTAGCTCATTCATTGCCTTGAATACATGACAATCTCAAATACAATCATACTCTACAAGTCCCCTAGATGGTAGGATGTTTAATAGATGATAAGGTGATAGAAAGAAATGGCTAAGTGTTTGGGCACAAAGGGGTTTACAATGGAATATGTATTGTATGGGTTGATGGAGGAAAAAGAAAGAGCTTAACAAAGATGGCCTAAATCATATCTTAGTTATAACTTAACATTCCAGTGAATCACACAAGCAAAAATGCATACAATTGGGTAAGACATGCAAGAGTTGTATAATCATGGCTAAAGTGCATAGAAAGCTCAAACATAATTATGTGAGACTTAGCTAGCAAAAGAATAAGATTCAGACCTAACACAATGCTTATCAAATTCCTAAGAGCCATATTAGAAGTTAGACTCATGATTTATCATTGGTGTGGGAAGGAAAACTGAAAATGACTCAAGAAAAGAAACAGAAAAGGAAAAACGTGAGGTTTCAAATTGCTGTTTTGCTCAATTTCAACATATAATCTGTTTTGACATGTAACTTTCAAACCACTTGGTCAATTTTAACGTTCTTTATGTCGTTGGATTCAGCATGAAAAAATGAAGAAAACAACGCGGACCAAACTTTCAAAACAGAAGCAGAAAATAAAAATTTTAGCAATGAAGAAGCCTACGTTTTCAGACACAAACACAAAAACTAAAAACTTTCCAGCACCCCAAAACTTAAATGAAGCATTGTCCTCAATGTTTGAATCCATGGAGAGCATGCAATGCACATGAAATCCAGGGTACATAAATGAAATGAAAGAAATAAAAGAAAGAGAGTTTAGAACTTCCCCTTGAAGACAATGAGAGGGAAATGCACATAGTATGGCAGCACATGTTCTTCTTTGAGTATTTGGGTCAGCTGCTCATCATGTTTCTCCCACATCAAGGAAAAGAAAACCCTAACAAAAACAAAACAGAAAATGAGAAAAAACTAAGCATGAGTAGCAGTTATTATACAAATGAAAGAGAAATGATTGGAATGCTTCCCCTTGAAGTGAAAGCTGGAGCGTGGTTGGCCATAGCAGCTGGAGGTCGACTTCTCCGCTACTCCATACTCCATGTTTCTATGAATTGGGTTGTCTCCTCTCCTTCCCTCTTTCTTATTGAGCTACTTCAAAAATGCTTAAAGATAGACAAGGAAACTTGAAACAGATTTTTAGATTTGTTGGATTAGGAACCAGAACATAAATGAAAAGGATAAACTAAACTAGAACATCAAGATTAGGGATTCAACTTCACCACAAACATCTAATTCCATGTTTCAAAGTAACAAGCAACAAAGTAAATCAAACTAGCTTATGGAGTTCGTTCTTTCTCAAATATGATTATCCATTTGGTGTGTGGTTGTAATCAAGTATTCAGAACAAGTATTTAGCTATGGTGTTTAGTCTAAACACAAATTCCAAACCCATTAAGAACAAGAAGAACAATAAAGAACCAAGTAGAATTTAAACATGGTGTTTGTCTTCAATATCTACCCATCCATTCACTAATCAGTCCAAGAGTCATATGGTGTTTATGTAAACTTGAACAAGATATTTAATTAAGAACAAGTGAATGAAACCATAAACCAGAAATAATCAACATGCTACTTAAACCCTTTCTTTGGTGTTGTGTAAGCTGGGACTCAAACCCAGTTCTCTTGCTTGTCAGGCAATTGTCCTTGTCCGTTGGACTACAAACACAACTTGTCAATTAACCTCATTAACTTTAAAACATGAAACTGTCTAGTTATAAAAAAAGATGAAAATAAATAAAAAGTAGGAAACCAAATCGAATCAAGCAATGTAACCAATCCCCGGCAACGGCGCCAAAAACTTGTTGCGTAGATTCAGCTGCACCAAAATGGATTCACTGCATCCTCAACTTGTGATACTCGCAAGTGCACGAGCCGTTGGTAGTTTAGCATATGTAAGTGCGAGGTCGATTCCACAGGGATTGGTGATTGAATGATCCAACTCAGTTTTCCTACACAAAACAGAAATGAAACAAGAGAAACAAAACAAGAAGAAAGAAAAGAACTAAGACAAGATGGTGAGGTTGTAGAATCCACCCTAATTGTTCTAATCATGTTATGGCAGTAAGTAAACAAATTGATTCACTCATGAAGATGCTCACAAATAAGTCTATGGTGTTTGGATCAAATTGTATTGAACATCACAAGGACCCCAAGCATGGTGTTTACAATAGGAGACCTAGAAACCAAATCACATAAGTTGCTAATGGACGGAATGAAGATGATCCCCAACCTTCCCAACAAGAGCATAACGCATAAAACCTTAGGTGATCAATCAAAGGATGCAAAACAGCTCCATTAAAATAGTGAAGAAGAATTCATGAATGAAATCAAACTTTATAAACTCAAACCATGATACAAGACTAGCAAGATGTTTATTACAACAAATAACAGAAAAACAAAGAAAATACAAGAAGAAAATAAAAGACAAAGGGAGGAGAAGAAGATAAGGACAGCATGCTAGAGATGGAAAAGAATCATCTCCATGGCTGCCAGGAGGCCAAAGCCTCCCAGCTGCTGCCTTCTCCCTTCTCTCCCTTTGTGACTCTCAACTTTCCCTCTCTTTGTGTACAATGGAAGTGTAAGTGATGGATCTCAGGATCTGAATTGAATGTGGAATGGAAGTGGTATTTATAGGGAGAGGGGAGTGGGAAATCTGAATTGAATATGGCTAATGGACTCAACACTTGCATTAGAAAATCAGAAATGGTTGCTCCACTAAATCCCACTAGCAGCCCTAGCTCATCCTCATGTCAGCATGACCAAGCTTCCATTCAGAAACCAATAGCTCATGCCTAGCTCATCATGACCAAGCATGCAATGAGCTCATCTTCCTGTCAGCATGATGTGTATTTCCATGGGCTCACGAATTGGGTTGGGCTGAATCAAATGATGACTTTAAGATGTCCATTTTGAAGTTCAGAATGTCATGGATCCAACCACACAAGTATTGGTCCAATCCAAGTTCGGATGAAGGAGATAAGTCTGAAATGAACTTCTAACTCAGGCTCCAGTTTTTGCACGTTTTTGCACCATCTTGCTTCAAATGCCTCAAGTGTATTCCTCTCATGCCAATCAGCCCTTAATATGCATGGATTGCATGAATTATGCTCTTTTTCTCTCTTGGCCTACAAAACACACAAAGGGAGGCAAATAACTCAGAATTATAGGAAACTAAGCAAAAGAACTAAGTAAATAGAGCATGTATATGTATGAAATTATGAGCTTAACACACCCCCAAACTTAGATTTTGCTAGTCCTCGAGCAAAACAAAAGGAAAACGAAGAAAAACAAAACAAAATAAGAAGTTAACTAGACCACTCTCGTAGGTAACTCGATTGCATTGAGCGTATGCAACAAGCCTTTAAACCTCTAGGCATCCCTAGTAGGAGGAGTTGTGTCTCCTGAGGGTTTAACAAATTTACGATACCCACAAACGTTTTACCTGACTCTACAAAACAAAGTAGTCAAAAACTTAATAGATTTGTTAGTCTAAACAAAACAAAAAAACAAAAACAAAACAAAAACCTATGTAGGTTGCAGAAAGAATGTGGCCTCATTAGAGCTATGTAGGTTGCAGAAAGAATGCTTCCAATATGACCTACGAAACTGCTACTGGCAGGGGGCTGTAGCCATAATGAATTTGTCTTTAAGCGCTTCATCAATTCATCCAAATTAGGCCTTAACATGCTTGAATTGCATGAATTATGTTCTCCAAAGCCATCATTATTACCTAAAGCTCAATGAACTGAAAGATAAATACAAAAAGGATTAAAAGCACAAGTTTAACTCAAAAACATAACCAAATCATAAGCAAGAATGGTACAAAATGATATACAATTATGAACCGATCAGAGGAGTCATTTGGTGAGTTTTGAGTGAAATCCAATCGCTAGAACTACGGAATACACCAACCACTCCAATTCGGAACGAACTGCCTTTGAACTTGAATTGTCCAATTTCGTACACCTATTGATTTCCGATTTCAGCCCAAAACTTGGGCATCATCATAATATGGTGGGAGGAGTCATTTGGTGAGTTTTGAGTGAAATCCAATCGCTAGAACTACGGAATACACCAACCACTCCAATTCGGAACGAACTGCCTTTGAACTTGATTTGTCCAATTTCGTACACCTATTGCTTTCCGATTTGAGCCCAAAACTTGGGCATCATCATAATATGGTGGGAGGAGTCATTTGGTGAGTTTTGAGTGAAATCCAATCGCTAGAACTACGGAATACACCAACCACTCCAATTCGGAACGAACTGCCTTTGAACTTGAATTGTCCAATTTCGTACACCTATTGATTTCCGATTGCAGCCCAAAACTTGGGCATCATCATAATATGGTGGGAGGAGTCATTTGGTGAGTTTTTGATAAGTTCATAATTTCACACATTTGTTTGCCTTCATTACTTAGTAATTTTGTCTAGTTTCTCTTTATTTCGAGTCACTTATTTATGTTTGTGTGTTCTGGAGGTTATGGGAGCAAGAGATCACATTTGATACAATCCATGCATATTAAGGGCTGATTGGCATGAGAGGAATACACTTGAGGCATTTGAAGCAAAATGGTGCAAAACGTGCAAAAATTGGAGCCTGAGGTAGAAGTTCATTTCGGACTTATCTTCTTCATCCGAACTTGGATTGGGTCAATACTTGTGTGGTTGGATCAATGACATTCTGAACTTGAAAATGGACATCTTAAAGTCATCATTTGATTCAGCCCAACCCAATTCGTGAGCCCATGGAAATACACATCATGCTGACATGAGAATGAGCTGATGGATGCTTGGTCATGGTGAGCAAAGCATGAGCTATTGGTTTCTTGATGGAAGCTTGGTCAAGCTGACATGTTGATGAACTAGGGCTGCTGGTGGGCTGCTAGTGGGATTTAGTGGAGTAACCATTTCTGATTATCTAATGCAAGTGTGTTAGGTCATTGCCATATTCAATTCAGATTTCTCCTCCCCCATCTCCCTATAAATACCACTTCCATTCCACATTCAATTCATTCACATTCACATTCAGATTCAGAGACACATTCACTCATCCATTACTCCCATACACACATTCACCACAAAGAGAGAAGAGAGCTAGCTGCAAAGGAGGAAGAGCTAGGAGCTGTCCTGGAAACTACCTTGCCTCCACCAGCTAGTTCTTCTATTCTCTTTACTCTATCTATGTATTTTCTTATTTTCTATATTCATAATTATGTTTAACTAATCCATTTTGTTAGGGCTTAGGATGAAGCCCTAGTTATGAATATTCAATGTTATGGATGATTTCATAGTTAGTTGATTTCCTTGCTTTCATTATCAAGTTGTTAACCTCCAGTTTATTATGTGCTTGATGTATGTTTTCTTGGAGTAGCTAACTAGGATTTTATGCATCTAGCACAAGTTGGGAAGGGGTTTAGATTCACCAATTCTACTCTCCTTTCACAAGCAACACATGAATGGCCTAAGAATCATTCAAGGGGTTAATAACCATAGGTTGACTAGGACAGATACCATGTTCTAGGACTTGTGTGATTATCATATTCTCAAGGAACTTAATGACTCTTGTATGCTTTATTCTAAGTAGATACCATGCTTAGGTTGCATATTAGAGATCACGTGTTGTGTAGATACCATGCACAATTACATGCCTTAAGAGAATCATGCATCCTGCACCTAGATACCATAGGCTTGTATGCGATAATCTATTGTTAATGAAGCTTGAGTCAATTTCTATGCATTCATAACTTGGATAGGAAGACTAGTGGTGGATTCCAAGGCTCTAACACTTCTCAATCATTGTTTCACAACTTGTTGATTGCTGCCATTGTTACTTTCTAGCACTTCCATTTTATTATCTTGTTTTCATCTCAACAACAAACCCCCCCCCCCTCCCATTTCGAGTGCGTGTGTGGTGCTAGGATTCTGTCCTAGACCTTGCAAATTGTTTGTTTCTTTGTTTTATGTTTTTCCAGCATTCTAAGTAATTTAACTTGCAACCAAGTTACCATTCTCCGTGGATCGAACCTCGTATTTACATAAGCTATACTATAAATGGTTCGTGCACTTGCGAGAATTAAAGTTGCTATTTTTAATAACTCATTTTAGTTGTTAGGAATAGGCTCAACAGTTTTGAGTGAAATCCAATCGCTAGAACTACGGAATACACCAACCACTCCAATTCGGAACGAACTCATTTGAACTTGAATTGTCCAATTTCGTACACCTATTGATTTCCATTTGAGCCCAAAACTTGGGCATCATCATAATATGGTGGGAGGAGTCATTTGGTGAGTTTTGAGTGAAATCCAATCGCTAGAACTACGGAATACACCAACCACTCCAATTCGGAACGACTGCCTTCGAACTTGATTTGTCCAATTTCGTACACCTATTGCTTTCCGATTCAGAGCCCAAAACTTGGGCATCATCATAATATGGTGGGAGGAGTCATTTGGTGAGTTTTGAGTGAAATCCAATCGCTAGAACTACGGAATACACCAACCACTCCAATTCGGAACGAACTGCCTTTGAACTTGAATTGTCCAATTTCGTACACCTATTGATTTCCATTTGAGCCCAAAACTTGGGCATCATCATAATATGGTGGGAGGAGACATTTGGTGAGTTTTGAGTGAAATCCAATCGCTAGAACTACGGAATACACCAACCACTCCAATTCGGAACGAACTGCCTTTGAACTTGATTTGTCCAATTTCGTACACCTATTGATTTCCGATTTCGAGCCCAAAACTTGGGCATCATCATAATATGGTGGGAGGAGTCATTTGGTGAGTTTTGAGTGAAATCCAATCGCTAGAAATACGGAATACACCAACCACTCCAATTCGGAACGAACTGCCTTTGAACTTGATTTGTCCAATTTCGTACACCTATTGATTTCCGATTTCAGCCCAAAACTTGGGTGATCAATGCATAATTATGTATCATTTTGTAACACTCTACCCTATTGTTTGGTTATGTTTTTAAATAAAACTTGTGCTTTTAATCCATTTTGTGTTTGTTATTCAGTTCATTGAGCTCTAGGTACCACTTGAGGCATTTGAAGCAAAATGAAGCAAAATGGTGCAAAAACGTGCAAAAACTGGAGACTGAGGTAGAAATTCATTCGGACCTATCTTCTTCATCTGAACTTCGGTTGGGCCAATACCTATGTGGTTGGATCAATGACATTCTGAACTTCAAAATGGACATCTTAAAGTCGACATTTGATTCAGCCAAGCCCAATTCGAAGCCCAAGAAGTTGTTCATCATGCTGAGGGAAGATGAGCTCATTGCATGCTTGGTCATGGTGAGCTAGGCATGAGCTAGGGCTGCTGAATGGAAGCTTGGTCATGCTGACATGAGGATGAGCTAGGGCTGCTAGTGGGAGTTAGTGGAGAAGTGGAGCAACCATTTCTGATTATCTAATGCAAGTGTTGAGTCCATTAGCCATATTCAATTCAGATTTCTCACTTCCCTCTCCCTATAAATACCACTTCCATTCCAAACATTTTCATCACAACAATTCCTGGGATTCACAACCCCACAATTCACTCCAGCCATCCTTAAACACTCCAGAAATCAACCCAACACTCTAAATTGCCTCAAATCACCAAAACAGCTCCAAGCAAACCTTCCTTCCATTTCCCTACGAATTTCCTCTTTCTCTACCATCACAACTCACCCAAACTCATCCCAAATCATCTCCTTGGCTGTCATACATCCTTCTAGATATGGGGAAGCATTTGGAGAAGCATTAGACGTGGAGAAGCACTTGGAGAAGAACTTCAAAAAAGGGTTTTTCTACTCTTATTGCATTCATTATGTTTTCTCATTTCTGTCTTAGTTTATTTCCCATTATGAGCAGCTAATTTCCATAGCTAGGGTTTCAATGTAACCTAACAAGACAATTTCATGTTTCAAGTTAACTTTATCCTTTGTTGATTACTCCTAATTTTCTGGTTTCATTCACTTGTTCTTAGTTGAATCTTTATGCATGTTTAAATAACTGGCCACTATGAACACATGCATGTTGGTTATCTAGTTCAAGTTTACATAAACACCATATGACTCTTGAACCGATTAGTGAATGAGTGGGTAATGCATTTAGGACAAACACCATGTTTAAATGTTTACTTGGTTCTTTTGTGTTCTTCTTAAGCTTAATGGATTCAGATTCATAGCCTAGACTAAACACCATAGCTAAGTTGTGTTTCTGAGTACTTGATTAAAACCAAACACCATATGGATAATCATACATAAGAAAGAACGAACTCCAGAAATTGTAATCAACTTAGGTGATTGTTAACTTGTTGCTTGAAATTGGATTGTCGTGGTGAAGTTGAAACCCTAGTGCTTGTCTCTTTGTCTCTACATTTTCTAAACATCTACTTGCTGGTTACTTGCTATTTTGCATTCCCTTTAGAAGTTTTCCATCACTTGCTATATGCTTTTCCTTTTTGTAGTTGTTACTCAAAACAAACTCAACACAACCTCATTTAAATTCTGTTTAGTCTTAGGATTACTTGTGAGTCTAAGTAGTAGTAATAAGTGTCATAGAGTTGGCTACAAGGACCTTTTCCTGGGACCTTTTATTTCCTCTTTGGGTTATACTTACATTCTTGTTGCTGTAGATTATGTATCCAAATGGGTGGAGGCGTTGGCTACAAGGACTAATGATCATAGAGTTGTTCTGAAATTCCTGAGAGATGTGATTTTCACAAGGTTTGGAACTCCTAGGGCTGTTATTAGTGATGGTGGCAGCCACTTCTGTAACAAACCATTTGAGGCCTTAATAAAAAAAATACAATATCACACATAGAGTGTCAACTCCATATCATCCTCAAACTTCCTAGGACAAGTCGAGATCAGCAATAGAGAGATCAAGAATATTTTGGAGAAAACTGTCAATCCTACTCGAAAACATTGGGCATTGCGACTCAATGATGCACTTTGGGCATATAGGACAGCTTATAAGACTCCCATTGGGATGAGCCCTTATCGACTTGTGTTTGGGAAGACTTGAGCACAGAGCATATTGGGCAATTAAAAAGTTCAATTCTGATCTCAAAGAAGCTGGAATGTCAGAAAATTGCAGCTCAATGAATTGGAGGAGCTAAGGAACGAAGCTTATGAGAATGCAAAAATTTACAAAGAGAGGACCAAACGCTATCATGACAAGGCCATCCTCAGGAAAGAATTCAAGCCAGGTATGAAAGTTTTGTTATATGACTCACGTTTGCGTCTCTTTCCAGGTAAATTGAGATCTAGATGGCTGGGGCCATTCAAAGTGCTTCAAGTTTTTCCTCATGGAGCTGTTGAGATTGAGAACCTAAGGGACATGACAACTTTCAAGGTGAATGGGCAGCGATTGAAACAATACTTGGATGATGAAATGGAAACACGAGCTGTGGACTCTCTTGAGTTCACCACACCCTAACTATTGGCAACCCAACCAGGTTTTGTTGTTTTTGTTTTAGTTTAGAGTTGATTCCTTTCTTGCGTTTTATGTTTCGTTGGTTTTTGCATTTTGTTTCCTTTCTTTTAAACATTGAGGACAATGTGTCATTCAGGTTTGGGGTGTGGGATGAAACTTGTTGAATTTTTGAGTCTGTTGTTCAATTTCTAAGTCTTAGTGAAAGATTTCTTTTTGCTTACTAATGAAGATGTATATGCAATGTCATTGTCACTAATTCTTTGCTAGTGTGTTGCCACGGAAGTGTTTGCATCAGAATTTCTACCATACACACTGTCATGCAATTGGAATTTCGGTCCAGAAGGTGCCATACTCAGATATCTTTAGAAGAATTGTGGAGACTACCCTAGTGAGCTAATTTGAGCCTATTCCATTCCTTGAGAGGGTTTTATTTGTTTCTACTCTTACAACTTCCCAGATTCCTTTTATGTTGATCTCATTATATTCATCGAATACTAAGAACTATTTGATCTTTTGCAGATGCTATGTTGCTTACTGACATTTGTGGAAAGGATGTACCCATTGATATGATGTAGGCTATGTGTGTTTAAGTCACTAAAAGGCTTTGATATCCCTCCCGGTTGTGTGCTTCCTTTACCCAATTTTGCATCCAAACACTTAAGCCTTTCTTTCATCACCCACATTACTCCTACCCTTGTATCTTAATCTAAGATACCATCCCATGTTTAGCCATACCCTATAACTGGAGAACATGTCAAGATCTCAACAAAATGAAGAAGCAAGGATGGGCGTTATACCAAACAAATGGAGAGAATCAGTGTGCTGTTAAGCTCATATTTTCATACATATACATGCCCAATTTACTTACTCATTTTGCTTAGTTTCTTAGATTTCTAAGTTATTTGCCTCTCTTTGTGTGTTTTGTAGGCCAAGAGAGCAAGAGAGCATGAGAGGAATACAACTTAAGGCATTTGAAGCAATATGGTGCAAAAACGTGCAAAAACTTGGAGACTGAGGTAGAAGTTCATTTCGGACTTATCTTCTTCATCCGAACTTGGATTGGGCCAATACTTGTGTGGTTGGATCAATGCCATTCTGAACTTCAAAATGGACATCTTAAAGTCATCATTTGATTCAGCCAAGCCCAATTCGTAAGCCCATGAAAATACACATCATGCTGACATAAGGATGAGCTGATGGATGCTTGGTCATGGTGAGCTAGGCATGAGGTATTGGTTTCTGGATGGATGCTTGGTCATGATGGCATAAGCATAATTTGTTATTGATAGTGGGGAAGTTAGGTTAAGCAGATGCATTTCTTATATTTGGGTGGAATGTTGCAGCAGCCAAAGGGAATAAAACAAGATGAAGTGGGAGCTGCAATACTAAGCCTAAAGAGAAGATTAATTGTTTTTAAATGTAATTGTGTGTTAGGTGAAATTTGTGTGGTTGGTGAACTTAATTGTATAATCTGATTCACCTAACCCTTGTGCCTATAAATAGGGAGTCTCTAGAGAGTTAGATAACTCACATTCAGAGTTCCAATTTTACACTTCCATTGTACACAAAGAGAGGGAAAGTTGAGAGTCACAAAGGGAGAGAAGGGAGAAGGCAGCAGCTGGGAGGCTTTGGCCTCCTGGCAGCCATGGAGATGAATCTTTTCCATCTCTAGCATGCTGTCCTTATCTTCTTCTCCTCCCTTTGTCTTTTATTTTCTTCTTGTATTTCCTTTGTTTTACTTTGTTTTTCTGTTATTAGTTTTAATAAACATCTTGCTAGTTTTGTATCATGGTTTGAGTTTATAAAGTTTGATTTCATTCATGAATTCTTCTTCACTATTTTAATGGAGCTGTTTTGCATCCTTTGATTGATCACCTAAGGTTTTATGCGTTATGCTCTTGTTGGGAAGGTTTGGGGATCATCTTCATTCCATCCATTAGCAACTCATGTGATTTGGTTTCTAGGTCTCCTAATGTAAACACCATGCTTGGGGTCCATGTGATGTTCAATGCAATTTGATCCAAACACCATGGACTTATTGTGAGCATCTTCATGAGTGAATCAATTTGTTTACTTGCTGCCATAACATGATTAGAACAATTAGGGTGGATTCTAAAACAACACCATCTTGTCCTAGTTATTTTCTTTCTTCTTGTTTTGTTTCTTTTGTTTTCATTTTTGTTTTGTGTAGGAAAACTGAGTTGGATCATTCAATCACCAATCCCTGTGGAATCGACCTCGCACTTACATACGCTAAACTACCAACGGCTCGTGCACTTGCGAGTATCACAAGTTGAGGATCCAGTTGAACCCATTTTGGTGCAACTGAATCTACGCAACAAGTTTTTGGCGCCGTTGCCGGGGATTGGTAACATCGCTTGATTCTATTTGGTTTTCCTACTTTTCTATTTTTTTTTATTTTTTTTTATAACTGGACGGTTTCATGTTTTAAAGTTAATGAGGTTAATTGATAAGTTGTGTTTGTAGTCCAACGGATAAGGACAATTGCCTAACAAGCAAGAGAACTGGGTTTGAGTCCCAGCTTACACAACACCCAAAAAACAAAAGGGTTCAAGTAGCATGTTGATTATTTCTAGTTTCTGGTTTCATTCACTTGTTCTTAATTAAATATCTTGTCCAAGTTTACATAAACACCATATGACTCTTGGACTGATTAGTGAATGGATGGGTAGATATTGAAGACAAACACCATGTTTAAATTCTACTTGGTTCTTTATTGTTCTTCTTGTTCTTAATGGGTTCGGAATTTGTGTTTAGACTAAACACCATTTGAGTATGGTGACTTCAATGCTGAAATTCTTTTTGCAGTGGCAATACACTATACACCCTGGTGTAAAGATCTGAAGTGGCATACCATTAGTTTTGAAAGTGTGATTGTGCATTCATTGGTTTTCCTTAGTTTGTTTAAAAGTGATTCTTTAACTATTAGTTGTCTTGCAGAATTTGTTGATGTTTGTGGGAGTCATCACTGTAAACCCTCAGGAGACACAACTCCTCCTACTAGGGACACCTAGAGGTTTAAAGGCTTATTGCATATGCTCAATGCAATCGTGTCATCTACGAAAATGGTGTAATAAGTTTTGTTTTGTGTGTTTTGTTGTGGAGTTTAAGTTTAAGTTTTGCTTGAGGACCAGCAAAATATAGGTTTGGGGTATTGATCAATGCATATTTATGTATCATTTTGTAACACTCTACCCTATTGTTTGGTTATGTTTTTAAATAAAACTTGTGCTTTTAATCCATTTTGTGTTTGTTATTCAGTTCATTGAGCTCTAGGTACCACTTGAGGCATTTGAAGCAAAATGAAGCAAAATGGTGCAAAAAAGTGCAAAAACGTGCAAAAACTGGAGACTGAGTTAGAAATTCATTTCGGACCTATCTTCTTCATCTGAACTTCGGTTGGGCCAATACCTGTGTGGTTGGATCAATGACATTCTGAACTTCAAAATGGACATCTTAAAGTCGACATTTGATTCAGCCAAGCCCAATTCGTAAGCCCAAGAAGTTGTTCATCATGCTGAGGAAGATGAGCTCATTGCATGCTTGGTCATGGTGAACTAGGCATGAGCTAGGGCTGCTGAATGGAAGCTTGGACATGCTGACATGAGGATGAGCTAGGGCTGCTAGTGGGAGTTAGTGGAGAAGTGGAGCAACCATTTCTGATTATCTAATGCAAGTGTTGAGTCCATTAGCCATATTCAATTCAGATTTCTCACTTCCCTCTCCTTATAAATACCACTTCCATTCCAAACATTTTCATCACAACAATTCCTGGGATTCACAACCCCACAATTCACTCCAGCCATCCTTAAACACTCCAGAAATCAACCCAACAGTCCAAATTGCCTCAAATCACCAAAACAGCTCCAGCAAACCTTCCTTCCATTTCCCTACGAATTTCCTCTTTCTCTACCATCCCAAATTATTTCCCATTATGAGCAGCTAATTTCCATAGCTAGGGTTTCAATGTAACCTAACAAGACAATTTCATGTTTCAAGTTAACTTTATCCTTTGTTGATTACTCCTAATTTTCTGGTTTCATTCACTTGTTCTTAGTTGAATCTTTATGCATGTTTAAATAACTGGCCACGATGAACACATGCATGTTGGTTATCTAGTTCAACCAACCACTCCAATTCGGAACGAACTGCCTTTGAACTTGATTTGTCCAATTTCGTACACCTATTGATTTCCGATTCGAACCCAAAACTTGGGCATCATCATAATATGGTGGGAGGAGTCATTTGGTGAGTTTTGAGTGAAATCCAATCGCTAGAGCTACGGAATACACCAACCACTCCAATTCGGAACGAACTGCCTTTGAACTTGATTTGTCCAATTTCGTACACCTATTGATTTCCGATTCAGCCCAAAACTTGGGCATCATCATAATATGGTGGGAGGAGTCATTTGGTGAGTTTTGAGTGAAATCCAATCGCTAGAACTACGGAATACACCAACCACTCCAATTCGGAACGAACTGCCTTTGAACTTGAATTGTCCAATTTCGTACACCTATTGATTTTCGATTCGAACCCAAAACTTGGGCATCATCATAATATGGTGGGAGGAGTCATTTGGTGAGTTTTGAGTGAAATCCAATCGCTAGAACTACGGAATACACCAACCACTCCAATTCGGAACAAACTGCCTTTGAACTTGAATTGTCCAATTTCGTACATAATTTGGTCGGTATTTGATCGGTTCATAATTGTATATTATTTCGTACCCTTCTAGCTTATGATTTGGTTATGTTTTTGAGTTAAACTTGTGCTTTTAATCCTTTTTGTGCTTTTAAAGACAAATTCAATATGGCTACAGCCCCCTGCCAGTCCAGTTCCATAGGTCATATTGCAAGCTTTGTTTCAGCAACCTACATAGCTCGAATGAGGCCACATTATTCATGAACGTTGTTCCAATGCGTGTGTACTATAACATATCCAAAAGTCAGCCCCATTGGATAAATCTGGAGTCCGTTACCTAGCAAACACAGAACCATGCTCAGGATGGATCATCTCAGCGCGGAAAATGAGTTAGCAATTTGTTTCAGCCTTAACTTCTTCCTCCGACCTTGGATTGGCCCAAATGACATATGGCTGGACAGAAGACATTCTGAACTTCAATTTTGAGTGCTTAACGTCTTAATTTGATTAAGAGAAGCCCAAGTTGTAAGCCCTTGAAATTTCTGGTCATGCTGACCTCAGCATGTGCCTGGTTGGATGCTTGGTCATGGTGAGCTAGGCATGAGCTATCATTTCTGGTTGGAACCTTTGTCATGGTGACATGAAGATGAGCTAGGGCTGCTGGTGGGATTTAGTGGTGAAGTGCATCAACCAATTCAAGATTTTCTAATACAAGTGCATCAACCATTTCAGATTTTCTAATACAAGTGCATCAACCATTTCAGATTTTATAATTCAAGTGTTGTATGCATTAGTCTTATTGAATTCAGATTTTCTCTTCCCCTAGGCCTATAAATAGGGAAGTTCTCTAAGCTTGTAAACACACCCCAAGGGGGGGGGAGCTCTCAAGCACTTCTCTAGAGCTCCCTTCCCTTCTCTCCCTCAAATTCTCTTAGTTTCCCTTTGTAATTCTCAATTGTTGTAATAAGATCATTCTACTAAATTTTCTTTGTTCTAAATTCTCCAAACACTTCTCTATTCTCTTTCAAATTCTCTAAAGTCTCCATGTCTCAAACATTTCACAAACACCCTTCTCTCCCTTCCCTAAGTTCTCAAATTCTCCAAGTTCACAAACCTCCTCCAAGTTCTCAACCACTCTCTTCCAAATTCTCAAAGTTCTCAAACACTTCTCCCTTCTCTAAAGTTCTCAAACACTTCTCAAACACTTTCTTCTCCATCCACAAAGTTCCCAAACACCACTTTCCTTACTCTTCCAAATTCTCCAAATCTCTCAAACAATTCTCTCCTCTCTAAAGCTCTCAAACACTTTCCCTTCTTCCTAAAATTCTCTCTTTAATGTTTTCTTAGTTGTAATTTATTTTTCTTGTAATGTACATTCTTTCTTCTTGTTTTGTTTCTTTTGTTTTCATTTTTGTTTTGTGTAGGAAAATTGAATTGGATCATTCAATCACCAATCCCTGTGGAATCGACCTGGCACTTTGTTGCGTAGATTTAGCTGCACCAAAATGGATTCAGCTGCATCCTCAACTTGTGATACTCGCAAGTGCACGAGCCGTTGGTAGTTTAGCAAATGTAAGTGTGAGGTCGATTCCACAGGGATTGGTGATTGAATAACCCAATTCAGTTTTCCTACACAAAACATAAATGAAAACAAAAGAAACAAAACAAGAAGAAAGAAAAGAACTAAGACAAGATGGTGAGGTTTTAGAATCCACCCTAATTGTTCTAATCATGTTATGGCAGCAAGTAAACAAATTGATTCACTCATGAAGATGCTCACAAATAAGTCCATGGTGTTTGGATCAAATTGTATTGAACATCACAAGGACCCCAAGCATGGTGTTTACATTAGGAGACCTAGAAACCAAATCACATGAGTTGCTAATGGATGGAATGAAGATGATCCCCAAACCTTCCCAACAAGAGCATAACGCATAAAACCTTAGGTGATCAATCAAAGGATGCAAAACAGCTCCATTAAAATAGTGAAGAAGAATTCATGAATGAAATCAAACTTTATAAACTCAAACCATGATACAAGACTAGCAAGATGTTTATTAAAACTAATAACAGAAAAACAAAGTAAAACAAAGGAAATACAAGAAAAAAATAAAAGACAAAGGGAGGAGAAGAAGATAAGGACAGCATGCTAGAGATGGAAAAGATTCATCTCCATGGCTGCCAGGAGGCCAAAGCCTCCCAGCTGCTGCCTTCTCCCTTTTCTCCCTTTGTGACTCTCAACTTTCCCTCTCTTTGTGTACAATGGAAGTGTAAATGATGGATCTCAGGATGTGAATGGAATGTGGAATGGAAATGGTATTTATAGGGAGAGGGGAGTGGGAAATCTGAATTGAATATGGCAATGACCTAACACACTTGCATTAGATAATCAGAAATGGTTACTCCACTAAATCCCACTAGCAGCCCTAGCTCATCCTCATGTCAGCATGACCAAGCTTCCATTCAGAAACCAATAGCTCATCCTCATGTCAGCATGACCAAGCAAGCAATGAGCTCATCAGCAAGTCAGCATGATGTGTAAATTGATGGGCTCACGGATTGGGCTGGGCTGAATCAAATAATGACTTTAAGATGTCCATTTTGAAGTTCAGAATGTCATTGATCCAACCACACAAGTATTGGTCCAATCCAAGTTCGGATGAAGAAGATAAGTCCGAAATGAACTTCTAACTCAGGCTCCAGTTTTTGCACGTTTTTGCACCATCTTGCTTCAAATGCCTCAAGTGTATTCCTCTCATGCCAATCAGCCCTTAATATGCATGGATTGCATGAATTATGCTCTTTTGCTCTCTTGGCCTACAAAACACACAAAGAGAGGCAAATAACTCAAAATTCTAAGAAACTAAGCAAAAGAAGTAAGTAAATAGGGCATGTATATGTATGAAATTATGAGCTTAACACACTTACATATGCTAAACTACCAACGGTTCGTGCACTTGCAAGTATCACAAGTTGAGGATGTAGCTGAATCTATTTTGGTGCAGCTAAATCTACGCAACAAGTTTTGGCGCCGTTGCCGGGATCGTCCAACGGACAAGGACAATTGCCTGACAAGCAAGAGAATTGGGTTTGAGTCCCAGCTTACACAACACCCAAAAACAAAAAGGTTCAAGTAGCATGTGATCGGTTCATAATTGTATATTATTTCTTACCCTTCTAGCTTCTGGTTTGGTTATGTTTTTGAGTTAAACTTGTGCTTTTAATCCATTTTGTGTTTATCTTTCAGTTAATTGAGCTTTAGGTAACAATGATGGTTTGGAGAGCATAATTCATGCAATTCAAGCATGTTAAGGCCTGATTTGGATGAAGGGAAGAAGAGCTTAAAGACAAATTCATTATGGCTACAGCCCCCTGGCAGTTCCAGTTTCGATAGGTCATATTGCAAGCTTTGTTTCAGCAACCTACACAGCTCGAATGAGGTAGCATTCTTCATGAACGTTGTTCCAATGGGTGTGTACTATAACATATCCAAAATTCAGCCCCATTGGATGTTGCGTAGATTCAGCTGCACCAAAATGGGTTCAACTGCATCATCAACTTGTGATACTCGCAAGTGCACGAACCGTTGGTAGTTTAGCGTATGTAAGTGCGAGGTCGATTCCACAGGGATTGGTGATTGAATGATCCAACTCAGTTTTCCTACACAAAACAAAAATGAAAACAAAAGAACCAAAACAAGAAGAAAGAAAGTAACTAAGACAAGATGGTGAGGTTTTAGAATCCACCCTAATTGTTCTACTCATGTTTTGGCAGCAAGTAAACAAATTGATTCACTCATGAAGATGCTCACAAATAAGTCCATGGTGTTTGGATCAAATTGTATTGAACATCACAAGGACCCCAAGCATGGTGTTTGCATTAGGAGACCTAGAAACCAAATCACATGAGTTGCTAATGGATGGAATGAAGATGATCCCCAAACCTTCCCAACAAGAGCAAAATGCATAAAACCTCAGGTGATCAATCAAAGGATGCAAAAACAGCTCCATTAAAATAGTGAAGAAGAATTCATGAATGAAATCAAACTTTATAAACTCAAACCATTGTACAAGACTAGCAAGATGTTTATTAAAGCTAATTACAGAAAAACAAAGTAAAACAAAGAAAATACAAGAATAAAATAAAAGACAAAGGGAGGAGAAGAAGATAAGGACAACATGCTAGAGATGGAAAAGATTCATCTCCATGGCTGCCAGGAGGCCAAAGCCTCCCAGCTGCTGCCTTCTCCCTTCTCTCCCTTTGTGACTCTCAACTTTCCCTCTATTTGTGTACAATGGAAGTGTAAATGATGGATCTCAGGATATGAATTGAATGTGGAATGGAAGTGGTATTTATAGGGAGAGGGGAGTGGGAAATCTGAATTGAATATGGCAATGACCTAACACACTTGCATTAGATAATCAGAAATGGTAACTCCACTAAATCCCACTAGCAGCCCTAGCTCATCCTCATGTCAGCATGACCAAGCTTCCATTCAGAAACCAATAGCTCATGCCTAGCTCATCATGACCAAGCATGCAATGAGCTCATCTTCCTGTCAGCATGATGTGTATTTCCATGGGCTCACGAATTGGGTTGGGCTGAATCAAATGACGACTTTAAGATGTCCATTTTGAAGTTCAGAATGTCATTGATCCAACCACACAAGTATTGGCCCAATCCAAGTTCGGATGAAGAAGATAAGTCCGAAATGAACTTCTAACTCAGGCTCCAGTTTTTGCACGTTTCTGCACCATCTTGCTTCAAATGCCTCAAGTGTATTCCTCTCATGCCAATCAGCCCTTAATATGCATGGATTGCATGAATTATGCTCTTTTGCTCTCTTGTCCTACAAAACACACAAAGAGAGGCAAATAACTTAGAAATCTAAGAAAGTAAGCAAAATGAGTAAGTAAATTGGGCACGTATATGTATGAAAATATGAGCTTAACATTGGATAAATCTGGAGTCCGTTACCTAGCAAATACAGAACCATGCTCAGGATGGATCTTATCAGCGCAAAAATTGAGTTAGCAATTTGTTTCGGCCTTAACTTCTTCCTCCGACCTTGGATTGGCCCAAATAACATATGGATGGAAAGAAGACATTCTTAACTTCAATTTTGAGTGCTTAAAGTCCTAATTTGATTAAGTGAAGCCCAAGTTGTAAGCCCTTGAAGTTTCTGGTCATGCTGACCTCAACATGTGCTGGTTGGATGCTTGGTCATGGTGAGTGATCAATGCATATTTATGTATCATTTTGTAACACTCTACCCTATTGTTTGGTTATGTTTTTAAATAAAACTTGTGCTTTTAATCCATTTTGTGTTTGTTATTGTTGCGTAGATACAGCTGCACCAAAATAGATTCAACTGCATCCTCAACTTGTGATACTCGCAAGTGCACGAACCGTTGGTAGTTTAGCGTATGTAAGTGCGAGGTCGATTCCACAGGGATTGGTGATTGAATGATCCAATTTAGTTTTCCTACACAAAACAAAAATGAAAACAAAAGAAACAAAACAAGAAGAAAGAATGTACATTACAAGAAAAATAAATTACAACTTAGAGAACATTAAAGAGACCATTTGAGGAAGGAAGGAAAGTGTTTGAGAGATTTGGAGAATTTTGGAAGAGAAGGGAAATGTGGAAGAGAGTAGAGAAGTGTTTGGAAAGCTTGAGGATTTTGGAAGAGAAAGTGTTTGAGAACTTTGAGAATTTGGAAGAGAGCGTTTGAGAACTTGGATGATTTTTGGAAGGGAAGAGAAATGTGTTTGAGAACTTGGAGAATGTTTGTGAACTTGGAGAATTTGATAACTTAGGGAAGGGAGAGAAAGGTGTTTGTGAAGTGTTTGAGACATGGAGACTTTTGGAAGAGAAGGGAAAATGGTGTTGAGAACTTTGTGGATTTTGGAAGAGCATGTGTTTGAAAGCTTTAGAGAATTTGATGAAGGAAATGGGAGAAGTGTTTGGGAAGTGTTTGGAGAAGAGAGTGTTGAAGAATTTAGAAGAAGAGAAAGGAAAAGTAGAATGATCTCATTACAATAATTGAGAGGTACAAAGGGAAACTAAGAGAATTTGAGGGAGAGAAGGGAAGGGAGCTCTAGAGAAGTGTTTGAGAGCTCCCCCCTTGGGGTGTGTTTACAAGCTTAGGAAACCTCACTATTTATAGGCCTAAGGAGGTTGAAAATCTGAATTATACAATTGAATTATGTAAACACACTAACTTCACCTAACACACTACACTTAATTCACCAACTTAACCTAACACACAATTGCATTTGAAAACAATTCCTCTTGTCTTTAGGCATAGTGTTGCATCATCCACTTCAACATCTTTTGGCTCATTTGGCTGCTGCAAAATTCCACTCAAATATATGTATTGAATATGCTTCACCAAACTTTCCCACAATCCACAACACTTCATCATGCATATGTCATGCATGACAATGCATTGCAGCCAGCTTGTGGGCTCGTTTTGGGCTTGTGGCTCCAGTCTGAAAAATCTGGAAAAATATGTATCATGAAGCTCTTTGTCTTATCTTTCCAAGCATATGCAGGCCAACTCAAGGAAAAATCGGAAAGGCCTTCAAATGTGATTTTTGGCCCAGTAACGCAGATGCTGCCGAATTTGACCTTAAGTTGCCAAAACATGTATAACTTTCTCTAGAAGACTCGGAATCAGGAACCGTAAAATTCTACAGAAACTAGACTTACGTATCTTTCCAATGATGTATGGCTCATTTTCTGGTTCTTCTTGAGCAAGTACAGTCCAATCCGTGAAGTTGACTGATCTGCAGACACCGTTTTGAGTTAACTTGTCTCCAAAATGCAATTAGTGAGTCCTTAAGCTTATTACACTGAAACAAATACAAAACTTATTAAAAGCACAAGTTTAACTCAAAAACATAACCAAATCATAAATTAAAAGGGTACAAAATGATATGTAAATATGCACCGATCAAATACCCCCAAACCTAGATTTTGCTAGTCCTCGAGCAAAACAAAAAGAAAACAAAGAGAAAAACAAAACAAGAAGTTAACTAGACCACTTTCGCAGGTAATTCGATTGCATTTAGCGTATGCAACAAGCCTTTAAACCTCTAGGCATCCTTAGTAGGAGGAGTTGTGTCTCCTGAGGGTTTAACAGATATCGATACCCACAAACGTTTTTCCTGACTCTGTAAAACAAAGTAATTAGAAAACTTAAAAGATTGTTAGTCCTTAAGCAAAACCAAAAACAAAAATAAACATAAATACATTACTTAACAAAAACAAAAACAAAAACAAAAACGATTACAAAAATAAAAAGAACTCAAAACAATCTTTCCGAACATTTTCTGAAGAGAAATGACTCATGCACATGACTTAAACGTTTTATTAATAAAAGCTCAATTTTTAGACATTATTTACAAAGCGGCAAAGTTCTAAACACAATATGCTCAAAGTGTAGTAGTGTGATAGCCAAATACAACAAATTCCCCAATCTTAGTTTTCACACAATTTCAAAAATCATACAAAGCATAAGTTTAACTTCAAATCTCACCAAAGTTGTCCTCTCACAAATGAATCATTCAGAAGAGGGCTATAATGCATCACTCAGTTATAAACATGAGAATAGAGTTAAACCATAAGGACTTAACTCGAAATAGAAAGATGAAGAACTTGCATTAATATGATCTCAAGAAGGATGCCAAACACTTAAAAGTAAGAAAATGGATGCAATTCAACCACATGACATTTAAGATCAATTTAGGTCTTTAACATAGGTTGTAATGGGGCCAAGGGTGTAAGGTGAGTAAGAAATGAAAGGTATGGATATTACAAAGTCCAAGGAACTCGCAATGTAAGAGCATAAAACAATTGTTTACAAGACTTCGAATCATCACGATTAGATTTTTTCTTTTAACAATGGTTAACAATGGAAAATCATGCTTAAGCATGCATAAGGTTAGCTTGAAAGGCACAAACGATCCAAAGAAGGCCTTAATATCATTTCTTTAAATGTCATGAAGTCAAATTGCACAAGAATGAATGACTTTTAAGTGTTCAACCAAATCAATGAATACTGAGATCAAACAACAACTTAGATGACAAGAAAATAAGAGTATGTATAACACTCATGAATTGAAGTACAAGGCTCAAAAGCTCACTTTATATGGTTGGTTATATAAGTCTAATTTATGCTTCATACAATTCTTTAGATTATGCAAATCCTTTAATTGGAAAATTATGAAACAAATGGCAAGTGTAAAGAAGGTTTCAAGCAAACACTAAAATAAATAATTTACAATAACCACCCTGCTAATCATCCATCACTCTTCTGTTTTGTACATGGATCATTAACAATTTTATGTAACCATAAGCTGAGGAAATCCCAAGAAAGAAGTGTGCGGAGATAAGGGCGACAGAGGAGGCACACTGAAAATCCCCTGTTCATTTTCTTTGCTAATATCCCAAACTGCCGTCCAACTCGACGGTGTTAATGGACAAACTCCACTGTTACTTGAACTTGAACAAACCATCTCTTGATTTTCCTTCTTCATCTCTTTATTGCTAATCTCCTCGCTGCTCTGTCTATCTTGACTACCTGTGCTCTGTTCGCTGCTCTCTCTCCTCCTCTTTCCGCTGCCACCAACAGTTGTCTGGAGAGGCTCTGCTCCGTTTCCCTGCTTTTTTCCAGCTTCCAGAGGGAAGTTGAGAATGGCTTTGCTTCCACGCAGCTTAAAAGCAGCAAGGTCATAAGCTTTGGCAGCTTCAATGGCAGTGTCAAAGGTTCCAAGCCAAACCCGGGAACCCCTTCTGTTAGGGTCCCGAATCTCAGCCGCAAGTGTAAAGAAGGTTTCAAGCAAACACTAAAATCATTAGAAATTTTTAATTTTTAATTTTTATAAAGAAAAGAAACACTAAAATAAAATGAAATCCAATTTTTATTTAAGTCATGCAAACATTTATCACTATCTCATCATAAGTGTTCGGAAAGTGACTCAAAAACAAAACAAGACTCAAATAGAAGAAAAACAAGCAATTTTTAATTTTTTTTTTAATTAAGAAAAAAAATAATACATGCTAAACTCCAATACCCCCAAACCTAGAATGAACATTGTCCTCAATGTTTAAAAATTAGCCACAAACAATGTCATAACAACAAATGAAAGGTATTAAAGCAAATAAAAAATCACAAAACATACAAAAATAAAATAAAACAATTACAAAATAAAAATTACAAAACAATCAAACAAATATAAAATATAAAAAAAAATAATAAAAAAAAACGAAACAGTAAAACACTCAAAACAGTAAGCCCTAACAGATAGTCTTACACAAACTGAAACCAAAACAATTGAAAGCCCAAAGCCCACAATGAAATTAACCCAACAACAGTAAAACCCAACCCAACCTTAAATCTGAAGCCCACATGTTTTAATTTTAATTATAATTTTTTAATTTAAGATCAAACGTGATTCTGAAACATGGGTCCTAATTTCGTCTCGGTTCAGTGTAAGGGACCAACAGACAGGGCGAGACACGTGTCGACGCATAGAGGCGACGCAGACTCCACAAGCAGAAATTACGGGGCCATGGAAAGGTGCGACGACTTTGCTGAACGCGTCCGTTCAGACAAAGCAAGTCGTGACAAATGAGTTGAAAACGGTTGGAAAGTGAGAAGGTCGTGGGACTCGAGGAACGCTTGGGGATTCAGAAAATGCTTAGACGTTGCAATGGTTAGGGTTTGTCAAAGACTACATCTATAAGAAAGAAAAAGAAGGGGAAAAACACAAACGCAAAAACACACAAAAGAGAAAACAAGCAAGAAAAAGAAAAAGAAAAGTGAGAAATCAAATGGCTTCTTCCTACCCCTTTTCCTTGGATCTCAACCTAGCTCCACCGACTCAAACACGAGGCCAAGCAGGAGCACCAGTATGGATGCCCTACTTTGCCTCCGCACGGGGGCCTGTGACCGTCAATGACTCAATACTCCTGGACAACGATGTTGCCATTGGAGTTGGTAGAAATTTGGTGACTCCTAAAGATATACGTGTGTTCGGGACAAGGGATGACAACCGGGTCATGAGTGATGCCCTGGCACTGAGCATGCAGAGTCCAGCATGTGTCGCAAGTTTGGTTCATCGCCTACTTGCGAAGTCCCATGAGGTAGAGGTGCTGAAAGGTCAGTTAGCGGCGGAGCACAGGATGGTTGAAGAGTGTCAAAGTGCTATAAAAAGCTTGAAAAGGGAGCGGTCAAGGATAGTGGAGGTGAATCGACACCAGCTAGAAGTATTGCGAGATGAGAATAAAAACCTAACAAAGATTGTAGAGTTGTACTCTCGCGACATGCGAAAACAGCTGGAGGACCTAGACCGACCGGGTAAACGCAAGAAACCAGATCGCGAGAAAAGTTATATTGAAGCTAAGATTGCGATCTTTGGGAGCTCAAGTGATGAGCCCCAAGAGGCTGTGCGTGAAGCCCCGGAAGAGGATAGCCAGAGGGCCAAACTAAAAGCTCCTATGGTCGAGACACCGAAGGCCAAGGAGAAATGATTTCAGTTTTTATTTATTATTTACTTTAAAATGTATGTTTTTTTTTTTAAATTGGGAAATAAAAAGTTATGTTATCTCAAAGACACGAATGATCCTAAATTTAAAGAACGACGATCAAACAAAAACATGAAAACCCAAACATGCATTTTTATTTTTAGTTAAGTAAACACACAAGTAACTGCTTTTTCTTTTAAGAGAAAAACTTAAGGATGACCAGTTAAGGGCCTCAGAAAACACAGCCAGGGGATCCGGGAATGTTGGAGGGGTCACAATGGTCCCGCTTAAAACCCTAACTTCTTAGACACCGAAGGTGTCGCCTTAAGAACTCCTAGACACTGTATAGACTGCGGTTGCTCACTGGAGTTACCAAAAGTTTAGCTCCTTCAAAGAATATCCTATGAGTTTTAAATTATACTACATAATTAAATAAAAACAAAATAATAAAAAAATGAAATAAACACACAATTCAAACAAGAATTTAAAAGAAGAGATGGGATTCTTGCACCAGGTGTCCAAGACGCATCTTTAATTTTATCTCTTCTTCCAACCAAATTCTTAAGAAACCTGTCAAACAAAAAAAACAAGTTAATTTTAAATTTAAAAAGAAAAACAATGAATAAAGAAAAATAAAATAAAATAAAAAGAAAAAGGAAACACACACTTCCCCAAACTTAAATCAAACAAAGACGACAAACGGAAAAGAAAGCACAGTTCCCTAACTAAAATAAACTAAAGATGATAGCCGAAAGGGAAAAGCAAAAACACAAAGCTCTAGAAAATGAAAGTAACGGGCAAAAATATTAAACACCAGAAAACACGGAGAAAATAAAAAAAAAAGAAAAGTAAAGTAAAGGTGCTCCCCCTTGAAGCAATTAGGTCGAGCATGCCCGGGAAATCCGAAATGGTGTTGGCACCCTCATCAGCATATGTCTATTTAAACCACACCTCTTCAAGCGGATGATACCCAGCATTTCTTCCTGCAAACTCAAAGAAAAACGTCAAAAAATTCAGAAACAAAACAATGGCATCCTCATGCGCTCACCTTGATGATCTCAACCTTGAATTGACCCTTGCGCCACCGAATGCGCAGATAAGGGCTCCTACAAACCATGTCTTCCCAAACTCCACATATCATCATGGTACGGCCTCAAACTTTGCTGAGGTAATACCGAACTTTTCTGAGGCGGTGCCGGAAGGAGCGCTCCTGGAAGGCATGATTGGCAGCAAGCTCACATCGACAGATCATCTACATGTGGCAAAAAGGTCTGACAAGGCAGCAGTGGAGGAGTCCCACAACTTAACTGTGCTCCACGCGGTCTCGGCTACCAACTTGGGCATGCGATTATTGGCGAGGACACGGGAGTGTGCCGCGCTGAGCGAGGAAGTAGCTTCCTTGAAGGCTATGGTGGCGGACTTGCAGAAGCGGCTCGACTGTGCCAATCAGCACATAGAAGCACTCGGAGAGAAGAATGAGGACCATGTGGAGCTGCTGCAGATTCTGCAAGTAAGAGAGAATAGAGGCATGCCATGAAGATGAAGATGAAGATGATGAAGATGTTGTTTTTATTTTTAATTTATTTGAATGTTTTTTTTTGTTTTTTAACTTTTTAACTTTTTTTCTTTGTTTGCAGTGTTTGAATGAAATAAAAATGTGTTTTTAACACTCAGAAATAAACTAACTAACCACACCACGTAAATAAATACATAAACTAGCTTAACAAAACAAAACAAAGAAAACAAAGAAGTTCCAAATTGATTTTTTTTATTTATTTTTTATTATTATTTACAACTAACTGACCAAACAAAGAAAAAAAAAACGAAGAAGTTCCAAATTTCAATTTACAAGGAAAAATAAAAACTCAAATTTCAAATTTTTTTTTTATTTTTAAATTTTTTTAAAAAAACAAACAAATTTACAAGCAACTCATGGATGACCAGTTAAGGGCCTCAGAAAATACAGCCAGGGGATTCCGGGAAGGTTGGAGGGGTCACAAAGGTCCCACTTAAAACCCAAACTTCTTAGACACCGAAGGTGTCGCCTGAAGAACTCCTAGACACTGTATTGACGGAGACGCTCATCTGGAGTTACCACGAGTCAGCTAATATAAAAAAAACCTTTTTAATTTTTTTTTTAATAAAAAAAATAGAAAATTAAAATTACTGAAATAATAACAAAACAACTAAAGAGAAAGGATTGGAATACTCCCCCTTGAAGCGATTAGGTCGAGCATGATGCATTTGGAGGTCGCGACTTCTCCCACTACTCCACCCTCCCCATTCTTATGATTGAGGTTACCATCTCTCTCCATTTTAATTAAGCTGTCATAAATTGCTAAAACAAACACAGAAAACTTGAAACAGAATTAAAGGATTAGGAAATAAAAACTAAAATGGAAAGGAAAATCAACACACATCCAATTTCATGCTTCAAAGTAATAAGCAACAAAGTAAATCAAACTAGCTTATGGAGTTCGTTCTTTCTCAAATATGATTATTCATATGGTGTGTGGTTTTAATCAAGTATTCAGAAAAAGCATTTAGCTATGGTGTTTAGTCTAAACACAAATTCCGAACCCATTAAGAACAAGAAGAACAATAAAGAACCAAGTAGAATTTAAACATGGTGTTTGTCTTCAATATCTACCCATTCATTCACTAATCAGTCCAAGAGTCATATGGTGTTTATTTAAACTTGAACAAGATATTTAATTAAGAGCAAGTGAATGAAACCATAAACTAGAAACAATCAACATGCTACTTGAACATTTTTGTTTTTTATGTTCTGGAAGCTGGGACTCAAACCCAGTTCTCTTGCTTGTCAGGCAATTGTCCTTGTCCGTTGGACTACAAACACAACTTATCAATTAACCTCATTAACTTTAAAACATGAAACTGTCAAGTTATAAAAAAAGATAAAAATAAATAAAAAGTAGGAAAACCAAATAGAATCAAACAATGTTACCGATCCCGGCAACGGCGCCAAAAACTTGTTGCGTAGATACAGCTGCACCAAAATAGATTCAACTGCATCCTCAACTTGTGATACTCGCAAGTGCACGAACCGTTGGTAGTTTAGCGTATGTAAGTGCGAGGTCGATTCCACAGGGATTGGTGATTGAATGATCCAATTTAGTTTTCCTACACAAAACAAAAAAGAAAACAAAAGAAACAAAACAAGAAGAAAGAATGTACATTACAAGAAAAATAAATTACAACTTAGAGAACATTAAAGAGAGCATTTGAGGAAGGAAGGAAAGTGTTTGAGAGATTTGGAGAATTTTGGAAGAGAAGGGAAATGTGGAAGAGAGTGGAGTAGTGTTTGGAAAGCTTAAGGATTTTGGAAGAGAAAGTGTTTGAGAACTTTGAGAATTTGGAAGAGAGCGTTTGAGAACTTGGATGATTTTTGGAAGGGAAGAGAAATGTGTTTGAGAACTTGGAGAATGTTTGTGAACTTGGAGAATTTGATAAATTAGGGAAGGGAGAGAAAGGTGTTTGTGAAGTGTTTGAGACATGGAGACTTTTGGAAGAGAAGGGAAAATGGTGTTGAGAACTTTGTGGATTTTGGAAGAGCATGTGTTTGAAAGCTTTAGAGAATTTGATGAAGGAAATGGGAGAAGTGTTTGGGAAGTGTTTGGAGAAGAGAGTGTTGAAGAATTTAGAAGAAGAGAAAGGAAAAGTAGAATGATCTCATTACAATAATTGAGAGGTACAAAGGGAAACTAAGAGAATTTGAAGGAGAGAAGGGAAGGGAGCTCTAGAGAAGTGTTTGAGAGCTCCCCCCCTTAGGGTGTGTTTACAAGCTTAGGAAACCTCACTATTTATAGGCCTAAGGAGGTTGAAAATCTGAATTATACAATTGAATTATGTAAACACACTAACTTCACCTAACACACTACACTTAATTCACCAACTTAACCTAACACACAATTGCATTTGAAAACAATTCCTCTTGTCTTTAGGCTTAGTGTTGCATCATCCACTTCAACATCTTTTGGCTCATTTGGCTGCTGCAAAATTCCACTCAAATATATGTATTGAATATGCTTCACCAAACTTTCCCACAATCAACAACCCTTCATCATGCATATGTCATGCATGACAATGCATTGCAGCCAGCTTGTGGGCTCGTTTTGGGCTTGTGGCTCCAGTCTGAAAAATCTGGAAAAATATGTATCATGAAGCTCTTTGTCTTATATTTCCAAGCATATGCAGCCCAACTCAAGGAAAAATCGGAAAGGCCTTCAAATGTGATTTTTGGCCCAGTAACGCAGATGCTGCCGAATTTGACCTTAAGTTGCCAAAACATGTATAACTTTCTCTAGAAGACTCGGAATCATGAACCGTAAAATTCTACAGAAACTAGACTTCCGTATCTTTCCAATGATGTATGGCTCATTTTCTGGTTCTTCTTGAGCAAGTACAGTCCAATCCGTGAAGTTGACTGATCTGCAGACACCGTTTTGAGTTAACTTGTCTCCAAAATGCAATTAGTGAGTCCTTAAGCTTATTACACTGAAACAAACACAAAACTTATTAAAAGCACAAGTTTAACTCAAAAACATAACCAAATCATAAATTAAAAGGGTACAAAATGATATGTAAATATGCACCGATCAGTTATTCAGTTCATTGAGCTCTAGGTACCACTTGAGGCATTTGAAGCAAAATGGAGCAAAAACATGCAAAAACTGGGGACTGAGTTAGAAATTCATTTCGGGCCAATACTTGTGTGGTTGGATCGGACACATTCTGAACTTCATAATGGACATCTTAAAGTCATCATTTGATTCAGCCTAGCCCAATTCGTAAGCCCAAGAAGTTGTTCATCATGCTGAGGAAGATGAGCTCATTGCATGCTTTGTCATGGTGAGCTAGGCATGACCTATTGGCTGCTGAATGGAAGCTTGGTCATGCTGACATGAGGATGAGCTAGGGCTGCTAGTGGGAGTTAGTGGAGAAGTGCAGCAACCATTTCTGATTATCTAATGCAAGTGTGTTAGGTCATTGCCATATTCAATTCAGATTTCTCACTTCCCTCTCCCTATAAATACCACTTCCATTCCAAACACTATCATCACAACCATTCCTGGGATTCACAACCCCACAATTCACTCCAGCCATCCTCAAACACTCCCACAAACCTAAACACTCCAGAAATCAACCCAACGCTCCAAACTGCCTCAAATCACCAAAACAGCTCCAGGAAACCTTCCTTCCATTTCCCTACGAATTTCCTCTTTCTCTACCATCACAACTCACCCAAACTCATCCCAAATCATCTCCTTGGCTGTCATACATCCTTCTAGATATGGGGAAGCATTTGGAGAAGCATTAGACGTGGAGAAGCACTTGGAGAAGCCTTGGACAAGAACTTCAAAAAAAGGGTTTTTCTACTCTTATTGCATTCATTATGTTTTCTCATTTCTGTCTTAGTTTATGTTGTTTAATTATGTTAACTCGCAAGTGTACGTGCCAATTAGTAGTATAGCAAAACAAAATACGAGGTCGTACCCACGAGGACTGAGAAGTTAAAATTAGTTATGTACTTAGATTACCAAATTAAAGAAGTTAGGAAGTTAAGTCTAGAACAGAATTTTAAACTGAGAGTGATTGTGATTGTGAATGTGAAAGGAAATGAACAAACTGAGATTGCAAATGAAACAAGTAAACAAGTGCAGCAAAGGTGGTTTTGAAGATTGAAAAACAGATTTGGAGACTAGGGCATTCAACTTCACCATGACAATCCAATTTCAAGCTACAAGTTAACAATCACATAAGTTGATTACAATTTCTGGAGTTCGTTCTTTCTTATGTATGATTATCCATATGGTGTTTGGTTTTAATCAAGTACTCAGAAAACACAACTTAGCTATGGTGTTTAGTCTAAGCTATGAATCTGAATCCATTAAGCTTAAGAAGAACACAAAGGAACCAAGTAAACATTTAAACATGGTGTTTGTCCTAAATGCATTACCCACTCATTCACTAATCGGTTCAAGAGTCATATGGTGTTTATGTAAACTTGAACTAGATAACCAACATGCATGTGTTCATAGTGGCCAGTTATTTAAACATGCATAAAGATTCAACTAAGAACAAGTGAATGAAACCAGAAAATTGAAAGTAATCAACAAAGGTTAATCATTAACTTGAAACATGAAATTATCTTGTCAGGTTACATTGAAGCCCTAGCTATGGATTTAGCTGCTCATAATGAGAAAACATAATGAATGCAATAAGAGTAGAAAAAACCCCTTTTTCTGAAGTTCTTGTGGTGTCCAAGGCTTCTCCAAGTGCTTCTCCACGTGTAATGCTTCTCCAAAAGCTTTCTCACGTCTAGAAGGATGTATGAAGGATATGGAAGTGATTTGGGATGAGTTTGAGTGAGTGGTGATGGCTGAGAAAGATGAAATTCGTAGGAAAATAGAAGAGAGGTTTGCTGGAGTTGTTTTGGTGATTTGAGGCTGTTTAGAGCTTTTGGTTGATTACTGGAGTGTTTGGGATTGTGAGAGTGTTTGAGGATAGTTTCTGAATGTGTTTGGGAAAATGATGGAAGTGTTTGAGGGAGGATGGAGTGAAGGATGGCTGAATTGTGGGGTTGTGAATCCCAGGCTTGCACACCTTGAATCTGGAAATGAATTGGTATTTATAGGGGAAGGGAGGTGAGAAATCAGAATTGAATATAGCAATCACCTAACACACTTGCATTAGATAATCAGAATTGGTTGTTGCACTTCACCAACAATTCCCACCAGCAGCCATAGCTCATTTTCATGTCAGCATGACCAAGCTTCCATTCAGAAACCAATAGCTCATGCCTAGCTCACCATGACCAAGCATGCAATGAGCTCATCTTCCTGTCAGCATGATGAACAACTTCTTGGGCTTACGAATTGGGCTTGGCTGAATCAAATGATGACTTTAAGATGTCCATTTTGAGGTTACGAATGTCATTGATCCAACCACACAAGTATTGGCCCAATCCAAGTTCGGATGAAGAAGATAAGTTCGAAATGAATTTGTAACTTAGTCTCCAGCTTTTACACAATATTTTCACCATTTTACTTCAAATTCCTCAAGTGATACCTAGAGCTCAATGAACTGAATGACAAACACAAAAGAGGTTAAAAGCACAAGGTTAACTCAAAAACATAACTAAATCATAAGCTAGAAGGGTACAAAATGATATACAATTGTGAACCGAAAGTTTTATTTCCCATTATGAGCAGCTAATTTCCATAGCTAGGGTTTCAATGTAACCTGACAAGACAATTTCATGTTTCAAGTTAATTTTATCCTTTGTTGATTACTCCTAATTTTCTGGTCTCATTCACTTGTTCTTAATTGAATCTTTATGCATGTTTAAATAACTGGCCACTATGAACACATGCATGTTGGTTATCTAGTTCAAGTTTACATAAACACCATATGACTCTTGAACCGATTAGTGAATGAGTGGGTAATGCATTTAGGACAAACACCATGTTTAAATGTTTACTTGGTTCTTTCGTGTTCTTCTTAAGCTTAATGGATTCAGATTCATAGCCTAGACTAAACACCATAGCTAAGTTGTGTTTCTGAGTACTTGATTAAAACCAAACACCATATGGATAATCATACATAAGAAAGAACGAACTCCAGAAATTGTAATCAACTTAGGTGATTGTTAACTTGTTGCTTGAAATTGGATTGTCATGGTGAAGTTGAAACCCTAGTGCTTGTCTCCTTTGTCTCTACATTTTCTAAACATCTACTTGCTGGTTACTTGCTATTTTTCATTCCCTTTAGAAGTTTTCAATCACTTGCTATATGCTTTTCCTTTTTGTAGTTGTTACTCAAAACAAACTCAACACAACCTCATTTAAATTGTGTTTAGTCTTAGGATTACTTGTGAGTCTAAGTAGTAGTAATAAGTGTCTTTCATCCAAGTCTCTATGGAACGACCTCGTGCTTGCATTCCTATACTATAATTGGTTCGTGCACTTGCGAGAAATAGATAGAGTAAAATCTATCCAACAAGAAAATGGCGCCGTTGCCGGGGACTTGATTAAGAGTCTTGTTACTATTGCTTACTTTCTTTAGTTTTTCTTTGTTTTCAGGTATTTGCATGTCGAGCAAACCATTTCTTGAACAAGTTGTATCAGCGGTCAAGAAGAAACACTCTCAATCCGGAACCATTAGGATCCAACCAATCCGTGGTACACAACAACCATCACTGGCTGAATTTGAACGAAGGCTTGATCAAGCAAGGGAGGCAGCCATTGAATCTATCCTCAATCCCTTAGAAGCCGAAACCTCCAATTCAACAAGCTCTGAAGAGTACTCTCTGTTCAACATCTTTAACTCAGATCAAGAAGAAGAAGAAGAAGAAAAGATGGCAGATAATAACCAACTTGCTTTGGAGGATCTTGCTCAACCAATCATACCAAATTCACCTTCATGCATCTGATCGGTGCATATTTACATATCATTTTGTACCCTTTTAATTTATGATTTGGTTATGTTTTTGAGTTAAACTTGTGCTTTTAATAAGTTTTGTGTTTGTTTCAGTGTAATAAGCTTAAGGACTCACTAATTGCATTTTGGAGACAAGTTAACTCAAAACGGTGTCTGCAGATCAGTCAACTTCACGGATTGGACTGTACTTGCTCAAGAAGAACCAGAAAATGGGCCATACATAATTGGAAATATACGGAAGTCTAGTTTCTGTAGAATTTTACGGTTCATGATTCCGAGTCTTCTAGAGAAAGTTATACATGTTTTGGCAACTTAAGGTCAAATTCGGCAGCATCTGCGTTACTGGGCCAAAAATCACATTTGAAGGCCTTTCCGATTTTTCCTTGAGTTGGGCTGCATATGCTTGGAAAGATAAGACAAAGAGCTTCAAGATCCATATTTTTCCAGATTTGTCAGACTGGAGCCACAAGCCCAAAACGAGCCCACAAGCTGGCTGCAATGCATTGTCATGCATGACATATGCATGATGAAGTGTTGTTGATTGTGGGAAAGTTTGGTGAAGCATATTCAATACATATATTTGAGTGGAATTTTGCAGCAGCCAAATGAGCCAAAAGATGATGAAGTGGGAGTTGCAACACTAAGCCTAAAGACAAGAGAAATTGTTTTCAAATGCAATAGTGTGTTAGGTGAATTAAGTGTTGAAGTTAGTGTGTTTAGAAAATTCAATTGTATAATTCAGATTTTCACTTCCCCTAGGCCTATAAATAGGGAAGTTCTCTAAGCTTGTAATAACACCCCAAGGGGGGAGCTCTCAAGCACTTCTCTAGAGCTCCCTTCCCTTCTCTCCCTCAAATTCTCTTAGTTTCCCTTTGTAGTTCTCAATTGTTGTAACAAGATTCTAGTACTATAAATCTCAAGCATTTTTCCTTTCTCTTCTTCTAAATTCTCCAAACACTTCTCTATTCTCTTTCAAAGTTCTCCATGCTCTCAAACATTTCCCAAACACTTTCTCTTCCAAAATTCTCAAAGTCCCCAAACACTTTCTTTTCCAAATTCCCCATGTTCTCAAACACTCTCTTCCAAAATCCACAAAGTTCCCAAACACCACTTTCCTTACTCTTCCAAAATTCTCCAAATCTCTCAAACACTTCTCCCCTCTCTAAAGTTCTCAAACACTTTCCTTCCTTCCTCAAATGCTCTCTTTAATGTTCTATAAGTTGTAATTCATTTTTCTTGTAATGTACATTCTTTCTTCTTGTTTTGTTTCTTTTGTTTTCATTTTTGTTTTGTGTAGGAAAATTGAATTGGATCATTCAATCACCAATCCCTGTGGAATCGACCTCGCACTTACATATGCTATACTACTGAACGGCTCGTGCACTTGCGAGTATCACAAAGTTGAGGATGCAGCTGAATCCATTTTGGTGCAGCTGAAATCTACACAACAAGTTTTTGGCGCCGTTGCCGGGATCGGTAACATTGTTTGATTCTATTTGGTTTTCCTACTTTTTATTTATTTTTATATTTTTCATAACTGGACAGTTTCATGTTTTAAAGTTAATGACTTTAATTGACAAGTTGTGTTTGTAGTCCAACGGACAAGGACAATTGCCTGACAAGCAAGAGAACTGGGTTTGAGTCCCAGCTTACACAACACACAAAAACAAAAAGGTTCAAGTAGCATGTTGATTATTTCTAGTTTATCGTTTCATTCACTTGCTCTTAATTAAATTTCTTGTTCAAGTTTACATAAACACCATATGACTCTTGGACTGATTAGTGAATGAATGGGTAGATATTGAAGACAAACACCATGTTTAAATTCTACTTGGTTCTCTATTGTTCTTCTTGTTCTTAATGGGTTCGGAATTTGTGTTTAGACTAAACACCATAGCTAAATGCTTTTTCTGAATACTTGATTAAAACCACACACCATATGGATAATCATATTTGAGAAAGAACGAACTTCATAAGCTAGTTTTGATTTACTTTGTTACTTGTTACTTTGAAGCATGAAATTGGACGTGTGTGGATTTTCCTTTTCATTTTAGTTTTTATTTCCTAATCCTTTAATTCTGTTTCAAGTTTTCTGTGTTTGTTTTAGCAATTTATGACAGCTTAATACAAATGGAGAGAGATGGTAACCTCAATCATAAGAATGGGGAGTGTGGAGTAGTGGGAGAAGTCGCGACCTCCAAATGCATCACGCTCGACCTAATCGCTTCAAGGGGAGTATTCCAATCATTTCTCTTTAGTTGTTTTGTTATTATTTCAGTAATTTTAATTTTCTATTTCTTTTATTAAAAAAAATTGTTAAAAAAAGATTTTTTATATGAGCTGACTCGTGGTAACTCCAGTGAGCGTCTCCGTCAATACAGTGTCTAGGAGTTCTTTAGGCGACACCTTCGGTGTCTAAGAAGTTTGGGTTTTAAGTGGGACCTTTGTGACCCCTCAAACCTTCCCGGATACCCCTGGCTGTATTTTCTGAGGCCCTTAACTGGTCATCCATGAGTTGCTTGTATATTTATTTGTTTTTTTTTAAAAAAAAAAAAAAATTATAAAAAAAAAAATTGAAATTTGAGTTTTTATTTTTCCTTGTAAATTGCAATTTGGAACTTCTTTGTTTTTTTTTCTTTGTGTGGTCAGTTAGTTGTAAATAATAATAAAAAAAAAAAAAAAAAAAATCAATTTGGAACTTCTTTGTTTTCTTTGTTTTGTTTTGTTAAGTTAGTTTATGTATTTATTTACGTGGTGTGGTTAGTTAGTTTATTTCTGAGTGTTAAAAACACATTTTTATTTCATTCAAACACTGCAAACAAAGAAAAAAAGTTAAAAAGTTAAAAAAACAAAAAAAAAACATTCAAATAAATTAAAAATAAAAACAACATCTTCATCATCTTCATCTTCATCTTCATGGCATGCCTCTATTCTCTCTTACTTGCAGAATCTGCAGCAGCTCCACATGGTCCTCATTTTTTCTCTCAGTGCTTCCACGTGCTGATTGGCACAGGAAAGCCGCTTCTGGAGTCCGCCACCATAGCTTTCAAGGAAGCTACTTCCTCGCTCAGCGCGGCACACTCTCGTGTCCTCGCCAATAATCGCATGCCCAAGTTGGTAGCCGAGACCGCGTGGAGCACAGTTAAATTGTTGGACTCCTCCACCGCTGCCTTGTCAGGCCTCCTTGCCACATGCAGATGATCCCGTCCGAGTGAGCTTGCTGCTAATCGTGCCTTCCAGGAACACTGCTTTGTTCGACACTGCCTCAGAAAAAGTTCGGTATTGCCTCAGCAAAGTTTGAGGCTGTACCGTGATGATATGTGGAGTTTGGGAAGACAAGGTTTGTAGGAGCCCTTATCTGCGCATTCGGTGGCGCAAGGGACAATTCAAGGCTAAGATCATCAAGGTGAGCGCATGAGGATGCCATTGTTTTGTTTCTGAATTTTTTGATGTTTTTCTTTGAGTTTGCAGGAAGAAATGCTGGGTATCATCCGCTTGAAGAGGTGTGGTTTAAATAGACATATGCTGATGAGGGTGCCAACACCATTTCGGATTTCCCGGGCATGCTCGACCTAATTGACAAATAGCAACTTTTAATTCTCGCAAGTGCACGAACCGTTTATAGTATAGCTTATGTAAATGGGAGGTCGATCCCACGGAGAATGGTAACTTGGTTCCAAGTTAAATTACTTAGAATGCTGGAAAACAGAAAATAAAGAAACTGACTAACTAACTAAAGGCAAGGTCGAATTCAACAATGCCTCTTGCCAATTACTCAAGGTCTAGGACAGAATCCTAGCACCACACACGCACTCGAAATGGGGGGGTTTTGTTGTTGAAATAAAAACAAGAGAATGAAATGGAAGTGCTGGAAAGTAAACAATGGCAGCAATGAACAAGTTGTGAGACAATGATTTAGAAGTGTTAGAGCCTTGGAATCCACCACTAGTTTTCCTATCCAAGTTATGAATGCATAGAAATTGACTCAAGCTTTATCAACAATAGATTATCGCATACAAGCCTATGGTATCTAGGTGCAGGATGCATGATTCTCCTAAGGCATGTAATTGTGCATGGTATCTACACAACACGTGATCTCTAATATGCAACCTAAGCATGGTATCTACTTAGAATAAAGCATATAAGAGTCATTAAGTTCCCTGAGAATATGATAATCACATAAGTCCTAGAACATGGTATCTGTCCTAGTCAACCTATGGTTATTAACCCCTTGAATGATTCTTAGGCCATTCATGTGTTGCTTGTGAAAGGAGAGTAGAATTGGTGAATCTAAACCCCTTCCCAACCTGTGCTAGATGCATAAAATCCTAGTTAGCTACTCCAAGAAAATATACATCAAGCACATAATAAACTGGAGATTAACAACTTGGCAATGAAAGCAAGGAAATCAATTAACTATGAAACCATCCATAACATTGAATATTCATAACTAGGGCTTCATCCTAAGCCCTAACTAAATGGATTAGTTAAACATAACTATGAATATAGAAATTAAGAAATACATAGATAGAATAAAGAGAAGAGAAGAACTAGTTGGTGGCAGCAAGGTAGTTCCCAGGACAGCTCCAAGCTCTCCCTCCTAGCTCTCTTCTTCACTTATGGTGAATCTGAATGTGTGTGTGAGTAATGGATGAAGTGAATTATGAATGAATGTTTCTGAATGTCTTGGAGTTCTCTATTTATAGAGTGGAAATTCGTCATCCCCTAGGCTGGTGAAGCACAACTCACTAGCTGCCTGCCCAACTGCCAAGTCTGCCCAATAAATGCTAGCTGACCTGCCCAATACATGCCAGCTGCTCAATAAATGCTAGCTGACTGCCCAATACATGCCAGCTGCTCCAACTGCCCAAGCTGATTTGTCTCCCATGTGCTGCTGCTGTTAAGTGTAGCACATGGCTCCAGGGATGTGGCCACATTAAATGTGACAGCAGCCAACAATGACTTTCTGTGAACCTGGTTGAGTGTTTCACATGCTAAGGGCTCCAGATTTATCCAATTGGGCTGAAATTTGGATATGTTATAATAAATACCAATTGGAACCACTTCTATACAATTCATCAAAGCCTTGTAGGTTTCTGAAATGAGACCTGCAAGATGACCCACGAAAATGGACTGATAAGGAGTGTGGCCCAAATTAGGTCTGTCTTTAAGCTTATATTCCTCTTGTGCCAATCAGCCCAAAACATGCATGGATTGCATCAAATGTGATCTCTTGCTACCTTAACCTACAAAACACACAAACATAGGTAAGTGACTCAAAATAAAGAGAAACTAAACAAAATCACTAAGTAAAGAAGGCATGCAAATGTATGAAATTGTGGACAGTTTCATGTTTTAAAGTTTATGACGATAATTGATAAGTTGTGTTTGTAGTCCAACGGACAAGGACAATTGCCTGACAAGCAAGAGAACTGGGTTTGAGTCCCAGCTTACACAACACCCAAAAACAAAAAGGTTCAAGTAGCATGTTGATTATTGCTAGTTTCTGGTTTGATTCACTTGCTCTTAATTAAATATCTTGTTCAAGTTTACATAAACACCATATGACTCTTGGACTGATTAGTGAATGGATGGGTAGATATTGAAGACAAACACCATGTTTAAATTCTACTTGGTTCTTTATTGTTCTTCTTGTTCTTAATGGGTTTGGAATTTGTGTTTAGACTAAACACCATAGCTAAATACTTTTTCTGAATACTTGATTAAAACCACACACCATATGGATAATCATATTTGAGAAAGAACGAACTCCATAAGCTAGTTTGATTTACTTTGATGCTTGTTACTTTGAAGTATGGAATTAGATGTTTGTGGTGAAGTTGAATCCCTAATCTTGAAGTTTTAGTTTAGTTTATCCGTTTCATTTAAGTTATGGTTTCCTAATCCAATAAATCTAAAAATCTGTTTCAAAATCTAAAAATCTGTTTCAAGTTTCCTTGCCTTTCTTTAAGCATTTCTAAGTAGCTCAATAAGAAAGAGGGAGAGAGAGGAGACAACCCAATCCATAGAAACATGGAGTATGGAGCAGCGGAGAAGTCGACCTCCAGTTGCTATGGCCAACCACGCTCCAGCTAATCACTTCAAAGGGAGCATTCCAATCATATCTCTTTCATTTGTATAATAATTGCTACTCATGCTTAGTTTTTTCTCATTTGCTGTTTTGTTTTTGCTAGGGTTTTCTTTTCCTTGATGTGGGAGAAACATGATGAGCAGCTGACCCAAATACTCAAAGAAGAACATGTGCTGCCATACTATGTGCATTTCCCTCTCATTGTCTTCAAGGGGAAGTTCTAAACTCTCTTTCTCTTATTTCTTTCATTTCATTCCTTTACCCTTGATTTTATGTGCATTGCATGCTTTACATGGATTCAAACATTGAGGTCAATGCATCATTTAAGTTTGGGGGTGAGGAAAGTTTTTTTTTTTAGCTTTTGTGTTTGTGTCTGAAAACGTATGCTTCTTTATTGCTACAATTTTTATTTTCTGCTACTGTTTTGAAAGTTTGGTCCGCGATGTGTTCTTCATTTTTTCATGCTGAATCCAACGACATAAATAACGTTAAAATTGACCAAGTGGTTTGAAAGTTACATGTCAAAACAGATTATATGTTGAAATTGAGCAAAACAGCAATTTGAAACCTCACGTTTTTCTTTTCTGTTTCTTTTTTCTTTGAGTCATTTTCAGTTTTCCTTCCCACACCAATGATAAATCTTGAGTCTAACTTCTAATATGGCTCTTAGGAATTTGATAGGCATTGTGTTAGGTCTGAATCTTATTCTTTTGCTAGCTAAGTCTCACATAATTATGTTTGAGCTTTCTATGCACTTTAGCCATGATTATACAACTCTTGCATGTCTTACCCAATTGTATGCATTTTTGCTTGTGTTATTCACTGGAATGTTAAGTTTATAACTAAGATATGATTTAGGCCATCTTTGTTAAGCCTCTTTCTTTTTCCTCCATCAACCCATACAATATATATTCCATTGTAAACCCTTTTGTGCTCAAACACTTAGCCATTTCTTTCTATCACCTTATCATCCATTAAACATCCTATCATCTAGGGGACATGTAGAGTATGATTGTATTTGAGATTGTAATGTATTCAAGGCAATAAATGAGCAATAAAAAAAATCAAAAGAAAAAGAGAAAAGAAGTGTGGCCAATGTAGTCACGACCCTAGGGTGATATAAGGAGAAATCAAGGTGATCTAGGGTGAAGAGCCGCAAAATTGGGCCAAATATTATACAAAGTGTGTAAATGTCAAAATCAAATTGTGATGTGATTCAAATGCAAAATCTGGTGTTGTGAGCTATTTAATTTTTGTGCCTTACTTGTCAAATGTCAATGATCTTGTTTATATGACATGGTCTACTTTGTTCCTTAGACTTTGTGTTTCATTATCCATTCATCCATGAGTAAAGTCCTATTGATCTTGGTTTAGCTTGGCAAACTTGTGTTCATTCTTGCAGGAATTCATATCGTTGTTTGAGAAGCATGAGTTGTATCTTCATGGCTACTTCACACACACACCTTGAGCATGATTTGTGTGAGATTGTGGTAGCACTTGAATAATATTTAGAACTTCCTTAGTGCTTGTTTTGTTCATTGTTGAGCCATGTCTATGAAGTTTAAAATTTCTGTTCGGTTGGAAGGTTAACGTTTTTGTTTTTGTTTTGTTTTTGTTTTTTTGTTTTGCTTAAGGACTAACAAATCTATTAAGTTTTCTAACTACTTTGTTTTGTAGAGTCAGTAAAACGTTTGTGGGTATCGTATTTGTTAAACCCTCAGGAGACACAACTCCTCCTACTAGGGATGCCTAGAGGTTTAAAGGCTTGTTGCATACGCTCAATACAATCGAGTTACCTACGAAAGTGGTCTAGTTAACTTCTTATTTTGTTTTGTTTTTCTTTGTTTTCCTTTTGTTTTGCTCGAGGTGTGTTAAGCTCATAATTTCATACATATACATGCCCAATTTCCTTACTTCTTTTGCTTAGTTTCCAATAATTCTGAGTTATTTGCCTCTCTTTGTGTGTTTTGTAGGCCAAGAGAGCAAAAGAGCATAATTCATGCAATCCATGCATATTAAGGGCTGATTGGCATGAGAGGAATACACTTGAGGCATTTGAAGCAAGATGGTGCAAAAACGTGCAAAAACTGGAGCCTGAGTTAGAAGTTCATTTCGGACTTATCTTCTTCATCCAAACTTGGATTGGGCCAATACTTGTGTGGTTGGATCCATGACATTCCGAACTTCAAAATGGACATCTTAAGGTCATCATTTGATTCAGCCCAGCCCAATCTGTGAGCCCATCAATTTACACATCATGCTGACTCGGAGATGAGCTCATTGCTTGCTTGGTCATGCCTGACATGAGGATGAGCTATTGGTTTCTGAATGGAAGCTTGGTCATGCTGACATGAGGATGAGTTAGGGCTGCTAGTGGGATTTAGTGGAGTAACCATTTGTGATTTTCTAATGCAAGTGTTGAGTCCATTAGCCATATTCAATTCAGATTTTCCATTAGCCATATTCAATTCAGATTTCCCAATCCCCTCTCCCTATAAATACCACTTCCATTCCACATTCAATACATATCCTGAGATCCATCATTTACACTTCCATTGTACACAAAGAGAGGGAAAGTTGAGAGTCACAAAGGGAGAGAAGGGAGAAGGCAGCAGCTGGGAGGCTTTGGCCTCCTGGCAGCCATGGAGATGATTCTTTTCCATCTCTAGCATGCTGTCCTTATCTTCTTCTCCTCCCTTTGTCTTGTATTTTCTTCTTGTATTTCCTTTGTTTTACTTTGTTTTTCTGTTATTAGTTGTAATAAACATCTTGCTAGTCTTGTATCATGGTTTGAGTTTATAAAGTTTGATTTCATTCATGAATTCTTCTTCACTGTTTTAATGGAGCTGTTTTGCATCCTTTGACTGATCACCTAAGGTTTTATGCGTTATGCTCTTGTTGGGAAGGTTTGGGGATCATCTTCATTCCATCCATTAGCAACTTATGTGATTTGGTTTCCAGGTCTCCTAATGTAAACACCATGCTTGAGGTCCTTGTTAAGCTCATATTTTCATACATATACATGCCCAATTTACTTACTCATTTTGCTTAGTTTCTTAGAATTTTGAGTTATTTGCCTCTCTTTGTGTGTTTTGTAGGCCAATAGAGCATGAGAGCATGAGAGGAATACAACTTAAGGCATTTGAAGCAAAATGGTGCAAAAACGTGCAAAAACTGGAGCCTGAGTTAGAAGTTCATTTCAGACTTATCTTCTTCATCCGAACTTGGATTGGGCCAATACTTGTGTGGTTGGATCAATGACATTCGGAACTTCAAACTGGACATCTTAAAGTCATCATTTGATTCAGCCTAACCCAATTCGTGAGCCCATGGAAATACACATCATGCTGACAGGAAGATGAGCTCATTGCATGCTTGGTCATGATGAGCTAGGCATGAGCTATTGGTTTCTGAATGGAAGCTTGGTCATGCTGACATGAGGATGAGCTATTGGTTTCTGAATGGAAGCTTGGTCATGCTGACATGAGGCTGAGCTAGGGCTGCTAGTGGGATTTAGTGGAGTAACCACTTTTGATTATCTAATGCAAGTGTGTTAGGTCATTGCCATATTCAATTCAGATTTCCCACTCCCCTCTCCCTATAAATACCACTTCCATTCCACATTCAATACACACATCCTGAGATCCATCATTTACACTTTCATTGTACACAAAGAGAGGGAAAGTTGAGAGAAGGGAGAAGGCAGGAGCTGGGAGGCTTTGGCCTCCTGGCAGCCATGGAGATGAATCTTTTCCATCTCTAGCATGCTGTCCTTATCTTCTTCTCCTCCCTTTGTCTTTTATTTTCTTCTTGTATTTCCTTTGTTTTACTTTGTTTTTCTGTTATTAGTTGTAATAAACATCTTGCTAGTCTTGTATCATGGTTTGAGTTTATAAAGTTTGATTTCATTCATGAATTCTTCTTCACCGTTTTAATGGAGCGTTTTTGCATCCTTTGACTGATCACCTAAGGTTTTATGCGTTATGCTCTTGTTGGGAAGGTTTGGGGATCATCTTCATTCCATCCATTAGCAACTTATGTGATTTGGTTTCTAGGTCTCCTAATGTAAACACCATGCTTGGGGTCCTTGTGATGTTCAATACAATTTGATCCAAACACCATGGATTTATTTGTGAGCATCTTCATGAGTGAATCAATTTGTTTACTTGCTGCCATAACATGATTGTTGTGTAGATTCAGCTGCACCAAAATGGATTCAGCTGCATCCTCAACTTGTGATACTCGCAAGTGCACGAGCCGTTGGTAGTTTAGCATATGTAAGTGCGAGGTCGATTCCACAGGGATTGGTGATTGAATGATCCAACTCAGTTTTCCTACACAAAACAAAAATGAAAACAAAAGAAACAAAACAAGAAGAAAGAAAGTAACTAGGACAAGATGGTGTTGTTTTAGAATCCACCCTAATTGTTCTAATCATGTTATGGCACCAAGTAAACAAATTGATTCACTCATGAAGATGCTCACAAATAAGTCCATGGTGTTTGGATCAAATTGCATTGAACATCACAAGGACCCCAAGCATGGTGTTTACATTAGGAGACCTAGAAACCAAATCACATAAGTTGCTAATGGATGGAATGAAGAAGATCCCCAAACCTTCCCAACAAGAGCAAAATGCATAAAACCTCAGGTGATCAATCAAAGGATGCAAAAACAGCTCCATTAAAACAGTGAAGAAGAATTCATGAATGAAATCAAACTTTATAAACTCAAACCATGATACAAGACTAGCAAGATGTTTATTACAACTAATAACAGAAAAACAAAGTAAAACAAAGGAAATACAAGAAGAAAATAAAATACAAAGGGAGGAGAAGAAGATAAGGACAGCATGCTAGAGATGGAAAAGAATCATCTCCATGGCTGCCAGGAGGCCAAAGCCTCCCAGCTGCCTGCCTTCTCCCTTCTCTCCCTTTGTGACTCTCAACTTTCCCTCTCTTTTTGTACAATGGAAGTGTAAATGATGGATCTCAGGATATGAGTTGAATGTGGAATGGAAGTGGTATTTATAGGGAGAGGGGAGTGGGAAGTCTGAATTGAATATGCCAATGACCTAACACACTTGCATTAGATAATCAGAAATGGTTACTCCACTAAATCCCACTAGCAGCCCTAGCTCATCCTCATGTCAGCATGACCAAGCTTCCATTCAGAAACCAATAGCTCATGCCTAGCTCATCATGACCAAGCATGCAATGAGCTCATCTTCCTGTCAGCATGATGTGTATTTCCATGGGCTCACGAATTGGGTTGGGCTGAATCAAATGATGACTTTAAGATGTCCATTTTGAAGTTCAGAATGTCATTGATCCAACCACACAAGTATTGGCCCAATCCAAGTTCGGAGGAAGAAGATAAGTCCGAAATGAACTTCTAACTCAGGCTCCAGTTTTTGCACGTTTTTGCACCATTTTGCTTCAAATGCCTCAAGTGTATTCCTCTCATGCCAATCAGCCCTTAATATGCATGGATTGCATGAATTATGCTCTTTTGCTCTCTTGGCCTACAAAACACACAAAGAGAGCCAAATAACTTAGAAATCTAAGAAACTAAGCAAAATGAGTAAGTAAATTGGGCATGTATATGTATGAAAATATGAGCTTAACACACCCCCAAACTTAGACTTTGCTAGTCCTCGAGCAAAACAAAATAAAAACAAAGAAAAACAAAACAAAATAAGAAGTTAACTAGACCACTTTCGTAGGTAACTCGATTGCATTGAGCGTATGCAAAAAGCCTTTAAACCTCTAGGCATCCCTAGTAGGAGGAGTTGTGTCTCCTGAGGGTTTAACAGATTTAAATACCCACAAACGTTTTACCTGACTCTACAAAACAAAGTAGTTAAAAACTTAATAGATTTGTTAGTCTAAACAAAACAAAAAAACAAAAACAAAACAAAAACAAAAACGTTAACCTTCCAACCGAACAGAAATTTTAAACTTCATAGACATGGCTCAACAAGGAACAAAACAAGCACTAAGGAAGTTCTAAACATTATTCAAGTGCTACCACAATCTCACAAAAATCATGCTCAAGGTGTGTGTGTGAAATAGCCATGAAGATACAACTCATGCTTCTCAAACAACGATATGAATTCCTACAAGAATGAACACAAGTTTGCCAAGCTAAACCAAAATCAATAGGACTTTACTCATGGATGTAATGTAATGGTTAGAAAAGGAATGGATATGAAAACACAAAGTCTAAGGAACAAAGTAGAGCATGTCATGTAAACAAGATCATTGACATTTGACAAGTAAGGCACAAAAATTGAATAGCTCACAACACCAGATTTTGCATTTGAATCACTTCACAATTTGATTTTGACATTTACACACTTTGTATACTATTTGGCCCAATTTTGCGGCTCTTCACCCTAGATCACCTTGATTTCTCCTTATATCACCGTAGGGTCGTGACTACATTGGCCACACTTCTTTTCTCTTTTTCTTTTGATTTTTTTTTATATAGCTCATTTATTGCCTTGAATACATTACAATCTCAAATACAATCAATACTCTAAATGTCCCCTAGATGATAGGATGTTTAATGGATGATAAGGTGATAGAAAGAAATGGCTAAGTGTTTGAGCACAAAAGGGTTTACAATGGAATATATATTGTAAGGGTTGATGGAGGAAAAAGAAAGAGGCTTAACAAAGATGGCCTAAATCATATCTTAGTTATAAACTTAACATTCCAGTGAATCACACAAGCAAAAATGCATACAATTGGGTAAGACATGCAAGAGTTGTATAATCATGGCTAAAGTGCATAGAAAGCTCAAACATAATTATGTGAGACTTAGCTAGCAAAAGAATAAGATTCAGACATAACACAATGCTTATCAAATTCCTAAGAGCCATATTAGAAGTTAGACTCAAGATTTATCATTGGTGTGGGAAGGAAAACTGAAAATGACTCAAAGAAAAGAAACAGAAAAAAAAAAACGTAAGGTTTCAAATTGCTGTTTTGCTCAATTTCAACATACAATCTGTTTTGACATGTCACTTTCAAACCACTTGGTCAATTTAACGTTCTTTATGTCGTTGGATTCAGCATGAAAAAATGAAGAATACAGGGCGGACCAAACTTTCAAAAACAGAAGCAGAAAAAAAAGGTAGCAATGAAGAAGCCTACGTTTTCAGACACAAACATGAAAACGAAAAAAACTTTCCAGGACCCCCAAACTTAAATGAAGCATTGTCCTCAATGTTTGAATCCATGTAAAGCATGCAATGCACATCAAATCGAGGGTACAGAAATGAAATGAAAGAAATAAAAATAAATAGAGTTTAGAACTTCCCCTTGAAGACAATGAGTGGGGTAATGCACATAGTATGGCAGCACATGTTCTTCTTTGAGTATTTGGCTCAGCTGCTCATCATGTTTCACCCACATCAAGGAAAAGAAAACCCTAACAAAAACAAAACATAAAATGAGACACAACTAAGAATGAGTAGCAGTTATTATACAAATGAAAGAGATATGATTGGAATGCTCCCTTTGAAGTGATTAGCTGGAGCGTGGTTGGCCATAGCAGCTGGAGGTCGACTTCTCCGCTACTCCATACTCCATGCTTCTATGAATTGGGTTGTCTCCTCTCTCTCCCTCTTTCTTATTGAGCTACTTCAGAAATGCTTAAAAGAAAGACAAGGAAACTTGAAACAGATGTTCAGATTTGTTTGATTAGGAAACCATAACATAAATGAAAAGGATAAACTAAACTAAAACATCAGGATTAGGGATTCAACTTCACCACAAACATCTAATTCCATGCTTCAAAGTAACAAGCATCAAAGTAAATCAAACTAGCTTATGGAGTTCGTTCTTTCTCAAATATGATTATCCATATGGTGTGTGGTTTTAATCAAGTATTCAGAAAAAGCATTTAGCTATGGTGTTTAGTCTAAACACAAATTCCAAACCCATCAAGAACAAGAAGAACAATAAAGAACCAAGTAGAATTTAAACATGGTGTTTGTCTTCAATATCTACCCATCCATTCACTAATCAGTCCAAGAGTCATATGGTGTTTATGTAAACTTGGACAAGATATTTAATTAAGAACAAGTGAATGAAACCAAAAACTAGAAATAATCAACATGCTACTTGAACCTTTTTTTTTTTGTGTTGTGTAAGCTGGGACTCAAACCCAGTTCTCTTGCTTGTCAGGCAATTGTCCTTGTCCGTTGGACTACAAACACAACTTATCAATTAACCTCATTAACTTTAAAACATGAAACTGTTCAGTTATAAAAATAAAAAATAAAAAAGTGGGAAAACCAAATAGAATCAAGCGATGTTACCAATCCCCGGCAATGGCGCCAAAAACTTGTTGCGTAGATTCAGCTGCACCAAAATGGATTCAGCTGCATCCTCAACTTGTGATACTCGCAAGTGCACGAGCCGTTGGTAGTTTAGCATATGTAAGTGCGAGGTCGATTCCACAGGGATTGGTGATTGAATGATCCAACTCAGTTTTCCTACACAAAACAAAAATGAAAACAAAAGAAACAAAACAAGAAGAAAGAAAGTAACTAGGACAAGATGGTGTTGTTTTAGAATCCACCACATGGCCTGCTTGAATGCCAGCTGAAATTTCCTCATAGAATGGCTTTAAACGTTGTCCATTTACTTTGAAAGTTGAGCCATCTTTAGGGTTTTGAATTTCCACAGCTCCATAGGGAGAAACATTGACCACGGTGAATGGCCCAAGCCACCTAGACTTCAATTTTCCTGGAAAGAGACGCAAACGTGAGTTAAACAAAATAACTGACATACCTTTGGAGAACTCTTTCCGTTGAATGTTTCTGTCATGGTAACTCTTGGTTCGTTCTTTGTAAAGCTTTGCATTCTCATAAGACTCATGTCTAATTTCTTCCAATTCATTGAGCTGAAACTTTCTAACATGGCCAGCCTTGTCCAGATCAAAATTCAACTTCTTGATGGCCCAAAAAGCATTGTGTTCAAGCTCCATTGGCAGGTGGCATGCTTTCCCAAACACAAGACGATAAGGGCTCATTCCGATGGGAGTCTTATATGCAGTCCTATAAGCCCATAATGCATCATTGAGCTTGGCAGCCCAATCTTTTCTTGTATTGTTCACCACCTTCTCCAGGATGTGCTTAATTTCTCTATTACTTATTTCCACTTGGCCAGAAGTTTGAGGATGATATGGTGTAGAGACTCGATGGGCGATGTTGTACTTTTTCATGAGTGCTTTGTTGCGTAGATTTCAGCTGCACCAAAATGGATTTAGCTGCATCCTCAACTTGTGATACTCGCAAGTGCACGAGTCGTTGGGTAGTATAGCATGTGTAAGTGCGAGGTCGATTCCACAGGGATTGATGATTGAATGATCCAATTTAGTTTCCTACACAAAACAGAAATAAAAACAAAAGAACAAAACAAGAAGAAAGAATGTACATTACAAGAAAAATAAATTACAACTAAGAAAACATTTAAGGAAACTTTGAGGAAGAAATGAGAAGTGTTTGGGAAAAGTGTTTGAGGACATGGAGGCTTTTTGGAGAAGAAAGTAGAAGTAGAGAATTGTTTGAGAAAGTGTTTGGAGAATTTGAGAAGGGAGAAGAAAGTATTTGAGAACTTGGAGAAGAGAAAGGTGTTTGGGAAATTTGGAGACTTTTGGAAGAAAATATGTTTGAAAGCTTTAGAGAAGTTGGAGGAAGGTGTTTGGGAAGCTTGAGGATTTTGGAATGGAAAGGAAGGTGTTTGGGAAGCTTGAGGATTTTGTGAACTTGGAGAATTTGAGAACTTAGGGAAGGAAGAGAAATGTGTTTGTGAAGTGTTTGAGACATGGAGAGTATTTGAAGAATTTAGAAGAAGAGAAAGGAAAAGTGTTTGATATTTAGTACAAAGAAAATTTAATAGAATGATCTTATTACAACAATTGAGAACTATACAAAGGGAAACTAAGAGAATTTGAGGGAGAGAAGGGAAGGGAGCTCTAGAGAAGTGCTTGAGAAGGGAAGGGTTTACCTACCACACTCACTTCACCAACTTACAACACTTAATTCACCTAACACACTATTACATTTGAAAACAATTCCTCTTGTCTTTAGGCTTAGTGTTGCAACTCCCACTTCATCATCTTTTGGGTCATTTGACTGCTGCAAAATTCCACTCAAATATAGGTATTGAATATGCTTCACCAAACTTTCCCACAATCAACAACACTTCATCATGCATATGTCATGCATGACAATGCATTGCAACCAGCTTGTGGGCTCGTTTTGGGCTTGTAGCTCCAGTCTGAAAAATCTGTAAAAATATGGATCTTAAAGCTCTTTGTCTTATCTTTCCAAGCATATGTGATCTTAAAGCCCAACTCAAGGAAAAATCGGAAAGGCCTTCAAATGTGATTTTTGGCCCAGGAACGCAGATGCTGCCGAATTTGACCTTAAGTTGCCAAAACATGTATAACTTTCTCTAGAAGACTCGGAATCATGAACCGTAAAATTCTACATAAACTAGACTTCCGTAACTTTCCAATGATGTATGGCTCATTATCTGGTTCTTCTTGAGCAAATACAGTCCAATTCGTGAAGTTGACTGATCTGCAGACACCGTTTTGAGCTAACTTGTCTCCAAAATGCAATTAGTGAGTCTCAAGCTTATAACACTAAAACAAACACAAAACTTATTAAAAGCACAAGTTTAACTCAAAAACATAACCAAATCATAAGTTAAAAAGGTACAAAATGATATGTAATTATGCACCGATCAAATACCCCCAAACCTAGATTTTGCTAGTCCTCGAGCAAAACAAAAGGAAAACAAAGATTAAAAAAAAACAAATAAGAAGTTAACTAGACCACTTTCGTAGGTAACTCGATTGCATTTAGCTGATGCAACAAGCCTTTAAACCTCTAGGCATCCCTAGTAGGAGGAGTTGTGTCTCCTGAGGGTTTAACAGATATTACGATACTCACAAACGTTTTTCTAACTCTACAAAACAAAATGGTTAGAAAACTTATTAGATTTGTTAGTCCTTAAGCAAAATAACAAAAACAAACATAAATACATTAATTAACAAAAACAAAACAAAAACAAAAACAAACACAAAAACACAAAGAACTCAAAACAATTTTTCCGAACATTTTCTGAAGAGAAATGACTCATGCACATGACTCAAAAGTTTTTAACAATAAAAACTCAATTTTAGACATTATTTACAAAGCGGCAAAGTTCAAAATATAATATGCTCAAAGTGTAGTAGTGTGATAGCCAAATGCAACAAATTCTCCAATCTTAGTTTTCACACAATTTCAAAAATTATACAAAGCACAAGTTCAACTTCAAATCTCACCAAAGTTGTCCTCTCACAAATGAATCACTCAGAAGATGGCTATAATGCAACACTCAGTTATAAACATGAGATTAGAGTTAAACCACAAAGGACTTAACTCGAAAATAGAAAGATGAAGAACTTGCATTAATATGATCTCAAGAAGGATGCCAAACACTTAAAAGTAAGAAAATGGATGCAATTCAACCACATGACATTTAAGATCAATTTAGGTCTTTAACATAGGTTGTAATGGGGCCAAGGGTGTAAGGTGAGTAAGAAATGAAAGGTATGGATAATACAAAGTCCAAGGAACTCGCAATGTAAGAGCATAAAATAATTGTTTACAAGACTTCGAATCATCACGATTAGATTTTTTCTTTTACATGATCAAAACTCCTTATACCTTCATTTACATTGATTGATACTCCTTTCCTTTAATTGAACAAACACCAATTTATTTTGAAGGCCAAAAAATGAAATTTCATTCAACCACCACTTAACTTTTCTCTTTTCTTTCACCAATTGTGTGATTTTTTTTCTCTTTTTCTTCGAAATGTAACACCCATTCCCAAACTTAGTATGAAAAACACATCCCAATTAAAGCTCATGAGTTCCTTAGAAAGGTAAATATTTGTTTTTCAGGCTAAGGCGAGGAAATAAAATTGGTTAAATGAAAGAAAAGGTTTACATGTAGGCTCAAAATGGTTAACAATGGAAAATCATGCTTAAGCATGCATAAGGTTAGCTTGAAAGGCACAAACGATCCAAAGAATGCCTTAATATCATTTCTTTAAATGTCATGAAATCAAATTGCACAAGAATGAATGACTTTTAAGTGTTCAACCAAATCAATGAATAATGAGATCAAACAACAACTTTGATGACAAGAAAATAAGAGTATGTATATAACACTCATGAATTGAAGTACAAGGCTCAAAAGCTCACTTTATATGGTTGGTTATATAAGTCTAATTTATGCTTCATACAATTCTTTAGATCATGCAAATCCTTTAATTGGAAAATTATGAAACAAATGGCAAGTGCAAAGGTTTCGAACATATCATGTTAGAACAGTGCCAAATTATTTTTTTTTAATAAAGAAAAAAAAACACTAAAATAAAATGAAATCCAATTTTTAAGTCATGCAAACATTTATCATAATCTCATCAAATGTGTTCGGAAAGTGACTCAAAAACAAAACAAAACTCAAATAGAAGAAAAACAAGCAACTTTTTTTTTAATTAAGAAAAAAAAACAAATTCATGCTAAACTCCAATACCCCCAAACCTAGAAATGAACATTGTCCTCAATGTTTAAAACTTAGCCACAAACAATGTCATAACAACAAATGAAAGGTATTAAAGCAAATAAAAATTACAAAACACACAAAAAATTATAATTACAAAATAAACATTACAAAACAAAACAAAACAAAAAATAATAATAATAATAATAAAATAAAACAGTAAAACACTCAAAACAGTAAGCCATAACAGATAGTCTTACACAAACTGAAACCCAAACAATTGAAAGCACAAAGCCCACAATGAAATTAACCCAACAACAGTAAAACCCAACCCAACCTGAAATCTGAAGCCCACACGTTTAAATTTAATTTTTTCTTAAAAAGATAAAACGTGAATTATGAGAGCAAAGCGGGACTTCTGAAAAGAAAGCACGTGGTCCCTAATGTCGTCTCATGGATAGTCACGGGCAGAAGGCAGGAGCTACGTGTCGACGCATAGAAGCGCCGCAGACTCCACAAGCAGAAATTACGGGGCCATGGAAAGGCGCGACGACTTTGCTTGAACGCGTCCGTTCAGACAAAGCAAGTCGTGACAAATAAGTTGGAAACGGTTGGAAAGTGAGATGGTTGTGGGACTCGAGGAACGGTGGAGATTCAGAAAATGCTCAGCACGCTGCACTGGCTAGGGTTTTGTGAAAGGCTATGTCTATAAGAAGGAAAAAGGAGGGGGAAAAAACAAAAAACACAAACTCAGAAACACACAAAAGAGAAAACAAGCAAGAAAAAGAAAAAGAAAAGTGAGAAATCAAATGGCTTCTTCCTACCCCTTTTCGTTGGATCTCAACCTAGCTCCACCGACTCAAACACGAGGCCAAGCAGGAGCACCAGGATGGATACCCTACTTCGCCTCCGCACGGGGCCAGTGACAGGAGCTGACTCAATACTCCTAGACAACGATGTTGTCATTGGAGTCGGCAGAAATTTAGTGACTCCTAAAGATATACGTGTGTTCGGGACAAGGGATGACAACCGGGTCACGAGCGATTCCCTAGCACTGAGCGTGCAGAGAGTACAGCATGTGTCGCAAGTTTGGTTCATCGCCTACTTGCGAAGTCCCATGAGCTAGAGGTGCTGAAAGCTCAGTTCGAGCGGCGAAGCACAGGATGGTTGAAGAGTGTCAGAGTGCTATAAAAAGCTTGAAAATGGAGCGGTCAAGGATAGTGGAGGTGAATCGACACCAGCTAGAAGTGTTGCAGGACGAGAATAAAAACCTAACAAAGATTGTAGAGTTGTACTCTCGCGACATGCGGAAACAGCTGGAGGACCTACACCGACCGGGTAAACGCAAGAAACCAGATCGCGAGAAAAGTTATACTGAAGCTAAGATTGCGATCTTTGGGAGCTCAAGTGATGAGCCCAAGAGGCTGTGCGTGAAGCCCCGAAGAGGACAGCTAGAGGGCCAAACTCAAAGCTCCTATGGTCGAGACACCGAGCGCCCAGAAGAAATGATTTCAGTTTTTATTTATTATTTAATTTTAAAGTGTATGTTTTTTTTTAATTGGGAAATAAAAAGTTATGTTATCTCAAAGACACGAATGACCCTAAATTTAAAGAACGACGATCAAACAAAAACATGAAAACCCAAACATGCATTTTTATTTTTAGTTAAGTAAACACACAAGTAACTGCTTTTTCTTTTAAGAGAAAAACTTAAGGATGACCAGTTAAGGGCCTCAGAAAAACACAGCCAGGGGATCCGGGAAGGTTGGAGGGGTCACAATGGTCCCGCTTAAAACCCTAACTTCTTAGACACCGAAGGTGTCGCCTTAAGAACTCCTAGACACTGTATAGACTGCGGTTGCTCACTGGAGTTACCAAAAGTTTAGCTCCTTCAAAGAATATCCTATGAGTTTTAAATTATACTACATAATTAAATAAAAACAAAATAAATAAATAAAAACTGAAATAAACACACAATTCAAACAAGAATTTAAAAGAAGAGTTGGGATTCTTGCACCAGGTGTCCAAGACGCATCTTTAATTTTGTCTCTTCTTCCAACTAAATTCTTGAGAAACCTGACAAAAAAAAAAAGAAAACAATTGAAAAAAACAATAATAAAAATAATAACTAAAAAAGCAAAAACACAAACATCAGAAAACATGGAGGCAAAAGTAAGTGAAAGTGTAGACATGCTCCCTTTTTTAAAAAACGCGCTCGCAATTTGCTGCAGAAACGAAGGGATCCGAGAGAAAAGAGCAAGGATATCACCCTCGAGATCCGAAGTGCTTTCGGCTCCCTTGTTTGTATAAGTCTATTTAAACTCGTTTTGGTGAAATAGAAGAGCACCTCGCATTTCTTTCTGCAAATTAAAAAAAAACATCAAAAAAATCCAGAAACAAAACAATGGCATCTTCATGCACTCACCTTGATGATCTCAACCTTGAATTGTCCCTTGCGCCACCGAATGCGCAGATAAGGGCTCGTCCAAACCATGTCTTCCCAAACTCCACATATCATCACGGTACGGCCTCAAACTTTGCTGAGGTAATCCCGAACTTTTCTGAGGCATGTGTGAACAGAGCGGTGCTGCGGGAAGGCATGATTGGCAGCAAGCTCACACGACAGATCATCTCCATGTGGCAAAGAGGTCTGACAAAGCAGCGGTGGAGGAGTCCCACAACTTAACTGTGCTCCACGCGGTCTCGGCTACCAACTTGGGCATGCGATTATTGGCGAGGACACGGGAGTGTGCCGCGATGAGCCAGGAAATAGCTTCCTTGAAGGCCATGGTGGCGGACTCGCAGAAGCGGCTTTCCTTGCCAATCAACATGTGGAAGCACTGCAGAAAAAAAATGAGGACCATGTGGAGCTGCTGCAGATTCAGCAAGTAAGAGAGAATAGAGGCATGCCATGAAGATGAAGATGAAGATGAAGAAGAAGAAGAAGAAGTTGTTGTTGTTGTTTTTTTTTTATGTTTTTTTTTAAAAAATTTACTTTTTTACTTTTTTTTTGTTTGTAATGCAGTGTTTGAAGTGAAATAAAAATATGTTTTTAACACTCAGAAATAAACTAACTAACCACACCACGTAAATAAATACATAAACTAACTTAATAAAACAAAAAAAAAGAAAGCAAAGAAGTTCCAAATTGAATTTTTTTTAATTTATTATTATTTACAACTAACTGACCACACAAAGAAAAAAAAAATAAAAAAAAAGAAGTTCCAAATTGCAATTTACAAGGAAAATAAATAAAAACTCAAATTTCAATTTTTTTTTAATTTTTTATTTTGTTTTTTTTTTTTTAAAACACACAAATATACAAGCAACTCATGAATAACCAGTTAAGGGCCTCAGAAAACACACAGCCAGGGGATCCGGGAAGGTTGGAGGGGTCACAAAGGTCCCACTTAAAACCTAAACTTCTTAGACACCGAAGGTGTCGCCTAAACAACTCCTAGACACTGTATTGACGGAGACGCTTCCTGGAGTTACCACAAGTCAGCTCATATAAAAAAACTTTTTAATTTTTTTTTATATAAAAAAAATAGAAAATTAAAATTACTGAAATAATAACAAAACAACTAAAGAGAAAGGATTGGAATACTCCCAATTGAAGCGATTAGGTCGAGCATGATGCATTTGGAGGTCGCGACTTCTCCCACTACTCCACACTCCCCATTCTTATGATTGAGGTTACCATCTCTCTCCATTTTTATTAAGCTGACATTACTTGCTTAAAACAAACATAGAAAACTTGAAACAAAATTAAAGGATTAGGAGATAAAAACTAAAATGGAAAGGAAAATCAACACACATCCAATTTCATGCTTCAAAGTAACAAGCAACAAAGTAAATCAAACTAGCTTATGAAGTTCGTTCTTTCTCAAATATGATTATCCATATGGTGTGTGGTTTTAATCAAGTATTCAGAAAAAGCATTTAGCTATGGTGTTTAGTCTAAACACAAATTCCGAACCCATTAAGAACAAGAAGAACAATAAAGAACCAAGTAGAATTTAAACATGGTGTTTGTCTTCAATATCTACCCATTCATTCACTAATCAGCCCAAGAGTCATATGGTGTTTATGTAAACTTGAACAAGATAATTTATTAAGAACAAGTGAATGAAACCATAAACTAGAAATAATCAACATGCTACTTGAACCTTTTTGTTTTTGGGTGTTGTGTAAGCTGGGACTCAAACCCAGTTCTCTTGCTTGTCAGGCAATTGTCCTTGTCCGTTGGACTACAAACACAACTTGTCAATTAACATCATTAACTTTAAAACATGAAACTGTCCAGTTATATACAAAAAATAAAAATAAAAAGTAGAAAAACCAAATAGAATCAAACAATGTTACCGATCCCCGGCAACGGCGCCAAAAACTTGTTGCGTAGATTTCAGCTGCACCAAAATGGATTTAGCTGCATCCTCAACTTGTGATACTCGCAAGTGCACGAGCCGTTGGGTAGTATAGCATGTGTAAGTGCGAGGTCGATTCCACAGGGATTGGTGATTGAATGATCCAATTTAGTTTCCTACACAAAACAGAAATAAAAACAAAAGAACAAAACAAGAAGAAAGAATGTACATGTTGTGTAGATACAGCTTCACCAAAATGGGTTCAATTGCATCCTAAACTTGTGATACTCGCAAGTGCACGAACCGTTCGGTAGTATAGCATATGTAAGTGCGAGGTCGATCCCACGAGGATTGGTGATTAAATGATCCAATTCATTTCCCTACAAAAAAACAGAAATGGAAAAGAAAGTAAATAAAACAAGAAAAAGGAAATAACTCAAGCAAATAAGTTCCCAAGTTCAATTAGATTAACGGATTGATTCTAGCTAAAGTATGATTAGGCCATGGTGTCTGGTTCTAACCTTGTTTTCCTAATTCCCTAATTTGATCATTTGTTGTCTAACCTAAAACTAAGCATTAGGAACCCATTAAGCATAGAAGAACAATTTAAACAACCAAGCATGTATCTAATCCCTGTTGTCGAATGTCCATACATACTCTTCCTATTCATAGTTCAATTCGAATTAAAGCATGGTGTCTACTCTTAATTCAAACCAAGATAGCTAACATGCAAGCCTAAATGGTGATCAATCATTCAAACTAGCATATTAACTTATAAGCATAATGAATAAGAACAAAAACCATAACTGAAACTTGGAAACTAATTAAACTTGAATACTAAAGAAAAGAATTTACATAAGGAAAAGAAAAGTAGAACTTGGAAAGACTTAAAGAAAATTTCAGCAAACTCATTTTATTACAACAATTGAAAACTTGAAAGGAAACTAAGAGAATTTGAGGGAGAGAAGGGAAGGGAGCTCTAGAGAAGTGTTTGAGAGCTCCCCCCCTTGGGGTGTGTTTACAAGCTTAGAGAACTTCCCTATTTATAGGCCTAGGGGAAGTGAAAATCTGAATTCAATAAGACTAATGCATACAACACTTGAATTATAAAATCTGAAATGGTTGATGCACTTGTATTAGAAAATCTTCAATGGTTGATGCACTTGTATTAGAAAATCTTCAATGGTTGATGCACTTCACCACTAAATCCCACCAGCAGCCCTAGCTCATCTTCATGTCACCATGACTAAGCTTCCAACCAGAAATGATAGCTCATGCCTAGCTCACCATGACCAAGCATCCAACCAGCACATGCTGAGGTCAGCATGACCAGCAACTTCAAGGGCCTACAACTTGGGCTAGGATGAATCAAATGAAGACTTTAAGATGTCTATTTTGAAGTTCGGAATGTCATTGATCCAACCACACAAGTATTGGCCCAATCCAAGGTCGGAGGAAGAAGTTAAGGCCGAAACAATTGGCTAACTCATTTTCCGCGCTGATAAAATCCATCATGAGCATGGCTCTGTGTTTGCTAGGTAACGGACTCCATATTTATCCAATGAGGCTGAATTTTGGATATGTTATAGTACACACCCATTGGAACACCTTTCATGAAGAATGTGGCCTCATCCGAGCTGTGTAGGTTGCTGAAACAAGGCTTGCAATATGACCTACGGAATTGGACTGGCAGGGGCTGTAGCCAAAATGAGTTTGTCTTTTAAGCTCTTCATCAATTCATCCAAATTAGGCCTTAACATGCTTGAATTGCATGAATTATGTTCTCCAAAGCCATCATTGTTACCTAAAGCTCAATTAACTGAAAGATGAACACAAAAAGGATTAAAAGCACAAGTTTAACTCAAAAACATAACCAAATCATAAGCTAGAAGGCTAAGAAATAATATACAATTATGAACCGATCAAATACCCCCAAACCTAGATTTTGCTAGTCCTCGAGCAAAACAAAAAGGAAAACACAGATAAAAAAAAAAAAATAAGAAGTTAGCTAGACCACTTTCGTAGGTAACTCGATTGCATTGAGCATATGCAACAAGCCTTTAAACCTCTAGGCATCCCTAGTAGGAGGAGTTTTGTCTCCTGAGGGTTTAACAGATTATCAATACCCACAAACGTTTTACTGACTCTATAAAACAAAGCGGTTAGAAAACTTAAAAGATTGTTAGTCCTTAAGCAAAACCAAAAACAAAAACAAACATAAATACATTAATTAACAAAAACAAAACAAAAACAAACACAAAAAAGACAATTACAAAAATAAAAAGAACTCAAAACAATCTTTCCGAACATTTTCTGAAGAGAAATGACTCATGCACATGACTCAAAAGTTTTTAACAATAAAAACTCAATTTTAGACATTATTTACAAAGCGGCAAAGTTCAAAACATAAGGTTCACACAATTTCAAAAATCATACAAAGCATAAGTTCAACTTCAAATCTCACCAAAGTTGTCCTCTCACAAATGAATCACTCAGAAGAAAGCTACAATGCAACACTTAGTTATAAACATGAGATTAGAGTTAAATCATAAGGAACTTAACTCAAAAATAGGAAGATGAAGAACTTGCATTAATATGATCTCAAGAAGGATGCCAAACACTTAAAAGTAAGAAAATGCATGCAATTCAACCATATGACATTTAAGATCAATTTAGGTCTTTATTATAGGTTGTAATGGGGCCAAGGGTGTAAGGTGAGTGAGAAATGAAAGGTATGGATAAAACAAAGTCCAAGGAACTCGCAATGTAAGAGCATAAAATAATTATTTACAAGACTTCGAATCATCACGATTAGATTTTTTCTTTTACATGATCAAAACTTCTTATACCTTCATTTACATTGGTTTACACTCCTTTCCAAACAACAATTATTTTTGAAGGCCCAAAAATGAATTCAATCAACCACCATTTAATCATAACATTTTTTTTTTCTTTTCTTTTCACCAATTGTGTGAATTTTTTTTTTCTTTTTTTTTTGGAAATGTAACACCTCTTCCCAAACTTAGCATGAAAAACACATCCCAATTAAAGCTCATGAGTTCCTCAGAAAAGTAAATATTTGTTTTTTCGGGTTAAGGCGAGGAAATAAAATTGGTAAATGAAAGAAAAGGTTTACATGTAGGCTCAAAATGGTTAACAATGGAAAATCATGCTTAAGCATGCATAAGGTTAGCTTGAAAGGCACAAACAATCCAAAGAAGGCCTTAATATCATTTCTTTAAATGTCATGAAGTCAAATTGCACAAGAATGAATGACTTTTAAGTGTTCAACCAAATCAATGAATAATGAGATCAAACAACAACTTTGATGACAAGAAAATAAGAGTACATGTATAACACTCATGAATTGAAGGACAAGGCTAAAAAGCTCACTTTATATGGTTATATAAGTCTAATTTATGCTTGATACAATTCTTTGGGTCATGCAAATCCTTTAATTGGAAAATTATGAAACAAATGGCAAGTGCAAAGAAGGTTTCAAACATATCATGCTAGAACGATGCCAAATTAATTTTTTTTTTTTCAATAAAAATTTACAAGGAAAAAAAATATAAATAATAAATAAATAAAATTCAATTTTCATTTAAGTCATGCAAACATTTATCACAATCTCATCATAAGTGTTCGGAAAGTGACTCAAAACAAAACAAGACTCAAAATATAGAAAAAAAAAAAGAAAAACAAGCAAGAAATTAATTAATTAATTATTTTTAAATTTTAAGAAAACCAAATTTACTTGCTAAACTTCAATACCCCCAAACCTAGAAATGAACATTGTCCTCAATGTTTAAAATTTAGGCACAAGCAATGGCAAAAATAACAAATGAAGGTATTAAAGCAAATAAACAAAATCACAAAACACACAAGAATTAAAATACAAAAATAAAATAATTACAAAACAAACAAACAAATTAAAAAACGAAATAGTAAAAGACTCGAAACAGAAAGCCTTGAACAAACAGTCTTACGCAAACCAAAACCCAAACGATTAAAAGCCCAACCCAAAAGAAGCTAACACACTTTGAAACCTAACAACGGTGAAAACCCGACCCGCAAAGAAATCCGAAGCCCACACGTTTGTTATTATTATTATTTTTTTATTATTATTTTTTTAAATTTAATGAAACGTGAAGTGGGAGTGCAAAGGCGGGTTTTATGGAAAGAAAGAGTGTGGTCCCTGCTGCCTTGGTTCCTAGGAAGTGACAGGCAAAAGGAGTGAGGGACGTGTCGGCGCGCAGAGGCCGCTTTCACATCCCCCAAGCCAGAATTATTGCCCTCTTGGGTGAAGCGGAATGACTTTTTCACTTTGAAGGTGGTGAAAGGTGAAAATGCAATTAAGGGGAGTTGGGGAACGGGTGCGGCGACATATAGAGATAAGCCGTAAGGGCCGCACAGAACTAAGAACCGCAACAGCTAGGGTTTAGCAGACTAAGTCTATAAAAGGTAAAAAGAAAGGGTAAAACAAAACACAAACTCAGAAACACACAAAAGAGAAAAGAAAAACGAGTGAGAAATCAAATGGCCTCTAACTACCCATTTTCGTTGGATCTTAACCTAGCTCCACCGACTCAGACATGGGGTCAAGCAGCGGCACCAGTATGGATGCCCTACTTTGCCTCCGCAAGGGGGCCTGTGGTGTATGGAGCTGACTCAATACTCCTGGACAACGATGTTGTGATCGGTTCATAATTGTATATTATTTCTTACCCTTCTAACTTATGATTTGGTTCATAATTGGAAATTGGTGTGTATATGTGCAATAAAGTTAAAGAAGATGCAGTGTTGCTTCGGATTCGCTGCACCAAAATAGATTCAGCTGCATCCTCAACTTGTGATACTCGCAAGTGCACGAGCCGTTCGGTAGTATAGCATATGTAAGTGCGAGGTCGATCCCACGAGGATTGGTGATTGAATGATCCAATTCATTTCCCTACAAAAAAACAGAAATGGAAAAGAAAATAAATAAAACAAGAAAAAGGAAATAACTCAAGCAAGTAAGTTCCCAAGTTCAATTAGATTAACGGATTGATTCTAGCTAAAGTATGATTAAGCCATGGTGTGTGGTCATAACCTTGTGTTCCTAATTCCCTAATTTGATCATTTGTTGTCTAACCTAAAACTAAGCATTAGGGACCCATTAAGCATAGAAGAACAATTTAAACAACCAAGCATGTATCTAATCCCTGTTGTCGAATGTCCATACATACTCTTCTTATTCATAGTTCAATTCGAATTAAAGCATGGTGTATACTCTTAATTCAAACCAAGATAGCTAACATGCAAACCTAAATGGTGATCAATCATTCAAACTAGCATATTAACTTATAAGCATAATGAATAAGAACAAAAACCATAATTGAAACTTGGAAACTAATTAAACTTGAATACTTAAGAAAGAATGTACATTACAAATAAAATTAAAGTAGAACTTGAAAACTTGAAGGAAAATTTACTAAAATCATTTTATTACAACAATTGACAACTTGAAAGGAAACTAAGAGAATTTGAGGGAGAGAAGGGAAGGGAGCTCTAGAGAAGTATTTGAGAGCTCCCCCCTTGGGGTGTGTTTTGAAGCTTGAAGGCTTCTCTATTTATAGGGCTAAGAGGGAGGAACATCATGATGAATTCCCACACCATCCTTCATCATTTGCTGCACCTAAAGCTTTCATCACATGGGTTCAAAGGTGGTCAGATGTGGCTGCCTTTGCTGCCAACCCATGTGGTCTTCTTTTGCTGCCAACCCATGTGATTGCCTTTTGGTTGCTGAAAAAACGAGTTTTCTGAACCAGACTTGGTGTAGGAAGGCCACAGGTTTCAAAACGTATCCAATGGGGCTGAAATTTGGATATGTTATACTAGACACCCATTAGAACAACTTCTATGAAGAAAGAATTCGCATCGGAGCAGTATAAGTGTACGTTTTGGCCACTGCAAGTCGGCTGCCGAAACAGGGACTGGAATTGACTTCATTTCATTTCATTTCTTTCTTTTGCTTCACATGCATGCACATGCTTCTCTTTAGTAGCTCCAAAGCTGATCTCCAGCTCTAAAGTGATCTACCAATTCAATTTCCATGTTCAAAGGCTGAAGCAAAATGCCTCTCATCATTCCTCCTTCTTCTCTCTCTCCTTTCCACCACGGCACTTTAACCTTTGTCTCTTCCTTGTCCCCTTTGCCATGATGTATTTTTGTCTTCACAAATATGCTCTTGCTTTCTCTTTAATAGCTGGAATGCCTCCCCACTTCACTCATTATGTTGAGTACAAAGTCAGTTATAGCTAGGGAGAGGCACATGGCTAAAAGGAGGCACATGGCAAAAGCTGGCAGCTGAAAATCCTGCTGAGCAAGGTTGGGTGTTGGACGGGCTGAGCACTCCACAAATGTCCAATTGGGCTGAAATTTGGATACGTTGTAGTAGACACCCATTGGAACAGGTTTCATGAAGATCTTCACCTCATTCGAGCCCCATAGCATGCTGATCCAAGTCCAAGAAGCTGACCTACGAAATTGGGCTGGAAATGGGTTGTAGCCAAAATGTGTTTGTCTTTAAGCTCTTCTTCCATTCACCCAAATCAGGCCTTAACATGCATGAATTGCATCATTTCCTATCCAAATTCATCATTGTTACCTAAATCTCAATTAACTGAAACACAAACACAAAAAGAATTAAAAGCACAAGTTTAACTCAAAAACATAACCAAATCATAAGCTAGAAGGGTACAAAATGATATACAATTATGAACCGAGTCATGCAGATCAAATCAGAAAAGATGAATGTGTTTCGATTTGATCTAAAGTGTGAAAAATAAAGTCTATGCCAGGAGATACCATGAAGTTTGCAGCCATGCCACTTTAAATCAATGATACCTTGCAGATTAATGAAGCATGCAACCTTGGTATGTTCTTAAGTTACTTGTTTTTCCTTCCAATTCTTCCATTTCCCCTAACCTTAGCCTTTCATTACAACCTTGTGAAAGACCTAGCTGATCTTTGAGGATGTATTCATGTGTGATGGTAAGTATGTGTGTATCTCTATTCTTAGTATTTGATTCCTTTCATGAGATCTAACAAAATTTGTGCTTCTATTTCATACACTCACTTATGCTTTCTTGAGAGAATTAAACCATAGGTTCTGAGTGATTGAGTGTTATCTGTGAGAATTAGAGTCGAAGCATGTTCTCTATTCAAGGTTTGAGTGTGCTTGCTTTGAAGCCATGTGCCTTTGAGCTATAGCTTCCACTTGTACACACTGATTGATCACCTATTCTGGCAACTCTATGGTGTTGGAGGTATGACTAAAGTTTTCTTTCATTTTCATTAGTTGATTTCAAAGTTTGTTTTTCTAACCACTTTGTTTTGTAGAGTCAGGAAAAGCGTTTATGGGTATCGTTTTGGTTAAACCTTTAGGAGACACAACTCCTCCTACTAGGGATGCCTAGAGGTTTAAAGGCTTGTTGCCTATGCTCAATGCAATCGAGTTACCTGCGGAAGTGGTCTACTTAACTTCTTGTTTTTGTTTTGTTTTGTTTTGCTCGAGGACTAGCAAAATCTAGGTCTGGGGTATTTGTTCGGTTCACAATTGTATATCATTTTTACCCTTCTGGCTTATGATTTCGTTATGTTTTTGAGTTAACCTTGTGCTTTTAACCTATTTTGTGTTTGTCATTCAGTTCATTGAGCTCTAGGTATCACTTGAGGCTTTTGAAGTAAAATGGTGAAAACAATGTGTAAAAACTGAAGACTGAGTTACAAATTCATTTCGGACATATCTTTTTCATCTATGCTTGGATTGGGCCAATTCACGTGTGCTTGGAAAGAAGACATTCTGAACTTAAAGATGGACATCTCAAACTCATCAATTGATTAATCCAAGCCCAATCCGTGAGCCCATCAAAATACACATCATGCTGACTTGCAGATGAGCTCATTGCTTGCTTGGTCATGCCTGACATGAGGATGAGCTATTGGTTTCTGGATGGAAGCTTGGTCATGCTGACATGATGATGAGCTATGGCTGCTGGTGGGATTAGTTGGTGAAGTGCAGCAACCACATTCTGATTTTCAATTGCAAGTGTTGTATGCATTAGCCATATTCAATTCAGATTTATCACTCCCCTCTCCCTATAAATACCTCTTCAATTCCAGATTCAAAGTGTGCAAGCCTGGGATTCACAACCCCACAAAACCCTCTCCAGCCATCCTCCACACTCTCCTCATTTGCCAAACACATTTCCATCATTTTCCCAAACACATTCAGAAATTATCCTCAAACACTCTCACAATCCCAAACACTCCAGCAATCAACCAAAAGCTCTAAACAGCCTCAAATCACCAAAACAACTCCAGCAAACCTCTCTTCTATTTCCCTACGAATTTCATCTTTCTCAGCCATCACCACTCACTCAAACTCATCCCAAATCACCTCCATATCCTTCATACATCCTTCTAGACGTGAGAAAGCTCTTGGAGAAGCATTAGACGTGGAGAAGCACTTGGAGAAGCCTTGGACACCACAAGAACTTCAGAAATGGGGTTTTTCTACTCTTATTGCATTCATTATGTTTTCTCATTTCTGTCTTAATTTCTTTCTCATTATGAGCAGCTAAATCCATAGCTAGGGTTTCAATGTAACCTGACAAGACAATTTCATGTTTTAAGTTAATGTTACCCTTTGTTGATTACTTCTAATTTTCTGGTCTCATTCACTTGTTCTTAGTTGAATCTTTATGCATGTTTAAATAACTGGCCATTATGAACACATGCATGTTGGTTATCTAGTTCAAGTTTACATAAACACCATATGACTCTTGAACCGATTAGTGAATGAGTGGGTAATGCATTTAGGACAAACACCATGTTTAAATGTTTACTTGGTTCTTTTGTGTTCTTCTTAAGCTTAATGGATTCAGATTCATAGCCTAGACTAAACACCATAGCTAAGTTGTGTTTTCTGAGTACTTGATTAAAACCAAACACCATATGGATAATCATACATAAGAAAGAACGAACTCCAGAAATTGTAATCAACTTAGGTGATTCTTAACTTGTAGCTTGAAATTGGATTGTCATGGTGAAGTTGAACCCCTAGTGCTTGTCTCCTTTGTCTCTAAATTTTCTAAACAACTACTTGCTGGTAACTTGCTATTTTGCATCCCCTTTTAGTAGTTTTCAGTCACTTGTTGTTTTGCATTTCCTTTGTGTAGTTTTCATTCCAACAAACTCAACAAAACTTCATTTAAATTCTGTTTAGTCTTAGAATTACTTGTGAGTCTAAGTAGTAGTAATAAGTATTTTTCATTCAAGTCTCTGTGGAACGACCTCGTGCTTGCATTCCTATACTATAATTGGTTCGTGCACTTGCGAGAAATAGATAGAGTAAAATCTGTCCAACATGTCTCAACCCTTCCAAAATCCTCAAAGCTCTCAAACACATGTTCTTCCAAAATCCTCCAAGTTCTCAATACTTTCTTCTCCCTCTCTAAATCCCAAACACTTTCTCCCCCTTCTCTTCTTCTAAATTCTCAAACACTTTCCAAACACTTTCTTCTCCCTTCTCAAAGCTCTCAAACACATGCTCTTCCAAAATCCACAAAGCTCCCAAAACACCTTTCAAGATTCTCAAAGTTCCCAAACACTTCTCCCATTCCGTGATCGGTGCATATTTACATATCATTTTGTACCCTTCTAGCATATGATTTGGTTATGTTTTTGAGTTAAACTTGTGCTTTTAATAAGTTTTGTGTCTGTTTCAGTGTTTTTAGCTTAAGGACTCAATAAATGCATTTTGGAGACAAATTAGCTCAAAACAGTGTCTGCAGATCAGTCAACTTCACGGATTGGCCTGTAATTACTCAAGAAGAACCAGATAATGAGCCATACATCATTGGAAAGATACGGAAGTCTAGTTTCTGTAGAATTTTACGGTTAATGATTCCGAGTCTTCTAGAGAAAGTTATACATGTTTTGGCAACTTAAGGTCAAATTCGGCAGCATCTGCGTTACTGGGCCAAAAATCACATTTGAAGGCCTTTCCGATTTTTCCTTGAGTTGGGCTGCATATGCTTGGAAAGATAAGACAAAGAGATTCAAGATCCATAGTTTTCCAGATTTTTCAGACTGGAGACACAAGCCCAAAACGAGCCCACAAGCTGGCTGCAATGCATTGTCATGCATGACATATGCATGATGAATTGTTGTTGATTGTGGGAAAGTTTGGTGAAGCATATTCAATACTTATATTTGAGTGGAATTTTGCAGCAGCCAAATGAGCCAAAAGATGATGAAGTGGGAGTTGCAACACTAAGCCTAAAGACAAGAGGAATTGTTTTCAAATGCAATAGTGTGTTAGGTGAATTAAGTGTTGTAAGTTGATGAAGTTAGTGTGTTTAGAAAATTCAATTGTATAATTCAGATTTTCACTTTCCCTAGGCCTATAAATAGGGAAGTTCTCTAAGCTTGTAATAACACCCCAAGGGGGGGAGCTCTCAAGCACTTCTCTAGAGCTCCCTTCCCTTCTCTCCCTCAAATTCTCTTAGTTCCCTTTGTAGTTCTCAATTGTTGTAACAAGATCCTAGTACTATAAATCTCAAGCATTTGTCATTTCTCTTCTTCTATAAATTCTCAAACACTTTCCAAACACTTTCTTCTTCCTTCTCAAAGCTTTCAAACACATGCTCTTCCAAGATTCTCAAAGTTCCCAAACACTTCTCCCATTCCTTCATCAAATTCTCCAAATTTCCCAAACACATTTCCCTTCTCTTCCAAAAGTCTCCATGTCTCAAACACTTCACAAACACATTTCTCTTCCTTCCCTAAGTTCTCAAATTCTCCAAGTTCACAAACATCCTCCAAGTTCTCAACCACTCTCTTCCAAATTCTCAAAGTTCCTAAACACTTTCTCTTCCAAAATCCACAAAGTTCCCAAACACCACTTTCCTTACTCTTCCAAAATTCTCCAAATCTCTCAAATACTTCTCCCCTCTTTAAAGTTCTCAAACACTTTCCTTCCTTCCTCAAATGCTCTCGTTAATGTTCTCTTAGTTGTAATTTATTTTTCTTGTAATGTACATTCTTTCTTCTTGTTTTGTTTCTTTTGTTTTCATTTTTGTTTTGTGTAGGAAAATTAAATTGGATCATTCAATCACCAATCCCTGTGGAATCGACCTCGCACTTACATATGCTAAACTACCAACGGCTCGTGCACTTGCGAGTATCACAAGTTTAGGATGCAACTGAATCCATTTTGGTGCAGCTGTATCTACGCAACATTCCGTCATCAAATTCTCTAAACTTCTCAAACACTTTCTCCTCTCTTCTCTAAGTTCTCAAATTCTCCAAGTTCACAAAATCCTCAAGCTTCCCAAACACTTCCTTTCTTCCTCAAAGTTCTCTTAGTTTCCATAATGTTTTCTTAGTTGCAATTTATTTTTCTTGTAATGTACATTCTTTCTTCTTGTTTTGTTTCTTTTGTTTTCATTTTTGTTTTGTGTAGGAAAATTAAGTTGGATCATTCAATCACCAATCCCTGTGGAATCGACCTCGCACTTACATAGGCTAAACTACCAACGGTTCGTGCACTTGCGAGTATCACAAGTTAAGGATGCAGTTGAACCCATTTTGGTGCAGCTGAATCTACGCAACATGTTACCATTGGAGTGGGCAGAAATTTAGTGACTCCTAAAGATATACGTGTGTTTGGCACAAGGAATGACAACCGGGTCACGAGTGATGCCCTGGCACTGAGCGTAGAGTACAGCATGTGTCGCAAGTTTGGGACATCGCCTACTTGCGAAGTCCCATGAGGTAGAGGTGCTGAAAGGTCAGTTGGCGGCGGAGCGAAGTATGGTTGAAGAGTGTCAGACTGCTATAAAAAGCTTGAAAAGGGAGAGGTCAAGGATAGTGGAGGTGAATCGACACCACCTAGAGGTATTGCGGGACGAGAATAAAAACCTATCAAAAATGGTAGAGTTGTACTCTCGCGACATGCGAAAACAGCTGGAGGACCTAGACCGACCGGGTAAACGCAAGCAACCAGATCGCGAGAGAGTAGTTACGCTCAAGCTAAGATTGCGATCTTTGGGAGCTCAAGTGTTGAGCCCCAAGAGGCTGTGCAAGAAGCCCAGGAAGAGGACAGCCAGAGGGCCAAACTCAAAGCTCCAATGGTCGAGACACCGAGCACTGTGAAGAAATGATTTCTACTGCTAATTGTTGATTTTATTTGATTTTTGTTGTTTTTGCTTTTTGGTTATTTTGTTTCGGAAATAAAATAGTAAAGTTGCAGAAGGAAAAAGAAAACGGAAAAGAAATCGCACTTCCCAAACTTCAATCAAACGAAGACGACAAATGGAAAAGAAAGCACAGTTCCCTAACTAAAATAAAATAAAGAAGAAAGCCGAAAGGTGAAGGCAAAAAAAACACAAGGCTCTAGAAAATGAAAGTAACGGGCAAAACAAAAAAACACCAGAAAAACACGGAAAAAAGAAAAGTAAAGTGAAAGTAAAGGTGCTCCCCCTTGAAGCGATTAGGTTCAGAGCATGCCCGGGAAATCCGGAAGTGGTGTTGGCTATCTCTCATCAGCATATGTCTATTTAAACCACGCCTCTGCAACGGATGATATGTTGCGTAGATACAGCTACACCAAAATGGATTCAACTGCATCCTCAACTTGTGATACTCGCAAGTGCACGAACCGTTGGTAGTTTAGCGTATGTAAGTGCGAGGTCGATTCCACAGGGATTGGTGATTGAATGATCCAACTCAGTTTTCCTACACAAAACAAAAATAAAAGAAACAGAACTAGAAGAAAGAAAGTAACTAGGACAAGATGGTGTTGTTTTAGAATCCACCCTAATTGTTCTAATCATGTTATGGAAGCAAGTAAACAAATTGATTCACTCATGAAGATGACCACAATAAGTCCATGGTGTTTGGATCAAATTGCATTGAACATCACAAGGACCCCAAGTATGGTGTTTACATTAGGAGACCTAGAAACCAAATCACATAAGTTGCTAATGGATGGAATGAAGATGATCCCCAAACCTTCCCAACAAGAGCATAACGCATAAAACCTTAGGTGATCAATCAAAGGATGCAAAACAGCTCCATTAAAATAGTGAAGAAGAATTCATGAATGAAATCAAACTTTATAAACTCAAACCATGATACAAGACTAGCAAGATGTTTATTAAAACTAATAACTGAAAAACAAAGTAAATACAAGAAGCAAATAAAAGAACTAGGGAGGAGAAGAAGATAAGGACAACATGCTAGAGATGAAAAAGATCATCTCCATGCCTGCCAGGAGGCCAAAGCCTCCCAGCTGCTGCCTTCTCCCTTCTCTCCCTTTGTGACTCTCAACTTTCCCTCTCTTTGTGTACAATGGAAGTGTAATTGATGGAACTCTGAATGTTGAATTGAATGTGGAATGGAAGTGGTATTTATAGGGAGAGGGAAGTGAGAAATCTGAATTGAATATGGCTAATGGACTCAACACTTGCATTAGATAATCAGAAATGGATGCTCCACTTCTCCACTAACTCCCACTAGCAGCCCTAGCTCATCCTCATGTCAGCATGACCAAGCTTCCATTCAGCAGCCCTAGCTCATGCCTAGCTCACCATGACAAAGCATGCAATGAGCTCATCTTCCTGTCAGCATGATGAACAACTTCTTGAGCTTACGAATTGGGCTTGGCTGAATCAAATGACGCCTTTAAGATGTCCATTTTGAAGTTCAGAATGTCATTGATCCAACCACACAGGTATTGGCCCAATCCAAGTTCGGATGAAGAAGATAAGTCCAAATGAACATCTAACTCAGGCTCCAGTTTTTGCACGTTTTTACACCATTTTGCTTCAAATGCCTCAAGTGTATTCCTCTCATGCCAATCAGCCCTTAATATGCATGGATTGTATCAAATGTGATCTCTTGCTCTCATGGCCTACAAAACACACAAAGGGAGGTAAATAACTCAAAATTCTAAGAAACTAAGCAAAAGAAGTAAGGAAATTGGGCATGTATATGTATGAAATTATGAGCTTAACACACCCCCAAACTTAGATTTTGCTAGTCCTCGAGCAAAACAAAAGGAAAACGAAGAAAAATGAAACAAAATAAGAAGTTAACTAGACCACTTTCGTAGGTAACTCGATTGCATTGAGCGTATGCAACAAGCCTTTAAACCTCTAGGCATCCCTAGTAGGATTAGTTGTGTCTCCTGAGGGTTTAACAGATATCAGATACCCACAAACGTTTTACTGACTCTACAAAACAAAATAGTTAGAAAACTTAGTAGATTTGTTAGTCCTTAAGCAAAACAAACAAAACAAAAACAAAAATGTTAACCTTCCAACCGAACAGAAATTTTAAACTTCATAGACATGGCTCAACAAGGAACAAAACAAGCACTAAGGAAGTTCTAAACATTATTCAAGTGCTACCACAATCTCACAAAAATCATGCTCAAGGTGTGTGTGTGAAGTAGCCATGAAGATACAACTCATGCTTCTCAAACAACGATATGAATTCCTGCAAGAATGGACACAAGTTTGCCAAGCTAAACCAAAATCAATAGGACTTTACTCATGGATGTAATGTAATGGTTAGAAAAGAAATGGATAATGAAACACAAAGTCTAAGGAACAAAGTAGAGCATATCATGTAAACAAGATCATTGACATTTGACATGTAAGGCACAAAAATTGAAGAGCTCACAACACCAGATTTTGCAATTGAATCACTTCACAATTTGATTTTGACATTTACACACTTTCTATAATATTTGGCCCAATTTTGCGGCTCTTTACCCTAGATCACCTTGATTTCTCCTTGTATCACCCTAGGGTCGTGACTACATTGGCCACACTTCTTTTCTCTTTTTCTTTTAATTTTTTTTTTCAGCTCATTTGTTGCCTTGAATACATTACAATCTTAAATACAATCATACTCTACATGTCCCCTAAATGGTAGGATGTTTAATGGATGATAAGATGATAGAAAGAAATGGCTAAGTGTTTGAGCACAAAAGAGTTTACAATGGAATATGTATTGTATGGATTGATGGAGGAAAAAGAAAGAGGCTTAACAAAGATGGCCTAAATCATATCTTAGTTATAACTTAACATTCCAGTGAATCACACAAGCAAAAATGCATACAATTGGGTAAGACATGCAAGAGTTGTATAATCATGGCTAAAGTGCATAGAAAGTTCAACCATAATTATGTGAGACTTAGCTAGCAAAAGAATAAGATTCAGACCTAACACAATGCTTATCAAATTCCTAAGAGCCATATTAGAAGTTAGACACAAGATTTATCATTGGTGTGGGAAGGAAAACTGAAAATGACTCAAAGAAAAGAAACAGAAAAGAAAAACGTGAGGTTTCAAATTGCTGTTTTGCTCAGTTTCAACATATAATCTGTTTTGACATGTAACTTTCAAACCACTTGGTCAAATTTAACGTTCTTTATGCCGTTGGATTCAGCATGAAAAAAATGAAGAACACAGCGCGGCACCAAACTTTCAAAACAGAAGCAGAAAATAAAATTTTTGTAGCAATGAAGAAGCCTACGTTTTCAAACACAAACACAAAAACTAAAAACTTTCCAGCAACTAACAAAACTTTCCAGCACCCCAAACTTTCCAGCAACTAAAAACTTTCCAGCAACTAACAAAACTTTCCTCAATGTTTGAATCCATGTAAAGCATACAATGCACATGAAATCCAGGGTAAAGGAATGAAATGAAAGAAATAAAGAAATAGAGTTTAGAACTTCCCCTTGAAGACAATGAGAGGGAAATGCATATAGTATGGCAGCACATGTTCTTCTTTGAGTATTTGGGTCAGCTGCTCATCGTGTTTCTCCCACATCAAGGAAAAGAAAACCCTAACAAAAACAAAACAGAAAATGAGACACAACTAAGAATGAGTAGCAATTATTATACAAATGAAAGAGATATGATCGGAATGCTCCCTTTGAAGTGATAGCTGGAGCGTGGTTGGCCATAGCAGCTGGAGGTCGACTTCTCCGCTGCTCCATACTCCATGCTTCTATGGATTGGGTTGTCTCCTCTCTCTCCCTCTTTCTTATTGAGCTACTTCAGAAATGCTTAAAGAAAGACAAGGAAACTTGAAACAGATTTTCAGATTTGTTTGATTAGGAAACCATAACTTAAATTAAAAGGATAAACTAAACTAAAACATCAAGATTAGGGATTCAACTTCACCACAAACATCTAATTCCATGCTTCAAAGTAACAAGCATCAAAGTAAATCAAACTAGCTTATGGAGTTCGTTCTTTCTCAAATATGATTATCCATATGGTATGTGGTTTTAATCAAGTATTCAGAAAAAGTATTTAGCTATGGTGTTTAGTCTAAACACAAATTCCAAACCCATTAAGAATAAGAAGAACAATAAAGAACCAAGTAGAATTTAAACATGGTGTTTGTCTTCAATATCTACCCATCCATTCACTAATCAGTCCAAGAGTCATATGGTGTTTATGTAAACTTGAACAAGATATTTAATTAAGAGCAAGTGAATGAAACCAAAAACTAGCAATAATCAACATGCTACTTGAACCTTTTTGTTTTTTTGTGTTGTGTAAGCTGGGACTCAAACCCAGTTCTCTTGCTTGTCAGGCAATTGTCCTTGTCCGTTGGACTACAAACACAACTTATCAATTAACCTCATTAACTTCAAAACATGAAACTGTCCAGTTATAAAAGAAAATAAAATAAAAGTAGGAAAACCAAATAGAATCAAGCGATGTTACCAATCCCCGGCAACGGCGCCAAAAACTTGTTGCGTAGATACAGCTACACCAAAATGGATTCAACTGCATCCTCAACTTGTGATACTCGCAAGTGCATGAACCGTTGGTAGTTTAGCGTATATAAGTGCGAGGTCGATTCCACAGGGATTGGTGATTGAATGATCCAACTCAGTTTTCCTACACAAAACAAAAATAAAAGAAACAGAACTAGAAGAAAGAAAGTAACTAGGACAAGATGGTGTTGTTTTAGAATCCACCCTAATTGTTCTAATCATGTTATGGAAGCAAGTAAACAAATTGATTCACTCATGAAGATGCCCACAATAAGTCCATGGTGTTTGGATCCAATTGCATTGAACATCACAAGGACCCCAAGTATGGTGTTTACATTAGGAGACCTAGAAACTAAATCACATAAGTTGCTAATGGATGGAATGAAGATGATCCCCAAACCTTCCCAACAAGAGCATAACGCATAAAACCTTAGGTGATCAATCAAAGGATGCAAAACAGCTCCATTAAAATAGTGAAGAAGAATTCATGAATGAAATCAAACTTTATAAACTCAAACCATGATACAAGGCTAGCAAGATGTTTATTAAAACTAATAACTGAAAAACAAAGTAAATACAAGAAGAAAATAAAAGAACTAGGGAGGAGAAGAAGATAAGGACAACATGCTAGAGATGAAAAAGATCATCTCCATGGCTGCCAGGAGGCCAAAGCCTCCCAGCTGCTGCCTTCTCCCTTCTCTCCCTTTGTGACTCTCAACTTTCCCTCTCTTTGTGTACAATGGAAGTGTAATTGATGGAACTCTGAATGTTGAATTGAATGTGGAATGGAAGTGGTATTTATAGGGAGAGGGAAGTGAGAAATCTGAATTGAATATGGCTAATGGACTCAACACTTGCATTAGATAATCAGAAAAATGGATGCTCCACTTCTCCACTAACTCCCACTAGCAGCCCTAGCTCATCCTCATGTCAGCATGACCAAGCTTCCATTCAGCAGCCCTAGCTCATGCCTAGCTCACCATGACAAAGCATGCAATGAGCTCATCTTCCTGTCAGCATGATGAACAACTTCTTGGGCTTACGAATTGGGCTTGGCTGAATCAAATGACGCCTTTAAGATGTCCATTTTGAAGTTCAGAATGTCATTGATCCAACCACACAGGTATTGGCCCAATCCAAGTTCGGATGAAGAAGATAAGTCCAAAATGAACATCTAACTCAGGCTCCAGCTTTTGCACGTTTTTGCACCATTTTGCTTCAAATGCCTCAATTGTATTCCTCTCATGCCAATCAGCCCTTAATATGCATGGATTGTATCAAATGTGATCTCTTGCTCTCATGGCCTACAAAACACACAAAGGGAGGTAAATAACTCAAAATTCTAAGAAACTAAGCAAAAGAAGTAAGGAAATTGGGCATGTATATGTATGAAATTATGAGCTGAACATGATACCCAGCATTTCTTCCTGCAAACTCAAAGAAAAACATCAAAAAATTCAGAAGCAAAACAAATGGCATCCTCATGCACTCACCTTGATGATCTCAACCTCGAGCTGTCCCTTGCACCACCAAATGCCCAGAAAAGGGCTCCTCCAAGCAACGTATTCCCAAACTCTTCATATCATCACGGCACGGCCTCAAACTTTGTTGAGTGATCAATGCATATTTATGTATCATTTTGTAACACTCTACCCTATTGTTTGGTTATGTTTTTAAATAAAACTTGTGCTTTTAATCCATTTTGTGTTTGTTATTCAGTTCATTGAGCTCTAGGTACCACTTGAGGCATTTGAAGCAAAATGGAGCAAAAACTGGAGACTGAGTTAGAAATTCATTTCGGACTTATCTTCTTCCTCTGAACTTGGATTGGGCCAATACCTGTGCGGTTGGATCAATGACATTCTGAACTTCAAAATGGACATCTTAAAGTCGACATTTGATTCAGCCAAGCCCAATTCGTAAGCCCAAGAAGTTGTTCATCATGCTGAGGAAGATGAGCTCATTGCATGCTTGGTCATGGTGAGCTAGGCATGAGCTAGGGCTGCTGAATGGAAGCTTGGTCATGCTGACATGAGGATGAGCTAGGGCTGCTAGTGGGAGTTAGTGGAGAAGTGGAGCAACCATTTCTGATTATCTAATGCAAGTGTTGAGTCCATTAGCCATATTCAATTCAGATTTCTCACTTCCCTCTCCCTATAAATACCACTTCCATTCCAAACATTTTCATCACAACAATTCCTGGGATTCACAACCCCACAATTCACTCCAGCCATCCTTAAACACTCCAGAAATCAACCCAACACTCCAAATTGCCTCAAATCACCAAAACAGCTCCAGCAAACCTTCCTTCCATTTCCCTACGAATTTCCTCTTTCTCTACCATCACAATTCACCCAAACTCATCCCAAATCATCTCCTTGGCTGTCATACATCCTTCTAGATATGGGGAAGCATTTGGAGAAGCATTAGACGTGGAGAAGCACTTGGAGAAGAACTTCAGAAAAGGGTTTTTCTACTCTTATTGCATTCATTATGTTTTCTCATTTCTGTCTTAGTTTATTTCCCATTATGAGCAGCTAATTTCCATAGCTAGGGTTTCAATGTAACCTAACAAAACAATTTCATGTTTCAAGTTAACTTTATCCTTTGTTGATTACTCCTAATTTTCTGGTTTCATTCACTTGTTCTTAGTTGAATCTTTATGCATGTTTAAATAACTGGCCACTATGAACACATGCATGTTGGTTATCTAGTTCAAGTTTACATAAACACCATATGACTCTTGAACCGATTAGTGAATGAGTGGGTAATGCATTTAGGACAAACACCATGTTTAAATGTTTACTTGGTTCTTTTGTGTTCTTCTTAAGCTTAATGGATTCAGATTCATAGCCTAGACTAAACACCATAGCTAAGTTGTGTTTCTGAGTACTTGATTAAAACCAAACACCATATGGATAATCATACATAAGAAAGAACGAACTCCAGAAATTGTAATCAACTTAGGTGATTGTTAACTTGTTGCTTGAAATTGGATTGTCATGGTGAAGTTGAAACCCTAGTGCTTGTCTCCTTTGTCTCTACATTTTCTAAACATCTACTTGCTGGTTACTTTCTATTTTTCATTCCCTTTAGTAGTTTTCAATCACTTGCTATTTGCTTTTCCTTTTTGTAGTTGTTACTCAAAACAAACTCAACACAACCTCATTTAAATTCTGTTTAGTCTTAGGATTACTTGTGAGTCTAAGTAGTAGTAATAAGTGTCTTTCATCCAAGTCTCTCTGGAACGACCTCGTGCTTGCATTCCTATACTATAATTGGTTCGTGCACTTGCGAGAAATAGATAGAGTAAAATCCATCCAACAAGAAAATGGCGCCGCTGCCGGGGACTTGATTAAGAGTCTTATTTCTATTGCTTACTTTCTTTAGTTTTTCTTTGTTTTCAGGTATTTGCATGTCGAGCAAACCATTTCTTGAACAAGTTGTATCAGCGGTCAAGAAACACTCTCAATCCGGAACCATTAGGATCCAACCAATCCGTGGTACACAACAACCATCACTGGCTGAATTTGAACGAAGGCTTGATCAAGCAAGGGAGGCAGCCATTGAATCTATCCTCAATCCCTTAGAAGCCGAAACCTCCAATTCAACAAGCTCTGAAGAGTACTCTCTGTTCAACATCTTTAACTCAGATCAAGAAGAAGAAGAAGAAGAAAAGATGGCAGCCCATGACCAACTTGCTTTGGAGGATCTTGCTCAACCAATCATACCAAATTCACCTTCATGCATCTTGCTGTCCAGAGAAGCTAGAAACTATGAGCTTAAATCTTCTCACTTTCAAATGCTTCCTTCTTTTTATGGTTTACCTAATGAAGATCCTTTGGCTCACATTAAAGAATTTTATACTGTTGTTTGTACTTTGCCTTTGAAGGATGTGTCTGAAGCAAATCTGAGGATGAGGGTCTTCCCTTACACTTTGAAAGATAGAGCAAAGACTTGGTTGATGTCGTTAGCCCCTGGATCACTAACCACTTGGGACGCTGTTGCTAAGAAGTTCTTGGAGAAGTTTTTCTCTGCCCAAAAGACAGCCACCTTGAGGTCCAAGATTTTCAACTTCTCACAACATGATGGCGAACCATTCAATGAATGCTGGGAGCGTTTCAAAGGAACTCTAATGCAATGTCCACATCATGGGTTACCTCTATACTTACAAATGCAAATTTTTTATGATGGACTAACCGAAACTTGTCAATCTACTGTCAATAATGCTGCAGGTGGAGCTTTAAAGAAAAAGAATGCTCAAGAGTCATATGACATATTTGAGATGTTGGGATCCAATGCTCAACACAAAGATACAAGAGGTAAAGCTGGTATTTATGAGATTAGTCCTAACAATGAGCTTGCTTCGCAGGTGGCTAGTTTACAAAGGAAGCTTGATGCTGTGCTCAATATGGGACCTAAAGCTCCTCAAGTCGAAGTTTGTGCTATTTGCAATGCTCAAGGACACTCAACTCACATGTGTTCAGCTAGTAATGCTTATCCTGAGTTTGTCCAAGAACAAGCCCACATGATGAATTCTTACAACCAAAGGCCAAGAAATGATCCATTCTTCGAACACTTATAATCCTGGTTGGAGGAATCACCCAAATTTTTCTTGGAGCAACAATCAAAATCAAAATCAAAATCAAGCAAGTTCATCATTCCAGCCTAAACCAAGTTCATTGGAGGACACAGTCAAGATGTTGGCCCAAAATACTTTGCAATTCCAGCAAACTACTAATGGTGCTCTTCAACAACATTCTGCTGCCCTTACCAAGATGGAGATTCAATTGGGACAAATTGCGGATGCTTTGAACCAAAGAGAACCTGGAAAATTCCCTAGCCAACCAAATGTGAATCCCAATCATCATGAGCAAGCCAAAGCAATCTCAGTTCTAGAAGTGGTAAGGTTATTGATAATAAAGTTGGCAAAGAAGTTACTAATCATGATGTTGTGAATGCAGGTGATGAACACAAAGAAGAGACGACACCAAAAGAAGCAATTCCCATTGGCAAGTCAACAATTTCACCTACATTGCACAAGGCCGAGACCCTTATGTGCCACCAATTCCTTTTCCTGGACGTCTTGCTAAAAGCAAACAGGATAAGTCTTTTAATGAAATCTATGATATACTTAGTAAAGTCAATGTTAACTTGCCTTTGCTTGATGTGATCAGGAACATGCCAACTTATGCTAAATTTTTTAAGGAGTTGAACTCACACAAGAGAAGGTATAGCCCTCATGAAAAGGTGTTGGTGTCTGAAAATGTGAGTGCTGTCCTTCAAAGGAAACTTCCTCCTAAGCTCAAGGATCCAGGTAGTTTTACCATCGGCATAACCATTGGAGATAAACGAGCTGAAAAAGCCATGTTGGATTTAGGTGCAAGTATCAATCTAATGCCTTATTCAATATACTTGCAACTTGGTTTGGGAAAATTAAAATCCACCACACTCAGCTTACAACTTGCTGATCGTTCAGTGAAATATCCTAGAGGTATAGTTGAAGATATTTTGGTTCAAGTTGATAAGCTAATATTGCCTGCTGATTTTGTAGTGTTAGACATGGAAGATGCACCCATTCATGATCGTGAGCTGCCTATCTTGCTTGGAAGACCATTCATGGCCACAGCAAACACTCTTATTGATGTGAAAAATGGCATTCTGAAAATGACAGTCCTTGGCCAAACCATAGAATTCAAAGTGTTTGAATCCTTAACTCATCCTTCTAATTCACTTGATTGTTTTTCAATTGATTGTTTGGATTCCTTGGTTTTGTCTAAGTTTGTGCAGGCACAATCTGATGATGCTTTAGAAATTGTTTTGACACAACCTTTAGGTGACCTTGATGATGAGTCTGAGTTCATTGAAGTGGCAGCTGCTCTTGAGGTTTTGAAACCATTTGATTCTTTCATTTCACCTATTGTTGAACCTCTTACACCTGCCACCACTAAACTAGTTCCCTCCATTGTCAAGCCACCTAAACTTGAGCTAAAACCTCTTCCACAACACCTTAAATATGTTTATCTTGGTGAGACAGAAACCCTTCCCATCATTATAGCTTCTGACCTTTCACCATTAGAGGAGGACAAGTTGATTACAGTTTTGAGAGAGCACAAGAATGCCATCGGATGGACCATTGCAGATATCAAGGGAATAAGCCCTACAATGTGCATGCATCGAATTTTGATGGAGGATGCCAAGCCAACTCGTGAGCCCCAAAGGAGACTCAACCCACATATGAAGGATGTTGTAAGAACTGAAATACTCAAATTACTTGATGTAGGAATCATTTATCCTATTTCAGATAGCAAATGGGTGAGTCCTATCCAAGTTGTCCCAAAGAAGTCAGGCATCACAGTGGTCAAGAATGAGGATAATGAGCTGGTGCCAACAAGACCCATCACGGGATGGAGAGTTTGCATTGATTATCGGAAGCTAAACACAGCTACTAGAAAGGATCACTTTCCTTTGCCTTTTATTGATCAAATGCTTGAAAGGCTAGCTGGTCACTCACATTATTGTTTCCTTGATGGTTTTTCAGGTTACAATCAAATTGCAATAGCCCCGGAGGATCAAGAGAAGACAACATTCGCATGCCCCTTTGGAACCTTTGCGTATAGACGAATGCCATTTGGGTTATGCAATGCCCCAGCTACCTTCCAACGATGCATGATGGCTATCTTTTCAGACATGATAGAGAGGTTCATTGAGGTATTTATGGATGACTTTTCAGTTTTTGGATCCTCTTTCGATGATTGTCTTAACCATTTGTCATTAGTGCTTAAAAGATGCCAGGAAACTAATCTAATTCTGAATTGGGAGAAGTGTCACTTCATGGTGAAGCAAGGTATTGTGTTAGGCCATGCTATTTCCAGCAAAGGTATTGAGGTAGACAAAGCAAAGATTGATTTGATTTCTAATTTGCCAACCCCTACTTCAGATGAAGGGTGTGAGGGGTTTTCTAGGACATGCTGGTTTTTATCGTCGTTTTATTAAAGATTTCTCCAAAATCACTCGTCCTCTATGCAATCTTTTGGCTAAAGATTCTGTTTTTAACTTTGATAAAGATTGTTTGAATGCATTTAACACTCTGAAACTTGAACTAACATCAACTCCAATTATCAAGGCACCAGATTGGTCATTACCTTTTGAATTAATGTGTGATGCTTCTGATTATGCTCTTGGTGCAGTTCTAGGTCAAAGAGTGAATAAGCTCCCTCATGTAATCTATTATGCGAGCCGGACATTAAATGATGCTCAGCTCAATTACTCAACAACTGAGAAGGAGTTACTTGCTGTAATTTTTGCTTTAGAGAAGTTTCGTTCATATCTTGTTGGTTCTAAAGTGATTGTATATTCTGACCATGCAGCACTTAGGTACTTGTTAACCAAGAAGGATGCTAAGCCACGCTTGCTTCGATGGGTGTTGTTGTTGCAAGAATTTGATTTAGAAATCCGAGATAAGAAAGGGTGTGAGAATGTTGTTGCTGATCATCTATCTCGTCTCATCGATGGTAACCACAAGTTTGAGGATGTCTTGCCCCTCAATGAATCTTTTCCAGAGATGAACAACTATTTGCCATTGATGACCAAGAACCATGGTATGCTGATCTTGTCAATTATCTTGCTAGTGGTGTTTTGAGAGATGATCTAACTTTTCAGGAAAGAAAGAAATTCCTTGCCATAGCCAAACATTACTTCTGGGATGATCCATATCTGTTCAAACATGGCCCCGACCAAATCATAAGGAGGTGTATCCCAGAGAATGAGCAGCAAAGCATACTCAAGTTTAGTCATGAATTTGCATGTGGAGGTCATTTTGGTGCCAAGAAAACAGCAGCTAAGGTTCTTCAATCTGGTTTCTTTTGGCCCTCTCTTTTTAAAGATGCATTTTATTTCTGTTCTAAATGTGATAGGTGTCAAAGAATGGGAAACATAAGCCGGAGGAATATGATGCCATTGAACAACATTTTGGTGGTGGAGCTGTTTGACATATGGGGTATAGATTTCATGGGACCTTTTCCTTCCTCTTTGGGTTATACTTACATTCTTGTTGCTGTAGATTATGTATCCAAATGGGTGGAGGCGTTAGCTACAAGGACTAATGATCATAGAGTTGTTCTGAAATTCCTGAAAGATGTGATTTTCACTAGGTTTGGAACTCCTAGGGGTGTCGTTAGTGATGGTGGCAGCCACTTCTGTAACAAACCATTTGAGGCCTTAATGAGAAAGTACAATATCACACATAGAGTGTCAACTCCATATCATCCTCAAACTTCCGGACAAGTCGAGATCAGCAATAGAGAGATCAAGAATATTTTGGAGAAAACTGTCAATCCTACTCGAAAAGATTGGGCATTGCGACTCAATGATGCACTTTGGGCATATAGGACAGCTTATAAGACTCCCATTGGGATGAGCCCTTATAGACTTGTGTTTGGGAAGGCTTGTCACCTACCAATGGAGCTTGAGCACCGAGCATATTGGGCAATTAAAAAGTTCAATTTTGATCTCAAAGAAGCTGGGAATGTCAGAAAATTGCAGCTCAATGAATTGGAGGAGCTAAGGAACGAAGCTTATGAGAATGCAAAAATTTACAAAGAGAGGACCAAACGCTATCATGACAAGGCCATCCTCAGGAAAGAATTCAAGCCAGGTATGAAAGTTTTGTTGTATGACTCACGTTTGCGTCTCTTTCCAGGTAAATTGAGATCTAGATGGCTGGGGCCATTCAAGGTGCTTCAAGTTTTCCCTCATGGAGCTGTTGAGATTGAGAACCTAAGGGACATGACAACTTTCAAGGTGAATGGGCAGCGATTGAAACAATACTTGGATGATGAAGTGGAAACACGAGCTGTGGACTCTCTTGAGTTCACCACACCCTAACTATTGGAAACCCAACCAGGTTTTGTTGTTTTTGTTTTTGTTTTTGTTTAGAGTTGATTCTTTTCCTTCGTTTTATGTTTAGTTTGGTTTTTGCATTTTGTTTCCTTTCTTTTAAACATTGAGGACAATGTTTCATTCAGGTTTGGGGTGTGGGATGAAACTTGTTGAATTTTTGAGTCTGTTGTTGAATTTCTGAGTCTTAGTGAAAGATTTCTTTTTGCTTACTAATGAAGATGTATATGCAATGTCATTGTCACTAATTCTTTGCTAGTGTGTTGCCATGGAAGTGTTTGCATCAGAATTTCTACCATACACACTGTCATGCAATTGGAATTTCGGTCCAAGAGGTGCCATACTCAGATATCTTTAGAAGAATTGTGGAGACTACCCTAGTGAGCTAATTTGAGCCTATTCCATTCATTGAGAGGGTTTTATTTGTTTCTACTCTTACAACTTCCCAAATTCCTTTTATGTTGATCTCATTATATTCATCGAATACTAAGAACTATTTGATCTTTTGCAGATGCTATGTTGCTTGCTGACATTTGTGGAAAGGATGTACCCATTGATATGATGTAGGCTATGTGTGTTTAAGTCACTAAAAGGCTTTGATATCCCTCCCTGTTGTGTGCTTCCTTTACCCAATTTTGCATCCAAACACTTAAGCCTTTCTTTCATCACCCACATTACTCCTACCCTTGTATCTTAACCTAAGATACCATCCCTTGTTTAAGCCATACCCTATAACTGGAGAACATGTCAAGATCTCAACAAAATGAAGAAGCAAGGATGGGCATTATACCAAACAAATGGAGAGAATCAGTGTGCTTGTGCAATTCAAGGAGAAAAGCAAAAGAGGGCCAAATTCGTTTAGAAAAAAGAAACAAAAAAAAAACAAAAAAACAAAAAAAAAAACAAAACAAAACATGTTCTTAGTTCAAATTCAGTTCAAAGAAGCACAAGTCATTGCCTTCAAGATTCACAAGTGTAGCCATTTACCTTGCAGCAAGAAGAAGCACTCTTGGCATGTTCTTGAGTTCTTAGTTTTCATTTCCCTTGTTTTCATAACCCCTACCCTCAGCCTGAAATTACAAGCTTGATTAAGACCTAACTGATCTTTGGGGAAGTCCGGTTCATGGGTGCTGGTATGCAATGTATGCTTTCTTGGTTCTTAGCATTTGATTTCCTTTCTTGAGATCTTATTTCCAGAAATCGTGCTTTTGTTTTATGATTAGTTCATATGTGAAATCTTGTTTCCCTTTACATAACGTCACTCACATATGCTTGTTGAGAAACTAAACCCTAGGTTCTTTGTGAAGATTTGAGCGATACCCGTGAGACCTAGAGTTGAGGCGATTTCTATCTAAGTATTTGAGTATGGTGACTTTAATGCTGGAATTCTTTTTGCAGTGGCAATACACTATACACCCTGGTGTGAAGATCTGAAGTGGCATACCATTAGTTTTGAAAGTGTGATTGTGCATTCATTGGTTTTCCTTAGTTTGTTTAAAAGTGATTCTTTAACTATTAGTTGTCTTGCAGAATTTGTTGATGTTTGTGGGAGTCATCACTGTAAACCCTCAGGAGACACAACTCCTCCTACTAGGGACACCTAGAGGTTTAAAGGCTTATTGCATATGCTCAATGCAATCGTGTCATCTACGAAAATGGTGTAATAAGTTTCGTTTTGTGTGTTGTTTTGTGGTGTTTAAGTTTTAGTTTTGCTTGAGGACCAGCAAAATATAGGTTTGGGGTATTGATCAATGCATATTTATGTATCATTTTGTAACACTCTACCCTATTGTTTGGTTATGTTTTTAAATAAAACTTGTGCTTTTAATCCATTTTGTGTTTGTTATTCAGTTCATTGAGCTCTAGGTACCACTTGAGGCATTTGAAGCAAAATGGAGCAAAAACTGGAGACTGAGTTAGAAATTCATTTCGGACTTATCTTCTTCCTCTGAACTTGGATTGGGCCAATACCTGTGCGGTTGGATCAATGACATTCTGAACTTCAAAATGGACATCTTAAAGTCGACATTTGATTCAGCCAAGCCCAATTCGTAAGTCCAAGAAGTTGTTCATCATGCTGAAGGAAGATGAGCTCATTGCATGCTTGGTCATGGTGAGCTAGGCATGAGCTAGGGCTGCTGAATGGAAGCTTGGTCATGGTAAGCTAGGCATGAGCTAGGGCTGCTGAATGGAAGCTTGGTCATGCTGACATGAGGATGAGCTAGGGCTGCTAGTGGGAGTTAGTGGAGAAGTGGAGCAACCATTTCTGATTATCTAATGCAAGTGTTGAGTCCATTAGCCATATTCAATTCAGATTTCTCACTTCCCTCTCCCTATAAATACCACTTCCATTCCAAACATTTTCATCACAACAATTCCTGGGATTCACAACCCCACAATTCACTCCAGCCATCCTTAAACACTCCAGAAATCAACCCAACACTCCAAATTGCCTCAAATCACCAAAACAGCTCCAGCAAACCTTCCTTCCATTTCCCTACGAATTTCCTCTTTCTCTACCATCACAATTCACCCAAACTCATCCCAAATCATCTCCTTGGCTGTCATACATCCTTCTAGATATGGGGAAGCATTTGGAGAAGCATTAGACGTGGAGAAGCACTTGGAGAAGAACTTCAGAAAAGGGTTTTTCTACTCTTATTGCATTCATTATGTTTTCTCATTTCTGTCTTAGTTTATTTCCCATTATGAGCAGCTAATTTCCATAGCTAGGGTTTCAATGTAACCTAACAAAACAATTTCATGTTTCAAGTTAACTTTATCCTTTGTTGATTACTCCTAATTTTCTGGTTTCATTCACTTGTTCTTAGTTGAATCTTTATGCATGTTTAAATAACTGGCCACTATGAACACATGCATGTTGGTTATCTAGTTCAAGTTTACATAAACACCATATGACTCTTGAACCGATTAGTGAATGAGTGGGTAATACATTTAGGACAAACACCATGTTTAAATGTTTACTTGGTTCTTTTGTGTTCTTCTTAAGCTTAATGGATTCAGATTCATAGCCTAGACTAAACACCATAGCTAAGTTGTGTTTCTGAGTACTTGATTAAAACCAAACACCATATGGATAATCATACATAAGAAAGAACGAACTCCAGAAATTGTAATCAACTTAGGTGATTGTTAACTTGTTGCTTGAAATTGGATTGTCATGGTGAAGTTGAAACCCTAGTGCTTGTCTCCTTTGTCTCTACATTTTCTAAACATCTACTTGCTGGTTACTTTCTATTTTTCATTCCCTTTAGTAGTTTTCAATCACTTGCTATTTGCTTTTCCTTTTTGTAGTTGTTACTCAAAACAAACTCAACACAACCTCATTTAAATTCTGTTTAGTCTTAGGATTACTTGTGAGTCTAAGTAGTAGTAATAAGTGTCTTTCATCCAAGTCTCTGTGGAACGACCTCGTGCTTGCATTCCTATACTATAATTGGTTCGTGCACTTGCGAGAAATAGATAGAGTAAAATCCATCCAACACTGAGGCAATACCGAACCTTTCTGAGGCAATGCCGAACAGGGTCAGTGCTGCCTGGGAACATTGATTGGCAGTAAACTCACTCCAGCAGATCATCTGCATGTGGCACGTAGGTCTCGCAGGATGACGGTGGATGAGTCCCACAATCTAACTGTGCTCCAGGCGGTCTCGTCTACCAATCTGGGCATGCGACTACTGGCGAAGACACGGGAGTGTGCCGCTCTGAGCGATGAAGTGGCTTCCTTGAAGGCTATGGTGGCGGACTTAGAGAAGCGGCTCTCCTGTGCCACTCAGCATGTGGAAGCACTGGAGAGGAAAAATGATGACCATGTAGAACTGCTGCATATTCTACAAGTGCGAGACAATAGAGGCAAGCCTTGATGAAGATGAAGATGAAGAAGGTGAAGGAGAAGATGATGATGATGAATGATGAAGTTGTTTTTTATTTTATTTTATTTTGTTTTGTTTTTTTGTTTTTTTTAATGCAGCGTTTGAAATAAAATAAAAAAATGTGTTTTAACACTCAGAAATAAACTAACTAACCAAACCACGTAAATAAATAAATAAACTAACTTAAGAAAACAAAAAGAAAAAGAAAACAAAAACAAAGACTATAATAAAAAGAAAAAAAAACAAAGACTATACAGAAAAAGAAAACAAAGAAAATAATTAAAAAAAACTTAATTTAAAAACACACGAATATACAAGCAACTCACGGATGACCAGTTAAGGGCCTCAGAAAACACAGCCAGGGGATCCGGGAAGGTTGGAGGGGTCACAATGGTCCCGCTTAAAACCCAAATTTCTTAGACACCGAAGGTGTCGCCTATAGAACTCCTAGACACTGGATTGATTGACGGAAGTGCTCATCTGGGGTTACCATAAGTTAGCTTATATGAAAAATCTTTTTTGAATTTTAAGATAAGAAACAAAAACAAATTAAGATAGAATGAAACAACAAACCATAAATGAAAATGAACTAAGTACTCTAAACAAACTCAAACAAACGAAATAAAATGTTGTACTAAAACAAACAAACCAAGAAAGCAAAGAAAAACACAAACAGCACTTTCTATCACCTATTTATCACCCTTTTATCACTATTTGGACATAATTGTTTCTCTATTTTCCAGCTTCGACCTATGTTCGGTTTTTAGCCTATAACTTTCAAACCGTAAGTCCAACTTTCACGTTCTTTATATGGTTGGATTCAGCACAGAAAACCAAAGAACTCAACACGGACCAAAAGGTAAAAACAATGATGGAAATAAACAGAATTCAAAGAAGAGAAAGGATTGAAATGCTCCCCCTTGAAGCGATTAGGTCGATTATGGATGCACTTGGAGGTCGGGACTTCTCCCACTACTCCACACTTCCCATTCTTATGATTGAGGTTGCCATCTCTCTCCATTTTTATTAAGCTATCATAAATTGCTACTCCACACTTCCCATTCTTATAAACAAAAGGAAAAATCAACACACATCCAATTCCATGCTTCAAAGCAACAAGCACCAATGGGTTGTGTAAGCTGGGACTTAAACCCATTTCTCTTGCTTGTTGGGCAATTGTCCTTTTCTGTTGGACTACAAACACAATTTGTCCATTAACGTCATTAACTTTAAAACAAGAAATTGTCTAGAAAAACATGAAAATGAAAAATAAAAATAAAACAAGTAGGGAAAAGAAATAGAACCAAACTATGTTGCCAATCCCCGGCAACGGCGCCAAAAACTTGTTGTGTAGATACAGCTTCACCAAAATGGGTTCAATTGCATCCTCAACTTGTGATACTCGCAAGTGCACGAGCCGTTCGGTAGTATAGCATATGTAAGTGCGAGGTCGATCCCACGAGGATTGGTGATTGAATGATCCAATTCATTTCCCTACAAAAAAACAGAAATGGAAAAGAAAATAAATAAAACAAGAAAAAGGAAATAACTCAAGCAAATAAGTTCCCAAGTTCAATTAGATTAACGGATTGGTTCTAGCTAAAGTATGATTAGGCCATGGTGTCTGGTTCTAACCTTGTGTTCCTAATTCCCTAATTTGATCATTTGTTGTCTAACCTAAAACTAAGCATTAGGAACCCATTAAGCATAGAAGAACAATTTAAACAACCAAGCATGTATCTAATCCCTGTTGTCGAATGTCCATACATACTCTTCCTATTCATAGTTCAATTCGAATTAAAGCATGGTGTCTACTCTTAATTCAAACCAAGATAGCTAACATGCAAGCCTAAATGGTGATCAATCATTCAAACTAGCATATTAACTTATAAGCATAATGAATAAGAACAAAAACCATAACTGAAACTTGGAAACTAATTAAACTTGAATACTAAAGAAAAGAATTTACATAAGGAAAAGTAAAGTAGAACTTGGAAAGACTTAAAGAAAATTTCAGCAAACTCATTTTATTACAACAATTGAAAACTTGAAAGGAAACTAAGAGAATTTGAGGGAGAGAAGGGAAGGGAGCTCTAGAGAAGTGTTTGAGAGCTCCCCCCCTTGGGGTGTGTTTACAAGCTTAGAGAACTTCCCTATTTATAGGCCTAGGGGAAGTGAAAATCTGAATTCAATAAGACTAATGCATACAACACTTGAATTATAAAATCTGAAATGGTTGATGCACTTGTATTAGAAAATCTTCAATGGTTGATGCACTTCACCACAAAATCCCACCAGCAGCCCTAGCTCATCTTCATGTCACCATGACTAAGCTTCCAACCAGAAATGATAGCTCATGCCTAGCTCACCATGACCAAGCATCCAACCAGCACATGCTGAGGTCAGCATGACCAGCAACTTCAAGGGCTTACAACTTGGGCTAGGCTGAATCAAATGAAGACTTTAAGATGTCTATTTTGAAGTTCAGAATGTCATTGATCCAACCACACAAGTATTGGCCCAATCCAAGGTCGGAGGAAGAAGTTAAGGCCGAAACAATTTGCTAACTCATTTTCCGCGCTGATAAAATCCATCATGAGCATGACTCTGTGTTTGCTAGGTAAAGGACTCCATATTTATCCAATGAGGCTGAATTTTGGATATGTTATAATACACACCCATTGGAACACCTTTCATGAAGAATGTGGCCTCATCCGAGCTGTGTAGGTTGCTGAAACAAGGCTTGCAATATGACCTACGGAACTGGACTGGCAGGGGCTGTAGCCAAAATGAGTTTGTCTTTTAAGCTCTTCATCAATTCATCCAAATTAGGCCTTAACATGCTTGAATTGCATGAATTATGTTCTCCAAAGCCATCATTGTTACCTAAAGCTCAATTAACTGAAAGATGAACACAAAAAGGATTAAAAGCACAAGTTTAACTCAAAAACATAACCAAATCATAAGCTAGAAGGGTAAGAAATAATATACAATTATGAACTGATCAGTACATTACAAGAAAAATAAATTACAACTAAGAAAACATTTAAGGAAACTAAGAGAACTTTGAGGAAGAAATGAGAAGTGTTTGGGAAAAGTGTTTGAGGACATGAAGGCTTTTTGGAGAAGAAAGTAGAAGTAGAGAATTGTTTGAGAAAGTGTTTGGAGAATTTGAGAAGGGAGAAGAAAGTATTTGAGAACTTGGAGAAGAGAAAGGTGTTTGGGAAATTTGGAGACTTTTGGAAGAAAATGTGTTTGAAAGCTTTAGAGAATTTGGAGGAAGGTGTTTGGGAAGCTTGAGGATTTTGGAATGGAAAGGAAGGTGTTTGGGAAGCTTGAGGATTTTGTGAACTTGGAGAATTTGAGAACTTAGGGAAGGAAGAGAAATGTGTTTGTGAAGTGTTTGAGACATGGAGAGTATTTGAAGAATTTAGAAGAAGAGAAAGGAAAAGTGTTTGATATTTAGTACAAAGAAAATTTAATAGAATGATCTTATTACAACAATTGAGAACTATACAAAGGGAAACTAAGAGAATTTGAGGGAGAGAAGGGAAGGGAGCTCTAGAGAAGTGCTTGAGAGCTCCCCCCCCTTGGGGGTGTTGATTACAAGCTTAGAGAACTTCCCTATTTATAGGCCTAGGGGAAGTGAAAATCTGAATTATACAATAGGTTTACCTACCACACTCACTTCACCAACTTACAACACTTAATTCACCTAACACACTATTACATTTGAAAACAATTCCTCTTGTCTTTAGGCTTAGTGTTGCAACTCCCACTTCATCATCTTTTTGGTCATTTGGCTGCTGCAAAATTCCACTCAAATATAGGTATTGAATATGCTTCACCAAACTTTCCCACAATCAACAACACTTCATCATGCATATGTCATGCATGACAATGCATTGCAACCAGCTTGTGGGCTCGTTTTGGGCTTGTAGGTCCAGTCTGAAAAATCTGTAAAAATATGGATCTTAAAGCTCTTTGTCTTATCTTTCCAAGCATATGCAGCCCAACTCAAGGAAATATCGGAAAGGCCTTCAAATGTGATTTTTGGCCCAGTAACGCAGATGCTGCCGAATTTGACCTTAAGTTGCCAAAACATGTATAACTTTCTCTAGAAGACTCGGAATCATGAACCGTAAAATTCTACAGAAACTAGACTTCCGTAACTTTCCAATGATGTATGGCTCATTATCTGGTTCTTCTTGAGCAAGTACAGTCCAATCCGTGAAGTTGACTGATCTGCAGACACCATTTTGAGCTAACTTGTCTCCAAAATGCAATTAGTGAGTCTCAAGCTTATAACACTGAAACAAACACAAAACTTATTAAAAGCACAAGTTTAACTCAAAAACATAACCAAATCATAAGTTAAAAAGGTACAAAATGATATGTAATTATGCACCGATCATGCTTCGAATGGCTTGTTAGAAGTGGCTGCCTCCATCACTAATGACAGCCCTTGGAGTACCAAACCTTGTGAAAATATTATCCTTCAAGAATTTTAGCACCACCTTATGATCATTGGTTTTGGTGGCTATGGCTTCCACCCATTTAGACACATAATCAACAGCAACAAGTATGTAAGTATAACCAAAGGAAGATGGAAATGGTCCCATGAAATCAATACCCCACACATCGAAGAGCTCCACAACAAGTATGTTATTCAATGGCATTTCGTTCCTGCGACTTATGTTCCCCATCCTTTGGCACCTATCACACTTAACACAAAAATTAAATGCATCTTTGAATACAGTGGGCCAAAAGAAACCAGATTGCAGAATTTTAAGTGCTGTTTTCTTAGCTCCAAAGTGACCTCCACAAGCCAATTTGTGGCTATGCCTAAGTATGCTTTCTTGCTCTTCTTCTGGAACACATCTTCTGATGAGTTGATCTGGGCAATGCTTGAATAAGAAAGGTTCATCCCATACATAATGTTTCACCATGGAAAAGAACTTCTTCTTGTCCTGAGAAGTTAGATCATTTCTAAGAACACCACAAGCAAGATAATTAACAAAATCAGCATACCATGGCTCTTTGACTTGGGCAGCATATAGTTGTTCATCAGGGAAAGTCTCAGTCAAGGGTAGCACAGCTGCTCATTTTTCTTCAACGACAATTCTGCTCAAATGATCAGCTACCACATTCTCACATCCCTTCTTATCTCGAATCTCCAAATCGAATTCTTGCAGGAAGAGAATCCATCTAATCAAGCGTGGTTTGGCATCCTTCTTAGTGAGCACTCTAAGAGCTGCATGGTTAGAATAAACAATTACTTTAGAACCAACAAGGTAAGAACGAAATTTTTCTAAAGCAAAAACCACAGCAAGCAACTCCTTCTCTGTTGTGGAGTAGTTGATTTGAGCATCATTCAAGGTCCGGCTAGCATAATGAATCACATGGGGTAGCTTGTTCTTCTTTTGACCTAAAACTGCACCAATAGCAAAGTCAGAGGCATCACACATTATTTCAAATGGTAAAGACCAATCCAGAGCTATGATAATAGGGGCTGAAGTTAGCTCCCTCTTCAAGGTAGTAAAAGCTTCTAGACAAGCTTCATTAAACTCAAAAATAGCATCCTTAGCAAGGAGATTACACAATGGCCTTGTAATGCTTGAGAAATTTTTGATGAACCTTCTATAGAATCCAGCATGACCTAGAAAGCTTCTAACTCCTTTAACAGAGGTAGGGGGTGGAAGATTTGAGATGAGGTCGATCTTGGCTTTATCCACTTCGATTCCCTTGCTTGAAATCACATGGCCTAGTACAATGCCTTGTCTCACCATGAAGTGACACTTCTCCCAATTCAAAATCAGATTTGTTTCCTGGCATCTTTTAAGCACTAGAGACAAGTGGTGAAGACAATCATCAAAGGAGGAACCAAAAACTGAAAAATCATCCATAAATACCTCAATGAATCGTTCCACCATATCTGAAAAGATTGCCATCATGCATCTTTGGAAGGTTGCTGGAGCATTGCACAAACCAAATGGCATCCTTCTATAAGCAAATGTACCGAATGGGCATGTGAATGTGGTTTTCTCTTGGTCCTCCGGAGCAATGGGAATTTGATTATAACCTGAAAAACCATCAAGAAAACAATAGTAAGCATGGCCAGGATAAACGTTCAAGCATTTGATCAATAAAAAGGCAAGGGGAAATGATCTTTTCTAGTGGATGTGTTCAACTTCCTGTAATCAATGCAAACTCTCCAACCAGTGACAGTTCGTGTAGGAACTAGCTCATTCTTCTCATTCTTCACAACGGTGATTCCGGACTTCTTTGGAACAACTTGCACAGGGCTCACCCACTTAGAATCTGAAATTGGATAGATGATTCCTACATCGAGTAGCTTTAAAACTTCAGCTCTAACCACCTCTTTCATGTTGGGATTTAGCCTCCTTTGGGCATCACGGGATGGTTTGCTGTCTTCTTCCATTAAAATCCGATGCATGCACATGCTTGGACTAATTCCTTTGATGTCTGCTATGGTCCACCCAATGGCTGTTTTATGCTCTTTTAGAACTTTAATTAAGCTCTCTTCTTCATGTGAGGAGAGACCTGCAGCAATTATAACAGGGAGAGTTTCGTTACCACCCAAATAAGTATATTTAAGATGATTGGGAAGAGGTTTAAGTTCTAGCTTTGGTGGGATGACAATGGATGGCTCCAATTTCGTGGATGATGGTCCAAGAGGCTCGATTGGTGGCCTAAAGGATGGTGGGTATGGCAGAAACACTTCTAAGGCAGCCACCACTCCTTGGAACTCCGGTTCACAAAGATCTTCCTCTTCTTGTGTTAAGAGAGCTTCTAGAGCATCATTAGACTTTCTCTGCAAAATTTTGGAAGAAACCTCATGATCCACAACATCAATTGAAAAGCAAGAATCAAGAGAGATAGAAGGTTGAGATAGAGCATTAAGCATTTTAAATTGAACAGTTTCACCCAAAACAGTCATGGAGAGGGTGCTATCTTTCACTTTGATGATTGTGTCTGCAGTGGCCATGAATGGCCTGCCAAGGAGAATGGGATCAACACGATCTCCATTTGGATTATCTTCCATGTCCATCACTACAAAATCAGCAGGGAGAATTAGTGTATTAACTTGAACTAGAATATCTTCTACAATACCTTTTGGATATTTTATAGAATGATCAGCTAGTTCAAGTCGCATTGAAGTCTTTTTCATCCCTTCTAAGCCAAGCTCTTGATAAACTAAATATGGCATAACATTGATGCTTGCTCCCAAGTCCAACATGGCTCTTCCAACCTTCTTGCCTCCAATGTTAATGGGAATGCCAAAGCTGCCAGGATCATCTGGTTTTGGTGGAAGCTTCCTTTGCAACACAGCACTTACATTCTGTTTGAGCTTTACTCCTTCATTTGGAGCGAAATTGAGCTTGTGAGTTTTCAAGTCCTTGATGAATTTTCCATATGCAGGAATCTGTTCAATAAGATCAAGCAAAGGTAAATTGATATTAACTTTACTCAAAATATCATAAATCTCTTTAAAAGCCTTATCTTGCTTTGCTTTCTTAAGACGGCCTGGAAATGGAATCTATGGAACATATGGAGCGGGTGGCACGTATCTATCTTCTTGAAGATGTGGTGGCACAAATTTGTCATCCCTTTTATGCAATTGGACTTGATCAGATTTATGAGAATCTGATTTGGCCTTAGGAGCAGATTGAGAAGTTTTGAGTTGTTCTCCTTCCGTAGCCATGGTCTCCTCCTCTTCATCTTCTACAATCACAACATCATTTGAAAGATTAGAATCAACTTTATTATCAATGATCTTACCTGATCTGAGCACATGAATGGCCTTGGCTTCTGGGTTCTTTGGATTGATCATAGTTTGGCTTGGCCATTTCCCATGCTCTCTTTGAGATATTTCAGCAGTTATTTGGCCTATTTGAACTTCTAATTTGGAGATGGCAGCTTGTGTAGTTTGCTGGAAATTGGATTGGTTGATTGCCATCTGCTTTACTATATCCTCCAATGATGATGATGATTGTTGTGGCTTTTGGAATGAAGGGGGATTGGCTTGATTTTGAGTATTCCTCCATGAAAAGTTTGGATGATTCCTCCAACCTGGATTATAACTTTGAGAGTATGGATCATTTCTTGGACCTTGGTTGTAGGAATTTACCACCTTAGCTTCCTCTTGACAAGCTATGGTAGCATGGTCATGAGCTTCACAAATGCTACACACTTCCTTAGGAGGGTTTCTTGAGTTCAATGCAAGAAGAGCATCTAGCTTTTGTTCCAGTTTTGAAATCTGCACACTAGAAGCATCATTAGAACCACTAACAACACACTTACCTCTTGTATCCGTATGTTGGGTCTCCATTGCTATTTCCTCAAAGAGTTCGTACGTTTCTTCTGGAGTTTTGGTTTTATAAGAACCACCTGCAAAATTTGTGACAATATTATGACTAGAAGGGGTTAGTCCTTTATAAAACATACGCATTTGAAGCTTCAATGGAATCCCATGATGAGGACATTGATTGAGAAGCCCATTGAACCTCTCCCATGCTTCACAAAACAACTCGTCATCTTGCTGTGCAAATAATGTTGCATAGATTCAGCTGCACCAAAATGGATTCAGTTGCATCCTCAACTTGTGATACTCGCAAGTGCACGAACCGTTGGTAGTTTAGCGTATGTAAGTGCGAGGTCGATTCCACAGGGATTGGTGATTGAATGATCCAATTCAATTTTCCTACACAAAACAAAAATGAAAACAAAAGAAACAAAACAAGAAGAAAGAATGTACATTACAAGAAAAATAAATTACAACTAAGAAAACATTAAGTGAACTAGAAGAACTTTGAGGAAGAAAGGAAGTGTTTGGGAAAAGTGTTTGAGGACATGGAGGCTTTTTGGAGAAGAAAGTAGAAGTAGAGAATTGTTTGAGAAAGTGTTTGGAGAATTTGATGAAGAAAGTGTTTGGAAATTTGGAGGATTTTGGAAGAGAAGGTTTGAGAACATTGGGAATTTGGAAGAGAGGAGAGATGTGTTTGAGAAAGAGAAGGGAGGAGTGTTTGGGAAATGTTTGAGAATATGGAAACTTTTGGAGAAGAAAGGAAAGTGGTGTTTGAGAACTTTGTGGATTTTGGAAGAGCATGTGTTTGAGAGCTTTGAGAAGGGAGAAGAAGGAAATGGGAGAAGTGTTTGGGAAGTGTTTGGAGAAGAGAGTGTTGAAGAATTTAGAAGAAGAGAAAGCAAAAGTAGAATGATCTTATTACAACAATTGAGAGCTACAAAGGGAAATTAAGAGAATTTGAGGGAGAGAAGGGAAGGGAGCGCTAGAGAAGTGTTTGAGAGCTCCCCCCCTTGGGGTGTTTACAAGCTTAGGAAACCTCACTATTTATAGGCCTAAGGAGGTTGAAAATCTGAATTATACAATTGAATTATGTAAACACACTAACTTCACCTAACACACTACACTTAATTCACCAACTTAACCTAACACACAATTGCATTTGAAAACAATTCCTCTTGTCTTTAGGCTTAGTGTTGCATCATCCACTTCAACATCTTTTGGCTCATTTGGCTGCTGCAAAATTTCACTCAAATATATGTATTGAATATGCTTCACCAAACTTTCCCACAATCAACAACACTTCATCATGCATATGTCATGCATGACAATGCATTGCAGCCAGCTTGTGGGCTCGTTTTGGGCTTGTGGCTCCAGTCTGAAAAATCTGAAAAAATATGGATCTTTAAGCTCTTTGTCTTATCTTTCCAAGCATATGCAGCCCAACTCAAGGAAAAATCGGAAAGGCCTTCAAATGTGATTTTTGGCCCAGTAACGAGATGCTGCCGAATTTGACCTTAAGTTACCAAAACTTGTCTTTTATTTTCTGCTTTTATTTTCTTTTTGTATTTGTTTTTTCTGTTATTAGTTGTAATAAACATCTTGCTAGTCTTGTATCATGGTTCGAGTTTATAAAGTTTGATTTCATTCATGAATTCTTCTTCACTGTTTTAATGGAGCTGTTTTGCATCCTTTGACTGATCACCTAAGGTTTTATGCGTTATGCTCTTGTTGGGAAGGTTTGGGGATCATCTTCATTCCATCCATTAGCAACTTATGTGATTTGGTTTCTAGGTCTCCTAATGTAAACACCATGCTTGGGGTCCTTGTGATGTTCAATACAATTTGAGCCAAACACCATGGACTTATTTGTGAGCATCTTCATGAGTGAATCAATTTGTTTACTTGCTGCCATAACATGATTAGAACAATTAGGGTGGATTCTAAAACCTCACCATCTTGTCTTAGTTCTTTTCTTTGTTCTTGTTTTGTTTCTTTTGTTTTCATTTCTGTTTTGTGTAGGAAAACTGAATTGATCATTCAATCACCAATCCCTGTGGAAATGAACTCGCACTTACATATGCTAAACTACCAACGGCTCGTGCACTTGCGAGTATCACAAGTTGAGGATGCAGCTGAATCCATTTTGGTGCAGCTAAATCTACGCAACAAGTTTTTGGCGCCGTCGCGGTACGCGAAAAACTTGTTGCGTAGATTTAGCTGCACCAAAATGGGTTCAACTGCATCCTCAACTTGTGATACTCGCAAGTGCACGAACCGTTGGTAGTTTAGCGTATGTAAGTGCGAGTTCATTCCACAGGGATTGGTGATTGAATGATCCAACTCAGTTTTCCTACACAAAACAAAAATGAAAACAAAAGAAACAAAACAAGAAGAAAGTAACTAAGACAAGATGGTGTTGTTTTAGAATCCACCCTAATTGTTCTAATCATGTTATGGCAGCAAGTAAACAAATTGATTCACTCATGAAGATCACAAATAAGTCCATGGTGTTTGGATCAAATTACATTGAACATCACAAGGACCCCAAGCATGGTGTTTACATTAGGAGTCCTAGAAACCAAATCACATGAGTTGCTAATGGATGGAATGAAGATGATCCCCAAACCTTCCCAACAAGAGCATAACGCATAAAACCTTAGGTGATCAATCAAAGGATGCAAAACAGCTCCATTAAAATAGTGAAGAAGAATTCATGAATGAAATCAAACTTTATAAACTCAAACCATGATACAAGACTAGCAAGATGTTTATTAAAACTAATAACAGAAAAACAAAGTAAAACAAAGGAAATACAAGAAGAAAATAAAAGACAAAGGGAGGAGAAGAAGATAAGGACAGCATGCTAGAGATGGAAAAGATTCATCTCCATGGCTGCCAGGAGGCCAAAGCCTCCCAGCTGTGCCTTCTCCCTTCTCTCCCTTTGTGACTCTCAACTTTCCCTCTCTTTGTGTAGAATGGAAGTGTAAATGATGGATCTCAGGATGTGAATTGAATGTGGAATGGAAGTGGTATTTATAGGGAGAGGGGAGTGGGAAATCTGAATTGAATATGGCAATGACCTAACACACTTGCATTAGATAATCAGAAATGGTTACTCCACTAAATCCCACTAGCAGCCCTAGCTCATCCTCATGTCATCATGACCAAGCTTCCATTCAGAAATCAATAGCTCATGCCTAGCTCATCATGACCAAGCATGCAATGAGCTCATCTTCCTGTCAGCATGATGTGTATTTCCATGGGCTCACGAATTGGGTTGGGCTGAATCAAATGATGACTTTAAGATGTCCATTTTGAAGTTCAGAATGTCATTGATCCAACCACACAAGTATTGGCCCAATCCAAGTTCGGATGAAGAGGATAAGTCCGAAATGAACTTCTAACTCAGGCTCCAGTTTTTGCACGTTTTTGCACCATATTGCTTCAAATGCCTTAAGTTGTATTCCTCTCATGCTCTCATGCTCTATTGGCCTACAAAACACACAAAGAGAGGCAAATAACTCAAAATTCTAAGAAACTAAGCAAAATGAGTAAGTAAATTGGGCATGTATATGTATGAAATTATGAGCTTAACACTAAACTTTTGGTAACTCCAGTGAGCAACCGCAGTCTATACAGTGTCTAGGAGTTCCTTAGGTAGCACCTTCGGTGTCTAAGAAGTTTGGGTTTTAAGAGGGACCATTGTGACCCCTCCAACCTTCCCGGATCCCCTGGCTGTGTTTTTTGAGGCCCTTAACTGGTCATCCTTAAGTTTTTCTCTTAAAAGAAAAAAGCAGTTACTTGTGTGTTTACTTAACTAAAAATAAAAATGCATGTTTGGGTCTTCGTGTTTTTGTTTGATTGTCGTTCTTTAAAATTAGAGTCAATCGTCTCTTTGAGATAGCTTAACATTTTTTTTATTTCCCAAATTTAAAAAAAAACGCACATACATTTTAAAATTAAATAAATAAATAAAAGCTGAAATCATTTCTTCTTGGCGCTCGGTATCTCGACCATAGGAGCTTTTAGTTTGGCCCTCTGGCTGTCCTCTTCCGGGGCTTCACGCACAGCCTCTTGGGGCTCATCACTTGAGCTCCCAAAGATCTCAATCTTAGCTTCAGTATAACTTTTCTCGCGATCTGGTTTCTTGCGTTTACCCGGTCGGTCTAGGTCCTCCAGCTGTTTTCGCATGTCGCGAGAGTACAACTCTACCATCTTTGATAGGTTTTTATTCTCGTCCCGCAATATGTCTAGCTGGTGTCGATTCACCTCCACTATCCTTGACCTCTCCCTTTTCAAGCTTTTTATAGCACTTTGACACTCTTCAACCATACTGTGCTCCGCCGCTCAACTGACCTTTCAGCACCTCTACCTCATGGGACTTCGCAAGTAGGCGATGAACCAAACTTGAGACACATGCTGGACTCTGCATGCTCAGTGCCAGGGCATCACTCATGACCCGATTGTCATCCCTTGTCCCGAACAAACGTATATCTTTAGGAGTCACCAAATTTCTGCCAACTCCAATGGCAACATCGTTGTCCAGGAGTATTGAGTCATTGACAGTCACAGGCCCCGTGCGGAGGCAAAGTAGGGCATCCATACTAGTGCTACTGCTTGGCCTCGTGTTTGAGTCGGTGCAGCTAGGTTGAGATCCAAGGAAAAGGGGTAGGAAGAAGCCATTTGATTTCTCAGTTTTTCTTGCTTCTTTTCTCTTTTGTGTTTCTGAGTTTGTGTTTTTTTGTTTTTTTCCCCCTTCTTTTTCCTTCTTATAGAGCCTTTCACAAAACCCTAGCCAGTGCAGCGTGAGCATTTTCCTAATCTCCAGCATTTCTCGAGTCCCACAACATTCTCGCTTTCCAACTCATTTGTCACGACTTGCTTTGTCTGAACGGACGCGTTCAGCAAAGTTGTCGCGCCTTTCCATGGCCCCGTAATTTCTGCTTGTGGAGTCTGCGGCGCCTCTATGCGTCGACACGTGTCTCGCCCTGTCTGCTTGGTCCCTTACACTAACCGAGACAAAATTAGGACCCATGTTTCAGAATCCAATTCACGTTTCATCCTAAATTAAAAAATTAAAATTAAAATTAAAACATGTGGGCTTCAGATTTCATTGTGGGTCGGGTTTCACTTTAGTTTGGGTTTCAAAATGGGTTAAATTCATCGTGGTTTGTGTTTTGAAATTGTGGGCTTTGGGCTTCAAATATTTTTTGGGTTTCAGAATTGTGTGATTAGGGTTTACTGTTTCATTTTTTTTTTTCGTTCGTTTGTTTTATTTTTGTAATTATTTTATTTGTGTATTTTAATTCTTGTGTGTTTTGTGATTTATATTTACCTTAGTACCTTTCATTTCTTGTTATGACATTGCTTGTTCATAATTTTTAAACATTGAGGACAATGTTCATTTCTAGGTTTGGGGGTATTGGAGTTTAGCAAGTAAATTTGGTTTGTCTTAAAAAAAAAAATTAAAAAAAAATTGTTTTTTAAATTTTGAGTCCTGTTTTGTTTTGTTTTGTTTTTGAGTCACTTTCCGAACACATATGATGAGATTGTGATAAATGTTGCATGACTTAAATGAAAATTGGATTTCATTTTATTTTTTTTTATTTTAAAAAAAAGAGTAAAAATTTAAATAAATAAATAAAATTGGCATTGTTCTAACATGATATGTTTGAAACCTTCTTTGCACTTGCCATTTGTTTCATAATTTTTCAATTAAAGGATTTGCATGATCTAAAGAATTGTATGAAGCATAAATTAGACTTATATAACCAACCATATAAAGTGAGCTTTTGAGCCTTGTGCTTCATTTCTTGAGTGTTATATACACATACTCTTAATTTCTTGTCATCTAAGTTGTTGTTTGATCTCATTATTCATTGATTTGGTTGAACACTTAAAAGTCATTCATTCTTATGCAATTTGATTCCATGACATTTAAGAAATGATATTAAGGCCCTCTTTGGATCGTTTGTGCCTTTCAAGCTAACCTTATGCATGCTTAAGCATGATTTTCCATTGTTAACCATTTTGAGCTTACATGTAAACCTTTTCTTTCATTTACCAATTATATTTCCTCGCCTTAGCTTGAAAAACAAATATTTACCTTTCTAAGGAACTCATGAGCTTTAATTGGGATGTGTTTTTCATACTAGGTTTGGGAAGAGGTGTTACATTTCGAAAATATATATATTCACACAATTGGTGAAAGAAAAGAGAAAAGTTGTGATTAAATGGTAGTTGATTGAAAATTCATTTTTGGGCCTTCAAAATAAATTGGTGGTTGTTCAATAAAGGAGTGAAACATTGTAATGAAGGTATAAGGAGTTTTGATCATGTAAAAATTCTCATTGTGATGATTCGAAGTCTTGTAAACAATTGTTTTATGCTCTTATATTTTGAGTTCCTTGGACTTTGTTTTATCCATACCCTTCATTTCTTACTCACCTTACACCCTTGGCCCCATTACAACCTATGTTAAAGACCTAAATTGATCTTAAATGTCATGTGGTTGAATTGCATTCATTCTTCTACTTTTAAGTGTTTGGCATCCTTCTTGAGATCATTTTAATGCAAGTTCTTCATCTTTCTATTTCGAGTTAAGTTTTTATGGTTTAACTCTAATCTCATGTTTATAACTGAGTGTTGCATTATAACCCTCTTCCGAGTGATTCATTTGTGAGAGGACAACTTTGGTGAGATTTGAAGTTAAATTTGTGATTTGTATGATTTTTGAAATTGTGTGAAAACTAAGATTGGAGAATTTGTTGCATTTGGCTATCACACTACCACACTTTGAGCATGTTGTGTTTTGAACTTTGCCGCTTTGTGAATAATTTCTAAAATTGAGTTTTTATTGTTAAAACTTTTGAGTCATGTGCATGAGTCATTCCTCTTCAGAAATGTTCGGAAAGATTGTTTTGAGTTCTTTTTATTTTTGTAATTGTTTTTTTTTGTTTTTGTATTTTTTTTGTTAATGTATTTATGTTTGTTTTTTTTTTGTTTTGCTTAAGGACTAACAATCTTTTAAGTTTTCTAATTACTTTGTTTTGTAGAGTTAGAAAAACGTTTGTGGGTATTGTATCTGTTAAACCCTCAGGAGACACAACTCCTCCTACTAGGGATGCCTAGAGGTTTAAAGGCTTGTTGCATACGCTCAATGCAATCGAGTTACCTACGAAAGTGGTCTAGTTAACTTCTTATTTTGTATTGTTTTTCTTTGTTTTTCTTTTGTTTTGCTCGAGGACTAGCAAAATCTAAGTTTGGGGGTGTGTTAAGCTCATATTTTCATACATATACATGCCCAATTTACTTACTCATTTTGCTTAGTTTCTTAGATTTCTAAGTTATTTGCCTCTCTTTGTGTGTTTTGTAGGCCAAGAGAGCAAAAGAGCATAATTCATGCAATCCATGCATATTAAGGGCTGATTGGCATGAGAGGAATACACTTGAGGCATTTGAAGCAAGATGGTGCAAAAACGTGCAAAAACTGGAGCCTGAGTTAGAAGTTCATTTCGGACTTATCTTCTTCATCCGAACTTGGATTGGGCCAATACTTGTGTGGTTGGATCAATGACATTCTGAACTTCAAAATGGACATCTTAAAGTCATCATTTGATTTAGCCCAACCCAATTCGTGAGCCCATGGAAATACACATCATGCTGACAGGAAGATGAGCTCATTGCATGCTTGGTCATGATGAGCTAGGCATGAGCTATTGGTTTCTGAATGGAAGCTTGGTCATGCTGACATGAGGATGAGCTAGGGTTGCTAGTGAGATTTAGTGGAGTAATCATTTCTGATTATCTAATGCAAGTGTGTTAGGTCATTGTCATATTCAATTCAGATTTCCCACTCCCCTCTCCCTATAAATACCACTTCTATTCCACATTCAATTCATATCCAGAGTTCCATAATTTACACTTACATTGTACACAAAGAGAGGGAAAGTTGAGAGTCACAAAGGGAGAGAAGGGAGAAGGCACAAGCTGGGAGGCTTTGGCCTCCTGGCAGCCATGGAGATGATTCTTTTCCATCTCTAGCATGCTGTCCTTATCTTCTTCTCCTCCCTTTGTCTTTTATTTTCTTCTTGTATTTTCTTTGTTTTACTTTGTTTTTCTGTTATTAGTTGTAATAAACATCTTGCTAGTCTTTTATCATGGTTTGAGTTTATAAAGTTTGATTTCATTCATGAATTCTTCTTCACTATTTTAATGGAGCTGTTTTGCATCCTTTGATTGATCACCTAAGGTTTTATGCGTTATGCTCTTGTTGGGAAGGTTTGGGGATCATCTTCATTCCATCCATTAGCAACTCATGTGATTTGGTTTCTAGGTCTCCTAATGTAAAAACCATGCTTGGGGTCCTTGTGATGTTCAACGCAATTTGATCCAAACACCATGGACTTATTGTGAGCATCTTCATGAGTGAATCAATTTGTTTACTTGCTGCCATAACATGATTAGAACAATTAGGGTGGATTCTAAAACAACACCATCTTGTCCTAGTTATTTTCTTTCTTCTTGTTTTGTTTCTTTTGTTTTCATTTTTGTTTTGTGTAGGAAAACTGAGTTGGATCATTCAATCACCAATCCCTGTGGAATCGACCTCGCACTTACATACGCTAAACTACCAACGGCTCGTGCACTTGCGAGTATCACAAGTTGAGGATGCAGCTGAATCCATTTTGGTGCAGCTGAATCTACCAACAGTGCATCAACCATTTCAGATTTTCTAATACAAGTGCATCAACCATTTCAGATTTTATAATTCAAGTGTTGTATGCATTAGTCTTATTGAATTCTGATTTTCACTTCCCCTAGGCCTATAAATAGGGAAGTTCTCTAAGCTTGTAAACACACCCCCACGGGGGGAGCTCTCAAACACTTCTCTAGAGCTCCCTTCCCTTCTCTCCCTCAAATTCTCTTACTTTCCCTTTGTAGTTCTCAATTGTTGTAATAAGATCATTCTACTAAATTTTCTTTGTACTAAATCTCAAAAACTTTTCCTTTCTCTTTCTTCTAAATTCTCCAAACACTTCTTTATTCTCTTTCAAATTCTCAAAAGTCTCCAAGGAGAAATCAAGGTGATATAGGGTAAAGAGCCGCAAAATTGGGCCAAATATTATACAAAGTGTGTAAATGTCAAAATCAAATTGTGAAGTGATTCAATTGCAAAATCTGGTGTTGTAAGATTTTCAATTTTTGTGCCTTACATTTCAAATGTCAATGATCTTGTTTACATGATATGCTCTACTTTGTTCCTTAGACTTTGTGTTTCATTATCCATTTCTTTTCTAACCATTACATTACATCCATGAGTAAAGTCCTATTGATTTTGGTTTAGCTTGGCAAACTTGTGTTCATTCTTACACGAATTCGTATCGTTGTTTGAGAAGCATGAGTTGTATCTTCATGGCTACTTCACACACACACCTTGAGCATGATTTTTGTGAGATTGTGGTAGCACTTGAATAATGTTTAGAACTTCCTTAGTGCTTGTTTTGTTCCTTGTTGAGCCATGTCTATGAAGTTTAACATTTCTGTTCGGTTGGAAGGTTAACGTTTTTGTTTTTATTTTGTTTTTGTTGCTTAAGGACTAACAAATCTATTAAGTTTTCTAACCATTTTGTTTTGTAGAGTCAGTAAAACGTTTGTGGGTATCGTATCTGTTAAACCCTCAGGAGACACAACTCCTCCTACTAGGGATGCCTAGAGGTTTAAAGGCTTGTTGCATACGCTCAATGCAATCGAGTTACCTACGAAAGTGGTCTAGTTAACTTCTTATTTTGTTTTGTTTTATCTTCGTTTCCCTTTTGTTTTGCTCGAGGACTAGCAAAATCTAAGTTTGGGGGTGTGTTAAGCTCATAATTTCATACATATACATGCCCAATTTACTTACTTCTTTTGCTTAGTTTCTTAGATTTCTAAGTTATTTGCCTCTCTTTGTGTGTTTTGTAGGCAAATAGAGCAAGAGAGAATAATTCATGCAATTCAAGCATTTTAAGGCCTGATTTGGATGAAGGGAAGAAGAGCTTAAAGACAAACTCATTTTGGCTACAGCCCCCTGCCAGTCCAGTTCCGTAGGTCATAATGCAAGCTTTTTTTCAGCAACATACACAGCTCGGATGAGGAAACATTCTTCATGAAAGTTGTTCCGATGTGTGTGTACTATAACATATCCAACATTCAGCCCCATTGGATAAATCTGGAGTCCGTTACCTAGCAAACACAGAGCCATGCTCAGGATGGATCTTATCAGCGCGGAAAATGAGTTAGCAAATTGTTTCGGCCTTAACTTCTTCCTCCGACCTTGGATTGGGCCAATACTTGTGTGGTTGGATCAATGACATTCTGAACTTCAAAGTAGACATCTTAAAGTCTTCATTTGATTCAACCTAGCCCAAGTTGTAAGCCCTTGAAGTTGCTGGTCATGCTGACCTCAGCATGTGCTGGTTGGATGCTTGGTCATGGTGAGCCAGGCATGAGCTATCATTTCTGGTTGGAAGCTTTATCATGGTGACATGAAGATGAGCTAGGGCCGCTGGTGGGATTAATTGGTGAAGTGCATCAACCATTTCAGATTTTCTAATACAAGTGCATCAACCATTTCAGATTTTATAATTCAAGTGTTGTATGCATTAGTCTTATTGAATTCTGATTTTCACTTCCCCTAGACCTATAAATAGGGAAGTTCTCTAAGCTTGTAAACACACCCCTAAGGGGGGGAGCTCTCAAACACTTCTCTAGAGCTCCCTTCCCTTCTCTCCCTCAAATTCTCTTACTTTCCCTTTGTAGTTCTCAATTGTTGTAATAAGATCATTCTACTAAATTTTCTTTGTATTAAATCTCAAACACTTTTCCTTTCTCTTTCTTCTAAATTCTCCAAACACTTCTTTATTCTCTTTCAAATTCTCAAAAGTCTCCAAGTTTCTCAAACACTTCTCCATTCTCTAAAGTTCTCAAACACAATTCTCATTCCTTCACCAAATTCTCTAAGTTCTCAAACACTTCCCAAACACCTTTCTCTTTTCCAAGCTCTCAAACACTTCCTTTCTTCCTCAAAGTTCTCTTAGTTTCCTTAATGTTTTCTTAGTTGTAATTTATTTTTCTTGTAATGTACATTCTTTCTTCTTGTTTTGTTTCTTTTGTTTTCATTTTTGTTTTGTAGGAAAATTGAATTGGATCATTCAATCACCAATCCCTGTGGAATCGACCTCGCACTTACATATGCTAAACTACCAACGGCTCGTGCACTTGCAAGTATCACAAGTTGAGGATGCAGCTGAATCCATTTTGGTGCAGCTGAATCTACGCAACAGCAATTGAATCACTTCACAATTTGAATTTGACATTTACACACTTTGTATAATATTTGGCCCAATTTTGCGGCTCTTCACCCTAGATCACCTTGATTTCTCCTTATATCACCATAGGGTCGTGACTACATTGGCCACACTTCTTTTCTCTTTTTATTAAATTTTTTTTCAGCTCATTTGTTGCCTTGAATGTATTACAATCTGAAATACAAACACGCTCTACAAGTCCCTTAGATGATAGGATGTTTAATGGATGACAAGGTGATAGAAAGAAATTGCTAAGTGTTTGGGCACAAAAGGGTTTACAATGGAATATGAGTATGGGTTGATGGAGGAAAAAGAAAGAGGCTTAACAAAGATGGCCTAAATCATATCTTAGTTATAACTTAACATTCCAGTGAATCACACAAGCAAAAATGCATACAAGTGGGTAAGACATGCAAGAGTTGTATAATCATGGCTAAAGTGCATAGAAAGCTCAAGCATAATTATGTGAGACTTAGCTAGCAAAAGAATAAGATTCAGACCTAGCACAATGCTTATCAAATTCCTAAGAGCCATATTAGAAGTTAGACACAAGATTTATCATTGGTGTGGGAAGGAAAACTGAAAATGACTCAAAGAAAAGAAACAGAAAAAGAAAAACGTGAGGTTTCAAATTGCTGTTTTGCTCAATTTCAACATCTAATCTGTTTTGACATGTAAATTTCAAACCACTTGGTCAAATTTAACGCTCTTTATGTCGTTGGATTCAGCATGAAAAAATGAAGAACACAACGGGGACCAAACTTTCAAAACAGAAGCAGAAAAAAAAAATTGTAGCAATGAAGAAGCGTACGTTTTCAAACACAAACACAAAAACTAAAAACTTTCCAGCACCCCCAAACTTAAATTAAGCATTGCCCTCAATGTTTGAATCCATGTAAACCATGCAATGCACAAGAAATCCAGGGTAAAGGAATGAAATGAAAGAAATAAAAGAAAGAGAGTTTAGAACTTCCCCTTGAAGACAATGAGAGGGAAATGCACATAGTATGGCAGCACATGTTCTTCTTTGAGTATTTGGGTCAGCTGCTCAACATGTTTCTCCCACATCAAGGAAAAGAAAACCCTAACAAAAACAAAACAGAAAATGAGACAAAACTAAGCATGAGTAGCAATTATTATACAAATGAAAGAGATATGATTGGAATGCTTCCCTTTGAAGTGTTTAGCTGGAGCGTGGTTGGCCATAGCAGCTGGAGGTCGACTTCTCCGCTACTCCATACTCCATGCTTCTATGAATTGGGTTGTCTCCTCTCTCTCCCTCTTTCTTATTGAGCTACTTCAGAAATGCTTAAAGAAATACAAGGAAACTTGAAACAAAATTTCCGATTTGTTGGATTAGGAAACCATATCTTAAATGAAAATGATAAACTAAACTAAAACATCAAGATTAGGGATTCAACTTCACCACAAACATCTAATTCCATGCTTCAAAGTAACAAGTATCAAAGTAAATCAAACTAGCTTATGGAGTTCGTTCTTTCTCAAATATGATTATCCATATGGTGTGTGGTTTTAATCAAGTATTCAGAACAAGTATTTAGCTATGGTATTTAGTCTAAACACAAATTCCAAACCCATTAAGAACAAGAAGAACAATAAAGAACCAAGTAGAATTTAAACATGGTGTTTGTCTTCAATATCTACCCATTCATTCACTAATCAGTCCAAGAGTCATATGGTGTTTATGTAAACTTGAACAAGATATTTAATTAAGAGCAAGTGAATGAAACCAGAAACTAGCAATAATCAACATGCTACTTGAACCTTCTTTTGTGTTGTGTAAGCTGGGCCTCAAACCCAGTTCTCTTGCTTGTCAGGCAATTGTCCTTGTTCGTTGGACTACAAACACAACTTATCAATTAACCTCATTAACTTTAAAACAAGAAACTGTCTAGTTATAAAAAATATAAAAATAAATAAAAAGTAGGAAAACCAAATAGAATCAAGCAATGTTACCGATCCCGGCAACGGCGCCAAAAACTTGTTGCGTAGATTTAGCTGCACCAAAATGGATTCAGCTGCATCCTCAACTTGTGATACTCGCAAGTGCACGAGCCGTTGGTAGTTTAGCATATGTAAGTGCGAGGTCGATTCCACAGGGATTGGTGATTGAATAATCCAATTAAGTTTTCCTACACAAAACAGAAATGAAAACAAAAGAAACAAAACCAGAAGAAAGAAAAGAACTAAGACAAGATGGTGAGGTTTTAGAATCCACCCTAATTGTTCTAATCATGTTATGGCAGCAAGTAAACAAATTGATTCACTCATGAAGATGCTCACAAATAAGTCCATGGTGTTTGGATCAAATTGTATTGAACATCACAAGGACCCCAAGCATGGTGTTTACATTAGGAGACCTAGAAACCAAATCACATAAGTTGCTAATGGATGGAATGAAGATGATCCCCAAACCTTCCCAACAAGCGCATAACGCATAAAACCTTAAGTGATCCCCAAACCTTCCCAACAAGCGCACCACCTCCTTCATCATTGTTGTTGTTGTTGTTTGGAATCTCTGCCATCTTGCTTGAACCTTCAGATTCGTAGCTCTCAGATTCAGCACTTGAAGAACTATAACTCCTCCTCAAACCAGCACGTACAGCAGCAGCTCTTGGTGATAGTGGCTCAGTTTCAGATTCGGACATATATGCGCACACAAGAACCAAATTAGTGTCTTCAAATGGAGATAACAAAGAAAACCTGAATACAGAAAGAAAAACCAACGAAACGAAAAAAATCGAAACTTAACAAAAACAGAAACACTCAAAGTAATCTAACTATAGCACCATCATTACCGGTTCCCGGCAACGGCGCCAAAAACTTGTTGAGCCTATTCCTAACAACTAAAATGAGTTATTAAAAATAGCAACTTCAATTCTCGCAAGTGCACGAACCATTTATAGTATAGCTTATGTAAATACGAGGTCGATCCCACGGAGAATGGTAACTTGGTTGCAAGTTAAGTTACTTAGAATGATGGAAAAACAGAAAACAAAGAAACAAACAAACTATCAAATGGCAAGGTCTAGGACAGAATCCTAGCACCACACACGCACTCGAATGGGGGGTTTTTGTTGTTTAAATGAAAACAAGAGATTGAAATGGAAGTGCTGGAAGTAAACAATGGCAGCAATGAACAAGTTGTGAAACAATGATTTAGAAGTGTTAGAGCCTTGGAATCCACCACTAGTTTTCCTATCCAAGTTATGAATGCATAGAAAGTGACTCAAGCTTCATCAACAATAGATTATCGCATACAAGCCTATGGTATCTAGGTGCAGGATGCATGATTCTCCTAAGGCATGTAATTGTGCATGGTATCTACACAACACGTGATCCCTTATATGCAACCTAAGCATGGTATCTACTTAGAATAAAGCATACAAGAGTCATTAAGTTCCTTGAGAATATGATAATCACACAAGTCCTAGAACATGGTATCTGTCCTAGTCAACCTATGGTTATTAACCCCTTGAATGATTCTTAGGCCATTCATGTGTTGCTTGTGAAAGGAGAGTAGAATTGGTGAATCTAAACCCCTTCCCAACCTGTGCTAGATGCATAAAATCCTAGTTAGCTACTCCAAGAAAACATACATCAAGCACATAATAAACTGGAGGTTAACAACTTGATAATGAAAGCAAGGAAATCAATTAACTATGAAATCATCCATAACATTGAATATTCATAACTAGGGCTTCATCCTAAGCCCTAACAAAATGGATTAGTTAAACATAATTATGAATTCAGAAAATAAGAAATACATAGATAGAGTAAAGAGAATAGAAGAACTAGCTGGTGGCAGGCAAGGTAGTTTCCAGGACAGCTCCTAGCTCTTCCTCCTTTGCAAGTAGCTCTCTTCTCTCTTTGTGGTGAATGTGTGTATGGGAGTAATGGATGAGTGAATGTGTGTGTTTCTGAATCTGAATGTGAATGTGAATTGTTGATGAATTGAATGTGGAATGGAAGTGGTATTTATAGGGAGTTGGGAGTGAGAAATCTGAATTGAATATAGCAAATGCATACAACACTTGCAATTGAAAATCAGAATGTGGTTGATGCACTTGCATTAGATAATCAGAAATGGTTACTCCACTAAATCCCACTAGTAGCCCACCAGCAGCCCTAGGTCATCAACATGTCAGCATGACCAAGCTTCCATCCAGAAACCAATAGCTCATGCCTAGCTCACCATGACCAAGCATGCAATGAGCTCATCTTCCTGTCAGCATGATGAACAACTTCTTGGGCTTACAAATTGGGCTTGGCTGAATCAAATGATGACTTTAAGATGTCCATTTTGAAGTTCAGAATGTCATTGATCCTACCACACAAACATTGGCCCAATCCAAGCTCGGATGAAGAAGAAAAGTCCGAAAATGAACTTCTAACTCGAGGCTCCAGTTTTTGCACGTTTTTGCACCATTTTGCTTCAAATGCCTCAAGTGTATTCCCCTCATCCCAATCAGCCTTTAATATGCATGGATTGAATAAAATGTGATCTCTTGCTCCCATAACCTCCAGAACACACAAACATAGATAAGTGACTCGAAATAAAGAGAAACTAAACAAAATTACTAAGTAATGAAGGCAAGCAAATGTGTGAAATTATGAAGTTATCACTGATTAGTGAATGAATAGGTAGATATTGAAGACAAACTGATCGGTTCATAATTGTATATTATTTCTTACCCTTCTAGCTTATGATTTGGTTATGTTTTTGAGTTAAACTTGTGCTTTTAATCCTTTTTGTGTTCATCTTTCAGTTAATTGAGCTTTAGGTAACAATGATGGCTTTGGAGAACATAATTCATGCAATTCAAGCATGTTAAGGCCTAATTTGGATGAATTGATGAAGAGCTTAAAAGACAAACTCATTTTGGCTACAGCCCCTTCCAGTCCAGTTCCGTAGGTCATATTGCAAGCCTTGTTTCAGCAACCTACACAGCTCGGATGAGGCCACATTCTTCATGAAAGTTGTTCCAATGGGTGTGTAATATAACATATCCAAAAGTCAGCCTCATTGGATAAATACGGAGTCCGTTACCTAGCAAACACAGAGCCATGCTCATGATGGATTTTATCAGCGCGGAAAATGAGTTAGCAAATTGTTTCAGCCTTAACTTCTTCCTCCGACCTTGGATTGGGCCAATACTTGTGTGGTTGGATCAATGACATTCCGAACTTCAAAATAGACATCTTAAAGTCTTCATTTGATTCAGCCTAGCCCAAGTTGTAAGCCCTTGAAGTTGCTGGTCATGCTGACCTCAGCATGTGCTGGTTGGATGCTTGGTCATGGTGAGCTAGGCATGAGCTATCATTTCTGGTTGGAAGCATGGTCATGGTGACATGAAGATGAGCTAGGGCTGCTGGTGGGATTTAGTGGTGAAGTGCATCATCCAATTCAAGATTTTCTAATACAAGTGCATCAACCATTGAAGATTTTCTAATTCAAGTGTTGTATGCATTAGTCTTATTGAATTCAGATTTTCACTTCCCCTAGGCCTATAAATAGGGAAGTTCTCTAAGCTTGTAAACACACCCCAAGGGGGGAGCTCTCAAACACTTCTCTAGAGCTCCCTTCCCTTCTCTCCCTCAAATTCTCTTAGTTTCCTTTCAAGTTTTCAATTGTTGTAATAAAATGAGTTTGCTGAAATTTTCTTTAAGTCTTTCCAAGTTCTACTTTACTTTTCCTTATGTAAATTCTTTTCTTTAGTATTCAAGTTTAATTAGTTTCCAAGTTTCAGTTATGGTTTTTGTTCTTATTCATTGTGCTTATAAGTTAATATGTTAGTTTGAATGATTGATCACCATTTAGGCTTGCATGTTAGCTATCTTGGTTTGAATTAAGAGTAGACACCATGCTTTAATTCGAATTGAACTATGAATAGGAAGGGTATGTATGGACATTCGACAACAGGGATTAGATACATGCTTGGTTGTTTAAATTGTTCTTCTATGCTTAATGGGTTCCTAATGCTTAGTTTTAGGTTAGACAACAAATGATCAAATTAGGGAATTAGGAACACAAGGTTAGAACCAGACACCATGGCCTAATCATACTTTAGCTAGAATCAATCCGTTAATCTAATTGAACTTGGGAACTTATTTGCTTGAGTTATTTCCTTTTTCTTGTTTTATTTATTTTCTTTTCCATTTCTGTTTTTTTGTAGGGAAATGAATTGGATCATTCAATCACCAATCCTCGTGGGATCGACCTCGCACTTACATATGCTATACTACCGAACGGTTCGTGCACTTGCGAGTATCACAAGTTGAGGATGCAATTGAACCCATTTTGGTGAAGCTGTATCTACACAACAAGTTTTTGGCGCCGTTGCCGGGGATTGGCAACATAGTTTGGTTCTATTTCTTTTCCCTACTTGTTTTATTTTTATTTTTCATTTTCATGTTTTTCTAGACAATTTCTTGTTTTAAAGTTAATGACGTTAATGGACAAATTGTGTTTGTAGTCCAACAGAAAAGGACAATTGCCCAACAAGCAAGAGAACTGGGTTTAAGTCCCAGCTTACACAACCCATTGGTGCTTGTTGCTTTGAAGCATGGAATTGGATGTGTGTTGATTTTTCCTTTTGTTTATAATGTTTAAAGTCTACTTAGTTCTCTATTGTTCATTCCTAATCCTTTTAATTCCATTTCAAGTTTGTGTGTTGGTTTTAGCAATTTATGATAACTTAATAAAAATGGAGAGAGATGGCAACCTCAATCATAAGAATGGGAAGTGTGGAGTAGTGGGAGAAGTCGCGACCTCCAAGTGCATCCATAATCGACCTAATCGCTTCAAGGGGGAGCATTTCAATCCTTTCTCTTCTTTGAATTCTGTTTATTTCCGTCATTGTTTTTACCTTTTGGTCCCCGATGAGTTCTTTCGTTTTCTGTGCTGAATCCAACCATATAAAGAACGTGAAATTTGGACTTACGGTTTGAAAGTTATAGGCTAAAAACCGAACGTAGGTTCGAAGCTGGAAAACAGAGAAACGATTCTGTCCAAATAGTGATAAAAGGGTGATAAATACGTGATAGAAAGTGCTGTTTGTGTTTTTCTTTGGTTTCTTGGTTTGTTTGTTTTAGTACAACATTTTATTTCGTTTGTTTGAGTTTGTTTAGAGTACTTAGTTCATTTTCGTTTATGGTTTGTTGTTTCATTCTATCTTAATTTGTTTTTGTTTCTTATCTTAAAATTCAAAAAAGATTTTTCATATGAGCTAACTTATGGTAACCCCAGTGAGCACTTCCGTCAATAGTGTCTAGGAGTTCTATAGGCGACACCTTCGGTGTCTAAGAAGTTTGGGTTTTAAGCGGGACCATTGTGACCCCTCCAACCTTCCCCGTATCCCCTGGCTGTGTTTTCTGAGGCCCTTAACTGGTCATCCGTGAGTTGCTTCTATATTCGTGTGTTTTTAAATTAAGTTTTTTTTAATTATTTTCTTTGTTTTCTTTTCTGTATAGTCTTTGTTTTTGTTTCTTTTTATTATAGTCTTTGTTTTTGTTTTGTTTTTCTTTTTGTTTTCTTCAGTTAGTTGATTTATTTATTTACGTGGTTTGGTTAGTTAGTTTATTTCTGAGTGTTAAAACACATTTTTTTATTTTATTTCAAACGCTGCATTAAAAAAAACAAAAAAACAAAACAAAATAAAATAAAATAAAAAAAACAACTTCATCATTCATCATCATCATCTTCTCCTTCACCTTCTTCATCTTCATCTTCATCAAGGCTTGCCTCTATTGTCTCGCACTTGTAGAATCTGCAGCAGTTCTACATGGTCATCATTTGAGTGGCACAGGAGAGCCGCTTCTGGAAGTCCGCCACCATAGCCTTCAAGGAAGCCACTTCATCGCTCAGAGTGGCACACTCCCGTGTCCTCGCCAGGAGTCGCATGCCCAGATTGGTAGACGAGACCGCCTGGAGCACACGTTAGATTGTGGGACTCATCCACCGCCATCCTGCCAGACCTACGTGCCACATGCAGGTGATCCCTGCGAGTGAGTTTACCTGCCAATCAATGTTGCCAGCAGCACTGACCCTGTTCGGCATTACCTCAGAAAGGTTCGGTATTTCCTCAACAAAGTTTGAGGCCGTGCCGTGATGATATGAAGAGTTTGGGAAGACGTTGCTTGGAGGAGCCCTTTTCTGGGCATTTGGTGGTGCAAGGGACAGCTCGAGGTTGAGATCATCAAGGTGAGTGCATGAGGATGCCATTTGTTTTGCTTCTGAATTTTTTGATGTTTTTCTTTGAGTTTGCAGGAAGAAATGCTGGGTATCATCCGTTGCAGAGGCGTGGTTTAAATAGACATATGCTGATGAGAGAGAGCCAACACCACTTCCGGATTTCCCGGGCATGCTCGACCTAATCGCTTCAAGGGGGAGCACCTTTACTTTCACTTTACTTTTCTTTTTTCCGTGTTTTCTGTGTTTTTTTTGTTTTGCCCGTTACTTTCATTTTCTAGAGCCTTGTGTTTTTTTTTGCCTTCACCTTTCGGCTTTCTTCTTTATTTTATTTTAGTTAGGGAACTGTGCTTTCTTTTCCGTTTGTAGTCTTCGTTTGATTGAAGTTTGGGAAGTGCGATTTCTTTTCCGTTTTCTTTTTCCTTCTGCAACTTTACTATTTTATTTCCGAAACAAAATAACCAAAAAGTAAAAACAACAAAAATCAAATAAAATCAACAATTAGCAGTAGAAATCATTTCTTCACAGTGCTCGGTGTCTCGACCATTGGAGCTTTGAGTTTGGCCCTCTGGTTGTCCTCTTCCTGGGCTTCTTGCACAGCCTCTTGGGGCTCACCACTTGAGCTCCCAAAGATCGCAATCTTAGCTTGAGCGTAACTACTCTCACGATCTGGTTGCTTGCGTTTACCCGGTCGGTCTAGGTCCTCCAGCTGTTTTCGCATGTCGCGAGAGTACAACTCTACCATTTTTGATAGGTTTTTATTCTCGTCCCGCAATACCTCTAGCTGGTGTTCGATTCACCTCCACTATCCTTGACCTCTCCCTTTTCAAGCTTTTTATAGCAGTCTGACACTCTTCAACCATACTTCGCTTCGCCGCCAACTGACCTTTCAGCACCTTTACCTCATGGGACTTCGCAAGTAGGCGATGTCCCAAACTTGCGACACATGCTGGACTCTCACGGTCAGGACCAGGGCATCACTCGTGACCCGGTTGTCATCCCTTGTGCCAAACACACGTATATCTTTAGGAGTCACTAAATTTCTGCCCACTCCAATGGCAACATCGTTGTCCAGGAGTATTGAGTCAGCTACACCACAGGCCCCCTTGCGGAGGCAAAGTAGGGCATCCATACTGGTCGCCGCTGCTTGACCCCATGTCTGAGTCGGTGGAGCTAGGTTAAGATCCAACGAAAATGGGTAGTTAGAGGCCATTTGATTTCTCACTCGTTTTTCTTTTCTCTTTTGTGTGTTTCTGAGTTTGTGTTTTGTTTTACCCTTTCTTTTTACCTTTCATAGACTTAGTCTGCTGAAACCCTAGCTGTTGCGGTTCTAAGTTCTGTGCGGCCCTTACGGCTTATCTCTATATGTCGCCGCACCAGGTCCCCAACTCCCCTTAATTGCATTTTCACCTTTCACCACCTTCAAAGTGAAAAAGTCATTCCGCTTCACCAAAGAGGGCAATAATTCTGGCTTGGGGGATGTGAAAGCGGCCTCTGCGCCGACACGTCCCTCACTCCTTTTGCCTGTCACTTCCTAGGAACCAAGGCAGCAGGGACCACACTCTTTCTTTCCATAAAACCCGCCTTTGCACTCCCACTTCACGTTTCATTAAATTTAAAAAAATAATAATAATAAAATAATAATAACAAACGTGTGGGCTTCGGATTTCTTTGCGGGTCGGGTTTTCACCGTTGTTAGGTTTCAAAGTGTGTTAGCTTCTTTTGGGTTGGGCTTTTAATCGTTTGGGTTTTGGTTTGCGTAAGACTGTTTGTTTAAGGCTTTCTGTTTCGAGTGTTTTACTATTTCGTTTTTTAATTTGTTTGTTTGTTTTGTAATTATTTTATTTTTGTATTTTAATTCTTGTGTGTTTTGTGATTTTGTTTATTTGCTTTAATACCTTCATTTGTTATTTTTGCCATTGCTTATGCCTAAATTTTAAACATTGAGGACAATGTTCATTTCTAGGTTTGGGGGTATTGAAGTTTAGTAAGTAAATTTGGTTTTTCTTAAAATTTAAAAATAATTAATTAATTAATTTCTTGCTTTGTTTTTCTTTTTTTTCTATATTTTGAGTCTTGTTTTGTTTTGAGTCACTTTCCGAACACTTATGATGAGATTGTGATAAATGTTTGCATGACTTAAATGAAAATTGAATTTTATTTATTTATTATTTACATTTTTTTTTCCTTGTAAATTTTTATTGAAAAAAAAAATTTAATTTGGCATCGTTCTAGCATGATATGTTTGAAACCTTCTTTGCACTTGCCATTTGTTTCACAATTTTCCAATTAAAGGATTTGCATGACCCAAAGAATTGTATCAATTCATGAGTGTTATACATGTACTCTTATTTTCTTGTCATCAAAGTTGTTGTTTGATCTCATTATTCATTGATTTGGTTGAACACTTAAAAGTCATTCATTCTTGTGCAATTTGACTTCATGACATTTAAAGAAATGATATTAAGGCCTTCTTTGGATTGTTTGTGCCTTTCAAGCTAACCTTATGCATGCTTAAGCATGATTTTCCATTGTTAACCATTTTGAGCCTACATGTAAACCTTTTCTTTCATTTACCAATTATATTTCCTCGCCTTAGCCCGAAAAACAAATATTTACCTTTCTGAGGAACTCATGAGCTTTAATTGGGATGTGTTTTTCATGCTAAGTTTGGGAAGAGGTGTTACATTTCGAAAAAAAAAGAGAAAAAAAAAATTCACACAATTGGTGAAAAGAAAAGAAAAAAAAATGTTATGATTAAATGGTGGTTGATTGAATTCATTTTTGGGCCTTCAAAAATAATTTTTGTTTGGAAAGGAGTGTAAACCAATGTAAATGAAGGTATAAGGAGTTTTGATCATGTAAAAGAAAAAATCTAATCGTGATGATTCGAAGTCTTGTAAACAATTGTTTTATGCTCTTATATTTTGAGTTCCTTGGACTTTGTTTTATCCATACCTTTCATTTCTCACTCACCTTACACCCTTGGCCCCATTACAACCTATAATAAAGACCTAAATTGATCTTAAATGTCATATGGTTGAATTGCATGCATTTTCTTACTTTTAAGTGTTTGACATCCTTCTTGAGATCATATTAATGCAAGTTCTTCATCTTCCTATTTTTGAGTTAAGTTCCTTATGATTTAACTCTAATCTCATGTTTATAACTGAGTGTTGCATTGTAGCTTTCTTCGGAGTGATTCATTTGTGAGAGGACAACTTTGGTGAGATTTGAAGTTGAACTTATGCTTTGTATGATTTTTGAAATTGTGTGAAAACTAAGATTGGAGAATTTGTTGCATTTGGCTATCACACTACTACACTTTGAGCATATTATGTTTTGAACTTTGCCGCTTTGTAAATAATGTCTAAAATTGAGTTTTTATTGTTAAAAACTTTTGAGTCATGTGCATGAGTCATTTCTCTTCAGAAAATGTTCGGAAAGATTGTTTTGAGTTCTTTTTATTTTTGTAATTGTCTTTTTTGTGTTTGTTTTTGTTTTGTTTTTGTTAATTAATGTACTTATGTTTGTTTTTGTTTTTGGTTTTGCTTAAGGACTAACAATCTTTTAAGTTTTCTAACCGCTTTGTTTTATAGAGTCAGTAAAACGTTTGTGGGTATTCGTATTGTTAAACCCTCAGGAGGCAAAACTCCTCCTCCTGGGGATGCCTAGAGGTTTAAAGGCTTGTTGCATATGCTCAATGCAATCGAGTTACCTACGAAAGTGGTCTAGCTAACTTCTTATTATTAATATTTTTTTATCTGTGTTTTCCTTTTTGTTTTGCTCGAGGACTAGCAAAATCTAGGTTTGGGGGTATTTGATCGGTTCATAATTGTATATTATTTCTTACCCTTCTAGCTTATGATTTGGTTATGTTTTTGAGTTAAACTTGTGCTTTTAATCCTTTTTGTGTTCATCTTTCAGTTAATTGAGCTTTAGGTAACAATGATGGCTTTGGAGAACATAATTCATGCAATTCAAGCATGTTAAGGCCTAATTTGGATGAATTGATGAAGAGCTTAAAAGACAAACTCATTTTGGCTACAGCCCCTGCCAGTCCAGTTCCGTAGGTCATATTGCAAGCCTTGTTTCAGCAACCTACACAGCTCGGATGAGGCCACATTCTTCATGAAAGTTGTTCCAATGGGTGTGTAATATAACATATCCAAAATTCAGCCTCATTGGATAAATACGGAGTCCGTTACCTAGCAAACACAGAGTCATGCTCATGATGGATTTTATCAGCGCGGAAAATGAGTTAGCAAATTGTTTCGGCCTTAACTTCTTCCTCCGACCTTGGATTGGGCCAATACTTGTGTGGTTGGATCAATGACATTCCGAACTTCAAAATAGACATCTTAAAGTCTTCATTTGATTCAGCCTAGCCCAAGTTGTAAGCCCTTGAAGTTGCTGGTCATGCTGACCTCAGCATGTGCTGGTTGGATGCTTGGTCATGGTGAGCTAGGCATGAGCTATCATTTCTGGTTGGAAGCTTGGTCATGGTGACATGAAGATGAGCTAGGGCTGCTGGTGGGATTTAGTGGTGAAGTGCATCATCCAATTCAAGATTTTCTAATACAAGTGCATCAACCATTGAAGATTTTCTAATACAAGTGCATCAACCATTTCAGATTTTATAATTCAAGTGTTGTATGCATTAGTCTTATTGAATTCAGATTTTCACTTCCCCTAGGCCTATAAATAGGGAAGTTCTCTAAGCTTGTAAACACACCCCAAGGGGGGAGCTCTCAAACACTTCTCTAGAGCTCCCTTCCCTTCTCTCCCTCAAATTCTCTTAGTTTCCTTTCAAGTTTTCAATTGTTGTAATAAAATGAGTTTGCTGAAATTTTCTTTAAGTCTTTCCAAGTTCTACTTTACTTTTCCTTATGTAAATTCTTTTCTTTAGTATTCAAGTTTAATTAGTTTCCAAGTTTCAGTTATGGTTTTTGTTCTTATTCATTATGCTTATAAGTTAATATGTTAGTTTGAATGATTGATCACCATTTAGGCTTGCATGTTAGCTATCTTGGTTTGAATTAAGAGTAGACACCATGCTTTAATTCGAATTGAACTATGAATAGGAAGAGTATGTATGGACATTCGACAACAGGGATTAGATACATGCTTGGTTGTTTAAATTGTTCTTCTATTCTTAATGGGTTCCTAATGCTTAGTTTTAGGTTAGACAACAAATGATCAAATTAGGGAATTAGGAACACAAGGTTAGAACCAGACACCATGGCCTAATCATACTTTAGCTAGAATCAATCCGTTAATCTAATTGAACTTGGGAACTTATTTGCTTGAGTTATTTCCTTTTTCTTGTTTTATTTATTTTCTTTTCCATTTCTGTTTTTTTGTAGGGAAATGAATTGGATCATTCAATCACCAATCCTCGTGGGATCGACCTCGCACTTACATATGCTATACTACCGAACGGTTCGTGCACTTGCGAGTATCACAAGTTGAGGATGCAATTGAACCCATTTTGGTGAAGCTGTATCTACACAACACAAACACCATGTTTAAATTCTACTTGGTTCTTTATTGTTCTTCTTGTTCTTAATGGGTTCGGAATTTGTGTTTAGACTAAACACCATAGCTAAATGCTTTTTCTGAATACTTGATTAAAACCACACACCATATGGATAATCATATTTGAGAAAGAACAAAGTCCATAAGCTAGTTTTGATTTACTTTGCTACTTATTACTTTGAAGCATGAAATTGGACGTGTGTTGATTTTCCTTTCCATTTTAGTTTTTAATCCTTTAATTATGTTTCAAGTTTTCTGTGTTGATTTTCCTTTGCATAAGCTAGTTTTGATTTACTTTGCTGCTTATTACTTTAAAAACATCTTCATCATCTTCATCCTCATCATCATGGCATGTCTCTATTCTCTCTTACTTGCAGAATCTGCAGCAGCTCCACATGGTCCTCATTTTTCTCTGCAGTGCTTCCACGTCCTGATTGGCACAGGAGAGCCGCTTCTGCAAGTCCGCCACCATAGCCTTCAAGGAAGCTACTTCCTCGCTCAGCGTGGCACATTCCCGTGTTCTCGCCTGCCCAAATTGGTAGCCGAGACCGCGTGGAGCACCGTTAAGTTGTGGGATGTTGTGTCGGATTCACTTGCACCAAAATGGATTCAGCTGCGTCCTCAACTTGTGATACTCGCAAGTGCACGAGCCGTTCGGTAGTATAGCATATGTAAGTGCGAGGTCGATCCCACGAGGATTGGTGATTAAATGATCCAATTCATTTTCCCTACACAAAACAGAAATGGAAAAGAAAATAAATAAAACAAGAAAAAAGAGAAATAACTCTAGAAAATAAGTTCCCAAGTTCAATTAGATTAACGGATTGATTCTAGCTAAATTAGTCTCGGCTACCAATTTGGGCATGCGATTACTGGCGAGGACACGGGAGTGTGCCGCGCTGAGCGAGGAAGTGGCTTCCTTGAAGGCTATGGTGGCGGACTTCCAGAAGCGGCTCTACAGTGCCAACCAGCATGTAGAAATGCTGCAAAAGAGAAATGAAGACCATGTAGAGCTGCTGCAGATTCTACAAGTAAGAGTAAATAGAGACAAGCCATGATGAAGATGAAGATGAAGAAGGTGAAGGAGAAGATGATGATGATGAATGATGATGAATGATGATGTTGTTTTTATTTTATTTTTTTATTTTTAATTAAACTTATGTACTTTTTTTTTCTTTGTTTGTAATGCAACGTTTGAAATGAAATAAAGATTTGTTTTTAACACTCAGAAATAAACTAACTAACCATACCACATAAATAAATACATAAACAAACTTAACAAAACAAAAACAAAAACAAAACAAAAATAAAGACTAAACAGAAAAGAAAATAAAAATAATAATTTTTTTTTTTAAACTTAATTTAAAAAAAAACACGAATATACAAGCAACTCACGGATGACCAGTTAAGGGCCTCAGAAAAAACACAGCCAGGGGATCCGGGAAGGTTGGAGGGGTCACAATGGTCCTACTTAAAACCCAAACTTCTTAGACACCGAAGGTGTCGCCTATAGAACTCCTAGACACTGGATTGACGGAAGTGCTCACTGGGGTTACCATAAGTTAGCTCATATGAAAAATCTTTTTTAAATTTTAAGATAAGAAACAAAAACAAATTAAGATAAAATGAAACAACAAACCATAAACGAAAATGAACTAAGTACTCTAAACAAATTCAAACAAACAACATAAATTGTTGTACTAAAAGAAACAAATCAAGAAACCAAAGAAAAACACAAACAGCACTTTCTATCACCTATTTATCACCCTTTTATCACCATTTGGACAGATTCGTTTCTCTGTTTTCCAGCTTTGACCTCTGTTCAGTTTGTAGACTATAACTTTCAAACCGTAAGTCCAAATTTTACGTTATTTATATGGTTGGATTCAGCACAGAAAAAAAAAAGAACTCAACGCAGACCAAAAGGCAAAAACAATTACGGAAATAAACAGAATTCAAAGAAGAAAAAGGATTGAAATGCTCCCCCTTGAAGCGATTAGGTTGAGCGTGGATGCACTTGGAGGTCGCGACTTCTCCTATTGCTCCACACTTCCCATTCATATGATTGAGGTTGCCATCTCTCTCCATTTTTATTAAGCTATCATAAATTGCTAAAACAAACACACAAACTTGAAATGGAATTAAAAGGATTTGGAAATAAAAACTAAAATGAAAAGGAAAATCAACACCATCCAATTCCATGCTTCAAAGCAACAAGCACCAATGGGTTGTGTAAGTTGGGACTTAAACCCAGTTCTCTTGCTTGTTAGGCAATTGTCCTATTCCGTTGGACTACAAACACAACTTGTCCATTAACGTCATTAACTTAAAAACAAGAACTTGTCTAGAAAACATGAAAATGAAAAATAAAAATAAAACAAGTAGGGAAAAGAAATAGAACCAAACTATGTTGCCAATCCCCGGCAACGGCGCCAAAACTTGTTGTGTCGGATTCACTTGCACCAAAATGGATTCAGCTGCATCCTCAACTTATGATACTCGCAAGTGCACGAGCCGTTCGGTAGTATAGCATATGTAAGTGCGAGGTCGATCCCACGAGGATTGGTGATTGAATGATCCAATTCATTTTCCCTACACAAAACAGAAATGAAAAAGAAAGAAAAATAAATAAAACAAGAAAGAAAGAAAAGAAATTAACTCAAGCAAATAAGTTCCCAAGTTCAATTAGATTAACAGATTGATTCTAGCTAAAGTATGATTAAGCCATGGTGTTTGGTCAAAACCTTGTGTTCCTAATTCCCTAATTTGATCATTTGTTGTCTAACCTAAAATTAAGCATTAGGAACCCATTAAGCATAGAAGAACAATTTAAACAACCAAGCATGTATCTAATCCCTGTTGTCGAATGTCCATACATACTCTTCCTATTCATAGTTCAATTCAAATTAAAGCATGTGTTGTTAATAATATGTTAACTCGCAATTGTACGGGGCAATTAGTAGTATAGCAAGACAAGTACGAGGTCGTACCCACGAAAACTGAGAAGTTCAAATTAGTTATGTACTTTAGATTACTGAATTCAAGAAGTTAGGAAGTTAAATCTAAAACAGAATTTAAAGTGAGATCAGTTTGAGACAGAAGCAAAAATGAAATTGGAAATTGAAGTGGAAGAGCTTGTGCTTGAAAGAAGAACTAAACAAACTGAAATTTCAAAGGAAGGCAACTAAACAAATGTAACAAAGTGTGATTTTGAAGGGCTGGAAAATGGATTTGGAGACTAGGGTATTCGATTCACCATAACAATTCAATTCTGGGTTATAAGGAGTCAAGTAACAAGTCTAATTCAGATTCAAAGATTGATTCTAGCTAAAGTATGATTAGGCCATAGTGTCTGGTCATAACCTTGTGTTCCTAATTCCCTAATTTGATCATTTGTTGTCTAACCTAAAATTAAGCATTAGGAACCCATTAAGCATAGAAGAACAATTTAAACAACCAAGCATGTATCTAATCCCTGTTGTCGAATGTCCATACATACTCTTCCTATTCATAGTTCAATTCGAATTAAAGCATGGTGTCTACTCTTAATTCAAACCAAGATAGTTAACAAACAAGTTCTAATGGTGATCAATCATTCAAACAAGCATGTTAACTTATAAGCATAATGAATAAGAACATGAATCATGAATCAAACTTGAAACTCCAAACTTCAAACTTATAAACCCAGAATATTCATGTTAGGTTACATCGAAGCCCTAGTTATGGATTTAGCTACTCATAACGGAAAGGAAACTAAAACAGAAATGGGAAAACATAATGAATGCAATAAGAGTAGAAAAACCCCTTTTCTGAAGGCTTCTTCAAGAGCTTCTCCACGTCTAGAAGGATGTATGAAGGATATGGAGGTGATTTGGGATGAGTTTGAATGAGTGGTGATGGTTGAGAGAGAGGAAATTCGTAGGAAATGGAGGGGAGGTTTTTTGGAGTTGTTTTGGTGATTTGAGGCTGTTTAGAGCTTTGGGTTGATTTCTGGAGTGTTTGGGAAAATGATGGAAGTGTTTGAGGGTAGATGGCTGAATTGTGGGGTTGTGAATCCCAGGATTTTGCTTGATCAAAGTGTTTGGAATGGAAGTGGTATTTATAGGGAGAGGGAAGTGTGAAATCAGAATTGAATATGGCTAATGGACTCAACACTTGCATTAGATAATCAGAAATGGTTACTCCACTAAATCCCACTAGCAGCCCTAGGTCATCCTCATGTCAGCATGACCAAGCTTCCATTCAGAAACCAAGAGCTCATCCTCATGTCAGCATGACCAAGCAAGCAATGAGCTCATCTTCCTTCAGCATGATGAACAACTTCTTGGGCTCACGGATTGGGCTTGGATCACACAAATGTCGACTTTAAGATATCCATTTTAAAGTTCAGAATGTCATTGATCCAACCACACAAGTATTGGCCCAATCCAAGCTCGGATGAAGACGATAAGTCCGAAATTAATTTGTAACTCAGTCTCCAGCTTTTACACATTATTTTCACCATTTTACTTCACATGCCTCAAGTGATACCTAGAGCTTAATGAACTGAATGACAAACACAAAAGAGGTTAAAAGCACAAGGTTAACTCAAAAACATAACTAAATCATAAGCTATAAGGGTATAAAATGATATACAATTGTGAACCGAACAAATACCCCCAGACCTAGATTTTGCTAGTCCTCGAGCAAAACAAAAACAAAACAAAAACAAGAAGTCAAGTAAACCACTTCCGCAGGTAACTCGATTGCATTGAGCATATGCAACAAGCCTTTAAACCTCTAGGCATCCCTAGTAGGAGGAGTTGTGTCTCCTGAGGGTTTAACAGATTACGATACCCACAAACGTTTTACCTGACTCTACAAAACAAAGAGGTTAGAAAAACAAAGTTTGAAATCAACTAATGAAAATGAAAGAAAACTTTAGTCATACCTCCAACACCATAGAGTTGCCAAGATAGGTGATCAATCAGTGTGTAAAGTGGAAGCTATAGCTCAAAGGCACACGGCTTCAAAGCAAGCATACTCAAACCTTGAATAGAGAACATGCTTCGAACTCTAATTCTCACAGATAACACTCAATCACTCAGAACCTATGGTTTAATTCTCTCAAGAAAGCATAAATGAGTGTAAGCAATAGAAGCACAAGTTTGGTTAGATCTCATGAAAGGAATCAAATACTAAGAATAGAGATACACACATACTTACAGCAACCATGAATACATCCTCAAAGATCACCTAGGTCTTTTACAAGGTTGTAATGAAAGGCTAAGGTTAGGGGAAATGGAAGAATTGGAAGGAAAAACAAGTAACTTAAGAACATACCAAGGTTGCATTCTTCTTTGATCTGCATGGTATCATTGGTTTAGAATGGCATGGCTGCAAACTTCATGGTATCACCTGGCACAGACTTTATTTTTCACACTTAGATCAAATCAAAACACTTTCTCTTTATCTTTCTTATTTGATGATTTGATTGCTTCTTCTTTAACTTCATTGCACAGATGCATACCAATTTTTATTTAGGTACATGGCAGCAACTTCCTTGCCTCAAACGTGATCTTGGCACACCTTGGTATATTTCTAAGCTAGGGTATGGCTGCAATGGTTAAATATCTCAGATTGAGATACAAAGGTAGGGAAAATGATGAGGGCGATAGAAGAAAAGGCTTTAACTGTTTGGCTTCAAGAGGGCTAATGGAACACACATATGGGTAGGGTGAAAAGAAAGCACATAGAATGTTTATACACACATAGCCTAGCATCACTTCAATGAGTTCATTCATGGGTGAGAGCAAGCACATGATATCTGCAAAAGAGAGAAATCATCCTTAGTATTCAATCAAAATGGAACAATGAGATCAATTAGAGTGAAATGAAGAAAATGAGTAGAGATGAGAAGTAGAAACACTTTAAACCCTCTCAAGAAAGCAATTAGGCTCGAAATGTCTCACTAGGGTAGTCTCCACTATTTTCCTTCAAGAATTTGAGCAGGGTACTTTAGTCACCAGAATTCTAAGAGCAATAGCTTTGTGAAGTGCAAAAATTCTGATATGAAAACCTCAATGGCAGCTCCATAGCATTGATTTTATGACATTCTAAAAAACAAATTAGTAACAAATAAACGAAAATTGAAAACACAAATGAATTAAAATTGAAATCCTTCCCCCCAGACCTGAATTGAACATTGTCCTCAATGTTAAAGCATAGAAAAGATGATTGAGAACATGTAAATGATAAAGGGAAAAGTTAAGAAGAAGTTATAGAGAAAAACTCCCCCTTGATGCGATTAGGTCGACCGCTAACAAACACCTTCTTCTTGAACACATGGGTTGCCTCCCAAGAAGCGCCTTAGTTAATGTCTTGGCAAGACATTATGCAATCAGCTTATGATGAGTTGGGGGGTTTCCTGATCAATCGTCTCAAGATAGTTCACCCAACTTTTTCTCTTCTTCCTTCTCTTCCTCTGTCTTTTCCTTTTCTTTTTCTTCAAGTGTGCAAGGGGTGTAACTTTGAACATGCCATTGGATGGTTCCAACTTCGTAGAGCATAGATCAAGGGGCTCAAGTGGTAACCCAGAAATTGGTGGAAATGGCTGGAACACTTCTAGGGCAGCTACCACTTCTTGGAACTTTGGTTCAACTTGTTCTTCCTCATTTTGTGAAATGACAACTTCTATAGCATTAGTGGACTGTTTCTGCAAACTCTTAGAAGAAACTTCATCGTTCACAACATCAATTGAAAAACAAGTATCAAGAGAGATAGAATGTTGAGATGGAGGATCAAACACTTTAAATTCAGCAGTTTCACCCAACACAGTCATGGAAAGGGTGCCATCTTTCATATTGATAATTGTATTTGTAGTGGCCATGAATGGTCGTCCTAAGAGAATAGGATCAACACGATCTCCATTTGGGTTGTCCTCCATATCCATCACTACAAAATCAACAGGCAGAATTAGTGTATTAACTTGAACTAGAATATCTTCTACAATACCTTTTGGATATTTGATAGAATGATCAGCTAGTTCAAGACGAATTGAAGTCTTCTTCATCCCTTCTAAACCAAGCTCTTGATAAACTGAATATGGCATTACATTGATGCCTGCTCCCAAGTCCAACATGGCTCTTCCAACCTTCTTGTCTCCAATGTTAATTGGAATGTCAAAACTGCCAGGATCTTTTGATTTCGGTGGAAGCTTTCTTTGCAACACAGCACTTACATTCATGTCGAGCTTTACTTCTTCATTTGGAGCAAAATTGAGCTTGTGAGTCTTCAAGTTCTTGATGAACTTTCCATATGCAGGAATCTGTTCAATAAGATCAAGCAAAGGCAAATTGATATTAACTTTACTCAAAATATCATAAATCTCTTTAAAAGCCTTATCTTGCTTTGCTTTCTTAAGACGGCCTGGAAATGGAATCGGTGGAACATATGGAGCGGGTGGCACGTATTTATCTTCTTGAAGATGTGATGGCACGAATTTGTCATCCCTTCTATGCAATTGGAATGGATTGGGTTCCTGAGAATCTGATTTGGCATTAGGAGCAGATTGAGAAGTTTTGGGCTGTTCTCCTTCCGAAGTTGTGATCTCCTCCTCTTCATCTTCATTTCCTACAACAACATCATTTGAAAAATTAGAATCAACATTATTATCAACTATCTTACCTGATCTGAGCACATGAATGGCCTTGACTTCATGGTTCTTTGGATTGATCTCAGTTTGGCTTGGCCATTTCCCAGGCTGTCTTTGAATTATTTCAGCAGCTAATTGGCCTAATTGGACTTCCAATTTGGAGATGGCAGCTTGTGTAGTTTGCTGAAAATTGGATTGGTTGATTGCCATCTGCTTCACTATATCTTCCAATGATGATGATGATTGTTGTGGCTTTTGGAATGAAGGGGGATTGGCTTGATTTTGAGTATTCCTCCATGAAAAGTTTGGATGATTCCTCCAACCTGGATTATAACTTTGAGAGTATGGATCATTTCTTGGACCTTGGTTGTAGGAATTTACCACCTTAGCTTCCTCTTGCACAAATTCTGGATATCCAGCCCCAAGTGGACAAGCTATGGTAGCATGGTCATGAGTTTCGCAGATGCTACACACTTCCTTCGGAGGGTTTCTTGAGTTCAATGCAAGAAGAGCATCTAGCTTTTGTTCCAGTTTTGAAATCTGCACACTAGAAGAGTCATTAAAACCACTAACAACACGTTTACCTCTTGTATCCGTATGTTGGGTCTCCATTGCTATCTCCTCAAAGAGTTCATACGTTTCTTCCGGAGTCTTGGTCTTATAAGAACCACCTGCAAAATTTGTGACAATATTATGACTAGAAGGGGTTAGTCCTTTATAAAACATACGCATTTGAAGCTTCAATGGAATCCCATGATGAGGACATTGATTGAGCAGCCCATTGAATCTCTCCCATGCTTCACAAAATGATTCATCGTCTTGCTGTGCAAATAACAAAATCTTGTCCCTAAGCATGTCGGTCTTTTGCGTGGAGAAGTATTTTTCCAAGAACTTCTTTTGAATGGCACCCCATGTAGTGAGTGAACCAGGCTTCAAAGAATTCAACCAATACTTCGCCTTATCCTTCAAAGTGTATGGAAACACTCTCATTCGAAGTTGATCTTCTGTCACTCCTGTCAAGGGAAAAGAGCTAACAACATTAAAAATATCCTTTATATGAGTTAATGGATCTTCATTAGGTAAACCATAAAAGGAAGGTAACATATTAAGATGAGAAGATTTAAGCTCATAGTTTCGAGCTACAGTGGGCAGCAAGATGCTTGAAGGAGATGTTGGAATTGTTGGGATATCAAGGTCTCCCATGAACTCATTGGCAGCCATCTCTTCTTCTTGTTCTTGGTTCTGAACTTGCTTCCGAATTTGAGGGTGAAGAACCAGGAAGTTCAGTGTGGAGAGCAAGACTTGAAAATGTGGCAAGAGCTTGCTCTTTTGCAGTTGACAACTCTCTTTCTAGACGATTCTGAACTTCAGAGATCACTCGGTTGGGTTGCAACGATGGTCCTCGTTCAAAGATCTGGAACGTTGAAACGAAGACCTCACTTGTTCAAGTAATGGTCTGTTAGACATAAACTACATGAAACAGAAAATTAGATTGATTAGAAACACTAAAAAGAAAAGGGTAACCTTGGGCACATAACCAGGGAAGAACTTTCGTTCAGTCCCCGGCAACGGCGCCAAAATTTGTTGTTAATAATATGTTAACTCGCAATTGTACGGGGCAATTAGTAGTATAGCAAGACAAGTACGAGGTCGTACCCACGAAGACTGAGAAGTTCAAATTAGTTATGTACTTTAGATTACCGAATTCAAGAAGTTAGGAAGTTAAATCTAAAACAGAATTTAAAGTGAGATTAGTTTGAGACAGAAAGCAAAAATGAAATTGGAAATTGAAGTGGAAGAGCTTGTGCTTGAAAGAAGAACTAAACAAACTGAAATTTCAAAGGAAGGCAACTAAACAAATGTAACAAAGTGTGATTTTGAAGGGCTGGAAAATGGATTTGGAGACTAGGGTATTCGATTCACCATAACAATTCAATTCTGGGTTATAAGGAGTCAAGTAACAACTCTAATTCAGATTCAAAGATTGATTCTAGCTAAAGTATGATTAGGCCATGGTGTCTGGTCATAACCTTGTGTTCCTAATTCCCTAATTTGATCATTTGTTGTCTAACCTAAAATTAAGCATTAGGAACCCATTAAGCATAGAAGAACAATTTAAACAACCAAGCATGTATCTAATCCCTGTTGTCGAATGTCCATACATACTCTTCCTATTCATAGTTCAATTCGAATTAAAGCATGGTGTCTACTCTTAATTCAAACCAAGATAGTTAACAAACAAGTTCTAATGGTGATCAATCATTCAAACAAGCATGTTAACTTATAAGCATAATGAATAAGAACATGAATCATGAATCAAACTTCAAACTCCAAACTTCAAACTTATAAACCCAGAATATTCATGTTAGGTTACATCGAAGCCCTAGTTATGGATTTAGCTACTCATAACGGAAAGGAAACTAAAACAGAAATGGGAAAACATAATGAATGCAATAAGAGTAGAAAAACCCCTTTTCTGAAGTTCTTGTGGTGTCCAAGGCTTCTTCAAAAGCTTCTCCACGTCTAGAAGGATGTATGAAGGATATGGAGGTGATTTGGGATGAGTTTGAGTGAGTGGTGATGGTTGAGAGAGAGGAAATTCGTAGGAAATGGAGGGGAGGTTTTTTGGAGTTGTTTTGGTGATTTGAGGCTGTTTAGAGCTTTGGGTTGATTTCTGGAGTGTTTGGGAAAATGATGGAAGTGTTTGAGGGTAGATGGCTGAATTGTGGGGTTGTGAATCCCAGGATTTTGCTTGATCAAAGTGTTTGGAATGGAAGTGGTATTTATAGGGAGAGGGAAGTGTGAAATCAGAATTGAATATGGCTAATGGACTCAACACTTGCATTAGATAATCAGAAATGGTTACTCCACTAAATCCCACTAGCATCCCTAGGTCATCCTCATGTCAGCATGACCAAGCTTCCATTCAGAAACCAAGAGCTCATCCTCATGTCAGCATGACCAAGCAAGCAATGAGCTCATCTTCCTGTCAGCATGATGAACAACTTCTTGGGCTCACGGATTGGGCTTGGATCACACAAATGTCGACTTTAAGATATCCATTTTAAAGTTCAGAATGTCATTGATCCAACCACACAAGTATTGGCCCAATCCAAGCTCGGATGAAGACGATAAGTCCAAAATTAATTTGTAACTCAGTCTCCAGCTTTTACACATTATTTTCACCATTTTACTTCACATGCCTCAAGTGATACCTAGAGCTTAATGAACTGAATGACAAACACAAAAGAGGTTAAAAGCACAAGGTTAACTCAAAAACATAACTAAATCATAAGCTATAAGGGTATAAAATGATATACAATTGTGAACCGAACAGCATGTTGTATACTCTTAATTCAAACCAAGTTTCAATTATGGTTTTTGTTCTTATTCATTATGCTTATAAGTTAATATGCTAGTTTGAATGATTGATCACCATTTAGGTTTGCATGTTAGCTATCTTGGTTTGAATTAAGAGTATACACCATGCTTTAATTTGAATTGAACTATGAATAGGAAGAGTATGTATGGACATTCAACAACAGGGATTAGATACATGCTTGGTTGTTTAAATTGTTCTTCTATGCTTAATGGGTTCCTAATGCTTAATTTTAGGTTAGACAACAAATGATCAAATTAGGGAATTAGGAACACAAGGTTTTGACCAAACACCATGGCTTAATCATACTTTAGCTAGAATCAATCTGTTAATCTAATTGAACTTGGGAACTTATTTGCTTGAGTTAATTTCTTTTCTTTCTTTCTTGTTTTATTTATTTTTCTTTCTTTTTCATTTCTGCTTTGTGTAGGGAAAATGAATTGGATCATTCAATCACCAATCCTCGTGGGATCGAACTCGCACTTACATATGCTATACTACCGAACGGCTCGTGCACTTGCGAGTATCATAAGTTGAGGATGCAGCTGAATCCATTTTGGTGCAAGTGAATCCGACACAACATCCACCCTAATTGTTCTAATCATGTTATGGCAGCAAGTAAACAAATTGATTCACTCATGAAGATGCTCACAAATAAGTCCATGGTGTTTAGATCAAATTACATGAACATCGCAAGGACCCCAAGAATCTTGTTTACATTAGGAGACCTAGAAACCAAATCACATAAGTTGCTAATGTATGGAATGAAGATGATCCCCAAACCTTCCCAACAAGAGCAAAATGCATAAAACCTTAGGTGATCAATCAAATGATGCAAAAACAGCTCCATTAAAACAGTGAAGAAGAATTCATGAATGAGATCAAACTTTATAAACTCAAACCATGATACAAGACTAGCAAGATGTTTATTAAAACTAATAACAGAAAAACAAAGTAAAACAAAGGAAATACAAGAAGAAAATAAAACACAAAGGGAGGAGAAGAAGATAAGGACAGCATGCTAGAGATGGAAAAGATTCATCTCCAACAAGCCCAGGAGGCCAAAGCCTCCCAGCTGCTGCCTTCTCCCTTTTCTCCCTTTGTGACTCTCAACTTTCCCTCTCTTTGTGTACAATGGAAGTGTAAATGATGGATCTCAGGATATGAGTTGAATGTGGAATGGAAGTGGTATTTATAGGGAGAGGGGAGTGGGAAATCTGAATTGAATATGGCAATGACCTAACACACTTGCATTAGATAATCAGAAATGGTTACTCCACTAAATCCCACTAGTAGCCCTAGCTCATCCTCATGTCAGCATGACCAAGCTTCCATTCAGAAACCAATAGCTCATGCCTAGCTCATCATGACCAAGCATGCAATGAGCTCATCTTCCCGTCAGCATGATGTGTATTTCCATGGGCTCACGAATTGGGTTGGGCTGAATCAAATGATGACTTTAAGATGTCCATTTTGAAGTTCAGAATGTCATTGATCCAACCACACAAGTATTGGCCCAATCCAAGTTCGGATGAAGAAGATAAGTCCGAAATGAACTTCTAACTCAGGCTCCAGTTTTTGCACGTTTGCACCATTTTGCTTCAAATGCCTCAAGTGTATTCCTCTCATGCCAATCAGCCCTTAATATGCATGGATTTCATGAATTATGCTATTTTGCTCTCTTGGCCTACAAAACACACAAAGAAAGGCAAATAACTTAGAAATCTAAGAAACTAAACAAAATGAGTAAGTAAATTGGGCATGTATATGTATGAAAATGTGAGCTTAACACACCCCCAAACTTAGATTTTGCTAGTCCTCGAGCAAAACAAAAGGAAAACGAAGAAAAACAAAACAAAATAAGAAGTTAACTAGACCACTTTCGTAGGTAACTCGATTGCATTGAGCGTATGCAACAAGCCTTTAAACCTCTAGGCATCCCTAGTAGGAGGAGTTGTGTCTCCTGAGGGTTTAACAGATATTTATACCCACAAACGTTTTACTGACTCTACAAAACAAAATGGTTAGAAAACTTAATAGATTTGTTAGTCCTTAAGCAAAACAAAAAAACAAAAACAAAAACGTTAACCTTCCAACCGAACAGAAATTTTCAACTTCATAGACATGGCTCAACAAGGAACAAAACAAGCACTAAGGAAGTTCTAAACATTATTCAAGTGCTACCACAATCTCACAAAAATCATGCTCAAGGTGTGTGTGTGAAATAGCCATGAAGATACAACTCATGCTTCTCAAACAACGATATGAAATCCTGCAAGAATGAACACAAGTTTGCCAAGCTAAACCAAAATCAATAGGACTTTACTCATGGATGTAATGCAATGGTTAGAAAAGGAATGGATAATGAAACACAAAGTCTAACGAACAAAGTAGAGCATATCATGTAAACAAGATCATTGACATTTGAAATGTAAGGCACATAAATTGAAGAGCTCACAACACCATATTTTGCAATTGAATCACTTCACAATTTGAATTTGACATTTACACACTTTGTATAATATTTGGCCCAATTTTGTGGCTCTTCACCCTAGATCACCTTGATTTCTCCTTATATCACCCTAGGGTCGTGACTACATTGGCCACACTTCATTTCTCTTTTTCTTTTGATTTTTTTTTTAGCTCATTTATTGCCTTGAATACATTACAATCTCAAATACAATCATACTCTACATGTCCCCTAGATGGTAGGATGTTTAATGGATGATAAGGTGATAGAAAGAAATGGCTAAGTGTTTGGGCACAAAATGGTTTACAATGGAATATGTATTGTAGGGGTTGATGGAGGAAAAAGAAAAAGGCTTAACAAAGATGGCCTAAATCATATCTTAGTTATAAACTTGACATTCCAGTAAATCACAAAAGCAAAAATGCATACAATTGGGTAAGACATGCAAGAGTTGTATAATCATGGCTAAAGTGCATAGAAAGCTCAAGCATAATTATGTGAGACCTAGCTAGCAAAAGAATAAGATTCAGACCTAACACAATGCTTATCAAATTCCTAAGAGCCATATTAGAAGTTAGACTCAAGATTTATCATTGGTATGGGAAGGAAAACTGAAAATGACTCAAAGAAAAAGAAACGGAAAAGAAAAACGTGAGGTTTCAAATTGCTGTTTTGCTCAATTTCAACATATAATTTGTTTTGACATGTAACTTTCACACCACTTGGTAAAATTTAACGTTCTTTATGCCGTTGGATTCAGGATGAAAAAATGAAGAACACCACGCGGACCAAACTTTCAAAACAGTAGTAGACAAAAACAAAATTGTAGCAATGAAGAAGCCTACGTTTTCAGACACAAACACAAAAACTAAAAAAAAAACTTTCCTCACCCCCAAACTTAAATGAAGCATTATCCTCAATGTTTGAATCCATGAAAAGCATGCAATGCACAAGAAATCCAGGGTAAAGGAATGAAATGAAGGAAATAAAAGAAAGAGAGTTTAGAACTTCCCCTTGAAGACAATGAGAGGGTAATGCACATAGTATGGCAGCACATGTTCTTCTTTGAGTATTTGGGTCAGCTGCTCATCATGTTTCTCCCACATCAAGGAAAAGAAAACCCTAACAAAAACAAAACAGAAAATGAGACACAACTAAGAATGAGTAGCAGTTATTATACAAATGAAAGAGATATGATTGGAATGCTTCCCTTTGAAGTGATAGCTGGAGCGTGGTTGGCCATAGCAGCTAGAGGTCGACTTCTCCGCTACTCCATACTCCATGTTTCTATGGATTGGGTTGTCTCCTCTCTCTCCCTTTTTCTTATTGAGCTACTTCAGAAATGCTTAAAAGAAAGACAAGGAAACTTGAAACAGAATTTCAGATTTGTTTGATTAGGAAACCATAACTTAAATGAAAAGGATAAACTAAACTAAAACATCAAGATTAGGGATTCAACTTCACCACAAACATCTAATTCCATGCTTCAAAGTAACAAGCATCAAAGTAAATCAAACTAGCTTATGGAGTTCGTTCTTTCTCAAATATGATTATCCATATGGTGTGTGGTTTTAATCAAGTATTCAGAAAAAGCATTTAGCTATGGTGTTTAGTCTAAACACAAATTCCAAACCCATTAAGAACAAGAAGAACAATAAAGAACCAAGTAGAATTTAAACATGGTGTTTGTCTTCAATATCTACCCATCCATTCACTAATCAGTCCAAGAGTCATATGGTGTTTATGTAAACTTGGACAAGATATTTAATTAAGAACAAGTGAATGAAACCAAAAACTAGAAATAATCAACATGCTACTTGAACCCTTTCTTTGGTGTTGTGTAAGCTGGGACTCAAACCCAGTTCTCTTGCTTGTCAGGCAATTGTCCTTGTCCGTTGGACTACAAACACAACTTATCAATTAACCTCATTAACTTTAAAACATGAAACTGTCCAGTTATATTAAAAAAAATAAAGTAGGAAAACCAAATAGAATCAAGCAATGTTACCAATCCCCGGCAACGGCGCCAAAAACTTGTTGCGTAGATTCAGCTGCACCAAAATGGATTCAGCTGCATCCTCAACTTGTGATACTCGCAAGTGCACGACCCGTTGGTAGTTTAGCATATGTAAGTGCGAGGTCGATTCCACAGGGATTGGTGATTGAATGACCCAACTCAGTTTTTCTAACAACACAAAAAATGAAGACAAAAGAAACAAAACAAGAAGAAAGAAAGTAACTAGGACAAGATGGTGTTGTTTTAGAATCCACCCTAATTGTTCTAATCATGTTATGGCAGCAAGTAAACAAATTGATTCACTCATGAAGATGCTCACAAATAAGTCCATGGTGTTTAGATGAAATTACATGAACATCACAAGGACCCCAAGTATGGTGTTTACATTAGGGGACCTAGAAACCAAATCACATAAGTTGCTAATGGATGGAATGAAGATGATCCCCAAACCTTCCCAACAAGAGCAAAATGCATAAAACCTTAGGTGATAAATCAAAGGTTGCAAAAACAGCTCCATTAAAACGGTGAAGAAGAATTCATGAATGAAATCAAACTTTATAAACTCAAACCATGATACAAGACTAGCAAGATGTTTATTAAAACTAATAACAGAAAAACAAAGTAAAACAAAGGAAATACAAGAAGAAAATAAAAGACAAAGGGAGGAGAAGAAGATAAGGACAACATGCTAGAGATGGAAAAGATTCATCTTCATGGCTGCCAGGAGGCCAAAGCCTCCCAGCTACTGCCTTCTCCCTTCTCTCCCTTTGTGACTCTCAACTTTCCCTCTCTTTGTGTACAATGGAAGTGTAAATGATGGATCTCAGGATATGAGTTGAATGTGGAATGGAAGTGGTATTTATAGGGAGAGGGGAGTGGGAAATCTGAATTGAATATGGCAATGACCTAACACACTTGCATTAGATAATCAGAAATGGTTACTCCACTAAATCCCACTAGCAGCCCTAGCTCATCCTCATGTCAGCATGACCAAGCTTCCATTCAGAAACCAATAGCTCATGCCTAGCTCATCATGACCAAGCATGCAATGAGCTCATCTTCTTGTCAGCATGATGTGTATTTCCATGGGCTCACGAATTGGGTTGGGCTGAATCAAATGATGACTTTAAGATGTCCATTTTGAAGTTCAGAATGTCATTGATCCAACCACACAAGTATGGGCCCGATCCAAGTTCGGATGAAGAAGATAAGTCCGAAATGAACTTCTAACTCAGGCTCCTAGTTTTTGCACGTTTGCACCATTTTGCTTCAAATGCCTCAAGTGTATTCCTCTCACGCCAATCAGCCCTTAATATGCATGGATTTCATGAATTATGCTCTTTTGCTCTCTTGGCCTACAAAACACACAAAGAAAGGCAAATAACTTAGAAATTTAAGAAACTAAACAAAATTAGTAAGTAAATTGGGCATGTATATGTATGAAAATGTGAGCTTAACATTTTTGCGTTTGTGTTTTTCCCCTTCTTTTTCTTTCTTATAGATGTAGTCTTTGAAAAACCTAGCCAGTGCAGCGTCCTAGCATTTTCTAAATCCAGTATTCCTCGAGTCCCACAACCTTCTCACTTTCCAACCGTACCCAACTCATTTATCTCGACATGTCTTTTCTGAACGGACGCGTTCAGGAAAGTCTTTGCGCCTTTCCATGAGCCCGTAATTTCTGCTTGTGAAATCTGCGGCGCTTCTATGCGTCGACGCGTGGCTCCTGCTTTCTGCCGTTGACTATCCATGAGACGACATCAGGGACCACATTCCCTATTTTTAGAAATCCCGCTTTACGCTCATAATTCACGTTTTATCTTTAAAAAAAAATTAAAATTAAAATGTGTGGGCTTCAGATTTCATTTTGGATCGGTTTTTCATCTTGTTTGGGTTTCATGGTGGGTTAATTTCATTGTGGGCTTTGGGCTTCAAAATTATTTTTGGGTTTCAGAATTGTGTGATTAGGGTTTAGTGTTTCATTTTATGTTTGTTTGTTTGTTTGTTTTGTATTTATTGATTTTATTTTATTTTTGTGTGTTTTGTAATTTTTATTTGCTTTAATACCTTTCATCTGTTGTTATGATATTGTTTGTGGCTAATTTTTAAACATTGAGGACAATGTTCATTTCTAGGTTTGGGGGTATTGGAGTTTAGCATATAAATTTGGTTTTTCCTTAATTTAATATTTTTTATTTGCTTGTTTTTATTTTTATTTTATTTTGTTTGAGTCTTGCTTTTATTTTTAATTTTATTTTATTCACTTTCCGAACACTTATGATGAGATAGTGATAAATGTTTACATGACTTAAATAAAAATTGGATTTCATTTTATTTTAGTGTTTTTTTTCTTTATTAAATTTTTTAAATAAATAAAATTGGCATTGTTCTATCATGATATGCTTGAAACCTTCTTTACACTTTCCATCTGTTTCATAATTTTCCAATTAAAGGATTTGCATGATCTAAAGAATTGTATGAAGCATAAATTAGACTTATATAACCAACGATATAAAGTGAGCTTTTGAGCCTTGTCCTTCAATTCATGAGTGTTATACATGTACTCTTATTTTCTTGTCATCAAAGTTGTTGTTTGATCTCATTATTCATTGATTTGGTTGAACACTTAAAAGTCATTCATTCTTGTGCAATTTGATTTCATGACATTTAAAGAAATGATATTAAGGTCTTCTTTGGATCGTTTGTGCCTTTCAAGCTAACCTTATGCATGCTTAAGCATGATTTTCCATTGTTAACCATTTTGAGCCTACATGTAAACCTTTTCTTTCATTTACCAATTATATTTCCTCGCCTTGGCCCGAAAAACAAATATTTACCTTTGTAAGGAACTCATGAGCTTTAATTGGGATGTGTTTTTCATACTAAGTTTGGGAAGAGGTGTTACATTTCGAAAAATAAAAATAAAAAAAATCACACAATTGGTGAAAGAAAAATTAAGTGGTGGTTGGTAGAAATTTCATTTTTGGGCCTTCAAAATAATTGGTGTTTGTTCAATTAAAGGAAAGGAGTATGAATCAATGTAAATGAAGGTATAAGGAGTTTTGATAATGTAAAAGAAAAAATCTAATCGTGATGATTCGAAGTCTTGAAAACAATTCTTTTATGCTCTTACATTGCGAGTTCCTTGGACTTTGTATTATCCATACCTTTCATTTCTTACTCACCTTACACCCTTGGCCCAATTACAACCTTTACTAAAGACCTAAATTGATCTTAAATGTCATGTGGTTGAATTGCATCCATTTTCTTACTTTTAAGTGTTTGGCATCCCTCTTGAGATCATATTAATGCAAGTTCTTCATCTTTCTATTTCGAGTTAAGTCCTTATGGTTTAACTCCATTCTCATGTTTATAACTGAGTGTTGCATTATAACCCTCTTCTGAGTGATTCATTTGTGAGAGGACAACTTTGGTGAGATTTGAAGTTGAACTTGTGCTTTGTATGATTTTCGAAATTGTGTGAAAACTAAGATTGGGAAATTTGTTGCATTTGGCTATCACACTACCACACTTTGAGCATATTGCGTTTAGAACTTTGTCGCTTTGTAAATAATGTCTAAAAATTGAGCTTTTAAGTCATGTGCATGAGTCATTTCTCTTCAGAAAATGTTCGGAAAGATTGTTTTGAGTTCTTTTTATTTTTGTAATTGTTTTTTTTTTGTTTTGTTTCCGTTTTTGATTTTGTTAATGTAATTATGTTTGTTTTTGTTTTTGGTTTTGGTTTTGCTTAAAGACTAACAATCTTTTAAGTTTTCTAACCATTTTGTTTTGTAGAGTTAGAAAAACGTTTGTGGGTATTTTATTGTTAAACCCTCAGGAGACACAACTCCTCCTACTAGGGATGCCTAGAGGTTTAAAGGCTTGTTGCATATGCTAAATGCAATCGAGTCACCTACGAAATTGGTCTAGTTAACTTCTTGTTTTTTTTTTTTATCTGTGTTTTCCTTTTTGTTTTGCTCGAGGACTAGCAAAATCTAGGTTTGGGGGTATTTGATCGGTTCATAATTGTGTATTATTTCTTACCCTTCTAGCTTATGGTTTGGTTATGTTTTTGAGTTAAACTTGTGCTTTTAATCCTTTTTGTGTTTATCTTTCAGTTAATTGAGCTTTAGGTAACAATGATGGCTTTGGAGAGCATAATTCATGCAATTCAAGCATGTTAAGGCCTGATTTGGATGAAGGGAAGAAGAGCTTAAAGACAAATTCATTATGGCTACAGCCCCCTGCCAGTCCAGTTCCGTAGGTCATATTGCAAGCTTTGTTTAAGCAACCTACACAGCTCGAATGAGGCAGAATTCTTCGTGAAAGGTGTTCCAATGGGTGTGTACTATAACATATCCAAAATTCAGCCCCATTGGATAAATCTGGAGTCCGTTACCTAGCAAATACGGAACCATGCTCAGGATGGATCTTATCAGCGCAAAAATTGAGTTAGCAATTTGTTTCGGCCTTAACTTCTTCCTCCGACCTTGGATTGGCCCAAATAACATATGGCTGGAAAGAAGACATTCTGAACTTCAATTTTGAGTGCTTAAAGTCCTAATTTGATTAAGAGAAGCCCAAGTTGTAAGCCCTTGAAGTTGCTGGTCATGCTGACCTCAACATGTGCTGGTTGGATGCTTGGTCATGGTGAGCTAGGCATGAGCTATCATTTCTGGTTGGAAGCTTGGTCATGGTGACATGAAGATGAGCTAGGGCTGCTGGTGGGATTTAGTGGCAAAGTGCATCAACCATTTCAGATTTTATAAAACAAGTGTTGTATGCATTAGCCATATTGAATTCAGATTTTCACTTCCTCTAGGCCTATAAATAGGGAAGTTCTCTAAGCTTGTAAACACACCCCAAGGGGGGGAGCTCTCAAGCACCTCTCTAGAGCTCCCTTCCCTTCTCTCCCTCAAATTCTCTTAGTTTCCCTTTGTAGTTCTCAATTGTTGTAATAAGATCATTCTAGTAAATTTTCTTTGTACTAAATCTCAAACACGTTTCCTTTCTCTTCTTCTAAATTCTTCAAACACTCTCATCTCCAAACACTTCCCAAACACTTCTCCCATTCCTTCATTGTTCGGTTCACAATTGTATATCATTTTATACCCTTATAGCTTATGATTTAGTTATGTTTTTGAGTTAACCTTGTGCTTTTAACCTCTTTTGTGTTTGTCATTCAGTTCATTAAGCTCTAGGTATCACTTGAGGCATGTGAAGTAAAATGGTGAAAATAATGTGTAAAAGCTGGAGACTGAGTTACAAATTCATTTCGGACTTATAGTCTTCATCCGAGCTTGGATTGGGCCAATACTTGGGTGGATGGATCAATGACATTCTGAACTTCAAAATGGACATCTTAAAGTCGACATTTGTGTGATCCAAGCCCAATCCGTGAGCCCAAGAAGTTGTTCATCATGCTGACATGAAGATGAGCTCATTGCTTGCTTGGTCATGCTGACATGAGGATGAGCTCTTGGTTTCTGAATGGAAGCTTGGTCATGCTGACATGAGGATGACCTAGGGCTGCTAGTGGGATTTAGTGGAGTAACCATTTCTGATTATCTAATGCAAGTGTTGAGTCCATTAGCCATATTCAATTCTGATTTCACACCTCCATTCCCCTATAAATACCACTTCCATTCCAAACACTTGGATCAAGCAAAATCCTGGGATTCACAACACCACAATTCAGCCATCTACCCTCAAACACTTCCATCATTTTCCCAAACACTCCAGAAATCAACCCAAAGCTCTAAACAGCCTCAAATCACCAAAACAACTCCAGAAAACCTCCCCTCCATTTCCTACGAATCTCCTCTCTCTCAACCATCACCACTCACTCAAACTCATCCCAAATCACCTCCAAATCCTTCATACATCCTTCTAGACGTGGAGAAGCTCTTGAAGAAGTACTGGACACCACAAGATCTTCAGAAAAGGGTTTTTCTACTCTTATTGCATTCATTATGTTTTCCCATTTCTGTTTTAGTTTCCTTTCCGTTATGAGTAGCTAAATCCATAACTAGGGCTTCGATGTAACATAACATGAATATTCTGGGTTTATAAGTTTGAAGTTTGGAGTTTCAAGTTTGATTCATGATTCATGTTCTTATTCATTATGCTTATAAGTTAACATGCTTGTTTGAATGATTGATCACCATTAGAACTTATTTGTTAACTATCTTGGTTTGAATTAAGAGTAGACACCATGCTTTAATTCGAATTGAACTATGAATAGGAAGAGTATGTATGGACATTCGACAACAGGGATTAGATACATGCTTGGTTGTTTAAATTGTTCTTCTATGCTTAATGGGTTCCTAATGCTTAATTTTAGGTTAGACAACAAATGATCAAATTAGGGAATTAGGAACACAAGGTTAGGACCAGACACCATGGCCTAATCATACTATAGCTAGAATCAATCTTTGAATCTGAATTAGACTTGTTACTTGACTCCTTATAACCCAGAATTGAATTGTTATGGTGAATCGAATGCCCTAGTCTCCAAATCCATTTTCCAGCCCTTCAAAATCACTCTTTATTACACTTGTTTATTTGTTTTCATTTGCAATTTCAGTTTGCTCACTTCCTTTCACAATCACAATCACTCTCACTTTAATTTCTGTTTTAGACTTAACTTCCTAACTTCTTGAATTCGGTAATCTACGTACATAACTAATTTGAACTTCTCAGTCTTCGTGGGTACGACCTCGTACTTGTCTTGCTATACTACTAATTGCCCCGTACAATTGCGAGTTAACATATTATTAACAACAAATTTTGGCGCCGTTGCCGGGGGAAGAACGAAAGTTCTTCCCTGGTTATGTGCCCAAGGTTACCCTTTTCTTTTTAGTGTTTCTAATCAATCTAATTTTCTGTTTCATGTAGTTTATGTCTAACAGACCATTACTTGAACAAGTGAGGTCTTCGTTTCAACGTTCAGGATCTTTGAACGCAGGACCATCGTTGCAACCCAACCGAGTGATCTCTGAAGTTCAGAATCGTCTAGAAAGAGAGTTGTCAACTGCAAAAGAGCAAGCTCTTGCCACATTTTCAAGTCTTGCTCTCCACACTGAACTTCCTGGTTCTTCACCCTCAAATTCGGAAGCAAGTTCAGACCAAGAACAAGAAGAAGAGATGGCTGCCAATGAGTTCATGGGAGACCTTGATATCCCAACAATTCCAACATCTCCTTCAAGCATCTTGCTGCCCACTGTAGCTCGAAACTATGAGCTTAAATCTTCTCATCTTAATATGTTACCTTCCTTTTATGGTTTACCTAATGAAGATCCATTAACTCATATAAAGGATATTTTTAATGTTGTTCGCTCTTTTCCCTTGACAGGAGTGACAGAAGATCAACTTCGAATGAGAGTGTTTCCATACACTTTGAAGGATAAGGCGAAATATTGGTTGAATTCTTTGAAGCCGGGATCACTCACTACATGGGCTGCCATTCAAAAGAAGTTCTTGGAGAAATACTTCTCCACGCAAAAGACCGACATGCTTAGGGATAAGATCTTGTTATTTGCACAGCAAGATGATGAGTCGTTTTGTGAAGCATGGGAGAGGTTCAATGGGCTGCTCAATCAATGTCCTCATCATGGGATTCCATTGAAGCTTCAAATGCGTATGTTTTATAAAGGACTAACCCCTTCTAGTCATAATATTGTCACAAATTTTGCAGGTGGTTCTTATAAAACCAAAACTCCAGAAGAAAGGTACGAACTCTTTGAGGAAATAGCAATGAAGACCCAACATACGGATACGAGAGGTAAGCGTGTTGTTAGTGGTTCTAATGATGCTTCTAGTGTGCAGATTTCAAAACTTGAACAAAAGCTAGATGCTCTTCTTGCATTGAACTCAAGAAACCCTCCTAAGGAAGTGTGTAGCATTTGTGAAGCTCATGACCATGCTACCATAGCTTGTCCACTTGGGGCTGCATATCCAGAATTTGTGCAAGAGGAAGCTAAGGTGGTAAATTCCTACAACCAAGGTCCAAGAAATGATCCATACTCTCAAAGTTATAATCCAGGTTGGAGGAATCATCCAAACTTTTCATGGAGGAATACCCAGAATCAAGCCAATCCCCCTTCATTTCAAAGGCCACAACAATCATCATCATCATTGGAAGATATAGTGAAGCAGATGACAATCAATCAATCCAATTTTCAGCAAACTACACAAGCTGCCATCTCCAGATTGGAAGTTCAAATAGGCCAAATAGTTGCTGAGATAAACCAAAGAGAACCTGGGAAATGGCCAAGCCAAACTGAGATCAATCCAAAGAATCATGAAGTCAAGGCCATTCATGTGCTCAGATCAGGTAAGATAGTTGATAATAATGTTGATTCTAATTTTTCAAATGATGTTGTTGTAGGAAATGAAGATGAAGAAGAGGAGATCACAACTTTGGAAGGAGAACAACCCAAAACATCCCAATCTGCTCCTAAGGCCAAATCAGATTCTAGGAATCGAAACAATTCCAATTGCATAAAAGGGATGACAAATTTGTGCCACCACATCCTCAAGAAGATAGATACGTGCCACCTGTTGTGTCGGATTCACTTGCACCAAAATGGATTCAGCTGCATCCTCAACTTATGATACTCGCAAGTGCACGAGCCGTTCGGTAGTATAGCATATGTAAGTGCGAGGTCGATCCCACGAGGATTGGTGATTGAATGATCCAATTCATTTTCCCTACACAAAACAGAAATGAAAAAGAAAGAAAAATAAATAAAACAAGAAAGAAAGAAAAGAAATAACTCAAGCAAATAAGTTCCCAAGTTCAATTAGATTAACGGATTGATTCTAGCTAAAGTATGATTAAGCCATGGTGTTTGGTCAAAACCTTGTGTTCCTAATTCCCTAATTTGATCATTTGTTGTCTAACCTAAAATTAAGCATTAGGAACCCATTAAGCATAGAAGAACAATTTAAACAACCAAGCATGTATCTAATCCCTGTTGTCGAATGTCCATACATACTCTTCCTATTCATAGTTCAATTCGAATTAAAGCATGGTGTATACTCTTAATTTAAACCAAGATAGCTAACATGCAAACCTAAATGGTGATCAATCATTCAAACTAGCATATTAACTTATAAGCATAATGAATAAGAACAAAAACCATAATTGAAACTTGGAAACTAATTAAACTTGAATACTTAAGACAGAATGTACATTACAAATAAAATTAAAGTAGAACTTGAAAACTTGAAGGAAAATTTACTAAAATCAATTTATTACAACAATTGACAACTTGAAAGGAAACTAAGAGAATTTGAGGGAGAGAAGGGAAGGGAGCTCTAGAGAAGTGTTTAGAGCTCCCCCCCTTGGGGTGTGTTTTGAAGCTTGAAGGCTTCTCTATTTATATGGCTAAGAGGGAGGAACATCATGATGAATTCCCACACCATCCTTCATCATTTGCTGCACCTAAAGCTTTCATCACATGGGTTCAAAGGTGGTCAGATGTGGCTGCCTTTGCTGCCAACCCATGTGGTCTTCTTTTGCTACCAACCCATGTGATTGCCTTTTGGTTGCTGAAAAAACGAGTTTTCTGAACCAGACTTGGTGTAGGAAGGCCACAGGTTTCAAAACGTATCCAATTTGGATATGTTATACTAGACACCCATTGGAACAACTTCTATGAAGACAGTATTCGCATCGGAGCAGGAGAAGTGTACATTTTGGCCACTGCAAGTTGGCTGCCGAAACAGGGACTGGAATTGACTTCATTTCATTTCATTTCTTTCTTTTGCTTCACATGCATGCACATGCTTCTCTTTAGTAGCTCAAAATCTGATCTCCAGCTCTAAAGTGATCTACCAATTCAATTCCCATGTTCAAAAGCTGAAGCAAAATGCCTCTCATCATTCCTCCTTCTTCTCTCTCTCCTTTCCACCATATTACTTTATCCTTTGTCTCTTCCTTGTCCCCTTTGCCATGATGAATTTTTGTCTTCACAAATATGCTCTTGCTTTCTCTTTAATAGCTGGAATGCCTCCCCACTTCACTCATTATGTTGAGTACAAAGTCAGTTATAGCTAGGGAGAGGCACATGGCTAAAAGGAGGCACATGGCAAAAGCTGGCAGCTGGAAATCCTGCTGAGCAAGGTTGGATGTTGGACGGACTGAGCACTCCACAAATGTCCAATTGGGCTGCAATTTGGATATGTTGTAGTAGACACCCATTGGAACAGGTTTCATGAAGATCTTCAGCTCATTCGAGCCCCATAGCATGCTGATCCAAGTCCAAGAATCTGACCTACGAAATTGGGCTGGAAATGGGTTGTAGCCAAAATGTGTTTGTCTTTAAGCTCTTCTTCCATTTACCCAAATCAGGCCTTAACATTCATGAATTGCATCATTTCCTATCCAAATTCATCATTGTTACCTAAATCTCAATTAACTGAAACACAAACACAAAAAGAATTAAAAGCACAAGTTTAACTAAAAAACATAACCAAATCATAAGCTAGAAAGGTAGAAAATGATATACAATTATGAACCGATCACCACCCGCTCCATATGTTCCACCGATATCATTTCCAGGCCGTCTTAAGAAAGCAAAGCAAGATAAGGCTTTTAAAGAGATTTATGATATTTTGAGTAAAGTTAATATCAATTTGCCTTTGCTTGATCTTATTGAACAGATTCCTGCATATGGAAAATTCATCAAGGACTTGAAAACTCACAAGCTCAATTTCGCTCCAAATGAAGGAGTAAAGCTCGACCAGGAATGTAAGTGCTGTGTTGCAAAGGAAGCTTCCACCAAAATCAAAAGATCCTGGCAGTTTTGACATTCCAATTAACATTGGAGACAAGAAGGTTGGAAGAGCCATGTTGGACTTGGGAGCAGGCATTAATGTAATGCCATATTCAGTTTATCAAGAGCTTGGCTTAGAAGGGATGAAGAAGACTTCAATTCGTCTTGAACTAGCTGATCATTCTATCAAATATCCAAAAGGTATTGTAGAAGATATTCTAGTTCAAGTTAATACACTAATTCTCCCTGTTGATTTTGTAGTGATGGACATGGAGGACAATCCAAATGGAGATCGTGTTGATCCCATTCTTTTAGGACGACCATTCATGGCCACTACAAACACAATTATCAATATGAAAGATGGCACCCTCTCCATGACTGTGTTGGGTGAAACTGCTGAATTTAAAGTGTTTGATCCTCCATCTCAACCTTCTATCTCTCTTGATACTTGTTTTTCAATTGATGTTGTGAATGATAAAGTTTATTCTAAGAGTTTGCAGAAACAGCCCACTGATGCTATAGAAGTTGTCATTGCACAAGCAGAGGAAGAACAAGTTAAACCAAACTTCCAAGAATTGGTTGGTACCCTAGAAGTGTTCCATCCATTTCCACCAATTTCTGGGTTACCACTTGAGCCCCTTGATCCATGCACTACGAAGTTGGAACCATCCAATGGCATGTTCAAAGTTACACCCCTTGCACACTTGAAGAAAAAGAAAAGGAAAAGACAGAGGAAGAGAAGGAAGAAGAGAAAAAGTTGGGTGAACTATCTTGAGACGATTGATCCGAAAACCCCCAACTCATCATAAGCTGATTGCATAATGTCTTGCCAAGACATTAACTAAGGCGCTTCTTGGGAGGCAACCCATGTGTTCAAGAAGAAGGTGTTTGTTAGCGGTCGACCTAATCGCATCAAGGGGGAGTTTTTCTCTATAACTTCTTCTTAACTTTTCCCTTTATCATTTACATGTTCTCAATCATCTTTTCTATGCTTTAACATTGAGGACAATGTTCAATTCAGGTCTGGGGGGAAGGTTTTCAATTTTCGTTCATTTATGTTTTCAGTTTTCTTTCATTGTGTTTTCAGTTTTCTTTCATTTATGTTTTCAGTTTTCCTTTTTTTTCTTTTTTGAAGGTCATGCAATCAATATTATGGAGTTGTCATTGAGGTTTTCATATCAGAATTTTTGCACTTCACAAAGCTATTGCTCTTAGAATTCTGGTGACTAAAGTACCATGCTCAAATTCTTGAAGGAAAATAGTGGAGACTACCCTAGTGAGACATTTCGAGCCTAATTGCTTTCTTGAGAGGGTTTAAAGTGTTTCTACTTCTCATCTCTACTCATTTTCTTCATTTCACTCTAATTGATCTCATTGTTCCATTTTGATTGAATACTAAGGATGATTTCTCTCTTTTGCAGATATCATGTACTTGCTCTCACCCATGAATGAACTCATTGAAGTGATGCTAGGCTATGTGTGCATAACCATTCTTTGTGCTTTCTTTTCACTCTACCCATTTGTGTGTTCCATTAGCTCTCTTGCAGCCAAACACTTCAAGCTTTCTTCTTCTATCACCCTCATCATTTTCCCTACCTTTGTATCTCAATCTTAGATATTTATCCATTGCAGCCATACCCTAGCTTAGAAATATACCAAGGTGTGCCAAGATCACGTTTGAGGCAAGGAAGTTGCTGCCATGTACCTAAATAAAAATTGGTATGCATCTGTGCAATGAAGTTAAAGAAGAAGCGATCAAATCATCAAATAAGAAAGATAAAGAGAAAGTGTTTTGATTTGATCTAAGTGTGAAAAATAAAGTCTGTGCCAGGTGATACCATGAAGTTTGCAGCCTTGCTATTCTAAAATCAATGTTGCCTTGCAGATTAATGAAGAATGCAACCTTGGTATGTTCTTAAGTTACTTGTTTTTCCTTCCAATTCTTCCATTTCCCCTAACCTTAGCCTTTCATTACAACCTTGTAAAAGACCTAGCTGATGTTTGAGGATGTATTCATGGTTGCTGTAAGTATGCGTGTATCTCTATTCTTAGTATTTGATTCCTTTCATGAGATCTAACCAAACTTGTGCTTCTATTGCTTACACTCATTTATTCTTTCTTGAGAGAATTAAACCATAGGTTCTGAGTGATTGAGTGTTATCTGTGAGAATTAGAGCTATAGCTTGCTTTGAAGTCGTGTGCCTTTGAGCTATAGCTTCCACTTTACACACTGATTGATCACCTATCTTGGCAACTCTATGGTGTTGGAGGTATGACTAAAGTTTTCTTTCATTTTCATTAGTTGATTTCAAAGTTTGTTTTTCTAACCTCTTTGTTTTGTAGAGTCAGTAAAGCGTTTATGGGTATCGTTTCTGTTAAACCCTTCATGGTAGAGGTTTAAAGGCTTGTTGCATATGCTCAATGCAATCGAGTTACCCTGCGGAAGTGGTTTACTTAACTTCTTGTTTTTGTTTTGTTTTGTTTTGCTCGAGGACTAGCAAAATCTAGGTCTGGGGTATTTGTTCGGTTCACAATTGTATATCATTTTATACCCTTATAGCTTATGATTTAGTTATGTTTTTGAGTTAACCTTGTGCTTTTAACCTCTTTTGTGTTTGTCATTCAGTTCATTAAGCTCTAGGTATCACTTGAGGCATGTGAAGTAAAATGGTCAAAATAATGTGTAAAAGCTGGAGACTGAGTTACAAATTCATTTCGGACTTATAGTCTTCATCCGAGCTTGGAGTGGGCCAATACTTGTGTGGTTGGATCAATGACATTCTGAACTTCAAAATGGACATCTTAAAGTCGACATTTGTGTGATCCAAGCCCAATCCGTGAGCCCAAGAAGTTGTTCATCATGCTGAGAGGAAGATGAGCTCATTGCATGCTTGGTCATGGTGAGCTAGGCATGAGCTATTGGTTTCTGAATGGAAGCTTGGTCATGCTGACATGAGGATGACCTAGGGCTGCTAGTGGGATTTAGTGGAGTAACCATTTCTGATTATCTAATGCAAGTGTTGAGTCCATTAGCCATATTCAATTCTGATTTCACACCTCCATTCCCGTATAAATACCACTTCCATTCCAAAGACTTGGATCAAGCAAAATCCTGGGATTCACAACACCACAATTCAGCCATCTACCCTCAAACACTTCCATCATTTTCCCAAACACTCCAGAAATCAACCCAAAGCTCTAAACAGCCTCAAATCACCAAAACAACTCCAGAAAACCTCCCCTCCATTTCCTACGAATCTCCTCTCTCTCAACCATCACCACTCACTCAAACTCATCCCAAATCACCTCCATATCCTTCAAACATCCTTCTAGACGTGGAGAATCTCTTGAAGAAGTACTGGACACCACAAGATCTTCAGAAAAGGGTTTTTCTACTCTTATTGCATTCATTATGTTTTCCCATTTCTGTTTTAGTTTCCTTTCCGTTATGAGTAGCTAAATCCATAACTAGGGCTTCGATGTAACCTAACATGAATATTCTGGGTTTATAAGTTTGAAGTTTGGAGTTTCAAGTTTGATTCATGATTCATGTTCTTATTCATTATGCTTATAAGTTAACATGCTTGTTTGAATGATTGATCACCATTAGAACTTGTTTGTTAACTATCTTGGTTTGAATTAAGAGTAGACACCATGCTTTAATTCGAATTGAACTATGAATAGGAAGAGTATGTATGGACATTCGACAACAGGGATTAGATACATGCTTGGTTGTTTAAATTGTTCTTCTATGCTTAATGGGTTGCTAATGCTTAATTTTAGGTTAGACAACAAATGATCAAATTAGGGAATTAGGAACACAAGGTTAGGACCAGACACCATGGCCTAATCATACTATAGCTAGAATCAATCTTTGAATCTGAATTAGACTTGTTACTTGACTCCTTATAACCCAGAATTGAATTGTTATGGTGAATCGAATGCCCTAGTCTCCAAATCCATTTTCCAGCCCTTCAAAATCACTCTTTGTTACACTTGTTTATTTGTTTTCATTTGTAATTTCAGTTTGCTCACTTCCTTTCACAATCACAATCACTCTCACTTTAATTTCTGTTTTAGACTTAACTTCCTAACTTCTTGAATTCGGTAATCTACGTACATAACTAATTTGAACTTCTCAGTCTTCGTGGGTACGACCTTGTACTTGTCTTGCTATACTACTAATTGCCCCGTACAATTGCGAGTTAACATATTATTAACAACATTCATCAAATTCTCCAAATTTCCCAAACACATTTCCCTTCTCTTCCAAAAGTCTCCATGTCTCACAAACACCTTTCTCTCCACTCCCTAAGTTCTCAAATTCTCCAAGTTCACAAACATTCTCCATGTTCTCCAAACACTTTCTCAAACAAATCTCTCTTCCCTTCCAAATCATCAAAGCTCTCAAACACAATTCCCTTTTCTTCCAAAATCCTCAAGTTTCCCAAACACCTTTCTCTTCTCCAAGTTCTCAAATACTTTCTTCTCCCTTCTCTAAAGCTCCCAAACATCTCTCAAACACTTCTCCCCTCTCTAAAGTTCTCTAACACTTTCCTTCCTTCCACAAATGCTCTCTTTAATGTTTTCTTAGTTGTAATTTATTTTTCTTGTAATGTACATTCTTTCTTCTTGTTTTGTTTCTTTTGTTTTCATTTTTGTTTTGTGTAGGAAAATTGAATTGGATCATTTAATCACCAATCCCTGTGGAATCGACCTCGCACTTACATATGCTATACTACCGAACGGCTCGTGCACTTGCGAGTATCACAAGTTGATGATGCAGCTGAATCCATTTTGGTGCAGCTAAATCTACGCAACAGCATGTTGATTATTTCTAGTTTATGGTTTCATTCACTTGTTCTTAATTAATTATCTTGTTCAAGTTTACATAAACACCATATGACTCTTGGACTGATTAGTGAATGAATGGGTAGATATTGAAGACAAACACCATGTTTAAAATCTACTTGGTTCTTTATTGTTCTTCTTGTTCTTAATGGGTTCGGAATTTGTGTTTAGACTAAACACCATAGCTAAATGCTTTTTCTGAATACTTGATTAAAACCACACACCATATGGATAATCATATTTGAGAAAGAACGAACTCCATAAGCTAGTTTGATTACTTTGTTGCTTGTTACTTTGAGGCATGAAATTGGACGTGTGTTGATTTTCCTTTCCATTCTAGTTTTTATTTCCTAATCCTTTAATTCTGTTTCAAGTTTTCTTTGTTTGTTTTAGCAAGTAATGTCAGCTTAATAAAAATGGAGAGAGATGGTAACCTCAATCATAAGAATGGGGAGTGTGGAGCAGTGGGAGAAGTCGCGACCTCCAAGTGCATCCATGCTCGACCTAATCGCTTCAAGGAGGAGTATTCCCATCCTTTCTCTTAAGTTGTTTTGTTATTATTTCAGTAATTTTAATTTTCTATTTCTTTTATTAAAAAAAACATTTAAAAAGATTTTTTTATGAGCTGACTCGTGGTAACTCCAGTGAGCGTCTCCGTCAATACAGTGTCTAGGAGTTCTTTAGGTGACACCTTCGGTGTCTAAGAAATTTGGGTTTTAAGTGGGACCTTTGTGACCCCTCCAACCTTCCCGGATCCCCTGGCTGTGTTTTTGAGGCCCTTAACTGGTCATCCATGAGTTGCTTGTATATTTGTGTGTTTTTAAAAATACAAAACAAAACAAAACAAAAAATAAATAAAAAAAAACTTTTTTAAAAAAAAAAAAATTGAAATTTGAGTTTTTATTTATTTTTCCTTGTAAATTGCAATTTGGAACTTCTCTGTTTTTTTTTTTTTTTTTGTGGTCAGTTAGTTGTAAATAATAATAAATTTAAAAAAAAATCAAGTTGGAACTTCTTTGTTTTTTTGTTTTTTTTTTGTTAAGTTAGTTTATGTATTTATTTACGTGGTGTGGTTAGTTAGTTTATTTCTGAGTGTTAATGTTAAGCTCATATTTTCATACATATACATGCCCAATTTACTTACTCATTTTGCTTAGTTTCTTAGATTTCTAAGTTATTTGCCTCTCTTTGTGTGTTTTGTAGGCAAGAGAGCAAAAGAGCATAATTCATGCAATCCATGCATATTAAGGGCTGATTGGCATGAGAGGAATACACTTGAGGCATTTGAAGCAAAATGGTGCAAACGTGCAAAAACTGGAGCCTAAGTTAGAAGTTCATTTCGGACTTATCTTTTTCATCCGAACTTGGATTGGGCCAATACTTGTGTGGTTGGATCAATGACATTCGGAACATCAAAATGGACATCTTAAAGTCATCATTTGATTCAGCCCAACCCAATTCGTGAGCCCATGGAAATTCACATCATGCTGAAGGAAGATGAGCTCATTGCATGCTTGGTCATGATGAGCTAGGCATGAGCTATTGGTTTATGAATGGAAGCTTGGTCATGCTGACATGAGGATGAGCTAGGGTTGCTAGTGGGATTTAGTGGAGTAACCATTTCTGATTATCTAATGCAAGTGTGTTAGGTCATTGCCATATTCAATTCAGATTTCTCACTCCCCTCTCCCTATAAATACCACTTCCATTCCACATTCAACTCAGATCCTGAGATCCATCATTTACACTTCCATTGTACACAAAGAGAGGGAAAGTTGAGAGTCACAAAGGGAGAGAAGGGAGAAGGCAGCAGCTGGGAGGCTTTGGCCTCCTGGCAGCCATGGAGATGATTCTTTTCCATCTCTAGCATGCTGTCCTTATCTTCTTCTCCTCCCTTTGTCTTGTATTTTCTTCTTGTATTTTCTTTGTTTTACTTTGTTTATCTGTATTAGTTGTAATAAACATCTTGCTAGTCTTGTATCACGGTTTGAGTTTATAAAGTTTGATTTCATTCATGAATTCTTCTTCACTATTTTAATGGAGCTGTTTTGCATCCTTTGATTGATCACCTAAGGTTTTATGCGTTATGCTCTTGTTGGGAAGGTTTGGGGATCATCTTCATTCCATCCATTAGCAACTCATGTGATTTGGTTTCTAGGTCTCCTAATGTAAACACCATGCTTGGGGTCCTTGTAATGTTCAATGCAATTTGATCCAAACACCATGGACTTATTCTGAGCATCTTCATGAGTGAATCAATTTGTTTACTTGCTGCCATAACATGATTAGAACAATTAGGGTGGATTCTAAAACAACATCATCTTGTCTTAGTTACTTTCTTTCTTCTAGTTTTGTTTCTTTTGTTTTCATTTTTGTTTTGTGTAGGAAAACTGAGTTGGATCATTCAATAACCAATCCCTGTGGAATCGACCTCGCACTTACATACGCTAAACTACCAACGGTTCGTGCACTTGCGAGTATCACAAGTTGAGGATGCAGTTGAACCCATTTTGGTGCAGCTGAATCTACGCAACAAGTTTTTGCTTAAAGTCGACATTTGTGTGATCCAACCCCAATCCGTGAGCCCAAGAAGTTGTTCATCATGCTGAAGGAAGATGAGCTCATTGCTTGCTTGGTCATGCTGACATGAGGATGAGCTCTTGGTTTCTGAATGGAAGCTTGGTCATGCTGACATGAGGATGACCTAGGGCTGCTAGTGGGATTTAGTGGAGTAACCATTTCTGATTATCTAATGCAAGTGTTGAGTCCATTAGCCATATTCAATTCTGATTTCACACCTCCATTCCCCTATAAATACCACTTCCATTCCAAACAGTTTCATCAAGCAAAAATCCTGGGATTCACAACACCACAATTCAGCCATCTACCCTCAAACACTTCCATCATTTTCCCACACACTCCAGAAATCAACCCAAAGCTCTAAACAGCCTCAAATCACCCAAACAGCCCCAGAAAACCTCCCTTCCATTTCCTACGAATTTCCTCTCTCTCAACCATCACCACTCACTCAAACTCATCCCAAATCACCTCCATATCCTTCATACATCCTTCTAGAAGTGGAGAAGCACTTGGAGAAGCCTTGGACACCACAAGAACTTCAGAAAAGGGGTTTTTCTACTCTTATTGCATTCATTATGTTTTCCTATTTCTGTTTTAGTTTCCTTTCCGTTATGAGTAGCTAAATCCATAACTAGGGCTTCGATGTAACCTAACATGAATATTCTGGGTTTATAAGTTTGAAGTTTGGAGTTTCAAGTTTGATTCATGATTCATGTTCTTATTCATTATGCTTATAAGTTAACATGCTTGTTTGAATGATTGATCACCATTAGAACTTGTTTGTTAACTATCTTGGTTTGAATTAAGAGTAGACACCATGCTTTAATTCGAATTGAACTATGAATAGGAAGAGTATGTATGGACATTCGACAACAGGGATTAGATACATGCTTGGTTGTTTAAATTGTTCTTCTATGCTTAATGGGTTCCTAATGCTTAATTTTAGGTTAGACAACAAATGATCAAATTAGGGAATTAGGAACACAAGGTTAGAACCAGACACCATGGCCTAATCATACTATAGCTAGAATCAATCTTTGAATCTGAATTAGACTTGTTACTTGACTCCTTATAACCCAGAATTGAATTGTTATGGTGAATCGAATGCCCTAGTCTCCAAATCCATTTTCCAGCCCTTTAAAATCACTCTTTGTTACACTTGTTATTTGCTTTCATTTGCAATTTCAGTTTGCTCACTTCCTTTCACAATCACAATCACTTTCACTTTAAATTCTGTTTCGCCTAACTTCTTGAATTCGGTAATCTAAAGTACATAACTAATTTGAACTTCTCAGTCTTCGTGGGTACGACCTCGTACTTGTCTTGCTATACTACTAATTGCCCCGTACAATTGCGAGTTAACATATTATTAACAACAAATTTTGGCGCCGTCCCCGGCAACGGCGCCAAAAACTTGTTGCGTAGATTCAGCTTCACCGAAATGGGTTCAACTGCATCCTCAACTTGTGATACTCGCAAGTGCACGAGCCGTTCGGTAGTATAGCATATGTAAGTGCGAGGTCGATTCCACAGGGATTGGTGATTGAATGATCCAATTCAATTTTCCTACACAAAACAAAAATGAAAACAAAAGGAACAAAACAAGAAGAAAGAATATACATTACAAGAAAAATAAATTACAACTAAGAAAACATTAAGTGAACTAGAAGAACTTTGAGGAAGAAAGGAAGTGTTTGGGAAAAGTGTTTGAGGACATGAAGGCTTTTTGGAGAAGAAAGTAGAAGTAGAGAATTGTTTGAGAAAGTGTTTGGAGAATTTGATGAAGAAAGTGTTTGGAAACTTGGAAGATTTTGGAAGAGAAGGTTTGAGAACATTGGGAATTTGGAAGAGAGGAGAGATGTGTTTGAGAAAGAGAAGGGAGGAGTGTTTGGGAAGTGTTTGAGAATATGGAAACTTTTGGAGAAGAAAGGAAAGTGGTGTTTGAGAACTTTGTGGATTTTGGAAGAGCATGTGTTTGAGAGCTTTGAGAAGGGAGAAGAAAGTGTTTGGAAAGTGTTTGAGAATTTGATGAAGGAATGGGAGAAGTGTTTGGGAACTTTGAGAATCTTGGAAGAGAAAGTGTTTGGAGAACATGGGGAATTTGGAAGGGAAGAAACATGTGTTTAGGGTTTGAAGAGTGTTTGGAAGAGAATAGAGAAGTGCTTGGGATTTAATAAAAAGAAAATTGAGTAGAATGATCTTATTACAACAATTGAGAACTACAAAGGGAAACTAAGAGAATTTAAGGAAGAGAATGGAAGGGAGCTCTAGAGAAGTGCTTGAGAGCTCCCCCCCTTGGGGTGTTATTACAAGCTTAGAGAACTTCCCTATTTATAGGCCTAAGGGAAGTGAAAATCTGAATTATACAATTGAATTTTCTAAACACACTAACTTCAAGCTCTTTGTCTTATCTTTCCAAGCATATGCAGCCCAACTCAAGGAAAAATCCGGAAGGCCTTCAAATGTGATTTTTGGCCCAGGAACGCAGATGCTGCCGAATTTGACCTTAAGTTGCCAAAACATGTGTAACTTCCTCTAGGAGACTCGGAATCATGAACCGTAAAATTCTACAGAAACTAGACTTCCGTATATTTCCAATGGTATATGGCTCATCATCTGGTTCTTCTTGAGCAAGTACAGTCCAATCCGTGAAGTTGACTGATCTGCAGACACCGTTTTGAGCTAACTTGTCTCCAAAATGCATTTATTGAGTCTCAAACTTAAAACACTGAAACAAACACAAAAAAAATTAAAAACACAAGTTTAACTCAAAAATATAACCAAATCATAAACTAAAAGTGTACAAAATGATATGTAATTTATGCACCGATCAAATATTGATCAATGCATATTTATGTATCATTTTGTAACACTCTACCCTATTGTTTGGTTATGTTTTTAAATAAAACTTGTGCTTTTAATCCATTTTGTGTTTGTTATTCAGTTCATTGAGCTCTAGGTACCACTTGAGGCATTTGAAGCAAAATGAAGCAAAATGGTGCAAAAACGTGCAAAAACTTGGAGACTGAGTTAGAAATTCATTTCGGACCTATCTTCTTCATTCTGAACTTCGGTTGGGCCAATACCTGTGTGGTTGGATCAATGACATTCTGAACTTCAAAATGGACATCTTAAAGTCGACATTTGATTCAGCCAAGCCCAAGAAGTTGTTCATCATGCTGACAGGGAAGATGAGCTCATTGCATGCTTGGTCATGGTGAACTAGGCATGAGCTAGGGCTGCTGAATGGAAGCTTGGTCATGCTGACATGAGGATGAGCTAGGGCTTCTAGTGGGAGTTAGTGGAGAAGTGGAGCAACCATTTCTGATTATCTAATGCAAGTGTTGAGTCCATTAGCCATATTCAATTCAGATTTCTCACTTCCCTCTCCCTATAAATACCACTTCCATTCCAAACATTTTCATCACAACAATTCCTGGGATTCACAACCCCACAATTCACTCCAGCCATCCTTAAACACTCCAGAAATCAACCCAACACTCCAAATTGCCTCAAATCACCAAAACAGCTCCAGCAAACCTTCCTTCCATTTCCCTACGAATTTCCTCTTTCTCTACCATCAAAACTCACCCAAACTCATCCCAAATCATCTCCTTGGCTGTCATACATCCTTCTAGATATGGGGAAGCATTTGGAGAAGCATTAGACGTGGAGAAGCACTTGGAGAAGAACTTCAGAAAAGGGTTTTTCTACTCTTATTGCATTCATTATGTTTTCTCATTTTCTGTCTTAGTTTATTTCCCATTATGAGCAGCTAATTTCCATAGCTAGGGTTTCAATGTAACCTAACAAGACAATTTCATGTTTCAAGTTAACTTTATCCTTTGTTGATTACTCCTAATTTTGTGGTTTCATTCACTTGTTCTTAGTTGAATCTTTATGCATGTTTAAATAACTGTTGCGTAGATTCAGCTGCACCAAAATGGATTCAGCTGCATCCTCAACTTGTGATTCTCACAAGTGCACGAACCGTTGGTAGTTTAGCGTATGTAAGTGCGAGGTCGATTCCACAGGGATTGGTGATTGATTGATCCAATTCAATTTTCCTACACAAAACAAAAATGAAAACAAAAGAAACAAAACAAGAAGAAAGAATGTACATTACAAGAAAAATAAATTACAACTAAGAAAACATTAAGTGAACTAGAAGAACTTTGAGGAAGAAAGGAAGTGTTTGGGAAAAGTGTTTGAGGACATGGAGGCTTTTTGGAGAAGAAAGTAGAAGTAGAGAATTGTTTGAGAAAGTGTTTGGAGAATTTGATGAAGAAAGTGTTTGGAAACTTGGAGGATTTTGGAAGAGAAGGTTTGAGAACATTGGGAATTTGGAAGGGAAGAGACATGTGTTTAGGGTTTGGAGAGTGTTTGGAAGAGAATAGAGAAGTGCTTGAGATTTAATAAAAAGAAAATTGAGTAGAATGATCTTATTACAACAATTGAGAACTACAAAGGGAAACTAAGAGAATTTAAGGGAGAGAAGGGAAGGGAGCTCTAGAGAAGTGCTTGAGAGCTCCCCCCCTTGGGGTTGTTATTACAAGCTTAGAGAACTTCCCTATTTATAGGCCTAGGGGAAGTGAAAATCTGAATTATACAATTGAATTTTATAAACACACTAACTTCACTAACTTACAACACTTAAATCACTTAACCCACTATTGCATTTGAAAACAATTCCTCTTGTCTTTAGGCTTAGTGTTGCAACTCCCACTTCATCATCTTTTGGCATTAAGCTTAGTGTTGCATCATCCACTTCACCATCTTTTGGCTGCTGCAAAATTCCACTCAAAAATAGGAATTGAATATGCTTCCACAAACTTTCCCACAATCAACAACAATTCATCATGCATATGTCATGCATGACAATGCATTGCAGCCAGCTTGTGGGCTCGTTTTGGGCTTGTTCCTCCATTCTGAAAAATCTGCAAAAATATTTATCTTCAAGCTATGTGTCTTATCTTTCCAAGCATATGCAGCCCAGCTCAAGGAAAAATCGGAAAGGCCTTCAAATGTGATTTTTGGCCCAGTAACGCAGATGCTGCCGAATTTGACCTTAAGTTGCCAAAACATGTATAACTTTCTCTAGAAGACTCGGAATCATGAACCGTAAAATTCTACAGAAACTAGACTTCCGTATCTTTCCAATGATATATGGCTCATCATCTGGTTCTTCTTGAGTAAGTACAGTCCAATCCGTGAAGTTGACTGATCTGCAGACACTGTTTTGAGCTAATTTGTCTCCAAAATGCATTTATTGAGTCTCAAACTTAAAACACTGAAACAAACACAAAACAAATTAAAAGCACAAGTTTAACTCAAAAACATAACCATATCATAAGCTAAAAGGGTACAAAATGATATGTAATTTATGCACCGATCAATAACTGGCCACTATGAACACATGCATGTTGGTTATCTAGTTCAAGTTTACATAAACACCATATGACTCTTGAACCGATTAGTGAATGAGTGGGTAATGCATTTAGGACAAACACCATGTTTAAATGTTTACTTGGTTCTTTTGTGTTCTTCATAAGCTTAATGGATTCAGATTCATAGCCTGGACTAAACACCATAGCTAAGTTGTGTTTCTGAGTACTTGATTAAAACCAAACACCATATGGATAATCATACATAAGAAAGAACGAACTCCAGAAATTGTAATCAACTTAGGTGATTGTTAACTTGTTGCTTGAAATTGGATTGTCGTGGTGAAGTTGAAACCCTAGTTCTTGTCTCCTTTGTCTCTACATTTTCTAAACATCTACTTTCTGGTTACTTGCTATTTTGCATTCCCTTTAGTAGTTTCAATCACTTGCTATTTGCTATTCCTTTTTGTAGTTGTTACTCAAAACAAACTCAACACAACCTCATTTAAATTCTGTTTAGTCTTAGGATTACTTGTGAGTCTAAGTAGTAGTAATAAGTGTCTTTCATCCAAGTCTCTGTGGAACGACCTCGTGCTTGCATTCCTATACTATAATTGGTTCGTGCACTTGCGAGAAATAGATAGAGTAAAATCTATCCAACAAGAAAATGGCGCCGCTGCCGGGGACTTGATTAAGAGTCTTATTTCTATTGCTTACTTTCTTTAGTTTTTCTTTGTTTTCAGGTATTTGCATGTCGAGCAAACCATTTCTTGAACAAGTTGTATCAGCGGTCAAGAAACACTCTCAATCCGGAACCATTAGGATCCAACCAATCCGTGGTACACAACAACCATCACTGGCTGAATTTGAACGAAGGCTTGATCAAGCAAGGGAGGCAGCCATTGAATCTATCCTCAATCCCTTAGAAGCCGAAACCTCCAATTCAACAAGCTCTGAAGAGTACTCTCTGTTCAACATCTTTAACTCAGATCAAGAAGAGGAGGAAGAAGAAAAGATGGCAGCTAATGACCAACTTGCTTTGGAGGATCTTGCTCAACCAATCATACCAAATTCACCTTCATGCATCTTGCTGTCCAGAGAAGCTAGAAATTATAAGCTTAAATCTGCTCAAGAGTCATATGACATATTTGAGATGTTGGGATCCAATGCTCAACACAAAGATACAAGAGGTAAGGCTGGTATCTATGAGATTAGTCCTAACAATGAGCTTGCTTCGCAGGTGGCTAGTTTACAAAGGAAGCTTGATGCTGTGCTCAATATGGGACCTAAAGCTCCTCAAGTTGAAGTTTGTGCTATTTGCAATGCTCAAGGACACTCAACTCACATGTGTTCAGCTAGTAATGCTTATCCTGAGTTTGTCCAAGAACAAGCCCACATGATGAATTCTTACAACCAAAGACCAAGAAATGATCCATTCTCGAACACTTATAATCCAGGTTGGAGGAATCACCCAAATTTTTCTTGGAGCAACAATCAAAATCAAAATCAAGCAAGTTCATCATTCCAGCCTAAACCAAGTTCATTGGAGGACACAGTCAAGATGTTGGCCCAAAATACTTTGCAATTCCAGCAAACTACTAATGGTGCTCTTCAACAACATTCTGCTGCCCTTACCAAGATGGAGATTCAATTGGGACAAATTGCGGATGCTTTGAACCAAAGAGAACCTGGAAAATTCCCTAGCCAACCAAATGTGAATCCCAATCATCATGAGCAAGCCAAAGCAATCTCAATTCTCAGAAGTGGTATGGTTATTGATAATAAAGTTGGCAAAGAAGTTACTAATCATGATGTTGTGAATGCAGGTGATGAACACAAGGAAGAGACGACACCAAAAGAAGAAATTCCCATTGGAAAGTCAACAATTTCACCTACATTGCACAAGGCCGAGACCCCTTATGTGCCACCAATTCCTTTTCCTGGACGTCTTGCTAAAAGCAAACAGGATAAGTCTTTTAATGAAATCTATGATATACTTAGTAAAGTCAATGTTAACTTGCCTTTGCTTGATGTGATCAGGAACATGCCAACTTATGCTAAATTTTTTAAGGAGTTGAACTCACACAAGAGAAGGTATAGCCCTCATGAAAAGGTGTTGGTGTCTGAAAATGTGAGTGTTCGGTTCATTTTTATACATGATTTTTCATGTTATTCACCCACTATTTTGAGTTAGTTCTTGACATTTTATAGCTTTTTACTTCCTTTTTGTGTTTTCTTAGATTTTACCTTGGTTGGAATGAAAATGAGCTAAAAGTGCATTATTAGTTATACATTCTGTTTTTGTTCATTTTCGTAGGTGAACTTCTTGGCCTGGGATCAACATGCTCTGGTGCTCGGATGAGGTCATGATCTTCATGAGATTTGTTCCAATGGATGTTAACTACAACATATCCAAATTTGAGCTCCATTGGACAAGTATTTCCTATCCAACCAATCCAGAATGTTACCACAGCTCTGGAAATCCGGATTTGGCCAGCTTTTACCTCCTTTGTGTCATCTTAATTTCTTGTTACCATAACTCTTGGTAACAAGGAATTACCTTTGTAAAAGAGATATTTTCTGAAGTATTTGGCATCTTTGTGAGTCAATGCTTCATCATGGCAAGGGGACAATGGGCAAAGGCTTTAAGGAAAGTATGAGTTTTATATTATATTTGTGAGCTGGAAATTAATGGGAAATGGAAAGTTAATTGCAATCTGAAGTGGGAGAGGTTTTGAACGTGGGAAATGAAGTCATTCCACCATTCTACAACTTGGGAGCAGATTTTGGAGAGTTTGGAGCTAGGAGAAAGCCAAGGTGCAGCCAAGCAAAGTGGAGAAGAAAGCTTCCACCATTGATGAGCTTGAAGCTTTCACAATTTTCTCAAAATCTGTAAACTCTTTCTAATTTGATTTTGAGTTTGTATTTGGAATAAGTATGAGCAACTAAACTCCATAGCTAGGGCTTAGGTTGAAGCCCTAAACATGATTACCTTATTGTTTTGATGCTTGAGTGTATGAATTTCTAGATGTTGTTGATGAACCCCATTCACTAATTGAATTTTATGATATGTGTTTGCTTCCTTTGCTTAATCACCTTAGGTTGTATGCATGTAGCTAAAGTTGAGAAGTTGTGTAAGATAACCAAGAACACAATTTCTAATTAGCAACAAATGATTGAACTTGTTTAAGTGAGCATCATGTGAATTGGTTTCTTGACAACAATTGATGAATTCCAATTCACCAAATTAATCTATCCTTGATGTGTGTTTTCCTTGATTGATTACCTTTGAAAGCATGCTTCTTGAGGTTGTTGGGATTATGTGTATCTTCATGTTTTCCTAAGCAATAGATGGATGGAGTAAGAACCATCCATGTGAATTGGTTTCTTGAATACCTAATGTAAACACCATGCTATTAGGGTTCTTGTGATGTTCATATTCTCTTTGAACTTAATGAGTTTTCCTTGCAATTGAATTCGAAGTACGAACCATACCTAGGTTCGGTTATGAGGAGGGCACAAGTATTGTAGCACGAACCATGCACTTTACGTATATTAGAGAGAATCAATGCGTCTTGAGCCACGACCCATGGTCTTGATTGCGAACATCTTCATCAATACATTTAGAGTTCATCACTTGAGTATCCATGAACATGGGTAGAATTGTTTAGGGTGGATTCCGAAACCCTAGTGTTTGTTACATTTTAATTTCACATTTTGATAATTCATCTCTGCCATTCACATTTAAATTCAAAGTCCATTTACTTTCATGCAATAGAAATAGGTCACTTGAACCAAATCAAAAAACCCCCCCCCAATGTGTGTGTGAGTTGCGTGTTTGACACGTTTTGTGTCTTTGTCACTGAATTTTGTTTGTTTCCGTAATTGTTTTGGACTTTTGGTCCGCGTTGTGTTCTTGAATTTTCTGTGCTGATTCCAACCGTGTAAAGAACGTGAATTTTGGATAAACGGTTGGAAAGTTATAGGTCAAAAACTGGACAGAGGTCGAAACTGAAAAACAGAGAAAACAAACTCTGCCCAAAAACGAGATTTTTCACTGTTCACAGTACTGTTAATGGGTGATAAATAGGTGATAAAAGGGTGATAGAAAGTGCTGTTTGTGTTTTTCTTTGTTTTCTTGTGTTGTTTCATTTCTTTTATCTTCCTTACTTCATTTTTAGTTTCCAATTTGTATTGTGTTTGTGTGTTGTGTAAAATTAGTGTTCTTTACGTACTCAAATTAGAACTTATAGGAAACCGACAAGTTCTTCGTTGGATATCCCGTACTTACATAATCTATACTTCATTAGATTCGTGCACTTGCGGGTATTTTTAATTGGTTGTTTGCACATTAATTTGTGTCCTTTTAGGAATGAAACAATTTTTGGCGCCGTTGCCGGGGAACTGGCACGGTTGCTTATTTGTTTTGTTTGAGTATGTTTAGAGTACTTAGTTTTATTTTTGTTTATTGATTGTTGTTTCATTTTATCTTGATTTGTTTTTGTTTCTTTTTCTTACAGGAACATCCGAGGAGTCACCTCCACCATCTCCAATGGCAGCCGCAACTGAAATTGTGGAACTTACTATGTAAGAATACTCCAATAAATTTGTGATGGAAGAAGCAAATGTTTTTGGCTCATTTCATAATGAATTGCCTATGAATGAATATTTCCGACAAACATACAATTCGGAGTGGAGAAATAATTCAAACTTCTGGTGGACCGACAATCCAAATTTTCAACAAGGGTCATATCAACCATATCAAGGCCAACATAATACTTGTCCACCTTATGGTCAACCCCAATATTATAATCCACCACCACTTAGTCAATCTCACCAACCACCTCAAGGACCAACTTTGGAAGAAATTGTTGCTTCAATGGTTAGACACACAGATAGTTTCATCATGCAGAGGAATGACACCCATATGCAGAGGAATGATACCCACATGCAGAAAATGGTTAAGGCCATTGCCAATCTAGAAAATCAAGTGGGGCAAATTGTCACAGCTTTGAGTCAAAGGGAAGTTAGGATAATGCCTAGCCAAACAGTGATACAAAATGGGCGTGAGCATGTTCAAGCAGTTACCTTGAGAACTGGTAAGGTAATTGGTGAAATTGATGGTTCTAAAAATTTGATTCACAATGTTGATGAAATGCAGGTTGAGCAAGTGATTGGGCCTAAGGAAAAGGATGAAATCAACAAGGGGGAAGATAAACAAGCAGCATCTTCACCTGAGTGGATCCCAAAGCATGAACTTGCAAGAAGGGCAAGAAAGGAGAAGGTAAGTCGTGAACCTCCTGATGAAGATATCTTACATGCTCCTTTTCCTCACAGGTTGATGAGTTCTAGGAAAAATCAACATGCCAAGGACATATTGGAAACTTTCAAGCAAGTGCAAGTCAATATTCCTTCCTTGGATGCAAACAAGCTCAAGGAATGCGAAACTGTTGCATTAACGGAAGAGGTTTCTGCTGTTTTGCAAAGGAAGCTTCCTCCCAATTTGCAAGATCCAGGAAGTTTTACAATTCCTTGTATAATTGATGATAAATTGTTTGAGAAACCTTTAATTGATTTAGGTGCTTCAATTAATCTAATGTCTTATTCTATTTTTGAAGTACTAGAGGAAGACAAGCTGAGCATCCATGTTCCAAGTACCAATCATAATGTCAATGTCATTCCTTCTACTCAAATGAGAAGGCCACCCGATCCTAAATATGTGCCTCCTCCATCTAATCCACGTATTGAAAAGCGCTTAAAATTGCTTTTGAAATCTACTCATGCGCATAAAAAGAAAAGAATACGAAATGGGTTGATTAGATGGCAAAGAGATTTGAAGAAACTTCATGTTCGGCACAAGGAGGCGATTGAGCCAAAACCCCCCAAGTGACCCAAGTATGTTGGAAGTCCGGCAAAAGACTTTAAACTTAGCGCTTCTTGGGAGGCAACCCAAGGTGAATAGAAGAAGTTTGTTGTCGTCCTAATCGCTTCAAAGTGGAGTTTCTCTAGACTCAAACTTACTTTTATTTTACTTTATTTATTTATTTTCCTTTTGAGTTAGGATTTCAATCTCCAACCATGGTAATTTCGATTTTCTTGTTGTTTCTCTTTGTTTTTCTTACTTTTACTTTCCTTTACTTGTTTGTGTTTCTATTTTGTTGTTAAGTTTGGGAAGTAGATTGCTTCATGATTGCACACACTGAACTTTGGCTCAAATGCTTATTTCATTCCATACATGTGATTCCAAACACAAACTTGAAAAAAAAAAAAAAAAAAAAAAACATAAATTTCTCAATCACATGTTCATTGTTGCATTTTGCACCGCCTGAGGCTTCTGCTAATTTCCTCTGTCTGTTCTTGCTTGTAGAACCTGCAACAGCTCTACATGATCTTCATTCCTCTTTTGCAGCATCTCTACATGCTGGTTGGCGCTGTAGAGCCGCTTCTGGAGGTCCGCCACCTGAGCTTTCAGGGCCGCCACCTCCTCACTCAGGACCCCGCACTCTCGTGTTCTCGCCATTAGGCGCATGCCCAAATTTGTGGACGAGACCGCGTTGAGCACGGTCAAATTGTGGGACTCGTCCACTGCCAGCTGTCCGACCTCTGCGCCACATGCAGGATGACCCACTGGAAGTCTCCTGGCAGTTCCTGCCCTCCACGGCACGGCCTCAGAAATTCGAGGCCGAACCATGATGGTATGAGGAGTTTGGGAAAATAGGGTTTGGAGGAGCCCGTATCTGGGCATTTGGTGGTGCAAGGGTTAACTCAAGGTTAAGGTCATCAACGTGCATATCTGAGGATGCCATTGATTTTTTCTGTCTGGACTTTTTGATGGTTTTTCTTGAGTTTGCAGGATGAAATGCAAGGTACTCCTCCTTTCAACCGAGAAGTGGTTTAAATAGGCATATGCTCATAAGGGAGCCGACACCACTTTGCATTTCCTGAGCAATTTGCGGTTCCATCCAGTTAAAAGGGAAGCATTTCTACTTTCACTTTACTTTCTTTTCTTCCCGTTTTTCTGGTGTATTATGTTTTGATTTCTTTTTAGTTTGTCGTCTTTGTTTTATTTCAATTGGGGAAGTGTGCTTTGTTTCTTTTTAGTTTGTCGCATTCCCTTTATTCAAAGTTTGGGAAGTGCGTTTTGTTTTTTTTCTTTGTCTTTTGCAACTTTCTTTTCTTTTATTTCCGAAAACGAGAAATTTGAGAAAAAAAAAAATTACACCGAAAGGGCAAAGCAAACAGGCACACCAATAATACATTAGAAATCATTCTTTCACAGTGCTCGGTGTCTCAACCATAGGACCTTTGAGTTTGGCCCTATGGCTGTCCTCTTCTGGGTTTTCACGCACAGCGTCTTGGGGCTCATCACTTGAGCTCCCAAAGATTGCATTCTTAGCTTGAGCGTAACCACTTTTGTGGTCTGTTTTCTTGCGCTTTCCCGGTCGGTCTAGGTCCTCCAACTGTTTTCTCATGTCATGAGCGTAAACACTTACCATCTTTGAGAGATTTTTGTTCTCTTCCCGCAACGCCTCCAGCTGGTGTCGATTCACCTCTAGTATCCTTGCCCTTTCTGTTTTTAAACTTTTAATAATACTCTGGCACTCTTCAACCATACTCTCTCTCGCCAACTGACCTCTTAGCACCTCCACCTCATGGGACTTCGCAATTAGGCGATGACCCACACTTGTGACTGTTGCGGTGCTTTGCACGCTTAGTGCCAGAGCATCGCTCACGACCCGGTTGTCATCCCTTGATCCCAGCACCCGTATATCCTTGGGAGTCACTAGATTTCTAGCAACTCCAAGGGCAACATCGTTGTCCAGCAGTATCGAGTCATTCACTGTCACGTGCCCCCGTGCAGAGGCAAAGTAGGGCATCCACACTGGTGCCACTGCTTGGCCCCGAATCTCAGAGTCGGTGGAGCTAGGTTGAGATCCAACGAGAATGGGTAGGAAGAGGCCATTTGAACTTTCTTTTCTTTTGTTCTTTCTTTTCTCTTTTGTGAATTTCTGAGTTTGTGTGTTTTTCCCCAACTCTTTCTTTTCTTCTTTTATAGAGTTAGTTTCTACGTAACCCTAGCCGCTGCGCTTCTGCGTTTTGCGCGGCCCTTACGACATATCCCCCTCTGTCGCCTCACCTGTCCCCCAACCCCTTTAATTGCATTTCTGCCTTTCAGCGCTTTCAAGAAACAAAAGTCGTCACACCTTCCTATGAAGCCAATAATTATGGCTTGGGACCGTGTGAGAGACCTCTGCTTGTCGACACGTCTCTCACTTTGTATCCCGTCACTCACAGGTGCCGAGACATCAGGGCCCACTTTTTCTATTTTTCTAGTTCTCGCTCTTTGTGCTTCTGACTTGGTTTCTTTGTCTTATTACTTTCTTCGCTTTTGGGCTTTCGTTTGGGTTGGGCTTTCATTTGGGTTTGTGCGTTTCTTTGGGTTGGATTTCTGCATGTCTGAGACTGTTGTTAGGCCTTACTGTTTTATTTATTTTTATTTGGTTTCGTTTTTGTTTTCGTTTTTGCAGCTGTGTTGTAATTTTATTTCATGTTTGTTCTTGTTTTTACTTGCTTCATTCCCTTTATTTCTTGTTATAACGTTGTTGATGCCTAAATTCTTTAACATTGAGGACAATGTTTATTTCTAAGTTTGGGAAGGGATAGCAAGTCTTTTTCGTTTCACTTAAATTCTTACTTTCTTTTGTTCTGTTTTTTTTTTTCAGTTTTGAGTCTTTTTGTTTTCAAGTCACTTTCCGGACATATACGATGAAATTGTGACGAATGTTTACATGACTTGATTGAAAATGCTAAAAAAATAATAATAATTTGTTATTCACTAAATGGCATCGTTCTAGCATGATATGTTTGAAACCCTCTATGCTCTTGCCATTTGTTTCATAATTCTCTAGTTGAGGGACTTGCATGATCCAAAGAATTGTATCAGGCATGAATTAGACTTGTATAACCATATAATGTGAGCTTTGAGCCTTGTGCTTCAATTCATGAGTGTTATACACACGTATTTTTTTTTTCTTGTCATCCAAGTTGTTGTTTGATCTCATTATTCATTGATTTGGTTGAGCACTTAAAAGACATTCACTCTTGTGCAATTTGATTACATGACATTTGAGAAATGATATTAAGGCCCTCTTTGGACCGTTTGTGCCTTTCAAGCTAACCCTATGCATGCTTAAGCATGATTTTCCATTGTTAACCACCTTGAGCCTATATGTAAGCCTTTTCTTTCAAGTAGCCAATTATTACTTCTAGCCTTAGCCTGAAAAACAAGAATTTACCTTTCTAAGGAACTCATGAGCTTTAATTTAGATGTGTTTTTCATGCTAAGTTTGGGAAGGGTTATTACATGTTATCAAAAAAAAAAAAAAAAAAAAAAAAAAAAAGAAGAGTGTTTCACTCAAAGGGTGAAAGAAAAGAGAAAAGTTGTGGTTATTTGGCCATGGATTCAAATTTAAATTCCATGTTTCTTGGTTGGCCTCAAAATAAATAAATTGATGGTTGTTCAAATGGAAGGAAGGAGTGTGAATCATAATTAGTGGAGGTATAAGGCTTTGTGGTCTATTTGATCACCCAAAAAAAAAAAAACAATTTGAAAATCTTAAGCATGGGAATTCAAGGTCTTGTAATCAACGGTTTTATGCTCTTGAATTGTGAGTTTCTTGGACTTTGTTGTATCCATATCCTTCATTTCTTACTCACCTTACACCCTTAGCCCCATTACAACCTATAATAAAGACCTAAATTGATCCTAAATGTCATGTGATTGAATTGCACACGTTCCTCTTCTTTTAAGTGTTTAGCATCCTTCTTGATATCATATTCATGCATGTTTTTCAGCTTGCTAATTTTGAGTTAAGTCCCTTATGGTTTAACTCTATTCTCATATTTACTATTGAGTGATGCATTGTAACCCTCTTCCGAGTGATTCATTTGTGAGAGGACAACTTTGGTGAGATTTGAAGTTACATTTGTGCTTGGTATGATTTTTGAAGTTGTGTGAAAACTGAAATTGGAGAATGAGTTCCATTTGGCCATCACACTACTACACTTAAGCATGTTGTGTTTTGAACTTTTCCGCCTTGTGAATAATGTCTAAACTGAGTTTTTCTTGTGAAAACTTTTGAGTCGTTTGCATGAGTCGCTCTCTCTTTGGAAAGTGTTTGGAAAGTTTGTTTCGAGTCTTGTTTTAGTTTCTGTTTTGCTCGAGGACTAGCAAAAGATAAGTTTGGGAAGTTTGTTCGGTTCATTTTTATACATGATTTTTCATGTTATTCACCCACTATTTTGAGTTAGTTCTTGACATTTTATAGCTTTTTACTTCCTTTTTGTGTTTTCTTAGATTTTACCTTGGTTGGAATGAAAATGAGCTAAAAGTGCATTATTAGTTATAAATTCTGTTTTTGTTCATTTTCGTAGGTCAACTTCTTGGCCTGGGATCAACATGCTCTGGTACTCGGATGAGGTCATGATCTTCATGAGATTTGTTCCAATGGATGTTAACTACAACATATACAAATTTGAGCTCCATTGGACAAGTATTGCCTATCCAACCAATCCAGCATGTTACCACAGCTCTGGAAATCCGGATTTGGCCAGCTTTTACCTCCTTTGTGTCATCTTAATTTCTTGTTACCATAACTCTTGGTAACAAGGAATTACCTTTGTAAAAGAGATATTTTCTGAAGTATTTGGCATCTTTGTGAGTCAATGCTTCATCATGGCAAGGGGACAATGGGCAAAGGCTTTAAGGAAAGTATGAGTTTTATATTATATTTGTGAGCTGGAAATTAATGGGAAATGGAAACTTAATTGCAATCTGAAGTGGGAGAGGTTTTGAACGTGGGAAATGAAGTCATTCCACCATTCTACAACTTGGGAGCAGATTTTGGAGAGTTTGGAGCTAGGAGAAAGCCAAGGTGCAGCCAAGCAAAGTGGAGAAGAAAGCTTCCACCATTGATGAGCTTGAAGCTTTCACAATTTTCTCAAAATCTGTAAACTCTTTCTAATTTGATTTTGAGTTTGAATTTGGAATAAGTATGAGCAACTAAACTCCATAGCTCGGGCTTAGGTTGAAGCCCTAAACATGATTACCTTATTGTTTTGATGCTTGAGTGTATGAATTTCTAGATGTTGTTGATGAACCCCATTCACTAATTGAATTTTATGATATGTGTTTGCTTCCTTTGCTTAATCACCTTAGGTTGTATGCGTGTAGCTAAAGTTGAGAAATTGTGTAAGATAACCAAGAACACAATTTCTAATTAGCAACAAATGATTGAACTTGTTTAAGTGAGCATCATGTGAATTGGTTTCTTGACAACAATTGATGAATTCCAATTCACCAAATTAATCTATCCTTGATGTGTGTTTTCCTTAATTGATTACCTTTGAAAGCATGCTTCTTGAGGTTGTTGGGATTATGTGTATCTTCATGTTTTCCTAAGCAATATATGGATGGAGTAAGAACCATCCATGTGAATTGGTTTCTTGAATACCTAATGTAAACACCATGCTATTAGGGTTCTTGTGATGTTCATATTCTCTTTGAACTTAATGAGTTTTCCTTGCAATTGGAATTGGAAGTACGAACCATACCTAGGTTCGGTTATGAGGAGGGCACAAGTATTGTAGCACGAACCATGCACTTTACGTATATTAGAGAGAATCAATGCGTCTTGAGCCACGACCCATGGTCTTGATTGCGAACATCTTCATCAATACATTTAGAGTTCATCACTTGAGTATCCATGAACATGGGTAGAATTGTTTAGGGTGGATTCCGAAACCCTAGTGTTTGTTACATTTTAATTTCACATTTTGATAATTCATCTCTGCCATTCACATTTAAATTCAAAGTCCATTTACTTTCATGCAATAGAAATAGGTCACTTGAACCAAATCAAACCCCCCCCCCCCAATGTGTGTGTGAGTTGCGTGTTTGACACTTTTTGTGTCTTTGTCACTGAATTTTGTTTGTTTCCGTAATTGTTTTGGACTTTTGGTCCACGTTGTGTTCTTTCATTTTCTGTTCTGATTCCAACCGTATAAAGAACGTGAATTTTGGATAAACGGTTGGAAAGTTATAGGTCAAAAACTGCACAGAGGTCGAAACTGAAAAACAGAGAAAAAACTCTGCCCAAAAACGAGATTTTTCACTGTTCACAGTACTGTTCATGGGTGATAAATAGGTGATAAAAGGGTGATAGAAAGTGCTGTTTGTGTTTTTCTTTGTTTTCTTGTGTTGTTTCATTTCTTTTATCTTCCTTACTTCATTTTTAGTTTCCAATTTGTATTGTGTTTGTGTGTTGTGTAAAATTAGTGTTCTTTACGTACTCAAATTAGAACTTATAGGAAACCGACAAGTTCTTCGTGGGATCGAACCCGTACTTACATAATCTATACTTCATTAGATTCGTGCACTTGCGGGTATTTTTAATTGGTTGTTTGCACATTAATTTGTGTCCTTTTAGGAATGAAACAGTGAGTGCTGTCCTTCAAAGAAAACTTCCTCCTAAGCTCAAGGATCCAGGTAGTTTTACCATCGGCATAACCATTGGAGATAAACGAGCTGAGAAAGCCATGTTGGATTTAGGTGCAAGTATCAATCTAATGCCTTATTCAGTGTACTTGCAACTTGGTTTGGGAAAATTAAAATCCACCACACTCAGCTTACAACTTGCTGATCGTTCAGTTAAATATCCTAGAGGTATAGTTGAAGATATTTTGGTTCAAGTTGATAAGCTAATATTGCCTGCTGATTTTGTAGTGTTAGACATGGAAGATGCACCCATTCATGATCGTGAGCAGCCTATCTTGCTTGGAAGACCATTCATGGCCACAGCAAACACTCTTATTGATGTGAAAAATGGCATTCTGAAAATGACAGTCCTTGGCCAAACCATAGAATTCAAAGTGTTTGAATCCTTAACTCATCCTTCTAATTCACTTGATTGTTTTTCAATTGATTGTTTGGATTCCTTGGTTTTGTCTAAGTTTGTGCAGGCACAATCTGATGATGCTTTAGAAATTGTTTTGACACAACCTTTAGGTGACCTTGATGATGAATCTGAGTTCATTGAAGTGGCGGCTGCTCTTGAGGTTTTGAAACCATTTGATTCTTTCATTTCACCTATTGTTGAACCTCTTACACCTGCCACCACTATACTAGATCCCTCCATTGTCAAGCCACCTAAACTTGAGCTAAAACCTCTTCCACAACACCTTAAATATGTTTATCTTGGTGAGACAGAAACCCTTCCCATCATTATAGCTTCTGACCTTTCACCATTAGAGGAGGACAAGTTGATTACAGTTTTGAGAGAGCACAAGAATGCCATCGGATGGACCATTGCAGATATCGAGGGAATAAGCCCTACAATGTGCATGCATCGAATTTTGATGGAGGATGCCAAGCCAACTCGTGAGCCCCAAAGGAGACTCAACCCACATATGAAGGATGTTGTAAGAACTGAAATACTCAAATTACTTGATGTAGGAATCATTTATCCTATTTTAGATAGCAAATGGGTGAGTCCTATCCAAGTTGTCCCAAAGAAGTCAGGCATCACAGTGGTCAAGAATGAGGATAATGAGCTGGTGCCAACAAGACCCATTACGGGATGGAGAGTTTGCATTGATTATCGGAAGCTAAACACTGCCACTAGAAAGGATCACTTTCCTTTGCCTTTTATTGATCAAATGCTTGAAAGGCTAGCTGGTCACTCACATTATTGTTTCCTTGATGGTTTTTCAGGTTACAATCAAATTGCAATAGCCCCGGAGGATCAAGAGAAGACAACATTCACATGCCCCTTTGGAACCTTTGCATATAGACGAATGCCATTTGGTTTATGCAATGCCCCAGCTACCTTCCAACGATGCATGATGGCTATCTTTTCAGACATGATAGAGAGGTTCATTGAGGTATTTATGGATGACTTTTCAGTTTTTGGATCCTCTTTCGATGATTGTCTTAACCATTTGTCATTAGTGCTTAAAAGATGCCAGGAAACTAATCTAATTCTGAATTGGGAGAAGTGTCACTTCATGGTGAAGCAAGGTATTGTTGGCCATGCCATTTCCAGCAAAGGTATTGAGGTAGACAAAGCAAAGATTGATTTGATTTCTAATTTGCCAACCCCTACTTCAGTGAAGGGTGTGAGGAGTTTTCTAGGACATGCAGGTTTTTATCGTCGTTTTATTAAAGATTTCTCCAAAATCACTCGTCCTCTATGCAATCTTTTGGCTAAAGATTCTGTTTTTAACTTTGATAAAGATTGTTTGAATGCATTTAACACTCTGAAACTTGAACTAACATCAACTCCAATTATCAAGGCACCAGATTGGTCATTACCTTTTGAATTAATGTGTGATGCTTCTGATTATGCTCTTGGTGCAGTTCTAGGTCAAAGAGTGAATAAGCTCCCTCATGTAATCTATTATGCGAGCCGGACATTGAATGATGCTCAGCTCAATTACTCAACAACTGAGAAGGAGTTACTTGCTGTAATTTTTGCTTTAGAGAAGTTTCGTTCATATCTTGTTGGTTCTAAAGTGATTGTATATTCTGACCATGCAGCACTTAGGTACTTGTTAACCAAGAAGGATGCTAAGCCACGCTTGCTTCAATGGGTATTACTGTTGCAAGAATTTGATTTAGAAATCCGAGATAAGAAAGGGTGTGAGAATGTTGTTGCTGATCATCTCTCTCGTCTCATCGATGGTAACCACAAGTTTGAGGATGTCTTGCCCCTCAATGAATCTTTTCCAGATGAACAACTATTTGCCATTGATGATCAAGAACCATGGTATGCTGATCTTGTCAATTATCTTGCTAGTGGTGTTTTGAGAGATGATCTAACTTTTCAAGAAAGGAAAAAGTTCCTTGCCACAGCCAAACATTACTTTTGGGATGATCCATATCTGTTCAAACATGGCCCCGACCAAATCATAAGGAGGTGTATCCCAGAGAATGAGCAGCAAAGCATACTCAAGTTTAGTCATGAATTTGCATGTGGAGGTCATTTTGGTGCCAAGAAAACAGCAGCTAAGGTTCTTCAATCTGGTTTCTTTTGGCCCTCTCTTTTTAAAGATGCATTTTATTTCTGTTTCTAAATGTGATAGGTGTCAAAGAATGGGAAACATAAGCCGGAGGAATATGATGCCACTGAACAACATTTTGGTGGTGGAGCTGTTTGACATATGGGGTATAGATTTCATGGGACTTTTTCCTTCCTCTTTGGGTTATACTTACATTCTTGTTGCTGTAGATTATGTATCCAAATGGGTGGAGGCGTTGGCTACCAGGGCTAATGATCATAGAGTTGTTCTGAAATTCCTGAGAGATGTGATTTTCACAAGGTTTGGAACTCCTAGGGCTGTTATTAGTGATGGTGGCAGCCACTTCTGTAACAAACCATTTGAGGCCTTAATAAAAAAATACAATATCACACATAGAGTGTCAACTCCATATCATCCTCAAACTTCCGGACAAGTCGAGATCAGCAATAGAGAGATCAAGAATATTTTGGAGAAAACTGTCAATCCTACTCGAAAAGATTGGGCATTGCGACTCAATGATGCACTTTGGGCATATAGGACAGCTTATAAGACTCCCATTGGGATGAGCCCTTATCGACTTGTGTTTGGGAAGGCTTGTCACCTGCCAATGGAACTTGAGCACAGAGCATATTGGGCAATTAAAAAGTTCAATTTTGATCTCAAAGAAGCTGGGAATGTCAGAAAATTGCAGCTCAATGAATTGGAGGAGCTAAGGAACGAAGCTTATGAGAATGCAAAAATTTACAAAGAGAGGACCAAACGCTATCATGACAAGGCCATCCTCAGGAAAGAATTCAAGCCAGGTATGAAAGTTTTGTTGTATGACTCACGTTTGCGTCTCTTTCCAGGTAAATTGAGATCTAGATGGTTGGGGCCATTCAAAGTGCTTCAAGTTTTTCCTCATGGAGCTGTTGAGATTGAGAACCTAAGGGACATGACAACTTTCAAGGTGAATGGGCAGCGATTGAAACAATACTTGGATGATGAAATGGAAACACGAGCTGTGGACTCTCTTGAGTTCACTACACCCTAACTATTGGCAACCCAACCAGGTTTTGTTGTTTTTGTTTTAGTTTAGAGTTGATTCCTTTCTTGCGTTTTATGTTTCATTGGTTTTTGCATTTTGTTTCCTTTCTTTTAAACATTGAGGACAATGTTTCATTCAGGTCTGGGGTGTGGGATGAAACTTGTTGAATTTTTGAGTCTGTTGTTGAATTTCTGAGTCTTAGTGAAAGATTTCTTTTTGCTTACTAATGAAGATGTATATGCAATGTCATTGTCACTAATTCTTTCCTAGTGTGTTGCCATGGAAGTGTTTGCATCAGAATTTCTACCATACACACTGTCATGCAATTGGAATTTCGGTCCAGAAGGTGCCATACTCAGATATCTTTAGAAGAATTGTGGAGACTACCCTAGTGAGCTAATTTGAGCCTATTCCATTCCTTGAGAGGGTTTTATTTGTTTCTACTCTTACAACTTCCCAGATTCCTTTTATGTTGATCTCATTATATTCATCGAATACTAAGAACTATTTGATCTTTTGCAGATGCTATGTTGCTTACCTGACATTTGTGGAAAGGATGTACCCATTGATATGATGTAGGCTATGTGTGTTTAAGTCACTAAAAGGCTTTGATATCCCTCCCTGTTGTGTGCTTCCTTTACCCAATTTTGCATCCAAACACTTAAGCCTTTCTTTCATCACCCACATTACTCCTACCCTTGTATCTTAATCTAAGATACCATCCCATGTTTAGCCATACCCTATAACTGGAGAACATGTCACGATCTCAACAAAATGAAGAAGCAAGGATGGGCGTTATACCAAACAAATGGAGAGAATCAGTGTGCGAGTGCAATTCAAGGAGAAAAGCAAAAGAGGGCCAAATTAGTTTAGAAAAAAAAAAAAAACAAAACAAAACATGTTCTTAGTTCAAATTCAGTTCAAAGAAGCACAAGTCATTGCCTTCAAGATTCACAAGTGTAGCCATTTACCTTGCAGCAAGAAGAAGCACTCTTGGCATGTTCTTGAGTTCTTAGTTTTCATTTCCCCTCTTTTCATAACCCTTACCCTCAGCCTGACATTACAAGCTTGATTAAGACCTAACTGATCTTTGGGGAAGTCCGGTTCATGGGTGCTGGTATGCAATGTATTCTTTCTATGTTCTTAGCATTTGATTTCCTTTCTTGAGATCTTATTTCCAGAAATCGTGCTTTTGTTTTATGATTATTTCATATGTGAAATCTTGTCCCCTTTACATAACATCACTCACATATGCTTGTTGAGAAACTAAACCCTAGGTTCTTTGTGAAGATTTGAGCGATACCCGTGAGACCTAGAGTTGAGGCGATTTCTATCTAAGCATTTGAGTATGGTGACTTCAATGCTGAAATTCTTTTTGCAGTGGCAATACACTATACACCCTGGTGTAAAGATCTGAAGTGGCATACCATTAGTTTTGAAAGTGTGATTGTGCATTCATTGGTTTTCCTTAGTTTGTTTAAAAGTGATTCTTTAACTATTAGTTGTCTTGCAGAATTTGTTGATGTTTGTGGGAGTCATCACTGTAAACCCTCAGGAGACACAACTCCTCCTACTAGGGACACCTAGAGGTTTAAAGGCTTATTGCATATGCTCAATGCAATCGTGTCATCTACGAAAATGGTGTAATAAGTTTTGTTTTGTGTGTTTTGTTGTGGAGTTTAAGTTTAAGTTTTGCTTGAGGACCAGCAAAATATAGGTTTGGGGTCCTGATCAATGCATATTTATGTATCATTTTGTAACACTCTACCCTATTTTTTGGTTATGTTTTTAAATAAAACTTGTGCTTTTAATCCATTTTGTGTTTGTTATTCAGTTCATTGAGCTCTAGGTACCACTTGAGGCATTTGAAGCAAAATGGTGCAAAAACGTGCAAAAACTGGAGACTTGAGTTAGAAATTCATTTTGGACCTATCTTCTTCATCTGAACTTCGGTTGGGCCAATACCTGTGTGGTTGGATCAATGACATTCTGAACTTCAAAATGGACATCTTAAAGTCGACATTTGATTCAGCCAAGCCCAATTCGTAAGCCCAAGAAGTTGTTCATCATGCTGAGGAAGATGAGCTCATTGCATGCTTGGTCATGGTGAACTAGGCATGAGCTAGGGCTGCTGAATGGAAGCTTGGTCATGCTGACATGAGGATGAGCTAGGGCTGCTAGTGGGAGTTAGTGGAGAAGTGGAGCAACCATTTCTGATTATCTAATGCAAGTGTTGAGTCCATTAGCCATATTCAATTCAGATTTCTCACTTCCCTCTCCCCTATAAATACCACTTCCATTCCAAACATTTTCATCACAACAATTCCTGGGATTCACAACCCCACAATTCACTCCAGCCATCCTTAAACACTCCAGAAATCAACCCAACACTCCAAATTGCCTCAAATCACCAAAACAGCTCCAGCAAACCTTCCTTCCATTTCCCTACGAATTTCCTCTTTCTCTACCATCACAACTCACCCAAACTCATCCCAAATCATCTCCTTGGCTGTCATACATCCTTCTAGATATGGGGAAGTGTTGTTAATAATATGTTAACTCGCAATTGTACGGGGCAATTAGTAGTATAGCAAGACAAGTACGAGGTCGTACCCACGAAGACTGAGAAGTTCAAATTAGTTATGTACTTAGATTACCAAATTCAAGAAGTTAGGAAGTTACGTCTAAAACAGAATTTAAAGTGAAAGCGATTGTGATTGTGAAAAGAAGTGAGCAAACTGAAATTGCAAATGAAAGCAAATAAACAAGTGTAACAAAGAGTGATTTTTGAAGGGCTGGAAAATGGATTTGGAGACTAGGGCATTCGATTCACCATAACAATTCAATTCTGGGTTATAAGGAGTCAAGTAACAAGTCTAATTCAGATTCAAAGATTGATTCTAGCTATAGTATGATTAGGCCATGGTGTCTGGTCCTAACCTTGTGTTCCTAATTCCCTAATTTGATCATTTGTTGTCTAACCTAAAATTAAGCATTAGGAACCCATTAAGCATAGAAGAACAATTTAAACAACCAAGCATGTATCTAATCCCTGTTGTTGAATGTCCATACATACTCTTCCTATTCATAGTTCAATTCAAATTAAAGCATGGTGTCTACTGTTAATTCAAACCAAGATAGTTAACAAACAAGTTCTAATAGTGATCAATCATTCAAACAAGCATGTTAACTTATAAGCATAATGAATAAGAACATGAATCATGAATCAAACTTGAAACTCCAAACTTCAAACTTATAAACCCAGAATATTCATGTTAGGTTACATCGAAGCCCTAGTTATGGATTTAGCTACTCATAACGGAAAAGAGACTAAAACAGAAATGGGAAAACATAATGAATGCAATAAGAGTAGAAAAACCCCTTTTCTGAAGTTCTTGTGGTGTCCAAGGCTTCTTCAAGAGCTTCTCCACGTCTAGAAGGATGTATGAAGGATATGGAGGTGATTTGGGATGAGTTTGAGTGAGTGGTGATGGTTGAGAGAGAGGAAATTCGTAGGAAATGGAGGGGAGGTTTGTTGGAGTTGTTTCGGTGATTTGAGACTGTTTAGAGCTTTGGGTTGATTTCTGGAGTGTTTGGGAAAATGATGGAAGTGTTTGAGGGTAGATGGCTGAATTGTGGTGTTGTGAATCCCAGGATTTTGCTTGATGAAAGTCTTTGGAATGGAAGTGGTATTTATAGGGAGAGGGAAGTGAGAAATCAGAATTGAATATGGCTAATGGACTCAACACTTGCATTTGAAAATCAGAATGTGGTTGATGCACTTGCATTAGATAATCAGAAATGGCTACTCCACTAAATCCCACTAGCAGCCCTAGCTCATCCTCATGTCAGCATGACCAAGCTTCCATTCAGAAACCAATAGCTCATGCCTAGCTCACCATGACCAAGCATGCAATGAGCTCATCTTCCTGTCAGCATGATGAACAACTTCTTGGGCTCACGGATTGGGCTTGGATCACACAAATGTCGACATTAAGATGTCCATTTTGCAGTTCAGAATGTCATTGATCCAACCACACAAGTATTGGCCCAATCCAAGCTTGGATGAAGACGATAAGTCCAAAATGAATTTGTAACTTCAGTTCTCCAGTTTTTACACATTATTTTCACCATTTTACTTCAAATGCCTCAAGTGATACCTAGAGCTCAATAAACTGAATAACAAACACAAAAGAGGTTAAAAGCACAAGGTTAACTCAAAAACATAACTAAATCATAAGCTATAAGGGTATAAAATGATATACAATTGTGAACCGAACAAATACCCCCAGACCTAGATTTTGCTAGTCCTCGAGCAAAACAAAACAAAATAAAAACAAGAAGTTAAGTAAGCCACTTCCGCAGGTAACTCGATTGCATTGAGCGTATGCAACAAGCCTTTGAACCTCTAGGCATCCCTAGTAGGAGGAGTTGTGTCTCCTAAGGGTTTAACAGAAACGATACCCATAAACGCTTTACTAACTCTACAAAACAAAGTGGTTAGGAAAAACAAACTTTGAAATCAACTAATGAAAATGAAAGAAAACTTTAGTCATACCTCCAACACCATAGAGTTGCCAAGATAGGTGATCAATCAGTGTGTTAAGTGGAAGCTATAGCTCAAAGGCACACGGCTTCAAAGCAAGCATACTCAAACCTTGAATAGAGAACATGCTTCGACTCTAATTCTCACAGAAAACACTCAATCACTCAGAACCTAAGGTTTAATTCTCTCAAGAAAGCATACGTGAGTGTATGAAATAGAAGCACAAGTTTGGTTAGATCTCATGAAAGGAATCAAATACTAAGAATAGAGATACACATATACATACCAGCACCCATGAATACATCCTCAAAGATCAGCTAGGTCTTTCACATGGTTGTAATGAAAGGCTAAGGTTTAGGGGAAATGAAAGAATTGGAAGGAAAAAACAAGTAACTTAAGAACATACCAAGGTTGCATTCTTCTTTGATCTGCAAGGTATCATTGGTTTAGAATGGCATGGCTGCAAACTTCATGGTATCACATGGCATGGACTTTATATTTCACACTTAGATCAAATCGACACACTTCTCTTTATCTTTCTTATTTGCTGATTTGATCGCTTCTTCTTTAACTTCATTGCACAGATGCATACCAATTTTTATTTAGGTACATGGCAGCAACTTCCTTGTCTCAAACGTGATCTTGGCACACCTTGGTATATTTCTAAGCTAGGGTATGGCTGCAATGGTTAAATATCTCAGATGGAGATACAAAGGTAGGGAAAATGATGAGGGTGATAGAAGAAGAAGGCTTGAAGTGTTTGGCTGCAAGAGAGCTAATGGAACACACAAATGGGTAGAGTGAAAAGAAAGCACAAAGAATGGTTATGCACACATAGCCTAGCATCACTTCAATGAGTTCATTCATGGGTGAGAGCAAGCACATGATATCTGCAAAAGAGAGAAATCATCCTTAGTATTCAATCAAAATGGAACAATGAGATCAATTATAGTGAAATGAAGAAAATGAGTAGAGATGAGAAGTAGAAACACTTTAAACCCTCTCAAGAAAGCAATTAGGCTCGATATGGCTCACTAGGGTAGTCTCCACTTTTCTCCTTCAAGAATTTGAGCATGGTACTTTAGCCACCAGAATTCTAAGAGCAAAAGCTTTGTGAAGTGCAAAAATTCTGATATGAAAACCTCAATGGCAGCTCCATAGCATTGATTTTATGACCAAAAAAAAAATTAGTAACAAATGAACGAAAATTGAAAACACAAATGAATTAAAATTGAAAACCTTCCCCCCAGACCTGAATTGAACATTTTCCTCAATGTTAAAGCATAGAAAAGATGATTGAGAACATGTAAATGATAAAGGGAAAAGTTAAGAAGAAGGTTTAGAGAAACTCCCCCTTCATGCGATTAGGTCGACCGCTACCAAGCACCATCTTCTTGAACACATGGGTTGCCTCCCAAGAAGCGCCTTAGTTAATGTCTTGGCAAGACATTATACAATCTGCTTATGATGAGTTGGGGGTTTTGGATTAATCGTCTCAAGATAGTTCACCCAACTTCTTCTCCTCTTCCTTCGCTTCCTCTGTCTTTTCCTTTTCTTTTTCTTCAATTGTGCAAGGGGTGTAACTTTGAACATGCCATTGGATGGTTCCAACTTCATAGAGCATGGATCAAGGGGCTCAAGTGGTAACCCAGAGATTGGTGGAAATGGATGGAACACTTCTAGGGTAGCTACCACTTCTTGGAAGTTTGGTTCAACTTGTTCTTCCTCTGCTTGTGCAATGACAACTTCTATAGCATCAGTGGGCTGTTTCTGCAAACTCTTAGAAGAAACTTCATCATTCACAACATCAATTGAAAAACAAGTATCAAGAGAGATAGAAGGTTGAGATGAAGGATCAAACACTTTAAATTCAGCAGTTTCACCCAACACAGTCATGGAGAGGGTGCCATCTTTCATATTGATAATTGTGTTTGTTGTGGCCATGAATGGTCGTCCTAAGAGAATGGGATCAACACGATCTCCATTTGGATTGTCCTCCATATCCATCACTACAAAATCAACAGGGAGAATTAGTGTATTAACTTGAACTAGAATATCTTCTACAATACCTTTTGGATATTTGATAGAATGATCAGCTAGTTCAAGACGAATTGAAGTCTTCTTCATCCCTTCTAAACCAAGCTCTTGATAAACTGAATATGGCATCACATTGATGCCTGCTCCCAAGTCCAACATGGCTCTTCCAACATTCTTGTCTCCAATGTTAATGGGAATGTCAAAGCTGCCAGGATCTTTTGATTTTGGTGGAAGCTTCCTTTGCAACACAGCACTTACATTCATGTCCAGCTTTACTCCTTCATTTGGAGCGAAATTGAGCTTGTGAGTTTTCAAGTCCTTGATGAATTTTCCATATGCAGGAATCTGTTCAATAAGATCAAGCAAAGGCAAATTGATATTAACTTTACTCAAAATATCATAAATCTCTTTAAAACCCTTATCTTGCTTTGCTTTCTTAAGACGGCCTGGAAATGGAATCGGTGGAACATATGGAGCGGGTGGCACGTATCTATCTTCTTGAAGATGTGGTGGCACAAATTTGTCATCCCTTTTATGCAATTGGAATTGTTTGGATTCCTGAGAATCTGATTTGTCCTTAGGAGCAGATTGGGATGTTTTGGGTTGTTGCTCTTCTGTAGTTGTGATCTGCTCCTCTTCATCTTCATTTCCTACAACCACAAAATCATTTGAAAGATTAGAATCAACTTTATTATCAACTATCTTACCTGATCTGAGCACATGAATGGCCTTGACTTCATGGTTTTTTGGATTGATCTCAGTTTGGCTTGGCCATTTCCCAGGCTGTCTTTGAATTATTTCAGCAGCTATTTGGCCTATTTGAACTTCCAATTTGGAGATGGCAGCTTGTGTAGTTTGCTGAAAATTGGATTGGTTGATTGCCATCTGCTTCACTATATCCTCCAATGCTGATGATGATTGTTGTGACCTTGGTTGTAGGAATTTACCAACTTAGCTTGCTCTTGCACAAATTCTGGATATCCAGCCCCAAGTGGACAAGCTATGGTAGCATGGTCATGAGCTTCACAAATGCTACACACTTCCTTAGGAGGGTTTTTTGAGTTTAATGCAAGAAGAGCATCTAGCTTTTGTTCCAGTTTTGAAATCTGCACACTAGAAGCATCATTAGAACCACTAACAACACGCTTACCTCTTGTATCCGAATGTTGGGTCTCCATTGCTATTTCCTCAAAGAGTTCGTACGTTTCTTCTGGAGTTTTGGTTTTATAAGAACCACCTGCAAAATTTGTGACAATATTATGACTAGAAGGGGTTAGTCCTTTATAAAACATACGCATTTGAAGCTTCAATGGAATCCCATGATGAGGACATTGATTGAACAGCCCATTGAACCTCTCCCATGCTTCACAAAACGACTCGTCATCTTGCTGTGCAAATAACAAGATCTTATCCCTAAGCATGTCGGTCTTTTGCGTGGAGAAGTATTTCTCTAAGAACTTCTTTTGAATGGCAGCCCATGTAGTGAGTGATCCCGGCTTCAAAGAATTCAACCAATACTTCGCCTTATCCTTTAAAGTGTATGGAAACACTCTCATTCGAAGTTGATCTTCTGTCACTCCTGTCAAGGGAAAAGAGCTAACAACATTAAAAATATCCTTTATATGAGTTAATGGATCTTCATTAGGTAAACCATAAAAGGAAGGTAACATATTAAGATGAGAAGATTTAAGCTTATAGTTTCGAGCTACAGTGGGCCGCAAGATGCTTGAAGGAGATGTTGGAATTGTTGGGATATCAAGGTCTCCCATGAACTCATTGGCAGCCATCTCTTCTTCTTGTTCTTGGTCTGAACTTGCTTCTGAATTTGAAAGGGAAGAACCAGGAAGTTCAGTGTGGAGAGCAAGACTTGTAAATGTAGCAAGGGCTTGCTCTTTTGCAGTTCACAACTCCCTTTCTAGACGATTCTGAATTTCAGAGTTCACCCGATTGGGTTGCAATGATGGTCCTGCGTTCAAAGATCTAGAACGTTGGAATGAAGACCTCACTTGTTCAAGGAATGAATTTTTAGACATAAACTACCTGAAACAGAAAATTAGATTAATTAGAAACACTAAAAAGAATAGGTTAACCTTGGGCACATAACCAGGGAAGAACTTTCGTTCAGTCCCCGGCAACGGCGCCAAAATTTGTTGTTAATAATATGTTAACTCGCAATTGTACGGGGCAATTAGTAGTATAGCAAGACAAGTACGAGGTCGTACCCACGAAGACTGAGAAGTTCAAATTAGTTATGTACTTAGATTACCAAATTCAAGAAGTTAGGAAGTTACGTCTAAAATAGAATTTAAAGTGAAAGCGATTGTGATTGTGAAAAGAAGTGAGCAAACTGAAATTGCAAATGAAAGCAAATAAACAAGTGTAACAAAGAGTGATTTTTGAAGGGCTGGAAAATGGATTTGGAGACTAGGGCATTCGATTCACCATAACAATTCAATTCTGGGTTATAAGGAGTCAAGTAACAAGTCTAATTCAGATTCAAAGATTGATTCTAGCTATAGTATGATTAGGCCATGGTGTCTGGTCCTAACCCTGTGTTCCTAATTCCCTAATTTGATCATTTGTTGTCTAACCTAAAATTAAGCATTAGGAACCCATTAAGCATAGAAGAACAATTTAAACAACCAAGCATGTATCTAATCCCTGTTGTCGAATGTCCATACATACTCTTCCTATTCATAGTTCAATTCGAATTAAAGCATGGTGTCTACTCTTAATTCAAACCAAGATAGTTAACAAACAAGTTCTAATGGTGATCAATCATTCAAACAAGCATGTTAACTTATAAGCATAATGAATAAGAACATGAATCATGAATCAAACTTGAAACTCCAAACTTCAAACTTATAAACCCAGAATATTCATGTTAGGTTACATTGAAGCCCTAGTTATGGATTTAGCTACTCATAACGGAAAAGAGACTAAAACAGAAATGGGAAAACATAATGAATGCAATAAGAGTAGAAAAACCCCTTTTCTGAAGTTCTTGTGGTGTCCAAGGCTTCTTCAAGAGCTTCTCCACGTCTAGAAGGATGTATGAAGGATATGGAGGTGATTTGGGATGAGTTTGAGTGAGTGGTGATGGTTGAGAGAGAGGAAATTCGTAGGAAATGGAGGGGAGGTTTGTTGGAGTTGTTTCGGTGATTTGAGACTGTTTAGAGCTTTGGGTTGATTTCTGGAGTGTTTGGGAAAATGATGGAAGTGTTTGAGGGTAGATGGCTGAATTGTGGTGTTGTGAATCCCAGGATTTTGCTTGATGAAAGTGTTTGGAATGGAAGTGGTATTTATAGGGAGAGGGAAGTGAGAAATCAGAATTGAATATGGCTAATGGACTCAACACTTGCATTTGAAAATCAGAATGTGGTTGATGCACTTGCATTAGATAATCAGAAATCGCTACTCCACTAAATCCCACTAGCAGCCCTAGCTCATCCTCATGTCAGCATGACCAAGCTTCCATTCAGAAACCAATAGCTCATGCCTAGCTCACCATGACCAAGCATGCAATGAGCTCATCTTCCTATCAGCATGATGAACAACTTCTTGGGCTCACGGATTGGGCTTGGATCACACAAATGTTGACTGTAAGATGTCCATTTTGAAGTTCAGAATGTCATTGATCCAACCACACAAGTATTGGCCCAATCCAAGCTCGGATGAAGACGATAAGTCCGAAATGAATTTGTAACTCCGTCTCTAGTTTTTACACATGCCTCAAGTGATACCTAGAGCTTAATGAACTGAATGACAAACACAAAAGAGGTTAAAAGCACAAGGTTAACTCAAAAACATAACTAAATCATAAGCTATAAGGGTATAAAATTATATACAATTGTGAACCGAACAGGAAGCATTTGGAGAAGCATTAGACGTGGAGAAGCACTTGGAGAAGAACTTCAGAAAAGGGTTTTTCTACTCTTATTGCATTCATTATGTTTTCTCATTTCTGTCTTAGTTTATTTCCCATTATGAGCAGCTAATTTCCATAGCTAGGGTTTCAATGTAACCTAACAAGACAATTTCATGTTTCAAGTTAACTTTATCCTTTGTTGATTATTCCTAATTTTCTGGTTTCATTCACTTGTTCTTAGTTGAATCTTTATGCATGTTTAAATAACTGGCCACTATGAACACATGCATGTTGGTTATCTAGTTCAAGTTTACATAAACACCATATGACTCTTGAACCGATTAGTGAATGAGTGGGTAATGCATTTAGGACAAACACCATGTTTAAATGTTTACTTGGTTCTTTTGTGTTCTTCTTAAGCTTAATGGATTCAGATTCATAGCCTAGACTAAACACCATAGCTAAGTTGTGTTTCTGAGTACTTGATTAAAACCAAACACCATATGGATAATCATACATAAGAAAGAACGAACTCCAGAAATTGTAATCAACTTAGGTGATTGTTAACTTGTTGCTTGAAATTGGATTGTCGTGGTGAAGTTGAAACCCTAGTGCTTGTCTCCTTTGTCTCTACATTTTCTAAACATCTACTTTCTGGTTACTTGCTATTTTGCATTCCCTTTAGTAGTTTCAATCACTTGCTATTTGCTATTCCTTTTTGTAGTTGTTACTCAAAACAAACTCAACACAACCTCATTTAAATTCTGTTTAGTCTTAGGATTACTTGTGAGTCTAAGTAGTAGTAATAAGTGTCTTTCATCCAAGTCTCTGTGGAACGACCTCGTGCTTGCATTCCTATACTATAATTGGTTCGTGCACTTGCGAGAAATAGATAGAGTAAAATCTATCCAACATTGGGCATCATCATAATATGGTGGGAGGAGTCATTTGGTGAGTTTTGAGTGAAATCCAATCGCTAGAACTACATAATACACCAACCACTCCAATTCGGAACGAACTGCCTTTGAACTTGAATTGTCCAATTTCGTACACCTATTGATTTCCGATTGCAGCCCAAAACTTGGGCATCATCATAATATGGTGGGAGGAGTCATTTGGTGAGTTTTGAGTGAAATCCAATCGCTAGAACTACAGAATACACCAACCACTCCAATTCGGAACGAACTCCTTTGAACTTGATTTGTCCATTTTCGTACACCTATTGATTTCCGATCGATCCCAAAACTTGGGCATCATCATAATATGGTGGGAGGAGTCATTTGGTGAGTTTTGAGTGAACTCCAATCGCTAGAACTACGGAATACACCAACCACTCCAATTCGGAACGAACTGCCTTTGAACTTGATTTGTCCAATTTCGTACACCTATTGATTTCCGATTGAGCCCAAAACTTGGGCATCATCATAATATGGTGGGAGGAGTCATTTGGTGAGTTTTGAGTGAAATCCAATCGCTAGAGCTACGGAATACACCAACCACTCCAATTCGGAACGAACTGCCTTTGAACTTGATTTGTCCAATTTCGTACACCTATTGATTTCCGATTTCAAGCCCAAAACTTGGGCATCATCATAATATGGTGGGAGGAGTCATTTGGTGAGTTTTGAGTGAAATCCAATCGCTAGAACTACGGAATACACCAACCACTCCAATTCGGAACGAACTGCCTTTGAACTTGAATTGTCCAATTTCGTACACCTATTGATTTCCGATTGAACCCAAAACTTGGGCATCATCATAATATGGTGGGAGGAGTCATTTGGTGAGTTTTGAGTGAAATCCAATCGCTAGAACTACGGAATACACCAACCACTCCAATTCGGAACAAACTGCCTTTGAACTTGAATTGTCCAATTTCGTACACTGATCGGTTCATAATTGTATATTATTTCGTACCCTTCTAGCTTATGATTTGGTTATGTTTTTGAGTTAAACTTGTGCTTTTAATCCTTTTTGTGTTTATCTTTCAGTTAATTGAGCTTTAGGTAACAATGATGGCTTTGGAGAACATAATTCATGCAATTCAAGCATGTTAAGGCCTAATTTGGATGAATTGATGAAGAGCTTAAAGACAAATTCATTATGGCTACAGCCCCCTGCCAGTCCAGTTCCATAGGTCATATTGCAAGCTTTGTTTCAGCGACCTACATAGCTCGAATGAGGCCACATTCTTCATGAACGTTGTTCCAATGCGTGTGTACTATAACATATCCAAAATTCAGCCTCATTGGATGCAGTTGAACCCATTTTGGTGCAGCTGAATCTACGCAACAAGTTTTGGCGCCGTTGCCGGGGATTGGTAACATTGCTTGATTCTATTTGGTTTTCCTACTTTTTATTTATTTTTATCTTTTTTATAACTAGACAATTTCTTGTTTTAAAGTTAATGAGGTTAATTGATAAGTTGTGTTTGTAGTCCAACGGACAAGGACAATTGCCTGACAAGCAAGAGAACTGGGTTTGAGTCCCAGCTTACACAACACAAAAAAAGGTTCAAGTAGCATGTTGATTATTGCTAGTTTCTGGTTTCATTCACTTGTTCTTAATTAAATATCTTGTTCAAGTTTACATAAACACCATATGACTCTTGGACTGATTAGTGAATGGATGGGTAGATATTGAAGACAAACACCATGTTTAAATTCTACTTGGTTCTTTATTGTTCTTCTTGTTCTTAATGGGTTTGGAATTTGTGTTTAGACTAAACACCATAGCTAAATACTTTTTCTGAATACTTGATTAAAACCACACACCATATGGATAATCATATTTGAGAAAGAACGAACTCCATAAGCTAGTTTGATTTACTTTGATGCTTGTTACTTTGAAGCATGAAATTTGATGTTTGTGGTGAAGTTGAATCCCTAATCTTGATGTTTTAGTTTAGTTTATCTTTTTCATTTATGTTATGGTTGCCTAATCCAATAAATCTGAAAATTTGTTTCAAGTTTCCTTGTCTTTCTTTAAGCATTTCTGAAGTAGCTCAATAAGAAAGAGGGAGAGAGAGGAGACAACCCAATCCATAGAAACAGGGAGTATGGAGCAGCGGAGAAGTCGACCTCCAGCTGCTATGGCCAACCACGCTCCAGCTATCACTTCAAAGGGAAGCATTCCAATCATATCTCTTTCATTTGTATAATAACTGCTACTCATTCTTAGTTGTGTCTCATTTTCTGTTTTGTTTTTGTTAGGGTTTTCTTTTCCTTGATGTGGGAGAAACATGATGAGCAGCTGACCCAAATACTCAAAGAAGAACATGTGCTGCCATACTATGTGCATTACCCCTCTCATTGTCTTCAAGGGGAAGTTCTAAACTCTATTTATTTTTATTTCTTTCATTTCATTTCTGTACCCTGGATTTGATGTGCATTGTATGCTTTACATGGATTCAAACATTGAGGACAATGCTTCATTTAAGTTTGGGGGTGAGGAAAGTTTTTTTAGTTTTTGTGTTTGTGTCTGAAAACGTAGGCTTCTTCATTGCTACAATTTTTTATTTTCTGCTTCTGTTTTGAAAGTTTGGTCCGCGCTGTGTTCTTCATTTGTTCATGCTGAATCCAACGACATAAATTTGACCAAGTGGTTTGAAAGTTACATGTCAAAACAGATTATATGTTGAAATTGAGCAGAACAGCAATTTGAAACTTTACGTTTTTCTTTTCTGTTTCTTTTCTTTGAGTCATTTTCAGTTTTCCTTCCCACGCCAATGATAAATCTTGTGTCTAACTTCTAATATGGCTCTTAGGAATTTGATAAGCATTGTGTTAGGTCTGAATCTTATTCTTTTGCTACCTAAGTCTCACATAATTATACAACTCTTGCATGTCTTACCCAATTGTATGCATTTTTGCTTGTGTGATTCGCTGGAATGTTAAGTTTATAACTAAGATATGATTTAGGCCATCTTTGTTAAGCCTCTTTCTTTTTCCTCCATCAACCCATACAATACATATTCCATTGTAAACCCTTTTGTGCTCAAACACTTAGCCATTTCTTTCTATCACCTTATCATCCATTAAAAATCCTACCATCTTGGGGACTTGTAGAGTATGATTGTATTTGAGATTGTAATGTATTCAAGGCAATAAATGAGCTATATAAAAAAAAAATCAAAAGAAAAAGAGAAAAGAAGTGTGGCCAATGTAGTCACGACCCTAGGGTGATATAAGGAGAAATCAAGGTGATCTAGGGTGAAGAGCCGCAAAATTGGGCCAAATATTATACAAAGTGTGTAAATGTCAAAATCAAATTGTGAAGTGATTCAAATGCAAAATCTGGTGTTGTGAGCTATTCAATTTTTGTGCCTTACATGTCAAATGTCAATGATCTTGTTTATATGACATGCTTTACTTTGTTCCTTAGACTTTGTGTTTCTTTATCCATTCCTTTTCTAACCATTACATTACATCCATGAGTAAAGTCCTATTGATCTTGGTTTAGCTTGGCAAACTTGTGTTCATTCTTGCAGGAATTCATATCGTTGTTTGAGAAGCATGAGTTGTATCTTCATGGCTACTTCACACACAAACCTTGAGCATGATTTTTGTGAGATTGTGGTAGCACTTGAATAATGTTTAGAACTTCCTTAGTGCTTGTTTTGTTCCTTGTTGAGCCATGTCTATAAAGTTTAAAATTTCTGTTCGGTTGGAAGGTTAACGGTTTTGGTTTTGTTTTGTTTTTGTTTTTTGTTTTGCTTAAGGACTAACAAATCTATTAAGTTTTCTAACCATTTTGTTTTGTAGAGTCAGTAAAAACGTTTGTGGGTATTGATCTGTTAAACCCTCAGGAGACACAACTCCTCCTACTAGGGATGCCTAGAGGTTTAAAGGCTTGTTGCATACGCTCAATGCAATCGAGTTACCTACGAAAGTTGTCTAGTTAACTTCTTATTTTGTTTTGTTTTTCTTTGTTTTTCTTTTGTTTTGCTCGAGGACTAGCAAAATCTAAGTTTGGGGGTGTGTTAAGCTCATATTTTCATACATATACATGCCCAATTTACTTACTCATTTTGCTTAGTTTCTTAGATTTCTAAGTTATTTGCCTCTCTTTGTGTGTTTTGTAGGCCAAGAGAGCAAAAGAGCATAATTCATGCAATCCATGCATATTAAGGGCTGATTGGCATGAGAGGAATACACTTGAGGCATTTGAAGCAAAATGGTGCAAACGTGCAAAAACTTGGAGCCTGAGTTAGAAGTTCATTTCGGACTTATCTTTTTCATCTGAACTTGGATTGGGCCAATACTTGTGTGGTTGGATCAATGACATTCGGAACATCAAAATGGACATCTTAAAGTCATCATTTGATTCAGCCCAACCCAATTCGTGAGCCCATGGAAATACACATCATGCTGACAGGAAGATGAGCTCATTGCATGCTTGGTCATGATGAGCTAGGCATGAGCTATTGGTTTCTGAATGGAAGCTTGGTCATGCTGACATGAGGATGAGCTAGGGTTGCTAGTGGGATTTCGTGGAGTAACCATTTCTGATTATCTAATGCAAGTGTGTTAGGTCATTGCCATATTCAATTCAGATTTCCCACTCCCCTCTCCCCTATAAATACCACTTCCATTCCACATTCAACTCAGATCCTGAGATCCATCATTTACACTTCCATTGTACACAAAGAGAGGGAAAGTTGAGAGTCACAAAGGGAGAGAAGGGAGAAGGCAGCAGCTGGGAGGCTTTGGCCTCCTGGCAGCCATGGAGATGATTCTTTTCCATCTCTAGCATGTGATCGGTGCATAAATTACATATCATTTTATACCCTTTTAGCTTATGATTTGGTTATGTTTTTGAGTTAAACTTGTGCTTTTAATTTGTTTTGTGTTTGTTTCAGTGTTTTAAGTTTGAGACTCAATAAATGCATTTTGGAGACAAGTTAGCTCAAAATGGTGTCTGCAGATCAGTCAACTTCACGGATTGGACTGTACTTGCTCAAGAAGAACCAGAAAATGAGCCATACATCATTGGAAATATACGGAAGTCTAGTTTCTGTAGAATTTTACGGTTCATGATTCCGAGTCTTCTAGAGAAAGTTATACATCTTTTGGCAACTTAAGGTCAAATTCGGCAGCATCTGCGTTACTGGGCCAAAAATCACATTTGAAGGCCTTTCCGATTTTTCCTTGAGTTGGGCTGCATATGCTTGGAAAGATAAGACAAAGAGCTTCAAGATCCATATTTTTCCAGATTTTTCAGACTGGAGCCACAAGCCCAAAACGAGCCCACAAGCTGGCTGCAATGCATTGTCATGCATGACATATGCATGATGAAGTGTTGTTGATTGTGGGAAAGTTTGGTGGAGCATATTCAATACATATATTTGAGTGGAATTTTGCAGCAGCCCAATGAGCCAAAAGATGATGAAGTGGGAGTTGCAACACTAAGCCTAAAGACAAGAGGAATTGTTTTCAAATGCAATTGTGTGTTAGGTTAAGTTGGTGAATTAAGTGTAGTGTGTTAGGTGAAGTTAGTGTGTTTACATAATTCAATTGTATAATTCAGATTTTCAACCTCCTTAGGCCTATAAATAGTGAGGTTTCCTAAGCTTGTAAAAACAACCCCAAGGGGGGAGCTCTCAAGCACTTCTCTAGAGCTCCCTTCCCTTCTCTCCCTCAAATTCTCTTAGTTTCCCTTTGTAGTTCTCAATTGTTGTAATAAGATCATTCTACTAAATTTTCTTTCTTTTAAATTCTCCAAACACTTCTCTATTCTCTTTCAAACTTCTCCATGCTCTAAAACATTTCCCAAATACAATTCCCACACTCTTCCAAGATTCTCAAAGTTCCCAAACACTTCTCCCATTCCTTCATCAAATTCTCCAAATTTCCCAAACACATTTCCTTTCTTCTCCAAAAGTTTCCATATTCTCAAACACTTCCCAAACACTCCTCCCTTCTCTTTCTCAAACACATCTCTCCTCTCTTCCAAATTCCCAATGTTCTCAAACCTTCTCTTCCAAAATCCTCCAAGTTTCCAAACACTTTCTTCATCAAATTCTCCAAACACTTTCTCAAACAATTCTCTACTTCTACTTTCTTCTCAAAAAAGCCTCCATGTCCTCAAACACTTTTCCCAAACACTTCCTTTCTTCCTCAAAGTTCTTCTAGTTCACTTCATGTTTTCTTAGTTGTAATTTATTTTTCTTGTAATGTACATTCTTTCTTCTTGTTTTGTTTCTTTTGTTTTCATTTTTATTTTGTGTAGGAAAATTGAATTGGATCATTCAATCACCAATCCCTGTGGAATCGACCTCGCACTTACATATGCTATACTACCGAACGGCTCGTGCACTTGCGAGTATCACAAGTTGAGGATGCAGTTGAACCCATTTTGGTGCAGCTGAATCTACGCAACAGCATGCTGTCCTTATCTTCTTCTCCTCCCTTTGTCTTGTATTTTCTTTGTTTTACTTTGTTTTTCTGTTATTAGTTGTAATAAACATCTTGCTAGTCTTGTATGATGGTTTGAGTTTATAAAGTTTGATTTCATTCATGAATTCTTCTTCACTATTTTAATGGAGCTGTTTTGCATCCTTTGATTGATCACCTAAGGTTTTATGCGTTATGCTCTTGTTGGGAAGGTTTGGGGATCATCTTCATTCCATCCATTAGCAACTCATGTGATTTGGTTTCTAGGTCTCCTAATGTAAACACCATGCTTGGGGTCCTTGTAATGTTCAATGCAATTTGATCCAAACACCATGGACTTATTGTGAGCATCTTCATGAGTGAATCAATTTGTTTACTTGCTGCCACAACATGATTAGAACAATTAGGGTGGATTCTAAAACAACATCATCTTGTCTTAGTTACTTTCTTTCTTCTTGTTTTGTTTTTTTTGTTTTCATTTTTGTTTTGTGTAGGAAAACTGAGTTGGATCATTCAATCACCAATCCCTGTGGAATCGACCTCGCACTTACATACGCTAAACTACCAACGGTTCGTGCACTTGCGAGTATCACAAGTTGAGGATGTAGTTGAACCCATTTTGGTGCAGCTGAATCTACGCAACAGTTAAAAGCACATTTTTATTTCATTTCAAACGTTTCAAACAAAGTTAAAAAAAAAATTTTAAAAAAAAACATTCAAGTAAAAATAAAAACAACTTCTTCATCTTCATCTTCATGGCATGCCTCTGTTATCTCTTACTTGCAGAATCTCCAGCAGCTCCACATGGTCCTCATTTTTTCTCTGCAGTGCTTCCACGTGCCGATTGGCACAATAGAGCCGCTTCTGCAAGTCCGCCACCATAGCCTTCAAGGAAGCTACTTCCTCGCTCAGGGCGGCACACTCCCGTGTTCTCGCCAATAATCGCATGCCCAAGTTGGTAGCCGAGACCGCGTGGAGCACAGTTAAGTTGTGGGACTCCTCCATGATCGATGCATAAATTACATATCATTTTGTACCCTTTTAGCTTATGATTTGGTTATGTTTTTGAGTTAAACTTGTGCTTTTAATTTGTTTTGTGTTTGTTTCAGTGTTTTAAGTTTGATACTCAATAAATGCATTTTGGAGACAAATTAGCTCAAAACAGTGTCTGCAGATCAGTCAACTTCGCGGATTGGACTGTACTTACTCAAGAAGAACCAGATGATGAGCCATATATCATTGGAAAGATACGGAAGTCTATTTTCTGTAGAATTTTAAGGTTCATGATTCCGAGTCTTCTAGAGAAAGTTATACATGTTTTGGCAACTTAAGGTCAAATTCGGCAGCATCTGCGTTACTGGGCCAAAAATCACATTTGAAGGCCTTTCCGATTTTTCCTTGAGCTGGGCTGCATATGCTTGGAAAGATAAGACACATAGCTTGAAGATCCATATTTTTGCAGATTTTTCAGAATGGATGAACAAGCCCAAAACGAGCCCACAAGCTGGCTGCAATGCATTGTCATCCATGACATATGCATGATGAAGTGTTGTTGATTGTGGGAAAGTTTGGTGAAGCATATTCAATACCTATATTTGAGTGGAATTTTGCAGCAGCCAAATGACCCAAAAGATGATGAAGTGGGAGTTGCAACACTAAGCCTAAAGACAAGAGGAATTGTTTTCAAATACAATAGTGTGTTAGGTGAATTAAGTGTTGAAGTTAGTGTGTTTAAAAAATTCAATTGTATAATTCAGATTTTCACTTCCCCTAGGCCTATAAATAGGGAAGTTCTCTAAGCTTGGAATAACACCCCAAGGGGGGAGCTCTCAAGCACTTCTCTAGAGCTCCCTTCCTTTCTCTCCCTCAAATTCTCCAAATTTCCCAAACACATTTCCCTTCTCTTCCAAAAGTTTCCATGTCTCAAACACTTCACAAACACATTTCTCTCCCCTCTCCAAGTTCTCAAATTCTCCAAGTTCACAAAATCCTCAAGCTTCCAAAACACCTTACTTTCTCTTCCAAGATTCTCAAAGTTCCCAAACACTTCTGTTCGGTTCACAATTGTATATCATTTTATACCCTTATAGCTTATGATTTAGTTATGTTTTTGAGTTAACCTTGTGCTTTTAACCTCTTTTGTGTTTGTCATTCAGTTCATTAAGCTATAGGTATCACTTGAGGCATGTGAAGTAAAATGGTGAAAATAATGTGTAAAAGCTGGAGACTGAGTTACAAATTAATTTCGGACTTATCGTCTTCATCCGAGCTTGGATTGGGCCAATACTTGTGTGGTTGGATCAATGACATTCTGAACTTTAAAATGGATATCTTAAAGTCGACATTTGTGTGATCCAAGCCCAATCCGTGAGCCCAAGAAGTTGTTCATCATGCTGACAGGAAGATGAGCTCATTGCTTGCTTGGTCATGCTGACATGAGGATGAGCTCTTGGTTTCTGAATGGAAGCTTGGTCATGCTGACATGAGGATGACCTAGGGCTGCTAGTGGGATTTAGTGGAATAACCATTTCTGATTATCTAATGCAAGTGTTGAGTCCATTAGCCATATTCAATTCTGATTTCTCACTTCCCTCTCCCTATAAATACCACTTCCATTCCAAACACTTTCATCAAGAAAAATCCTGGGATTCACAACACCACAATTCAGCCATCTACCCTCAAACACTTCCATCATTTTCCCAAACACTCCAGAAATCAACCCAAAGCTCTAAACAGCCTCAAATCACCAAAACAACTCCAGCAAACCTCTCTTCCATTTTCCTACGAATTTCATCTTTCTTAGCCATCACCACTCACTCAAACTCATCCCAAACCACCTCCATATCCTTCATACATCCTTCTAGACGTGAGAAAGCTCTTGGAGAAGCATTAGAAGTGGAGAAGCAATTGGAGAAGCCTTGGACACCACAAGAACTTCAGAAAAGGGGTTTTTCTACTCTTATTGCATTCATTATGTTTTCCCATTTCTGTTTTAGTTTCCTTTCCGTTATGAGTAGCTAAATCCATAACTAGGGCTTCGATGTAACCTAACATGAATATTCTGGGTTTATAAGTTTGAAGTTTGGAGTTTCAAGTTTGATTCATGATTCATGTTCTTATTCATTATGCTTATAAGTTAACATGCTTGTTTGAATGATTGATCACCATTAGAACTTGTTTGTTAACTATCTTGGTTTGAATTAAGAGTAGACACCATGGTTTAATTCGAATTGAACTATGAATAGGAAGAGTATGTATGGACATTCGACAACAGGGATTAGATACATGCTTGGTTGTTTAAATTGTTCTTCTATGCTTAATGGGTTCCTAATGCTTAATTTTAGGTTAGACAACAAATGATCAAATTAGGGAATTAGGAACACAAGGTTAGGACCAGACACCATGGCCTAATCATACTATAGCTAGAATCAATCTTTGAATCTGAATTAGACTTGTTACTTGACTCCTTATAACCCAGAATTGAATTGTTATGGTGAATCGAATGCCCTACTCTCCAAATCCATTTTCCAGCCCTTCAAAAATCACTCTTTGTTACACTTGTTTATTTGCTTTCATTTGCAATTTCAGTTTGCTCACTTCTTTTCACAATCACAATCACTTTCACTTTAAATTCTGTTTTAGACTTAACTTCCTAACTTCTTGAATTTGGTAATCTAAGTACATAACTAATTTGAACTTCTCAGTCTTCGTGGGTACGACCTCGTACTTGTCTTGCTATACTACTAATTGCCCCGTACAATTGCGAGTTAACATATTATTAACAACAACTTCTCCCATTCCTTCATCAAATTCTCAAACACTTTCCAAACACTTTCTTCTCCCTTCTCAAACCTCTCAAACACATGCTCTTCCAAATTCCCAATGTTCTCAAACCTTCTCTTCCAAAATCCTCCAAGTTTCCAAACACTTTCTTCATCAAATTCTCCAAACACTTTCTCAAAAAATCTCTACTTCTACTTTCTTCTCCAAAAAGCGTCCATGTCCTCAAACACTTTTCCCAAACACTTCCTTTCTTCCTCAAAGTTCTTCTAGTTCACTTAATGTTTTCTTAGTTGTAATTTATTTTTCTTGTAATGTACATTCTTTCTTCTTGTTTTGTTTCTTTTGTTTTCATTTTTGTTTTGTGTAGGAAAATTGAATTGGATCATTCAATCACCAATCCCTGGGAATCGACCTCGCACTTACATATGCTAAACTACCAACGGCTCGTGCACTTGCGAGTATCACAAGTTGAGGATGCAGCTGAATCAATTTTGGTGCAGCTGAATCTAGGCAACAAGTTTTTGGCGGCGTTGCCGGGATCGGTAACATTGTTTGATTCTATTTGGTTTTCCTACTTTTTATTTATTTTTATCTTTTTCATAATTGCACAGTTTCATGTTTTAAAGTTAATGAAGTTAATTGATAAGTTGTGTTTGTAGTCCAATGGACAAGGACAATTGCCTGACAAGCAAGAGAACTGGGTTTGAGTCCCAGCTTACACAACACCCAAAAACAAAAAGGTTCAAGTAGCATGTTGATTATTGCTAGTTTATGGTTTCATTCACTTGCTCTTAATTAATTATCTTGTTCAAGTTTACATAAACATCATATGACTCTTGGACTGATTAGTGAATGAATGGGTAGATATTGAAGACAAACACCATGTTGAAATTCTACTTGGTTCTCTATTGTTCTTCTTGTTCTTAATGGGTTCGGAATTTGTGTTTAGACTAAACACAATAGCTAAATGCTTTTTCTGAATACTTGATTAAAACCACACACCATATGGATAATCATATTTGAGAAAGAACGAACTTCATAAGCTAGTTTGATTTACTTTGTTGCTTGTTACTTTGAAGCATGAAATTGGATGTGTGTTGATTTTTCTTTCCATTTTAGTTTTTATTTCCTAATCCTTTAATTCTGTTTCAAGTTTTCTGTATTTGTTTTAGCAAGTAATGTCAGCCTAATAAAAATGGAGAGACATGGTAACTTCAATCATAAGAATAGGGAGTGTGGAGTAGTGGGAGAAGTCGCGACCTCCAAGTGCATCCATGCTCGACCTAATCGCTTCAATGGGGAGTATTCCAATCCTTTCTCTTTAGTTGTTTTGTTATTAATTCAGTAATTTTAATTTTCTATTTCTTTTATTAAAAAAAAAATTAAAAAAGATTTTTTATATGAGCTGACTCGTGGTAACTCCAGTGAGCGTCTCCGTCAATAGAGTGTCTAGGAGTTGTTTAGGCGACACCTTCGGTGTCTAAGAAGTTTGGGTTTTAAGTGGGACCTTTGTGACCCCTCCAACCTTCCCGATCCCCTGGCTGTGTTTTTCTAGGCTCTTAACTGGTCATCCATGAGTTGCTTGTATATTTGTGTGTTTTTTTTAAATTAAAAAAAAAAAATTGAAATTTGAGTTTTTATTTTTCCTTGTAACTTGTAATTTGGAACTTCTTTGTTTTTTTTTCTTTGTGTGGTCAGTTAGTTGTAAATAATAATAATAAAAAATTAAAAAAAAAATCAATTTGGAACTTCTTTGTTTTTTTTTTTGTTAAGTTAGTTTATATTTACGTGGTGTGGTTAGTTAGTTTATTTCTAGTGTTAAAAACACGTTTTTATTTCACTCAAACATTACAAACAAAGAAAAAAAAGTAAAAAAATTAAAAATAAAAAAAAAGAACATTCAAGTAAATTAAAAATAAAAACATCTTCATCATCTTCATCTTCATCTTCATGGCATGCCTCTATTCTCTCTTACTTGCAGAATCTGCAGCAGCTCCACATGGTCCTCACTCTTTCTCTCAGTGCTTCCACGTGCTGATTGGCAAGGAGAGCCGCTTTTGCAAGTCCGCCACCATAGCCTTCAAGGAAGCGATTTCCTCGCTCATCGCGGCACACTCTCGTGTTCTCGCTAGTAATCGCATGCCCAAATTGGTAGCTAAGACCGCGTGGAGCACCGTTAAATTGTGGGACTCCTCCACCGCTGCTTTGTCAGAACCTCTGCGCCACATGCATATGATCCGTCGGTGTGAGCTTGCTGCCAATCATGCCTTCTAGCAGCACTGCTCTCTTCGACACCGCCTCAGAAAAGTTCGGATATTACCTCAGCAAAGTTTGAGGCCGTACCGTGATGATATGTGGAGTTTGGGAAGACATGGTTTGTAGGAGCCCTTATATGCGCATTCGGTGGCGCAAGGGACAATTCAAGGTTGAGATCATCAAGGTGAGTGCATGAAGATGCCATTGTTTTGTTTCTGGATTTTTTGATGTTTTTCTCTGAATTTGCAGGAAGAAATGCGAGGTGCTCTTCTACTTCACCAAAACGAGTTTAAATAGACTTATACAAACAAGGGAGCCGAAAGCACTTCGGATCTCGAGGGTGCTATCCTGTGCTCTTTTCTCTCGGATCCCTTCATTTCTGCCCGCAAATTGCGAGCGCGTTTTTTAAAAAAGGGAGCATGTCTACACTTTCACTTACTTTTGCCTCCCTTTTTTCTGATGTTTGTGTTTTTGCTTTTTTTTAGTTGTTATTTTATTTTATTTTGTTTTTTGTCAATTGTTTTCTTCTTGTTTGTCAGTTTTCTCAAGAATTTAGTTGGAAGAAGAGACAAAATTAAAGATGCGTCTTGGACACCTGGTGCAAGAACCCCAACTCTTCTTTTAAATTCTTGTTTGAATTGTTTGTTTATTTCTGTTTATTTTATTTTGTTTTTATTTAATTATGTAGTATAATTTAAAACTCATAGGATATTCTTTGAAGGAGCTAAACTTTTGGTAACTCCAGTGAGCAACCGCAGTCTATACAGTGTCTAGGAGTTCTTTAAGGCGACACCTTCGGTGTCTAAGAAGTTAGGGTTTTAAGCGGGACCATTGTGACCCCTCTAACCTTCCCGGATCCCCTGGCTGTGTTTTCTGAGGCCCTTAACTGGTCATACTTAAGTTTTTCTCTTAAAATAAGCAGTTACTTGTGCGTTTACTTAACTAAAAATAAAATGCATGTTTGGGTTTTCATGTTTTTGTTTGATCGTCGTTCTTTAAATTTAGGGTCAATTGTCTCTTTGAAATAACATAACGTTTTTATTTCCCAATTAAAAAGAAAAAAAAACGCATACATTTTAAAATTAAATAATAAATAAAAGTTGAAATCATTTCTTCTTGGCCTTCGGTGTCTCGACCATAGGAGCTTTGAGTTTGGCCCTCTGGCTGTCCTCTTCCGGGGCTTCACGCACAGCCTCTTGGGGCTCATCACTTGAGCTCCCAAAGATCGCAATCTTAGCTTCAGTATAACTTTTCTCGCGATCTGGTTTCTTGCGTTTACCCAGTCGGTCTAGGTCCTCCAGCTTCAGTATAACTTTACTCTACCATCTTTGATAGGTTTTTATTCTCGTCCCGCAATACGTCTAGCTGGTGTCGATTCACCTCCACTATCCTTGACCGCTCCCTTTTCAAGCTTTTTATAGCACTTTGACACTCTTCAACCATACTATGCTCCGCCGCTAACTGACCTTTCAGCACCTCTACCTCATGGGACTTTGCAAGTAGGCGATGAACCAAACTTGCGACACATGTTGTACTCTGCATGCTCAGTGCAAGGGCATCACTCATGACCCGATTGTCATCCCTTGTCCCGAACACACGTATATCTTTAGGAGTCACCAAATTTCTGCCAACTCCAATGGCAACATCGTTGTCCAGGAGTATTGAGTCATTGACAGTCACAGGCCCCCGTGCGGAGGGAAAGTAGGGCATCCATACCTGGTGCTACCTGCTTGGCCTCGTGTTTGAGTCGGTGGAGCTAGGTTGAGATCCAACGAAAAGGGGTAGGAAGAAGCCATTTGATTTCTCACTTTTTTTTCTCTCTTTTTTCTTGCTTGTTTTCTCTTTTGTGTGTTTTTGCGTTTGTGTTTTTCTCCTTCTTTTTCTTTCTTATAGATGTAGTCTTTGACAAACCCTAGCCATAGCAGCATTTTCTAAATCCCCAAGCGTTCCTCGAGTCCCACAACCTTCGCACTTTCCAACCGTTTCCAACTCATTTGTCACGACTTGCTTTGTCTGAACGGACGCGTTAAGCAAAGTCGTCGCGCCTTTCCATGGCCCCGTAATTTCTGCTTGTGGAGTCTGCGGCGCCTCTATGCGTCGACACGTGTCTCGCCCTGTCTATTGGTCCCTTACACTAAACCGAGACATCATGACCCATGCGTTTCCAAATTCACGTTTTATTCATTTAAAAAAAAAATATTAAATGTGTGGGCTTCGGAATTCATGTTGGGTCGGGTTTTACCGTTGTTGGGTTAATTTCATTTTGGGTTGGGCTTTCAATTGTTTGGGTTTTAGTTTGTGTAAGACTATCTGTTAGGGCTTACCTGTTTTGAGTGTTTTACTGTTTCGTTTTTTTATTTTATTTTATATTTGTTTGATTGTTTTGTAATTTTTATTTTGTAATTGTTTTATTTTATTTTTGTATGTTTTGTGATTTTTATTTTCTTTAATACCTTTCATTTGTTGTTATGACATTGTTTGTGGCTAATTTTTAAACATTGAGGACAATGTTCATTTCTAGGTTTGGGGGTATTGGAGTTTAGCATGTATTATTTTTTTTCTTAATTAAAAAAAAACAATTGCTTGTTTTTCTTCTTTTTGAGTCTTGTTTTTGTTTTGAGTCACTTTCCGAACACTTATGATGAGATAGTGATAAATGTTTGCATGGACTTAAATAAAAATTGGATTTCATTTTATTTTGGTGTTTTTTTTTCTTTATTAAAAAATAAAAAGTAAAAATTTAAATTGGCATTGTTCTGTCATGATATACTTGAAACCTTCTTTACACTTGCCATTTGTTTCATAATTTTCCAATTAAAGGATTTGCATGAACTAAAGAGTTGTATGAAGCATAAATTAGACTTATATAACCAACCATATAAAGTGAGCTTTTGAGCCTTGTACTTCAATTCATGAGTGTTATATACATACTCTTATTTTCTTGTCATCTAAGTTGTTGTTTGATCTCATTATTCATTGATTTGGTTGAACACTGAAAAAATAAATATTTACCTTTCTAAGGAACTCATGAGCTTTAATTTGGATGTGTTTTTCATGCTAAGTTTGGGAAGAGGTGTTACATTTCGATAAAAAAAAAAAAATATATTCACACAATTGGTGAAAGAAAATAGAAAAGTGGTGGTTGATTGAAATTTCATTTTTGGGCCTTCAAAATGAATTGGTGTTTGTAAATGAAGGAAAGGAGTATGAATCAATGTAAATGAAGGTATAAGGAGTTTTGATCATGTAAAAGAAAAATCTAATCGTGATGATTCGAAGTCTTGTAAACAATTGTTTTATGCTCTTACATTGCGAGATCCTTGGACTTTGTATTATCCATACCTTTCATTTCTTACTCACCTTACACCCTTGGCCCCATTACAACCTATACTAAAGACCTAAATTGATCTTAAATGTCATGTGGTTGAATTGCATTCATTTTTCTACTTTTAAGTGTTTGGCATCCTTCTTGAGATCATATTAATGCAAAATTTCTTCATCTTTCTATTTCGAGTTAAGTCCTTATGGTTTAACTCTATTCTCATGTTTATAACTGAGTGATGCATTATAGCCCTCTTCTGAGTGATTCATTTGTGAGAGGACAACTTTGGTGAGATTTGAAGTTGAACTTATGCTTTGTATGATTTTTGAAATTGTGTGAAAACTAAGATTGGGGAATTTATTGTATTTGGCTATCACGCTACTACACTTTGAGCATATTGTGTTTAGAACTTTGCCGCTTTGTAAATAATGTCTAAAAATTGAGCTTTTATTGTTAAAACGTTTAAGTCATGTGCATGAGTCATTTCTCTTTAGAAAATGTTCGGAAAGATTGTTTTGAGTTCTTTTTATTTTTGTAATTGTTTTTTTTTGTGTTTTGTTTTCGTTTTTGTTTTTGTTAATGTATTTATGTTTGTTTTTGTTTTTGGTTTTGCTTAAGGACTAACAATCTTTTAAGTTTTCTAATTACTTTGTTTTACAGAGTCAGTAAAACGTTTGTGGGTATTGTATTGTTAAACCCTCAGGAGACACAACTCCTCCTACTAGGGATGCCTAGAGGTTTAAAGGCTTGTTGCATATGCTAAATGCAATCGAGTTACCTACGAAAGTGGTTTAATTAACTTCTTGTTTGTTTTTATCTTTGTTTCCTTTTGTTTTACTCGAGGACTAGCAAAAACTAGGTTTGGGGGTATTTGATCGGTGCATAAATTACATATCATTTTGTACCCTTTTAGCTTATGATTTGGTTATGTTTTTGAGTTAAACTTATGCTTTTAATTTGTTTTGTGTTTGTTTCAGTGTTTTAAGTTTGAGACTCAATAAATGCATTTTGGAGACAAATTAGCTCAAAACAGTGTCTGCAGATCAGTCAACTTCGCGGATTGGACTGTACTTACTCAAGAAGAACCAGATGATGAGCCATATATCATTGGAAAGATACGGAAGTCTATTTTCTGTAGAATTTTAAGGTTCATGATTCCGAGTCTTCTAGAGAAAGTTATACATGTTTTGGCAACTTAAGGTCAAATTCGGCAGCATCTGCGTTACTGGGCCAAAAATCACATTTGAAGGCCTTTCCGATTTTTCCTTGAGCTGGGCTGCATATGCTTGGAAAGATAAGACACATCGCTTGAAGATCCATATTTTTGCAGATTTTTCAGAATGGATGAACAAGCCCAAAACGAGCCCACAAGCTGGCTGCAATGCATTGTCATGCATGACATATGCATGATGAAGTGTTGTTGATTGTGGGAAAGTTTGGTGAAGCAAATTCAATACCTATATTTGAGTGGAATTTTGCAGCAGCCAAATGACCCAAAAGATGATGAAGTGGGAGTTGCAACACTAAGCCTAAAGACAAGAGGAATTGTTTTCGAATACAATAGTGTGTTAGGTGAATTAAGTGTTGAAGTTAGTGTGTTTAGAAAATTCAATTGTATAATTTAGATTTTCACTTCCCCTAGGCCTATAAATAGGGAAGTTCTCTAAGCTTGGAATAACACCCCAAGGGAGGGACCTCTCAAGCACTTCTCTAGAGCTCCCTTCCCTTCTCTCCCTCAAATTCTCCAAATTTCCCAAACACATTTCCCTTCTCTTCCAAAAGTTTCCATGTCTCAAACACTTCACAAACACATTTCTCTCCCCTCCCCAAGTTCTCAAATTCTCCAAGTTCACAAAATCCTCAAGCTTCCAAAACACCTTACTTTCTCTTCCAAGATTCTCAAAGTTCCCAAACACTTCTCCCATTCCTTCATCAAATTCTCAAACACTTTCCAAACACTTTCTTCTCCCTTCTCAAAGCTCTCAAACACATGCTCTTCCAAATTCCCAATGTTCTCAAACCTTCTCTTCTAAAATCCTCCAAGTTTCCAAACACTTTCTTCATCAAATTCTCCAAACACTTTCTCAAAAAATTCTCTACTTCTACTTTCTTCTCCAAAAAGCCTCCATGTCCTCAAACACTTTTCCCAAACACTTCCTTTCTTCCTCAAAGTTCTTCTAGTTCATTTAATGTTTTCTTAGTTGTAATTTATTTTTCTTGTAATGTACATTCTTTCTTCTTGTTTTGTTTCTTTTGTTTTCATTTTTTTTTTGTGTAGGAAAATTGAATTGGATCATTCAATCACCAATCCTTGTGGAATCGACCTCGCACTTACATATGCTAAACTACCAACGGCTCGTGCACTTACGAGTATCACAAGTTGAGGATGCAGCTGAATCCATTTTGGTGCAGCTGAATCTACGCAACACTCCACCGCTGCTTTGTCAGAACCTCTGCGCCACATGCAGATGATCTGTCGGAGTGAGCTTGCTGCTAATCATGCCTTCCAGCAGCACTGCTCTCTGTTAACACTGCCTCAGAAAAGTTCGGTATTACCTCAGCAAAGTTTGAGGCCGTACCGTGATGATATGTGGAGTTTGGGAATCCAGGGTTTGGACGAGCCCTTATCTGCGCATTCGGTGGCGTAAGGGACAATTCAAGGCTAAGATCATCAAGGTGAGTGCATGAAGATGCCATTGTTTTGTTTTTGGATTTTTTGATGTTTTCTCTTAATTTGCAGGAAGAAATGCGGGGTGCTCTTCTACTTCACCGAGATGAGTTTAAATAGACTTGTGCAGATGAGGGAGCCGAAAGCACTTCGGATCTCGAGGGTGCTATCCTGTGCTCTTTCTCTCGGATCCCTTCATTTCCGGCGCAAATTGCGAGCACGTTTTTTTAAAGGGAGCATGTCGACACTTTAAATTACTTTTGCCTCCCTGTTTTTTCTGATGTTTGTGTTTTTGCTTTTTCAATTGTTATTTTATTTTTTATGTTTTTTTTTTCAATTGTTTTCTTCTTGTTTATCAGGTTTCTGAAAAATTTAGTTGGAAGAAGAGACAAAATTAAAGATGCGTCTTGGACACCTGGTGCAAGAATCCCAACTCTTCTTTTAAATTCTTGTTTGAATTGTGTGTTTATTTTAGTAATTTTTATTTTGTTTTTATTTAATTATGTAGTATAATTTAAAACTCATAGGATATTCTTTGAAGGAGCTAAACTTTTGGTAACTCCGTGAGCAACCGCAGTCTATACAGTGTCTAGGAGTTCTTTAAGGCGACACCTTCGGTGTTTAAGAAGTTAGGGTTTTAAGCGGGACCATTGTGACCCCTCCAACATTCCCGTATCCCCTGGCTGTGTTTTCTGAGGCCCTTAATTGGTCATCCTTAAGTTTTTCTCTTAAAAGAAAAAGCAGTTACTTGTGTGTTTACTTAACTAAAAATAAAAATGCATGTTTGGGTTTTGGTGTTTTTTGTTTGATTGTCGTTCTTTAAAATTAGAGTCAATCGTCTCTTTGAGATAGCTTAACGTTTTTTATTTCCCAAATTTAAAAAAAAAAACGCACATACATTTTAAATTTAAATAATAAATGAGAACTGAAATCATTTCTTCTTGGCGCTCGGTGTCTCGACCATAGGAGCTTTTAGTTTGGCACTCTGGCTGTCCTCTTCCGGGGCTTCACGCACAGCCTCTTGGGGCTCATCACTTGAGCTCTGATCGGTTCATAATTGTATATTATTTCTTACCCTTCTAGCTTATGATTTGGTTATGTTTTTGAGTTAAACTTGTGCTTTTAATCCTTTTTGTGTTTATCTTTCAGTTAATTAAGCTTTAGGTAACAATGATGGCTTTGGAGAACATAATTCATGCAATTCAAGCATGTTAAGGCCTAATTTGGATGAATTGATGAAGAGCTTAAAGACAAATTCATTATGGCTACAGCCCCCTGCCAGTCCAGTTCCGTAGGTCATATTGCAAGCATTGTTTCAGAAACCTACATAGCTCGAATGAGGCCACATTCTTCATGCAAGTTGTTCCAATGGGCGTTTACTATAACATATCCAAAATTCAGCCCCATTGGATAAATCTGGAGTCTGTTACCTAGCAAACACAGAACCATGCTCAGGACGGATCTTATCAGCGCGGAAAATGAGTTAGCAATTTGTTTCGGCCTTAACTTCTTCCTCCGACCTTGGATTGGCCCAAATAACATATGGCTGGAAAGAAGACATTCTGAACTTCAATTTCGAGTGCTTAAAGTCCTAATTTGATTAAGAGAAGCCCAAGTTGTAAGCCCTTGAAGTTGCTGGTCATGCTGACCTCAGCATGTGCTGGTTGGATGCTTGGTCATGGTGAGCTAGGCATGAGCTATCATTTCTGGTTGGAAGCTTGGTCATGGTGACATGAAGATGCGCTAGGGCTGCTGGTGGGATTAATTGGTGAAGTGCATCAACCATTCAAGATTTTCTAATACAAGTGCATCACCCAATTTAGATTTTCTAATACAAGTGCATCAACCATTTCAGATTTTATAATTCAAGTGTTGTATGCATTAGTCTTATTGAATTCAGATTTTCACTTCCCCTAGGCCTATAAATAGGGAAGTTCTCTAAGCTTGTAAACACACCCCAAGGGGGGAGCTCTCAAGCACTTCTCTAGAGCTCCCTTCCCTTCTCTCCCTCAAATTCTCTTAGTTTCCCTTTGTAGTTCTCAATTGTTGTAATAAGATCATTCTACTAAATTTTCTTTTTATTAAATCTCAAGCACTTCTCTATTCTCTTCCAAACACTCTCCAAACCCTAAACACATGTCTCTCCCCTTCCAAATTCCCCATGTTCTCCAAACACTTTCTCTTCCAAGATTCTCAAAGTTCCCAAACACTTCTCCCATTCCTTCATCAAATTCTCAAACACTTTCCAAACACTACTCCCATTCCTTCATCAAATTCTCTAAACTTCACAAACACCTTTCTCTCCCTTCCCTAAGCTCTCAAATTCTCCAAGTTCACAAAATCCTCAAGCTTCCCAAACACCTTCCTTTCCCTTCCAAAATCCTCAAGCTTCCCAAACACCTTCCTCCAAATTCTCAAGCTCTCAAACACCTCTCTCTTTTTCTCCAAAAACTCTCCATGTTCTCAAGTGTTGTACAAAATCCTTGTTTTATGTTCTTTTGTTTTCATTTTTGTTTTGTGTAGGAAAACCGAATTGGATCATTCAATCACCAATCCCTGTGGAATCGACCTCGCACTTACATACGCTAAACTACCAACGGTTCGTGCACTTGCGAGTATCACAAGTTGAGGATGCAATTGAATCCATTTTGGTGCAGCTGTATCTACACAACAAGCTCCCAAAGATCGCAATCTTAGCTTCAGCATAACTTATCTCGCGATCTGGTTTCTTGCGTTTACCAGGTCGGTCTAGGTCTTCCAGCTGTTTTCGCATGTCGCGAGAGTACAACTCTACCATCTTTGATAGGTTTTTATTCTCGTCCCGCAATACGTCTAGCTGGTGTCGATTCACCTCCACTATCCTTGACCGCTCCCTTTTCAAGCTTTTTATAGCACTTTGACACTCTTCAACCATCCTGTGCTCTGCCGCTAACTGACCTTTCAGCACCTCTACCTCATGGGACTTCGCAAGTAGGCGATGAACCAAACTTGCGACACATGCTGTACTATGCATGCTCAGTGCCAGGGCATCACTCATGACCCGGTTGTCATCCCTTGTCCCGAACACACGTATATCTTTAGGAGTCACCAAATTTCTGCCAACTCCAATGGCAACATCGTTGTCCAGGAGTATGAGTCATTGACAGGTCAGGCCCCGTGCGGAGGCAAAGTAGGGCATCCATACCTGGTGCTACTGCTTGGCCTCGTGTTTGAGTCGGTGGAGCTAGGTTGATTTCTTAGTTTTTTTTTTTTTCTCTTGCTTCTTTTCTCTTTTGGGTTTCTGAGTTTGTGTTTTTGTTTTTTTTCCCTTCTTTTTCCTTCGTATAGACAGTCTTTCACAAAACCCTAACCATTGCAGCGTCTAAGCACTTTCTCTAAATCCCTAGCTGTTAAGCTCATATTTTCATACATATACATGCCCAATTTACTTACTCATTTTGCTTAGTTTCTTAGATTTCTAAGTTATTTGCCTCTCTTTGTGTGTTTTGTAGGCCAAGAGAGAAAAAGAGCATAATTCATACAAACCACGCATATTAAGGGCTGATTGGCATGAGAGGAATACACTTGAGGCATTTGAAGCAAGATGGTGCAAAAACGTGCAAAAACTGGAGCCTGAATTAGAAGTTCATTTCAGACTTATCTTCTTCATCCGAACTTGAATTGGGCCAATACTTGTGTGGTTGGATCAATGACATTCTGAACTTCAAAATGGACATCTTAAAGTCGTCATTTGATTCAGCCCAACCCAATTCGTGAGCCCATGGAAATACACATCATGCTGAAGGGAAGATGAGCTCATTGCATGCTTGGTCATGATGAGCTAGGCATGAGCTATTCGTTTCTGAATGGAAGCTTGGTCATGCTGACATGAGGATGAGCTAGGGCTGATAGTGGGATTTAGTGGAGTAACCATTTCTGATTATCTAATGCAAGTGTGTTAGGTCATTGCCATATTCATTTCAGATTTCCCACTCCCCTCTCCCTATAAATACCACTTCCATTCCACATATAACTCACATTCAGAATTCCATCATTTTACACTTTCATTGTACACAAAGAGAGGGAAAGTTGAGAGTCACAAAGGGAGAGAAGGGAGAAGGCAGCAGCTGGGAGGCTTTGGCCTCCTGGCAGCCATGGAGATGATTCTTTTCCATCTCTAGCATGCTGTCCTTATCTTCTTCTCCTCCCTTTGTCTTTTATTTTCTTTGTTTTACTTTGTTTTTCTGTTATTAGTTGTAATAAACATCTTGCTAGTCTTGTATCATGGTTTGAGTTTATAAAGTTTGATTTCATTCATGAATTCTTCTTCACTACTTTAATGGAGCTGTTTTGCATCCTTTGACTGATCACCTAAGGTTTTATGCGTTATGCTCTTGTTGGGAAGGTTTGGGGATCATCTTCATTCCATCCATTAGCAACTTATGTGATTTGGTTTCTAGGTCTCCTAATGTAAACACCATGCTTGGGGTCCTTGTGATGTTCAATACAATTTGATCCAAACACCATGGACTTATTTGTGAGCATCTTCATGAGTGAATCAATTTGTTTACTTGCTGCCATAACATGATTAGAACAATTAGGGTGGATTCTAAAACCTCACCACATGTATGAATTATGCTCTTTTGCTCTCTTGGCCTACAAAACACACAAAGAGAGGCAAATAACTTAGAAATCTAAGAAACTAAGCAAAATGAGTAAGTAAATTGGGCATGTATATGTATGAAAATATGAGCTTAACACCAGCATTCCTCGAGTCCCACAACCTTCTCTCTTTCCAACCGTTTCCAACTCATTTGTCACGACTTGCTTTGTCTTAACGGACGCGTTTAGCAAAGTCGTTGCGTCATTCCATGGCCCCGTAATTTCTGCTTGTGGAGTCTGCGGCGCCTCTATGCGTCGACACGTGTCTCGCCCTGTCTCTTGGTCCCTTACACTGAACCGAGACATCATGACCCATGTAAAAAAAAATCCCGCTCTTTGTGTTTCTAATCACGGTTCGATAGTTTGTTTTTACAAAACTAAATAATAATAAAAAAGCCGGAAATGAAAACAAATTGTGGGTTTCAAAGTTGGTTAAATTCACTGTGGTTTGTGTCTCTAAATTGTGGATTTTGGGCTTCAAAATTTTTTTTTTGGGTTTCAGTTTGTGTAAGACTATCTATTAGGGCTTACTGTTTTGAGTGTTTTACCTGTTTCGTTTTTATTTTATTTTATTTTTTATTTTATTTTTGTTTGATTGTTTTGTAAATTTTATCTTGTAATTGTTTTATTTTATTTTTGTATGTTTTGTGATTTTTTATTTGTTTTACTTTAGTACCTTTCATTTGTTGTTATGACATTGCTTGTGCCTAAATTTTAAACATTGAGGACAATGTTCATTTCTAGGTTTGGGGGTATTAGAGTTTAGCATGTAAATTTGGTTTTTCTTTAAAAAAAAATATATAAATAAATAAATTGAAATTTTTGCTTGTTTTTCTTCTATTTGAGTCTTGCTTTTATTTTTATTTTTATTTTATTCACTTTCCGAACACATATGATGAGATTGTGATAAATGTTTGCAAGACTTAAATGAAATTGGATTTCATTTTATTTTATTTAAAAAAAAAGTAAAAAATAAAAAATTTAAAATTGGAACTGTTCTAGCATGATATGTTTGAAACTTTCTTTACACTTGCCATTTGTTTCATAATTTTCCAATTAAAGGATTTGCATTATCTAAAGAATTGTATGAAGCATAAATTAGACTTATATAACCAACCATATAAAGTGAGCTTCTGAGCCTTGTCCTTCAATTCATGAGTGTTATACATGTACTCTTATTTTCTTGTCATCAAAGTTGTTGTTTGATCTCATTATTCATTGATTTGGTTGAACACTTAAAAGTCATTCATTCTTGTGCAATTTGACTTCATGACATTCAAAGAAATGATATTAAGGCCTTCTTTGGATCGTTTGTGCCTTTCAAGCTAACCTTATGCATGCTTAAGCATGATTTTCCATTGTTAACCAATTTGAGCCTACATGTAAACCTTTTCTTTCATTTACCAATTTTATTTCCTCGCCTTAGCCCGAAAAACAAATATTTACCTTTCTAAGGAACTCACGAGCTTTAATTTGGATGTGTTTTTCATGCTAAGTTTGGGAAAAGGTGTTACATTTCAAAAAAAAAAAAAAGAAAAAAAAATCCACACAATTGGTGAAAGAAAAGAGAAAAGTTAAGTGGTGGTTGAATGAAATTTCATTTTTGGGCCTTGAAAATAAATTGGTGTTTGTTCAATTAAAGGAAAGGAGTATGAATCATTGTAAATGAAGGTATAAGGAGTTTTGATTGTTCGGTTCACAATTGTATATCATTTTAGACCCTTATAGCTTATGATTTAGTTATGTTTTTTAGTTAACCTTGTGCTTTTAACCTCTTTTGTGTTTGTCATTCAGTTCATTAAGCTCTAGGTATCATTTGAGGCATGTGAAGTAAAATGGTGAAAATAATGTGTAAAAGCTGGAGACTGAGTTACAAATTCATTTCGGACTTATCGTCTTCATCCGAGCTTGGATTGGGCCAATACTTGTGTGGTTGGATCAATGACATTCTGAACTTTAAAATGGATATCTTAAAGTCAACATTTGTGTGATCCAAGCCCAATCCGTGAGCCCAAGAAGTTGTTCATCATGCTGAAGGAAGATGAGCTCATTGCTTGCTTGGTCATGCCTGACATGAGGATGACCTAGGGCTGCTAGTGGGATTTAGTGGAGTAACCATTTCTGATTATCTAATGCAAGTGTTGAGTCCATTAGCCATATTCAATTCTGATTTCACACTTCCCTCTCCCTATAAATACCACTTCCATTCCAAACACTTTCATCAAGCAAAATCCTGGGATTCACAACACCACAATTCAGCCATCTACCCTCAAACACTTCCATCATTTTCCCAAAACACTCCAGAAATCAACCCAAAGCTCTAAACAGCCTCAAATCACCAAAACCACTCCAGCAAACCTCTATTCCATTTCTCTACGAATTTCATCTCCCAACCATCACCACTCACTCAAACTCATCCCAAATCACCTCCATATCCTTCATACATCCTTCTAGAAGTGGAGAAGCACTTGGAGAAGCCTTGGACACCACAAGAACTTCAGAAAAGGGGTTTTTCTACTCTTATTGCATTCATTATGTTTTCCCATTTCTGTTTTAGTTTCCTTTCCGTTATGAGTAGCTAAATCCATAACTAGGGCTTCGATGTAACCTAACATGAATATTCTGGGTTTATAAGTTTGAAGTTTGGAGTTTCAAGTTTGATTCATGATTCATGTTCTTATTCATTATGCTTATAAGTTAACATGCTTGTTTGAATGATTGATCACCGTTAGAACTTGTTTGTTAACTATCTTGGTTTGAATTAAGAGTAGACACCATGCTTTAATTCGAATTGAACTATGAATAGGAAGAGTATGTATGGACATTCGACAACAGGGATTAGATACATGCTTGGTTGTTTAAATTGTTCTTCTATGCTTAATGGGTTCCTAATGCTTAATTTTAAGTTAGACAACAAATGATCAAATTAGGGAATTAGGAACACAAGGTTAGGACCAGACACCATGGCCTAATCATACTATAGCTAGAATCAATCTTTGAATCTGAATTAGACTTGTTACTTGACTCCTTATAACCCAGAATTGAATTGTTATGGTGAATCGAATGCCCTAGTCTCCAAATCCATTTTCCAGCCCTTCAAAAATCACTCTTTGTTACACTTGTTTATTTGCTTTCATTTGCAATTTCAGTTTGCTCACTTCTGTTCACAATCACAATCACTTTCACTTTAAATTCTGTTTTAGACTTAACTTCCTAACTTCTTGAATTTGGTAATCTAAGTACATAACTAATTTGAACTTCTCAGTCTTCGTGGGTACGACCTCGTACTTGTCTTGCTATACTACTAATTGCCCCGTACAATTGCGAGTTAACATATAATTTAACAACATTGATCATGTAAAAGAAAAAAAAAATCTAATCGTGATGATTCGAAGTCTTGTAAACAATTGTTTTATGCTCTTACATTGCGAGTTCCTTGGACTTTGTATTATCCATACCTTTCATTTCTTACTCACCTTACACCCTTGGCCCCATTACAACCTATGTTAAAGACCTAAATTGATCTTAAATGTCATGTGGTTGAATTGCATCCATTTTCTTACTTTTAAGTGTTTGGCATCCTTCTTGAGATCATATTAATGCAAGTTCTTCATCTTTCTATTTCGAGTTAAGTCCTTATGGTTTAACTCTATTCTCATGTTTATAACTGAGTGATGCATTATAGCCCTCTTCTGAGTGATTCATTTTTGAGAGGACAACTTTGGTGAGATTTGAAGTTAAACTTATGCTTTGTATGATTTTTGAAATTGTGTGAAAACTAAGATTGAGGAATTTGTTGCATTTGGCTATCACACTATTACACTTTGAGCATATTGTGTTTAGAACTTTGCCGCTTTGTAAATAATGTCTAAAAATTGAGCTTTTATTGTTAAAACGTTTAAGTCATTTGCATAAGTCATTTTTCTTCAGAAAATGTTCGGAAAGATTGTTTTGAGTTCTTTTTATTTTTGTAATTGTTTTTTTTGTGTGTTTTGTTTTCGTTTTTGTTTTTGTTAATGTAATTACGTTTGTTTTTGTTTTTGGTTTTGGTTTTGCTTAAAGACTAATAATCTTTCAAGTTTTCTGATTACTTTGTTTTAGAGTCAGGTAAAAACGTTTGTGGGTATTGATATTGTTAAACCCTCAGGAGACACAACTCCTCCTACTAGGGATGCCTAGAGGTTTAAAGGCTTGTTGCATATGCTAAATGCAATTGAGTTACCTACGAAAGTGGTCTAGTTAACTTCTTGTTTTGTTTTTTTTATCTGTGTTTTCCTTTTTGTTTTGCTCGAGGACTAGCAAAATCTAGGTTTGGGGGTATTTGATCGGTTCATAATTGTATATTATTTCGTACCCTTCTAGCTTATGATTTGGTTATATTTTTGAGTTAAACTTGTGCTTTTAATCCTTTTTGTGTTTATCTTTCAGTTAATTGAGCTTTAGGTAACAATGATGGCTTTGGAGAACATAATTCATGCAATTCAAGCATGTTAAAGCCTAATTTGGATGAATTGATGAAGAGCTTAAAGACAAATTCATTATGGCTACAGCCCCCTGCCAGTCCAGTTCCATAGGTCATATTGCAAGCTTTGTTTCAGCGACCTACATAGCTCGAATGAGGCCACATTCTTCATGAACGTTGTTCCAATGGGTGTGTACTATAACATATCCAAAATTCAGCCCCATTGGATAAATCTGGAGTCCGTTACCTAGCAAACACAGAACCATGCTCAGGATGGATCTTCTCAGCGCGGAAAATGAGTTAGCAATTTGTTTCGGCCTTAACTTCTTCCTCCGACCTTGGATTGGCCCGAATGACATATGGCTGGAAAGAAGACATTCTGAACTTCAATTTTGAGTGCTTAAAGTCCTAATTTGATTAAGAGAAGCCCAAGTTGTAAGCCCTTGAAGTTTCTGGTCATGCTGACGCATGTGCTGGTTGGATGCTTGATCATGGTGAGCTAGGCATGAGCTATCATTTCTGGTTGGAAGCTTTGTCATGGTGACATGAAGATGAGCTAGGGCTGCTGGTGGGACCATTTCAGATTTTCTAATACAAGTGCATCAACCATTTCAGATTTTATAATTCAAGTGTTGTATGCATTAGGCTTATTGAATTCAGATTTTCACTTCCCCTAGGCCTATAAATAGGGAAGTTCTCTAAGCTTGTAAACACACCCCAAGGGGGGGAGGTCTCAAGCACTTCTCTAGAGCTCCCTTCCCTTCTCTCCCTCAAATTCTCTTAGTTTCCCTTTGTAATTCTCAATTGTTGTAATAAGATCATTCTACTAAATTTTCTTTGTTCTACATTCTCCAAACACTTCTCTATTCTCTTTCAAATTCTCTAAAGTCTCCATGTCCCAAACACTTCACAAACACCCTTCTCTCCCTTCCCTAAGTTCTCAAATTCTCCAAGTTCACAAACCTCCTCCAAGTTCTCAACCACTCTCTTCCAAATTCTCAAAGTTCTCAAACACATTTTCTTCCAAAAATCTCCAAATCTCTCAAACACTTCTCCCTTCTCTAAAGTTCTCAAACACTTCTCAAACACTTTCTTCTCCATCCACAAAGTTCCCAAACACCACTTTCCTTACTCTTCCAAATTCTCCAAATCTCTCAAACAATTCTCTCCTCTGTTAAGCTCATATTTTCATACATATACATGCCCAATTTACTTACTCATTTTGCTTAGTTTCTTAGAATTTTGAGTTATTTGCCTCTCTTTGTGTGTTTTGTAGGCCAATAGAGCAAAAGAGCATAATTCTTGCAATCCATGCATATTAAGGGCTGATTGGCATGAGAGGAATACACTTGAGGTATTTGAAGCAAGATGGTGCAAAAACGTGCAAAAATGCTGGAGCCTGAGTTAGAAGTTCATTTCGGACTTATCTTCTTCATCCGAACTTGGATTGGGCCAATACTTGTGTGGTTGGATCAATGACATTCTGAACTTCAAAATGGACATCTTAAAGTCATCATTTGATTCAGCCCAACCCAATTCGTGAGCCCATGGAAATACACATCAGGCTGAAGGGAAGATGAGCTCATTGCATGCTTGGTCATGATGAGCTAGGCATGAGCTATTGGTTTCTGAATGGAAGCTTGGTCATGCTGACATGAGGATGAGCTAGGGCTGCTAGTGGGATTTAGTGGAGTAACCATTTCTGATTATCTAATGCAAGTGTGTTAGGTCATTGCCATATTCAATTCAGATTTCCCACTCCCCTCTCCCTATAAATACCACTTCCATTCCACATTCAACTCAGATCCTGAGATCCATCATTTACACTTCCATTGTACACAAAGAGAGTGAAAGTTGAGAGTCACAAAGGGAGAGAAGGGAGAAGGCAGCAGCTGGGAGGCTTTGGCCTCCTGGCAGCCATGGAGATGATTCTTTTCCATCTCTAGCATGCTGTCCTTATCTTCTTCTCCTCCCTTTGTCTTTTATTTTCTTCTTGTATTTACTTTGTTTTTCAGTTATTAGTTTTAATAAACATCTTGCTACTCTTGTATCATGGTTTGAGTTTATAAGTTTGATTTCATTCATGAATTCTTCTTCACTATTTTAATGGAGCTGTTTTGCATCCTTTGATTGATCACCTAAGGTTTTATGCGTTATGCTCTTGTTGGGAAGGTTTGGGGATCATCTTCATTCCATCCATTAGCAACTTATGTGATTTGGTTTCTAGGTCTCCTAATGTAAACACCATGCTTGGGGTCCTTGTGATGTTCATGCAATTTGATCCAAACACCATGGACTTATTTGTGAGCATCTTCATGAGTGAATCAATTTGTTTACTTGCTGCCATAACATAATTAGAACAATTAGGGTGGATTCTAAAACAACACCATTTTGTCCTACTTACTTTCTTTCTTCTTGTTTCTTTTGTTTTCATTTTTGTTTTGTGTAGGAAAACTGAGTTGGATCATTCAATCACCAATCCCTGTGGAAATCGACCTCGCACTTTCATACGCTAAACTACCACGGTTCGTGCACTTGCGAGTATCACAAGTTGAGGATGCAGTTGAATCCATTTTGGTGCAGCTGTATCTACGCAACAAGTTTTTGGCGCCGTTGCCGGGGATTGGTAACATCGCTTGATTCTATTTGGTTTTCCTACTTTTTTATTTTTATTTTTCATAACTGGACAGTTTCATATTTTAAAGTTAATGAGGTTAATTGATAAGTTGTGTTTGTAGTCCAACGGACAAGGACAATTGCCTGACAAGCAAGAGAACTGGGTTTGAGTCCCAGCTTACACAACACCAAAGAAAGTGTTCAAGTAGCATATTGATTATTTCTAGTTTATGGTTTCATTCACTTGCTCTTAATTAAATATCTTGTTCAAGTTTACATAAACACCATATGACTCTTGGACTGATTAGTGAATGGATGGGTAGATATTGAAGACAAACACCATGTTTAAATTCTACTTGGTTCTTTATTGTTCTTCTTGTTCTTAATGGGTTTGGAATTTGTGTTTAGACTAAACACCATAGCTAAATACTTGTTCTGAATACTTGATTAAAACCACACACCATATGGATAATCATATTTGAGAAAGAACGAACTCCATAAGCTAGTTTGATTTACTTTGATGCTTGTTACTTTGAAGCATGGAATTAGATGTTTGTGGTGAAGTTGAATCCCTAATCTTGATGTTTTAGTTTAGTTTATCCTTTTCATTTAAGTTATGGTTTCCTAATCCAACAAATCTGAAATTTTGTTTCAAGTTTCCTTGTCTTTCTTTAAGCATTTCTGAAGTAGCTCAATAAGAAAGAGGGAGAGAGAGGAGACAACCCAATTCATAGAAGCATGGAGTATGGAGTAGCGGAGAAGTTGATAAGTTCATAATTTCACACATTTGCATGCCTTCTTTACTTAGTGATTTTGTTTAGTTTCTCTTTATTTCGAGTCACTTACCTATGTTTGTGTGTTTTGTAGGTTAAGGCAGCAAGAGAACACATTTGATACAATCCATGCATGTTAAGGGCTTATTGGCACAAGAGGAATATAAGCTCAAAGACAAACCCAATTTGGGTCACATTCCTTGTCAGTCCAATTTCGTGGGTCATCTTGCAGGCCTCATTTCAGCAACTTACACAACTTGGATGAGGAGACGTCCTTCAAAGATGTTGTTCAGATTGGTGTCTAGTAGAACATATCCAAAATGCAGCCCAATTGAACATAACTGGAGTCCTTAGCCCATCAAACACTGAAGCATACTCAGGAGGATTTTAATATGCAGCTGCCAGCTATTGTGCCTTGTGTTCCACACTCCCTTTGAGCCTTGTGCCTCAACTGAGCTGTATCTGACTTTAGACCTAACATGTTGAGCAAATTATGGAGGCATTTCAGCATTGGAAGTCCCAAGGAGCAAAACATGGCATGCTTAATTATGGGGAAACATGTTTGCACAAATCAGGGGGCAGTTTCCAGGATTTATGGTGGGCTGTCTACACCAGCCAATGGGAGGACGAATTTGAAGTCTATAAATAGAGAGTTGCAGCTCATTCACAGGATATAGAAGATAGACACACACATTCACTCCATTCATTACTCTCATACACACATTCAGATTCACCACAAAGAGAGAAGAGAGCTAGCTGCAAAGGAGGGAGAGCTTGGAGCCGTCCTGGAAGTTCCTGCCACCAACTAGTTCTTCTATTCTCTTTACTCTATCTATGTATTTCTTATTTTCTGTATTCATAGTTATGTTTAACTAATCCATTTAGTTAGGGCTTAGGATGAAGCCCTAGTCATGAATATTCAATGTTATGGATGATTTCATAGTTAATTGATTTCTTTGCTTTCATTGCCAAGTTGTTAATCTCCAGTTTATTATGTGCTTGATGTATGTTTTCTTGGAGTAGCTAACTAGGATTTTATGCATCTAGCACAGGTTGGGAAGGGGTTTAGATTCACCAATTCTACTCTCCTTTCACAAGCAACACATGAATGGCCTAAGAATCATTCAAGGGGTTAATGACCATAGGTTGACTAGGACAGATACCATGTTCTAGGACTTGTGTGATTATCATATTCTCAGGGAACTTAATGACTCTTGTATGCTTTATTCTAAGTAGACACCATGCTTAGGTTGCATATTAGAGATCACGTGTTGTGTAGATACCATGCACAATTACATGCCTTAGGAGAATCATGCATCCTGCACCTAGATACCATAGGCTTGTATGCGATAATCTATTGTTGATGAAGCTTGAGTCACTTTCTATGCATTCATAACTTGGATAGGAAAACTAGTGGTGGATTCCAAGGCTCTAACACTTCTCAATCACTGTTTCACAACTTGTTGATTGCTGCTATTGTTTACTTTCCAGCATTTCCATTTCATTATCTTGTTTTCATCTCAACAACAAAACCCCCCCATTTCGAGTGCGTGTGTGGTGCTAGGATTCTGTCCTAGACCTTGCCATTGTCAGTTTGTTTGTTTGTTTCTTTTCTGTTTTGTCCATCATTCTAAGTAATTTCACTCGCAACCAAGTTACCATTCTCCGTGGGATCGACCTCGTATTTACATAAGCTATACTACAAACGGTTCGTGCACTTGCGAGAATTAAAGTTGCTGTTTTTAATAACTCATTTTAGTTGTTAAGAATAGGCTCAACAAGTTTTTGGCGCCGTTGCCGGGGAACCGGTAACGATGGTGCTATAGTTAGATTACTTTGAGTGTTTTTGTTTTTGTTTTTGTTGTTATTTTCGTTGGTTTTTCTTTCTATATTCTGTTCTTCTTTGTAGTTGTTATATCCATTTGAAAGCACTAATCTGGTTCTTGTGTGTGCATATATGTCCGAAGTCTGATCCTGAGCCACTATCACCAAGAGCTGCTGCTGTACGTGCTGGTTTGAGGAGGAATTACAGTTCTTCAAGCATTGAATCGAAGAGCTACGAATCTGAAGGTTCAAGCAAGATGGCAGAGATTCCAAACAACAACAACAATAATGATGAAGGAGGTGGTGCGCTTGTTGCCCAACCTCGGAAACCCCTGCGTGAATTTTCCATTCCCAAAGTCACTGATCAACCTTCGTGCATCGTCTATCCTCAACTCACAATTGACAGGTTGGAGCTTAAAAGTGGTATGATTCATCTTCTTCCAACTTATTATGGTAATACCACTGAGGATCCTTACATGCATGTTAAGCAATTCTTTGAAATATGTGCTACAATCAAAATTCAAGGACTTGATGATGAGTAGATTAAGATGAGGCTATTCCCATTCAGTTTAAAAGATAAGGCTAAGTCTTGGTTATATTCTTTGCCTAATGCTTCAATTCGTACTTGGGATGAGCTTTCTAATAAGTTTTTGCAGAAATTCTTTCCAGCTCAAAAGACTAACAAGATTAGAAAGGAAATTCTTGGTTTCACACAAAGAGAAGGAGAAGCTTTTCATGAATGCTGGGAGAGGTACAAGGAGATGATGAGTTCTTGCCCACACCACAATATAGAGAGTTGGATGCAAATGCAATCTTTCTATGAAGGTTTGCTTGATTCTGAAAGGATGATGGTAGATGCAACAAGTGGAGAAGGATTGATGAACAAAACAGCAGATGAGGCTTTTACTCTCTTTGAATCTTTGAGTGCTAACTCCCAACAATGGAGCTACAATAAAGGAAGAGGAGCTCCTATGAAAGCTGTGGTCTCTGAGGTAAGTACTAATAATGAGATTGCTGCAAAACTTGATGTTATGTGTTCTTTGCTTCAACGGGCGGTGACTGGCCCTCTAGGAAACAAAGTGGAAGTTCAAAACCAAACTTTTGCGGACCACATGCTAGAACAAGCAAATGCCCTTCAAGGAAGGAATCCTCAGAATGATCCCTACTCAAACACATACAATCCAGGTTGGAGAAATCATCCTAATTTCAGGTGGAGCAATAATTCAAATGTGCAACAATCTCAAGGACCTCCCCCAGGATTCCAAATACAACAAAGGCAATTCCAGCAAGCTCCCCAACAAGTGCAAGAGCAAAGGGGTGATCAAATGGGGGAATTGCAAGACATGTTCAAGAAGTTCATGGGGCAACAGATGCAAACCAATCAGAATCTTCAAAATGCCGTGAACAAACTAGAAGTGCAAGTTGGTCAGATTGCATCCTCCATGAGCAATAGAGCATCCAGAACTTTTCCGAGCCAAACGGAGGTGAATCCAAGGCATCATGAGCAAGTTAAAGCAGTGCATATCTTGAGAAGTGGTAAACAAGTTGATAATAAGGTTGGAGATGCCAATGAAGAGCAAGAAGATGGAGAAAATGTGGAGATCATTCAGCCCCCACAAGGGCAGCCCACAGATTCCACCAAACAGCCCCTCAATGCTCCTGGAAAGAGCACAGGCCCTAAGGTATCATCTAATGCTAATCACGTTCCAATTTCAACTAATGCTTCTAGGCCTATTGCACCCTTTCCCAGCAGGTTATCAAAGTCAAAGAAAGATCAAGGCTTGGATGAGATAATGGAAATATTCAAGAAGGTGCAAATCAACATCCCACTGCTTCAGTGCCATTGCACTAACAAGAGGAGATTCAAAGAGCATGAACAGGTTGCATTAAGTGAAGAGGTGAGTGCAGTGTTACAAAGAAAGCTACCTCCAAAGCTAAAGGATCCAGGTTCGTTTTCTATACCTTGTATAGTTAGTGATTTCAAGATTCCAAAAGCTTTGCTTGATCTTGGTGGATCCATTAACCTTATGCCATATCATGTTTATGAGAAACTTAACATTGGTGAGTTGCAAGCCACATCTGTGAGCATTCAATTGGCAGATAGAACTATTAGGTACCCCAAGGGCATTCTAGAAGATGTTTTGGTGAGAGTAGAAGGCTTAATCTTGCCAGCTGATTTCTTAGTCTTGGAGATGGAAGAAGCACCAATTCCTGACAATGAATTGCCCCTCATCTTTGGCCGACCATTCATGGCTACTGCTAAGACCACGATTGATGTGGCGCAAGGCACTCTCACCATGACCGTTAATGGAGAAACTGTTGCTTTCAAAGTGTTTGATGCCACGAATCTGCCAAATGATGTTCAAGATTGTTTTCAAATTGAAGTATTGGACAATCCAGGGAAGGAGAGATTTGATGGTCTTTCACATTCACTAGAAGCATGCTTGCTGCAAGAAGTAGACAAGGAGGAGCAGGGGGCTGCCCACATGTTCAATGCTACAATTCCTACACACAAGAAGGGGTTGCCCAAATTTGGAGATACTCCAATCACTCCTCCAGTTCATTGCCATTATGTTCATAATCATAAAAGGAAAAGGAAAGCAGCAAGGAAGCGATGGAAAAGGAAAACAAGCTTGGTGACCAATCTTGCTGTGCATGAGGTGTCAATTGAGCCCAAACCCCCCCATTCACTATAGCGAGTTTAGACGTCCGACTGAAGACATAAAACTTAGCGCTTCTTGGGAGGCAACCCAAGGTGATGAGGAGAAGATAGAACGTGCAAGGAGCTTGCTTGCGTCCTAATCGCTTCAAAGGGGAGTTGTTTTCTAAACTCTAACATTTGGTTATGTCTTTTCCTTATCTTCTTTCCTTCATTTATGAGGCATTGCTTGTTCTTACACTCTAACCATTGAGGACAATGTTTCATTTAAGTTTGGGGGAAGGATTTAGTTATGTTGTTTCAATTGTCAAATTTTCATTTTTTTTGAGTGTGTCTAGTGTCTAAAAACGCAGGATTTTGTGTGTTGTTTCGTTATCCTTCCAAACACCTATGATAAGACTTGGATTTAATGCTAATATGGTTTTTTCAGAAATTGACAGTCATTGTTTAAGGCCTTTGTGTGGTTCTGAGTTAACTTTGTCTTGCATGCCATCCTTGCACTTATTGAGCACTTTGCCAAGTTAGTCCAATTTCTTGCTACTTGGAGACGTTGTGCAATTCTACTTATAATCTTGGTTTCGTACTCTAGAACTTGTTTGAATATCTCTTGAGACATTCTATTGCCATACAATGCTTAGGAAGTGATTTAGGCCATGTTTGAACCGTTTGAGCCTTTCTAACCATCCCTCTACATGTATTCATCCCTAGCCAACCCATTTGTGCCTAAGTTAAGCATTTCTTTGTAAACCATTCCTACCATGATGAACCTCTGTTTCTTATCCTTACTTATTCTATGAGCAATTAAAGCTATCTTCAAAAGAGAGTTATAAAGAATGCAAGGTTTTTGGAGCAAAAGTGATTCATTAGTGCCATAACCCAAGTGTTGAAAAGAAATAAGTTTGAGGGTATTGGTAACTAATCAAAAGAGGTAATGAAGTGTGACCAATGTAGTCACGGCCCTAGGGTGTTATAAGGAGAATATCATGGTGATCTATGTTGGACAGATTTTACTCTATCTATTTCTCGCAAGTGCACGAACCAATTATAGTATAGGAATGCAAGCACGAGGTCGTTCCACTGAGAGTTGGATGAAAGACACTTATTACTACTACTTAGACTCACAAGTAATCCTAAGACTAAACAGAATTTAAATGAGGATGTGTTGAGTTTGTTTTGAGTGACAACTACAAAAAGGAAAAGCATATAGCAAGTGATTGAAAACTTCTAAAGGGAATGCAAAATGGCAAGTAACCAGCAAGTAGATGTTTAGAAAATGTAGAGACAAAGGAGACAAGCACTAGGGTTTGAACTTCACCATGACAATCCAATTTCAAGCAACAAGTTAACAATCACCTAAGTTGATTACAATTTCTGGAGTTCGTTCTTTCTTATGTATGATTATCCATATGGTGTTTGGTTTTAATCAAGTATTCAGAAACACAACTTAGCTATGGTGTTTAGTCTAGGCTATGAATCTGAATCCATTAAGCTTAAGAAGAACACAAAAGAACCAAGTAAACATTTAAACATGGTGTTTGTCCTAAATGCATTACCCACTCATTCACTAATCGGTTCAAGAGTCATATGGTGTTTATGTAAACTGATCGGTTCATAATTGTATATCATTTTGTACCCTTCTAGCTTATGATTTGGTTATATTTTTGAGTTAAACTTGTGCTTTTAATCCTTTTTGTGTTTATCTTTCAGTTCATTGAGCTTTAGGTAATAATGATGGCTTTAGAGAGAATAATTCATGCAATTCAAGCATGTTAAGGCCTAATTTGGATGAATGGATGAAGAGCTTAAAGACAAACTCATTTTGGCTACAGCCCCCTGCCAGTCCAGTTCTGTAGGTCATATTGAAAGCTTTGTTTCAACAACCTACATAGCTCGAATGAGGCCACATTCTTCATGAAAGTTGTTCCAATGGGTGTGTACTATAACATATCCAAAATTTAGCCCCATTGGATAAATCTGGCCTCCGTTACCTAGCAAACACAGAACCATGCTCAGGATGGATCTTATCAGCGCGGAAAATGAGTTAGCAATTTGTTTTGGCCTTAACTTCCTCCTCTGACCTTGGATTGGCCCAAATGATATATGGCTGGAAAGAAGACATTCTGAACTTCAAGTTAGAGTGCTTAAAGTCTTAATTTGCTTAAGGGAAGCCCAAGTTGTAAGCCCTTGAAGTTGCTGGTCATGCTGACCTCAGCATGTGCTGGTTGGATGCTTGGTCATGGTGAGCTAGGCATGAGCTATCATTTCTGGTTGGAAGCTTGGTCATGCTGACATGAGGATGAGCTAGGGCTGCTAGTGGGATTTAGTGGAGTAGCCATTCAAGATTTTCTAATACAAGTGCATCATCCAATTCATATTTTCTAATTCAAGTGCATCAACCATTTCAGATTTTATAATTCAAGTGTTGTATGCATTAGTCTTTTTGAATTCAGATTTTCACTTCCCCTAGGCCTATAAATAGGGAGGTTCTCTAAGGTTGTAATCACACCCCCAAGGGGGGGAGCTCTCAAACACTTCTCTAGAGCTCCCTTCCCTTCTCTCCCTCAAATTCTCTTAGTTTCCCTTTGTAGTTCTCAATTGTTGTAATAAGATCATTCTACTAAATTTTCTTTCTTCTAAATTCTCCAAACACTTTCTCTTCCAAAATCCACAAAGCTCTCAAAACACCTCTCTACTTTCTTCTCCAAATGTCCCATGTTCTCAAACACTCTCTTCCAAAAATCCACAAAGTTCCCAAACACCATTTTCCTTACTCTTCCAAAACTCTCCAAATCTCTCAAACACTTCTCCCTTCTCTTCCTCCAAATCTCTCAAACACCACTTTCTTCCCTTCCAAAATCCTCAAAACTCTCAAACACGTGTTCTTCCAAAATTCTCTAAAGTTGTCAAACACTTTCCTCTCCCTCCTCCAAGCTCTCAAACACTTTCCTTTCTTCCTCAAGTTCTCTTAATTTCTTTAATGTTCTTTTAGTTGTAATTTATTTTTCTTGTAATGTACATTCTTTCTTCTTGTTTTGTTTCTTTTGTTTTCATTTTTGTTTTGTGTAGGAAAATTGAGTTGGATCATTCAATCACCAATCCCTGTGGAATCGACCTCGCACTTACATACGCTAAACTACCAACGGTTCGTGCACTTGCGAGTATCACAAGTTGAGGATGCAGTTGAATCCATTTTGGTGCAGCTGAATCTACGCAACAAGTTTTTGGCGCCGTTGCCGGGATCGGTAACATTGTTTGATTCTATTTGGTTTTCCTACTTTTTATTTATTTTTATCTTTTTCATAACTTGACAGTTTCATGTTTTAAAGCTAATGAGGTTAATTGATAAGTTGTGTTTGTAGTCCAACGGACAAGGACAATTGCCTGACAAGCAAGAGAACTGGGTTTGAGTCCCAGCTTACACAACACCCAAAAACAAAAAGGTTCAAGTAGCATGTTGATTATTTCTAGTTTATGGTTTCATTCACTTGCTCTTAATTAAATATCTTGTTCAAGTTTACATAAACACCATATGACTCTTGGACTGATTAGTGAATGAATGGGTAGATATTGAAGACAAACACCATGTTTAAATTCTACTTGGTTCTTTATTGTTCTTCTTGTTCTTAATGGGTTCAGGATTTGTGTTTAGACTAAACACCATAGCTAAATGCATTTTCTGAATACTTGATTAAAACCACACACCATATGGATAATCATATTTGAGAAAGAATGAACTTCATAAGCTAGTTTGATTACTTTGTTGCTTGTTACTTTGAAGCATGAAATTGGACGTGTGTTGATTTTCCTTTTCATTTTAGTTTTTATTTCCTAATCCTTTAATTCTGTTTCAAGTTTTCTGTGTTTGTTTTAGCAATTTATGACAGCTTAATAAAAATGGAGAGAGATGGTAACCTCAATCATAAGAATGGGGAGTGTGGAGTAGTGGGAGAAGTCGCGAGCCTCCAAATGCATCACGCTCGACCTAATCGCTTCAAGGGGGAGTATTCCAATCCTTTCTCTTTAGTTGTTTTGTTATTATTTCAGTAATTTTAATTTTCTATTTCTTTTATTAAAAAAAAAAATTAAAAAAGATTTTTTATATGAGCTGACTCGTGGTAACTCCAGGAAGCGTCTCCGTCAATACAGTGTCTAGGAGTTCTTTAGGCGGCACCTTCGGTGTCTAAGAAGTTTGGGTTTTAAGAGGGACCATTGTGACCCCTCCAACCTTCCCGGATCCCCTGGCTGTGTTTTTCTGAGGCCCTTAACTGGTCATCCATGAGTTGCTTGTATATTTGTGTGTTTTAAAAAAAAACAAAACAAAACAAAAATTTAAAATTTAAAAAAATTTAAATAAAAAAAAAATTTGAAATATGAGTTTTTATTTATTTTCCTTGTAAATTGAAATTTGGAACTTTTTTGTTTTTTTTTTTCTTTGTGTGGTTCAGTTAGTTGTAAATAATAATAAATTTTAAAAAAAATCAATTTGGAACTTCTTTGCTTTCTTTTTTTGTTTTGTTAAGTTAGTTTATGTATTTATTTACGTGGTGTGGTTAGTTAGTTTATTTCTAAGTGTTAAAAACATATTTTTATTTCACTCAAACACTGCATTACAAACAAAGAAAAAAAAGTTAAAATTAAAAAAAAAAAAACATTCAAGTAAATTAAAAATAAAAACAACATCTTCATCTTCATGGCATGCCTCTATTCTCTCTTACTTGCAGAATCTCCAGCAGCTCCACATGGTCCTCATTCTTTCTCTCCAGTGCTTCCACGTGCTGACTGGCACAGGAGAGCCGCTTCTGGAGTCCGCCACCATAGCTTTCAAGGAAGCTACTTCCTCGCTCAGCGCGGCACACTCCCGTGTCCTCGCCAATAATCGCATGCCCAAGTTGGTAGCCGAGACCGCGTGGAGCACAGTTAAATTGTGGGACTCCTCCACTGCTGCCTTGTCAGACCTCTTTGCCACATGGAGATGATCTGTCGATGTGAGCTTGCTGCCAATCATGCCTTCCAGGCGCGCTGCTCTGTTCCGGCACCGCCCTCAGAAAAGTTCGGTATTACCTCAGCAAAGTTTGAGGCCGTACCGTGATGATATGTGGAGTTTGGGAAGACATGGTTTGGACGAGCCCTTATCTGCGCATTCGGTGGCGCAAGGGATAATTCAAGGTTGAGATCATCAAGGTGAGTGCATGAGGATGCCATTGTTTAGTTTTTGGATTTTTTGATGTTTTTCTTCTAATTTGCAGGAAGAAATGCGGGGTGCTCTTCTACTTCACCGAGATGAGTTTAAATAGACTTATGCAGACGAGGGAGCCGAAAGCACTTCGGATCTCGAGGGTGCTATCCTGTGCTCTTTCTCTCGGATCCCTTCATTTCTGCCGCAAATTGCGAGCACGTTTTTTAAAAAAGGGAGCATGACTACACTTCCACTTACTTTTGCCTCCCTGTTTTTCTGATGTTTGTGTTTTTTCTTTTTTTCAGTTGTTATTTTATTTTATTTTGTTTTTTTTCAATTGTTTTCTTCTTGTTTGTCAGGTTTCTCAAGAATGTAGTGGAAGTAGAGACAAAATTAAAGATGCGTCTTGGACACCTGGTGCAAGAATCTCATCTCTTCTTTTAAATTCTTGTTTGAATTGCGTGTTTATTTTAGTTTTTATTATTTATTTATTTATTTTGTTTTTATTTAATTAGTTAGTATAATTTAAAACTCATAGGATATTCTTTGAAGGAGCTAAACTTTTGGTAACTCCAGTGAGCAACCGCAGTCTATACAGTGTCTAGGAGTTCTTTAGGCGGCACCTTCGGTGTCTAAGAAGTTTGGGTTTTAAGAGGGACCATTGTGACCCCTCCAACCTTCCCGGATCCCCTGGCTGTGTTTTCTGAGGCCCTTAACTGGTCATCCTTAAGTTTTTCTCTTAAAAGAAAAAGCAGTTACTTGTGTGTTTACTTAACTAAAAATAAAAATGCATGTTTGGGTTTTCATGTTTTTGTTTGATCGTCGTTCTTTAAATTTAGGATCATTCGTGTCTTTGAGATAACACAACTTTTTATTTCCCAATTAAAAAAAAAACAAACAAACATACATTTTAAAGTAAATAATAAATAAAAACTGAAATCATTTCTCCTTGGCCTTCGGTGTCTCGACCATAGGAGCTTTTAGTTTGGCCATCTGGTTGTCCTCTTCCGGGGCTTCACGCACAGCCTCTTGGGGCTCATCACTTGAGCTCCCAAAGATCGCAATCTTAGCTTCAGTATAACTTTTCTCGCGATCTGGTTTCTTGCGTTTGCCCGGTCGGTCTAGGTCTTCCAGCTGTTTTCGCATGTCGCGAGAGTACAACTCTACCATCTTTGATAGGTTTTTATTCTCGTCCCGCAATACGTCTAGCTGGTGTCGATTCACCTCCACTATCCTTGACCGCTCCCTTTTCAAGGTTTTTATAGCACTTTGACACTCTTCAACCATACTGTGCTCCGCCGCTCACTGACCTTTCAGCACCTCTACCTCATGGGACTTCGCAGTAGGCGATGAACCAAACTTGCGACACATGCTGGACTCTGCATGCTCAGTGCCAGGGCATCACTCATGACCCGATTGTCATCCCTTGTCCCGAACACACGTATATCTTTAGGAGTCACCAAATTTCTACCAACTCCAATGGCAACATCGTTGTCCAGGAGTATTGAGTCATTGACAGTCACAGGCCCCCGTGCGGAGGCAAAGTAGGGCATCCATACCTGGTGCTACCTGTTTGGCATCGTGTTTGAGTCGGTGGAGCTAGGTTGAGATCCAAAGAAAAGGGGTAGGAAGAGGCCATTTGATTTCTCAGTATTTCTTGCTTCTTTTCTCTTTTGTGTTTCTGAGTTTGTGTTTTTTTGTTTTTTTCCCTTCGTTTTCCTTCTTATAGACATAGTCTTTGACAAACCCTAGCCATCGCAGCGTCTAAGCATTTTCTGAATCCCCAGCGTTCCTCGAGTCCCACAACCATCTCACTTTCCAACCGTTTCCAACTCATTTGTCACGACTTGGTTTGTCTGAACGGACGCGTTCAGCAAAGTCGTCGCGCCTTTCCATGGCCCCGTAATTTCTGCTTGTGGAGTCTGCGGCGCCTCTATGCGTCGACACGTGGCTCCTGCTTTCTGTCCGTGACTATCCATGAGACGACATCAGGGACCACATTCCCTCTTTTCAGAAATCCCGCTTTGCGCTCATAATTCACGTTTTATGTATTTAAAAAAAATTTAAATTTAAACGTGTGGGCTTCAGATTTCATGTTGGGTCTGGTTTTACCGTTGTTGGGTTAATTTCATTTTGGGGCTTTCAATTTTTTGGGTTTCAGAATTGTGTGATTAGGGTTTACTGTTTTATTTTAATTTTTTTTTGTTTGTTTATTTGTTTGTTTAGTAATTTTTATTTTGTAATTGTTTTATTTTATTTTTGTATGTTTTGTGATTTTTTATTTGCTTTAATACCTTTCATTTGTTGTTATGACATTGTTTGTGGCTAATTTTTAAACATTGAGGACAATGTTCATTTCTAGGTTTGGGGGTATTGGAGTTTAGCATGTATTATTTATTTTTTTCTTAATTTAAAAAAAAAAAAAATTGCTTGTTTTTCTTCTATTTGAGTCTTGTTTTTGTTTTGAGTCACTTTCCGAACACTTATGATGAGATTGTGATAAATGTTTGCATGACTTAAATGAAAATTGAATTTTATTTATTTATTATTTATTCTTTTTCCTTGTAATTTTTTAATTCTTTTATTTTTTATTTTTAAAAAAAAAATTAAAATTAAAAATTAATTAATTTGGCATCGTTCTAGCATGATATGTTCGAAACCTTCTTTGCACTTGCCATTTGTTTCATAATTCTCCAAATAAAGGATTTGCATGACCCAAAGAATTGTATCAAGCATAAATTAGACTTATATAACCATATAATGTGAGCTTTTGAGCCTTGTGCTTCATTTCATGAGTGTTATACACATACTCTTATTTTCTTGTCATCAAAGTTGTTGTTTGATCTCATTATCCATTGATTTGGTTGAACACTTAAAAGTCATTCGTTCTTATGCAATTTGATTTCATGACATTTAAGAAGTGATATTAAGGCCCTCTTTGGATCGTTTGTGCCTTTCAAGCTAACCTTATGCATGCTTAAGCATGATTTTCCATTGCTAACCATTTTGAGCCTACATGTAAACCTTTTCTTTCATTTACCAATTTTATTTCCTCCCCTTAGCCCGAAAAACAAATATTTACCTTTTCTAAGGAACTCATGAGCTTTAATTGGGATGTGTTTTTCATGCTAAGTTTGGGAAGAGGTGTTACATTTCTAAAAAAAAAAAAAAAAAAAAAAAAAAAGAAAAAAAAATTCACACAATTGGTGAAAGAAAAGAGAAAAGTGGTGGTTGAATGAAATTTCATTTTTGGGCATTCAAAATAAATTGGTGTTTGTTCAATTAAAGGAAAGGAGTATGAATCAATGTAAATGAAGGTATGAGGAGTTTTGATCATGTAAAAGAAAAATCTAATCGTGATGATTCGAAGTCTTGTAAACAATTATTTTATGCTCTTACATTGCGAGTTCCTTGGACTTTGTATTATCCATACCTTTCATTTCTTACTCACCTTACACCCTTGGCCCCATTACAACCTATGTTAAAGACCTAAATTGATCTTAAATGTCATGTGGTTGAATTGCATTCATTTTTCTACTTTTAAGTGTTTGGCGTCCTTCTTGAGATCATTTTAATGCAAGTTCTTCATCTTTCTATTTCGAGTTAAGTCCTTATGGTTTAACTCTATTCTCATGTTTATAACTGAGTGATGCATTATAGCCCTCTTCTGAGTGATTCATTTGTGAGAGGACAACTTTGGTGAGATTTGAAGTTGAACTTATGCTTTGTATGATTTTTGAAATTGTGTGAAAACTAAGATTGGGAAATTTGTTGCATTTGGCTATCACACTACTACACTTTGAGCATGTCGTGTTTTGAACTTTTCCGCCTTGTAAATAATGTCTAAAACGGAGTTTTTATTGTTAAAAACTTTTGAGTCATGTGCATGAGTCATTTCTCTTCAGAAAATGTTCGAAAAAAAAAAAAAAAAAAAAAAAAAAAAAAAAATTTCTTTTGAGTTCTTTGTGTTTTTGTGTTTGTTTTTGTTTTGTTTTTGTTAATTAATGTATTTATGTTTGTTTTTGTTTTTTATTTTGCTTAAGGACTAACAATCTTTTAAGTTTTCTAATTACTTTGTTTAACAGAGTCAGTAAAAACGTTTGTGGGTATCGATTTGTTAAACCCTCAGGAGACACAACTCCTCCTACTAGGGATGCCTAGAGGTTTAAAGGCTTGTTGCATATGCTAAATGCAATCGAGTTACCTACGAAAGTGGTCTAGTTAACTTCTTGTTTTGTTTTTTTAATCTTTGTTTTCCTTTTTTGTTTTGCTCGAGGACTAGCAAAATCTAGGTTTGGGGGTATTTGATCGGTTCATAATTGTATATCATTTTGTACCCTTCTAGCTTATGATTTGGTTATATTTTTGAGTTAAACTTGTGCTTTTAATCCTTTTTGTGTTTATCTTTCAGTTCATTGAGCTTTAGGTAATAATGATGGCTTTAGAGAGAATAATTCATGCAATTCAAGCATGTTAAGGCCTAATTTGGATGAATGGATGAAGAGCTTAAAGACAAACTCATTTTGGCTACAGCCCCCTGCCAGTCCAGTTCTGTAGGTCATATTGAAAGCTTTGTTTCAACAACCTACATAGCTCGAATGAGGCCACATTCTTCATGAAAGTTGTTCCAATGGGTGTGTACTATAACATATCCAAAATTTAGCCCCATTGGATAAATCTGGCCTCCGTTACCTAGCAAACACAGAACCATGCTCAGGATGGATCTTATCAGCGCGGAAAATGAGTTAGCAATTTGTTTTGGCCTTAACTTCCTCCTCCGACCTTGGATTGGCCCAAATGATATATGGCTGGAAAGAAGACATTCTGAACTTCAAGTTAGAGTGCTTAAAGTCTTAATTTGCTTAAGGGAAGCCCAAGTTGTAAGCCCTTGAAGTTGCTGGTCATGCTGACCTCAGCATGTGCTGGTTGGATGCTTGGTCATGGTGAGCTAGGCATGAGCTATCATTTCTGGTTGGAAGCTTGGTCATGCTGACATGAGGATGAGCTAGGGCTGCTAGTGGGATTTAGTGGAGTAGCCATTCAAGATTTTCTAATACAAGTGCATCATCCAATTCATATTTTCTAATTCAAGTGCATCAACCATTTCAGATTTTATAATTCAAGTGTTGTATGCATTAGTCTTTTTGAATTCAGATTTTCACTTCCCCTAGGCCTATAAATAGGGAGGTTCTCTAAGGTTGTAATCACACCCCCAAGGGGGGGAGCTCTCAAACACTTCTCTAGAGCTCCCTTCCCTTCTCTCCCTCAAATTCTCTTAGTTTCCCTTTGTAGTTCTCAATTGTTGTAATAAGATCATTCTACTAAATTTTCTTTCTTCTAAATTCTCCAAACACTTTCTCTTCCAAAATCCACAAAGCTCTCAAAACACCTCTCTACTTTCTTCTCCAAATGTCCCATGTTCTCAAACACTCTCTTCCAAAAATCCACAAAGTTCCCAAACACCATTTTCCTTACTCTTCCAAAACTCTCCAAATCTCTCAAACACTTCTCCCTTCTCTTCCTCCAAATCTCTCAAACACCACTTTCTTCCCTTCCAAAATCCTCAAAACTCTCAAACACGTGTTCTTCCAAAATTCTCTAAAGTTGTCAAACACTTTCCTCTCCCTCCTCCAAGCTCTCAAACACTTTCCTTTCTTCCTCAAGTTCTCTTAATTTCTTTAATGTTCTTTTAGTTGTAATTTATTTTTCTTGTAATGTACATTCTTTCTTCTTGTTTTGTTTCTTTTGTTTTCATTTTTGTTTTGTGTAGGAAAATTGAGTTGGATCATTCAATCACCAATCCCTGTGGAATCGACCTCGCACTTACATACGCTAAACTACCAACGGTTCGTGCACTTGCGAGTATCACAAGTTGAGGATGCAGTTGAATCCATTTTGGTGCAGCTGAATCTACGCAACATAAACTTGAACTAGATAACCAACATGCATGTGTTCATAGTGGCCAGTTATTTAAACATGCATAAAGATTCAACTAAGAACAAGTGAATGAAACCAGAAAATTAGGAGTAATCAACAAAGGATAAAATTAACTTGAAACATGAAATTGTCTTGTTAGGTTACATTGAAACCCTAGCTATGGAAATTAGCTGCTCATAATGATAAAGAAATTAAGACAGAAATGAGAAAACATAATGAATGCAATAAGAGTAGAAAAACCCCTTTTCTTGAAGTTCTTGTGGTGTCCAAGGCTTCTCCAAGTGCTTCTCCACGTCTAATGCTTCTCCAAGAGCTTTCTCACGTCTAGAAGGATGTATGAAGGATATGGAGGTGATTTGGGATGAGTTTGAGTGAGTGGTGATGGCTGAGAAAGATGAAATTCGTAGGGAAATAGAAGAGAGGTTTGCTGGAGTTGTTTTGGTGATTTGAGGCTGTTTAGAGCTTTTGGTTGATTGCTGGAGTGTTTGGGATTGTGAGAGTGTTTGAGGATAATTTCTGAATGTGTTTGGGAAAATGATGGAAGTGTTTGAGGGGGGATGGAGTGAAGGATGGCTGAATTGTGGGGTTGTGAATCCCAGACTTGCACCTAGAGTGTATGGGAGTGTTTAAGGATGGATGGAGAGGGTTTTGTGGGGTTGTGAATCCCAGGCTTGCACACCTTGAATGTGGAATGGAAGTTGTATTTATAGGGAGAGGGAAGTAAGAAATCAGAATTAATTATGGCAATCACCTAACACACTTGCAATTGAAAATCAGAATGTGGTTGCTGCACTTCACCAACTAATCCCACCAGCAGCCACAGCTCATCATCATGTCAGCATGACCAAGCAAGCAATGAGCTCATCTGCAAGTCAGCATGATGTGTATTTTGATGGGCTCACGGATTGGGCTTGGATTAATCAATTGATGAGCTTGGGCTATCCATCTTTAAGTTCAGAATGTCTTCTTTCCAAGCACACGTGAATTAGCCCAATCCAAGCATAGATGAAAAAGATATGTCCGAAATGAAATTGTAACTCAGTCTTCAGTTTTTACACATTGTTTTCACCATTTTACTTCAAATGCCTCAAGTGATACCTAGAGCTCAATGAACTGAATGACAAACACAAAAGAGGTTAAAAGCACAAGGTTAACTCAAAAACATAACTAAATCATAAGCTAGAAGGGTACAAAATGATATACAATTGTGAACCGAACAATCTAGGGTAAAGAGCCACAAAATTAGGCCAAATAAACACATTTGAAGGTGCTTCAATTATGTTGAGAATCTGCTCATGTATGTGTTCCTTGCTTGTTACAAAGTTCAATAATCTCTCATGCTTTTACCTATGCTTTAGTTGTGTTCAAAATGTTGTTTTCCATATCCTCTCAGTCATTCAAGCACTACCCTAAGCCTCATTACAACCCTTGTAAAGTCCTTTTGATCCTTGGTATTGTATGGTATTCTGTGGAGAGCTGATCTGATAATGTGCTTATGGGGTTCGAAATTCTTGATTGTGCTCTAAGTGTGTGCGCATGTACTTATTTGAGTTGCAGGTGTTGTTCTGATTTGGCATTCACACACTACACGTAAGGATGTCATTGTGAGCTTTGCTTACTCTTGAATAATGTGTGGAACTTAGATTGTGATTGTTGTGTTTCTTTGAACCATATACTTTGGTGATTCTTTGAGGATATTGTTTGGAAGGCTAGCTGCTTATTTTATGTTTTCTAAGTTGTAGTTTTATTTTGTTTTGCTCGAGGACTAGCAAAATCTAAGTTTGGGGGTATTTGATAAGTTCATAATTTCACACATTTGCATGCCTTCTTTACTTAGTGATTTTGTTTAGTTTCTCTTTATTTCGAGTCACTTACCTATGTTTGTGTGTTTTGTAGGTTAAGGCAGCAAGAGAACACATTTGATACAATCCATGCATGTTAAGGGCTTATTGGCACAAGAGGAATATAAGCTTAAAGACAAACCCAATTTGGGTCACATTCCTTGTCAGTCCAATTTCGTGGGTCATCTTGCAGGCCTCATTTCAGCAACTTACACAACTTGGATGATGAGACGTCCTTCAAAGATGTTGTTCAGATTGGTGTCTAGTAGAACATATCCAAAATGCAGCCCAATTGAACATAACTGGAGTCCTTAGCCCATCAAACACTGAAGCATACTCAGGAGGATTTTAATATGCAGCTGCCAGCTATTGTGCCTTGTGTTCCACACTCCCTTTGAGCCTTGTGCCTCAACTGAGCTGTATCTGACTTTAGTCATACCTCCAACACCATAGAGTTGCCAAAATAGGTGATCAATCAGTGTGTACAAGTGGAAGCTATAGCTCAAAGGCACACGGCTTCAAAGTAAGCACACTCAAACCTTGAATGGAGAACATGCTTCGACTCTAATTCTCACAGATAACACTCAATCACTCAGAACCTATGGCTTAATTCTCTCAAGAAAGCATAAGTGAGAGTATGAAATAGAAGCACGAATTTGGTTAGATCTCATGAAAGGAATCAAATACTAAGAATAGGGATACACACATACTTACCATCACACATGAATACATCCTCAAAGATCAGCTAGGTCTTTCACAAGGTTGTAATGAAAGGCTAAGGTTAGGGGAAATGGAAGAATTGGAAGGAAAAACAAGTAACTTAAGAACATACCAAGGTTGCATGCTTCATTAATCTGCAAGGTATCATTGATTTAGAATGGCATGGTTGCAAACTTCATGGTATCTCCTGGCATAGACTTTATTTTCACACTTTAGATCAAATCGAAACACATTTATCTTTGCTGATTTGATCTGCATGTTCTTTAACTTCATTGCACAGATTCACACCAATTTTCATTTAGGTACATGGCAGCAACTTCCTTGCTTCAAACTTTATCTTGGCACACCTTGGTATATTTCTAAGTTATAGGGTATGGCTACAAGAGGTTAAATATCTCAGATTGAGATACAAAGGTAGGGAAAATGATGAGGGTGATAAAAGAAAAGGACTTGAAGTGTTTGGCTTCAAGAGGGCTGATGGAACACACATATGGTAGGGTGAAAAGAAAGCACATAGAATGGTTATACACACATAGCCTAGCATCACTTCAATGAGTTCATTCATGAATGAGAGCAAGCACATGATATCTGCAAAAGAGAATCATCCTTAGTATTCAATCAAAATGGAACAATGAGATCAATTAGAGTGAATTGAAGAAAATAAGTATGGATGAGAAATAGAACACTTTAAACCCTCTCAAGAAAGCAATTAGGCTCGATATGGCTCACTAGGGTAGTCTCCACTATTCTCCTTCAAGAATTTGAGCATGGTACTTTAGCCACCAGAATTCTAAGAGCAAAAGCTTTGTGAAGTGCAAAAATTCTAATATGAAAACCTCAATGGCAGCTCCATAATATTGATTGCATGACCTTCTAAAAAAATGAACAAAAACTGAAAAACACAATGAAAGAAAACTGAAAACATAAATGAACGAAAATTGAAAACCTTCCCCCCAGACCTGAATTGAACATTGTCCTCAATGTTAAAGCATAGAAAAGATGATTGAGAACATGCAAATGATAAAGGGAAAAGTTAAGAAGAAGGTTTAGAGAAAAACTCCCCCTTGATGCGATTAGGTCGTCCGCTAACAAACACCTTCTTCTTGAACACATGGGTTGCCTCCCAAGAAGCGCCTTAGTTAATGTCTTGGCAAGACATCATGCAATCTGCTTATGGTGAGTTGGGGGGTTTCGGATTAATTGTCTCAACATAGTTCACCCAACTTCTTCTCCTCTTCCTTCGCTTCCTCTGTCTTTTTCTTCTCTTTTTCTTCATGTGTGTAAGGAGTGCAACATTGAACATTGAGGTGACATTGGATGGTTCCAACTTCATAGAGCATGGTCCCGGAGGCTCAAGTGGTGGCCCAGAAAATGGTGGGAATGGCTGGAACTCTTCTAAGGCAGCTACCACTTCAATGAACTCAGATTCATCATCATGGTCACCTAAAGGTTGTGTCAAAACAATTTCTAAGGCATCATCATATTTTGCCTGCACAAACTTAGACAAAACCAGGGAATCCAAACAATCAATTGAAAAACAATCAAGTGAATTAGAAGGATGCGTTAAGGATTCAAACACTTTGAATTCTATGGTTTGGCCAAGGACTGTCATTTTCAGAATGCCATTTTTCACATCAATAAGAGTGTTTGCTGTGGCCATGAATGGTCTTCCAAGCAAGATAGGCAGCTCACGATCATGAATGGGTGCATCTTCCATGTCTATCACTACAAAATCAGCAGGCAATATTAGCTTATCAACTTGAACCAAAATATCTTCAACAATACCTCTAGGATATTTCACTGAACGATCAGCAAGTTGTAAGCTGAGTGTGGTGGATTTTAATTTTCCCAAACCAAGTTGCAAGTACACTGAATAAGGCATTAGATTGATACTTGCACCTAAATCCAACATGGCTTTCTCAGCTCGTTTGTCTCCAATGGTTATGCCGATGGTAAAACTACCTGGATCCTTGAGCTTAGGAGGAAGTTTTCTTTGAAGGACAGCACTCACATTTTCAGACACCAACACCTTCTCATGAGGACTATACCTTCTCTTGTGTGAGTTCAACTCCTTAAAAAATTTAGCATAAGTTGGCGTGTTCCTGATCACATCAAGCAAAGGCAAGTTAACATTGTCTTTACTAAGTATATCATAGATTTCAGTAAAAGACTTATCCTGTTTGCTTTTAGCAAGACGTCCAGGGAAAGGAATTGGTGGCACATAAGGGTTCTCGGCCTTGTGCAATATAGGTGAAATTGTTGACTTGCCAATGGGAACTGCTTCTTTTGGTGTCATCTCTTCCTTGTGTTCATCACCTGCATTCACAACATCATGATTAGTAACTTCTTTGCCAACTTTATTATCAATAACCTTACCACTTCTAGAACTGAGATTGCGTTGGCTTGCTCATGATGCTTGGGATTCACATTTGGCTGACTAGGGAATTTTCCAGGTTCTCTTTGGTTCAAAGTATCTGCAATTTGTCCCAATTGAATCTCAATCTTAGTAAGGGCAGCAGAATGTTGTTGAAGAGCACCATTAGTAGTTTGCTGGAATTGCAAAGTATTTTGGGCCAACATCTTGACTGTGTCCTCCAATGAACTTGGTTTAGGCTGGAATGATTAACTTGCTTGATTTTGATTTTGATTGTCGCTCCAAGAGAAATTTGGGTGATTCCTCCAACCAGGATTATAAGTGTTTGAGAAGGGATCATTTCTTGGCCTTTGGTTGTAAGAATTCGTCATGTGGGCTTGTTCTTGGACAAACTCAGGATAAGCATTACTAGCTGAACACATGTGAGTTGAGTGTCCTTGAGAATTGCAAATAGCACAAACTTCAACTTGAGGAGCTTTAGGTACCATATTGAGCACAGCATCAAGCTTCCTTTGTAAACCAGCCACCTGTGAAGCAAGCTCATTGTTAGGACTAATCTCATAGATACCAGCCTTACCTCTTGTATCTTTGTGTTGAGCATTGGATCCCAACATCTCAAATATGTCATATGACTCTTGAGCATTCTTTTTCTTTAAAGCTCCACCTGCAGCATTATTGACAGTAGATTGACAAGTTTCGGTTAGTCCATCATAAAAAATTTGCATTTGTAAGTATAGAGGTAACCCATGATGTGCACATTGCATTAGAGTTCCTTTGAAACGCTCCCAGCATTCGTTGAATGGTTCACCATCATGTTGTGAGAAGTTGAAAATCTTGGACCTCAAGGTGGCTGTCTTTTGGGCAGAGAAAAACTTCTCCAAGAACTTCTTAGCAACAGCATCCCAAGTGGTTAGTGATCCAGGGGTTAACGACATAAACCAAGTCTTTGCTCTATCTTTCAAAGTGTAAGGGAAGACCCTCATCCTCAGATTTGCTTCAGACACATCCTTCAAAGGCAAAGTACAAACAACAGTATAAAATTCTTTAATATGAGCCAAAGGATCTTCATTAGGTAAACCATAAAATGAAGGAAGCATTTGAAAGTGAGAAGATTTAAGCTCATAGTTTCTAGCTTCTCTGGACAGCAAGATGCATGAAGGTGAATTTGGTATGATTGGTTGAGCAAGATCCTCCAAAGCAAGTTGGTCATGGGCTGCCATCTTTTCTTCTTCCTCTTCTTCTTCTTGATCTGAGTTAAAGATGTTGAACAAAGAGTATTCTTCTGAGCTTGCTGAATTGGAGGTTTCAGCTTCTAAGGGATTGAGAATTGATTCAATGTCTGCCTCCCTTGCTTTAACAAGCCTTTGTTCAAATTCAGCCAGTGATGGTTGTTCGATTGAGAGTGTTTCTTGACCGTTGTTACAACTTGTTCAAGCAACGGTTTGCTCGACATGCAAATACCTGAAAACAAAGAAAAACTAAAGAAAGTAAGCAATAGAAACAAGACTCTTAATCAAGTCCCCGGCAACGGCGCCATTTTCTTGTTGGACAGATTTTACTCTATCTATTTCTCGCAAGTGCACGAACCAATTATAGTATAGGAATGCAAGCACGAGGTCGTTCCACTGAGACTTGGATGAAAGACACTTATTACTACTACTTAGACTCACAAGTAATCCTAAGACTAAACAGAATTTAAATGAGGTTGTGTTGAGTTTGTTTTGAGTGACAACTACAAAAAGGAAAAGCATATAGCAAGTGATTGAAAACTTCTAAAGGGAATGCAAAATGGCAAGTAACCAGCAAGTAGATGTTTAGAAAATGTAGAGACAAAGGAGACAAGCACTAGGGATTGAACTTCACCATGACAATCCAATTTCAAGCAACAAGTTAACAATCACCTAAGTTGATTACAATTTCTGGAGTTCGTTCTTTCTTATGTATGATTATCCATATGGTGTTTGGTTTTAATCAAGTATTCAGAAACACAACTTAGCTATGGTGTTTAGTCTAGGCTATGAATCTGAATCCATTAAGCTTAAGAAGAACACAAAAGAACCAAGTAAACATTTAAACATGGTGTTTGTCCTAAATGCATTACCCACTCATTCACTAATCGGTTCAAGAGTCATATGGTGTTTATGTAAACTTGAACTAGATAACCAACATGCATGTGTTCATAGTGGCCAGTTATTTAAACATGCATAAAGATTCAACTAAGAACAAGTGAATGAAACCAGAAAATTAGGAGTAATCAACAAAGGATAAAATTAACTTGAAACATGAAATTGTCTTGTTAGGTTACATTGAAACCCTAGCTATGGAAATTAGCTGCTCATAATGATAAAGAAATTAAGACAGAAATGAGAAAACATAATGAATGCAATAAGAGTAGAAAAACCCCTTTTCTGAAGTTCTTGTGGTGTCCAAGGCTTCTCCAAGTGCTTCTCCACGTCTAATGCTTCTCCAAGAGCTTTCTCATTTCTAGAAGGATGTATGAAGGATATGGAGGTGATTTGGGATGAGTTTAACTTCTTATTTTGTTTTGTTTTTATCTTTGTTTTTCTTTTGTTTTGCTCGAGGACTACCAAAATCTAAGTTTGGGGGTGTGTTAAGCTCATAATTTCATACATATACATGCCCTATTTACTTACTTCTTTTGCTTAGTTTCCTATAATTATGAGTTATTTACCTCCCTTTGTGTGTTTTGTAGGCCAAGAGAGCAAGAGATCACATTTGATACAATCCATGCATATTAAGGGCTGATTGGCATGAGAGGAATACACTTGAGGCATTTGAAGCAAAATGGTGCAAAAACGTGCAAAAACTGGAGCCTGAGTTAGAAGTTCATTTCGGACTTATCTTCTTCATCCGAACTTGGATTGGGCCAATACTTGTGTGGTTGGATCAATGACATTCTGAACTTGAAAATGGACATCTTAAAGTCATCATTTGATTCAGCCCAACCCAATTCGTGAGCCCATGGAAATACACATCATGCTGACATAAGGATGAGCTGATGGAAGCTTGGTCATGCTGACATGAGGATGAGCTAGGGCTGCTAGTGGGATTTAGTGGAGTAACCATTTCTGATTATCTAATGCAAGTGTGTTAGGTCATTGCCATATTCAATTCAGATTTCCCACTCCCCTCTCCCTATAAATACCACTTCCATTCCACATTCAACTGATATCCTGAGATCCATCATTTACACTTCCATTGTACACAAAGAGAGGGAAAGTTGAGAGTCTCAAAGGGAGAGAAGGGAGAAGGCAGCAGCTGGGAGGCTTTGGCCTCCTGGCAGCCATGGAGATGATTCTTTTCCATCTCTAGCATGCTGTCCTTATCTTCTTCTCCTCCCTTTGTATTTTATTTTCTTCTTGTATTTCCTTTGTTTTACTTTGTTTTTCTGTTATTAGTTTTAATAAACATCTTGCTAGTCTTGTATCATGGTTTGAGTTTATAAAGTTTGATTTCATTCATGAATTCTTCTTCACTATTTTAATGGAGCTGTTTTGCATCCTTTGATTGATCACCTAAGGTTTTATGCGTTATGCTCTTGTTGGGAAGGTTTGGGGATCATCTTCATTCCATCCATTAGCAATTCATGTGATTTGGTTTCTAGGTCTCCTAATGTAAACACCATGCTTGGGGTCCTTGTGATGTTCAATGCAATTTGATCCAACGACCATGGACTTATTGTGAGCATCTTCATGAGTGAATCAATTTGTTTACTTGCTGCCATAACATGATTAGAACAATTAGGGTGGATTCTAAAACAACACCATCTTGTCCTAGTTATTTTCTTTCTTCTTGTTTTGTTTCTTTTGTTTTCATTTTTGTTTTGTGTAGGAAAACTGAGTTGGATCATTCAATCACCAGTCCCTGTGGAATCGACCTCGCACTTACATACGCTAAACTACCAACGGTTCGTGCACTTGCGAGTATCACAAGTTGAGGATGCAGCTGAATCCATTTTGGTGCAGCTGAATCTACACAACAGTATCGTAATTCTGTTAAACCCTCAGGAGACACAACTCCTCCTACTAGGGATGCCTAGAGGTTTAAAGGCTTGTTGCATACGCTAAATGCAATCGAGTTACCTACGAAAGTGGTCTAGTTAATTTCTTATTTTGTTTTGTTTTTCTTCGTTTTCCTTTTGTTTTGCTCGAGGACTAGCAAAATCTAGGTTTGGGGGTATTTGATCGGTGCATATTTACATATCATTTTGTACCATTTTAGCTTATGATTTGGTTATGTTTTTGAGTTAAACTTGTGCTTTTAATTTGTTTTGTGTTTGTTTCAGTGTTTTAAGTTTGAGACTCAATAAATGCATTTTGGAGACAAATTAGCTCAAAACAGTGTCTCCAGATCAGTCAAATTCACAGATTGGACTGTACTTACTCAAGAAGAACCAGATAATGAGCTATACATCATTGGAAATATACCGAAGTCTAGTTTCTGTAGAATTTTACGGTTCATGATTCTGAGTCTTGTAGAGAAAGTTATACATGTTTTGGCAACTTAAGGTCAAATTCGGCACCATCTGCGTTACTGGTCCAAAAATCACATTTGAAGGCCTTTCCGATTTTTCCTTGAGCTGGGCTGCATATTCTTGGAAAGATAAGAGACATAGCTTGAAGATACATATTTTTTCAGATTTTTCAGAATGGACGAACAAGCCCAAAACGAGATAAGAGACATAGCATGACATATGCATGATGAATTGTTGTTGATTGTGGGAAAGTTTGGTGAAGCATATTCAATTCCTATTTTTGAGTGGAATTTTGCAGCAGCCAAATGAGCTAAAAGATGATGAAGTGGGAGTTGCAACACTAAGCCTAAAGACAAGAGGAATTGTTTTCAAATGCAATAGTGTGTTAGGTGAATTAAGTGTTGAAGTTAGTGTGTTTAGAAAATTCAATTGTATAATTCAGATTTTCACTTCCCCTAGGCCTATAAATAGGGAAGTTCTCTAAGCTTGTAATCACACCCCAAGGGGGGGAGCTCTCAAACACTTCTCTAGAGCTCCCTTCCCTTCTCTCCCTCAAATTCTCTTAGTTTCTCTTTCTAGTTTTCAATTGTTGTAATGAAATCTATTTGTGCTGAAATTTTCCTTAAGTTTTTCTTAGTTCCACTTTACTTTTCATTATGTAAATTCTTTTCTTAAGTATTCAAGCTAATTAGTTTCCAAGTTTCAATTATGGTTTTTGTTCTTATTCATTATGCTTATAAGTTAGTATGCTAGTTTGAATGATTGATCACCATTTAGGCTTGCATGTTATTTATCTTGGTTTGAATTAAGAGTAGACACCATGCTTTAATTCGAATTAAACTATGAATAGGAAGAGTATGCATGGACATTCGACAACAGGGATTAGATACATGCTTGGTTGTTTAAATTGTTCTTCTATGCTTAATGGGTTCCTAATGCTTAGTTTTAGGTTAGACAACAAATGATCAAATTAGGGAATTAGGAACACAAGGTTAGAACCAGACACCATGGCCTAATCATACTTTAGCTAGAATCAATCCGTTAATCTAATTGAACTTGGGAACTTATTTGCTTGAGTTATTTCATTTTTCTTGTTTTATTTATTTTCTTTTCCATTTCTGTTTTTTTGTAGGGAAATGAATTGGATCATTCAATCACCAATCCTCGTGGGATCGACCTCGCACTTACATATGCTATACTACCGAACGGCTCGTGCACTTGCGAGTATCACAAGTTGAGGATGCAGCTGAATCCATTTTGGTGAAGGTGAATCTACGCAACAACCTCTCTACTTTCTTCTCCAAAAGCTCCCATGTTCTTGAACACTTCCCAAACACTCCTCCCTTCTCTTTCTCAAACACATCTCTCCTCTCTTCCAAAAGTCAACATGTTCTCAAGTCTTGTACAAAACCCTTTTTGCTTCTTTTGTTTTCATTTTTGTTTTGTGTAGGAAAATTGAATTGGATCATTCAATCACCAATCCCTGTGGAATCGACCTCGCACTTACATACGCTAAACTACCAACGGCTCGTGCACTTGCGAATATCACAAGTTGAGGATGCAACTGAATCCATTTTGGTGCAGCTGTGTCTACACAACAAGTTTTTGGCGCCGTTGCCGGGATCGGTAACATTGTTTGATTCTATTTGGTTTTCATACTTTTTATTTTTATTTTTTGTATATAACTGGACAGTTTCATGTTTTAAAGTTAATGAGGTTAATTGATAAGTTGTGTTTGTAGTCCAACGGACAAGGACAATTGCCTGACAAGCAAGAGAACTGGGTTTGAGTCCCAGCTTACACAACACAAAAAAAAGGTTCAAGTAGCATGTTGATTATTTCTAGTTTATGGTTTCATTCACTTGCTCTTAATTAATTATCTTGTTCAAGTTTACATAAACACCATATGACTCTTGGACTGATTAGTGAATGAATGGGTAGATATTGAAGACAAACACCATGTTTAAATTCTACTTGGTTCTTTATTGTTCTTCTTGTTCTTAATGGGTTCGGAATTTGTGTTTAGACTAAACACCATAGCTAAATGCTTTTTCTGAATACTTGATTAAAACCACACACCATATGGATAATCATATTTGAGAAAGAACGAACTCCATAAGCTAGTTTGATTACTTTGTTGCTTGTTACTTTGAAGTGTTAAGCTCATATTTTCATACATGTCATGCCCAATTTACTTACTCATTTTGCTTAGTTTCTTAGATTTCTAAGATATTTACCTCTCTTTGTGTGTTTTGTAGGCCAAGAGAGCAAAAGAGCACAATTCATGCAATCCATGAATATTAAGGGCTGATTGGCATAAGAGGAATACACTTGAGGCATTTGAAGCAAGATGGTGCAAAAACGTGCAAAAACTGGAGCCTGAGTTAGAAGTTCATTTCGGACTTATCTTCTTCATCCGAACTTGGATTGGGCCAATACTTGTGTGGTTGGATCAATGACATTCTGAACTTCAAAATGGACATCTTAAAGTCATCATTTGATTTAGCCCAACCCAATTCGTGAGCCCATGGAAATACACATCATGCTGACAGGAAGATGAGCTCATTGCATGCTTGGTCATGATGAGCTAGGCATGAGCTATTGGTTTCTGAATGGAAGCTTGGTCATGCTGACATGAGGATGAGCTAGGGCTGCTAGTGGGATTTAGTGGAGTAACTATTTCTGATTATCTAATGCAAGTGTGTTAGGTCATTGCCATATTCAATTCAGATTTCTCACTCCCCTCTCCCTATAAATACCACTTCCATTCCACATATAACTCAGATCCTGAGATCCATCTTTTACACTTCCATTGTACACAAAGAGAGGGAAAGTTGAGAGTCACAAAGGGAGAGAAGGGAGAAGGCAGCAGCTGGGAGGCTTTGGCCTCCTGGCAGCCATGGAGATGATTCTTTTCCATCTCTAGCATGCTGTCCTTATCTTCTTCTCCTCCCTTTGTCTTTTATCTTCTTCTTGTATTTTCTTTGTTTCACTTTGTTTTTCTGTTATTAGTTGTAATAAACATCTTGCTAGTCTTGTATCATGGTTTGAGTTTATAAAGTTTGATTTCATTCATGAATTCTTCTTCACTGTTTTAATGGAGCTGTTTTGCATCCTTTGACTGATCACCTAAGGTTTTATGCGTTATGCTCTTGTTGGGAAGGTTTGGGGATCATCTTCATTCCATCCATTAGCAACTTATGTGATTTGGTTTCTAGGTCTCCTAATGTAAACACCATGCTTGGGGTCCTTGTGATGTTCAATGCAATTTGATCCAAACACCATGGACTTATTTGTGAGCATCTTCATGAGTGAATCAATTTGTTTACTTGCTGCCATAACATGATTAGAACAATTATGGTGGATTCTAAAACCTCACCATCTTGTCTTAGTTTTTTTCTTTCTTCCTGTTTTGTTTCTCTTGTTTTCATTTCTGTTTTGTGTAGGAAAACTGAATTGGATTATTCAATCACCAATCCCTGTGGAATCGACCTCGCACTTACATATGCTAAACTACCAACGGCTCGTGCACTTGCGAGTATCACAAGTTGAGGATGCAGCTGAATCCATTTTGGTGCAGCTAAATCTACGCAACAAGTTTTTGGCGCCGTTGCCGGGATCGGTAACATTGTTTGATTCTATTTGGTTTTCCTACTTTTTGTTTTTTTTTTTTCATAACTGGATAGTTTCATGTTTTAAAGTTAATGAGTTTAATTGATAAGTTGTGTTTGTAGTCCAACGGACAAGGACAATTGCCTTACAAGCAAGAGAACTGGGTTTGAGTCCCAAGCTTACACAACACAAAAGAAAAGAGGTTCAAGTAGCATGTTGATTATTTCTAGTTTCTGGTTTTATTCACTTGTTCTTAATTAAATATCTTGTTCAAGTTTACATAAACAGCATATGACTCTTGGATTGATTAGTGAATGAATGGGTAGATATTGAAGACAAACACCATGTTTAAATTCTACTTGGTTCTTTATTGTTCTTTTTGTTCTTAATGGGTTCGGAATTTGTGTTTAGACTAAACACCATAGCTAAATGCTTTTTCTGAATACTTGATTAAAACCACACACCATATGGATAATCATATTTGAGAAAGAACGAAGTCCATAAGCTAGTTTGATTTACTTTGATGCTTGTTACTTTGAAGCATGAAATTTGATGTTTGTGGTGAAGTTGAATCCCTAATCTTGATGTTTTAGTTTAGTTTATCCTTTTCATTTACGTTATGGTTTCCTAATCCAATAAATCTAAAAATCTGTTTCAACATCTAAAAATCTGTTTCAAGTTTCTTTGTCTTTCCTTAAGCATTTCTGAAGTAGCTCAATAAGAAAGAGGGAGAGGAGACAACCTGTTGCGTAGATTTAGCTGCACCAAAATGGATTCAGCTGCATCCTCAACTTGTGATACTCGCAAGTGCACGAGCCGTTGGGTAGTATAGCATATGTAAGTGCGAGGTCGATTCCACAGGGATTGGTGATTGAATGATCCAATTCAATTTTCCTACACAAAACAAAAATGAAAATAAAAGATAGAAAACAAGAAGAAAGAAAAGAACTAAGACAAGATGGTGAGGTTTTAGAATCCACCCTAACTGTTCTAATCATGTTATGGCAGCAAGTAAACAAATTGATTCACTCATGAAGATGCTCACAAATAAGTCCATGGTGTTTGGATCAAATTGTATTGAACATCACAAGGACCCCAAGCATGGTGTTTACATTAGGAGACCTAGAAACCAAATCACATAAGTTGCTAATGGATGGAATGAAGATGATCCCCAAACCTTCCCAACAAGAGCATAACGCATAAAACCTTAGGTGATCAGTCAAATGATGCAAAATAGCTCCATTAAAACAGTGAAGAAGAATTCATGAATGAAATCAAACCTTATAAACTCAAACCATGATACAAGACTAGCAAGATGGTTATTACTATTAATAACAGAAAAACAAAGTGAAACAAAGAAAATACAAGAAGAAAATAAAAGACAAAGGGAGGAGAAGAAGATAAGGACAGCATGCTAGAGATGGAAAAGAATCATCTCCATGGCTGCCAGGAGGCCAAAGCCTCCCAGCTGCTGCCTTCTCCCTTCTCTCCCTTTGTGACTCTCAACTTTCCCTCTCTTTGTGTACAATGGAAGTGTAAATGATGGATCTCAGGATGTGAGTTGAATGTGGAATGGAAGTGGTATTTATAGGGAGAGGGGAGTGGGAAATCTGAATTGAATATGACAATGACCTAACACACTTGCATTAGATAATCAGAAATGGTTACTCCACTAAATCCCACTAGCAGCCCTAGCTCATCCTCATGTCAGCATGACCAAGCTTCCATTCAGAAACCAATAGCTCATGCCTAGCTCATCATGACCAAGCATGCAATGAGCTCATCTTCCTGTCAGCATGATGTGTATTTCCATGGGCTCACGAATTGGGTTGGGCTGAATCAAATGATGACTTTAAGATGTCCATTGGGAAATTCAGAATGTCTCTGATCCAACCACACAAGTATTGGCCCAATCCAAGCTCTGATGAAGAAGATAAGGCCGAAATGAACTTCTACCTCAGTCTCCAGTTTTTGTACGTTTTTGCACCATCTTGCTTCATTGGCCTTAACATGCTTTAATTGCATGAATTATGCTGTCTTGCTCTATTGGCCTACAAAACACACAAAGAGAGGCAAATAACTCAAAATTCTAAGAAACTAAGCAAAATGAGTAAGTAAATTGGGCATGTATATGTATGAAAATATGAGCTTAACACACCCCCAAACTTAGATTTTCCTAGTCCTCGAGCAAAAGAAAACAAAACAAAATACAAAAACGTTAACCTTCCAACCAGACAGAAATTTTAAACTTCATAGACATGGCTCAACAAGGAACAAAACAAGCACTAAGGAAGTTCTAAACATTATTCAAGTGCTACCACAATCTCACACAAATCATGTTGAAGGTGTGTGTGTGAAGTAGCCATGAAGATACAACTCATGCTTCTCAAACAACGATATGAGTTCCTGCAAGAATGAACACAAGTTTGCCAAGCTAAACCAAAATCAATAGGACTTTACTTATGGATGTAATGGGGTTAGGGTAATGGTTAGAAAAAGAATGGATATGAAAACACAAAGTCTAAGGAACAAAGTAAAGCATAATATGTAAACAAGATCATGGATGTTTGAAATGTAAGGCATAAAAATTGAAAAGCTCACAACACCAGATTTTGCAATTGAATCACTTCACAATTTGATTTTGACATTTACACACTTTGTATAATATTTGGCCCAATTTTGCGGCTCTTCACCCTAGATCACCTTGATTTCTCCTTATATCACCCTAGGGTCTTGACTACATTGGCCACATTTCTTTTCTCTTTTTCTTTGGAATTTTTTTTAATAGCTCATTTATTGCCTTGAATACAATACAATCTGAAATACAATCATACTCTACATGTCCCCTAGATGGTAGGATGTTTAATGGATGATAAGGTGATAGAAAGAAATGGCTAAGTGTTTGGGCACAAAAGGGTTTACAATGGAATATGTATTGTAGGGGTTGATGGAGGAAAAAGAAAGAGGCTTTAACAAAGATGGCCTAAATCATATCTTAGTTATAAACTTGACATTCCAGTGAATCACACAAGCAAAAATGCATACAATTAGGTAAGACATGCAAGAGTTGTATAATCATGGCTAAAGTGCATAGAAAGCTCAAGAATAATTATGTGAGACTTAGCTAGCAAAAGAATAAGATTCATACCTAACACAATGCTTATCAAATTCCTAAGAGCCATATTAGAAGTTAGACACAAGATTTATCATTGGTGTGGGAAGGAAAACTGAAAATGACTCAAAGAAAAGAAACAGAAAAGAAAAACATGAAGTTTCAAATTGCTGTTCTGCTCAATTTCAACATCTAATCTGTTTTGACATGTAACTTTCAAACCACTTGGTCAATTTTAAAGTTCTTTATGTCGTTGGATTTAGCATGAAACAATAAAGATCACAACCCGGACCAAACTTTCAAAACAGTAGCAGAAAATAAAATTTTTGTAGCAATGAAGAAGCCTACGTTTTCAGACACAAACACAAAAACTAAAAAAAAAACTTTCCTCACCCCCAAACTTAAATGAAGCATTATCCTCAATGTTTGAATCCATGTAAAGCATGCAATGCACATCAAATCCAGGGTACAGAAATGAAATGAAAGAAATAAAAATAAATAGAGTTTAGAACTTCCCCTTGAAGACAATGAGAGGGTAATGCACATAGTATGGCAGCACATGTTCTTCTTTGAGTATTTGGATCAGCTGCTCATCATGTTCTCCCACATCAAGGAAAAGAAAACCCTAACAAAAACAAAACAGAAAATAAGACACAACTAAGAATGAGTAGCAGTTATTATACAAATGAAAGAGATATGATCGGAATGCTCCCTTTGAAGTGATTAGCTGGAGAGTGGTTGGCCATAGCAGCTGGAGGTCGACTTCTCCGCTGCTCCATACTCCATGTTTTTATGGATTGGGTTGTCTCCTCTCTCTCCCTCTTTCTTATTGAGCTACTTCAGAAATGCTTAAAGAAAGACAAGGAAACTTGAAACAAAATTTCAGATTTGTTGGATTAGGAAACCATAACTTAAATGAAAAGGATAAACTAAACTAAAACATCAAGATTAGGGATTCAACTTCACCACAAACATCTAATTCCATGCTTCAAAGTAACAAGCATCAAAGTAAATCAAACTAGCTTATGGAGTTCGTTCTTTCTCAAATATGATTATCCATTTGGTGTGTGGTTGTAATCAAGTATTCAGAACAAGTATTTAGCTATGGTGTTTAGTCTAAACACAAATTCCAAACCCATTAAGAACAAGAAGAACAATAAAGAACCAAGTAGAATTTAAACATGGTGTTTGTCTTCAATATCTACCCATTCATTCAGTAATCAGTCCAAGAGTCATATGGTGTTTATGTAAACTTGAACAAGATATTTAATTAAGAACAAGTGAATGAAACCAGAAACTAGCAATAATCAACATGCTACTTGAACCTCTCTTTTTTTATGTGTTGTGTAAGCTGGGACTCAAACCCAGTTCTCTTGCTTGTCAGGCAATTGTCCTTGTCCGTTGGACTACAAACACAACTTATCAATTAACCTCATTAACTTTAAAACATGAAACTGTCCAGTTATAAAAAATAAAAATAAAAAGTAGGAAAACCAAATAGAATCAAGCGATGTTACCAATCCCCGGCAACGGCGCCAAAAACTTGTTGCGTAGATTTAGCTGCACCAAAATGGATTCAGCTGCATCCTCAACTTGTGATACTCGCAAGTGCACGAGCCGTTGGGTAGTATAGCATATGTAAGTGCGAGGTCGATTCCACAGGGATTGGTGATTGAATGATCCAATTCAGTTTTCCTACACAAAACAGAAATGAAAATAAAAGACAGAAAACAAGAAGAAAGAAAAGAACTAAGACAAGATGGTGGTATTTATAGGGAGAGGGGAGTGGGAAATCTGAATTGAATATGGCAATGACCTAACACACTTGCATTAGATAATCAGAAATGGTTACTCCACTAAATCCCACTAGCAGCCCTAGCTCATCCTCATGTCAGCATGACCAAGCTTCCATTCAGAAACCAATAGCTCATGCCTAGCTCATCATGACCAAGCATGCAATGAGCTCATCTTCCCGTCAGCATGATGTGTATTTCCATGGGCTCACGAATTGGGTTGGGCTGAATCAAATGATGACTTTAAGATGTCCATTGTGAAATTCAGAATGTCTCTGATCCAACCACACAAGTATTGGCCCAATCCAAGCTCTAATGAAGAAGATAAGGCCGAAATGAACTTCTACCTCAGTCTCCAGTTTTTGCACGTTTTTGCACCATCTTGCTTCATTGGCCTTAACATGCTTTAATTGCATGAATTATGCTCTCTTGCTCTATTGGCCTACAAAACACACAAAGAGAGGCAAATAACTCAAAATTCTAAGAAACTAAGCAAAATGAGTAAGTAAATTGGGCATGTATATGTACGAAAATATGAGCTTAACACAACCCAATCCATAGAAACATGGAGTACGGAGCAGCGGAGAAGTCGACCTCCAGCTGCTATGGCCAACCACGCTCCAGTTATCTGTTGCTTCGAATTCACTTCATCAAAATAGATTCAGCTTCATCCTCAACTTGTGATACTCGCAAGTGCACGAGCCGTTCGGTAGTATAGCATATGTAAGTGCGAGGTCGATCCCACGAGGATTGGTGATTGAATGATCCAATTCATTTTCCCTACAAAAAACAGAAATGGAAAAGAAAATAAATAAAACAATAAAAAGGAAATAACTCAAGCAAATAAGTTCCCGAGTTCAATTAGATTAACGGATTGATTCTAGCTAAAGTATGATTAAGCCATGGTGTGTGGTCATAACCTTGTGTTCCTAATTCCCTAATTTGATCATTTGTTGTCTAACCTAAAACTAAGCATTAGGGACCCATTAAGCATAGAAGAACAATTTAAACAACCAAGCATGTATCTAATCCCTGTTGTCGAATGTCCATACATACTCTTCCTATTCATAGTTCAATTCGAATTAAAGCATGGTGTATACTCTTAATTCAAACCAAGATAGCTAACATGCAAACCTAAATGGTGATCAATCATTCAAACTAGCATATTAACTTATAAGCATAATGAATAAGAACAAAAACCATAATTGAAACTTGGAAACTAATTAAACTTGAATACTTAAGAAAGAATGTACATTACAAATAAAATTAAAGTAGAACTTGAAAACTTGAAGAAAAATTCAGTAAACTCATTCTCCTACAACAATTAACAACTTGAAAGGAAACTAAGAGAATTTGAGGGAGAGAAGGGAAGGGAGCTCTAGAGAAGTATTTGAGAGCTCCCCCCCTTGGGGTGTGAATTGAAGCTTGAAGGCTTCTCTATTTATAGGGCTAAGAGGGAGGAACATCATGATGGATTCCCACACCATCCTTCATCTTTTGCTGCTGCACAAGCTTTCTTCACATGGGTTCAAAGGTGATCAGATTTGCTGCCAACCCATGTGGTGCCTTTTGCTGCCAACCCATGTGGTGCCTTTTGGTTGCTGGAAAAACGAGTTTTCTGAACCTGTTTTGGTGTAGGAAGGCCATAGGTCTCAAAACGTATCCAATGGGGCTGAAATTTGGATATGTTATAGTAGACACCCATTGGAACAACCTCTATGAAGACAGTATTCCCATCGGAGCAGGAGAAGTGTGCGTTTTGGACCTTGAAAGTTGGCTGCCGAACAGAGACTGAAATTGACTTCATTTCTTTTCTTTTCTTTCTTTTTGCTTTACATGCATGCACATGCTTCTCTTTAATAGCTCAAAAGCTGATCTTCAGCTCCAAAGTGATCTGCCAATTTAATTCCCATGTTCAAAGGCTGAGCAAAAATGCCTCTCATCATTCCTCTTCTTCTCTCTCTCCTTTCTCTTTGCTTCACATGCACATGTTTTCTCTATAATAGCTCCAACATGTGCCAACTTGCTCCTTCAGAAATTCATAGCTGGAAAGCCTCCCAACTTCACTCATTATGTTGGGTACAAAGTCAGTTGCAGCTGGGGTGAGGCACATGGCTAAAAGGAGTCACATGGCAAAATGCTGGCAGCTACAAATCCTTCTGAGCAGGGTGAAATGTTGGACGGGCTAAGGACTCCACAAATGTAGTAGACACCCATTGGAATAGGTTTCATGAAGATCTTCACCTCATTAGAGCCCCAGAGAATGCTGATCCAAGGCCAAGAAGTTGACCTACGAAATTGGGCTGGAAAGGGGTTGTAGCCAAAATGTGTTTGTGTTTAAGCTCATATTCCTCATATGCCAATCAGCCCATAACATGCATGGATTGCATCAAATGTTATCTCTTGCTATCTTAACCTACAAAACACACAAACATAGGTAAGTGACTCAAAATAAAGAGAAACTAAGAAAAATCACTAAGTAAAGAAGGCATGCAAGTGTATGAAATTATGGACTTAACAAAACAGAAAATGAATTAAAAGCACAAGTTTAACTCAATAACATAACCAAATCAAAAGCTAGAAGGGTACGAAATGATATACAATTATGAACCGATCACTATCACTTCAAAGGGAAGCATTCCAATCATATCTCTTTCATTTGTATAATAACTGCTACTCATTCTTAGTTGTGTCTCATTTTCTGTTTTGTTTTTGTTAGGGTTTTCTTTTCCTTGATGTGGGAGAAACATGATGAGCAGCTGACCCAAATACTCAAAGAAGAACATGTGCTGCCATACTATGCATTACCCTCTCATTGTCTTCAAGGGGAAGTTCTAAACTCTATTTCTTTATTTCTTTCATTTCATTCCTTTACCCTTGATTTCATGTGCATTGCATGCTTTACATGGATTCAAACATTGAGTATAATGCTTCATTTAAGTTTGGGGGTAAGGAAAGTTTTTTTTTAGTTTTTGTGTTTGTGTTGAAAACATAGGCTTCTTCATTGCTACAATTTTTTTTTCCTACTACTGTTTTGAAAGTTTGGTCCGCGCTGTGTTCTTCATTTTTTCATGCTGAATCCAACGACATAAAGAACGTTAAATTTGACCAAGTGGTTTGAAAGTTACATGTCAAAACAGATTATATGTTGAAATTGAGCAGAACAGCAATTTGAAACCTCACGTTTTTCTTTTATGTTTCTTTTCTTTGAGTCATTTTTAGTTTTCCTTCCCACACCAATGATAAATCTTGTGTCTAACTTCTAATATGGCTCTTAGGAATTTGATAAGCATTGTGTTAGGTCTGAATCTTATTCTTTTGCTAGCTAAGTCTCACATAATTATGTTTCAGCTTTCTATGCACTTTAGCCATGATTATACAACTCTTGCATGTCTTACCCAATTGTATGCATTTTTGCTTGTGTGATTCACTGGAATGTTAAGTTATAACTAAGATATGATTTAGGCCATCTTTGTTAAGCCTCTTTCTTTTTCCTCCATCAACCCATACAATACATATTCCATTGTAAACCCATTTGTGCCCAAACACTTAGCCATTTCTTTCTATCACCTTATCATCCATTAAACATCCTACCATCTAGGGGACATGTAGAGTATGATTGTATTTGAGATTGTAATGTATTTAAGGAAATAAATGAGCTATAAAAAAAATCAAAAGAAAAAGAGAAAAGAAGTGTGGCCAATGTAGTCACGACCCTAGGGTGATATAAGGAGAAATCAAGGTGATCTAGGGTGAAGAGCCGCAAAATTGGGCCAACTATTATACGAAGTGTGTAAATGTCAAATTCAAATTGTGAAGTGATTCAATTGCAAAATCTGGTGTTGTGAGCTCTTCAATTTATGTGCCTTACATTTCAAATGTCAATGATCTTGTTTACATGTCATGCTCTACTTTGTTCTTTAGACCTTGTGTTTCCATATCCATTCCTTTTCTAACCATTACATTACATCCATGAGTAAAGTCCTATTGATTTTGGTTTAGCTTGGCAAACTTGTGTTCATTCTTGCAGGAATTCATATCGTTGTTTCAGAAGCATGAGTTGTATCTTCATGGCTATTTCACACACACACCTTGGGCATGATTTTTGTGAGATTGTGGTAGCACTTGAATAATGTTTAGAACTTCCTTAGGGCTTGTTTTGTTCCTTGTTGAGCCATGTCTATGAAGTTTAAAATTTCTGTTCGGTTGGAAGGTTAACGTTTTTGTTTTTGTTTTGTTTTTGTTTTTTGTTTTGTTTAGACTAACAAATCTATTAAGTTTTTGACTACTTTGTTTTGTAGAGTCAGTAAAAACGTTTGTGGGTATTGTATTGTGTTAAACCCTCAGGAGACACAACTCCTCCTACTAGGGATGCCTAGAGGTTTAAAGGCTTGTTGCATACGCTCAATGCAATCGAGTTACCTACGAAAGTGGTCTAGTTAACTTCTTATTTTGTTTTGTTTTTCTTTGTTTTTCTTTTGTTTTGCTCGAGGACTAGCAAAATCTAAGTTTGGGGGTGTGTTAAGCTCATATTTTCATACATGTCATGCCCAATTTACTTACTCATTTTGCTTAGTTTCTTAGATTTCTAAGATATTTACCTCTCTTTGTGTGTTTTGTAGGCCAAGAGAGCAAAAGAGCATAATTCATGCAATCCATGCATATTAAGGGCTGATTGGCATAAGAGGAATACACTTGAGGCATTTGAAGCAAGATGGTGCAAAAACGTGCAAAAACTGGAGCCTGAGTTAGAAGTTCATTTCGGACTTATCTTCTTCATCCGAACTTAGATTGGGCCAATACTTGTGTGGTTGGATCAATGACATTCTGAACTTCAAAATGGACATCTTAAAGTCATCATTTGATTTAGCCCAACCCAATTCGTGAGCCCATGGAAATACACATCATGCTGACAGGAAGATGAGCTCATTGCATGCTTGGTCATGATGAGCTAGGCATGAGCTATTGGTTTCTGAATGGAAGCTTGGTCATGCTGACATGAGGATGAGCTAGGGCTGCTAGTGGGATTTAGTGGAGTAACCATTTCTGATTATCTAATGCAAGTGTGTTAGGTCATTGCCATATTCAATTCAGATTTCCCACTCCCCTCTCCCTATAAATACCACTTCCATTCCACATATAACTCAGATCCTGAGATCCATCTTTTATACTTCCATTGTACACAAAGAGAGGGAAAGTTGAGAGTCACAAAGGGAGAGAAGGGAGAAGGCAGCAGCTGGGAGGCCATGGCCTCCTGGCAGCCATGGAGATGATTCTTTTCCATCTCTAGCATGCTGTCCTTATCTTCTTCTCCTCCCTTTGTCTTTTATTTTCTTCTTGTATTTTCTTTGTTTTACTTTGTTTTTATGTTATTAGTTGTAATAAACATCTTGCTAGTCTTGTATCATGGTTTGAGTTTATAAAGTTTGATTTCATTCATGAATTCTTCTTCACTGTTTTAATGGAGCTGTTTTGCATCCTTTGACTGATCACCTAAGGTTTTATGCGTTATGCTCTTGTTGGGAAGGTTTGGGGATCATCTTCATTCCATCCATTAGCAACTTATGTGATTTGGTTTCTAGGTCTCCTAATGTAAACACCATGCTTGGGGTCCTTGTGATGTTCAATACAATTTGATCCAAACACCATGGACTTATTTGTGAGCATCTTCATGAGTGAATCAATTTGTTTACTTGCTGCCATAACATGATTAGAACAATTAGGGTGGATTCTAAAACCTCACCATCTTGTCTTAGTTTTTTTCTTTCTTCTTGTTTTGTTTCTCTTGTTTTCATTTCTGTTTTGTGTAGGAAAACTGAATTGGATTATTCAATCACCAATCCCTGTGGAATCGACCTCGCACTTGCGAGTATCACAAATTGAGGATGCAGCTGAATCCATTTTGGTGCAGCTAAATCTACGCAACAAGTTTTTGGCGCCGTTGCCGGGATCGGTAACATTGTTTGATTCTATTTGGTTTTCCTACTTTTTTTTTTCTTTTTCATAACTGGACAGTTTCATGTTTTAAAGTTAATGAGTTTAATTGATAAGTTGTGTTTGTAGTCCAACGGACAAGGACAATTGCCTTACAAGCAAGAGAACTGGGTTTGAGTCCCAGCTTACACAACACAAAAGAAAAGAGGTTCAAGTAGCATGTTGATTATTTTTAGTTTCTGGTTTCATTCACTTGTTCTTAATTAAATATCTTGTTCAAGTTTACATAAACACCATATGACTTTTGGACTGATTAGTGAATGAATGGGTAGATATTGAAGACAAACACCATGTTTAAATTCTACTTGGTTCTTTATTGTTCTTCTTGTTCTTAATGGGTTCGGAATTTGTGTTTAGACTAAACACCATAGCTAAATGCTTTTTCTGAATACTTGATTAAAACCACACACCATATGGATAATCATATTTGAGAAAGAACGAACTCCATAAGCTAGTTTGATTTACTTTGATGCTTGTTACTTTGAAGCATGAAATTTGATGTTTGTGGTGAAGTTGAATCCCTAATCTTGATGTTTTAGTTTAGTTTATCCTTTTCATTTAAGTTATGGTTTCCTAATCCAATAAATCCACAAAGTTCCCAAACACCACTTTCCTTACTCTTCCAAAATTCTCCAAATCTCTCAAACAATTCTCCCCTCTCTAAAGTTCTCAAACACTTTCCTTCCTTCCTCAAATGCTCTCGTTAATGTTCTCTTAGTTGTAATTTATTTTTCTTGTAATGTACATTCTTTCTTCTTGTTTTGTTTCTGTTGCGTAGATTCAGCTGCACCAAAATGGGTTCAACTGCATCCTCAACTTGTGATACTCGCAAGTGCACGAACCGTTCGGTAGTATAGCGTATGTAAGTGCGAGGTCGATTCCACAGGGATTGGTGATCGAATGATCCAATTCAATTTTCCTACACAAAACAAAAGAAACAAAACAAGAAGAAAGAATATACATTACAAGAAAAATAAATTACAACTTAGAGAACATTGAAGAGAGCATTTGAGGAAGGAAGGAAAGTGTTTGAGAGCTTTAGAGAGGGAGAAGAAAGTATTGAGAACTTGGAGGATTTTGGAAGAACATGTGTTTGAGAGCTTTGAGGATTTTGGAAAGGTTGAGACATGTGTTTGAGAGATTTGGAGACTTTTGGAAGAGAGGAGAGATGTGTTTGAGAAAGAGAAGGGAGGAGTGTTTGGGAACATTGAGAATTTGATGAAGGAATGGGAGAAGTGTTTGGAAAGTGTTTGAGAATATGGAGGCTTTTTGGAGAAGAAAGGAAAGTGGTGTTTTGAGAACTTTGTGGATTTTGGAAGAGGAAGAAAATGTGTTTGGGAAATTTGGAGAATGGAGGAGAAAGTGTTTGGGGACTTTGAGAATTTGGAAGAAAGTGTTTGAGAACATGGGAAATTTGGAAGAGAAAGTGTTTGTGAAGTTTGAGAATTTGGAAGAGAGTGGTTGAGAACTTGGAGGATGTTTGTGAACTTGGAGAATTTGAGAACTTTGGAAGGGAAGAGACATATGTTTGAGGAATTGAAGAATGCTTGGAAGAGAGTAGTGTTTGTGAAGTGTTTGAGATGTAATAAAAAGAAAATTCAGTAGAAGTATCTTATTACAACAATTGAGAACTACAAAGGGAAACTAAGAGAATTTGAGGGAGAGAAGGGAAGGGACCTCTAGAGAAGTGCTTGAGAGCTCCCCCCCCTTGGGGTGTTATTACAAGCTTAGAGAACTTCCCTATTTATAGGCCTAGGGGAAGTGAAAATCTGAATTCAATAATACTAATGCATACAACACTTGAATTATAAAATCTGAAATGGTTGATGCACTTGTATTAGAAAATCTTCAATGGTTGATGCACTTCCCCAATAAATCCCACCAGCAGCCCTAGCTCATCTTCATGTCAGCATGACCAAGCTTCCAACCAGAAATGATAGCTCATGCCTAGCTCACCATGACCAAGCATCCAACCAGCACATGCTGAGGTCAGCATGACCAGCAACTTCAAGGGCTTACAACTTGGGCTTCTCTTAATCAAATTAGGACTTTAAGCACTCGAAATTGAAGTTCAGAATGTCTTCTTTCCAGCCATATGTTATTTGGGCCAATCCAAGGTCGGATGAAGAAGTTAAGGCCGAAACAAATTTATAACTCATTTTCCGCGCTGATAAGATCCATCCTGAGCATGGTTCAGTGTTTGCTAGGAAACGGACTGCAGATTTATCCAATGGGGCGGAATTTTGGATATGTTATAGTACACACACATTGGAACAACGTTCATGAAGAATGTGGCCTCATTAGAGCTATGTAGGTGGCTGAAACAAAGCTTGAATTATGACCTACGGAACTGGACTGGCAGGGGGCTGTAGCCATAATGAATTTGTCTTTAAGCTCTTCATCCATTCCTCCAAATTAGGCCTTAACATGCTTGAATTGCATGAATTATGTTCTCCAAAGCCATCATTGTTACCTAAAGCTCAATTAACTGAAATATAAACACAAAAAGGATTAAAAGCACAAGTTTAACTCAAAAACATAACCAAATCATAAGCTAGAAGGGTAAGAATTAATATACAATTATGAACCGATCAGTTTCTTTTGTTTTCATTTTTGTTTTGTGTAGGAAAATTGAATTGGATCATTCAATCACCAATCCCTGTGGAATCGACCTCGCACTTACATACGCTAAACTACCAACGGTTCGTGCACTTGCGAGTATCACAAGTTGATGATGCAGCTGAATCCATTTTGGTGCAGCTAAATCTACACAACAAGTTTTGGCGCCGTTGCCGGGATCGGTAACATTGTTTGATTCTATTTGGTTTTCCTACTTTTTATTTATTTTTATCTTTTTCATAATTGCACAGTTTCATGTTTTAAAGTTAATGAGGTTAATTGATAAGTTGTGTTTGTAGTCCAACGGACAAGGACAATTGCCTGACAAGCAAGAGAACTGGGTTTGAGTCCCAGCTTACACAACACAAAAAAAAAGGGTTCAAGTAGCATGTTGATTATTTCTAGTTTATGGTTTCATTCACTTGTTCTTAATTAATTATCTTGTTCAAGTTTACATAAACACCATATGACTCTTGGACTGATTAGTGAATGAATGGGTAGATATTGAAGACAAACACCATATTTAAATTCTACTTGGTTCTTTATTGTTCTTCTTGTTCTTAATGGGTTCGGAATTTGTGTTTAGACTAAACACCATAGCTAAATGCTTTTTCTGAATACTTGATTAAAACCACACACCATATGGATAATCATATTTGAGAAAGAACGAACTCCATAAGCTAGTTTGATTACTTTGTTGCTTGTTACTTTGAAGCATGAAATTGGACGTGTGTTGATTTTCCTTTCCATTTTAGTTTTAATTTCCTAATCCTTTAATTCCGTTTCAAGTTTTTATTTGTGCTTGTTCTAGCAATTTAAATAGCTCAATAAAAATGGAGAGAGATGGCAACCTCAATCATAAGAATGGGAAGTGTGGAGCAGTGGGAGAAGTCGCGACCTCCAAGTGCATCCATGCTCGACCTAATCGCTTCAAGGGGGAGCATTTCAATCCTTTCTCTTTACTTGTTATTATTTTAAACTTCTGTTTCTTTTTTATAAAAAATTAAAAACAAATTTTTTAAAAAAAAAAATTTAAAAAGATTTTTTATATGAGCTGACTCGTGGTAACTCCAGTGAGCGTCTCCATCAATACAGTGTCTAGGAGTTCTTTAGGCGACACCTTCGGTGTCTAAGAAGTTTGGGTTTTAAGTGGGACCTTTGTGACCCCTCCAACCTTCCCCTAATCCCTTACTGTGTTTTCTTAACTGGTCATCCATGAGTTGCTTGTATATTTGTGTGTTTTTTTTTTTAAAAAAAACAAAACAAAACAAAATTTTTAAAAAAAATTGAAATTTGAGTTTTTATTTATTTTTCCTTTTAACTTGCAATTAGGAACTTCTTTGTTTTTTCTTTCTTTGTGTGGTCAATAAGTTGTAAATAATAATAAATTTGTTTTTTTAAAAAAAATCATTTTGGAACTTCTTTGTTTTTTTTTTTTTTTTGTTAAGTTAGTTTATGTATTTATTTACGTGGTGTGGTTAGTTAGTTTATTTCTGAGTGTTAAAAACACATTTTTATTTCACTCAAACATTACAAACAAAAAAATAAACCAAAGAAAAAAAAATTAAACATTCAAGTAAATTAAAAATAAAAACAACATCTTCATCATCTTCATCTTCATCTTCATGGCATGCCTCTATTCTCTCTTACTTGTAGAATCTGCAGCAGCTCCACATGGTCCTCATTTTTTCTCGCAGTGCTTCGACGTGCTGATTGGCAAGGAGAGCCGCTTCTGGAAATCCGCCACCATAGCCTTCAAGGACGCTACTTCCTCGCTTAGCGCGGCACACTCCCGTGTCCTCGCCAATAATCGCATGCCCAAGTTGGTAGCCGAGACCGCGTGGAGCACCGTTAAGTTGTGGGACTCCTCCACCGCTGCTTTGTCAGACCTCTTTGCCACATGCAGATGATCTGTCGGAGTGAGCTTGCTGCTAATCATGCCTTCCAGGAGCGCTGCCTCTTTCGGCACCCGCCTCAGAAAAAGTTCGGATTACCTCAGCAAAGTTTGAGGCCGTACCGTGATGATATGTGGAGTTTGGGAAGACATGGTTTGGACGAGCCCTTATCCCCGCATTCGGTGGCGCAAGGGACAATTCAAGGCTAAGATCATCAAGGTGAGTGCATGAGGATGCCATTGTTTTGTTTATGAATATTTTGATGTTTTTCTTTGAGTTTGCAGGAACAAATGCTGGGTATCATCCGCTTGAAGAGGTGTGGTTTAAATAGACATATGCTGATGAGGGTGCCAACACCATTTCGGATTTCCCGGGCATGCTCGACCTAATTGCTTCAAGGGGGAGCACCTTTACTTTACTTTTCTTTTTTTTATTTTCTCCGTGTTTTTCTGGTGTTTAATATTTTTGCCCGTTACTTTCATTTTCTAGAGCTTTGTGTTTTTGCTTTTCCCTTTCGGCTATCATCTTTAGTTTATTTTAGTTAGGGAACTGTGCTTTCTTTTCCGTTTGTCGTCTTTGTTTGATTTAAGCTTGGGGATGTGTGTTTTCCTTTTCCTTTTTCTTTTATTTTATTTTTCTTTATTCATTGTTTTTTCTTTTTAATTTAAAAATAACTTGTTTTCTTCTTGTTTGTCAGGTTTCTCAAGAATTTAATTGGAAGAAGAGACAAAATTAAAGATGCGTCTTGGACACCTGGTGCAAGAATCCCATCTCTTCTTTTAAATTCTTGTTTGAATTTTGTGTTTATTTCAGTTTTTATTTATTTATTTTGTTTTTTTTAGTATAATTTAAAACTCATAGGATATTCTTTGAAGGAGCTAAACTTTTGGTAACTCCAGTGAGCAACCGCAGTCTATACAGTGTCTAGGAGTTCTTAAGGCGACACCTTCGGTGTCTAAGAAGTTAGGGTTTTAAGCGGGACCATTGTGACCCCTCCAACCTTCCCGGATTCCCTGGCTGTGTTTTCTGAGGCCCTTAACTAGTCATCCTTAAGTTTTTCTCTTAAAAGAAAAAGCAGTTACTTGTGTGTTTACTTAACTAAAAATAAAAATGCATGTTTGGGTTTTCATGTTTTTGTTTGATTGTCGTTCTTTAAAATTAGGGTCAATCGTCTCTTTGAGATAACATAAAGTTTTTATTTCCCAATTAAAAATAAAAAAAAACACATACACTTTAAATAAATAAATAAAAACTGAAATCATTTCTTCTTGGCTCTCGGTGTCTCGACCATAGGAGCTTTTAGTTTGGGCCTCTGGCTGTCCTCTTCCGGGGCTTCATGCACAGCCTCTTGAGGCTCATCACTTGAACTCCCAAAGATCGCAATCTTAGCTTCAGGATAACTTTTCTCGCGATCTGGTTTCTTGCGTTTACCCGATCGGTCTAGGTCCTCCAGCTGTTTTCGCAGGTCGCGAAAGTACAACTCTACAATCTTTGTTAGGTTTTTATTCACCTCCACTATCCTTGACCGCTCCCTTTTCAAGCTTTTTATAGCACTTTGACAGTCTTCAACCATACTGTGCTCCGCCGCTGAACTGACCTTTCAGCACCTCTACCTCATGGGACTTCGCAAGTAGGCGATGAACCAAACTTGCGACACATGCTGTACTCTACATGCTCAGTGTCAGGGCATCACTCATGACCCGGTTGTCATCCCTTGTCCCGAACACACGTATATCTTTAGGAGTCACCAAATTTCTGCCAACTCCAATGGCAACATCGTTGTCCAGGAGTATTGAGTCATTGACAGTCACTGGCCCCGTGCGGAGGCAAAGTAGGGCATCCATACCTGGTGCTACTGCTTGGCCTCCTGTTTGAGTCCGGTGGAGCTAGGTTGAGATCCAACGAAAAAGGGTAGGAAGAAGCCATTTGATTTCTCACTTTTTTTTTCTCTCTTTTTCTTGCTTGTTTTCTCTTTGGTGTGTTTTTGCGTTTGTGTTTTTCCCCTTCTTTTTCTTTCTTATAGATGTAGTCTTTGACAAACCCTAGCCATCGCACCATTTTCTGAATCCCTAGCATTCCTCGAGTCCCACAACCTTCTCACTTTCCAACCGTTTCCAACTCATTTGTCACGACTTGCTTTGTCTGAACGGACGCGTTCAGCAAAGTCGTCCGCGCCTTTCCATGGCCCCGTAATTTCTGCTTGTGAAATCTGCGGCGCTTCCATCTGTCGACACGTGTCTCGCTCAATCTGCCCGTGACTAACCATGAGACGACATCAGGGACCACATTCCCTCTTTTCAGAAATCCCCCTTTGCGCTCATAATTCATGTTTTATGTATTTAAAAAAAATTAAAATTAAAATGTGTGGGCTTCGGATTCATTTTGAGTCGGGTTTTTTTTCACCTTGTTTGGGTTTCAAGGTGGGTTAATTTCTTTGTGGGCTTTGGGCTTCAAAAATGTTTTTGGGTTTCAGAATTGTGTGATGAGGGTTTAGTGTTTTATTTTATTTTTTTGTTTGTTTGTTTGTTTGTTTGTTTTGTAATTTTTATTTTGTAATTGTTTTATTTTATTTTTGTGTGTTTTGTAATTTTTATTTGCTTTAATACCTTTCATTTGTTGTTATGACATTGTTTGTGGCTAATTTTTAAACATTGAGGACAATGTTCATTTCTAGGTTTGGGGGTATTGGAGTTTAGCATGTATTATTATTTTTTTCTTAATTAAAAATAAAAAAATAAAAATTGCTTGTTTTTCTTCTATTTGAGTCTTGTTTTGTTTTATTTTTGTTTTGAGTCACTTTCCGAACACTTATGATGAGATAGTGATAAATGTTTGCATGACTTAAATAAAAATTGGATTTCATTTTATTTTAGTGTTTTTTTTTCTTTATTAAAAAAAAATAAAAAAATTTGGCATTGTTCTATCATGATATGTTCGAAACCTTTGCAATTGCCATTTGTTTCATAATTTTCCAATTAAAGGATTTGCATGATCTAAAGAATTATATCAAGCATAAATTAGACTTATATAACCATATAAAGTGAGCTTTTGAGCCTTGTACTTCAATTCATGAGTGTTATATACATACTCTTATTTTCTTGTCATCTAAGTTGTTGTTTGATCTCATTATTCATTGATTTGGTTGAACACTTAAAAGTCATTCATTCTTGTGCAAGTTGACTTCATGACATTTAAAGAAATGATATTAAGGCCTTCTTTGGAGCGTTTGTGCCTTTCAAGCTAACCTTATGCATGCTTAAGCATGATTTTCCATTGTTAACCATTTTGAGCCTACATGTAAACCTTTTCTTTCATTTACCAATTTTATTTCCTCGCCTTAGCCTGAAAAAACAAATATTTACCTTTCTAAGGAACTCATGAGCTTTAATTTGGATGTGTTTTTCATGCTAAGTTTGGGAAGAGGTGTTACATTTCGAAAAAAAAAAGAAAAAAAAATTCACACATTTGGTGAAAGAAAAGATAAAAGTTAAGTGGTGGTTGATTGAAAATTTCATTTTTAGGCCTTCAAAATAAATTGGAGTTTGTTCAATTAAAGGAAAGGAGTATCAATCAATGTAAATGAAGGTATAAGGAGTTTTGATCATGTAAAAAAAAAAAAAATCTCATTGTGATGATTCGAAGTCTTGTAAACAATTGTTTTATGCTCTTACATTGCGAGTTCCTTGGACTTTGTATTATCCATACCTTTCATTTCTTACTCACCTTACACCCTTGGCCCCATTACAACCTATGTTAAAGACCTAAATTGATCTTAAATGTCATGTGGTTGAATTGCATCCATTTTCTTACTTTTAAGTGTTTGGCATCCTTCTTGAGATCATATTAATGCAAGTTCTTCATCTTTCTATTTCGAGTTAAGTCCTTATGGTTTAACTCTATTCTCATGTTTATAACTGAGCGATGCATTATAGCCCTCTTCTGAGTGATTCATTTGTGAGAGGATAACTTTGGTGAGATTTGAAGTTGAACTTGTGCTTTGTATGATTTTCGAAATTGTGTGAAAACTAAGATTGGGAAATTTGTTGCATTTGGCTATCACACTACTACACTCTGAGCATATTATGTTTCGAACTTTGCCGCTTTGTAAATAATGTCTAAAATTGAGTTTTTATTGTTAAAAACTTTTGAGTCACGTGCATAAGTTATTTCTCTTCAGAAAATGTTCGGAAAGATTGTTTTGGGTTCTTTGTGTTTTTTGTTTTTGTTCTTGTTTTTTGTTTTTGTTTTTGTTTTTTATTTTTGTAATTGTTTTTGTTTTTGTTTTTGTTAATGTAATTATGTTTGTTTTTGTTTTTGGTTTTGGTTTTGCTTAAAGACTAACAATCTTTTAAGTTTTCTAACCATTTTGTTTTGTAGAGTTAGAAAAACGTTTGTGGGTATTGTATCTGTTAAACCCTCAGGAGACACAACTCCTCCTACTAGGGATGCCTAGAGGTTTAAAGGCTTGTTGCATACGCTAAATGCAATCGAGTTACCTACGAAAGTGGTTTAATTAACTTCTTGTTTGTTTTTATCTTTGTTTCCATTTGTTTTGCTCGAGGACTAGCAAAATCTAGGTTTGGGGGTATTTGATCGGTGCATAATTACATATCATTTTGTACCCTTTTAACTTATGATTTGGTTATGTTTTTTAGTTAAACTTGTGCTTTTAATAAGTTTTGTGTTTGTTTCAGTGTAATAAGCTTATGGACTCACTAATTGCATTTTGGAGACAAGTTAGCTCAAAACAGTGTCTGCAGATCAGTCAACTTCACGGATTGGACTGTACTTACTCAAGAAGAACCAGATAATGAGCCATATATCATTGGAAAGATACGGAAGTCTAGTTTCTGTAGAATTTTACGGTTCATGATTCCGAGTCTTCTAGAGAAAGTTATACATGTTTTGGCAACTTAAGGTCAAATTCGGCAGCATCTACGTTACTGGGCCAAAAATCACATTTGAAGGCCTTTCCAAATTTTCCTTGAGTTGGGCTGCATATGCTTAGAAAGATAAGACAAAGAGCTTCAAGCCCAAAACGAGCCCACGAGCTGGCTGCAATGCATTGTCATGCATGACATATGCATGATGAAGTGTTGTTGATTGTGGGAAAGTTTGGTGAAGCATATTCAATACATTTTGCAGCAGCCAAATGAGCCAAAAGATGATGAAGTGGGAGTTGCAACACTAAGCCTAAAGACAAGAGGAATTGTTTTCAAATGTAATAGTGTGTTAGGTGAATTAAGTGTTGTAAGTTGGTGAAGTGAGTGTGGTAGGTAAACCTATTGTATAATTCAGATTTTCACTTCCCCTAGTCCTATAAATAGGGAAGTTCTCTAAGCTTGTAATCACACCCCAAGGAGGGGAGCTCTCAAGCACTTCTCTAGAGCTCCCTTCCCTTCTCTCCCTCAAATTCTCTTAGTTTCCCTTTGTAATTCTCAATTGTTGTAATAAGATCATTCTACTAAATTTTCTTTGTTCTAAATTCTCCAAACACTTCTCCCATTTCCTTCATCAAATTCTCTAAAGCTTTCAAACACATGTTCTTCCAAAATCCACAAAGTTCTCAAACACATTTCCCTTCTCTTCCAAAAGTCTCCATCTCTCAAACACTTCACAAACACATTTCTCTTCCTTCCCTAAGTTCTCAAATTCTCCAAGTTCACAAACATCCTCCAAGTTCTCAACCACTCTCTTCCAAATTCTCAAAGTTCTTAAACACTTTCTCTTCCAAAATCCACAAAGTTCCCAAACACCACTTTCCTTACTCTTCCAAAATTCTCCAAATCTCTCAAACAATTCTCCCCTCTCTAAAGTTCTCAAACACTTTCCTTCCTTCCTCAAATGCTCTCGTTAATGTTCTCTTAGTTGTAATTTATTTTTCTTGTAATGTACATTCTTTCTTCTTGTTTTGTTTCTTTTGTTTTCATTTTTGTTTTGTGTAGGAAAATTGAATTGGATCATTCAATCACCAATCCCTGTGGAATCGACCTCGCACTTACATACGCTAAACTACCAACGGTTCGTGCACTTGCGAGTATCACAAGTTGATGATGCAGCTGAATCCATTTTGGTGCAGCTAAATCTACACAACAAGTGTATTTATTTACGTGTTGTGGTTAGTTAGTTTGTTTCTGAGTGTTAAAAACATATTTTTATTTCACTCAAACACTGCATTACAAACAAAGGAAAAAAAAAGTTAAAAAAAAAAAAACATTCAAGTAAATTAAAAATAAAAAACTTATTCATCTTCATCTTCATCTTCATGGCATGCCTCTATTCTCTCTTACTTGCAGAATTTGCAGCAACTCCACATGGTCCTCATTTTTTCTCTCAGTGCTTCCACGTGCTGATTGGCACAATAGAGCCGCTTCTGGAGTCCGCCACCATAGCCTTCAAGGAAGCTACTTCCCCGATCAGCGCGGCACACTCCCGTGTTCTTGCCAGCAATCGCATGCCCAAATTGGTAGCCGAGACCGCGTGGAGCACAGTTAAGTTATGGGACTCCTCCACCGCTGCCTTGTCAGACCTCTTTGCCAAGATGCAGGTGATCTGTCGATGTGAGCTTGCTGCCAATCATGCCTTCCAGCGCGCTGCTCCTGTTCGACACCGCCTCAGAAAAGTTCGGTATTACCTCAGCAAAGTTTGAGGCCGTACCGTGATGATATGTGGAGTTTGGGAAGACATGGTTTGGACGAGCCCTTATCTGCGCATTCGGTGGCGCAAGTGACAATTCAAGGTTTAGATCATCAAGGTGAGTGCATGAAGATGCCATTGTTTTGTTTCTGGATTTTTTGATGTTTTTCTCTAATTTGGAGGAAGAAATGCGGGGTGCTCTTCTACTTCACCGAGATGTGTTTAAATAGATTTATGCAGACGAGGGGAGCCGAAAGCACTTCGGATCTCGATGGTGCTATCCTGTGCTCCTTTCTCTCGGATCCCTTCATTTCAGGCGCAAATTGCGAGCACGTATTTTTAAAAGGGAGCATGTCTACACTTTCACTTACTTTTGCCTCCCTGTTTTCTGATTGCTTTGTATTTTTGTCTGTTATTTCCAGTCATTTTGTTTTTCTTTTCTTTTGTTTAAGTTTGGGGAAGCGTGTTTTCCTTTTTCTTTTTATTTTATTTTATTTTTATTCATTGTTTTTTAGTTTGGGGAAGCGTGTTTTCCTTTGTCTTGTTTGACAGTTTTCTTAAGAATTTAATTTGAAGAAGAGACAAAAATTAAAGATGCGTTTTGGACACCTGGTGCAAGAATCCCAACTCTTCTTTTAAATACTTCTTTGAATTGTGTGTTTATTTCAGTTTTTTATTTTTATTTTGTTTTTATTTAATTAGGTAGTATAATTTAAAACTCATAGAATATTTTGAAGGAGCTAAACTTTTGTTAACTCCAGTGAGCAACCGCAGTCTATACAGTGTCTAGGAGTTCTTTAGGCGGCACCTTCGGTGTCTAAGAAGTTTGGGTTTTAAGAGGGACCATTGTGACCCCTCCAACCTTCCCGGATCCCCTGGCTGTGTTTTCTGAGGCTCTTAACTGGTCATCCTTAAGTTTTTCTCCTAAAATAAGCAGTTACTTGTGTGTTTACTTAACTAAAAATAAAATGCATGTTTGGGTTTTCATGTTTTTGTTTGATCGTCGTTCTTTAAATTTAGGGTCAATTGTCTCTTTCAAATAGCATAACGTTTTTATTTCCCATTTAAAAAGAAAAAAAAACATACACTTTAAAATTAAATAAATAAAAACTGAAATCATTTCTTCTTGGCCTTCGGTGTCTCGACCATAGGAGCTTTGAGTTTGGCCCTTTGGCTATCCTCTTCCAGGGCTTCACGCACAACCTCTTGAGGCTCATCACTTGAGCTCCCAAAGATCGCAATCTTAGCTTCAGCATAACTTATCTCGCGACCTGGTTTCTTGCGTTTACCCGGTCGGTCTAGGTCCTCCAGCTGTTTCCGCATGTCGCGAGAGTACAACTCTACCATCTTTGATAGGTTTTTATTCTCGTCCCGCAATACGTCTAGCTGGTGTCGATTCACCTCCACTATCCTTGAGCACTCCCTTTTCAAGCTTTTTATAGCACTTTGACACTCTTCAACCATACCTGTGCTCCGCCGCTCACTGACCTTTCAGCACCTCTACCTCATGGGACTTCGCAGTAGGCGATGAACCAAACTTGCGACACATGCTGGACTCTGCATGCTCAGTGCCAGGGCATCACTCATGACCCGGTTGTCATCCCTTGTCCTGAACACACGTATATCTTTAGGAGTCACAAAATTTCTGCCAACTCCAATGGCAACATCGTTGTCCAGGAGTATTGAGTCATTGACAGTCATAGGCCCCGTGCGGAGGCAAAGTAGGGCATCCATACTGGTGCTACCTGCTTGGCCTCGTTTTTGAGTCGGTGGAGCTAGGTTGAGATCCAACGAAAAGGGGTAGGAAGAAGCCATAGATTTCTCACTTTTCTTTTTCTTGCTTGTTTTCTCTTTTGTGTGTTTTTGCGTTTGTGTTTTTCCCCTTCTTTTTCTTTCTTATAGATGTAGTCTTTGACAAACCCTAACCATTGCAGCGTCTAAGCATTTTCTGAATCCCCAAGCGTTCCTCGAGTCCCACAACCTTCTCACTTTCCAACCGTTTCCAACTCATTTGTCACAACTTGCTTTGTCTGAACGGACGCGTTCAGCAAAGTCGTCGCGCCTTTCCATGGCCCCATAATTTCTGCTTGTGGAGTCTGCGGCGCCTCTATGCGTCGACACGCGTCTCGCCCTGTCTGCTTGGTCCCTTACACTGAACCAAGACAAAATTAGGACCCATGTTTCAGAATCGAATTCACGTTTCATCCTGAATTAAAAAATTAAAATTAAAATTAAAACATGTGGGCTTCAGATTTCATGTTGGGTCGGGTTTCACTTTAGTTTGGGTTTCAAAGTGGGTTAATTTTATCGTGGGCTTTGGGCTTCAAAATTTTTTTTGGGTTTCAGAATTGTGTAATTAGGGTTTACTGTTTCATTTTTTGTTTGTTTGTTTGTTTGTTTTGTATTTTTTATTTTGTAATTATTTTTTATTTTATTTTTTATTTTTTTATTTTTTTTGGTGTGTTTTGTAATTTTTATTTGCTTTAATACCTTTCATTTGTTGTTATGACATTGTTTGTGGCTAATTTTTAAACATTGAGGACAATGTTCATTTCTAGGTTTGGGGGTATTGGAGTTTAGCATGTATTTGTTTTTTTTTCTTAATTTCTTCTATTTGAGTCTTGTTTTGTTTTGCTTTGTTTTTGAGTCACTTTCCGAACACATATGATGAGATTATGATAAATGTTTGCATGACTTAAATGAAAATTCGATTTCATTTTATTTTATTTTTAAAAAAAAGAGTAAAAATTTTAAAAAAACAAAACAAAATTTAAATTGACACTGTTCTATCATGATATGCTTGAAACCTTATTTACACTTGCCATTTGTTTCATAATTTTCCAATTAAAGGATTTGCATGATCTAAAGAATTGTATGAAGCATAAATTAGACTTATATAACCAACCATATAAAGTGAGCTTTTGAGCCTTGTACTTCAATTCATGAGTGTTATACATACTCTTATTTTCTTGTCATCTAAGTTGTTGTTTGATCTCATTATTCATTGATTTGGTTGAACACTTAAAAGTCATTCATTCTTGTGCAATTTGACTTCATGACATTTAAGAAATGATATTAAGGCATTCTTTGGATCGTTTGTGCCTTTCAAACTAACCTTATGCATGCTTAAGCATGATTTTCCATTGTTAACCATTTTTAGTCTACATGTAAACCTTTTCTTTCATTTACCAATTTTATTTCCTCGTCTTAGCCCGAAAAACAAATATTTACCTTTCTAAGGAACTCATGAGCTTTAATTGGGATGTGTTTTTCATACTAAGTTTGGGAATGGGTGTTACATTTCTAAAAAAAAAAATCACACAATTGGTGAAAGAAAAGAGTAAAGATGTGATTAAATGGTGGTTGATTGAAATTTCATTTTTGGGCCTTCAAAATAAATTCGTGTTTGTTCAATTAAATGAAAGGAGTATGAATCAATGTAAATGAAGGTATAAGGAGTTTTGATCATGTAAAAGAAAAAATCTAATCGTGATGATTCGAAGTCTTGTAAATAATTATTTTATGCTCTTACATTGCGAGTTCCTTGGACTTTGTATTATCCATACCTTTCATTTCTTACTCACCTTACTCCCTTGGCCCCATTACAACCTATACTAAAGACCTAAATTGATCTTAAATGTCATGTGGTTGAATTGCATCCATTTTCTTACTTTTAAGTGTTTGGCATCCTTCTTGAGATCATATTAATGCAAGTTCTTCATCTTTCTATTTTCGAGTTAAGTCCTTATGGTTTAACTCTATTCTCATGTTTATAACTGAGCGATGCATTATAGCCCTCTTCTGAGTGATTCATTTGTGAGAGGATAACTTTGGTGAGATTTGAAGTTGAACTTGTGCTTTGTATGATTTTCGAAATTGTGTGAAAACTAAGATTGGAGAATTTGTTTCATTTGGCTATCACACTACTACACTTTGAGCATATTATGTTTTGAACTTTGCCGCTTTGTAAATATTGTCTAAAACTGAGCTTTCATTGTTAAAGCGTTTTAAGTCATGTGCATGAGTCATTTCTCTTCAGAAAATGTTCGGAAAGATTGTTTTGAGTTCTTTTTATTTTTGTAATTGTTTTTTGTTTTTGTTTTTTTTGTTTTGTTTTTGTTAATGTATTTATGTTTGTTTTTGTTTTGTTTTTTCTAACCATTTTGTTTTGTAGAGTTAGAAAAACGTTTGTGGGTATCATATCTGTTAAACCCTCAGGAGACACAACTCCTCCTACTAGGGATGCCTAGAGGTTTAAAGGCTTGTTGCATATGCTAAATGCAATCGAGTTACCTACGAAAGTGGTCTAGTTAATGTTCGGTTCATAATTGTATATCATTTTATACCCTTATAGCTTATGATTTAGTTATGTTTTTGAGTTAACCTTGTTCTTTTAACCTTTTTTGTGTTTGTCATTCAGTTCATTAAGCTCTAGGTATCACTTGAGGCATGTGAAGTAAAATGGTGAAAATAATGTGTAAAAGCTGGAGACTGAGTTACAAATTCATTTCGGACTTATCGTCTTCATCCGAGCTTGGATTGGGCCAATACTTATGTGGTTGGATCAATGACATTCTGAACTTCAAAATGGACATCTTAAAGTAGACATTTGTGTGATCCAAGCCCAATGTTGTGTCGGATTCACTGCACCAAAAATAGATTCAGCTTCATCCTCAACTTGTGATACTCGCAAGTGCACGAGCCGTTCGGTAGTATAGCATATGTAAGTGCGAGGTCGATCCCACGAGGATTGGTGATTGAATGATCCAATTCATTTTCCCTACAAAAAACAGAAATGGAAAAGAAATTAAATAAAACAATAAAAAGGAAATAACTCAAGCAAATAAGTTCCCAAGTTCAATTAGATTAATGGATTGATTCTAGCTAAAGTATGATTAAGCCATGGTGTGTGGTCATAACCTTGTGTTCCTAATTCCCTAATTTGATCATTTGTTGTCTAACCTAAAATTAAGCATTAGGAACCCATTAAGCATAGAAGAACAATTTAAACAACCAAGCATGTATCTAATCCCTGTTGTCGAATGTCCATACATACTCTTCTTATTCATAGTTCAATTCGAATTAAAGCATGGTGTATACTCTTAATTCAAACCAAGATAGCTAACATGCAAACCTAAATGGTGATCAATCATTCAAACTAGCATATTAACTTATAAGCATAATGAATAAGAACAAAAACCATAATTGAAACTTGGAAACTAATTAAACTTGAATACTTAAGAAATAATGTACATTACAAATAAAATTAAAGTAGAACTTGAAAACTTGAAGAAAAATTAAGTAAACTCATTCTACTACAACAATTAACAACTTGAAAGGAAACTAAGAGAATTTGAGGGAGAGAAGGGAAGGGAGCTCTAGAGAAGTATTTGAGAGCTCCCCCCCTTGGGGTGTGATTTATGAAGCTTGAAGACTTCTCTATTTATAGGGCTAAGAGGGAGGAACATCATGATGAAATTCAACACCACCATTCCTTCTTTAATACAACCCATAACTCCCACCTCATCTTGTCTATGTTAGTGTGGTTGGAATCAACTCCATCCCATACTTCTTTTGCTGCAACTCAAGCTTTCTTCACATGGGTTCAAAGGTGATCAAATTTGCTGCCAACCCATGTGGTGCCTTTTGGTTGCTGGAAAAACGAGTTTTCTGAACCTGTTTTGGTGTAGGAAGACCATAGGTCTCCAACCGTATCCACTGGGGCTGAAATTTGGATATGTTATACTAGACACCCATTGGAACAACTTCTATGAAGAAAGTATTCCCATTGGAGCAGTAGAAGTGCACGTTTTGGCCACTGCAACCGAAACAGGGACTGGAATTGACTTCATTTCATTTCATTTCTTTCTTTGGCTTCACATGCATGCACATGCTTCTCTTTAGTAGCTCAAAAGCTGATATCCAGCTCCAAAGTGATCTGCCAATTCAATTCCCATGTTCAAAGGCTGAAGCAAAATGCCTCTCATCATTCCTCATTCTTCTCTCTCTCCTTTCCACCATGGCACTTTATCCTTTGTCTCTTCCTTGTCCCCTTTGCCATGATGAATTTTTGTCTTCACAAATATGCTCTTGCTTTCTCTTTAATAGCTGGAATGCCTCCCACTTCACTCATTATGTTGAGTACAAAGTCAGTTATAGCTAGGGAGAGGCACATGGCTAAAAGGAGGCACATGGCAAAAGCTGGCAGCAGCAAATCCTCCTGAGCATGGTGCAATGTTGGACGGGCTGAGCACTCCACAAATGTCCAATTGGGCTGAAATTTGGATATGCTGTAGTAGACACCCATTGGAACAAGTTTCATGAAGATCTTCACCTCAAAGGAGCCCCATAGCATGCTGATCCAAGTCCAAGAAGCTGACCTACGAAATTGGGCTGGAAATGGGTTGTAGCCAAAATGTGTTTGTCTTTAAGCTCTTCTTCCATTCACCCAAATCAGGCCTTAACATGCATGAATTGCATCATTTCCTATCCAAATTCATCATTGTTACCTAAATCTCAATTAACTGAAACACAAACACAAAAAGAATTAAAAGCACAAGTTTAACTCAAAAACATAACCAAATCATAAGCTAGAAGGGTACAAAATGATATACAATTATGAACCGATCACCCAATCCGTGAGCCCAAGAAGTTGTTCATCATGCTGACAGGAAGATGAGCTCATTGCTTGCTTGGTCATACTGACATGAGGATGAGCTCTTGGTTTCTGAATGGAAGCTTGGTCATGCTGACATGAGGATGACCTAGGGCTGCTAGTGGGATTTAGTGGAGTAACCATTTCTGATTATCTAATGCAAGTGTTGAGTCCATTAGCCATATTCAATTATGAGTTCTCACTTCCCTCTCCCTATAAATACCACTTCCATTCCAAAGTTTGTTTTTTCTAACCTCTTTGTTTTGTAGAGTCAGGAAAGCGTTTATGGGTATCGTTTCTGTTAAACGCTTAGGAGACACAACTCCTTCTACTAGGGATGCCTAGAGGTTTAAAGGCTTGTTGCATATGCTCAATGCAATCGAGTTACCTGCGGAAGTGGTTTACTTAACTTCTTGTTTTTGTTTTGTTTTGTTTTGCTCGAGGACTAGCAAAATCTAGGTCAGGGGGTATTTGTTCGGTTCACAATTGTATATCATTTTATACCCTTATAGCTTATGATTTAGTTATGTTTTTGAGTTAACCTTGTGCTTTTAACCTCTTTTGTGTTTGTCATTCAGTTCATTAAGCTCTAGGTATCACTTGAGGCATGTGAAGTAAAATGGTGAAAATAATGTGTAAAAGCTGGAGAGTACTGAGTTACAAATTCATTTCGGACTTATCGTCTTCATCCGAGCTTGGATTGGGCCAATACTTATGTGGTTGGATCAATGACATTCTGAACTTCAAAATGGACATCTTAAAGTCGACATTTGTGTGATCCAAGCCCAATCCGTGAGCCCAAGAAGTTGTTCATCATGCTGACAGGGAAGATGAGCTCATTGCTTGCTTGGTCATGCTGACATGAGGATGAACTCTTGGTTTCTGAATGGAAGCTTGGTCATGCTAAGACAGAAATGAGACCAGAAAATTAGGAGTAATCAACTAAGACAGAAATGAGAAAACATAATGAATGCAATAAGAGTAGAAAAACCATTTTCTGAAGTTCTTGTCCAAGGCTTCTCCAAGTGCTTCTCCACGTCTAATGCTTCTCCAAATGCTTCCCCATATCTAGAACGATGTGGGGAAGTTATAAGTTAACATGCTTGTTTGAATGATTGATCACCATTAGAACTTGTTTGTTAACTATCTTGGTTTGAATTAAGAGTAGACACCATGCTTTAATTCGAATTGAACTATGAATAGGAAGAGTATGTATGGACATTCGACAACAGGGATTAGATACATGCTTGGTTGTTTAAATTGTTCTTCTATGCTTAATGGGTTCCTAATGCTTAATTTTAGGTTAGACAACAAATGATCAAATTAGGGAATTAGGAACACAAGGTTAGGACCAGACACCATGGCGTAATCATATTTTAGCTAGAATCAATCTTTGAATCTGAATTAGACTTGTTACTTGACTCCTTATAACCCAGAGTTGAATTGTTATGGTGATTCGAATGCCCTAGTCTCCAAATCCGTTTTCCAGCCCTTCAAAATCACACTTTGTTACATTTGTTTAATTGCCTTCCTTTGCAATTTCAGTTTGTTTAGTTCTTTTCACAAGCACAAGCTCTTTCACTTCAATTTGCAATTTCATTTTACTTCTGTCTCAAACTAATCTCACTTTAAATTCAGTTTAGATTTAACTTCCTAACTTCTTGAATTCGGTAATCTAAAGTACATAACTAATTTGAACTTCTCAGTCTTCGTGGGTACGACCTCGTACTTGTCTTGCTATACTACTAATTGCTCCGTACAATTGCGAGTTAACATATTATTAACAACAATTAACTTTGTTTTTATCTTTGTTTTCCTTTTGTTTTGCTCGAGGACTAGCAAAATCTAGGTTTGGGGGTATTTGATCGGTGCATATTTTCATATCATTTTGTACCCTTTTAACTTATGATTTGGTTATGTTTTTGAGTTAAACTGGTGCTTTTAATAAGTTTTGTGTTTGTTTCAGTGTTATAAGCTCTTGCTACATTTACAAGTCTTGCTCTCCACACTGAACTTCCTGGTTCTTCACCTTCAAATTCGGAAGCAAGTTCAGACCAAGAAGAAGAAGAAATGATGGCTGCCATTGAGTTCATGGGAGACCTTGATATCCCAACAATTCCAGCATCTCCTTCAAGCATTTCGCTGCCCACTGTAGCTCGAAACTATGAGCTTAAATCTTCTCATCTTAATATGTCACCTTCCTTTTATGGTTTACCTAATGAAGATCCATTAACTCATATAAAGGATATTTTTAATGTTGTTAGCTCTTTTCCCTTGACAGGAGTGACAGAAGATCAACTTCGAATGAGAGTGTTTCCATACACTTTGAAGGATAAGGCGAAATATTGGTTGAATTCTTTGAAGCCGGGATCACTCACTACATAGGCTGCCATTCAAAAGAAGTTCTTGGAGAAATACTTCTCCACGCAAAAGACCGACATGCTTAGGGATAAGATCTTGTTATTTGCACAGCAAGATGACGAGTCGTTTTGTGAAGCATGGGAGAGGTTCAATGGGCTGCTCAATCAATGTCCTCATCATGGGATTCCATTGAAGCTTCAAATGCGTATGTTTTTAGCCCCTTCTAGTCATAATATTGTCACAAATTTTGCAGGTGGTTCTTATAAAACCAAAACTCCAGAAGAAACGTACGAACTCTTTGAGGAAATAGCAATGGAGACCCAACATACGGATACAAGAGGTAAGCGTGTTGTTAGTGGTTCTAATGATGCTTCTAGTGTGCAGATTTCAAAACTGGAACAAAAGCTAGATGCTCTTCTTGCATTGAACTCAAGAAACCCTCCTAAGGAAGTGTGTAGCATTTGTGAAGCTCATGACCATGCTACCATAGCTTGTCCACTTGGGGCTGCATATCCAGAATTTGTGCAAGAGGAAGCTAAGGTGGTAAATTCCTACAACCAAGGTCCAAGAAATGATCCATACTCTCAAAGTTATAACCCAGGTTGGAGGAATCATCCAAACTTTTCATGGAGGAATACTCAGAATCAAGCCAATCCCCCTTCATTCCAAAAGCCACAACAAACATCATCATTGGAGGATATAGTTAAGCAGATGGCAATCAACCAATCCAATTTCCAGCAAACTACACAAGCTGCCATTGCCAAATTGGAAGTCCAATTAGGCCAAATAGCTGCTGAAATAACTCAAAGAGAGCTTGGGAAATGGCCAAGCCAAACTGAGATCAATCCAAAGAACCATGAAGTCAAGGCCATTCATGTGCTCAGATCAGGTAAGATCATTGATAATAAAGTTGATTCTAATCTTTCAAATGATGTTGTGATTGTAGAAGATGAAGAGGAGGAGATCACAACTTCGGAAGGAGAACAGCCCAAAACATCCCAATCTGCTCCTAAGGCCAAATCAGATTCTCAGGAATCCAAACAATTCCAATTGCATAAAAGGGATGACAAATTTGTGCCACCACATCTTCAAGAAGATAGATACGTGCCACCCGCTCCATATGTTCCACCGATTCCATTTCCAGGCCGTCTTAAGAAAGCAAAGCAAGATAAGGCTTTTAAAGAGATTTATGATATTTTGAGTAAAGTTAATATCAATTTTCCTTTGCTTGATCTTATTGAACAGATTCCTGCGTATGGAAAATTCATCAAGGACTTGAAAACTCACAAGCTCAATTTCGCTCCAAATGAAGGAGTAAAGCTTGACCAGGAATGTAAGTGCTGTGTTGCAAAGGAAGCTTCCACCAAAATCAAAAGATCCTGGCAGCTTTGACATTCCCATTAACATTGGAGACAAGAAGGTTGGAAGAGCCATATTGGACTTGGGAGCGGGCATCAATGTAATGCCATATTCAGTTTATCAAGAGCTTGGCTTAGAAGGGATGAAGAAGACTTCAATTCGTCTTGAACTAGCTGATCATTCTATCAAATATCCAAAAGGTATTGTAGAAGATATTCTAGTTCAAGTTAATACACTAATTCTCCCTGTTGATTTTGTAGTGATGGATATGGAGGACAACCCAAATGGAGATCGTGTTGATCCCATTCTCTTAGGACGACCATTCATGGCCACTACAAATACAATTATCAATATGAAAGATGACACCCTCTCCATGACTGTGTTGGGTGAAACTGCTGAATTTAAAGTGTTCGATCCTCCATCTCAACCTTCTATCTCTCTTGATACTTGTTTTTCAATTGATGTTGTGAATGATGAAGTTTCTTCTAAGAGTCTGCAGAAACAGTCCACTGATGCTATAGAAGTTGTCATTGCACAAGCAGGAGGAAGAACAAGTTAAACCAAACTTCCAAGAAGTGGTAGCTACCCTAGAAGTGTTCCATCCATTTCCACCAATTTCTGGGTTACCACTTGAGCCCCTTGATCCATGCTCTACGAAGTTGGAACCATCCAATGGCATGTTCAAAGTTACACCCCTTGCACAATTGAAGAAAAAGAAAAGGAAAAGACAGAGGAAGCGAAGGAAGAGGAGAAGAAGTTGGGTGAACTATCTTGAGACGATTAATCCAAACCCCCCAACTCATAATAAGCAGATTGTATAATGTCTTGCCAAGACATTAACTAAGGCGCTTCTTGGGAGGCAACCCATGTGTTCAAGAAGATGGTGCTTGGTAGCGGTCGACCTAATCGCATCAAGGGGGAGTTTCTCTAAACCTTCTTCTTAACTTTTCCCTTTATCATTTACATGTTCTCAATCATCTTTTCTATGCTTTAACATTGAGGACAATGTTCAATTCAGGTCTGGGGGGAAGGTTTTCAATTTTAATTCATTTGTGTTTTCAATTTTCGTTCATTTGTTACTAATTTTTTTTTTGTCATAAAATCAATGCTATGGAGCTGCCATTGAGGTTTTCATATCAGAATTTTTGAACTTCACAAAGCTTTTTCTCTTAGAATTCTGGTGGCTAAAGTACCATGCTCAAATTCTTGAAGGAGAAAAGTGGAGACTACCCTAGTGAGCCATTTTGAGCCTAATTGCTTTCTTGAGAGGGTTTAAAGTGTTTCTACTTCTCATCTCTACTCATTTTCTTCATTTCACTCTAATTGATCTCATTATTCAATTTTGATTGAATACTAAGGATGATTCTCTTTTGCAGATATCATGTGCTTGCTCTCATTCATGAATGAACTCATTGAAGTGATGCTAGGCTATGTGTGTATAACCATTCTATGTGCTTTCTTTTCACCCTACCCATATGTGTGTTCCATCAGCCCTCTTGAAGCCAAACACTTCAAGCCTTTTTCTTCTATCACCCTCATCATTTCCCTAACTTTGTATCTCAATATGAGATATTCCCTTATTGTAGCCATACCCTTTAACTTAGAAATATACCAAGGTGTGCCAAGATAAAGTTTGAAGCAAGGAAGTTGCTGCCATAAAAATTGGTGTGATTCTGTGCAATAAAGTTAAAGAAGTTGCAGATCAAATCAGCAAAGATGAATATGTTTCGATGTGATCTAAGTGAAAAAATAAATAAATAAATAAGTCCATGCTAGGTGATACCATGAAGTTTGCAGCCATGCCATTCTAAACCAATGATACCTTGCAGATCAAAGAAGAATGCAACCTTGGTATGTTCTTAAGTTACTTGTTTTTCCTTCCAATTCTTCCACCCCTAACCTTAGCCTTTCATTACAACCTTGTAAAAGACCTAGCTGATCTTTGAGGATGTATTCATGGTTGCTGTAAGTATGTGTGTATCTCTATTCTTAGTATTTGATTCCTTTTATGAGATCTAACCAAACTTGTGCTTCTATTGCTTACACTCATTTATGCTTTCTTGAGAGAATTAAACCATAGGTTCTGAGTGATTGAGTGTTATCTGTGAGAATTAGAGTCGAAGCATGTTCTCTATTCAAGGTTTGAGTATGCTTGCATTGAAGCCGTGTGCCTTTGAGCTATAGCTTCCACTTTACACATTGATTGACCACCTATCTTGGCAACTCTATGGTGTTGGAGGTATGACTAAAGTTTTCTTTCATTTTCATTAGTTGATTTCAAAGTTTGTTTTTTCTAACCTCTTTGTTTTGTAGAGTCAGGAAAGCGTTTATGGGTATCGTTTCTGTTAAACGCTTAGGAGACACAACTCCTTCTACTAGGGATGCCTAGAGGTTTAAAGGCTTGTTGCATATGCTCAATGCAATCGAGTTACCTGCGGAAGTGGTTTACTTAACTTCTTGTTTTTGTTTTGTTTTGTTTTGCTCGAGGACTAGCAAAATCTAGGTCAGGGGGTATTTGTTCGGTTCACAATTGTATATCATTTTATACCCTTATAGCTTATGATTTAGTTATGTTTTTGAGTTAACCTTGTGCTTTTAACCTCTTTTGTGTTTGTCATTCAGTTCATTAAGCTCTAGGTATCACTTGAGGCATGTGAAGTAAAATGGTGAAAATAATGTGTAAAAGCTGGAGACTGAGTTACAAATTCATTTCGGACTTATCGTCTTCATCCGAGCTTGGATTGGGCCAATACTTATGTGGTTGGATCAATGACATTCTGAACTTCAAAATGGACATCTTAAAGTCGACATTTGTGTGATCCAAGCCCAATCTGTGAGCCCAAGAAGTTGTTCATCATGCTGACAGGAAGATGAGCTCATTGCTTGCTTGGTCATGCTGACATGAGGATGAACTCTTGGTTTCTGAATGGAAGCTTGGTCATGCTAAGACAGAAATGAGACCAGAAAATTAGGAGTAATCAACTAAGACAGAAATGAGAAAACATAATGAATGCAATAAGAGTAGAAAAACCATTTTCTGAAGTTCTTGTCCAAGGCTTCTCCAAGTGCTTCTCCACGTCTAATGCTTCTCCAAATGCTTCCCCATATCTAGAAGGATGTATGACAGCCAAGGAGATGATATGGGATGAGTTTGGGTGAGTTGTGATGGTAGGGAAAGAGGAAATTCGTAGGGAAATGGAAGGAAGGTTTGCTGGAGCTGTTTTGGTGATTTGAGGCAGTTTGGAGTGTTGGGTTGATTTCTGGAGTGTTTAGGTTTGTGGGAGTGTTTGAGGATGGCTGGAGTGAATTTTGGGGTTGTGAATCCCAGGAATTGTTGTGATGAAAGTGTTTGGAATGGAAGTGGTATTTATAGGGATAGGGAAGTGAGAAATCTGAATTGAATATGGCTAATGGACTCAACACTTGCATTAGATAATCAGAAATGGTTGCTCCACTTCACCACTAACTCCCACTAGCAGCCCTAGCTCATCCTCATGTCAGCATGACCAAGCTTCCATTCAGAAACCAATAGCTCATGCCTAGCTCACCATGACCAAGCATGCAATGAGCTCATCTTCCTGTCAGCATGATGAACAACTTCTTGGGCTTACGAATTGGGCTTGGCTGAATCCAATGTCGACTTTAAGATGTCCATTTTGAAGTTCAGAATGTCATTGATCCAACCACACAGGTATTGGCCCAATCCAAGTTCAGATGAAGAAGATAGGTCCGAAATGAATTTCTAACTTGATCTCCAGCTTTTGCATGTTTTTGCTCCATTTTGCTTCAAATGCCTCAAGTGGTACCTAGAGCTCAATGAACTGAATAACAAACACAAAATGGATTAAAAGCACAAGTTTTATTTAAAAACATAACCAAACAATAGGGTAGAGTGTTACAAAATGATACATAAATATGCATTGATCAATACCCCAAACCTATATTTTGCTGGTCCTCAAGCAAAACTAAAACTTAAACACCACAAAACAACACACAAAACGAAACTTATTACACCATTTTTGTAGATGACACGATTGCATTGAGCATATGCAATAAGCCTTTAAACCTCTAGGTGTCCCTAGTAGGAGGAGTTGTGTCTCCTGAGGGTTTACAGTGATGACTCCCACAAACATCAACAAATTCTGCAAGACAACTAATAGTTAAAGAATCACTTTTAAACAAACTAAGGAAAACCAATGAATGCACAATCACACTTTCAAAACTAATGGTATGCCACTTTAGATCTTCACACCAAGGTGTATAGTGTATTGCCACTGCAAAAAGAATTCCAGCATTGAAGTCACCATACTCAAATACTTAGATAGAAATCGCCTCAACTCTAGGTCTCACGGGTATCGCTCAAATCTTCACAAAGAACCTAGGGTTAAGTTTCTCAACAAGCATAAGTGAGTGACGTTATGTAAAGGGAAACAAGATTTCACATATGAAATAATCATAAAACAAAAGCACGATTTCTGGAAATAAGATCTCAAGAAAGGAAATCAAATGCTAAGAACATAGAAAGAATACATTGCATACCAACACCCATGAACCGGACTTCCCCAAAGATCAGTTAGGTCTTAATCAAGCTTGTAATGTCAGGCTGAGGGTAGGGGTTATGAAAGGAAGGGAAATGAAAACTAAGAACTCAACAACATGCCAAGAGTGCTTCTTCTTGCTGCAAGGTAAATGGCTACACTTGTGAATCTTCAAGGCAAAGACTTGTGCTCCATTGAACTGAATTTAAACTTTTAAGAACATGTTTTGTTTGTTTTTTTTTTTTTTTTTTTTAAACGAATTTGGCCCTCTTTTGCTTTTCTCCTTGAATTGCACTAGCACACTGATTCTCTCCATTTGTTTGGTATAACGCCCATCCTTGCTTCTTCATTTTGTTGAGATCTTGACATGTTCTCCAGTTATAGGGTATGGCTAAACATGGGATGGTATCTTAGATTAAGATACAAGGGTAGGAGTAATGTGGGTGATGAAAGAAAGGCTTAAGTGTTTTGATGCAAAATTGGGTAAAGGAAGCACACAACAGGGAGGGATATCAAAGCCTTTTAGTGACTTAAACACACATAGCCTACATCATATCAATGGGTACATCCTTTCCACAAATGTCAGCAAGCAACATAGCATCTGCAAAAGATCAAATAGTTCTTAGTATTCGATGAATATAATGAGATCAACATAAAAGGAATCTGGGAAGTTGTAAGAGTAGAAACAAATATAACCCTCTCAATGAATGGAATAGGCTCAAATTAGCTCACTAGGGTAGTCTCCACAATTCTTCTAAAGATATCTGAGTATGGCACCTCTTGGACCGAAATTCCAATTGCATGACAGTGTGTATGGTAGAAATTCAGATGCAAACACTTCCATGGCAACACACTAGCAAAGAATTAGTGACAATGACATTGCATATACATCTTCATTAGTAAGCAAAAAGAAATCTTTCACTAAGACTCAGAAATTCAACAACAGACTCAAAAATTCAACAAGTTTCATCCCACACCCCAAACCTGAATGAAACATTGTCCTCAATGTTTAAAAGAAAGGAAACATAATGCAAAAACCAAACTAAACATAAAACGTAGGAAATGAATCAACTCTAAACTAAAACAAAAACAAAAACAACAAAACCTGGTTGGGTTGCCAATAGTTAGGGTGTGGTGAACTCAAGAGAGTCCACTGCTCGTGTTTCCACTTCATCATCCAAGTATTGTTTCAATCGCTGCCCATTCACCTTGAAAGTTGTCATGTCCCTTAGGTTCTCAATCTCAACAGCTCCATGAGGGAAAACTTGAAGCACCTTGAATGGCCCCAGCCATCTAGATCTCAATTTACCTGGAAAGAGACGCAAACGTGAGTCATACAACAAAACTTTCATACCTGGCTTGAATTCTTTCCTGAGGATGGCCTTGTCATGATAGCGTTTGGTCCTCTCTTTGTAAATTTTTGCATTCTCATAAGCTTCGTTCCTTAGCTCCTCCAATTCATTGAGCTGCAATTTTCTGACATTCCCAGCTTCTTTGAGATCAAAATTGAACTTTTTAATTGCCCAATATGCTCGGTGCTCAAGCTCCATTGGTAGGTGACAAGCCTTCCCAAACACAAGTCTATAAGGGCTCATCCCAATGGGAGTCTTATAAGCTGTCCTATATGCCCAAAGTGAATCATTGAGTCGTAGTGCCCAATCTTTTCGAGTAGGATTGACAGTTTTCTCTAAAATATTCTTGATCTCTCTATTGCTTGATCTCGACTTCTCCGGAAGTTTGAGGATGATATGGAGTTGAAACTCGATGTGTGATATTGTATTTTTTCATTAAGGCCTCAAATGGTTTGTTACAGAAGTGGCTGCCACCATCACTAATAACAGCCCTAGGAGTTCCAAACCTAGTGAAAATCACATCTTTCAGGAATTTCAGAACAACTCTATGATCATTAGTCCTTGTAGCAAACGCCTCCACCCATTTGGATACATAATCTACAGCAACAAGAATGTAAGTATAACCCAAAGAGGAAGGAAAAGGTCCCATGAAATCTATACCCCATATGTCAAACAGCTCCACCACCAAAATGTTGTTCAGTGGCATCATATTCCTCCGGCTTATGTTTCCCATTCTTTGACACCTATCACATTTAGAACAGAAATAAAATGCATCTTTAAAAAGAGAGGGCCAAAAGAAACCAGATTGAAGAACCTTAGCTGCTGTTTTCTTGGCACCAAAATGACCTGCACATGCAAATTCATGACTAAACTTGAGTATGCTTTGCTGCTCATTCTCTGGGATACACCTCCTTATGATTTGATCGGGGCCATGTTTGAACAGATATGGATCATCCCAGGAAGTAATGTTTGGCTGTGGCAAGGAACTTCTTTCTTTCCTGAAAAGTTAGATCATCTCTCAAAACACCACTAGCAAGATAATTGACAAGATTAGCATACCATGGTTCTTGGTCATCAATGGCAAATAGTTATTCATCTAGAAAAGATTCGTTGAGGGGCTTGTGGTTACCATCGATGAGACGAGAGAGATGATCAGCAACAACATTCTCACACCCTTTCTTATCTCGGATTTCTAAATCAAATTCTTGCAACAACAATACCCATCGAAGCAAGCGTGGCTTAGCATCCTTCTTGGTTAACAAGTACCTAAGTGCTGCATGGTCAGAATATACAATCACTTTAGAACCAACAAGATATGAACGAAACTTCTCTAAAGCAAAAATTACAGCAAGTAACTCCTTCTCAGTTGTTGAGTAATTGAGCTGAGCATCATTTAATGTCCGGCTCGCATAATAGATTACATGAGGGAGCTTATTCACTCTTTGACCTAGAACTGCACCAAGAGCATAATCAGAAGCATCACACATTAATTCAAAAGGTAATGACCAATCTGGTGCCTTGATAATTGGAGTTGATGTTAGTTCAAGTTTCAGAGTGTTAAATGCATTCAAACAATCTTTATCAAAGTTAAAAACAGAATCTTTTGCCAAAAGATTGCATAGAGGACGAGTGATTTTGGAGAAATCTTTAATAAAACGACGATAAAAACCTGCATGTCCTAGAAAACTCCTCACACCCTTCACTGAAGTAGGGGTTGGCAAATTAGAAATCAAATCAAGCTTTGCTTTGTCTACCTCAATACCTTTGCTGGAAATAGCATGGCCTAACACAATACCTTGCTTCACCATGAAGTGACACTTCTCCCAATTCAGAATGAGATTAGTTTCCTGGCATCTTTTAAGCACTAATGACAAATGGTTAAGACAATCATCAAAAGAGGATCCAAAAACTGAAAAGTCATCCATAAATACCTCAATGAACCTCTCTATCATGTCTGAAAAGATAGCCATCATGCATCTTTGGAAGGTAGCTGGGGCATTGCATAAACCAAATGGCATTCGTCTATACGCAAAGGTTCCAAAGGGGCATGTGAATGTTGTCTTCTCTTGATCCTCCGGGGCTATTGCAATTTGATTGTATCCTGAAAAACCATCAAGGAAACAATAATGTGAGTGACCAGCTAGCCTTTCAAGCATTTGATCAATAAAAGGCAAAGGAAAGTGATCCTTTCTAGTGGCAGCGTTTAGCTTCCGATAATCAATGCAAACTCTCCATCCCGTGATGGGTCTTGTTGGCACCAGCTCATTGTCCTCATTCTTGACCACTGTGATGCCTGACTTCTTTGGGACAACTTGGATAGGACTCACCCATTTGCTATCTGAGATAGGATAAATGATTCCTACATCAAGTAATTTGAGTATTTCAGTTCTTACAACATCTTTCATATGTGGGTTGAGTCTCCTTTGGGGCTCACGAGTTGGCTTGGCATCCTCCATCAAAATTCGATGCATGCACATTGTAGGGCTTATTCCTTTGATATCTGCAATGGTCCATCCAATGGCATTCTTGTGCTCTCTCAAAACTGTAATCAACTTGTCCTCCTCTAATGGTGAAAGGTCAGAAGCTATAATGATGGGAAGGGTTTCTGTCTCACCAAGATAAACATATTTAAGGTGTTGTGGAAGAGGTTTTAGTTCAAGTTTAGGTGGCTTGACAATGGAGGGAACAAGTTTAGTGGTGGCAGGTTGTTGTGTAGATTTAGCTGCACCAAAATGGATTCAGCTGCATCATCAACTTGTGATACTCGCAAGTGCACGAACCGTTGGTAGTTTAGCGTATGTAAGTGTGAGGTCGATTCCACAGGGATTGGTGATTGAATGATCCAATTCAATTTTCCTACACAAAACAAAAATGAAAACAAAAGAAACAAAACAAGAAGAAAGAATGTACATTACAAGAAAAATAAATTACAACTAAGAGAACATTAACGAGAGCATTTGAGGAAGGAAAGTGGTGTTTGGGAACTTTGGGGAATTTGGAAGAGAAGAGAGAAACTGTTTGGGAAGCTTGAGGATTTTGGAAGAGAGAAGAAAGGTGTTTGGGAAGCTTGAGGATTTTGGAAGGGAAAGGAAGGTGATTGGGAAGCTTGAGGATTTTGTGAACTTGGAGAATTTGAGAACTTAGGGAAGGGAGAGAAAGATGTTTGTGAAGTGTTTGAGACATGGAGACTTTTGGAAGAGAAGAGAAATGTGTTTGGGAAATTTGGAGAAGGGAGGAGAAAGGGTTTGATAAGTTTAGAGAATTTGGAAGAGTAAGGAAAGTGGTGTTTGGGAACTTTGTGGATTTTGGAAGAGAGTGTTTGAGGACTTTGATGATTTGGAAGAGAAAGTGTTTGGAAGAGAATAGAGAAGTTCTTGAGATTTAATAAAAAGAAAATTGAGTAGAATGATCTTATTACAACAATTGAGAACTACAAAGGGAAACTAAGAGAATTTAAAGGAGAGAAGGGAAGGGAGCTCTAGAGAAGTGCTTGAGAGCTCCCCCCCTTGGGGTGTGATTACAAGCTTAGAGAACTTCCCTATTTATAGGCCTAGGGGAAGTGAAAATCTGAATTATACAATAGGTTTACCTACCACACTCACTTCACCAACTTACAACACTTAATTCACCTAACACACTATTACATTTGAAAACAATTCCTCTTGTCTTTAGGCTTAGTGTTGCAACTCCCACTTCATCATATTTTGGCTCATTTGGCTGCTGCAAAATTCCACTCAAATATAGGTATTGAATATGCTTCACCAAACTTTCCCACAATCAACAACACTTCATCATGCATATGTCATGCATGACAATGCATTGCAGCCAGATTGTGGGCTCGTTTTGGGCTTGTGACTCCAGTCTGAAAAATCTGGAAAAATATGGATCTTGAAGCTCTTTGTCTTATCTTTCCAAGCATATGCAGCCCAACGCAAGGAAAAATCGGAAAGGCCTTCAAATGTGATTTTTGGCCCAGTAACGCAGATGCTGCCGAATTTGACCTTAAGTTGCCAAAACATGTATAACTTTCTCTAGAAGACTCGGAATCATGAACCGTAAAATTCTACAGAAACTATACTTCCGTATCTTTCCAATGATGTATGGCTCATTTTCTGGTTCTTCTTGAGCAAGTACAGTCCAATCCGTGAAGTTGACTGATCTGCAGACACCGTTTTGAGTTAACTTGTCTCCAAAATGCAATTAGTGAGTCCTTAAGCTTATTACACTGAAACAAACACAAAACTTATTAAAAGCACAAGTTTAACTCAAAAACATAACCAAATCATAAATTAAAAGGGTACAAAATGATATGTAAATATGCACCGATCAAATACCCCCAAACCTAGATTTTGCTAGTCCTCGAGCAAAACAAAAAGAAAACAAAGAGAAAAACAAAACAAGAAGTTAACTAGACCACTTTCGCAGGTAATTCGATTGCATTTAGCGTATGCAACAAGCCTTTAAACCTCTAGGCATCCCTAGTAGGAGGAGTTGTGTCTCCTAAGGGTTTAACAGATATGATACCCACAAACGTTTTACTGACTCTGTAAAACAAAGTAATTAGAAAACTTAAAAGATTGTTAGTCCTTAAGCAAAACCAAAAACAAAAACAAACATAAATACATTACTTAACAAAAACAAAAACAAAAACAAAAACGATTACAAAAATAAAAAGAACTCAAAACAATCTTTCCGAACATTTTCTGAAGAGAAATGACTCATGCACATGACTTAAACGTTTTATTAATAAAAGCTCAATTTTTAGACATTATTTACAAAGCGGCAAAGTTCTAAACACAATATGCTCAAAGTGTAGTAGTGTGATAGCCAAATACAACAAATTCCCCAATCTTAGTTTTCACATAATTTCAAAAATCATACAAAGCATAAGTTTAACTTCAAATCTCACCAAAGTTGTCCTCTCACAAATGAATCACTCAGAAGAGGGCTATAATGCATCACTCAGTTATAAACATGAGAATAGAGTTAAACCATAAGGACTTAACTCGAAATAGAAAGATGAAGAACTTGCATTAATATGATCTCAAGAAGGATGCCAAACACTTAAAAGTAAGAAAATGGATGCAATTCAACCACATGACATTTAAGATCAATTTAGGTCTTTAGTATAGGTTGTAATGGGGCCAAGGGTGTAAGGTGAGTAAGAAATGAAAGGTATGGATAATACAAAGTCCAAGGAACTCGCAATGTAAGAGCATAAAATAATTGTTTACAAGACTTCGAATCATCACGATTAGATTTTTTCTTTTACATGATCAAAACTCCTTATACCTTCATTTACAATGATTCACTCCTTTATTGAACAACCACCAATTTATTTTGAAGGCCCAAAAATGAATTTTCAGTCAACTACCACTTTTCTCTTTTCTTTCACCAATTTTGTGAGTTTTGTTTTTCCTTTTGTTTTTCGAAATGTAATACCTCTTCCCAAACTTAGCATGACAAACACATCCCAATTAAAGCTCATGAGTTCCTTAGAATGGTAAATATTTGTTTTTCGGGCTAAGGCGAGGAAATATAATTGGTAAATGAAAGAAAAGGTTTACATGTAGGCTCAAAATGGTTAACAATGGAAAATCATGCTTAAGCATGCATAAGGTTAGCTTGAAAGGCACAAACGATCCAAAGAAGGCCTTAATATCATTTCTTTAAATGTCATGAAGTCAAATTGCACAAGAATGAATGACTTTTAAGTGTTCAACCAAATCAATGAATAATGAGATCAAACAACAACTTTGATGACAAGAAAATTAGAGTATGTATATAACACTCATGAATTGAAGGACAAGGCTCAAAAGCTCACTTTATATGGTTATATAAGTCTAATTTATGCTTGATATAATTCTTTAGATCATGCAAATCCTTTAATTGGAAAATTATGAAACAAATGGCAAGTGTAAAGAAGGTTTCAAGCATGTCATGATAGAACAATGCCAAATTTTTATTTTTTTTTTAGAAATTTTTAATTTTTAATTTTTATAAAGAAAAGAAACACTAAAATAAAATGAAATACAATTTTTATTTAAGTCATGCAAACATTTATCACTATCTCATCATAAGTGTTCGGAAAGTGACTCAAAAACAAAACAAGACTCAAATAGAAGAAAAACAAGCAATTTTTAATTTTTTTTTTAATTCAGAAAAAAATAATACATGCTAAACTCCAATACCCCCAAAACCTAGAAATGAACATTGTCCTCAATGTTTAAAAATTAGCCACAAACAATGTCATAACAACAAATGAAAGGTATTAAAGCAAATAAAAAATCACAAAACATACAAAAATAAAAAAAAACAATTACAAAATAAAAATTACAAAACAATCAAACAAATATAAAATATAAAATAAAAAATAAAAAAAAACGAAACAGTAAAACACTCAAAACAGTAAGCCCTAACAGATAGTCTTACACAAACTGAAACCCAAACAATTGAAAGCCCAAAGCCCACAATGAAATTAACCCAACAACAGTAAAACCCAACCCAACCTGAAATCTGAAGCCCACATGTTTTAATTTTAATTATAATTTTTTAATTTAAGATCAAACATGAATTGGATTCTGAAACATGGGTCCTAATTTCGTCTCGGTTTAGTGTAAGGGACCAACAGACAAGGAGAGACACGTGTCGACGCATAGAGGCGCCGCAGACTCCACAAGCAGAAATTACGGGGCCATGGAAAGGTGCGGCACGACTTTGCTGAACGCGTCCGTTCAGACAAAGCAAGTCGTGACAAATGAGTTGGAAACGGTTGGAAAGTGAGAAGGTCGTGGGACTCGAGGAACGCTTGGGGATTCAGAAAATGCTTAAACGCTGCAATGGTTAGGGTTTGTCAAAGACTACATCTATAAGAAAGAAAAAGAAGGGGAAAAACACAAACGCAAAAACACACAAAAGAGAAAACAAGCAAGAAAAAGAAAAAGAAAAGTGAGAAATCAAATGGCTTCTTCCTACCCCTTTTCCTTGGATCTCAACCTAGCTCCACCGACTCAAACACGAGGCCAAGCAGGAGCACCAGTATGGATGCCCTACTTTGCCTCCGCACGGGGCCCTGACCGTCAATGACTCAATACTCCTGGACAACGATGTTGCCATTGGAGTGGACAAGGGATGACAACCGGGTCATGAGTGATGCCCTAGCACTGAGCATGCAGAGTACAGCATGTGTCGCAAGTTTGGTTCATCGCCTACTTGCGAAGTCCCATGAGGTAGAGGTGCTGAAAGGTCAGTGAGCGGCGGAGCGAAGTATGGTTGAAGAGTGTCAGAGTGCTATAAATAGTTTGAAAAGGGAGAGGTCAAGGATAGTGGAGGTGAATCGACACCAGCTAGAAGTATTGCGAGACGAGAATAAGAACCTATCAAAGATGGTAGAGTTGTACTCTCGCGACATGCGGAAACAGCTGGAAGACCTAGACCGACCGGGGTAAACGCAAGAAACCAGATCGCGAGAAAAGTTATACTGAAGCTAAGATTGCGATCTTTGGGAGCTCAAGTGATGAGCCCCAAGAGGCTGTGCGTGAAGCCCCGGAAGAGGATAGCCAGAGGGCCAAACTAAAAGCTCCTATGGTTCGAGACACCGAAGGCCAAGGAGAAATGATTTCAGTTTTTATTTATTATTTACTTTAAAATGTATGTTTGTTTTTTTTTTTTTTTTTTTTTTTTTTTTTTTTTTTTGGGAAATAAAAAGTTATGTTATCTCAAAGACACGAATGATCCTAAATTTAAAGAACGACGATCAAACAAAAACATGAAAACCCAAACATGCATTTTTATTTTTAGTTAATTAAACACACAAGTAACTGCTTTTTTCTTTTTAAGAGAAAAACTTAAGGCTGACCAGTTAAGGGCCTCAGAAAAACACAGCCAGGGGATCCGGAAGGTTGGAGGGGTCACAATGGTCCCGCTTAAAACCCTAACTTCTTAGACACCGAAGGTGTCGCCTTAAAGAACTCCTAGGCACTGTATAGACTGCGGTTGCTCACCTGGAGTTACCAAAAGTTTAGCTCCTTCAAAGAATATCCTATGAGTTTTAAATTATACTACATAATTAAATAAAAACAAAATAAATAAATAAAAACTAAAATAAACACACAATTCTAACAAGAATTTAAAAGAAGAGTTGGGATTCTTGCACCAGGTGTCCAAGACGCATCTTTAATTTTGTCTCTTCTTCCAACTAAATTCTTGAGAAACCTGACAAACAAGATGAAAACAATTGAAAAAAAAACAAAATAAAATAAAATAACAACTAAAAAAGCAAAAACACGAACATCAGAAAAAGGGAGGCAAAAGTAAGTGAAAGTGTAGCCATGCTCCCTTTTAGAAAAACGCGCTCGCAATTTGCGCCGAAAATGAAGGTATCCGTGAAAAAGAGCACAGGATAGCACCCTCGAGATCCGAAGTGCTTTCGGCTCCCCCGTCCGTATAAGTCTATTTAAACTCGTTTTGGTGAAGTAGAAGAGCACCTCGCATTTCTTCCTGCAAATTCAGAGAAAACATCAAAAATTCCAAAAACAAAACAATGGCATCTTCATGCACTCACCTTGATGATCTAAACCTTGAATTATCCCTTGCGCCACCGAATGTGGAGATAAGGGCTCCTACAAACCATGTCTTCCCAAACTCCACATATCATCACGGCACGGCCTCAAACTTTGCTGAGGTAATACCGAACTTTTCTGAGGCGGTGTCGAAAGAGGCAGTGCTGCTCCTGGAAGGCATGATTGGCAGCAAGCTCACACCGACAGATCATCTCCATGTGGCAAAGAGGTCTGACAAGGCAGCAGTGGAGGAGTCCCACAATTTAACGGTGCTCCACGCGGTCTCTGCTACCAATTTAGGCATGCGATTACTGGCGAGGACACGGGAGTGTGCCGCGCTAAGCGAGGAAGTAGCTTCCTTGAAGGCTATGGTGGCGGACTCCAGAAGCGGCTCTCCTTGCCAATCAGCACGTAGAAGCACTGCAGAGAAAGAATGAGGACCATGTGGAGCTGCTGCAGATTCTGCAAGTAAGAGAGAATAGAGGCATGCCATGAAGATGAAGATGATGATGATGAAGATGTTGTTTTTTATTTTTAATTTACTTGAATGTTTTGTTTTTGTTTTTAGTTTTTTTTTTTTTACTTTTTTACTTTTTACTTTGTTTGCAGTGTTTGAAGTGAAATAAAAATGTGTTTTTAACACTCAGAAATAAACTAACTAACCACACCACGTAAATAAATACATAAATTAACTTAACAAAACAAAAACAAAAAAAACAAAAAAAAAAAAAAAACAAAGAAGTTCCAACTTGATTTTTTTTAAAACTTTATTATTATTTACAACTAACTGACCACACAAAGAAACAAAACAAAGAATTTCCAAATTGCAATTTACAAGGAAAAATAAATAAAAAAACTCAAATTTCAAAATTTTTTTTTAAATTTTTAAATTTTTAAATTAAATTTTTTTTTTTTAAAACACACAAATATACAAGCAACTCATGGATGACCAGTTAAGGGCCTCAGAAAATACAGCCAGGGGATCCGGGAAGGTTGGAGGGGTCACAAAGGTCCCACTTAAAACCCAAACTTCTTAGACACCGAAGGTGTCACCTAAAGAACTCCTAGACACTGGATTGACTGGAGACGCTCAGCTGGAGTTACCACGAGTCAGTCTCATATAAAAAATCTTTTTAATTTTTTTTTTAATCCAAGAAATAGAAAATTAAAATTACTGAAATAATAACAAAACAACTAAAGAGAAAGGATTGGAATACTCCCCCTTGAAGCGATTAGGTCGAGCATGGATGCACTTGGAGGTCGCGACTTCTCCCACTGCTCCACACTCCCCATTCTTATGATTGAGGTTACCATCTCTCTCCATTTTTATTAAGCTGACATTACTTGCTAAAACAAACACAGAAAACTTGAAACAGAATTAAAGGATTAGGAAATAAAAACTAAAATGGAAAGGAAAATCAACACACGTCCAATTTCATGCTTCAAAGTAATAAGCAACAAAGTAATCAAACTAGCTTATGAAGTTCGTTCTTTCTCAAATATGATTATCCATATGGTGTGTGGTTTTAATCAAGTATTCAGAAAAAGCATTTAGCTGTGGTGTTTAGTCTAAACACAAATTCCGAACCCATTAAGAACAAGAAGAACAATAAAGAACCAAGTAGAATTTAAACATGGTGTTTGTCTTCAATATCTACCCATTCATTCACTAATCAGTCCAAGAGTCATATGGTGTTTATGTAAACTTGAACAAGATATTTAATTAAGAGCAAGTGAATGAAACCATAAACTAGAAATAATCAACATGCTACTTGAACCTTTTTGTTTTTGGGTGTTGTGTAAGCTGGGACTCAAACCCAGTTCTCTTGCTTGTCAGGCAATTGTCCTTATCCGTTGGACTACAAACACAACTTATCAATTAACCTCATTAACTTTAAAACATGAAACTGTCCAGTTATACAAAAGATAAAAATAAATAAAAAGTAGAAAAACCAAATAGAATCAAACAATGTTACCGATCCCCGGCAACGGCGCCAAAAACTTGTTGTGTAAATTTAGCTACACCAAAATGGATTCAGCTGCATCATCAACTTGTGATACTCGCAAGTGCACGAACCGTTGGTAGTTTAGCGTATGTAAGTGCGAGGTCGATTCCACAGGGATTGGTGATTGAATGATCCAATTCAATTTTCCTACACAAAACAAAAATGAAAACAAAAGAAACAAAACAAGAAGAAAGAATGTACATTACAAGAAAAATAAATTACAACTAAGAGAACATTAACGAGAGCATGTTGCGTAGATTTAGCTGCACCAAAATAGATTCAGCTGCATCCTCAACTTGTGATACTCGCAAGTGCACGAACCGTTGGTAGTTTAGCATATGTAAGTGCGAGGTCGATTCCACAGGGATTGGTGATTGAATGATTCAATTCAATTTTCCTACACAAAACAAAAATGAAAACAAAAGAAACAAAACAAGAAGAAAGAATGTACATTATAAGAAAAATAAATTACAACTAAGAAAACATTAAAGAGAGAATTTGAGGAAGAAGGGAAAGTGTTTGAGGAATTGGAGAATGTTTGGAAGAGAATGTGTTTGAGAACTTTGAGAATTTGGAAGAGAGTGGTTGAGAACTTGGAGGAGGTTTGTGAACTTGGAGAATTTGAGAACTTAGGGAAGGGAGAGAAGGGTGTTTGTGAAGTGTTTGAGACATGGAGACTTTAGAGAATTTGAAAGAGAATAGAGAAGTGTTTGGAGAATTTAGAACAAAGAAAATTTAGTAGAATGATCTTATTACAACAATTGAGAACTACAATGGGAACCTAAGAGAATTTGAGGGAGAGAAGGGAAGGGAGCTCTAGAGAAGTGCTTGAGAGCTCCCCCCCTTGGGGTGTGTTTACAAGCTTAGGAAACCTCACTATTTATAGGCCTAAGGAGGTTGAAAATCTGAATTATACAATTGAATTATGTAAACACACTAACTTCACCTAACACACTACACTTAATTCACCAACTTAACCTAACACACAATTGCATTTGAAAACAATTCCTCTTGTCTTTAGGCTTAGTGTTGCATCATCCACTTCAACATCTTTTGGCTCATTTGGCTGCTGCAAAATTCCACTCAAATATATGTATTGAATATGCTTCACCAAACTTTCCCACAATCAACAACACTTCATCATGCATATGTCATGCATGACAATGCATTGCAGCTAGCTTGTGGGCTCGTTTTGGGCTTGTGGCTCCAGTCTGAAAAATCTGGAAAAATATGGATCTTGAAGCTCTTTGTCTTATCTTTCCAAGCATATGCAGCCCAACTAAAGGAAAAATCGGAAAGGCCTTCAAATGTGATTTTTGGCCCAGTAACGCAGATGCTGCCGAATTTGACCTTAAGTTGCCAAAACATATATAACTTTCTCTAGAAGACTCGGAATCATGAACCGTAAAATTCTACAGAAACTAGACTTCCGTATCTTTCCAATGATGTATGGCTCATTTTCTGGTTCTTCTTGAGCAAGTACAGTCCAATCCGTGAAGTTGACTGATCTGCAGACACCGTTTTGAGTTAACTTGTCTCCAAAATGCAATTAGTGAGTCCTTAAGCTTATTACACTGAAACAAACACAAAACTTATTAAAAGCACAAGTTTAACTCAAAAACATAACCAAATCATAAATTAAAAGGGTACAAAATGATATGTAAATATGCACCGATCAAATACCCCCAAACCTAGATTTTGCTAGTCCTCGAGCAAAACATAAAGAAAACAAAGAGAAAAACAAAACAAGAAGTTAACTAGACCACTTTCGCAGGTAATTCGATTGCATTTAGCGTATGCAACAAGCCTTTAAACCTCTAGGCATCCCTAGTAGGAGGAGTTGTGTCTCCTGAGGGTTTAACAGATTGAATACCCACAAACGTTTTACTGACTCTGTAAAACAAAGTAATTAGAAAACTTAAAAGATTGTTAGTCCTTAAGCAAAACCAAAAACAAAAACAAACATAAATACATTACTTAACAAAAACAAAAACAAAAACAAAAACGATTACAAAAATAAAAAGAACTCAAAACAATCTTTCCGAACATTTTCTAAAGAGAAATGACTCATGCACATGACTTAAACGTTTTATTAATAAAAGCTCAATTTAGACATTATTTACAAGGCGGCAAAGTTCAAAACATAATATGCTCAAAGTGTAGTAGTGTGATTGCCAAATGCAACAAATTCCACAATCTTAGTTTTCACACAATTTCAAAAATCATACAAAGCACAAGTTCAACTTCAAATCTCACCAAAGTTGTCCTCTCACAAATGAATCACTCGGAAGAGGGCTATGCAACACTCAGTTATAAACATGAGATTAGAGTTAAACCATAAGGACTTAACTCGAAATGGAAAGATGAAGAACTTGCATTAATATGATCTCAAGAAGGATGCCAAACACTTAAAAGTAGAAAAATGAATGCAATTCAACCACATGACATTTAAGATCAATTTAGGTCTTTAACATAGGTTGTAATGGGGCCAATGTGTAAGGTGAGTAAGAAATGAAGGATATGGATAAAACAAAGTCCAAGGAACTCAAAATATAAGAGCATAAAACAATTGTTTACAAGACTTCGAATCATCACGATTAGATTTTGTCTTTTACATGATCAAAACTCCTCATACTCCTTTCATTTAATTGAACAAACACCAAATTATTTTGAAGGCCCAAAAATGAATTTTCAATCCAGTACCACTTTTCTCTTTTCTTTCACCAATTGTGTGAATTTTTTTTTCCTTTTTTTTTTTCGAAATGTAACACCTCTTCCCAAACATAGCATGAAAAACACATCCCAATTAAAGCTCATGAGTTCCTTAGAAAGGTAAATATTTGTTTTTCAGGCTCAAAATGAAAGAAAAGGTTTACATGTAGGCTCAAAATGGTTAACAATGGAAAATCATGCATAAGCATGCATAAGGTTAGCTTGAAAGGCACAAACGATCCAAAGAAGGCCTTAATATCATTTCTTTAAATGTCATGAAGTCAAATTGCACATGAATGAATGACTTTTAAGTGTTCAACCAAATCAATGAATAATGAGATCAAACAACAACTTAGATGACAAGAAAATAAGAGTATGTATATAACACTCATGAATTGAACTACAAGGCTCAAAAGCTTACTTTATATGGTTGGTTATATAAGTCTAATTTATGCTTCATACAATTCTTTAGATTATGCAAATCCTTTAATTGGAAAATTATGAAACAAATGGCAAGTGTAAAGAAGGTTTCAAGCATGTCATGATAGAACAATGCCAAATTTTTTTTTATTTTTTTTTAGAAATTTTTAATTTTTAATTTTTATAAAGAAAAGAAACACTAAAATAAAATGAAATCCAATTTTTATTTAAGTCATGCAAACATTTATCACTATCTCATCATAAGTGTTCGGAAAGTGACTCAAAAACCAAACAAGACTCAAATAGAAGAAAAACAAGCAATTTTTAATTTTTTTTTTAATTAAGAAAAAAAAAATAATACATGCTAAACTCCAATACCCCCAAACCTAGAAATGAACATTGTCCTCAATGTTTAAAAATTAGCCACAAACAATGTCATAACAACAAATGAAAGGTATTAAAGCAAATAAAAATCACAAAACATACAAAAATAAAATAAAACAATTACAAAATAAAAATTACAAAACAAACAAACAAACAAAAAGGAAAACAGTTAAACACTCAAAACAGTAAGCCCTAAACAGAAGGTCTTACGCAAACTTAAACCCAAACAATTGAAAGCCCAACCCAAAATGAAATTAACCCAACAACGGTAAAACCCAACCCAACATGAAATCTGAAGCCCACACGTTTAAATTTAATTTTTGTTTTTTTTTCTTAAAAAGATAAAACGTGAATTATGAGCGCAAAGCGGGATTTCTAAAAAGAGGGAATGTGGTCCCTGATGTCGTCTCATGGATAGTCACGGGCAGAAGCAGGAGCCACATGTCGACGCATAGAGGCGCCGCAGATCCACAAGCGAAAATTACGGAGCCATGGAAAGGCGCGACGACTTTACTGAACGCGTCCGTTCAGAAAGGTCACGTCGTGATAAGTGAGTTGGGTATGGTTGAAAACGAGAAGATTGTGGGACTCGAGGAATGCTGGAGATTCAAAAATGCTGCGATGGCTAGGGTTTATCAAAGACTACATCTATAAGAAAGGAAAAGAAGGAGAAAAACACAAATGCAAAAACACACAAAAGAGAAAACAAGCAAGAAAAAGAGAGAAAAAAAAAAGTGAGAAATCAAATGGCTTCATCCTACCCCTTTTCGTTGGATCTCAACCTAGCTCCACCGACTCAAACACGAGGCCAAGCAGTAGCACCAGTATGGATGCCCTACTTTGCCTCCGCACGGGGTCCCCTGTGACTGCCAATGACTCAATACTCATGGACAACGATGTTACCATTGGAGTTGGCAGAAATTTGGTGACTCCTAAAGATATACGTGTGTTCGGGACAAGGGATGACAACCGGGTCATGAGTGATGCCCTGGCACTGAGCATGCAGAGTACAGCATGTGTCGCAAGTTTGGTTCATCGCCTACTGCGAAGTCCCATGAGGTAGAGGTGCTGAAAGGTCAGTGAGCGCGGCGGAGCACAGGATGATTGAAGAGTGTCAAAGTGCTATAAAAAGCTTGAAAAGGGAGCGGTCAAGGATAGTGGAGGTGAATCGACACCAGCTAGACGTATTGCGGGACGAGAATAAAAACCTATCAAAGATGGTAGAGTTGTACTCTCGCGACATGCGAAAACAGCTGGAAGACCTAGACCGACCGGGTAAACGCAAGAAACCAGATCGCGAGAAAAGTTATACTGAAGCTAAGATTGCGATCTTTGGGAGCTCAAGTGATGAGCCCCAAGAGGCTGTGCGTGAAGCCCCGAAGAGGATAGCCAGAGGGCCAAACTAAAAGCTCCTATGGTCGAGACACCGAAGGCCAAGGAGAAATGATTTCAGCTTTTATTTATTTAATTTTAAAGTGTATGTTTGTTTTTTTTTTTTTTTAATTCGGAAATAAAAAGTTATGTTATCTCAAAGACACGAATAACCCTAAATTTAAAGAACGACGATCAAACAAAAACATGAAAACCCTAACATGCATTTTTATTTTTAGTTAAGTAAACACACAAGTAACTGCTTTTTTCTTTTAAGAGAAAAACTTAAGGATGACCAGTTAAGGACCTCAGAAAACACAGCCAGGGGATCCGGGAAGGTTGGAGGGGTCACAATGGTCCCGCTTAAAACCCTAACTTCTTAGACACCGAAGGTGTCGCCTTAAAGAACTCCTAGACACTGTATAGACTGCGGTTGCTCACTGGAGTTACCAAAAGTTTAGCTCCTTCAAAGAATATCCTATGAGTTTTAAATTATACTACATAATTGAATAAAAACAAAATAATAAATAAATAAATAAAAACTGAAATAAACACGCAATTCAAACAAGAATTTAAAAGAAGAGATGGGATTCTTGCACCAAGTGTCCAAGACGCATCTTTAATTTTGTCTCTTCTTCCAATTACATTCTTGAGAAACCTGACAAACAAGAAGAAAACAATTGAAAAGAAAAATATAATAAATAAAATAACAATTGAAAAAGCAAAAACACAAACATCAGAAAAAAGGAGGCAAAAGTAAGTTAAAGTGTCGACATGCTCCCTTTAAAAAAAAACGCGCTCGCAATTTGCGCCGGAAATGAAGGGATCCGAGAGAAAAGAGCACAGGATAGCACCCTCGAAATCTGAAGTGCTTTCGGCTCCCTCATCTGCATAAGTCTATTTAAACTCATCTCGGTGAAGTAGAAGAGCATCCCGCATTTCTTCCTGCAAATTCAGGGAAAAAAGAAAAAAAAAAATCCAAAAACAAAACAATGGCATCTTCATGCACTCACCTTGATAATCTCAACCTTGAATTGTCCCTTGCGCCACCGAATGCGCAGATAAGGGCTCCTACAAATCCTGTCTTCCCAAACTCCACATATCATCACGGTACGGCTTCAAACTTTGCTGAGGTAATACCGAACTTTTTTGAGGCAGTGTCTAAGAGAGCGCGCTCTGGAAGGCATGATTGGCAGCAAGCTCACACCGACGGATCATCTGCATGTGGCAAAGAGGAGTCACACAATTTAACGGTGCTCCATGCGGTCTCGGCTACCAATTTAGGCATGCGATTACTGGCGACGACACGAGAGTGTGCCGCGCTAGCGAGGAAGTAGCTTCCTTGAAGGCTATGGTGGCGGACTTGCAGAAGCGGCTCTCCTTGCCAATCAGCACGTAGAAGCACTGGAGAGAAAGAATGAGGACCATGTGGAGCTGCTGCAGATTCTGCAAGTAAGAGAGAATAGAGGCATGCCATGAAGATGAAGATGAAGATGATGAAGATGTTGTTTTTATTTTTAATTTACTTGAATGTTTTGTTTTTGTTTGTTTGTTTTTTTTTTCTTTTTCTTTTTTAATTTGTTTACTTTTTTTTTCTTTGTTTGTAATGTTTGAGTGAAATAAAAATGTGTTTTTAACACTCAGAAATAAACTAACTAACCACACCACGTAAATAAATACAAAAACTAACTTAACAAAACAAAAAAAGAAAACAAAGAAGTTCCAAAGTGAATTTTTTTTAATTTATTATTATTTACAACTAATTGACCACACAAAGAAAAAAAAACAAAGAAGTTCCAAATTGCAATTTACAAGGATAAATAAATAAAAACTCAAATTTCAATTTTTTTTTTCATTTTGTTTTGTTTTGTTTTGTTTTGTTTTTAAAACACACAAATATACAAGCAACTCATGGATGACCAGTTAAGGGCCTCAGAAAAACACAGCCAGGGGATCCGGGAAGGTTGGAGGGGTCACAAAGGTCCCACTTAAAACCCAAACTTCTTAGACACCGAAGGTGTCGCCTAAAGAACTCCTAGACACTGTATTGACGGAAGTGCTTACCTGGAGTTACCATAAGTCAGCTCATATGAAAAATCTTTTTGAATTTTTGAATTTTGAATTTTTAGTTTTTAAGATAAGAAAAAAAAATTAAGATAAAATGAGACAACAAACCATAAATGAAAATGAACTAAGTACTCTAAACAAACTCAAACAAATGACATAAATTGTTGTACTAAAAGAAACAAACCAAGAAATAAACAGAATTTTAAGAAGAGAAATGATTGAAATGCTCCCCATTGAAGCGATTAGGTTGAGCATGGATGCACTTGGAGGTCGCGACTTCTCCCACTGCTCCACACTTCCCATTCTTATGATTCAGGTTGTCATCTCTCTCCTTTTTTATTAAGCTGTCATAAATTGCTAAAACAAACACACACAAAAACTTGAAAAGGCGTAGATTTAGCTGCACCAAAATAGATTCAGCTGCATCCTCAACTTTTGATACTCGCAAGTGCACGAACTGTTGGTAGTTTAGCATATGTAAGTGCGAGGTCGATTCCACAGGGATTGGTGATTGAATGATTCAATTCAATTTTCCTACACAAAACAAAAATGAAAACAAAAGAAACAAAACAAGAAGAAAGAATGTACATTACAAGAAAAATAAATTACAACTAAGAAAACATTAAAGAGAGAATTTGAGGAAGAAGGGAAAGTGTTTGAGGAATTGGAGAATGTTTGGAAGAGAATGTGTTTGAGAACTTTGAGAATTTGGAAGAGAGTGGTTGAGAACTTGGAGGAGGTTTGTGAACTTGGAGAATTTGAGAACTTAGGGAAGGGAGAGAAGGGTGTTTGTGAAGTGTTTGAGACATGGAGACTTTAGAGAATTTGAAAGAGAATAGAGAAGTGTTTGGAGAATTTAGAACAAAGAAAATTTAGTAGAATGATCTTAGTACAACAATTGAGAACTACAATGGGAAACTAAGAGAATTTGAGGGAGAGAAGGGAAGGGAGCTCTAGAGAAGTGCTTGAGAGCTCCCCCCCTTGGGGTGTGTTTACAAGCTTAGGAAACCTCACTATTTATAGGCCTAAGGAGGTTGAAAATCTGAATTATACAATTGAATTATGTAAACACACTAACTTCACCTAACACACTACACTTAATTCACCAACTTAACCTAACACACAATTGCATTTGAAAACAATTCCTCTTGTCTTTAGGCTTAGTGTTGCATCATCCACTTCAACATCTTTTGGCTCATTTGGCTGCTGCAAAATTCCACTCAAATATATGTATTGAATATGCTTCACCAAACTTTCCCACAATCAACAACACTTCATCATGCATATGTCATGCATGACAATGCATTGCAGCCAGCTTGTGGGCTCGTTTTGGGCTTGTGGCTCCAGTCTGAAAAATCTGGAAAAATATGGATCTTGAAGCTCTTTGTCTTATCTTTCCAAGCATATGCAGCCCAACTAAAGGAAAAATCGGAAAGGCCTTCAAATGTAATCAATTTGGCCCAGTAACGCAGATGCTGCCGAATTTGACCTTAAGTTGCCAAAACATGTATAACTTTCTCTAGAAGACTCGGAATCATGAACCGTAAAATTCTACAGAAACTAGACTTCCGTATCTTTCCAATAATGTATGGCTCATTTTCTGGTTCTTCTTGAGAAAGTACAGTCCAATCCGTGAAGTTGACTGATCTGCAGACACCGTTTTGAGTTAACTTGTCTCCAAAATGTAATTAGTGAGTCCTTAAGCTTATTACACTGAAACAAACACAAAACTTATTAAAAGCACAAGTTTAACTCAAAAACATAACCAAATCATAAATTAAAAGGGTACAAAATGATATGTAAATATGCACCGATCACAGGTGTAAGAGGTTCAACAATAGGTGAAATGAAAGAATCAAATGGTTTCAAAACCTCAAGAGCAGCCGCCACTTCAATGAACTCAGATTCATCATCAAGGTCACCTAAAGGTTGTGTCAAAACAATTTCTAAAGCATCATCAGCAAGTTGTAAGCTGAGTGTGGTGGATTTTAATTTTCCCAAACCAAGTTGCAAGTACACTGAATAAGGCATTAGATTGATACTTGCACCTAAATCCAACATGGCTTTCTCAGCTCGTTTATCTCCAATGGTTATGCCGATGGTAAAACTACCTGGATCCTTGAGCTTAGGAGGAAGTTTCCTTTGAAGGACAGCACTCACATTTTCAGACACCAACACCTTTTCATGAGGGCTATACCTTCTCTTGTGTGAGTTCAACTCCTTAAAAAATTTAGCATAAGTTGGCATATTCCTTATCATATCAAGTAAAGGCAAGTTAACATTGACTTTACTAAGTATATCATAGATTTCATTAAAAGACTTATCCTGTTTGCTTTTAGCAAGACGTCCAGGAAAAGGAATTGGTGGCACATAAGGGGTCTCGGCCTTGTGCAATGTAGGTGAAATTGTTGACTTGCCAATGGGAATTTCTTCTTTTGGTGTCGTCTCTTCCTTGTGTTCATCACCTGCATTCACAACATCATGATTAGTAACTTCTTTGCCAACTTTATTATCAATAACCTTACCACTTCTGAGAACTGAGATTGCTTTGGCTTGCTCATGATGCTTGGGATTCACATTTGGTTGGCTAGGAAATTTTCCAGGTTCTCTTTGGTTCAAAGTATCTGCAATTTGTCCCAATTGAATCTCTATCTTAGTAAGGGCAACAGAATGTTGTTGAAGAGCACCATTAGTAGTTTGCTGGAATTGCAAAGTATTTTGGGCCAACATCTTGACTGTGTCCTCCAATGAACTTGGTTTAGGCTGGAATGATGAACTTGCTTGATTTTGATTTTGATTGTTGCTCCAAGAGAAATTTGGGTGATTCCGCCAACTAGGATTATAAGTGTTTGAGAAGGGATCATTTCTTGGCCTTTGGTTGTAAGAATTCATCATGTGGGCTTGTTCTTGGACAAACTCAGGATAAGCATTACTAGCTGAACACATGTGAGTTGAGTGTCCTTGAGAATTGCAAATAGCACAAACTTCAACTTGAGGAGCTTTAGGGACCATATTGAGCACAGCATCAAGCTTCCTTTGTAAACTAGCCACCTGCGAAGCAAGCTCATTGTTAGGACTAATCTCATAGATACCAGCCTTACCTCTTGTATCTTTATGTTGAGCATTGGATCCCAACATCTCAAATATGTCATATGACTCTTGAGCATTCTTTTTCTTTAAACCTGCAGCATTATTGACAGTAGATTGACAAGTTTCGGTTAGTCCATCATAAAAAATTTGCATTTGTAAGTATAGAGGTAACCCATGATGTGGACATTGCATTAGAGTTCCTTTGAAACGCTCCCAGCATTCATTGAATGGTTCGCCATCATGTTGTGAGAAGTTGAAAATCTTGGACCTCAAGGTGGCTGTCTTTTAGGCGGAGAAAAACTTCTCCAAGAACTTCTTAGCAACAGCATCCCAAGTGGTTAGTGATCCAGGGGCTAACGACATCAACCAAGTCTTTGCTCTATCTTTCAAAGTGTATGGGAAGACCCTCATCCTCAGATTTGCTTCAGACACATCCTTCAAAGGCAGAGTACAAACAACAGTATAAAATTCTTTCATGTGAGCCAAAGGATCTTCATTAGGTAAACCATAAAAAGAAGGAAGCATTTGAAAGTGAGAAGATTTAAGCTCATAGTTTCTAGCTTCTCTGGACAGTCTGCATGAAGGTGAATTTGGTATGATTGGTTGAGCAAGATCCCCCAAAGCAAGTTGGTCATTAGCTGCCATCTTTTCTTCTTCCTCTTCTTCTTCTTGATCTGAGTTAAAGATGTTGAACAAAGAGTATTCTTCTGAGCTTGCTGAATTGGAGGTTTCAGCGTCTAAGGGATTGAGAATAGATTCAATGGCTGCCTCCCTTGCTTTAACAAGCCTTTGTTCAAATTCAGCCAGTGATGGTTGTTGTGTACCACGGATTGGTTCGATCCTAATGGTTCCGGATTGAGAGTGTTTCTTGACTGCTGATACAACTTGTTCAAGCAATGGTTTGCTGTTGCGTTGATTCAGCTGTACCAAAATGGGTTCAACTGCATCCTCAACTTGTGATACTCGCAAGTGCACGAGCCATTCGGTAGTATAGCATATGTAAGTGCGAGGTCGATTCCACAGGGATTGGTGATTGAATGATCCAATTCAATTTTCCTACACAAAACAAAAATGAAAACAAAAGAAACAAAACAAGAAGAAAGAATGTACATTACAAGAAAAATAAATTACAACTAAGAAAACATTAAGGAAACGAAGAAAACTTTGAGGAAGAAAGGAAGTGTTTGAGAACTTTGAGGAGGGAGAAGAAAGTGTTTGAGAAGTGTTTGGGAGCTTTAGAGAAGGGAGAAGAAAGTATTTGAGAACTTGGAGAAGAGAAAGGTGTTTGGGAAGTGTTTGAGAACTTAGAGAATTTGGTGAAGGAATGGGAATTGTGTTTGAGAACATGGGGAATTTTGGAAGGGAAGAGACATGTGTTTAGGGTTTGGAGAGTGTTTGGAAGAGAATAGAGAAGTGCTTGAGATTTAAAAAAGAAAATTGAGTAGAATGATCTTATTACAACAATTGAGAACTACAAAGGGAAACTAAGAGAATTTGAGGGAGAGAAGGGAAGGGAGCTCTAGAGAAGTGCTTGAGAGCTCCCCCCCTTGGGGTGTGTTTACAAGCTTAGAGAACTTCCCTATTTATAAGCCTAGGGGAAGTGAAAATCTGAATTCAATAAGACTAATGCATACAACACTTGAATAATAAAATTTGAAATGGTTGATGCACTTGTATTAGAAAATCTAAATTGGGTGATGCACTTGTATTAGAAAATCTTGAATGGTTGATGCACTTCACCACTAAATCCCACCAGCAGCCCTAGCTCATCTTCATGTCACCATGACAAAGCTTCCAACCAGAAATGATAGCTCATGCCTAGCTCACCATGACCAAGCATCCAACCAGGCACATGCTGAGGCCAGCATGACCAGCAACTTCAAGGGCTTACAACTTGGGCTTCTATTAATCAAATTAGGACTTTAAGCACTCGAAATTGAAGTTCAGAATGTCTTCTTTCCAGGCATATGTTATTTGGGCCAATCCAAGGTCGGAGGAAGAAGTTAAGGCCGAAACAAATTGCTAACTCATTTTCCGCGCTGATAAGATCCATCCTGAGCATGGATATGTTATAGTACACACCCATTGGAACAACTCTCAAGAAGAATGTGGCATCATTCGAGCTATGTAGGTTGCTGAAACAAAGCTTGCAATATGACCTACTGAAATTGACTGGCAGGGGGCTGTAGCCATAATGAATTTGTCTTTAAGCTATTCATCAATTCATCCAAATTAGGCCTTAACATGCTCGAATTGCATGAATTATGTTCTCCAAAGCCATCATTGTTACCTAAACCTCAATTAACTGAAAGATAAACACAAAAAGGATTAAAAGCACAAGTTTAACTCAAAAACATAACCAAATCATAAGCTAGAAGGGTAAGAAATAATATACAATTATGTACCGATCAAATACCCCAAACCTAGATTTTGCTAGTCCTGGAGCAAAACAAAAAGGAAAACACAGATAAAAAAAAAACAAAACAAGAAGTTAACTAGACCACTTTCGTAGGTAACTCGATTGCATTTAGTATATGCAACAAGCCTTTAAACCTCTAGGAATCCCTAGTAGGAGGAGTTGTGTCTCCTGAGGGTTTAACAGATTACAATACCCACAAACGTTTTTCTAACTCTACAAAACAAAATGGTTAGAAAACTTAAAAGATTGTTAGTCCTTAAGCAAAACCAAAAACAAAAACAAACATAAATACATTAACAAAAACAAAACAAAAACGAAAAACAATTACAAAAATAAAAAGAACTCAAAACAATCTTTCCGAACATTTTCTGAAGAGAAATGACTCATGCACATGACTTAAACGTTTTAACAATAAAAGCTCAATTTTTAGACATTATTTACAAGGTGGCAAAGTTCAAAACATAATATGCTCAAAGTGTAGTAGTGTGATAGCCAAATACAACAAATTCCCCAATCTTAGTTTTCACACAATTTCAAAAATCATACAAAGCACAAGTTCAACTTCAAATCTCACCAAAGTTGTCCTCTCGCAAACGAATCACTCAGAAGAGGGTTATAATGCAACACTCAGTTATAAACATGAGAATGGAGTTAAACCATAAGGACTTAACTCGAAATAGAAAGATGAAGAACTTGCATTAATATGATCTCAAGAAGGATGCCAAACACTTAAAAGTAGAAAAATGAATGCAATTCAACCACATGACATTTAAGATCAATTTAGGTCTTTAACATAGGTTGTACTGGGGCCTAGGGTGTAAGGTGAGTAAGAAATGAATGGTATGGATAATACAAAGTCCAAAGAACTCGCAATGTAAGAGCATAAAACAATTGTTTACAAGACTTCGAATCATCACGATTAGATTTTTTTTCTTTTACATGATCAAAACTCCTTATACCTTCATTTACATTGATTCATACTCCTTTCCTTTAATTGAACAAACACCAATTATTTTGAAGGCCCAAAAATGAAATTTCTACCAACCACCACTTAACTTTTCTCTTTTCTTTCACTAATTGTGTGATTTTTTTTTTTCTAAATGTAACACCTCTTCCCAAACTTAGCATGAAAAACACATCCCAATTAAAGCTCATGAGTTCCTTAGAAAGGTAAATATTTGTTTTTCGGGCTAAGGCGAGGATATATAATTGGTAAATGAAAGAAAAGGTTTACATGTAGGCTCAAAATGGTTAACAATGGAAAATCATGCTTAAGCATGCATAAGGTTAGCTTGAAAGGCACAAACGATCCAAAGAAGGCCTTAATATCATTTCTTTAAATGTCATGAAGTCAAATTGCATAAGAATGAATGACTTTTAACTGTTCAACCAAATCAATGAATAATGAGATCAAACAACAACTTAGATGACAAGAAAATAAGAGTATGTATATAACACTCATGAATTGAAGTACAAGGCTCAAAAGCTCACTTTATATGGTTGGTTATATAAGTCTAATTTATGCTTCATACAATTCTTTAGATCATGCAAATCCTTTAATTGGAAAATTATGAAACAAATGGCAAGTGTAAAGAAGGTTTCAAGCATATCATGATAGAACAATGCCTATTTTATTTATTTATTATTTTTTTTATAAAATAATTTAAATTTTTACTCTTTTTAAAAAATTTTTTTTTTTTAATAAAATAAAATGAAATCCAATTTTCATTTAAGTCATGCAACATTTATCACAATCTTTTCATATGTGTTCGGAAAGTGACTAAAAAACAAAACAAAACAAAACAGGACTGAAAATTTAAAAAAACAAAAAAAAGCAAAAACAATTTTTTTTTTTTTAAAGACAAACCAAATTTACTTGCTAAACTCCAATACCCCCAAACCTAGAAATGAACATTGTCCTCAATGTTTAAAAATTAGCCACAAACAATGTCATAACAACAAATGAAAGGTATTAAAGCAAATAAAAATTACAAAACACACAAAAATAAAATAAAACAATTACAAAATAAAAATTACAAAACAAACAAACAAATAAAAAAAAATACGAAACAGTAAAACACTCAAAACAGTAAGCCCTAACAGATAGTCTTACACAAACTTAAACCCAAACAATTGAAAGCCCAACCCAAAATGAAATTAACTCAACAACGGTAAAACCCGACCCAAAATGAAATCTGAAGCCCACATGTTGTAATTTTAATTTTTTTTTAAAGTAGATAAAACGTGACTTGGAAGCGCAAAGGGTGGGATTTCTGAAAGAGGGAATGTGGTCCCTGATGTCGTCTCATGGTTAGTCAAGGGCAGAAGCAGAAGCCGCGTGTCGACAGGATTGAAGCGCCGCAGATTTCACAAGCAGAAATTACGGGCTCATGGAAAGGCGCGACGACTTTGCTGAACGCGTCCGTTCAGAAAGGTCACGTCGTGATAAGTGAGTTGGGTGTGGTTGGAAAGCGATTAGGTTGTGGGACTCGAGGAACGCTTAGGGATTCAGAAAATGCTTAGACGCTGCACTGGCTAGGGTTTGTCAAAGACTATGTCTATAAGAAGGAAAAAGAAGGGGGAAAAAACAAAAACACAAACTCAGAAACCCAAAAGAGAAAAGAAGCAAGAAAAAAAAAAATGAGAAATCAAATGGCTTCTTCCTACCCCTTTTCGTTAGATCTCAACCTAGCTTCACCGACTCAAACACGAGGCCAAGCAGGAGCACCAGGATGGATGCCCTACTTTGCCTCCGCACGGGGCCCTGACCGTCAATGACTCAATACTCCTGGACAACGATGTTGCCATTGGAGTTGGCAGAAATTTGGTGACTCCTAAAGATATACGTGTGTTCGGGACAAGGGATGACAACCGGGTCATGAGTGATGCCCTGGCACTGAGCATGCAGAGTACAGCATGTGTCGCAAGTTTGGTTCATCGCCTACTGCGAAGTCCCATGAGGTAGAGGTGCTGAAAGGTCAGTGGCGGCGGAGCACAGGATGGTTGAAGAGTGTCAGAGTGCTATCAAAAGCTTGAAAAGGGAGCGGTCAAGGATAGTGGAGGTGAATCGACACCAGCTAGAAGTGTTACGGGACGAGAATAAAAACCTAACAAAGATTGTAGAGTTGTACTCTCGCGACATGCGAAAACAGCTGGAAGACCTAGACCGACCGGGTAAACGCAAGAAACCAGATCGCGAGAAAAGTTATACTGAAGCTAAGATTGCGATCTTTGGGATCTCAAGTGATGAGCCCCAAGAGGCTGTGCGTGAAGCCCCGAAGAGGACAGCCAGAGGGCCAAACTAAAAGCTCCTATGGTCGAGACACCGAGCGCCAAGAAGAAATGATTTCAGCTTTTATTTATTATTTAATTTTAAAGTGTATTCGTCTTTTTTTTTTTTTTTTTTTTAAATTGGGAAATAAAAAGTTATGTTATCTCAAAGACACGAATGACCCTAAATTTAAAGACCGACGATCAAACAAAAACATGAAAACCCAAACATGCATTTTTATTTTTAGTTAAGTAAACACACAAGTAACTGCTTTTTCTTTTAAGAGAAAAACTTATGGATGACCAGTTAAGGGCCTCAGAAAAACAGCCCAGGGGATTCCGGGAAGGTGGGAGGGGTCACAATGGTCCCGCTTAAAACCCTAACTTCTTAGACACCGAAGGTGTCGCCTTAAAGAACTCCTAGACACTGGAGACTGCGATTGCTCACTGGAGTTACCAAAAGTTTAGCTCCTTCAAAGAATATCTTATGAGTTTTAAATTATACTACATAATTAAATAAAAACTGAAATAAACACACAATTCAAACAAGAATTTAAAAGAAGAGTTGGGATTCTTGCACCAGGTGTCCAAGACGCATCTTTAATTTTGTCTCTTCTTCCAATTAAATTCTTGAGAAACCTGACAAACAAGAAGAAAACAAGTTATTTTTAAATTAAAAAGAAAAAATAATGAATAAAGAAAAATTAAATAAAATAAAAAGACAAAGGAAAACACACTTCCCCAAACTTAAATCAAACAAAGACGACAAACGGAAAAGAAAGCACAGTTCCCTAACTAAAATAAACTAAAGATGATAGCCGAAAGGGAAAAGCAAAAACACAAAGCTCTAGAAAATGAAAGTAACGGGCAAAAATATTAAACACCAGAAAACACGGAGAAAATAAAAAAAAGAAAAGTAAAGTAAAGGTGCTCCCCGTTGAAGCAATTAGGTTCAAGCATGCCCGGAAATCCGAAATGGTGTTGGCACCCTCATCAGCATATGTCTATTTAAACCACACCTCTTCAAGCGGATGATACCCAGCATTTCTTCCTGCAAACTCAAAGAAAAACATCAAAAAATTCATAAACAAAACAATGGCATCCTCATGCACTCACCTTGATGATCTTAGCCTTGAATTGTCCCTTGCGCCACCGAATGCGCAGAGAAGGGCTCCTACAAACCTTGTCTTCCCAAACTCCACATATCATCACGGTCCAGCCTCAAACTTTGCTGAGGCAATACCGAACTTTTCTGAGGCATGTTCAAACAGAGCAGTGTTGCTGGAAGGCATGATTAGCATCAAGCTCACTCCGACAGATCATCTGCATGTGGCAAGGAGGTCTGACAAAGCAACAGTGGAGGAGTCCCACAACTTAACGGTGCTCCATGCGGTCTTGGCTACCAATTTGGGCATGCGATTACTGGCGAGAACACGAGAGTGTGCCGCGATGAGCGAGGAAATCGCTTCCTTGAAGGCTATGGTGGCGGACTTGCAGAAGCGGCTCTCCTTGCCAATCAGCACGTGGAAGCACTTGGAGAAAGAATGAGGACCATGTGGAGCTGCTGGAGATTCTGCAAGTAAGAGAGAATAGAGGCATGTCATGAAGATGAAGATCAAGATGATGAAGATGTTTTTATTTTTAATTTACTTGAATGTTTTTTTTTTGTTTTTTAAATTTGTTTACTTTTTTTTCTTTGTTTGTAATGTTTGAGTGAAATAAAAACGTGTTTTTAACATTCAGAAATAAACTAACTAACCACACCACGTAAATATAAACTAACTTAACAAAACAAAAAAAAAAAAGAAAACAAAGAAGTTCCAAATTGATTTTTTTTTTAAATTTATTATTATTATTTACAACTAACTGACCACGCAAAGAAAAAAAAACAAAGAAGTTCCAAATTGCAAGTTACAAGGAAAAAAAAAACTCAAATTTCTATTTTATTTTATTTTTTTAAAAAAATTTTAATTTTTTTTTTAAATTTAAAAAAAACACACAAATATACAAGCAACTCATGGATGACCAGTTAAGGGCCTCAGAAAAACACAGCCAGGGGATCCGGGAAGGTTGGAGGGGTCACAAAGGTCCCACTTAAAACCCAAACTTCTTAGACACCGAAGGTGTCGCCTAAAGAACTCCTAGACACTGGATTGACGGAGACGCTCATCTGGAGTTACCACGAGTCAGCTCATATAAAAAAACTTTTTTAATTTTTTTTTTTTAATAAAAGAAATAGAAAATTAAAATTACTGAATTAATAACAAAACAACTAAAGAGAAAGGATTGGAATACTCCCCCTTGAAGCGATTAGGTCGAGCATAGATGCACTTGGAGGTCGCGACTTCTCCCACTACTCCACACTCCCCATTTTTATGATTGAGGTTACCATCTCTCTCCATTTTTATTAAGTTGACATTACTTGCTAAAACAAACATAGAAAACTTGAAACAGAATTAAAATATTAGGAAATAAAAACTAAAATGAAAAGGAAAATCAACACACGTCCAATTTCATGCTTCAAAGTAATAAGTATCAAAGTAAATCAAACTAGCTTATGGAGTTCGTTCTTTCTCAAATATGATTATCCATATGGTGTGTGGTTTTAATCAAGTATTCAGAAAAAGCATTTAGCTATGGTGTTTAGTCTAAACAAAAATTCCGAACCCATTAAGAACAAGAAGAACAATAGAGAACCAAGTAGAATTTAAACATGGTGTTTGTCTTCAATATCTACCCATTCATTCACTAATCAGTCCAAGAGTCATATGATGTTTATGTAAACTTGAACAAGATATTTAATTAAGAACAAGTGAATGAAACCATAAACTAGAAATAATCAACATGCTACTTGAACCTTTTTGTTTTTGGGTGTTGTGTAAGCTTGGACTCAAACCCAGTTCTCTTGCTTGTCAGGCAATTGTCCTTGTCCGTTGGACTACAAACACAACTTGTCAATTAACGCTCATTAACTTTAAAACATGAAACTGTCTAGTTATAAGAAAGATAAAAATAGATAAAAAGTAGGAAAACCAAATAGAATCAAACAATGTTACCGATCCCGGCAACGGCGCCAAAAACTTGTTGCGTTGATTCAGCTGTACCAAAATGGGTTCAACTGCATCCTCAACTTGTGATACTCGCAAGTGCACGAGCCATTCGGTAGTATAGCATATGTAAGTGCGAGGTTCGATTCCACAGGGATTGGTGATTGAATGATCCAATTCAATTTTCCTACACAAAACAAAAATGAAAACAAAAGAAACAAAACAAGAAGAAAGAATGTACATTACAAGAAAAATAAATTACAACTAAGAAAACATTAAGGATAAAAATGGAAAGTATTTGAGAACTTGGAGAAGAGAAAGGTGTTTGGGAAGTGTTTGAGAAATTAGAGAATTTGGTGAAGGAATGGGAATTGTGTTTGAGAACATGGGGAAATTTGGAAGGGAAGAGACATGTGTTTAGGGTTTGGAGAGTGTTTGGAAGAGAATAGAGAAGTGCTTGAGATTTAAAAAAGAAAATTGAGTAGAATGATCTTATTACAACAATTGAGAACTACAAAGGGAAACTAAGAGAATTTGAGGGAGAGAAGGGAAGGGAGCTCTAGAGAAGTGCTTGAGAGCTCCCCCCCTTGAGGTGTGTTTACAAGCTTAGAGAACTTCCCTATTTATAGGCCTAGGGGAAGTGAAAATCTGAATTCAATAAGACTAATGCATACAATACTTGAATAATAAAATTTGAAATGGTTGATGCACTTGTATTAGAAAATCTAAATTGGGTGATGCACTTGTATTAGAAAATCTTGAATGGTTGATGCACTTCACCACTAAATCCCACCAGCAGCCCTAGCTCATCTTCATGTCACCATGACAAAGCTTCCAACCTGAAATGATAGCTCATGCCTAGCTCACCATGACCAAGCATCCAACCAGCACATGCTGAGGTCAGCATGACCAGCAACTTCAAGGGCTTACAACTTGGGCTTCTCTTAATCAAATTAGGACTTTAAGCACTCGAAATTGAAGTTCAGAATGTCTTCTTTCCAGGCATATGTTAGTTGGGCCAATCCAAGGTCGGAGGAAGAAGTTAAGGCCGAAACAAATTGCTAACTCATTTTCCGCGCTGATAAGATCCATCCTGAGCATGGTTCTGTGTTTGCTAGGTAACGGACTCCAGATTTATCCAATGGGGCTGAATTTTGGATATGTTATAGTACACACCCATTGGAACAACCCTCAAGAAGAATGTGGCATCATTCGAGCTATGTAGGTTTCTGAAACAAAGCTTGCAATATGACCTACGGAACTGGACTGGCAGGGGGCTGTAGCCATAATGAATTTGTCTTTAAGCTCTTCATCAATTCATCTAAATTAGGCCTTAACATGCTCGAATTGCATGAATTATGTTCTCCAAAGCCATCATTGTTACCTAAACCTCAATTAACTGAAAGATAAACACAAAAAGGATTAAAAGCACAAGTTTAACTCAAAAACATAACCAAATCATAAGCTAGAAGGGTAAGAAATAATATACAATTATGAACCGATCATTTGCTCGACATGCAAATACCTGAAAACAAAGAAAAACTAAAGAACGTAAGCAATAGAAATAAGACTCTTAATCAAGTCCCCGGCAGCGGCGCCATTTTCTTGTTGGATAGATTTTACTCTATCTATTTCTCGCAAGTGCACGAACCAATTATAGTATAGGAATGCAAGCACGAGGTCGTTCCAGAGAGACTTGGATGAAAGACACTTATTACTACTACTTAGACTCACAAGTAATCCTAAGACTAAACAGAATTTAAATGAGGTTGTGTTGAGTTTGTTTTGAGTGACAACTACAAAAAGGAAAAGCATATAGCAAATGATTGAAAACTTCTAAAGGGAATGCAAAATAGCAAGTAACCAGCAAGTAGATGTTTAGAAAATGTAGAGACAAAGGAGACAAGCACTAGGGTTTCAACTTCTCCATGACAATCCAATTTCAAGCAACAAGTTAACAATCACCTAAGTTGATTACAATTTCTGGAGTTCGTTCTTTCTTATGTATGATTATCCATATGGTGTTTGGTTTTAATCAAGTACTCAGACACACAACTTAGCTATGGTGTTTAGTCTAGGCTATGAATCTGAATCCATTAAGCTTAAGAAGAACACAAAAGAACCAAGTAAACATTTAAACATGGTGTTTGTCCTAAATGCATTACCCACTCATTCACTAATCGGTTCAAGAGTCATATGGTGTTTATGTAAACTTGAACTAGATAACCAACATGCATGTGTTCATAGTGGCCAGTTATTTAAACATGCATAAAGATTCAACTAAGAACAAGTGAATGAGCCCAGAAAATTAGGAGTAATCAACAAAGGATAAAATTAACTTGAAACATGAAATTGTCTTGTCAGGTTACATTGAAACCCTAGCTATGGAAATTAGCTGCTCATAATGGGAAATAAACTAAGACAGAAATGAGAAAACATAATGAATGCAATAAGAGTAGAAAAACCCTTTTCTGAAGTTCTTGTCCAAGGCTTCTCCAAGTGCTTCTCCATGTCTAATGCTTCTCCAAATGCTTCCCCATATCTAGAAGGATGTATGACAGCCAAGGAGATGATATGGGATGAGTTTGGGTGAGTTGTGATGGTAGGGAAAGAGGAAATTCGTAGGGAAATGGAAGGAAGGTTTGCTTGGAGCTGTTTTGGTGATTTGAGGCAGTTTGGAGTGTTGGGTTGATTTCTGGAGTATTTAGGTTTGTGGGAGTGTTTGAGGATGGTTGGAGTGAATTGTGGGGTTGTGAATCCCAGGAATTGTTGTGATGAAAGTGTTTGGAATGGAAGTGGTATTTATAGGGAGAGGGAAGTGAGAAATCTGAATTGAATATGGCTAATGGACTCAACACTTGCATTAGATAATCAGAAATGGTTGCTCCACTTCACCACTAACTCCCACTAGCAGCCCTAGCTCATCCTCATGTCAGCATGACCAAGCTTCCATTCAGAAACCAATAGCTCATGCCTAGCTCACCATGACCAAGCATGCAATGAGCTCATCTTCCTGTCAGCATGATGAACGACTTCTTGGGCTTACGAATTGGGCTTGGCTGAATCCAATGTCGACTTTAAGATGTCCATTTTGAAGTTCAGAATGTCATTGATCCAACCACACAGGTATTGGCCCAATCCAAGTTCAGATGAAGAAGTTAGGTCCGAAAATGAATTTCTAACTCAGTTTCCAGCTTTTGCATGTTTTTGCTCCATTTTGCTTCAAATGCCTCAAGTGGTACCTAGAGCTCAATGAATTGAATAACAAACACAAAATGGATTAAAAGCACAAGTTTTATTTAAAAACATAACCAAACAATAGGGTAGAGTGTTACAAAATGATACATAAATATGCATTGATCATAAGCCTAAAGACAAGAGGAATTGTTTTCAAATGTAATAGTGTGTTAGGTGAATTAAGTGTTGTAAGTTGGTGAAGTGAGTGTGGTAGGTAAACCTATTGTATAATTCAGATTTTCACTTCCCCTAGGCCTATAAATAGGGAAGTTCTCTAAGCTTGTAACAACACCCCAAGGGGGGGGAGCTCTCAAGCACTTCTCTAGAGCTCCCTTCCCTTCTTTCCCTCAAATTCTCTTAGTTTCCCTTTGTAGTTCTCAATTGTTGTAATAAGATCATTCTACTAAATTTTCTTTCTTTTAAATTCTCCAAACACTTCTCTATTCTCTTTCAAATTCTCTAAAGTCTCCATGTCTCAAACACATCACAAACACCCTTCTCTCCCTTCCCTAAGTTCTCAAATTCTCCAAGTTCACAAACATCCTCCAAGTTCTCAACCACTCTCTTCCAAATTCTCAAAGTCCCCAAACACTTTCTCTTCCCTTCTCAAAGCTTTCAAACACATGCTGTTCCAAAATCCACAAAGTTCTCAAACACAATTCCCATTCTCTTCCAAAATCCTCAACGTTCTCAAAATACCTCTCTACTTTCTTCTCCAAAAGCTCCCATGTTCTTGAACACTTCCCAAACACTCCTCCCTTCTCTTTCTCAAACACATCTCTCCTCTCTTCCAAAAGTCTCCATGTTCTCAAGTGTTGTACAAAACCCTTTTTGCTTCTTTTGTTTTCATTTTTGTTTTGTGTAGGAAAATTGAATTGGATCATTCAATCACCAATCCCTGTGGAATCGACCTCGCACTTACATACGCTAAACTACCAACGGCTCGTGCACTTGCGAGTATCACAAGTTGAGGATGCAACTGAATCCATTTTGGTGCAGCTGTGTCTACACAACATCCACCACACTCAGCATACAACTTGCTGATCGTTCAGTGAAATATCCTAGAGGTATTGTTGAAGATATTTTGGTTCAAGTTGATAAGCTAATATTGCCTGCTGATTTTGTAGTGATAGACATGGAAGATGCACCCATTCATGATCGTGAGCTGCCTATCTTGCTTGGAAGACCATTCATGGCCACAGCAAACACTCTTATTGATGTGAAAAATGGCATTCTGAAAATGACAGTCCTTGGCCAAATGTTGCGTAGATTCAGCTGCACCAAAATTGATTCAACTGCATCCTCAACTTGTGATACTCGCAAGTGCACGAGCCGTTGGTAGTTTAGCGTATGTAAGTGCGAGGTCGATTCCACAGGGATTGGTGATTGAAGGATCCAACTCAGTTTTCCTACACAAAACATAAATGAAAACAAAAGGAAATAAATAAAACAAGGAAGAAAGAAAATAACTAACTCAAGTAGATAAGTTCCCAAGTTCAATTAGATTAATGGATTGATTCTAGCTAATGTATGATTAGGCCATGGTGTTTGGTCCTAACCTTGTGTTCCTAATTCCCTAATTTGATCATTTGTTGTCTAACCTAAAACTAAGCATTAGGAACCCATTAAGCATAGAAGAACAGTTTAAACAATCAAGCATCTATCTAAGCCGTGTTGTCGAATGTCCATACATACTCTTCCTATTCATAGTTCAATTCGAATCAAAGCATGGTGTAATCCCTTGGGGCATCGCCTACTTGCGAAATCCCATGAGGTAGAGATTCTGAAAGGTCAGTTAGCGGCGTAGCGAAGTATGGTTGAAGAGTGTCAGACTGCTATAAAAAGCTTGAAAAGGGAAAGGGCAAGGATAGTGGAGGTGAATCGACACCAGCTAGAAGTATTGCGGGATGAGAATAAAAGCCAAACAAAGATGGTAGAGTTGTATTCTCGTGACATGAGAAAGCAGCTGGAGGACCTAGACCGACCAGGTAAACGCAAGCAAGCAGATCGCGAGAGTAGTTACGCTCAGCTAAGATTGCGATCTTTGGGGGCTCAAGTGGTGAGCCCCAAGAGGCTGTGCGTGAAGCCCCGAAGAGGACAGCCAGAGGGCCAAACTCAAAGCTCCAATGGTCGAGACACCAAGCACCGAGAAGAAATGACTTCTACTGCATTATTGATGTTTTTATTTTATGTTGTTGTTTTTGTATTTTCGTTATTTTGTTTCGGAAATAAAAGAGGAAGGTTGCAGAAAGAAAAAAGAAAAAGAAAACACACTTCCTAACTAAAATAAAACAAAGACGACAAACGGGAAAAAAAAAAACACACTTCCCAAATTGAAATAAAACAAAGATAGCCGAAAGGAAAAGGCAGAAACACAAAGCACTAGAAAATGAAAGTAACGGGCAAAAACATAAAACACCAGAAAACACAGAAAAAAAGTAAAGTAAAGTGAAAGTTAATGTGCTCCCCTTTGAAGCGATTAGGTTCAGCCCTGCCCGGGAAATCCGAAATGGTGTTGGCTCTCTCTCATCAGCATATGCCCTATTTAAACCACACCTCTCAAGCGGATGATACCCAGCATTTCTTCCTGCAAACTCAAGGAAAAACATCAAAAAATTCAGAAGCAAAACAAATGGCATCCTCATGCACTCACCTTGATGATCTCAACCTTGAGCTATCCCTTGCACCACCAAATGCCCAGATAAGGGCTCCTCCAACCTCTGCCTTCCCGAACTCTTCATATCATCACGGCACTACCTCAAACTTTGCTGAGGCAATATCGAACCTTTCTGAGGCAATGCCGAACAGGTGCCAGTGCTGCCTGGGAACATTCATTGGCAGGAGCTAACTCCAGCAGATCATCTGCATGTGACACGTAGGTCTCACAAGATGGCGGTGGATGAGTCCCACGATTTAACTGTGCTCCAAGCGGTCTCGGCTACCAATTTGGGCATGCGACTACTGGCGAGGACACGGGAGTGTGCCGCTCTCAGCGAGGAAGTGGCTTCCTTGAAGGCTATGGTGGCGGACCTCCAGAAGCGGCTCTATTGTGCCACTCAGCATGTGGAAGCACTGGAGAGGAAAAATGATGACCATGTAGAACCTCTGGAGATCCTACAAGTACGAGACAATAGAGGTAAGCCATGATGATGAAGAAGAAGAAGAAGAAGAAGAAGAAGAAGAAGAAGTTTGTTTTTTTTTGTTTTTTTAATTTACTTGAATGTTTTTTTTTTGTTTTTTTTGTTTTTTTGTTTTTTTTGTTTTTTTTGTTTTTTTGTTTTTTTGTTTTTAATGCAGTGTTTGAAATAAAATAAAAATGTGTTTCTAACACTCAGAAATAAACTAACTAATCATACCATAAAAACAAAAATAAAATAAAAAAAACAAAATAAAAACCACGACTAAACAAAATAAATACAAAAACTAACTTAACAAAACAAAAACAAAAACAAAATAAAAACAAAACTAAACAGAAAATAAAATAAAGAAAATAAAAAAAACTTAGTTTAAAAACACACGAATATACAAGCAACTCACGGATGACCAGTTTAGGGCCTCAGAAAAACAGGCAAGGGGATCCGGAAGGTTGGAGGGGTCACAATGGTCCCGCTTAAAACCCAAACTTCTTAGACACCGAAGGTGTCGCCTAAAGAACTCCTAGACACTGGATTGACGGAAGTGCTTACCTGGAGTTACCATAAGTCAGCTCATATGAAAAATCTTTTTGAATTTTTGAATTTTGAATTTTTAGTTTTTAAGATAAGAGAAAAATGAACTAAGTACTCTAAACAAACTCAAACAAACAACATAAATTGTTGTACTAAAAGAAACAAACTAAGAAATAAACTGAATTTAAAGAAGATAAAGGATTGAAATGCTCCCCCTTGAAGCGATTAGGTCGAGTATGGATGCATTTGGAGGTCGCGACTTCTCCCACTGCTCCACACTTCCCATTCTTATGATTGAGGTTGCCATCTCTCTCTACCCATTCATTCACTAATCAGTCCAAGAGTCATATGGTGTTTATGTAAACTTGAACAAGATATTTAATTAAACATGGTGTTTGTCTTCAATATCTACCCATTCATTCACTAATCAGTCCAAGAGTCATATGGTGTTTATGTAAACTTGAACAAGATATTTAATTAAGAGCAACTGAATGAAACCATAAACTAGAAATAATCAACATGCTACTTGAACCTCTTTTGTTTTTGTGTTGTGTAAGCTGGGACTCAAACCCAGTTCTCTTGCTTGTCAGGCAATTGTTCTTGTCCGTTGGACTACAAACACAACTTATCAATTAACCTCATTAACTTTAAAACATGAAACTGTCTAGTTATAAAAAAGATAAAAATAAATAAAAAGTAGGAAAACCAAATAGAATCAAACAATGTTACGATCCCGGCAACGGCGCCAAAAACTTGTTGCGTAGATTCAGCTGCACCAAAATTGATTCAACTGCATCCTCAACTTGTGATACTCGCAAGTGCACGAGCTGTTGGTAGTTTAGCGTATGTAAGTGCGAGGTTGATTCCAGAGGAATGGTGATTGAAGGATCCAACTCAGTTTTCCTATACAAAACATAAATGAAAACAAAAGGAAATAAATAAAACAAGGAAGAAAGAAAATAACTAACTCAAGTAGATAAGTTCCCAAGTTCAATTAGATTAATGGATTGATTCTAGCTAATGTATGATTAGGCCATGGTGTTTGGTCCTAACCTTGTGTTCCTAATTCCCTAATTTGATCATTTGTTGTCTAACCTAAAACTAAGCATTAGGAACCCATTAAGCATAGAAGAAAAATTTAAACAACCAAGCATGTATCTAATCCGTGTTGTCGAATGTCCATACATACTCTTCCTATTCATAGTTCAATTCGAATTAAAGCATGGTGTATACTCTTAATTCAAACCAAGATAGCTAACATGCAAGCCTAAATGGTGATCAATCATTCAAACTAGCATATTAACTTATAAGCATAATGAATAAGAACATGAACCATAATTGAAACTTGGAAACTAATCAAACTTGAAACAAAAGAAAAGAATTTACATAATGAAAAGTAAAGTGGAACAAAGAAAAACTTAAGGAGAATTTCAGCACAAATATTTCATTACAACAATTGAAAACTAGAAAATGAAACTAAGAGAATTTGAGGGAGAGAAGGGAAGGGAGCTCTAGAGAAGTGTTTGAGAGCTCCCCCCCTTGGGGTGTGTTTACAAGCTTAGAGAACTTCCCTATTTATAGGCCTAAGGGAAGTGAAAATCTGAATTCAAAATGGCTAATGCATACAACACTTGTATTATAAAATTTGAATTGGTTGATGCACTTGAATTAGAAAATCTGAAGTGGTTGATGCACTTGTATTAATAAATCCCACCAGCAGCCCTAGCTCATCTTCATGTCAGCATGACCAAGCTTCCAACCAGAAACAATAGCTCATACCTAGCTCACCATGACCAAGCATCCACCCAGCTCATCCTTGAATGCCAGGATGACCAGCAACTTCAAGGGCTTACGAATTGGGCTAGGCTGAATCAAATGAAGACTTTAAGATGTCCATTGAGAAGTTCAGAATGTCTATGATCCAACCACACAAGTATTGGCCCAATCCAAGCTCCGGAGGAGGAAGTTAAGGCCGAAACAAATTGCTAACTCGTTTTGCTCGCTGACAAAATCCATCTTCAGCATGGCTCTGTGTTTGCTAGGTAACGGACTCCAGATTTATCCAATGGGGCTGAATTTTGGATATGTTATAGTACAACTTTCATGAAGAATACTACCTCATCCGAGCTGTGTAGGTTGCTGAAACAAACCTTGCAATATGACCTACGAAACTTGGACTGGCAGGGGGCTGTAGCAAAAATGAGTTTGTCTTTAAGCTCTTCTTCCCTTCATCCAAATCAGGCCTTCACATGCTTGGATTGCGTCATTTCCTATCCAAAACCATCATTATTACCTAAATCTCAATTAACTGAAAGATAAACACAAAAAGAATTAAAAGCACAAGTTTAACTCAAAAACATAACCAAATCATAAGCTAGAAGGGTACAAAATGATATGTAAATATGCACCGATCACCAAACCATAGAATTCAAAGTGTTTGAATCCTTAACTCATCCTTCTAATTCACTTGATTGTTTTTCAATTGATTGTTTCGATTCCCTGGTTTTGTCTAAGTTTGTGCAGGCAAAATATGATGATGCCTTAGAAATTGTTTTGACACAACCTTTAGGTGACCTTGATGATGAATCTGAGTTCATTGAAGTGGTAGCTGCCTTAGAAGAGTTCCAGCCATTCCCACCATTTTCTGGGCCACCACTTGAGCCTCCTGGACCATGCTCTATGAAGTTGGAACCATCCAATGTCTCCTCAATGTTCAATGTTGCACTCCTTACACACATGAAGAAAAAGAGAAGAAAAAGACAGAGGAAGCGAAGGAAGAGGAGAAGAAGTTGGGTGAACTATGTTGAGACAATTAATCCGAAAACCCCCAACTCACCATAAGCAGATTGCATGATGTCTTGCCAAGACATTAACTAAGGCGCTTCTTTGGAGGCAACCCATGTGTTCAAGAAGAAGGTGTTTGTTATCGGACGACCTAATCGCATCAAGGGGGAGTTTTTCTCTAAACCTTCTTCTTAACTTTTCCCTTTATCATTTGCATGTTCTCAATCATCTTTTCTATGCTTTAACATTGAGGACAATGTTCAATTCAGGTCTGGGGGGAAGGTTTTCAATTTTCGTTCATTTATGTTTTCAGTTTTCTTTCATTGTGTTTTTCAGTTTTTGTTCATTTTTTTAGAAGGTCATGCAATCAATATTATGGAGCTGCCATTGAGGTTTTCATATTAGAATTTTTGCACTTCACAATGCTTTTGCTCTTAGAATTCTGGTGGCTAAAGTACCATGCTCAAATTCTTGAAGGAGAATAGTGGAGACTACCCTAGTGAGCCATATCGAGCCTAATTGCTTTCTTGAGAGGGTTTAAAGTTTTCTATTTCTCATCCATACTTATTTTCTTCAATTCACTCTAATTGATCTCATTGTTCCATTTTGATTGAAAACTAAGGATGATTCTCTTTTGCAGATATCATATGCTTGCTCTCATTCATGAATGAACTCATTGAAGTGATGCTAGGCTATGTGTGCATAACCATTCTATGTGCTTTCTTGTCACCCAACCTATATGTGTGTTCCATCAGCCCTCTTGAAGCCAAACACTTCAAGCCCTTTTCTTTTATCACCCTCATCATTTTCCCTACCTTTGTATCTCAATCTGAGATATTTAACCTCTTGTAGCTATACCCTATAACTTAGAAATATACCAAGGTGTGCCAAGATAAAGTTTGAAGCAAGGAAGTTGTTGCCATGTACCTAAATGAAAATTGGTGTGAATCTGTGCAATAAAGTTAAAGAAGATGCAGATCAAATTAGCAAAGATAAATGTGTTTCGATTTGATCTAAGTGTGAAAAATAAAGTGCATGCCAGGTGATACCATGAAGTTTTGTAAGGTTCTTATTTGAACCAATATTGTATTTTGGCTCTTCTCTTAAACCAACAAATCTTTGTAATATTAATTAGATTCTAGGTTAGAATCAGTGTGGGTTGAAGGGCTTCCATGTCTCCTCGTTGCAGTTCAAAGGTAAAATCATTTGCATTGTTCACATGGATTAATCCATATTCACTTGGATTGATCCGACGTATATTCCTGCATGCTGTCCCGGATTCACTTGGATTAATCCATTCTCACTTGTATTAATCCATGCTGCGTCCGTTTTCATGCTGTTGGCAGATTTCTTTATTATGTCCTTCTTCATTCCTTGTTGAAGGTTTCCTCCTTAGCCCAACGGGTGTGTGTGTGGAGTTTGGTTATTTTGTGTGTGGAGACATATATATTTGGTTTTAATATATTGTAGGGAGCATGTCATTTGTCTTGCTTTTAGTACCTTACAAAATGTTTTCTTGTCTCCACCGTTTAAAGTGATGGGTTGCATGCTTTTATTTATTCCTCTTTTCTTTCCCATCTTTATTTCTTGAGTAGTCCACCGACTCCATCATGAAACTCTTGTTTCCAAAGGCATCTTCTATATATAATAATTATATTGGAAACAAGTTGCATGCCCACTTTTTATTCCTTGGTCTTTCTCATTCTCTTGGGCTGTCTTTAGCATGTGCGGCTGTTTTCTCCTTTCTCATCTTCTATATATATTTATTATATCTTGCATTAGACATTGGCTCATGGGTTGGATAGTCTTATTCAAATCTCATGAGAGAGAAAGCATACTCTTTTAATTAGATGGTGCGGCTACTCTTGTTGGTTCCTTCTATGCAAAGAACATGGTTTGTTTTATTTCATCTTTCCTAATGCTTGTCCGTGCATTTGGTTTAATACAGAGTTTAAAAACTCCCTTCTCTTCCTTTGTGGTTACAAAAGCATGGGCAGTTTTTTCTTTCACCAAAACAAAAAAGGCATGGGCTGTTTTTATTTATTTCCTTCCCATCTTTTGTTCTTGGAGAAGTCCACTGTGTAGAGTTTATTCTCCTTACTTCTTGTCGGCTGGTCTTTCTTGGAAAGAGGCTTCTACCTCCTTATCTTGCTGATTGTATCTTGCGCCATCTTTTGGTTGAAAAACCTTGTGCGGCTGCCTTTGGTTTTAAAAGAAACACACATAGTTTTTATTTTCCTCTCCATACCTTGTCAGCCCACATGTTCTCCAAAAGGGATAAAACAATTCCTTATATTGTTTTGGTTTTTGGAGCCGTTAACTTGTGATGTTCTTTTGTCTGTGGCTTTAAACAACAAGTGTGTTTAATGACATCTCCTTATATATTCTATACCTATCGGCTGGAGAGGGTAGGACTTATGTTTGAAACGGATTGCATCTCTTCTCTTATCCTTTGAGAAACCGATTCTAAGTTCCTCAAGAACCATTCATGCTAGTCATGTAAAAACAGATTTTCTGCATCTTGATGCAGAACCGGTTCTTTGTTTTTGAAAACTTTTCATATATGCTATTGAGCATTCAAAAACTATTTTATTGTTTCAGCCATTGTTAATTACTTGAGAGTATGAGTATGATTGCATACACATTAATTTCCTCCAAGTAAATTTACATTGATTTCGGCTGAATGTTTGTTTCATTGTTGTTTTGATTGATTTAAACTATTTGCTTCAAGTTCATTACTTCTAGTTTAATCATCACAACACTTAGGTTTCTTTTGTCTAGCTCAATCATACTTTGTGATTGAGATAGATGAATATGTGAAACCATAACTCACTACATACATCAAATTACATGCAACTAGAGCTTGGTGCTCTTGGGAGGATTTGCTGCTGCTAAGAAAGAAAGAAGTGGTGCTTGCTGTGAGGATGATTGAAGCTGCCTATAGGTGATAGATTGAGTTTTGTCTTCCTTCATTTCTTGTATTTCTTAATGAGTGGATTGAATCTCTCCTAGCTTGGTGCTCCCAGTTTTTACCCACTTGGGTTTTCTGGGTTAACAAATCTGTGTGTATGTGTTTACTCTTGTTGTCATTGTTGTACTTGCTGCATATTGTTCAAATCACATCAGTACACTAACATGGATTAATACGACATTGCACTGTATTGATCCGAAATCACAAGAGTTTCTGTTTGGATTAATACGTGGTGTTGTCTGTATTAATCCAGTTTCCGCATTTTACTCTTAGCTGGGCTTAAATTTTTAATTTGGTAGGTCTTTGACCTTTAGCCTACTTCACCCCCCCTCTGGAGGATTTTAGAGCCTAGGGCCTGGTTTTACAAGTTTGCAGCCATGCCATTCTATATCAATGATACCTTGCAGATTAATGAAGCATGCAACCTTGGTATGTTCTTAAGTTACTTGTTTTTCCTTCCAATTCTTCCATTTCCCCTAACCTTAGCCTTTCATTACAACCTTGTGAAAGACCTAGCTGATCTTTGAGGATGTATTCATGTGTGATGGTAAGTATGTGTGTATCTCTATTCTTAGTATTTTATTCCTTTCATGAGATCTAACCAAATTTGTGCTTCTATTTCATACACTCACTTATGCTTTCTTGAGAGAATTAAACCATAGGTTCTGAGTGATTGAGTGTTATCTGTGAGAATTAGAGTTGAAGAATGTTCTCTATTCAAGGTTTGAGTGTGCTTGCTTTGAAGCCGTGTGCCTTTGAGCTATAGCTTCCACTTGTACACACTGATTGATCACCTATTTTGGCAACTCTATGGTGTTGGAGGTATGACTAAAGTTTTCTTTCATTTTCATTAGTTGATTTTAAAGTTTGTTTTTCTAACCACTTTGTTTTGAAGAGTCACTAAAGCGTTTATGGGTATCGTTTCTGTTAAACCCTTAGGAGACACAACTCCTCCTACTAGGGATGCCTAGAGGTTTAAAGGCTTGTTGCATATGCTCAATGCAATCGAGTTACCTGCGGAAGTGGTCTACTTAACTTCTTGTTTTTGTTTTGTTTTGTTTTGCTCGAGGACTAGCAAAATCTAGGTTGGGGTATTTGTTCGGTTCACAATTGTATATCATTTTGTACCCTTCTAGCTTATGATTTCGTTATGTTTTTGAGTTAACCTTGTGCTTTTAACCTCTTTTGTGTTTGTCATTCAGTTCATTGAGCTCTAGGTATCACTTGAGCCTTTTGAAGTAAAATGGTGAAAACAATGTGTAAAAACTGAAGACGACTTACAATTTCATTTCGGACATATCGTTTTCATCTATGCTTGGATTGGGCCAATTCACGTGTACTTGGAAAGAAGACATTCTGAACTTAAAGATGGACAGCTCAAACTCATCAATTGATTAATCCAAGCCCAATCCGTGAGCCCATCAAAATACACATCATGCTGACTTGCAGATGAGCTCATTGCTTGCATGGTCATGCTGACATGAGGATGAGCTATTGGTTGTTGTGTCGGATTCACTGCACCGAAATAGATTCAGCTGCATCCTCAACTTGTGATACTCGCAAGTGCACGAGCCGTTTGGTAGTATAGCATATGTAAGTGCGAGGTCGATCCCACGAGGATTGGTGATTGAATGATCCAATTCATTTCCCTACAAAAAAACAGAAATGGAAAAGAAAATAAATAAAACAAGAAAAAGGAAATAACTCAAGCAAATAAGTTCCCAAGTTCAATTAGATTAACGGATTGATTCTAGCTAAAGTATGATTTGATCGGTTCATAATTGTATATTAATTCTTACCCTTCTAGCTTATGATTTGGTTATGTTTTTGAGTTAAACTTGTGCTTTTAATCCTTTTTGTGTTTATATTTCAGTTAATTGAGCTTTAGGTAACAATGATGGCTTTGGAGAACATAATTCATGCAATTCAAGCATGTTAAGGCCTAATTTGGAGGAATGGATGAAGAGCTTCAAGACAAATTCATTATGGCTACAGCCCCCTGCCAGTCCAGTTCCGTAGGTCATAATGCAAGCTTTGTTTCAGCAACCTACATAGCTCGAATGAGGCCACATTCTTCATGAAAGTTGTTCCAATGTGTGTGTACTATAATATATCCAAAATTCAGCCCCATTGGATAAATATGGAGTCCGTTTCCTAGCAAACACTGAACCATGCTCAGGATGGATCTTATCAGCGCGGAAAATGAGTTATAAATTTGTTTCGGCCTTAACTTCTTCATCCGACCTTGGATTGGCCCAAATAACATATGGTTGGAAAGACGACATTCTGAACTTCAATTTCGAGTGCTTAAAGTCGTAATTTGATTAAGAGAAGCCCAAGTTGTAAGCCCTTGAAGTTGCTGGTCATGCTGACCTCAGCATGTGCTGGTTGGATGCTTGGTCATGGTGAGCTAGGCATGAGCTATCATTTCTGGTTGGAAGCTTGGTCATGCTGACATGAAGATGAGCTAGGGCTGCTGGTGGGATTTATTGGGGAAGTGCATCAACCATTGAAGATTTTCTAATACAAGTGCATCAACCATTTCAGATTTTATAATTCAAGTGTTGTATGCATTAGTATTATTGAATTCAGATTTTCACTTCCCCTAGGCCTATAAATAGGGAAGTTCTCTAAGCTTGTAATAACACCCCAAGGGGGGAGCTCTCAAACACTTCTCTAGAGCTCCCTTCCCTTCTCTCCCTCAAATTCTCTTAGTTTCCCTTTGTAGCTCTCAATTGTTGTAATAAGATCATTCTACTTTTGCTTTCTCTTCTTCTAAATTCTTCAACACTCTCTTCTCCAAACACTTCCCAAACACTTCTCCCATTTCCTTCATCAAATTCTCTAAAGCTTTCAAACACATGCTCTTCCAAAATCCACAAAGTTCTCAACACCATTTTCCCTTCTCTTCCAAAAGTCTCCATGTCTCAAATACTTCACAAACACCTTTCTCTCCCTTCCCTAAGTTATCAAATTCTCCAAGTTCACAAACATTCTCCAAGTTCTCAAACACATTTCTCTTCCCTTCCAAAAATCATCCAAGTTCTCAAACACTTTCTTCCAAATTCTCAAAGTTCTCAAACACTTTCTCTTCCAAAATCCTCAAGCTTTCCAAACACTTCTCTACTCTCTTCCACATTTCCCTTCTCTTCCAAAATTCTCCAAATCTCTCAAACACTTTCCTTCCTTCCTCAAATGCTCTCTTTAATGTTCTCTAAGTTGTAATTTATTTTTCATTGTAATGTACATTCTTTCTTCTTGTTTTGTTTCTTTTGTTTTCATTTTTGTTTTGTGTAGGAAAATTGAATTGGATCATTCAATCACCAATCCCTGTGGAATCGACCTCGCACTTACATATGCTAAACTGCCAACGGCTCGTGCACTTGCGAGTATCACAAGTTGAGGATGCAACTGAATCCATTTTGGTGCAGCTGTATCTACGCAACATGATTAGGCCATGGTGTCTGGTTCTAACCTTGTGTTCCTAATTCCCTAATTTGATCATTTGTTGTCTAACCTAAAACTAAGCATTAGGAACCCATTAAGCATAGAAGAACAATTTAAACAACCAAGCATGTATCTAATCCCTGTTGTCGAATGTCCATACATACTCTTCCTATTCATAGTTCAATTCAAATTAAAGCATGGTGTCTACTCTTAATTCAAACCAAGATAGCTAACATGCAAACCTAAATGGTGATCAATCATTCAAACTAGCATATTAACTTATAAGCATAATGAATAAGAACAAAAACCATAATTGAAACTTGGAAACTAATTAAACTTGAATACTTAAGAAAGAATGTACATTACAAATAAAATTAAAGAAGAACTTGAAAACTTGAAGAAAAATTCAGTAAACTCATTCTACTACAACAATTAACAACTTGAAAGGAAACTAAGAGAATTTGAGGGAGAGAAGGGAAGGGAGCTCTAGAGAAGTGTTTGAGAGCTCCCCCCTTGGGGTGTGATTACAAGCTTAGAGAACTTCCCTATTTATAGGCCTAGGGGAAGTGAAAATCTGAATTATACAATTGAATTTTCTAAACACACTAACTTCACCACTTACAACACTTAATTCACCTAACACACAATTGCATTTGAAAACAATTCTTCTTGTCACTAAGCTTAGTGTTGCATCATCCACTTCAACATCTTTTGGCTGCTGCAGAATTCCACTCAAAAATAGTTATTGAATATGCTTCACCAAACTTTCCCACAATCAACAACACTTCATCATGCATATGTCATGCATGACAATGCAGTGCAGCCAGCATGTGGGCTCGTTTTGGGCTTGTGGCTTCATTCTGAAAAATCTGGAAAAATATGGATCTTGAAGCTCTTTGTCTTATCTTTCCAAGCATATGCAGCCCAACTCAAGGAAAATTCGGAAAGGCCTTCAAATGTGATTTTTGGCCCAGTAACGCAGATGCTGCCGAATTTGACCTTAAGTTGCCAAAACATGTATAACTTTCTCTAGAAGACTCGGAATCATGAACCGTAAAATTCTACAGAAACTAGACTTCCGTATCTTTCCAATGATATGTGGCTCATTATCTGGTTCTTCTTGAGCAAGTACAGTCCAATCCGTGAAGTTGACTGATCTGCAGACACTGTTTTGAGCTAATTTGTCTCCAAAATGCATTTATTGAGTCTCAAACTTAAAACACTGAAACAAACACAAAACAAATTAAAAGCACAAGTTTAACTCAAAAACATAACCAAATCATAAGCTAAAAGGGTACAAAATGATATGTAAATATGCACCGATCATTGGTTTCTGGATGGAAGCTTGGTCATGCTGACATGATGATGAGCTATGGCTGCGGTGGGATTAGTTGGTGAAGTTGTTTGACAGATTTTACTCTATCTATTTCTCGCAAGTGCACGAACCAATTATAGTATAGGAATGCAAGCACGAGGTCGTTCCACAGAGACTTGGATGAAAAATACTTATTACTACTACTTAGACTCACAAGTAATTCTAAGACTAAACAGAATTTAAATGAGGTTGTGTTGAGTTTGTTTGGAGTAACAACTACAAAAAGGGAAAGCAAATAGCAAGTGACTGAAAACTACTAAAAGGGAATGCAAAATAGCAAGTGATCAGCAAGTAGATGTTTAGAAAATTTAGAGAGAAAGGAGACAAGCACTAGGGTTTCAACTTCACCACGACAATCCAATTTCAAGCAACAAGTTAACAATCACCTAAGTTGATTACAATTTCTGGAGTTCGTTCTTTCTTATGTATGATTATCCATATGGTGTTTGGTTTTAATCAAGTACTCAGAAACACAACTTAGCTATGGTGTTTAGTCTAGGCTATGAATCTGAATCCATTAAGCTTAAGAAGAACACGAAAGAACCAAGTAAACATTTAAACATGGTGTTTGTCCTAAATGCATTACCCACTCATTCACTAATCGGTTCAAGAGTCATATGGTGTTTATGTAAACTTGAACTAGATAACCAACATGCATGTGTTCATAGTGGCCAGTTATTTAAACATGCATAAAGATTCAATTAAGAACAAGTGAATGAGACCAGAAAATTAGGAGTAATCAACAAAGGATAAAATTAACTTGAAACATGAAATTGTCTTGTCAGGTTACATTGAAACCCTAGCTATGGTAATTAGCTGCTCATAATGGGAAATAAACTAAGACAGAAATGAGAAAACATAATGAATGCAATAAGAGTAGAAAAACCCTTTTCTGAAGTTCCAAGGCTTCTCCAAGTGCTTCTCCACGTCTAATGCTTCTCCAAATGCTTCCCCATATCTAGAAGGATGTATGACAGTCAAGGAGATGATTTGGGATGAGATTGGGTGAGTTGTGATGGTAGGGAAAGAGGAAATTCGTAGGGAAATGGAAGGAAGGTTTGTTGGAGCTGTTTTGGTGATTTGAGGCAGTTTGGAGTGTTGGGTTGATTTCTGGAGTGTTTAGGTTTGTGGGAGTGTTTGAGGATGGCTGGAGTGAATTGTGGGGTTGTGAATCCCAGGAATTGTTGTGATGAAAGTGTTTGGAATGGAAGTGGTATTTATAGGGAGAGGGAAGTGAGAAATCTGAATTGAATATGGCAATGACCTAACACACTTGCATTAGATAATCAGAAATGGTTACTCCACTAAATCCCACTAGCAGCCCTAGCTCATCCTCATGTCAGCATGACCAAGCTTCCATTCAGAAACCAATAGCTCATGCCTATCTCACCATGACTAAGCATGCAATGAGCTCATCTTCCTGTCAGCATGATGAACAACTTCTTGGGCTTACGAATTGGGCTAGGCTGAATCAAATGATACCTTTAGGATGTCCATTGTGAAGTTCAGAATGTGTCTGATCCAACCACACAAGTATTGGCCCAATCCAAGCTCCGGATGAAGAAGATAAGTTCGAAATGAATTTCTAACTCGAATCTCCAGCTTTTGCATCTTTTTGCTCCATTTTGCTTCAAATTCCTCAAGTGGTACCTAGAGCTCAATGAACTGAATAACAAACACAAAATGGATTAAAAGCACAAGTTTTATTTAAAAACATAACCAAACAATAGGGTAGAGTGTTACAAAATGATACATAAATATGCATTGATCAATACCCCAAACCTATATTTTGCTGGTCCTCAAGCAAAACTAAAACTTAAACACCACAAACAACACACAAAACGAAACTTATTACACCATTTTCGTAGATGACTGTTGTGTAGATTTAGCTGCACCAAAATGGATTCAGCTGCATCCTCAACTTGTGATACTCGCAAGTGCACGAGCCGTTGGTAGTTTAGCGTATGTAAGTGCGAGGTCGATTCCACAGGGATTGGTGATTGAATGATCCAACTCAGTTTTCCTACACAAAACAAAAATGAAAACAAAAGAAACAAAACAAGATGAAAGAAAATAACTAGGACAAGATGGTGTTGTTTTAGAATCCACCCTAATTGTTCTAATCATGTTATGGCAGCAAGTAAACAAATTGATTCACTCATGAAGATGCTCACAATAAGTCCATGGTGTTTGGATCAAATTGCATTGAACATCACAAGGACCCCAAGCATGGTGTTTACATTAGGAGACCTAGAAACCAAATCACATGAGTTGCTAATGGATGGAATGAAGATGATCCCCAAACCTTCCCAACAAGAGCATAACGCATAAAACCTTAGGTGATCAGTCAAAGGATGCAAAACAACTCCATTAAAACAGTGAAGAAGAATTCATGAATGAAATCAAACTTTATAAACTCAAACCATGATACAAGACTAGCAAGATGTTTATTACAACTAATAATAGAAAAACAAAGTAAAACAAAGGAAATACAAGAAGAAAATAAAAGACAAAGGGAGGAGAAGAAGATAAGGACAGCATGCTAGAGATGGAAAAGAATCATCTCCATGGCTGCCAGGAGGCCAAAGCCTCCCAGCTGCTGCCTTCTCCCTTCTCTCCCTTTGTGACTCTCAACTTTCCCTCTCTTTGTGTACAATGGAAGTGTAAATGATGGATCTCAGGATATGAGTTGAATGTGGAATGGAAGTGGTATTTATAGGGAGAGGGGAGTGGGAAATCTGAATTGAATATGGCAATGACCTAACACACTTGCATTAGATAATCAGAAATGGTTACTCCACTAAATCTCACTAGCAGCCCTAGCTCATCCTCATGTCAGCATGACCAAGCTTCCATTCAGAAACCAATAGCTCATGCCTAGGTCATCATGACCAAGCATGCAATGAGCTCATCTTCTTGTCAGCATGATGTGTATTTCCATGGGCTCACGAATTGGGTTGGGCTGAATCAAATGATGACTTTAAGATGTCCATTTTGAAGTTCAGAATGTCATTGATCCAACCACACAAGTATTGGCCCAATCCAAGTTCGGATGAAGAAGATAAGACCGAAATGAACTTCTAACTCAGGCTCCAGTTTTTGCACGTTTTTGCACCATTTTGCTTCAAATGCCTCAAGTGTATTCCATGCATCCAAATGAGGCCTTAACATGCTTGAATTGCATGAATTATACTCTTTCGCTCTCTTGGCCTACAAAACACACAAAGAGAGGCAAAAACTCAGAATTGTAGGAAACTAAGCAAAAGAAGTAAGTAAATTGGGCATGTATATGTATGAAATTATGAGCTTAACACACCCCCAAACTTAGATTTTGCTAGTCCTCGAGCAAAACAAAAGAAAAACAAAGAAAAACAAAACAAAATAAGAAGTTAACTAGACCACTTTCGTAGGTAACTCGATTGCATTGAGCGTATGCAACAAGCCTTTAAACCTCTAGGCATCCCTAGTAGGAGGAGTTGTGTCTCCTGAGGGTTTAACAGATACGATACCCACAAACGTTTTACTGACAAAGTGGTTAGAAAAACAAAGTGGTTAGAAAACTTAATAGATTTGTTAGTCCTTCATAGACATGGCTCAACAAGGAACAAAGTGGTCAGAAATTTAAAACTTCATAGACATGGCTCAACAAGGAACAAAACAAGCACTAAGGAAGTTCTAAACATTATTCAAGTGCTACCACAATCTCACAAAAATCATGCTCAAGGTGTGTGTGTGAAGTAGCCATGAAGATACAACTCATGCTTCTCAAACAACGATATGAATTCCTGCAAGAATGAACACAAGTTTGCCAAGCTAAACCAAAATCAATAGGACTTTACTCATGGATGTAATGTAATGGTTAGAAAAGGAATGGATATGGAAACACAAAGGAATGGAAAAGGAATGTAATGGTTGGATAAGGAATGGATATCATGTAAACAAGATCATTGACATTTGACATGTAAGGCACATAAATTGAAAAGCTCACAACACCAGAGTTTGCAATTGAATCACTTCACAATTTGATTTTGACATTTACACACTTTGTATAATATTTGGCACAATTTTACGGCTCTTCACCCTAGATCACCTTGATTTTTCCTTATATCATCCTAGGGTCGTGACTGTTAAGCTCATATTTTCATACATATACATGCCCAATTTACTTACTCATTTTGCTTAGTTTCTTAGATTTCTAAGTTATTTGCCTCTCTTTGTGTGTTTTGTAGGCCAAGAGAGCAAAAGAGCATAATTCATGCAATCCATGCATATTAAGGGTTGTTTGGCATGAGAGGAATACACTTGAGGCATTTGAAGCAAAATGGTGCAAAAACGTGCAAAAACTTGGAGCCTGAGTTAGAAGTTCATTTCGGACTTATCGTCTTCATCCGAACTTAGATTGGGCCAATACTTGTGTGCTTGGATCAATGTTGCGTAGATACAGCTGCACCAAAATGGATTCAGTTGGATCCTCAACTTGTGAGACTCGCAAGTGCACGAACCGTTGGTAGTTTAGCGTATGTAAGTGCGAGGTCGATTCCACAGGGATTGGTGATTGAATGATCCAATTCAATTTTCCTACACAAAACAGTAATGAAAACAAAAGAAACAAAACAAGAAGAAAGAATGTACATTACAAGAAAAATAAATTACAACTAAGAAAACATTAAGTAGAGAATTTGAGGAAGGAAGGAAAGTGTTTGAGAGCTTGAGAATTTGGAGGAAGGTGTTTGGGAAGCTTGAGGATTTTGGAAGGGAAAGGAAGGTGTTTGGGAAGCTTGAGGATTTTGTGAACTTGGAGAATTTGGAAGAGAGTGGTTAAGAACTTGGAGAATGTTTATGAACTTGGAGAATTTGATGAATGAATGGGAGAAGTGTTTGGAGAGTTTAGAAGAAGAGAAGGGAGAAGTGTTTGAGAAGTTTGGAGAAGAGAGGAGAAAGTAAGAAAAGTGGTGTTTGGGAACTTTGGGGAATTTGGAAGAGAAGAGAGAAAGTGTTTGGGAAGCTTGAGGATTTTGGAAGAGAGAATGTGTTTGAGAGCTTTGAGAAGGGAAAAGAAAGTGTTTGGGAAATTTGGGGATTTTGGAAGGGAATGTGTTTGAGAACTTGGATGATTGTTTGTGAACTTGGAGAATTTGATAACTTAGGGCAAAGAGAGAAAGGTGTTTGTGAAGTTTTTAAGACATGGAGAACTTTGAAAGAGAATAGAGAAGTGTTTGGAGAATTTAGAAGAAGAGAAAAGAAAAGTAGAATGATCTTATTACAACAATTGAGAACTACAAAGGGAAACTAAGAGAATTTGAGGGAGAGAAGGGAAGGGAGCTCTAGAGAAGTGCTTGAGAGCTCCCCCCCTTGGGGGTGTTTTTACAAGCTTAGAGAACCACCCTATTTATAGGCCTAGGGGAAGTGAAAATCTGAATTCAAAAAGACTAATGCATACAACACTTGAATTATAAAATCTGAAATGGTTGATGCACTTGAATTAGAAAATATGAATTGGATGATGCACTTGTATTAGAAAATCTTGAATGGCTACTCCACTAAATCCCACTAGCAGCCCTAACTCATCCTCATGTCAGCATGACCAAGCTTCCAACCAGAAATGATAGCTCATGCCTAGCTCACCATGACCAAGCATCCAACCAGCACATGCTGAGATCAGCATGACCAGCAACTTCAAGGGCTTACAACTTGGGCTTCCCTTAAGCAAATTAAGACTTTAAGCACTCCAATTTGAAGTTCAGAATGTCTTCTTTCCAGCCATATATCATTTGGGCCAATCCAAGGTCGGAGGAGGAAGTTAAGGCCAAAACAAATTGCTAACTCATTTTCCGCGCTCTGATAAGATCCATCCTGAGCATGGTTCTGTGTTTGCTAGGTAACGGACGCCAGATGTATCCAATGGAACAACTTTCATGAAGAATGTGGCCTCATTCGAGCTATGTAGGTTGTTGAAACAAAGCTTGCAATATGACCTACGGAACTGGACTGGCAGGGGGCTGTAGCCAAAATGAGTTTGTCTTTAAGCTCTTCATCCATTCATCCAAACTAGGCCTTAACATGCTTGAATTGCATGAATTATTCTCTCTAAAGCCATCATTATTATCTAAACCTCAATGAACTGAAAGATAAACACAAAAAGGATTAAAAGCACAAGTTTAACTCAAAAACATAACCAAATCATAAGCTAGAAGGGTACAAAATGATATACAATTATGAACCGATCAATCAATGACATTCTGAAATTCAAAATGGACATCTTAAAGTCATCATTTGATTTAGCCCAACCCAATTCGTGAGCCCATGGAAATACACATCATGCTGACAGGAAGATGAACTCATTGCATGCTTTGTCATGATGAGCTACGCATGAGCAATTGGTTTCTGAATGGAAGCTTGGTCATGCTGACATGAGGATGAGCTAGGGCTGCTAGTGGGATTTAGTGGAGTAACCATTTCTGATTATCTAATGCAAGTGTGTTAGGTCATTGCCATATTCAATTCAGATTTCCCACTCCCCTCTCCCCTATAAATACCACTTCCATTCCACATTTAACTGACATTCAGAGTTCCAATTTTACACTTCCATTGTACACAAAGAGAGGGAAAGTTGAGAGTCACAAAGGGAGAGAAGGGAGAAGGAAGCAGCTGGGAGGCTTTAGCCTCCTGGCAGCCATGGAGATGAATCTTTTCCATCTCTAGCATTCTGTCCTTATCATCTTCTCCTCCCTTTGTCTTTTATTTTCTTCTTGTATTTCCTTTGTTTTACTTTGTTTTTCTATTATTAGTTGTAATAAACATCTTGCTAGTCTTGTATCATGGTTTGAGTTTATAAAGTTTGATTTCATTCATGAATTCTTCTTCACTGTATAATGGAGTTGTTTTGCATCCTTTGACTGATCACCTAAGGTTTTATGCGTTATGCTCTTGTTGGGAAGGTTTGGGGATCATCTTCATTCCATCCATTTGCTTCCATAACATGATTAGAACAATTAGGGTGGATTCTAAAACCTCACCATCTTGTCTTAGTTCTTTTCTTTCGTGTTTTGTTTCTTTTGTTTTCATTTTTGTTTTGTGTAGGAAAACTGAGTTGGATCATTCAATCACCAATCCCTGTGGAATCGACCTCGCACTTACATACGCTAAACTACCAACGGTTCGTGCACTTGCGAGTATCATGTTGCGTAGATTCAGCTGCACCAAAATGGGTTCAATTGCATCATCAACTTGTGATACTCGCAAGTGCACGAACCGTTGGTAGTTTAGCATATGTAAGTGCGAGGTCGATTCCACAGGGATTGGTGATTGAATGATCCAATTCAATTTTCCTACACAAAACAAAAATGAAAACAAAAGAAACAAAACAAGAAGAAAGAATGTACATTACAAGAAAAATAAATTACAACTAAGAGAACATTAACGAGAGCATTTGAGGAAGGAAGGAAAGTGTTTGAGAACTTTAGAGAGGGGAGAAGTGTTTGAGAGATTTGGAGAATTTTGGAAGAGTAAGGAAAGTGGTGTTTGGGAACTTTGTGGATTTTGGAAGAGAAAGTGTTTAGGAACTTTGAGAATTTGGAAGAGAGTGGTTGAGAACTTGGAGGATGTTTGTGAACTTGGAAAATTTGAGAACTTAGGGAAGGAAGAGAAATGTGTTTGTGAAGTGTTTGAGACATGGAGACTTTTGGAAGAGAAGGGAAATGTGTTTGAGAACTTTGTGGATTTTGGAAGAACATGTGTTTGAGAGCTTTGAGAGAATTTGATGAAGGAAATGGGAGAAGTGTTTGGGAAGTGTTTGGAGAAGAGAGTGTTTGAAGAATTTAGAAATAGAGAAAGGAAAAGTGTTTGAGATTTAGTACAAAGAAAACTTACTAGAATGATCTTATTACAACAATTGAGAACTACAAAGGGAAACTAAGAGAATTTGAGGGAGAGAAGGGAAGGGAGCTCTAGAGAAGTGCTTGAGAGCTCCCCCCCTTGGGGTGTTATTACAAGCTTAGAGAACTTCCCTATTTATAGGCCTAGGGGAAGTGAAAATCTGAATTCAATAATACTAATGCATACAACACTTGAATTATAAAATCTGAAATGGTTGATGCACTTGTATTAGAAAATCTTGAATGGTTGATGCACTTGTATTAGAAAATCTTGAATTGGTTGATGCACTTCACCACTAAATCCCACCAGCAGCCCTAGCTCATCTTCATGTCACCATGACCAAGCTTCCAACCAGAAATGATAGCTCATGCCTAGCTCACCATGACCAAGCATCCAACCAGGCACATGCTGAGGTCAGCATGACCAGCAACTTCAAGGGATTACAACTTGGGCTTCTCTTAATCAAATTAGGACTTTAGCACTTGAAATTGAAGTTCCGAATGTCTTCTTTCCAGCCATATGTTATTTGGCCCAATCCAAGGTCGGAGGAGAAAGTTAAGGCCGAAACAAATTGCTAACTCATTTTCCGCTGATAAGATCCATCCTGAGCATGGATCAGTGTTTGCTAGGTAACGGACTCCAGATTTATCCAATGGGGCTGAAATTTGGATATGTTATAGTAAACACCCATTGGAACAACTTTCATGAAGAATATGGCCTCATTAGAGCTATGTAGTTTGCTGAAACAAAGCTTGCAATATGACCTACGGAACTGGACTGGCAGGGGGCTGTAGCCAAAATGAGTTTGTCTTTAAGCTCTTCTTCCCTTCATCCAAATCAGGCCTTAACATGCATGAATTGCATGAATTATGTTCTCCAAATCCATCATTGTTACCTAAAGCTCAATTAACTGAAATATAAACACAAAAAGGATTAAAAGCACAAGTTTAACTCAAAAACATAACCAAATCATAAGCTAGAAGGGTAAGAATTAATGTACAATTATGAACCGATCAAATACCCCCAAACCTATATTTTGCTAGTCCTCGAGCAAAACAACACAAAACAAAGTTAAAAACAAAACTAGAAGTTAACTAAACCACTTTCGTAGGTAACTCGATTGCATTTAGCATATGCAACAAGCCTTTAAACCTCTAGGCATCCCTAGTAGGAGGAGTTGTGTCTCCTGAGGGTTTAACAGAATTTAATACCCACAAACGTTTTTCTAACTCTACAAAACAAAATGGTTAGAAAACTTAAAATATTGTTAGTCCTTAAGCAAAACCAAAAACAAAAACAAACATAAATACATTAATTAACATAAAAACAAATATAACAAAAATAAAAAAAAACAATTACAAAAATAAAACGAACTCAAAACAATCTTTCCGAACATTTTCTGAAGAGAAATGACTCATGCACATGACTTAAACGTTTTAACAATAAAAGCTCAATTTTTCGACATTATTTACAAAGCGGCAAAGTTCTAAACATAATATGCTCAAAGTGTAGTAGTGTGATAGCCAAATACAACAAATTCCCCGATCTTAATTTTCACACAATTTCAAAAATCATACAAAGCATAAGTTCAACTTCAAATCTCACCAAAGTTGTCCTCTCACAAATGAATCACTCAGAAGAGGGCTATAATGCATCACTCAGTTATAAACATGAGAATAGAGTTAAACCATAAGGACTTAACTCGAAATACAAAGATGAAGAACTTGCATTAATATGATCTCAAGAAAGATGCCAAACACTTAAAAGTAAGAAAATAGATGCAATTCAACCACATGACATTTAAGATCAATTTAGGTCTTTAGTAAAGGTTGTAATTGGGCCAAGGGTGTAAGGTGAGTAAGAAATGAAAGGTATGGATAAAACAAAGTCCAAGGAACTCGCAATGTAAGAGCATAAAATAATTATTTACAAGACTTCGAATCATCACGATTAGATTTTTTCTTTTACATGATCAAAACTCCTTATACCTTCATTTACATTGATTCATACTCCTTTTCTTTAATTGAACAAACATCAATTTATTTTGAAGGCCTCATTAGAGCTATGTAGGTTGCTGAAACAAAGCTTGCAATATGACCTACGAAGCTTGACTGGCAGGGGCCTGGAGCCAAAATGAGTTTGTCTTTAAGCTCTTCTTCCCTTCATCCAAATCAGGCCTTAACATGCATGAATTGCATGAATTATGTTCTCCAAAGCCATCATTGTTACCTAAAGCTCAATTAACTGAAATATAAACACAAAAAGGATTAAAAGCACAAGTTTAACTCAAAAACATAACCAAATCATAAGCTAGAAGGGTAAGAATTAATGTACAATTATGAACCGATCATATCACAAGTTGATGATGCAGTTGAATCCATTTTGGTGCAGCTGAATCTACACAACAAGTTTTTGGCGCCGTTGCCGGGATCGGTAACATCGCTTGATTCTATTTGGTTTTCCTACTTTTTTATGTTTATTTTTCATAACTGGACAGTTTCATGTTTTAAAGTTAATGAGGTTAATTGATAAGTTGTGTTTGTAGTCCAACGGACAAGGACAATTGCCTGACAAGCAAAAGAACTGGGTTTGAGTCCCAGCTTACACAACACAAAAAAAAAAGGTTCAAGTAGCATGTTGATTATTGCTAGTTTCTCGTTTCATTCACTTGTTCTTAATTAAATATCTTGTTCAAGTTTACATAAACACCATATGACTCTTGGACTGATTAGTGAATGAATGGGTAGATATTGAAGACAAACACCATGTTTAAATTCTACTTGGTTCTTTATTGTTCTTCTTGTTCTTAATGGGTTTGGAATTTGTGTTTAGACTAAACACCATAGCTAAATACTTGTTCTGAATACTTGATTACAACCACACACCAAATGGATAATCATATTTGAGAAAGAACGAACTCCATAAGCTAGTTTGATTTACTTTGATGCTTGTTACTTTGAAGCATGAAATTTGATGTTTGTTGTGAAGTTGAATCCCTAATCTTGATGTTTTAGTTTAGTTTATCATTTTCATTTATGTTATGGTTTCCTAATCCAATAAATCTGAAATTCTGTTTCAAGTTTCCTTGTCTTTCTTTAAGCATTTCTGAAGTAGCTCAATAAGAAAGAGGGAAGGAGAGGAGACAACCCAATTCATAGAAACGTGGAGTATGGAGCAGCGGAGAAGTCGACCTCCAGCTGCTATGGCCAACCACTCTCCAGCTAATCACTTCAAAGGGAAGCATTCCAATCAGATCTCTTTCATTTGTATAATAACTGCTACTCATTCTTAGTTTTGTCTGATTTTCTGTTTTGTTTTTGTTAGGGTTTTCTTTTCCTTGATGTGGGAGAAACATGATGAGCAGCTGACCCAAATACAAAAAGAAGAACATGTGCTGCCATACTATGTGCATTTCCCTCTCATTGTCTTCAAGGGGAAGTTCTAAACTCTCTTTCTTTTATTTCTTTCATTTCATTCCTTTACCCTGGATTTCATGTGCATTGCATGCTCTACATGGATTCAAACATTAAGGACAATGCTTCATTTCAGTTTGGGGGTGAGGAAAGTTTTTTTTTAGTTTTTGTGTTTGTGTCTGAAAACGTAGGCTTCTTCATTGCTACAATTGTTTTTTTCCTGCTACTGTTTTGAAAGTTTGGTCCGCGTTGTGTTCTTCATTTTTGCATGCTGAATCCAACAACATAAAGAACATTAAATTTGACCAATTGGTTTGAAAGTTACATGTCAAAACAGATTATATGTTGAAATTGAGCAAAACAACAATTTGAAACCTCACGTTTTTCTTTTCTGTTCCTTTCCTTTGAGTCATTTTCAGTTTTCCTTCCCACACCAATGATAAATCTTGAGTCTAACTTCTAATATGGCTCTTAGGAATTTGATAAGCATTGTGTTAGGTCTGAGTCTTATTCTTTTGCTAGCTAAGTCTCACATAATTATGCTTGAGCTTTCTATGCACTTTAGCCATGATTATACAACTCTTGCATGTCTTACCCAATTGTATGCCTTTTTGCTTGTGTGATTCACTGGAATGTTAAGTTATAACTAAGATATGATTTAGGCCATCTTTGTTAAGCCTCTTTCTTTTTCCTTCATCAACCCATACAATACATATTCCATTGTAAACCCCTTTGCGCCCGAACACTTAGCCATTTCTTTCTATCACCTTATCATCCATTAAACATCCTACCATCTAAGGGACTTGTAGAGCGTGTTTGTATTTCAGATTGTAATGTATTCAAGGCAATAAACGAGCTCGCAAAATTGGGCCAACTATTATACAAAGTGTGTAAATGTCAAATTCAAATTGTGAAGTGATTCAATTGCAAAATCTGGTGTTGTGAGCTCTTCAATTTATGGGCCTTACATTTCAAATGTCAATGATCTTGTTTACATGTCATGCTCTACTTTGTTCTTTAGACCTTGTGTTTCCGTATCCATTCCTTTTCTAACCATTACATTACATCCATGAGTAAAGTCCTATTGATTTTGGTTTAGCTTGGCAAACTTGTGTTCATTCTTGCAGGAATTCATATCGTTGTTTGAGAAGCATGAGTTGTATCTTCATGGCTATTTCACACACACACCTTGAGCATGATTTTGGTGAGATTGTGGTAGCACTTGAATAATGTTTAGAACTTCCTTAGTGCTTGTTTTGTTCCTTGTTGAGCCATGTCTATGAAGTTTAAAATTTCTGTTCGGTTGGAAGGTTAACGTTTTTGTTTTTGTTTTGTTTTTGTTTTTTGTTTTGTTTAGACTAACAAATCTATTAAGTTTTTGACTACTTTGTTTTGTAGAGTCAGTAAAAACGTTTGTGGGTATCGTATTGTTAAACCCTCAGGAGACACAACTCCTCCTACTAGGGATGCCTAGAGGTTTAAAGGCTTCTTGCATAGGCTCAATGCAATCAAGTTACCTACGAAAGTGGTCTAGTTAACTACTTATTTTGTTTTGTTTTTCTTTGTTTTTCTTTTGTTTCGCTCGAGGACTAGCAAAATCTAAGTTTGGGGGTGTGTTAAGCTCATATTTTCATACATATACATGCCCAATTTACTTACTCATTTTGCTTAGTTTCTTAGATTTCTAAGTTATTTGCCTCTCTTTGTGTGTTTTGTAGGCCAAGAGAGCAAAAGAGCATAATTCATGCAATCCATGCATATTAAGGGCTGTTTGGCATGAGAGGAATACACTTGAGGCATTTGAAGCAAAATGGTGCAAAAACGTGCAAAAACTGGAGCCTCAGTTAGAAGTTCATTTCGGACTTATCGTCTTCATCCGAACTTAGATTGGGCCAATACTTGTGTGGTTGGATCAATGACATTCTGAACTTCAAAATGGACATCTTAAAGTCATCATTTGATTTAGCCCAACCCAATTCGTGAGCCCATGGAAATACACATCATGCTGAGGGAAGATGAGCTCATTGCATGCTTTGTCATGATGAGCTACGCATGAGCTATTGGTTTCTGAATGGAAGCTTGGTCATGCTGACATGAGGATGAGCTAGGGCTGCTAGTGGGATTTAGTGGAGTAACCATTTCTGATTATCTAATGCAAGTGTGTTAGGTCATTGCCATATTCAATTCAGATTTCCCACTCCCCTCTCCCTATAAATACAACTTCCATTCCACATTTAACTGACATTCAGAGTTCCAATTTTACACTTCCATTGTACACAAAGAGAGGGAAAGTTGAGAGTCACAAAGGGAGAGAAGGGAGAAGCCAGCAGCTGGGAGGCTTTAGCCTCCTGGCAGCCATGGAGATGAATCTTTTCCATCTCTAGCATGTTGTCCTTATCATCTTCTCCTCCCTTTGTCTTTTATTTTCTTCTTGTATTTCCTTTGTTTTACTTTATTTTTCTGTTATTAGTTGTAATAAACATCTTGCTAGTCTTGTATCATGGTTTGAGTTTATAAAGTTTGATTTCCTTCATGAATTCTTCTTCACTGTTTTAATGGAGCTGTTTTGCATCCTTTGACTGATCACCTAAGGTTTTATGCGTTATGCTCTTGTTGGGAAGGTTTGGGGATCATCTTCATTCCATCCATTAGCAACTTATGTGATTTGGTTTCTAGGTCTCCTAATGTAAACACCATGCTTGGGGTCCATGTGATGTTCAATGCAATTTGATCCAAACACCATGGACTTATTTGTGAGCATCTTCATGAGTGAATCAATTTGTTTACTTGCTACCATAACATGATTAGAACAATTAGGGTGGATTCTAAAACCTCACCATCTTGTCTTAGTTCTTTTCTTTCGTGTTTTGTTTCTTTTGTTTTCATTTTTGTTTTGTGTAGGAAAACTGAGTTGGATCATTCAATCACCAATCCTTGTGGAATCGACCTCGCACTTACATACGCTAAACTACCAACGGTTCGTGCACTTGCGAGTATCACAAGTTGATGATGCAGTTGAATCCATTTTGGTGCAGCTGAATCTACACAACAGTGACTACATTGGCCACACTTCTTTTCTCTTTTTCTTTTTTTTTTTTTTTATAGCTCATTTATTTGCCTTGAATACATTACAATCTTAAATACAATCATACTCTACAAGTCCCCTAGATGATAGGATGTTTAATGGATGATAAGGTGACAGAAAGAAAGGGCTAATTGTTTGGGCACAAAAGGGTTTACAATGGAATATGTATTGTATGGGTTGATGGAGGAAAAAGAAAGAGGCTTAACAAAGATGGCCTAAATCATATCTTAGTTATAACTTAACATTCCAGTGAATCACACAAGCAAAAATGCATACAATTGGGTAAGACATGCAAGAGTTGTATAATCATGGCTAGGTGCATAGAAAGCTCAAGAATAATTATGTGAGACTTAGCTAGCAAAAGAATAAGATTCAGACCTAACACAATGCTTATCAAATTCCTAAGAGCCATATTAGAAGTTAGACTCAAGATTTATCATTGGTGTGGAAAGGAAAACTGAAAATGACTCAAAGAAAAAGAAACATAAAAGAAAAACGTGAGGTTTCAAATTGCTGTTCTGCTCAATTTCAACATATAATCTGTTTTGACATGTAACTTTCAAACCACTTGGTCAATTTTAACATTCTTTATGTCGTTGGATTCAGCATGAAAAAATGAAGAACACAACGGGGACCAAACTTTCAAAACAGTAGCAAAAAATAAAATATTTGTAGCAATGAATAAGCCTACGTTTTCAGACACAAACACAAAAACTAAAAAAAACTTTCCTCACCCCCAAACTTAAATGAAGCATTGCCCTCAATGTTTGAATCCAAAGCATGCAAAGCACATGAAATCCAGGGTAAAGGAATGAAGCGAAAGAAATAAAAGAAAGAGAGTTTAGAACTTCCCCTTGAAGACAATGATAGGGGTAATGCACATAGTATGGCAGCACATGTTCTTCTTTGAGTATTTGGGTCAGCTGCTCATCATGTTTCTCCCACATCAAGGAAAAGAAAACCCTAACAAAAACAAAACATAAAATGAGACACAACTAAGAATGAGTAGCAATTATTATACAAATGAAAGAGATATGATCGGAATGCTCCCTTTGAAGTGATTAGCTAGAGCGTGGTTGGCCATAGCAGCTTGGAGGTCGACTTCTCCGCTGCTCCATACTCCATGTTTCTATGGATTGGGTTGTCTCCTCTCTTTCCCTCTTTCTTATTGAGCTACTTCAGAAATGCTTAAAGAAAGACAAGGAAACTTGAAACAAAATTTCAGATTTGTTGGATTAGGAAACCATAACTTAAATGAAAATGATAAAGTAAACTAAAACATCAAGATTAGGGATTCAACTTCACCACAAACATCAAATTTCATGCTTCAAAGTAACAAGCATCAAAGTAAATCAAACTAGCTTATGGAGTTCGTTCTTTCTCAAATATGATTATCCATATGGTGTGTGGTTTTAATCAAGTATTCAGAAAAAGCATTTAGCTATGGTGTTTAGTCTAAACACAAATTCCGAACCCATTAAGAACAAGAAGAACAATAAAGAACCAAGTAGAATTTAAACATGGTGTTTGTCTTCAATATCTACCCATCCATTCACTAATCAGTCCAAGAGTCATATGGTGTTTATGTAAACTTGAACAAGATATTTAATTAAGAACAAGTGAATGAAACCATAAACTAGCAATAATCAACATGCTACTTGAACCCTTTTGTGTTGTGTAAGCTGGGACTCAAACCCAGTTCTCTTGCTTGTCAGGCAATTGTCCTTGTCCGTTGGACTACAAACACAACTTATCAAATAACCTCATTAACTTTAAAACATGAAACTGTCCAGTTATATAAAATAAAAATAAAAATAAAAAGTCGGAAAACCAAATAGAATCAAGCGATGTTACCAATCCCCGGCAACGGCGCCAAAAACTTGTTGTGTAGATTTAGCTGCACCAAAATGGATTCAGCTGCATCCTCAACTTGTGATACTCGCAAGTGCACGAGCCGTTGGTAGTTTAGCGTATGTAAGTGCGAGGTTCGATTCCACAGGGATTGGTGATTGAATGATCCAACTCAGTTTTCCTACACAAAACAAAAATGAAAACAAAAGAAACAAAACAAGATGAAAGAAAATAACTAGGACAAGATGGTGTTGTTTTAGAATCCACCCTAATTGTTCTAATCATGTTATGGCAGCAAGTAAACAAATTGATTCACTCATGAAGATGCTCACAATAAGTCCATGGTGTTTGGATCAAATTGCATTGAACATCACAAGGACCCCAAGCATGGTGTTTACATTAGGAGACCTAGAAACCAAATCACATGAGTTGCTAATGGATGGAATGAAGATGATCCCCAAACCTTCCCAACAAGGGCATAACGCATAAAACCTTAGGTGATCAGTCAAAGGATGCAAAACAACTCCATTAAAACAGTGAAGAAGAATTCATGAATGAAATCAAACTTTATAAACTCAAACCATGATACAAGACTAGCAAGATGTTTATTACAACTAATAATAGAAAAACAAAGTAAAACAAAGGAAATACAAGAAGAAAATAAAAGACAAAGGGAGGAGAAGAAGATAAGGACAGCATGCTAGAGATGGAAAAGAATCATCTCCATGGCTGCCAGGAGGCCAAAGCCTCCCAGCTGCTGCCTTCTCCCTTCTCTCCCTTTGTGACTCTCAACTTTCCCTCTCTTTGTGTACAATGGAAGTGTAAATGATGGATCTCAGGATATGAGTTGAATGTGGAATGGAAGTGGTATTTATAAGGAGAGGGGAGTGGGAAATCTGAATTGAATATGGCAATGACCTAACACATTTGCATTAGATAATCAGAAATGGTTACTCCACTAAATCCCACTAGCAGCCCTAGCTCATCCTCATGTCAGCATGACCAAGCTTCCATTCAGAAACCAATAGCTCATGCCTAGGTCATCATGACCAAGCATGCAATGAGCTCATCTTCCTGTCATCATGATGTGTATTTCCATGGGCTCACGAATTGGGTTGGGCTGAATCAAATGATGACTTTAAGATGTCCATTTTGATGTTCAGAATGTCATTGATCCAACCACACAAGTATTGGCCCAATCCAAGTTCGGATGAAGAAGATAAGACCGAAATGAACTTCTAACTCAGGCTCCAGTTTTTGCACGTTTTTGCACCATTTTGCTTCAAATGCCTCAAGTGTATTCCATGCATCCAAATGAGGCCTTAACATGCTTGAATTGCATGAATTATACTCTTTCGCTCTCTTGGCCTACAAAACACACAAAGAGAGGCAAAAACTCAGAATTGTATGAAACTAAGCAAAAGAAGTAAGTAAATTGGGCATGTATATGTATGAAATTATGAGCTTAACAATGACACGATTGCATTGAGCATATGCAATAAGCCTTTAAACCTCTAGGTGTCCCTAGTAGGAGGAGTTGTGTCTCCTGAGGGTTTACAGTGATGACTCCCACAAACATCAACAAATTCTGCAAGACAACTAATAGTTAAAGAATCACTTTTAAACAAACTAAGGAAACCCAATGAATGCACAATCACACTTTCAAAACTAATGGTATGCCACTTCAGATCTTCACACCGGGGTGTATAGTGTATTGCCACTGCAAAAAGAATTCCAGCATTGAAGTCACCATACTCAAATACTTAGATAGAAATCGCCTCAACTCTAGGTCTCACGGGTATCGCTCAAATCTTCACAAAGAACCTAGGGTTAAGTTTCTCAACAAGCATATGTGAGTGACGTTATGTAAAGGGAAACAAGATTTCACATATGAAATAATCACAAAACAAAAGCACGATTTCTGGAAATAAGATCTCAAGAAAGGAAATCAAATGCTAAGAACATAGAAAGAATACATTGCATACCAGCACCCATGAACCGGACTTCCCCAAAGATCAGTTAGGTCTTAATCAAGCTTGTAATGTTAGGCTGAGGGTAGGGGTTATGAAAAGAGGGGAAATGAAAACTAAGAACTCAAGAACATCCCAAGAGTGCTTCTTCTTGCTGCAAGGTAAATGGCTACACTTGTGAATCTTCAAGGCAATGACTTGTGCTCCATTGAACTGAATTTGAACTTTGATCAAGAACATACTTTGTTTTTTTGTTTTGTTTTGTTTTTTTTAAAACGAATTTGGCTCTCTTTTGCTTTTCTCCTTGAATTGCACTAGCACACTGATTTGCTCCATTTGTTTGGTATAACGCGTATCCTTGCTTCCTCATTTTGTTGAGATCTTGACATGTTCTCCAGTTATAGGGTATAGCTAAACAAGGGATGGTATCTTAGATTAAGATACAAGGGTAGGAGTAATGTGGGTGATGAAAGAAAGGCTTAAGTGTTTGGATGCAAAATTGGGTAAAGGAAGCACACAACAGGGAGGGATATCAAAGCCTTTTAGTGACTTAAACACACATAGCCTACATCATATCAATGGGTACATCCTTTCCACAAATGTCAGCAAGCAACATAGCATCTGCAAAAGATCAAATAGTTCTTAGTATTCGATGAATATAATGAGATCAACATAAAAGGAATCTGGGAAGTTGTAAGAGTAGAAACAAATAAAACCCTCTCAAGGAATGGAATAAGCTCAAATTAGCTCACTAGGGTAGTCTCCACAATTCTTCTAAAGATATCTGAGTATGGCACCTCTTGGACCGAAATTCCAATTGCATGACAGTGTGTATGGTAGAAATTCTGATGCAAACACTTCCATGGCAACACACTAGCAAAGAATTAGTGACAATGACATTGCATATACATCTTCATTAGTAAGCAAAAAGAAATCTTTCACTAAGACTCAGAAATTCAACAACAGACTCAAAAATTCAACAAGTTTCATCCCACACCCCAAACCTGAATGAAACATTGTCCTCAATGTTTAAAAGAAAGGAAACAAAATGCAAAAACCAAACTAAACATAAAACGCAGGAAAGGAATGTTGGAAATATGCCGTAAAAGCAAATCATGTGATGTAATCTTTCAAGGATATTTCATGTGTTAGACTTATGTTTAATCCTATTAAAGGGTAAGTTTATTGTTTATTAGTAAATGTCTCATTAACAGTTACACATGCTTAAACAATAAGTCCAAGGGATATGAGATAGAGAGAAAGTAATCTAAGGAAGTTAGATTCAGGAGACCTTTCCTCTATTATCTTCATGCCCTAAATGTTCCTAGTCATAGGATTGTCAAATGGGCATGACAATCCGGAAGGACCGGTACATGCTATGTCTTCTCAATTGGGAGGATGACTGGTCTCAAGTCATTCGTGTGGAGACACTAAGACAAGTGTGTAGGTGCTCAATAGAGAATGAGTTCACTGAACGCGATCAAACGAGAGTTTCTTGTATGGAAATTTTACTTATATGTCAAACAAGAAACTCCAAGTTGCAATAATGTAAATTAGTCCTTAGACCTGAGGCACCATGGTTGTCTTGTGGGAAGGTTGTGGATCTTTGATGATGCTATAAAGACATGTCCTAATCACGGATGTGGTACAATCATTGTTGGGGTTCACGATTGACTCGTGGAGACATGTGAGTGTACAACATGGAATCTCTATCCTTCAGGAAAGAAGGAGAATGCTCGGAAGATATGATTGAGCAAATCTCTGAATCAGAGTACTCGGGTATGATCCAGAAGGATGTTCTTGTCATACTAATACAAATCATATAAGACGCAACAATCTCATTAGGGGTTTGACATGCACCATGCCCTAGTGATGAGATTGAGAGCATTGTAATAGGGAAGGACCGTATTGCATTGTAATTCCAACTGAATAGGTTCTCTGCTTATTCTTCTTAGCCTGGATGTCCATGACATACTGCTAGGTGTCACTCATGGATGGTGAAAGCCCTAAGGACTAATGATCCTAACTAATAGGGAGAATTAAAAAGGGGTTTTAATTCACAATCAATTACGAAGAGTTCAAATTGCCCACGACCTTGCTAATTAGAACCTAATGGATCGCACACCGTTAAACTTGAGTTATTTGAGAAACCGTTATGGAGATGATGAATTGAAGAGATAAATTAAGCTTTGTTAATTGGTTAAGGCAAAATTAATTATGGAATTAATTTAAACGACGCGTGATGTCGAAATAGGCTTTAAACGGGAATTTTGAATTCCGGGCTCATTGGGCTTTATCCTTTTGGACATGGAGATTGGGTTGTATGACAACTTAAATGAAATTGAGCCCAAGAGGCCCAATTTCAAGGGATGGACGTTCATATGGGCTTATGGTTGCTAGAGTCAACTTGTTGACTTAACTAAAAGATGACTATCATCTTTTTCAAGCAATAGGTGTCATTAGTGAAAATCAAGAGAGAGAAACAAAGCTCTAGTCTTCCAAAACTCTCTCTACATTTTCATACTATCTTAGTGAGGGATCACTAGCATCATCCTCTCACACTACAACACAAAAACCCTTCTATGACGTCTGATTTGCGTCATGGAAGGCATTTAATGACGCGGATCAGGCGCCGTAACCCACGTCGTCGAAAGGGGGGGTCATGGAAAATTTTTCAAAGCATGACGTCTGTTCGCGTCATGGAATGGGGTTTCAATGACGCGGATAGCGTGTCATGGAAACTTTTTCAAAGCACGACGTCTATTCGCGCGTCATGGAATAGCGTTTCAATGACGCAGATAGTGTGTCGTGGAAACTTTTTCAAAACACGACGTATGTTCGGCGTCATGGAATGAGGTTTCAATGACGCGGGTAGCGTGTCGTGGAAACTTTTTCAAAGCATGACGTCTGTTCGCGTCATGAAATGGGGTTTCAATGACGTGGATAGCGTGTCATGGAAACTTTTTCAAAGCACGACGTCTATTCCGCGTCATGGAATGAGGTTTCAATGACGCGGGTAGTGTGTCGTGGAATCTTTTTCAAAACACGACGTCTATGTCACGTCATGGACTAAGCGCCATTAAACTTAACGACGTTGTTGAGATGTCATTGAAATATTTTTCATGACACGGTTTTAGACGTCGTTGAAATTCTTTAATTTTTTAAAATAAAAATTCTTAATATGTTTATATATATATATACCATCATTTTAATTATGCAAAAAGAAATTAATATATAAAAGCAAAAATATAGACACAAAGGCAAAGTACTCTAAATTATATTTCTATTATTCAAAATGATTCTAGTACATTAAAATTGTCTTTAACGAATCCCACTAAACCGTTTCCCTTTCAAGAAGTTAAAAATATGAAGAATGAAGCTTACAGGACAAAACAAAACCACAAGGCGTTTTGGTATTTTTATCCAAGCCCATAATTATCTTCTTTATCTCTCCAGCAACTTGCTCTTCTGTTGTGTAGAATGACATATTCCCAATATAAACAGTCGTTGATGCCAGGAGTGCTTGTTCAAATTCCCCCTGTGATCCAGTAAATCTTCTATCCCGATATTGTGAAAGCTTCGATTGATCCTAATGAAAAAAGAAAATGATGAAAGATGGGGTAATTGCAGAGAGGAATAACACAGTTATAAAATGCATGTTGGATCACAGAGGATTAGCTGTACTTTCATTAGTATTTCAAAGTGAGACTTGAAGAAGCATACAATAATCTGGAAATGCACATATGTACAATATGGCCACTGGAGTTCCCTTTTTTTCTATAACAGAAACGGTTATGAAAATAGAGTAAAATGAATCTAAGAAATCATAATGAATAAATCCCACTCAGTTCTAAAAAAAATTCACAGCACATGAATAGCACAGGGTACTTGATCAAGAAATCTGGTTAAGTAATTACTATGAACAAATCTTTTTAAACATTTTTCAGAACTTCTCTAGCATCCACACATTTGATTGATTTGAACCAAATAGAAAACCACATCTTTTATATGATGACATCTTTTTAAGAAAAGAAAAAGTCTGCTGAATGACCATGGATACAATAATTTTTCAGAGTCATTCACAATTAAGACAGTTTATCTAGCAGCATATATAATGGAGAAAAACAAACGCAGGCATTCCTAGATAAGTTGGGATGGGGAAAAGTGCATAATCATGGCAAGTTATAGCCCACCGCCAATACTCTAATAAGCATGGTGCAGTCATTCATCAACAGAGTCTTAATTAGATGCCATAACAATCCTTTTCCAGATTATCTAGAGGCTGATCTCATGATTCAAGCACGAAGCATATATATTAGCTAAAGTTTTTCATATAAAGACAAATAAGGGAGCCTCCATAAATGATTTGTGTACAAAAACACGTGCATGCCCATGAGAACAGGACCTGCTTTCTCATTTTCAAGAGGCTTTTAATTAACTAAACTTTGAAATCATATATTTAGTACAACCAACCACATAATGGATATATAAGAAAGTTATCACAGACAGACATCATGAGTACAAATCCCTAACAACCACGCAAGATTAAAGTTCAAGTGAAACAGAACTTCATGGATGCAGTTGGTTCAGAGCAAAAGAGGAGAATATATATTTCATTAATTAAATTTGATCTTTATTCTGAGACCAACATGATATACCTTGCGCTTCTTATGTCTTCCCCCCATTCCACCCCTAGCACTACTGAAGCTTGGAATCTGCCCATCATTTTCATCTTCCAAAGGTAAAGTTTTGATTTCATCATAGAAATTGTCCGTCAAACCAAGCAACCTGATATATACAAGTTCAGAACAGACAGCCAACAACAAATCCTACCCAAATAAATTTGACATAATTGAGAATAATACCATAAATTAATTTTAAAGTGTGCATACCCATTTCTTGACTTTTTTAAGTGTTTCTCCTTCTGTTTCTCCTTCTTTGTAATGGGAGCACGCATAAAAAGCTCCTCTTCTTGCCGTGCACGGTCCTCCATCTTTGCCCTGTATCTGGCTAGTTCTAAACTTTCAGCTCCAACACTTTCTACAATCTGTAATTTGACATAATAGTAAGCAATTATGAGAAAATCCAGCATTCATGCCTTGTAACCCCACAAAAACAGTTCACAACAAACCTCTTCAGGCCTCCCCTCCAGAAACTCCAAAACAATCGCACTTAAAGTATTTAAATAAATAAATAAATAAAATGGAAACTACGACATATTTGACTCGACAACAAAGAAAAGAGAAGATAGAACTTAAACGTTCCCTTTTGCACATTGCACTGTCTAGTTCTCAAACAGAAGAAAATAAAAGGGGTGGGGGCTTAACTTCTAATTTCCATCTCTCACCCACCATGAGTTTCTTTTCTTTTCTTCTCTTCTTGTAATATTATCTCCTACCCTCATATTACCAAAATGGAATAGTATATACCTTTCTCCTCTTCATTTATAGTCATTGAAAGTTTACAATGCAAACTGAAAAGAAAAACCTAGTGCATTGACTTTAGATTTTTCACTCCGACAAACAGAAACTTGACACTAGTACTAAATTTAAAGTCCAAGTTGAGAAGAAGATCAATAAAATCCAAGACTACTTTACCTTGAATAAAGAAGCCATCACCGTCTGCAACTCTACTCACTGTCCATAGGCAGATACCCCACAGTATTATGGTTCAGAATTTAGACACCAAAAGAATTGACACATTAATTGATGAATTCTAATAGAAAAACTGAAACATTAATTCATGGAAAACTTAACTGGGACAAGCAATCGAAAACAAAAATCTTACTTTCATCTGAGTTTGTACTTCATCTCAAGCCTATCAAGCAATCACCACCAAACCAGAAACCAAATTAATGTAAAAAACAAAACAAAAAACCAAAACAGAGCAAACCCAATATCTCATTCAATATCACAGATCACTTAATCAGAAACCAAGTTAAAGTTTTACCTGTCTTGCAGGCCTCACTGCAGCTGGCTGCACCTCTGTAGCCTAGAACTCAGCAGCCAAATCCAACACCATAAAAAAATACAGAAATTAAAACAGCGAAACAAAATCACAATAGCATGAACAAAATTAAAACAAAAAGGAAAAGGGGGGAGATGATACCTTGATAAAATCTTGGTCTCCAATCAAACGAATTTTAGAATAAAATATTGAACGTACCCAAATTGAACCACCAATGTCAAACCCAACAAAACCTTCTGAAAAATCATCCACCAATAGCTCAGTGCAACCAGATGGAGATTTGTGACTTCGAAGGAGATGAAGATCTGTGACTTCAAATGGGAATAGAGAGATAAAATGAGTGGGAATCAGATATTTGAAGATGAAGCATTTTGGAACTAAAATTGGGTTTTTGGAATTGAAATTGGGGGAAGAATAGAAAATTTTGAAGGTTTAAATTGAAACATTTGAGGTGAGAGAGAAAATTTGAAAGGTAAGCTGGCGTAGAGTCTTGAGAGCTTTCTGAATTTGGGTTTGGAATTTTTCAGAGTGATTTGAGAGAGAGGCTTGCAGTTTGAGATAGAAGAGAGATGAGAGAGGATTTGGGTTTAGGGGTCGGGGAGAGAATAACACGCACCAAACTTAAATTTGGTGAAAAAAAAGAGCGGCACACGAAAAAAAATTGTGGGAAAAAAATTTAGAAATCTATGACGCAGCATAGACGTCGTCAACTCTATGACGCAGAATCGCGTCGTCTTATATAAGAATTTCATGACGTGTAGAAGATGTCGTTAATTAAGGGTATATCTATGACGCAGATCATGTGTCGTCGTATATGGTACATCTATGACAAGGTCGTCATTGTCATTGTATAAGTATTTCATGACGTGTAGAAGACGTCGTTAAATTCACAATGTTAATGACGTATGATAAGCGTCGTCTAAACGTACTCAAATCAATGACACACATGCCGCGTCATTAAAAATGATTTTAATGACGCATCAAGCAAATGTCATGATAACGGTGTCATAAACTCATTTCAATGACGCATTTTAAAAACACGTCATAGTTTATCACATTTAATGACGTGTATTTTCGATGCGTCATTAAATCTGCGTCATAAAAAGACATTTTTTTTGTAGTGTCACTAAGCTCATCATCTTCTTCTCAAGCTCGGTTTGGTGAAGAGACTTAGAGGTTACCTATTTTGGTGACTTTTGGAGAACCTCCTAAGTTGAAGTTTTGAAGGAGTCATTCAAGCTTCAACAACAAGGTGGAGATTTTGAAGGAGCCATATTCAAGCTTCAACAACTTTGGTGGAATACGTTCATTGGGTTGAAAGCACGGACCAAGGGTAACTCCTCCTTCCAATCTTCTTAGAAGTTTTGTTCTAGGAAAGTAGTACAACTATCACTTGGCTTAAAAGATTCATGGGAAAAGTTTTTGTTTTTGAACTCATAGATGCATGCTTAAGCTTCCGTTGCCATGATTTTATTTATCTATGTTGATGCTCAAATGAAACTCATGATTTTCTAAAGGTTTCCTTCAAGGAATCAACTCTAAACTAAAACTAAAACAAAAACAACAAAACCTGGTTGGGTTGCCAATAGTTAGGGTGTGGTGAACTCAAGAGAGTCCACAGCTCATGTTTCCATTTCATCATCCAAGTATTGTTTCAATCGCTGCCCATTCACCTTGAAAGTTGTCATGTCCCTTAGGTTCTCAATCTCAACAGCTCCATGAGGAAAAACTTGAAGCACCTTGAATGGCCCCAGCCATCTAGATTTCAATTTACCTGGAAAGAGACGCAAACGTGAGTCATACAACAAAACTTTCATACCTGGCTTGAATTCTTTCCTGAGGATGGCCTTGTCATGATAGCGTTTGGTCCTCTCTTTGTAAATTTTTGCATTCTCATAAGTTTCGTTCCTTAGATCCTCCAATTCATTGAGCTGCAATTTTCTGACATTCCCAGCTTCTTTGAGATCAAAATTGAACTTTTTAATTGCCCAATATGCTCGGTGCACAAGCTCCATTGGTAGATGACAAGCCTTCCCAAACACAAGTCTATAAGTGCTCATCCCAATGGGAGTCTTATAAGCTGTCCTATATGCCCAAAGTGCATCATTGAGTCGCAATGCCCAATCGCTAGAACTACGGAATACACAAACCACTCCAATTCTGGAACGAACTGCCTTTGAACTTGATTTGTCCAATTTCGTACACCTATTGATTTCCGATTTCAGCCCAAAACTTGGGCATCATCATAATATGGTGGGAGGAGTCATTTGGTGAGTTTTGAGTGAAATCCAATCGCTAGAACTACGGAATACCCCAACCACTCCAATTCGGAACAAACTGCCTTTGAACTTAAATTGTCCAATTTCGTACACCTATTGATTTCCGATTCAAGTCCAAAACTTGGGCATCATCATAATATGGTGGGAGGAGTCATTTGGTGAGTTTTGAGTGAAATCCAATCGCTAGAACTACGGAATACACCAACCACTCCAATTCGGAACGAACTGCCTTTGAACTTGATTTGTCCAATTTCGTACACCTATTGATTTCCGATTTCAGCCCAAAACTTGGGCATCATCATAATATGGTGGGAGGAGTCATTTGGTGAGTTTTGAGTGAAATCCAATTGCTAGAACTACGGAATACACCAACCACTCCAATTCGGAACGAACTGCCTTTGAACTTGAATTGTCCAATTTCGTACACCTATTGATTTCCGATTTCAAGTCCAAAACTTGGGCATCATCATAATATGGTGGGAGGAGTCATTTGGTGAGTTTTGAGTGAAATCCAATCGCTAGAACTACGGAATACACCATCCACTCCAATTCGGAACGAACTGCCTTTGAACTTGATTTGTCCAATTTCGTACACCTATTGATTTCTGATTCAGCCCAAAACTTGGGCATCATCATAATATGGTGGGAGGAGTCATTTGGTGAGTTTTGAGTGAAATCCAATTGCTAGAACTACGGAATACACCAACCACTCCAATTCGGAACGAACTGCCTTTGAACTTGAATTGTCCAATTTCGTACACCTATTGATTTCCGATTCAGAGTCCAAAACTTGGGCATCATCATAATATGGTGGGAGGCGTCATTTGTTGAGTTTTGAGTGAAATCCAATCGCTAGAACTACGGAATACACCAACCACTCCAATTCGGAACGAACTTCCTTTGAACTTGATTTGTCCAATTTCGTACACCTATTGATTTCTGATTTCAGCCCAAAACTTGGGCATCATCATAATATGGTGGTAGGAGTCATTTGGTGAGTTTTGAGTGAAATCCAATTGCTAGAACTACGGAATACACCAACCACTCCAATTCGGAACGAACTGCCTTTGAACTTGAATTGTCCAATTTCGTACACCTATTGATTTCCGATTTCAGTCCAAAACTTGGGCATCATCATAATATGGTGGGAGGAGTCATTTGGTGAGTTTTGAGTGAAATCCAATCGCTAGAACTACAGAATACACCAACCACTCCAATTCGGAACGAACTCCTTTGAACTTGATTTGTCCAATTTCGTACACCTATTGATTTCTGATTTCAGCCCAAAACTTGGGCATCATCATAATATGGTGGGAGGAGTCATTTGGTGAGTTTTGAGTGAAATCCAATTGCTAGAACTACGGAATACACCAACCACTCCAATTCGGAACGAACTCCCTTTGAACTTGAATTGTCCAATTTCGTACACCTATTGATTTCCGATTCGAGTCCAAAACTTGGGCATCATCATAATATGGTGGGAGGAGTCATTTGGTGAGTTTTGAGTGAAATCCAATCGCTAGAACTACGGAATACACCATCCACTCCAATTCGGAACGAACTGCCTTTGAACTTGATTTGTCCAATTTCGTACACCTATTGATTTCTGATTTCGAGCCCAAAACTTGGGCATCATCATAATATGGTGGGAGGAGTCATTTGGTGAGTTTTGAGTGAAATCCAATTGCTAGAACTACGGAATACACCAACCACTCCAATTCGGAACGAACTTCCTTTGAACTTGAATTGTCCAATTTCGTACACCTATTGATTTCCGATTCGAGTCCAAAACTTGGGCATCATCATAATATGGTGGGAGGCGTCATTTGTTGAGTTTTGAGTGAAATCCAATCGCTAGAACTACGGAATACACCAACCACTCCAATTCGGAACGAACTGCCTTTGAACTTGATTTGTCCAATTTCGTACACCTATTGATTTCTGATTTCGAGCCCAAAACTTGGGCATCATCATAATATGGTGGTAGGAGTCATTTGGTGAGTTTTGAGTGAAATCCAATTGCTAGAACTACGAATACACCAACCACTCCAATTCGGAACGAACTGCCTTTGAACTTGAATTGTCCAATTTCGTACACCTATTGAATTCTGATTGGAGCCCAAAACTTGGGCATCATCATAATATGGTGGGAGGAGTCGTTTGGTGAGTTTTGAGTGAAATCCAATCGCTGGAACTACGGAATACACCAACCACTCCAGGAAGTCACGAATTGACTATGAACTTAAATAGTCCAATTTCGTACTCCTATTGAATTCTATTTCAGCCCAAAACTTGGGCATCATCATAATATGGTGGGAGGCGTCATTTGTTGAGTTTTGAGTGAAATCCAATCGCTAGAACTACGGAATACACCAACCACTCCAATTCGGAACGAACTGCCTTTGAACTTGATTTGTCCAATTTCGTACACCTATTGATTTCTGATTTCAGCCCAAAACTTGGGCATCATCATAATATGGTGGTAGGAGTCATTTGGTGAGTTTTGAGTGAAATCCAATTGCTAGAACTACGAATACACCAACCACTCCAATTCGGAACGAACTACCTTTGAACTTGAATTGTCCAATTTCGTACACCTATTGATTTCCGATTCGAGTCCAAAACTTGGGCATCATCATAATATGGTGGGAGGAGTCATTTGGTGAGTTTTGAGTGAAATCCAATCGCTAGAACTCCAGAATACACCAACCACTCCAATTCGGAACGAACTGCCTTTGAACTTGATTTGTCCAATTTCGTACACCTATTGATTTCTGATTTCGAGCCCAAAACTTGGGCATCATCATAATATGGTGGGAGGAGTCATTTGGTGAGTTTTGAGTGAAATCCAATTGCTAGAACTACGAATACACCAACCACTCCAATTCGGAACGAACTCCTTTTGAACTTGAATTGTCCAATTTCGTACACCTATTGATTTCCGATATTCGAGTCCAAAACTTGGGCATCATCATAATATGGTGGGAGGAGTCATTTGGTGAGTTTTGAGTGAAATCCAATCGCTAGAACTACGAATACACCATCCACTCCAATTCGGAACGACCGCCTTTGAACTTGATTTGTCCAATTTCGTACACCTATTGATTTCTGATTTCGAGCCCAAAACTTGGGCATCATCATAATATGGTGGGAGGAGTCATTTGGTGAGTTTTGAGTGAAATCCAATTGCTAGAACTACGGAATACACCAACCACTCCAATTCGGAACGACTGCCTTTGAACTTGAATTGTCCAATTTCGTACACCTATTGATTTCCGATTCGAGTCCAAAACTTGGGCATCATCATAATATGGTGGGAGGCGTCATTTGTTGAGTTTTGAGTGAAATCCAATCGCTAGAACTACGGAATACACCAACCACTCCAATTCGGAACGAACTGCCTTTGAACTTGATTTGTCCAATTTCGTACACCTATTGATTTCTGATTTCAGCCCAAAACTTGGGCATCATCATAATATGGTGGTAGGAGTCATTTGGTGAGTTTTGAGTGAAATCCAATTGCTAGAACTACGGAATACACCAACCACTCCAATTCGGAACGACCTTCCTTTGAACTTGAATTGTCCAATTTCGTACACCTATTGAATTCTGATTCCAGCCCAAAACTTGGGCATCATCATAATATGGTGGGAGGAGTCGTTTGGTGAGTTTTGAGTGAAATCCAATCGCTGGAACTACGGAATACACCAACCACTCCAGGAAGTCACGAATTGACTATGAACTTAAATAGTCCAATTTCGTACTCCTATTGAATTCTGATTTCAGCCCAAAACTTGGGCATCATCATAATATGGTGGGAGGAGTCATTTGGTGAGTTTTGAGTGAAATCCAATTACTAGAACTACGGAATACACCAACCACTCCAATTCGGAACGAACGCCTTTGAACTTGAATTGTCCAATTTCGTACACCTATTGAATTCCGATTCGAGTCCAAAACTTGGGCATCATCATAATATGGTGGGAGGAGTCATTTGGTAAGTTTTGAGTGAAATCCAATCGCTAGAACTACGGAATACACCAACCACTCCAATTCGGAACGAACTGCCTTTGAACTTGATTTGTCCAATTTCGTACACCTATTGATTTCTGATTTCAGCCCAAAACTTGGGCATCATCATAATATGGTGGGAGGAGTCATTTGGTGAGTTTTGAGTGAAATCCAATTGCTAGAACTACGGAATACACCAACCACTCCAATTCGGAACGAACTGCCTTTGAACTTGAATTGTCCAATTTCGTACACATATTGAATTCCGATTGAGTCCAAAACTTGGGCATCATCATAATATGGTGGGAGGAGTCATTTGGTGAGTTTTGAGTGAAATCCAATCGCTAGAACTACGGAATACACCAACCACTCCAATTCGGAACGAACTGCCTTTGAACTTGAATTGTCCAATTTCGTACACCTATTGATTTCTGATTTCGAGCCCAAAACTTGGGCATCATCATAATATGGTGGGAGGAGTCATTTGGTGAGTTTTGAGTGAAATCAAATTGCTAGAATGTTGCGTAGATTCAGCTGCACCAAAATGGATTCAGCTGCATCCTCAACTTGTGATACTCGCAAGTGCACGAGCCGTTGGTAGTTTAGCATATGTAAGTGCGAGGTCGATTCCACAGGGATTGGTGATTGAATGATCCAACTCAGTTTTCCTACACAAAACAAAAAAAGAAAACAAAAGAAACAAAACAAGAAGAAAGAATGTAACTTGGACAAGATGGTGTTGTTTTAGAATCCACCCTAATTGTTCTAATCATGTTATGGCAGCAAGTAAACAAATTGATTCACTCATGAAGATGCTCACAAATAAGTCCATGGTGTTTGGATCAAATTGCATGAACATCACAAGGACCCCAAGCATGGTGTTTACATTAGGAGACCTAGAAACCAAATCACATAAGCTCCATTAAAACAGTGAAGAAGAATTCATGAATGAAATCAAACTTTATAAACTCAAACCATGATACAAGACTAGCAAGATGTTTATTACAACTAATAACAGAAAAACAAAGTAAAACAAAGAAAATACAAGAAGAAAATAAAAAGACAAAGGGAGGAGAAGAAGATAAGGACAGCATGCTAGAGATGGAAAAGAATCATCTCCATGGCTGCCAGGAGGCCAAAGCCTTCCAGCCCTGCCTTCTCCCTTCTCTCCCTTTGTGACTCTCAACTTTCCCTCTCTTTGTGTACAATGGAAGTGTAAAATTGGTACTCTGAATGTTAATTGAATGTGGAATGGAAGTGGTATTTATAGGGAGAGGGGAGTGGGAAATCTGAATTGAATATGTCAATGACCTAACACACTTGCATTAGATAATCAGAAATGGTTACTCCACTGAATCCCACTAGCAGCCCTAGCTCATCCTCATGTCAGCATGACCAAGCATCCATTCAGAAACCAATAGCTCATGCCTAGCTCATCATGACCAAGCAGGCAATGAGCTCATCTTCCTGTCAGCATGATGTGTATTTCCATGGGCTCACGAATTGGGTTGGGCTGAATCAAATGATGACTTTAAGATATCCATTTTGAAGTTCAGAATGTCATTGATCCAACCACACAAGTATTGGCCCAATCCAAGTCCGAAATGAACTTCTAACTCAGGCTCCAGTTTTTGCACGTTTTGCACCATCTTGCTTCAAATGCCTCAAGTGTATTCCTCTCATGCCAATCAGACCTTAATATGCATGGATTGCATGAATTATGCTCTTTTGCTCTCTTGGCCTACAAAACACACAAAGGGAGGCAAATAACTCAGAATTATAAGAAACTAAGCAAAAGAAGTAAGTAAATAGGGCATGTATATGTATGAAATTATGAGCTTAACATAGAACTACGAATACACCAACCACTCCAATTCTGAACGAACTGCCTTTGAACTTGAATTGTCCAATTTCGTACACCTATTGAATTCTGATTTCAGCCCAAAACTTGGGAAGCATCATAATATGGTGGGAGGAGTCATTTGGTGAGTTTTGAGTGAAATCCAATCGCTGGAACTACGGAATACACCAACCACTCCAGGAAGTCACGAATTGACTTTGAACTTAAATAGTCCAATTTTGTACACCTATTGATTTCCGATTCAGCCCAAAACTTGGGCATCATCATAATATGGTGGGAGGAGTCATTTGGTGAGTTTTGAGTGAAATCCAATCGCTAGAACTACGGAATACACCAACCACTCCAATTCGGAACGAACTGCCTTTGAACTTGAATTGTCCAATTTCGTACACCTATTGATTTCCGATTGCAGCCCAAAACTTGGGCATCATCATAATATGGTGGGAGGAGTCATTTGATGAGTTTTGAGTGAAATCCAATCGCTAGAACTACGGAATACCCCAACCACTCCAATTCGGAACGAACTGCCTTTGAACTTGAATTGTCCAATTTCGTACACCTATTGATTTCCGATTGAGTCCAAAACGTGGGCATCATCATAATATGGTGGGAGGAGTCATTTGGTGAGTTTTGAGTGAAATCCAATTGCTAGAACTACGAATACACCAACCACTCCAATTCGAACGAACGCCTTTGAACTTGAATTGTCCAATTTCGTACACCTATTGATTTCCGATTTCAGCCCAAAACTTGGGCATCATCATAATATGGTGGGAGGAGTCATTTGGTGAGTTTTGAGTGAAATCCAATCGCTAGAACTACGGAATACCCCAACCACTCCAATTCGGAACGAACTTCCTTTGAACTTGAATTGTCCAATTTCGTACACCTATTGATTTCCGATTCAGTCCAAAACTTGGGCATCATCATAATATGGTGGGAGGAGTCATTTGGTGAGTTTTGAGTGAAATCCAATCGCTAGAACTACGGAATACACCAACCACTCCAATTCGGAACCAACTGCCTTTGAACTAGAATTGTCCAATTTCGTACACCTATTGATTTCTGATTTCAGCCCAGGAACTTGGGCATCATCATAATATGGTGGGAGGACTCATTTGGTGAGTTTTGAGTAAAATCCAATTGCTAGAACTACGGAATACACCAACCACTCCAATTCGGAACGAACTGCCTTTGAACTTGAATTGTCCAATTTCGTACACCTATTGAATTCCTGATTTCGAGCCCAAAACTTGGGAAGTGTTGCTTCGGATTCAACTGCACCAAAATAGATTCAGCTGCATCCTCAACTTGTGATACTCGCAAGTGCACGAGCCGTTCGGAAGTATAGCATATGTAAGTGCGAGGTCGATCCCACGAGGATTGGTGATTGAATGATCCAATTCTTTTCCCTACAAAAAAAAAAACAGAAATGGAAAAGAAAATAAATAAAACAAGAAAAAGGAAATAACTCAAGCAAATAAGTTCCCAAGTTCAATTAGATTAATGGATTGATTCTAGCTAAAGTATGATTAAGCCATGGTGTGTGGTCATAACCTTGTGTTCCTAATTCCCTAATTTGATCATTTGTTGTCTAACCTAAAATTAAGCATTAGGAACCCATTAAGGCTCCAGTTTTTGCACATTTTTGCACAATCTTGCTTCAAATGCCTCAAGTGTATTCCTCTCATGCCAATCAGCCCTTAATATGCATGGATTGCATGAATTATGCTCTTTTGCTCTCTTGGCCTACAAAACACACAAAGGGAGGCAAATAACTCAGAATTGTAAGAAACTAAGCAAAATAAGTAAGTAAATAGGGCATGTATATGTATGAAATTATGAGCTTAACATAGAACTACGGAATACACCAACCACTCCAATTCGGAACGAACTGCCTTTGAACTTGAATTGTCCAATTTCGTACACCTATTGAATTCTGATCGAGCCCAAAACTTGGGAAGCATCATAATATGGTGGGAGGAGTCATTTGGTGAGTTTTGAGTGAAATCCAATCGCTGGAACTACGGAATACACCAACCACTCCAGGAAGTCACGAATTGACTTTGAACTTAAATAGTCCAATTTTGTACACCTATTGATTTCCGATTGAGCCCAAAACTTGGGCATCATCATAATATGGTGGGAGGAGTCATTTGGTGAGTTTTGAGTGAAATCCAATCGCTAGAACAACGGAATACACCAACCACTCCAATTCGGAACGAACTGCCTTTGAACTTGATTTGTCCAATTTCGTACACCTATTGATTTCTGATTTCGAGCCCAAAACTTGGGCATCATCATAATATGGTGGGAGGAGTCATTTGGTGAGTTTTGAGTGAAATCCAATCGCTAGAACTACGGAATACACCAACCACTCCAATTCGGAACCAACTGCCTTTGAACTAGAATTGTCCAATTTCGTACACCTAATGATTTCCGATTGAGTCCAAAACTTGGGCATCATCATAATATGGTGGGAGGAGTCATTTGGTGAGTTTTGAGTGAAATCCAATCGCTAGAACTACGGAATACACCAACCACTCCAATTCGGAACGAACTGCCTTTGAACTTGAATTGTCCAATTTCGTACACCTATTGATTTCCGATTCGAGCCCAAAACTTGGGCATCATCATAATATGGTGGGAGGAGTCATTTGGTGAGTTTTGAGTGAAATCCAATTGCTAGAACTACGGAATACACCAACCACTCCAATTCGGAACGAACTGCCTTTGAACTTGAATTGTCCAATTTCGTACACCTATTGAATTCTGATCAAGCCCAAAACTTGGGAAGCATCATAATATGGTGGGAGGAGTCATTTGGTGAGTTTTGAGTGAAATCCAATCGCTGGAACTACGAAATACACCAACCACTCCAGGAAGTCACGAATTGACTTTGAACTTAAATAGTCCAATTTCGTACACCTATTGAATTCTGATTTCAGCCCAAAACTTGGGCATCATCATAATATGGTGGGAGGAGTCATTTGGTGAGTTTTGAGTGAAATCCAATTGCTAGAACTACGGAATACACCAACCACTCCAATTCGGAACGAACTGCCTTTGAACTTGAATTGTCCAATTTCGTACACCTATTGAATTCCGATTCGAGTCCAAAACTTGGGCATCATCATAATATGGTGGGAGGAGTCATTTGGTGAGTTTTGAGTGAAATCCAATCGCTAGAACTACGGAATACACCAACCACTCCAATTCGGAACGAACTGCCTTTGAACTTGATTTGTCCAATTTCGTACACCTATTGATTTCTGATTTCAGCCCAAAACTTGGGCATCATCATAATATGGTGGGAGGAGTCATTTGGTGAGTTTTGAGTGAAATCCAATTGCTAGAACTACGGAATACACCAACCACTCCAATTCGGAACGGACCTTTGAACTTGAATTGTCCAATTTCGTACACCTATTGAATTCCTGATTTCGAGCCCAAAACTTGGGAAGCATCATAATATGGTGGGAGGAGTCATTTGGTGAGTTTTGAGTGAAATCCATTCGCTAGAACTCCAGAATACCCCAACCACTCCAATTCGGAACGAACTGCCTTTGAACTTGAATTGTCCAATTTCGTACACCTATTGAATTCCTGATTTCAGCCCAAAACTTGGGAAGCATCATAATATGGTGGGAGGAGTCATTTGGTGAGTTTTGAGTGAAATCCAATCGCTAGCACTACGGAATACACCAACCACTCCAGGAAGTCACGAATTGACTTTGAACTTAAATAGTCCAATTTTGTACACCTATTGATTTCCGATTCGAGCCCAAAACTTGGGCATCATCATAATATGGTGGGAGGAGTCATTTGGTGAGTTTTGAGTGAAATCCAATCGCTAGAACAACGGAATACACCAACCACTCCAATTCGGAACGAACTGCCTTTGAACTTGATTTGTCCAATTTCGTACACCTATTGATTTCTGATTCGAGCCCAAAACTTGGGCATCATCATAATATGGTGGGAGGAGTCATTTGGTGAGTTTTGAGTGAAATCCAATCGCTAGAACTACGGAATACACCAACCACTCCAATTCGGAACCAACTGCCTTTGAACTAGAATTGTCCAATTTCGTACACCTAATGATTTCCGATTCGAGTCCAAAACTTGGGCATCATCATAATATGGTGGGAGGAGTCATTTGGTGAGTTTTGAGTGAAATCCAATCGCTAGAACTACGGAATACACCAACCACTCCAATTCGAACGAACTGCCTTTGAACTTGAATTGTCCAATTTCGTACACCTATTGATTTCCGATTTCAGCCCAAAACTTGGGCATCATCATAATATGGTGGGAGGAGTCATTTGGTGAGTTTTGAGTGAAATCCAATTGCTAGAACTACGGAATACACCAACCACTCCAATTCGGAACGAACTGCCTTTGAACTTGAAATGTCCAATTTCGTACACCTATTGAATTCTGATCAAGCCCAAAACTTGGGAAGCATCATAATATGGTGGGAGGAGTCATTTGGTGAGTTTTGAGTGAAATCCAATCGCTAGAACTACGGAATACACCAACCACTCCAATTCGGAACGAACTGCCTTTGAACTTGATTTGTCCAATTTCGTACACCTATTGATTTCTGATTTCAGCCCAAAACTTGGGCATCATCATAATATGGTGGGAGGAGTCATTTGGTGAGTTTTGAGTGAAATCCAATTGCTAGAACTACGAAATACACCAACCACTCCAATTCGGAACGAACTGCCTTTGAACTTGAATTGTCCAATTTCGTACACCTATTGAATTCTGATTCGAGCCCAAAACTTGGGAAGCATCATAATATGGTGGGAGGAGTCATTTGGTGAGTTTTGAGTGAAATCCATTCGCTAGAACTACAGAATACCCCAACCACTCCAATTCGGAACGAACTGCCTTTGAACTTGAATTGTCCAATTTCGTACACCTATTGAATTCTGATTGAGCCCAAAACTTGGGAAGCATCATAATATGGTGGGAGGAGTCATTTGGTGAGTTTTGAGTGAAATCCAATCGCTAGCACTACGGAATACACCAACCACTCCAGGAAGTCACGAATTGACTTTGAACTTAAATAGTCCAATTTTGTACACCTATTGATTTCCGATTGAGCCCAAAACTTGGGCATCATCATAATATGGTGGGAGGAGTCATTTGGTGAGTTTTGAGTGAAATCCAATCGCTAGAACAACGGAATACACCAACCACTCCAATTCGGAACGAACTGCCTTTGAACTTGATTTGTCCAATTTCGTACACCTATTGATTTCTGATTTCGAGCCCAAAACTTGGGCATCATCATAATATGGTGGGAGGAGTCATTTGGTGAGTTTTGAGTGAAATCCAATCGCTAGAACTACGGAATACACCAACCACTCCAATTCGGAACCAACTGCCTTTGAACTAGAATTGTCCAATTTCGTACACCTAATGATTTCCGATTTCAGTCCAAAACTTGGGCATCATCATAATATGGTGGGAGGAGTCATTTGGTGAGTTTTGAGTGAAATCCAATCGCTAGAACTACGGAATACACCAACCACTCCAATTCGGAACGAACTGCCTTTGAACTTGAATTGTCCAATTTCGTACACCTATTGATTTCCGATTTCAGCCCAAAACTTGGGCATCATCATAATATGGTGGGAGGAGTCATTTGGTGAGTTTTGAGTGAAATCCAATTGCTAGAACTACGGAATACACCAACCACTCCAATTCGAACGAACTGCCTTTGAACTTGAATTGTCCAATTTCGTACACCTATTGAATTCTGATCAAGCCCAAAACTTGGGAAGCATCATAATATGGTGGGAGGAGTCATTTGGTGAGTTTTGAGTGAAATCCAATCGCTGGAACTACGGAATACACCAACCACTCCAGGAAGTCACGAATTGACTTTGAACTTAAATAGTCCAATTTCGTACACCTATTGAATTCTGATTGAGCCCAAAACTTGGGCATCATCATAATATGGTGGGAGGAGTCATTTGGTGAGTTTTGAGTGAAATCCAATTGCTAGAACTACGGAATACACCAACCACTCCAATTCGGAACGAACGCCTTTGAACTTGAATTGTCCAATTTCGTACACCTATTGAATTCCGATTCAGTCCAAAACTTGGGCATCATCATAATATGGTGGGAGGAGTCATTTGGTGAGTTTTGAGTGAAATCCAATCGCTAGAACTACGGAATACACCAACCACTCCAATTCGGAACGACTTCCTTTGAACTTGATTTGTCCAATTTCGTACACCTATTGATTTCTGATTCGAGCCCAAAACTTGGGCATCATCATAATATGGTGGGAGGAGTCATTTGGTGAGTTTTGAGTGAAATCCAATTGCTAGAACTACGGAATACCCCAACCACTCCAATTCGGAACGAACTGCCTTTGAACTTGAATTGTCCAATTTCGTACACCTATTGATTTCCGATTCGAGTCCAAAACTTGGGCATCATCATAATATGGTGGGAGGAGTCATTTGGTGAGTTTTGAGTGAAATCCAATCGCTAGAACTACGGAATACACCAACCACTCCAATTCGAAACGAATTGCCTTTGAACTTGAATTGTCCAATTTCGTACACCTATTGATTTCCGATTTCAGCCCAAAACTTGGGAAGCATCATAATATGGTGGCAGGAGTCATTTGGTGAGTTTTGAGTGAAATCCAATTGCTAGAACTACGGAATACACCAACCACTCCAGGAAGTCACGAGCTTCCTTTGAACTTGAATAGTCCAATTTTGTACACCTATTGATTTCCGATTTCAGCCCAAAACTTGGGCATCATCATAATATGGTGGGAGGAGTCATTTGGTGAGTTTTGAGTGAAATCCAATCGCTAGAACTACGGAATACCCCAACCACTCCAATTCGGAACGAACTGCCTTTGAACTTGAATTGTCCAATTTCGTACACCTATTGATTTCCGATTGCAGCCCAAAACTTGGGCATCATCATAATATGGTGGGAGGAGTCATTTGATGTGTTTTGAGTGAAATCCAATCGCTAGAACTACGGAATACCCCAACCACTCCAATTCGGAACGAACTGCCTTTGAACTTGAATTGTCCAATTTCGTACACCTATTGATTTTCGATTGAGTCCAAAACTTGGGCATCATCATAATATGGTGGGAGGAGTCATTTGGTGAGTTTTGAGTGAAATCCAATTGCTAGAACTACGGAATACCCCAACCACTCCAATTCGGAACGAACTGCCTTTGAACTTGAATTGTCCAATTTCGTACACCTATTGATTTCCGATTTCGAGTCCAAAACTTGGGCATCATCATAATATGGTGGGAGGAGTCATTTGGTGAGTTTTGAGTGAAATCCAATCGCTAGAACTACGGAATACACCAACCACTCCAATTCGAAACGAATTGCCTTTGAACTTGAATTGTCCAATTTCGTACACCTATTGATTTCCGATTCGAGCCCAAAACTTGGGAAGCATCATAATATGGTGGCAGGAGTCATTTGGTGAGTTTTGAGTGAAATCCAATTGCTAGAACTACGGAATACACCAACCACTCCAGGAAGTCACGAACTTCCTTTGAACTTGAATAGTCCAATTTTGTACACCTATTGATTTCCAATTCGAGCCCAAAACTTGGGCATCATCATAATATGGTGGGAGGAGTCATTTGGTGAGTTTTGAGTGAAATTCAATCGCTAGAACTACGGAATACACCAACCACTCCAATTCGGAACGAACTGCCTTTGAACTTGAATTGTCCAATTTCGTACACCTATTGATTTCCGATTTCAGCCCAAAACTTGGGCATCATCATAATATGGTGGGAGGAGTCATTTGATGTGTTTTGAGTGAAATCCAATCGCTAGAACTACGGAATACCCCAACCACTCCAATTCGGAACGAACTGCCTTTGAACTTGAATTGTCCAATTTCGTACACCTATTGATTTTCGATTTCAGTCCAAAACTTGGGCATCATCATAATATGGTGGGAGGAGTCATTTGGTGAGTTTTGAGTGAAATCCAATTGCTAGAACTACGGAATACACCAACCACTCCAATTCGGAACAAACTGCCTTTGAACTTGAATTGTCCAATTTCGTACACCTATTGATTTCCGATTCGAGCCCAAAACTTGGGCATCATCATAATATGGTGGGAGGAGTCATTTGGTGAGTTTTGAGTGAAATCCAATCGCTAGAACTACGGAATACCCCAACCACTCCAATTCGGAACGAACTGCCTTTGAACTTGAATTGTCCAATTTCGTACACCTATTGATTTCCGATTTCAGTCCAAAACTTGGGCATCATCATAATATGGTGGGAGGAGTCATTTGGTGAGTTTTGAGTGAAATCCAATCGCTAGAACTACGGAATACACCAACCACTCCAATTCGGAACGAACTGCCTTTGAACTTGAATTGTCCAATTTCGTACACCTATTGATTTCCGATTGAGTCCAAAACTTGGGCATCATCATAATATGGTGGGAGGAGTCATTTGGTGAGTTTTGAGTGAAATCCAATCGCTAGAACTACGGAATACACCAACCACTCCAATTCGGAACGAACTCTTTTGAACTTGATTTGTCCAATTTCGTACACCTATTGATTTCTGATTTCAGCCCAGAACTTGGGCATCATCATAATATGGTGGGAGGACTCATTTGGTGAGTTTTGAGTGAAATCCAATTGCTAGAACTACGGAATACACCAACCACTCCAATTCGGAACGAACTGCCTTTGAACTTGAATTGTCCAATTTCGTACACCTATTGAATTCTATTCGAGCCCAAAACTTGGGAAGTGTTGCTTCGGATTCAACTGCACCAAAATAGATTCAGCTGCATCCTCAACTTGTGATACTCGCAAGTGCACGAGCCGTTCGGTAGTATAGCATATGTAAGTGCGAGGTCGATCCCACGAGGATTGGTGATTGAATGATCCAATTCATTTCCCTACAAAAAAAACAGAAATGGAAAAGAAAATAAATAAAACAAGAAAAAGGAAATAACTCAAGCAAATAAGTTCCCAAGTTCAATTAGATTAATGGATTGATTCTAGCTAAAGTATGATTAAGCCATGGTGTGTGGTCATAACCTTGTGTTCCTAATTCCCTAATTTGATCATTTGTTGTCTAACCTAAAATTAAGCATTAGGAACCCATTAAGGTTAGAAGAACAATTTAAACAACCAAGCATGTATCTAATCCCTGTTGTTGAATGTCCATACATACTCTTCTTATTCATAGTTCAATTCAAATTAAAGCATGGTGTATACTCTTAATTCAAACCAAGATAGCTAACATGCAAACCTAAATGGTGATCAATCATTCAAACTAGCATATTAACTTATAAGCATAATGAATAAGAACAAAAACCATAACTGAAACTTGGAAACTAATTAAACTTGAATACTTAAGAAAGAATGTACATTACAAATAAAATTAAAGTAGAACTTGAAAACTTGAAGAAATATTCAGTAAACTCATTCTACTACAACAATTAACAACTTGAAAGGAAACTAAGAGAATTTGATGCAGAGAAGGGAAGGGAGCTCTAGAGAAGTATTTGAGAGCTCCCCCCTTGGGGTGTGATTTGAAGCTTGAAGGCTTCTCTATTTATAGGGCTAAGAGGGAGGAACATCATGATGGATTCCCACACCACCCTTCATCTTTTGCTGCTGCACAAGCGTTCCACACATGGGTTCAAAGGTGATCAGATTTGCTGCCAACCCATGTGGTGCCTTTTGGTTGCTAGAAAAACGAGTTTTCTGAACCTATTTTGGTGTAGGAAGGCCATAGATCTCAACCCGTATCCAATGGGGCTGAAATTTGGATATGGTATACTAGACACCCATTGGAACAACTTCTATGAAGAAAGTATTCCCATCGGAGCAGGATAAGTGTGCGTTTTGGACCTTGAAAGTTGGTTGCCGAACAGAGACTGAAATTGACTTCATTTCATTTCTTTTCTTTCTTTTTGCTGTACATGCATACACATGCTTCTCTTTAATAGCTCAAAAGCTGATCTCCAGCTCCAAAGTGATCTACCAATTTAATTCCCATGTTCAAAGGCTGAGCAAAAATGCCTCTCATCATTCCTCTTCTTCTCTCTCTCTCTCTCCTTTCTCTTTGCTTCACATGCACATGCTTTCTCTATAATAGCTCCAACATGTGCCAACTTGCTCCTTCAGAAATTCATAGCTGGAAAGCCTCCCAACTTCACTCATTATGTTGGGTACAAAGTCAGTTGCAGCTGGGGTGAGGCACATGGCTAAAAGGAGTCACATGGAAAAATGCTGGCAGCTACAAATCCTGCTGAGCAAGGTTGGGTGTTGGACAGGCTGAGCACTCCAAAAATGTCCAATTGGGCTGCAATTTGGATATGTTGTAGTCAACACCCATTGGAACAAGTTTCATGAAGAGCTTCACCTCATTCGAGCCCCATAGCATGCTGATCAAAGGCCAAGAAGTTGACCTACGAAACTGGGCTGGAAATGGGCTGTAGCCAAAATATGTTTGTCTTTAAGCTCATATTCCTCTTATGCCAATCAGCCCTTAACATGCATGGATTGCATCAAATGTGATATCTTGCTATCTTAACCTACAAAACACACAAACATAGGTAAGTGACTCAAAATAAAGAGAAACTAAGCAAAATCACTAAGTAAAGAAGGCATGCAAGTGTATGAAATTATGGACTTATCAAAATAGAAAATGAATTAAAAGCACAAGTTTAACTCAATAACATAACCAAATTGTTGTGTCGGATTCACTTGCACCAAAATGGATTCAGTTGCATCCTCAACTTGTGATACTCGCAAGTGCACGAGCCGTTGGTAGTTTAGCATATGTAAGTGCGAGGTCGATTCCACAGGGATTGGTGATTGAATGATCCAACTCAGTTTTCCTACAAAACAAAAATGAAAACAAAAGAAACAAAACAAGAAGAAAGAATGTACATTACAAGAAAAATAAATTACAACTAAGAAAACATTAAGGAAACTAGAAGAACTTTGAGGAAGAAAGGAAGTGTTTGGGAAAAGTGTTTGAGGACATGGAGGCTTTTTGGAGAAGAAAGTAGAAGTAGAGAATTGTTTGAGAAAGTGTTTGGAGAATTTGATGAAGAAAGTGTTTGGAAACTTGGAGGATTTTGGAAGAGAAAGTTTGAGAACATTGGGAATTTGGAAGAGATGAGAGATGTATTTGAGAAAGAGAAGGGAGGAGTGTTTGGGAAGTGTTTGAGAATATGGAAACTTTTGGAGAAGAAAGGAAAGTGGTGTTTGAGAACTTTGTGGATTTTGGAAGAGCATGTGTTTGAGAGCTTTGAGAAGGGAGAAGAAAGTGTTTGGAAAGTGTTTGAGAATTTGATGAAGGAATGGGAGAAGTGTTTGGGAACTTTGAGAATCTTGGAAGAGAAAGTGTTTGGAGAACATGGGGAATTTGGAAGGGAAGAGACATGTGTTTAGGATTTGGAGAGTGTTTGGAAGAGAATAGAGAAGTGCTTGAGATTTAATAAAAAGAAAATTGAGTAGAATGATCTTATTACAACAATTGAGAACTACAAAGGAAAACTAAGAGAATTTAAGGGAGAGAAGGGAAGGGAGCTCTAGAGAAGTGCTTGAGAGCTCCCCCCTTGGGGTGTTTACAAGCTTAGGAAACCTCACTATTTATAGGCCTAAGGAGGTTGAAAATCTGAATTATACAATTGAATTATGTAAACACACTAACTTCACCTAACACACTACACTTAATTCACCAACTTAACCTAACACACAATTGCATTTGAAAAGAATTCCTCTTGTCTTTAGGCTTAGTGTTGCATCATCCACTTCAACATCTTTTGGCTCATTTGGCTGCTGCAAAATTCCACTCAAATATATGTATTGAATATGCTTCACCAAACTTTCCCACAATCAACAACACTTCATCATGCATATGTCATGCATGACAATGCATTGTAGCCAGCTTGTGGGCTCGTTTTGGGCTTGTGGATCCAGTCTGGAAAATCTGGAAAAATATGGATCTTGAAGCTCTTTGTCTTATCTTTCCAAGCATATGCAGCCCAACTCAAGGAAAAATCGGAAAGACCTTCAAATGTGATTTTTGGCCCAGTAATGCAGATGCTGCCGAATTTGACCTTAAGTTGCCAAAACATGTATAACTTTCTCTAGAAGACTCGGAATCATGAACCGTAAAATTCTACAGAAACTAGACTTCCGTATCTTTCCAATGATGTATGGATTATTTTCTGGTTCTTCTTGAGCAAGTACAGTCCAATCCGTGAAGTTGACTGATCTGCAGACACCGTTTTGAGTTAACTTGTCTCCAAAATGCAATTAGTGAGTCCTTAAGCTTATTACACTGAAACAAACACAAAACTTATTAAAAGCACAAGTTTAACTCAAAAACATAACCAAATCATAAATTAAAAGGGTACAAAATGATATGTAAATATGCACCGATCAAATACCCCCAAACCTAGATTTTGCTAGTCCTCGAGCAAAACAAAAAGAAAACAAAGAGAAAAACAAAACAAGAAGTTAACTAGACCACTTTCGCAGGTAATTCGATTGCGTCTCCTGAGGGTTTAACAGATATTAATACCCACAAACGTTTTACTGACTCTGTAAAACAAAGTAATTAGAAAACTTAAAAGATTGTTAGTCCTTAAGCAAAACCAAAAACAAAAACAAACATAAATACATTACGTAACAAAAACAAAAACAAAAACAAAAACGATTACAAAAATAAAAAGAACTCAAAACAATCTTTCCGAACATTTTCTGAAGAGAAATGACTCATGCACATGACTTAAACGTTTTATTAATAAAAGCTCAATTTTTAGACATTATTTACAAAGCGGCAAAGTTCTAAACACAATATGCTCAAAGTGTAGTAGTGTGATAGCCAAATACAACAAATTCCCCAATCTTAGTTTTCACACAATTTCAAAAATCATACAAAGCATAAGTTTAACTTCAAATCTCACCAAAGTTGTCCTCTCACAAATGAATCACTCAGAAGAGGGCTATAATGAATCACTCAGTTATAAACATGAGAATAGAGTTAAACCATAAGGACTTAACTCGAAATAGAAAGATGAAGAACTTGCATTAATATGATCTCAAGAAGGATGCCAAACACTTAAAAGTAAGAAAATGGATGCAATTCAACCACATGACATTTAAGATCAATTTAGGTCTTTAACATAGGTTGTAATGGGGCCAAGGGTGTAAGGTGAGTAAGAAATTAAAAGTATGGATAATACAAAGTCCAAGGAACTCGCAATGTAAGAGCATAAAACAATTGTTTACAAGACTTCGAATCATCACAATGAGATTTTTTTATTTTACATGATCAAAACTCCTTATACCTTCATTTACATTGATTCATACTCCTTTAATTGAACAAACACCAATGAAACCCAAAAATGAAATTTCTACCAACCACCACTTAACTTTTCTCTTTTCTATCACCAATTGTGTGATTTTTTTTTTCTAAATGTACCACCTCTTCCCAAACTTAGCATGAAAAACACATCCAAATTAAAGCTCATGAGTTCCTTAGAAAGGTAAATATTTGTTTTTCGGGCTAAGGCAAGGAAATAAAATTGGTAAATGAAAGAAAAGGTTTACATGTAGGCTCAAAATGGTTAACAATGGAAAATCATGCTTAAGCATGCATAAGATTAGCTTGAAAGGCACAAACGATCCAAAGAAGGCCTTAATATCATTTCTTTAAATGTCATGAAATCAAATTGCACAAGAATGAATGACTTTTAAGTGTTCAACCAAATCAATGAATAATGAGATCAAACAACAATTTTGATGACAAGAAAATTAGAGTACGTATATAACACTCATGAATTGAAGTACAAGGCTCAAAAACTCACTTTATATGGTTGGTTATATAAGTCTAATTTATGCTTCATACAATTCTTTATATCATGCAAATCCTTTAATTGGAAAATTATGAAACAAATGGCAAGTGTAAAGAAGGTTTCAAGCATATCATGATAGAACAATGCCAATTTTAAATTTTTTTTTTTTTTAAATTTTTACTCTTTTTTTTTATAAATAAAATAAAATAAAATCCAATTTTCATTTAAGTCATGCAAACATTTATCACAATCTCATCATATGTGTTCGGAAAGTGACTCAAAAACAAAGCAAAACAAAACAAGACTCAAATAGAAGAAAAACAAGCAATTTTTTTTTTTTTTAATTAAGAAAAAAAAATACATGCTAAACTCCAATACCCCCAAACCTAGAAATGAACATTGTCCTCAATGTTTAAAAATTAGACACAAACAATGTCATAACAACAAATGAAAGGTATTAAAGCAAATAAAAATTAAAACACACAAAAATAAAATAAAACAATTACAAAATAATCAAACAAATATAAAATAAAAAAAATAAAAACGAAACAGTAAAACGTTCAAAACAGTAAGCCCTAACAGATAGTCCTACACAAACTGAAACCCAAACAATTGAAAGCCCAAAACAAAATGAAATTAACCCAACAACGGTAAAACCCGACCCAACATGAAATCTGAAGCCCACATGTTTTAATTTTAATTTTAATTTTTTTTAATTTAAGATCAAACGTGAATTGGATTCTGAAACATGGGTCCAAATTTTGTCTCGGTTCAGTATAAGGGACCAACAGACATGGCGAGACACGTGTCGACGCATAGAGGCGCCGCAGACTCCACAAGCAGAAATTACGGGGTCATGGAAAGGCAGCGACGACTTTGCTAAACGCGTCCGTTCAGACAAAGCAAGTCGTGACAAATGAGTTGGAAAAGGTTGGAAAGTGAGAAGGTTGTGGGACTCGAGGAACGCTTGGGGATTCAAAAAATGCTTAGACGCGTGATGGCTACGGTTTGTCAAAGACTACATCTATAAGAAAGAAAAAGAAGGGGAAAAACACAAACGCAAAAACACACAAAAGAGAAAACAAGCAAGAAAAAGAAAAAGAAAAGTGAGAAATCTATGGCTTCTTCCTACCCCTTTTCGTTGGATCTCAACCTAGCTCCACCGACTCAAACATCGAGGCCAAGCAGGAGCACCAGTAAACAATTATTTCAATACTCCTGGACAACGATGTTGCCATTGGAGTTGGCTGAAATTTGGTGACTCCTAAAGATATACGTGTGTTCGGGACAAGGGATGACAACCGGGTCATGAGTGATGCCCTAGCACTGAGCATGCAGAGTACAGCATGTGTCGCAAGTTTGGTTCATCGCCTACTTGCGAAGTCCCATGAGGTAGAGGTGCTGAAAGGTCAATTAGCGGCGGAGCGAAGTATGGTTGAAGAGTGTCAGACTGCTATAAAAAGCTTGAAAAGGGAGAGGGCCAGGATAGTGGAGGTGAATCGACACCAGCTAGAAGTTTTGCGGGACGAGAATAAAAGCCTATCAAAGATGGTAGAGTTGTACTCTCGGACATGCGAAAGCAACTGGAGGACCTAGACCGACCGGGTAAACGCAAGAAACCAGATCGCGAGAAAAGTTATACTGAAGCTAAGATTGCGATCTTTGGGAGCTCAAGTGATGAGCCCCAAGAGGCTGTGCGTGAAGCCCCGGAAGTGGACAGCCAGAGGGCCAAACTAAAAGCTCCTATGGTTCGAGACACCGAGCGCCAAGAAGAAATGATTTTAGCTTTTATTTATTATTTATTTTAAAAGTGTATGTGCGTTTTTTTTTAATTGGGAAATAAAAACGTTATGTTATCTCAAAGACACGAATAACCCTAAATTTAAAGAACGACGATCAAACAAAAACATGAAAACCCAAACATGCATTTTTATTTTTAGTTAAGTAAACACACAAGTAACTGCTTTTTCTTTTAAGAGAAAAACTTAAGGATGACCAGTTAAGGGCCTCAGGAAACACAGCCAGGGGATCCGGGAAGGTTGGAGGGGTCACAATGGTCCCTCTTAAAACCCAAACTTCTTAGACACCGAAGGTGCCGCCTAAAGAACTCCTAGACACTGTATAGACTGCGGTTGCTCACTGGAGTTACCAAAAGTTTAGCTCCTTCAAAGAATATCCTATGAGTTTTAAATTATACTAACTAATTAAATAAAAACTGAAACTTGTTGCGTAGATTTCAGCTGCACCAAAATGGATTCAGCTGCATCCTCAACTTGTGATACTCGCAAGTGCACGAGCCGTTGGTAGTTTAGCATATGTAAGTGCGAGGTCGATTCCACAGGGATTGGTGATTGAATAATCCAATTCAGTTTTCCTACACAAAACAGAAATGAAAACAAGAGAAACAAAACAAGAAGAAAGAAAAGAACTAAGACAAGATGGTGAGGTTTTAGAGTCCACCCTAATTGTTCTAATCATGTTATGGCAGCAAGTAAACAAATTGATTCACTCATGAAGATGCTCACAAATAAGTCCATGGTGTTTGGATCAAATTGCATTGAACATCACAAGGACCCCAAGCATGGTGTTTACATTAGGAGACCTAGAAACCAAATCACATGAGTTGCTAATGGATGGAATGAAGATGATCCCCAAACCTTCCCAACAAGAGCAAAAATGCATAAAACCTCAGGTGATCAATCAAAGGATGCAAAAACAGCTCCATTAAAATAGTGAAGAAGAATTCATGAATGAAATCAAACTTTATAAACTCAAACCATGATACAAGACTAGCAAGATGTTTATTACAATTAATAACAGAAAAACAAAGTGAAACAAAGAAAATACAAGAAGAAAATAAAAGACAAAGGGAGGAGAAGAAGATAAGGCCGAAATGAACTTCTACTTCAGTCTCTAGTTTTTGCACGTTTTTGCACCATATTGCTTCAAATGCCTTAAGTTGTATTCCTCTCATGCCAATCAGCCCTTAATATGCATGGATTGTATCAAATGTGATCTCTTGCTCTCTTGGCCTACAAAACACACAAAGGGAGGTAAATTCCTCATAATTATAGGAAACTAAGCAAAAGAACTAAGTAAATAGGGCATGTATATGTATGAAATTATGAGCTTAACATGACCAAGCTTCCAACCAGAAATGATAGCTCATGCCTAGCTCACCATGACCAAGCATCCAACCAGGCACATGCCTGAGGTCAGCATGACCAGCAACTTCAAGGGCTTACAACTTGGGCTTCTCTTAATCAAATTAGGACTTTAAGCACTCGAAATTGAAGTTCAGAATGTATTCTTTCCAGCCATATGTTATTTGGGCCAATCCAAGGTCGGATGAAGAAGTTAAGGCCGAAACAAATTTATAACTCATTTTCCGCGCTGATAAGATCCATCCTGAGCATGGTTCAGTGTTTGCTAGGAAACGGACTCCAGATTTATCCAATGGGGCTGAATGTTGGATATGTTATAGTATGCATTGGAACAACTTTCATGAAGAATGTGGCCTCATTCGAGCTATGTAGGTTGCTGAAACAAAGCTTGCATTATGACCTACGAAACTTACTGGCAGGGGGCTGGAGCCATAATGAATTTGTCTTTAAGCTCTTCATCCATTCCTCCAAATTAGGCCTTAACATGCTTGAATTGCATGAATTATGTTCTCCAAAGCCATCATTGTTACCTAAAGCTCAATTAACTGAAATATAAACACAAAAAGGATTAAAAGCACAAGTTTAACTCAAAAACATAACCAAATCATAAGCTAGAAGGGTAAGAATTAATATACAATTATGAACCGATCAAATACCCCCAAACCTAGATTTTGCTAGTCCTCGAGCAAAACAACACAGAACAAAGTTAAAAACAAAACTAGAAGTTAACTAAACTACTTTCGTAGGTAACTCGATTGCATTTAGCATATGCAACAAGCCTTTAAACCTCTAGGCATCCCTAGTAGGAGGAGTTGTGTCTCCTGAGGGTTTAACAGAATTAAAATACCCACAAACGTTTTTCTAACTCTACAAAACAAAATGGTTAGAAAACTTAAAAGATTGTTAGTCCTTAAGCAAAACCAAAAACAAAAACAAACATAAATACATTAATTAACAAAAAAAAACAAAATCAAAAACAAACACAAAAACACAAAGAACTCAAAACAATCTTTCCGAACATTTTCTGAAGAGAAATGACTCATGCACATGACTCAAAAGTTTTTAATAATAAAAACTCAATTCTAGACATTATTTACAAAGCGGCAAAGTTCAAAACATAATATGCTCAAAGTGTAGTAGTGTGATAGCCAAATGCAACAAATTCCTCAATCTTAGTTTTCACACAATTTCAAAAATTATACAAAGCACAAGTTCAACTTCAAATCTCACCAAAGTTGTCCTCTCATAAATGAATCACTCAGAAGAGGGCTATAATGCAACACTCAGTTATAAACATGAGATTAGAGTTAAACCATAAAGGACTTAACTCGAAATAGAAAGATGAAGAACTTGCATTAATATGATCTCAAGAAGGATGCCAAACACTTAAAAGTAAGAAAATGGATGCAATTCAACCACATGACATTTAAGATCAATTTAGGTCTTTAGTATAGGTTGTAATGGGGCCAAGGGTGTAAGGTGAGTAACAAATGAAGGGTATGGATAAAACAAAGTCCAAGGAACTCAAAATATAAGAGCATAAAATAATTGTTTACAAGACTTCGAATCATCACGATTAAATTTTTTCTTTTACATGATCAAAACTCCTTATACCTTCATTTACATTGATTCATACTCCTTTCCTTTAATTGAACAAATACCAATTTATTTTGAAGGCCCAAAAATGAAATTTCATTCAACCACCGCTTAACTTTTCTCTTTTCTTTCACGAATTGTGTGATTTTTTTTTCTTCGAAATGTAACACCCATTCCCAAACTTAGCATGAAAAACACATCCAAATTAAAGCTCATGAGTTCCTTAGAAAGGCAAATATTTGTTTTTTCAGGCTAAGGCGAGGAAATAAAATTGGTAAATGAAAGAAAAGGTTTACATGTAGGCTCAAAATGGTTAACAATGGAAAATCATGCTTAAGCATGCATAAGGTTAGCTTGAAAGGCACAAACGATCCAAAGAATGCCTTAATATCATTTCTTTAAATGTCATGAAGTCAAATTGCACAAGAATGAATGACTTTTAAGTGTTCAACCAAATCAATGAATAATGAGATCAAACAACAACCTAGATGACAAGAAAATAAGAGTATGTATAACACTCATGAATTGAAGTACAAGGCTCAAAAGCTCACTTTGTATGGTTGGTTATATAAGTCTAATTTATGCTTCATACAATTCTTTAGATTATGCAAATCCTTTAATTGGAAGATTATGAAACAAATGGCAAGTGCAAAGGTTTCAAACATATCACGATAGAACAATGCCAAATTTTTTTTTTAATTTATATTTTTAATAAATAAAAAACACTAAAATAAAATGAAATCCAATTTTTATTTAAGTCATGCAAAGATTTATCACTATCTCATCATAAGTGTTCGGAAAGTGACTCAAAACAAAAACAAAACTCAAATAGAAGAAAAACAAGCAATTTTTTTTTTTAACTTAAGAAAAAAAATAAAATAATACATGCTAAACTCCAATACCCCCAAACCTAGAAATGAACATTGTCCTCAATGTTTAAAATGAAAGGTATTAAAGCAAATAAAAATCACAAAACATACAAAAATAAAATAAAATAATTACAAAATAAAAATTACAAAACAAACAATCAAACAAACAAAAAAAATAAAAATAAAACAGTAAACCCTAATCACATAATTCTGAAACCCAAAAATATTTTGAAGCCCAAAGCCCACAATTTCAAAACACAAACCACGGTGAATTTAACCCACTTAGAAACCCAAACTAAAGTGAAACCCGACCCACAATTTGTTTTCATTTCCGGCTTTTATTTTTTTTATTTTTTATTTTAGTTTTGTAAAAACAAACTATCGAACCGTGATTAGAAACACAAAGAGCAGGATTATTTTTTTAATACATGGGTCATGATGTCTCGGTTCAGTGTAAGGGACCAACAGACAGGGCGAGACACGTGTCGACGCATAGAGGCCCCGCAGACTCCACAAGCAGAAATTACGGGGCCATGGAAAGGCGCGACGACTTTGCTGAACGCGTCCGTTCAGAAAGGTCACGTCTTGATAAGTGAGTTGGGTGTGGTTGGAAAGCGAGAAGGTTGTGGGACTCGAGGAACGCTTGGGGATTCAGAAAATGCTTAGACGCTGCACTGGCTAGGGTTTGTCAAAGACTATGTCTATAAGAAGGAAAAAGAAGGGCGAAAAAACAAAAACACAAACTCAGAAACCCAAAAGAGAAAAGAAGCAAGAAAAAAAAAAGTGAGAAATCAAATGGCTTCTTCCTACCCCTTTTCGTTAGATCTCAACCTAGCTCCACCGACTCAAACACGAGGCCAAGCAGGAGCACCAGGTATGGATGCCCTACTTTGCCTCCGCACGGGGCCTGTAACTGTCAATGACTCAATACTCCTGGACAACGATGTTGCCATTGGAGTTGGCAGAAATTTGGTGACTCCTAAAGATATACGTGTGTTCGGGACAAGGGATGACAATCGGGTCATGAGTGATGCCCTGGCACTGAGCATGCAGAGTCCAGCATGTGTCGCAAGTTTGGTTCATCGCCTACTTGCGAAGTCCCATGAGGTAGAGGTGCTGAAAGGTCAGTTGGCGGCGGAGCACAGTATGGTTGAAGAGTGTCAGAGTGCTATAAAAACCTTGAAAAGGGAGCGGTCAAGGATAGTGGAGGTGAATCGACACCAGCTAGAAGTGTTGCGGGACGAGAATAAAAACCTAACAAAGATTGTAGAGTTGTACTCTCGCGACATGCGAAACAGCTGGAAGACCTAGACCGACCGGGTAAACGCAAGAAACCAGATCGCGAGAAAAGTTATACTGAAGCTAAGATTGCGATCTTTGGGAGCTCAAGTGATGAGCCCCAAGAGGCTGTGCGTGAAGCCCCGGAAGAGGACAGCCAGAGGGCCAAACTAAAAGCTCCTATGGTCGAGACACCGAGCGCCAAGAAGAAATGATTTCAGCTTTTATTTATTTTTTTAATTTTAAAATGTATGTATTTTTTTTAATTTGGGAAATAAAAAAGTTATGTTATCTCAAAGACACGAATAACCCTAAATTTAAAGAACGACGATCAAACAAAAACATGAAAACCCAAACATGCATTTTTATTTTTAGTTAAGTAAACACACAAGTAACTGCTTTTTCTTTTAAGAGAAAAACTTAAGGATGACCAGTTAAGGGCCTCAGGAAACACAGCCAGGGGGTATCCGGGAAGGTTGGAGGGGTCACAATGGTCCCTCTTAAAACCCAAACTTCTTAGACACCGAAGGTGCCGCCTAAAGAACTCCTAGACACTGTATAGACTGCGGTTGCTCACTGGAGTTACCAAAAGTTTAGCTCCTTCAAAGAATATCCTATGAGTTTTAAATTATACTACATAATTAAATAAAAACTGAAATAAACACACAATTCAAACAAGAATTTAAAAGAAGAGATGGGATTCTTTCACCAGGTGTCCAAGACGCATCTTTAATTTTATCTCTTCTTCCAACCAAATTCTTAAGAAACCTGTCAAACAAAAAAAACAAGTTAATTTTAAATTAAAAAGAAAAATAATGAATAAAGAAAAATAAAATAAAATAAAAAGAAAAAGGAAAACACACTTCCCCAAACTTAAATCAAACAAAGACGACAAACGGAAAAGAAAGCACAGTTCCCTAACTAAAATAAACTAAAGATGATAGCCGAAAGGGAAAAGCAAAAACACAAAGCTCTAGAAAATGAAAGTAACGGGCAAAAATATTAAACTCCAGAAAAACACGGAGAAAATATTAAAAAAAGAAAAGTAAAGTAAAGGTGCTCCCCCTTGAAGCAATTAGGTCGAGCATGCCCGGGAAATCCGAAATGGTGTTGGCACCCCCATCAGCATATGTCTATTTAAACCACATCTCTTCAAGCGGATGATTGATAAGTTCATAATTTCACACATTTGTTTGCCTTCATTACTTAGTAATTTTGTTTAGTTTCTCTTTATTTCTAGTCACTTATCTATGTTTGTGTGTTCTGTAGGTTATGGGAGCAAGAGATCACATTTGATACAATCCATGCATATTAAGGGTTGATTGGCATGAGAGGAATACACTTGAGGCATTTGAAGCAAAATGGTGCAAAAACGTGCAAAAACTGGAGCCTGAGTTAGAAGTTCATTTCGGACTTATCTTCTTCATCCGAACTTGGATTGGGCCAATACTTGTGTCGTTGGATCAATGACATTCTGAACTTGAAAATGGACATCTTAAAGTCGTCATTTGATTCATCCCAACCCAATTCGTGAGCCCATGGAAATACACATCATGCTGACATATGGATGAGCTGATGGATGCTTGGTCACGGTGAGCTAGGCATGAGCTATTGGTTTCTGGATGGAAGCTTGGTCATGCTGACATGTTGATGACCTAGGGCTGGTGGTGGGCTGCTAGTGGGATTTAGTGGAGTAACCATTTCTGATTATCTAATGCAAGTGTGTTAGGTCATTGCCATATTCAATTCAGATTTCTCCTCTCCCATCTCCCTATAAATACCACTTCCATTCCACATTCAATTCATTCACATTCAGATTCAGAGACACATTCACTCATCCATTACTCCCATACACACATTCACCACAAAGAGAGAAGAGAGCTAGTTGCAAAGGAGGAAGAGCTAGGAGCTGTCCCTGGAAACTACCTTGCCTGCCACCAGCTAGTTCTTCTATTCTCTTTATTCTATCTATGTATTTCTTATCTTCTGTATTCATAATTATGTTGAACTAATCCATTTTGTTAGGGCTTAGGATGAAGCCCTAGTCATGAATATTCAATGTTATGGATGATTTCATAGTTAATTGATTTCCTTGCTTTCATCGCCAAGTTGTTAATCTCCAGTTTATTATGTGCTTGATGTATGTTTTCTTGGAGTAGCTAACTAGGATTTTATGCATCTAGCACAGGTTGGGAAGGGGTTTAGATTCACCAATTCTACTCTCCTTTCACAAGCAACACATGAATGGCCTAAGAATCATTCAAGGGGTTAATGACCATAGGTTGACTAGGACAGATACCATGTTCTAGGACTTGTGTGATTATCATATTCTCAGGGAACTTAATGACTCTTGTATGCTTTATTCTAAGTAGATACCATGCTTAGGTTGCATATTAGAGATCACGTGTTGTGTAGATACCATGCACAATTACATGCCTTAGGAGAATCATGCATCCTGCACCTAGATACCATAGGCTTGTATGCGATAATCTATTGTTGATGAAGCTTGAGTCACTTTCTATGCATTCATAACTTGGATAGGAAAACTAGTGGTGGATTCCAAGGCTCTAACACTTCTCAATCATTGTTTCACAACTTATTGATTGCTGCCATTGTTACTTTCCAGCACTTCCATTTCATTCTCTTGTTTTCACTTCAACAACAAAACCCCCCATTCGAGTGCGTGTGTGGTGCTAGGATTCTGTCCTAGACCTTGCCATTGTTAGTTAGTGTGTTTCTTTGTTTCTGTTTTCCCAGCATTCTAAGTAGTTTAACTTGCAACCACGTTACCATTCTCCGTGGGATCGACCTCGTATTTACATAAGCTATACTATAAACGGTTCGTGCACTTGCGAGAATTAAAGTTGCTGTTTTTAATAACTCATTTTAGTTGTTAAGAATAGATTCACCAATTCTACTCTCCTATCACAAGCAACACATGAATGGCCTAAGAATCATTCAAGGGGTTAATGACCATAGGTTGACTAGGACAGATACCATGTTCTAGGACTTGTGTGATTATCATATTCTCAGGGAACTTAATAACTCTTGTATGCTTTATTCTAAGTAGATACCATGCTTAGGTTGCATATAAGGGATCAGGTGTTGTGTAGATACCATGCACAATTACATGCCTTAGGAGAATCATGCATCCTGCACCTAGATACCATAGGCTTGTATGCGATAATCTATTGTTAATGAAGCTTGAGTCAATTTCTATGCATTCATAACCTGGATAGGAAGACTAGAGGTGAATTCCAAGGCTCTAACACTTCTCAATCATTGTTTCACAACTTGTTGATTGCTGCCATTGTTTACTTCCAGCACTTCCATTTCAATCTCTTGTTTTCATTTAAACAACAAAAACCCCCCATTCGAGTGCGTGTGTGGTGCTAGGATTCTGTCCTAGACCTTGCCATTTGTTTCTTTGTTTTCTGTTTTTCCATCATTCTAAGTAATTTAACTTGCAACCAAGTTACCATTCTCCGTGGGATCGACCTCGTATTTACATAAGCTATACTACAAACGGTTCGTGCACTTGCGAGAATTAAAGTTGCTGTTTTTAATAACTCATTTTAGTTGTTAAGAATAGGCTCAACAAGTTTTTGGCGCCGTTGCCGGGAACCGGTAACTATGGTGCTATAGTTAGATTACTTTGATTGTTTTTGTTTTTGTTAGTTTTATTTGTTATTTTCATTGGTTTTTCTTTCAGTATTCAGTCTTTCATTTTTTGTTGTTATCTCTATTTGAAGGCACTAATTTGGTTCTTGTGTGTGCATATATGTCCGAATCCGAAACTGAGCCACTATCACCAAGAGCTGCTGCTGTACGTGCTGGTTTGAGGAGGAATTACAGTTCTTCAAGCTCTGAATCTAAGAGTTACGAATCTGAAGGTTCAAGCAAGATGGCAGAGATTCCAAACAACAACAACAATAATGATGAAGGAGGTGGTGCCCTTGTTGCCCAACCTCGGAAACCCTGCGAGAATTTTCCATTCCCAAAGTCACCGATCAACCTTCGTGCATCGTCTATCCTCAACTCACAATTGACAGGTTTGAGCTTAAAAGTGGTATGATTCATCTTCTTCCAACTTATTATGGTAATACCACTGAGGATCCGTACATGCATGTTAAGCAATTCTTTGAAATATGTGCTACAATCAAAATTCAAGGACTTGATGATGAGCAGATTAAGATGAGGCTATTCCCATTCAGTTTAAAAGATAAGGCTAAGTCTTGGTTATACTCTTTGCCTAATGCTTCAATTCGTACTTGGGAAGAGCTTTCTAATAAGTTTTTGCAGAAATTCTTTCCAGCTCAAAAGACTAACAAGATTAGAAAGGAAATTCTTGGTTTCACACAAAGAGAAGGAGAAGCTTTTCATGAATGCTGGGAGAGATACAAGGAGATGATGAGTTCTTGCCCACACCACAATATAGAGAGTTGGATGCAAATGCAATCTTTCTATGAAGGTTTGCTTGATTCCGAAAGGATGATGGTAGATGCAACAAGTGGAGAAGGATTGATGAACAAAACAGCAGATGAGGCTTTTACTCTCTTTGAATCTTTGAGTGCTAACTCTCAACAATGGAGCTACAATAAAGGAAGAGGAGCTCATATGAAAGCTGTGGTCTCTGAGGTAAGTACTAATAATGAGATTAATGCAAAACTTGATGTTATGTGTTCTTTACTTCAACAGGGCAGTGACTGGCCCTCTAGGAAACAAACTGGAAGTTCAAGACCAATCTTTTGCAAACCACATGTTAGAGCAAGCAAATGCCCTTCAAGGAAGGAATCCTCAGAATGATCCTTACTCAAACACATACAATCCAGGGTGGAGAAATCATCCTAATTTCAGGTGGAGCAATAATTCAAATGTGCAACAATCTCAAGGACCTCCCCCAGGATTCCACATACAACAAAGGCAATTCCAGGCAGCTCCCCAACAAGTGCAAGAGCAAAGGGGTGATCAAATGGGGGAATTGCAAGACATGTTCAAGAAGTTCATGGGGCAACAGATGCAAACCAATAAGAATCTTCAAAATGCAGTGAACAAACTAGAAGTGCAAGTTGGGCAGATTGCATCCTCCATGAGCAATAGAGCATCCTAGAACTTTTCCAAGCCAAACAGAGGTGAATCCAAGGCATCATGAGCAAGTTAAAGCAGTGCACATTTTGAGAAGTGGTAAACAAGTTGATAATAAGGTTGGATATGCCAATGAAGAGCAAGAAGATGAAGAAAACGTGGAGATCATTCAGCCACCACAAGGGCAGCCCACAGACTCCACCAAACAGCCCCTCAACACCGTTGGAAAGAGCACAGGCCCTAAGGTATCATCTAATGCTGATCAAGTTCCAATTTCAACTAATGCTTTTAGGCTTATTCCACCCTTTCCCAGCAGGTTATCAAAGTCAAAGAAAGATCAAGGCTTGGAGGAGATAATGGAAATATTCAAGAAAGTGCAAATCAACATCCCATTGCTCAGTGCCATTGCTCAGATTCCCAAGTATGCAAATTTTTTGAAGGATCTATGAACTAACAAGAGGAGATTCAAAGAGCATGAACAGGTTGCATTGAGTGAAGAGGTAAGTGCAGTGTTACAAAGAAAGCTACCTCCAAAGCTAAAGGATCCAGGTTCGTTTTCTATACCTTGTATAGTTGGTGATTTCAAGATTCCAAAAGCTTTGCTTGATCTCGGTGCATCCATTAACCTTATGCCATATCATGTTTATGAGAAACTTAACCTTGGTGAGTTGCAAGCCACATCTGTGAGCATTCAATTCGCAGATAGAACTATTAGGTACCCCAAGGGCATTCTAGAAGATGTTTTGGTGAGAGTAGAAGGCTTAATCTTGCCAGCTGATTTCTTAGTCTTGGAGATGGAAGAAGCACCAATTCCTGACAATGAATTGCCCCTCATCTTTGGCCGACCCTTCATGGTTACTGCTAAGACCACGATTGATGTAGCGCAAGGCACTCTTACCATGACCGTTAATGGAGAAACTGTTGCTTTCAAAGTGTTTGAAGCTACGAATCTGCCAAATGATGTTCAAGATTGTTTTCAAATTTAAGTATTGGAAAATCCAGGGAAGGAGAGATTTGGTGGTATTTCACATTCACTAGAATCATGCTTGCTGCAAAGAGTAGACAAGGAGAAGCAGGGGGCTGCCCACATCTTCAATGCTACAATACCTATACACAAGAAGGGGCTACCCAAATTTGGAGATACTCCAATCATTCCTCCAGTTCTTTGTGATTCTGTTCATAATCAAAAAAGGAAAAGGAAAGCAGCAAGGAAACGATGGAAAAATAAAACAAACTTGGTGAACTCCCTTGCATTGCATGAGGTGTCGATTGAGTCCAAACCCCCCCATTCACTATAGCAAGTTTGGATGTCAGGCTGAAGACATAAAACTTAGCGCTTCTTGGGAGGCAACCCAAGGTGATGAGGAGAAGATAGAACGTGCAAGGAGCTTGCTTGCGTCCTAATCGCTTCAAAGTGGAGTTGTTTTCTAAACTCTAACATTTGGTTATTTATTTTCCTTATCTTCTTTCCTTTCATTTATGAGGCATTGCTTGTTCTTATACTCTAAACATTGAGGACAATGTTTCATTTAAGTTTGGGGGGAAGGATTTAGTTATGTTGTTTCAAATTGTCAAAATTTTTAAATTTTTAAGTGTGTTTAGTGTCTAAAAACGCAGGATTTTGTGTGTTGTTTCGTTATCCTTTCAAACACCTATGATAAGACTTGGATTTAATACTAATATGGTTTTTCAGAAATTGATAGTCATTGTTTAAGGACTTTATGTGGTTCTGAGTTCACTTTGTCTTGCATGCCATCCTTGCACTTATTGAGCACTTTGCCAAGTTAGTCCAATTTCTTGCTACTTGGAGATGTTCTGCAATTCTACTTATTTCATGATCTTGGTTTCGTACTCTAGAACTTATTTGAATATCTCTTGAGACATCTTGTTGCCATACAATGCTTAGGAAGTGATTTAGGCCATGTTTGAACTGTTTGAGCTTTTCTAACCATCCCTCTACATGTATTCATCCCTAGTCAACCCATTTGAGCCTATGTTAAGCCTTTCTTTGTGTAAACCATTCCTACCATAATAAATCTCTGTTTCTTATCTTTACCTATTCTTTGAGAAATTAAAGCTATCTTCAAAAGAGAGTCATAAAGATGCAAGGTTTTTAGGAGCAAAAGTGAGTCATTAGTGCCATAACCCAAGTGTTGAAAAGAAATAAGTTTGGGGGTAGTGGTAACTAATCAAAAGAGGTAATGAAGTGTGACCAATGTAGTCACAGCCCTAGGGTGTTATAAGGAGAAGATCATGGTGATCTAGGGTAAAGAGCCACAAAATTAGGCCAAATAAACACATTTGAAGGTGCTGAAATTATGTTGAAAATCTGCTCATGTATGTGTTCCTTGCTTGTTACAAAATTCAGTAATCTCTCATGCTTTCACATATGCTTTAGTTATGCTCAAAATGTTGTTATATCTCCATATCTTCTCATTCATTCAACCACTACCCTAAGCCTCATTACAACCCTTGTAAAGTCCTTTTGATCCTTGGTAATGTGTGGTATTACTGTGGAGAGCTGATTTCATAATAAGCTTATGGGGTTTGAAATTCTTGATTGTGTTGTAAGTGTGTGCGCATGTACTTATTTGAGTTGCAGGTGTTGTTCTGATTTGGCATTCACACACTACACGTAAGGATGTCATTGTAAGCTTTGTACACTCTTGAATCATGTGTGGAACTTAGATTGTGATTGTTGTGTTTCTTTGGAACCATATACTTTGGTGATTCTTTGAGGATATTATTTGGAAGGCTAGTGACTTATTTTCTGTTTTCTAAGTTGTGGTTTTATTTTGTTTGCTCGAGGACTAGAAAAGTCTAAGTTTGGGGGTATTTGATAAGTTCATAATTTCACACATTTGTTTGCCTTCATTACTTAGTAATTTTGTTTAGTTTCTCTTTATTTCTAGTCACTTATCTATGTTTGTGTGTTCTGTAGGTTATGGGAGCAAGAGATCACATTTGATACAATCCATGCATATTAAGGGCTGATTGGCATGAGAGGAATACACTTGAGGCATTTGAAGCAAAATGGTGCAAAAACGTGCAAAAACTGGAGCCTGAGTTAGAAGTTCATTTCGGACTTATCTTCTTCATCCGAACTTGGATTGGGCCAATACTTGTGTCGTTGGATCAATGACATTCTGAACTTGAAAATGGACATCTTAAAGTCGTCATTTGATTCATCCCAACCCAATTCGTGAGCCCATGGAAATACACATCATGCTGACATATGGATGAGCTGATGGATGCTTGGTCATGGTGAGCTAGGCATGAGCTATTGGTTTCTGGATGGAAGCTTGGTCATGCTGACATGTTGATGACCTAGGGCTGGTGGTGGGCTGCTAGTGGGATTTAGTGGAGTAACCATTTCTGATTATCTAATGCAAGTGTGTTAGGTCATTGCCATATTCAATTCAGATTTCTCCTCTCCCATCTCCCTATAAATACCACTTCCATTCCACATTCAATTCATTCACATTCAGATTCAGAGACACATTCACTCATCCATTACTCCCATACACACATTCACCACAAAGAGAGAAGAGAGCTAGTTGCAAAGGAGGAAGAGCTAGGAGCTGTCCTGGAAACTACCTTGCTGCCACCAGCTAGTTCTTCTATTCTCTTTATTCTATCTATGTATTTCTTATCTTCTGTATTCATAATTATGTTGAACTAATCCATTTTGTTAGGGCTTAGGATGAAGCCCTAGTCATGAATATTCAATGTTATGGATGATTTAATAGTTAATTGATTTCCTTGCTTTCATTATCAAGTTGTTAATCTCCAGCTTATTATGTGCTTGATGTATGTTTTCTTGGAGTAGCTAACTAGGATTTTATGCATCTAGCACAGGTTGGGAAGGGGTTTAGATTCACCAATTCTACACTCCTTTCACAAGCAACACATGAATGGCCTAAGAATCATTCAAGGGGTTAATGACCATAGGTTGACTAGGACAGATACCATGTTCTAGGACTTGTGTGATTATCATATTCTCAAGGAACTTAATAACTCTTGTATGCTTTATTCTAAGTAGATACCATGCTTAGGTTGCATATAAGGGATCAGGTGTTGTGTAGATACCATGCACAATTACATGCCTTAGGAGAATCATGCATCCTGCACCTAGATACCATAGGCTTGTATGCGATAATCTATTGTTAATAAAGCTTGAGTCAATTTCTATGCATTCATAACTTGGATAGGAAGACTAGAGGTGAATTCCAAGGCTCTAACACTTCTCAATCATTGTTTCACAACTTGTTGATTGCTGCCATTTTTTACTTCCAGCACTTCCATTTCAATCTCTTGTTTTCATTTAAACAACAAAAACCCCTCATTCGAGTGCGTGTGTGGTGCTAGGATTCTGTCCTAGACCTTGCCATTTGTTTCTTTATTTCTGTTTTTCCATCATTCTAAGTAATTTAACTTGCAACCAAGTTACCATTCTCCGTGGGATCGACCTCGTATTTACATAAGCTATACTACAAACGGTTCGTGCACTTGCGAGAATTAAAGTTGCTGTTTTTAATAACTCATTTTAGTTGTTAAGAATAGGCTCAACAATGATACCCAGCATTTCTTCCTGCAAACTCAAAGAAACACATCAAAAAATTCAGAAACAAAACAATGGCATCCTCATGCGCTCACCTTGATGATCTCAACCTTGAATTGTCCCTTGCGCCACCGAATGCGCAGATAAGGGCTCATCCAAACCATGTCTTCCCAAACTCCACATATCATCACGGTACGGCCTCAAAACCATGTCTTCCCGAACTTTTCTGAGGCGGTGTCGAACAGAGCGGGCTGCTCCTGGAAGGCATGATTGGCAGCAAGCTCACACCGACAGATCATCTCCATGTGGCAAAGAGGTCTGACAAAGCAGCGGTGGAGGAGTCCCACAACTTAACTGTGCTCCACGCGGTCTCAGCTACCAACTTGGGCATGCGATTATTGGCGAGGACACGGGAGTGTGCCGCGCTGAGCGAGGAAGTAGCTTCCTTGAAGGCTATGGTGGCGGACTCGCAGAAGCGGCTTTCCTTGCCCATCAGCACGTAGAAGCACTGCAGAGAAAGAATGAGGACCATGTGGAGCTACTGCAGATTCTGCAAGTAAGAGAGAATAGAGGCATGCCATGAAGATGAAGATGAAGATGATGAAGATGTTGTTTTTATTTTTAATTTATTTGAATGTTTTTTTTGTTTTTTAACTTTTTAACTTTTTTTCTTTGTTTGCAGTGTTTGAATGAAATAAAAATGTGTTTTTAACACTCAGAAATAAACTAACTAACCACACCACGTAAATAAATACATAAACTAACTTAACAAAACAAAACAAAGAAAACAAAGAAGTTCCAAATTGATTTTTTTTTAATATTTTTTTTATTATTATTTACAACTAACTGACCACACAAAGAAAAAAAAACAAAGAAGTTCCAAATTGCAATTTACAAGGGAAAATAAAAACTCAAATTTCAAATTTTTTTTTTTAAAAATTTTTTATTTTATTTTAATTTTTTTAAAAAAACAAACAAATATACAAGCAACTCATGGATGACTTAAGGGCCTCAGAAAATACAGCCAGGGGATCCGGGAAGGTTGGAGGGGTCACAAAGGTCCCACTTAAAACCCAAACTTCTTAGACACCGAAGGTGTCGCCTAAAGAACTCCTAGACACTGATCTATTGACGGAGACGCTCACTGGAGTTACCACGAGTCAGCTCATATAAAAAATCTTTTTAATTTTTTTTTAAATAAAAGAAATAGAAAATTAAAATTACTGAAATAACAAAACAACTAAAGAGAAAGGATTGGAATACTCCCCCTTGAAGCGATTAGGTCGAGCGTGATGCATTTGGAGGTCGTGACTTCTCCCACTACTCCACACTCCCCATTCTTATGATTGAGGTTACCATCTCTCTCCATTTTTATTAAGCTGTCATAAATTGCTAAAACAAACACAGAAAACTTGAAACAGAATTAAAGGATTAGGAAATAAAAACTAAAATGGAAAGGAAAATCAACACACGTCCAATTTCATGCTTCAAAGTAATAAGCAACAAAGTAAATCAAACTAGCTTATGGAGTTCGTTCTTTCTCAAATATGATTATCCATATGGTGTGTGGTTTTAATCAAGTATTCAGAAAAAGCATTTAGCTATGGTGTTTAGTCTAAACACAAATTCCGAACCCATTAAGAACAAGAAGAACAATAAAGAACCAAGTAGAATTTAAACATGGTGTTTGTCTTCAATATCTACCCATTCATTCACTAATCAGCCCAAGAGTCATATGGTGTTTATGTAAACTTGAACAAGATATTTAATTAAGAGCAAGTGAATGAAACCATAAACTAGAAATAATCAACATGCTACTTGAACCTTTTTGTTTTTGGGTGTTGTGTAAGCTGGGACTCAAACCCAGTTCTCTTGCTTGTCAGGCAATTGTCCTTGTCCGTTGGACTACAAACACAACTTGTCAATTAACGTCATTAACTTTAAAACATGAAACTGTCCAGTTATATAAAAAAGATAAAAATAAAAAAATAAAAAGTAGGAAAACCAAATAGAATCAAACAATGTTACCGATCCCGGCAACGGTGCCAAAAACTTGTTGTGTAGATTCAGCTGCACCAAAATGGGTTCAACTACATCCTCAACTTGTGATACTCACAAGTGCACGAACCGTTGGTAGTTTAGCGTATGTAAGTGCGAGGTCGATTCCACAGGGATTGGTGATTGAATGATCCAATTCAATTTTCCTACACAAAACAAAAATGAAAACAAAAGAAACAAAACAAGAAGAACGAATGTACATTACAAGAAAAATAAATTACAACTTAGAGAACATTAAAGAGAGCATTTGAGGAAGGAAGGAAAGTGTTTGGGAGATTTGGAGAATTTTGGAAGAGAAGGGAAATGTGGAAGAGAGTAGAGAAGTGTTTGGAAAGCTTGAGGATTTTGGAAGAGAAAGTGTTTGAGAACTTTGAGAATTTGGAAGAAAGTGTTTGAGAACTTGGATGATTTTTGGAAGGGAAGAGAAATGTGTTTGAGAACTTGGAGAATGTTTGTGAACTTGGAGAATTTGATAACTTAGGGAAGGGAGAGAAAAGTGTTTGTGAAGTATTTGAGACATGGAGACTTTTGGAAGAGAAGGGAAAATGGTGTTGAGAACTTTGTGGATTTTGGAAGAGCATGTGTTTGAAAGCTTTAGAGAATTTGATGAAGGAAATGGGAGAAGTGTTTGGGAAGTGTTTGGAGAAGAGAGTGTTGAAGAATTTAGAAGAAGAGAAAGGAAAAGTAGAATGATCTTATTACAACAATTGAGAGCTACAAAGGGAAACTAAGAGAATTTGAGGGAGATAAGGGAAGGGAGCTCTAGAGAAGTGCTTGAGAGCTCCCCCCCTTGGGGTGTTATTACAAGCTTAGAGAACTTCCCTATTTATAGGCCTAGGGGAAGTGAAAATCTGAATTCAATAATACTAATGCATACAACACTTGAATTATAAAATCTGAAATGGTTGATGCACTTGTATTAGAAAATCTTCAATGGTTGATGCACTTGTATTAGAAAATCTTCAATGGTTGATGCACTTCCCCAATAAATCCCACCAGCAGCCCTAGCTCATCTTCATCTCAGCATGACCAAGCTTCCAACCAGAAATGATAGCTCATGCCTAGCTCACCATGACCAAGCATCCAACCAGCACATGCTGAGGTCAGCATGACCAGCAACTTCAAGGGCTTACAACTTGGGCTTCTCTTAATCAAATTAGGACTTTAAGCACTCGAAATTGAAGTTCAGAATGTATTCTTTCCAGCCATATGTTATTTGGGCCAATCCAAGGTCGGATGAAGAAGTTAAGGCCGAAACAAATTTATAACTCATTTTCCGCGCTGATAAGATCCATCCTGAGCATGGTTCAGTGTTTGCTAGGAAACGGACTTCAGATTTATCCAATGGGGCTGAATTTTGGATATGTTATAGTACACACACATTGGAACAACTTTCATGAAGAATGTGGCCTCATTCGAGCTATGTAGGTTGCTGAAACAAAGCTTGCATTATGACCTACGGAACTGGACTGGCAGGGGGCTGTAGCCATAATGAATTTGTCTTTAAGCTTGAATTGCATGAATTAGGCCTTAACATGCTTGAATTGCATGAATTATGTTCTCCAAAGCCATCATTGTTACCTAAACCTCAATTAACTGAAATATAAACACAAAAAGGATTAAAAGCACAAGTTTAACTCAAAAACATAACCAAATCATAAGCTAGAAGGGTAAGAATTAATATACAATTATGAACCGATCAATCACTCAGAAGAGGGCTACAATGTAACACTCAGTTATAAACATGAGATAAGAGTTAAATCATAAGGAACTTAACTCAAAAATAGGAAGAGGTAAATAACCTTTAAGTGTTCAACCAAATCAAAGAATAATGAGATCAAACAACAACTTTGAAGACAAGAAAATAGGAGTATGTGTATAACACTCATGAAATGAAGCACAAGGCTCAAAAGCTCACATTATATGGTTATGTAAGTCTAATTTATGCTTGATACAATTCTTTGGGTCATGCAAATCCTTTAATTGGAAAATTAAGAAACAAATGGCAAGTGCAAAAAATATTTCGAACATATTATGCTAGAACGAGCCAAATTAAATTTTTTTTTTAATTAATTTTTTTTTACAATAAAAATTTACAAGAAAAAATAAATAAATAAAATTTAATTTTCATTTAAGTCATGCAAACATTTATCACAATCTCATCATAAGTGTTCGGAAAGTGACTCAAAACAAAACAAGACTCAAAATATAGAAAAAAAGAAAAACAAGCAAGAAATTAATTTTTTTAAACAAGACTCAAAATATAAAAAAAAAGAAAAACAAGCAAGAAATTAATTAATAATTTTTTTTTTTAATTTTAAGAAAAACCAAATTTACTTGCTAAACTTCAATACCCCCAAACCTAGAAATGAACATTGTCCTCAATGTTTAAAAATTAGGAACAAGCAATGTCATAACAAGAAATGAAAGGTACTAAAGTAAATATAAAATCACAAAACACACAAGAATTAAAATACAAAAATAAAATAATTACAAAATAAAAAAAAATACAAAACAAACAAATAAAAATAAAATAAAATAAACGAAATAGTAAAACACTCGAAAAACAGAAAGCTCTAAACAAATAGTCTTACACAAACCAAAAACCCAAACGATTGAAAACCCAACCCAAAAGAGCTTTTGGAATCTTGAAATCACCAACAATGCAGGGTATAGAAAACGAACCTGGATCCTTTAGCTTTGGAGGTAACTTTCTTTGTAAGACTGCACTCACCTCTTCACTTAATGCAACCTGTTCATGCTCTTTGAATCTCCTCTTGTTAGTGCATAGATCCTTCAAAAATTTTGCATACTTGGGAATCTGAGCAATGACACTGAGTAGTGGGATGTTGATTTGCACCTTCTTGAATATTTCCATTATCTCATCCAAGCCTTGATCTTTCTTTGACTTTGATAACCTGCTGGGGAAGGGTGCAATAGGCCTAAAAGCATTAGTTGAAATTGGAACTTGATCAGCATTAGATGATACCTTAGGGCCTGTGCTCTTTCCAAGAGAATTGAGGGGCTGTTTGGTGGAATCTGGGGCTGCCCTTGTGGTGGCTGAATGATCTCCACGTTTTCTCCATCTTCTTGCTCTTCATGGGCACCTCCAACCTTATTATCAACTTGTTTACCACTTCTCAAGATGTGCACTGCTTTAACTTGCTCATGATGCCTTGGATTCACCTCCGTTTGGCTCGGAAAAGTTCCGGATGCTCTATTGCTCAAGGAGGATGCAATCTGTCCAACTTGCACTTCTAGTTTGTTCACTGCATTTTGAAGATTCTGGTTGGTTTGCAGTTGCTGCCCCATGAACTTCTTGAACATGTCTTGCAATTCCCCCATTTGATCACCCCTTTGGTCTTGCACTTGTTGGGGAGCTTGCTGGAATTGCCTTTGTTGTATTTGGAATCCTGGGTGAGGTCCTTGAGATTGTTGCACATTTGAATTATTGCTCCACCTGAAATTAGGATGATTTCTCCACCCCGGATTGTACGTGTTTGAGTATGGATCATTCTGAGGATTCCTTCCTTGAAGGGCATTTGCTTGTTCTAGCATGTGCTTTGCGAAAGATTGGTCTTGAACTTCCACTTTGTTTCCTAGAGGGCCAATCACTGCCCGTGTTGAAGCAAAGAACACATAACATCAAGTTTTGCAGCAATATCATTATTAGTACTTACCTCAGAGACCACAGCTTTCATAGGAGCTCCTCTTCCTTTATTGTAGCTCCATTGTTGGGAGTTAGCACTCAAAGATTCAAAGAGAGTAAAGGCCTCATCTGCTGTTTTGTTCATCAGTCCTTCTCCACTTGTTGCATCTACCATCATCCTTTCATAATCAAGCAAACCTTCATAGAAATATTGCATTTGCATCCAACTCTCTTTGTTGTGGTGTGGGCAAGAACTCATCATCTCCTTGCCTGGAAAGAATTTCTGCAAAAACTTATTAGAAAGCTCATCCCAAGTACGAATTGAAGCATTAGGCAAAGAATATAACCAAGACTTAGCCTTATCTTTTAAACTGAATGGGAATAGCCTCATCTTAATCTGCTCATCATCAAGTCCTTGAATTTTGATTGTAGCACATATTTCAAAGAATTGCTTAACATGCATGTAAGGATCCTCAGTGGTATTACCATAATAAGTTGGAAGAAGATGAATCATACCACTTTTAAGCTCAAACCTGTCAATTGTGAGTTGAGGATAGACGATGCACGAAGGTTGATCAGTGACTTTGGGAATGGAAAATTCACGCAGGGGTTTCCGAGGTTGGGCAACAAGCGCACCACCTCCTTCATCATTATTGTTGTTGTTGTTTGGAATCTCTGCCATCTTGCTTGAACCTTCAGATTCGTAGCTCTTAGATTCAACACTTGAAAAACTGTAATTCCTCCTCAAACCAACACGTACAGCAAAACTTCTTGGTGAAAGTGGCTCAGAATCAGATTCAGACATACATGCACACACAAGAACCAAATTAGTGCCTTCAAATGGAGATAACTACAAAAAAAAAAAAAAAGAGGCTGAATACTGAAAGAAAAACCAACGAAAATAACAAATAAAACTAACAAAAACAAAAACACTCAAAGTAATCTAACTATAGCACCATCGTTACCCGTTCCCCGGCAACGGCGCCAAAAACTTGTTGAGCCTATTCTTAACAACTAAAATGAGTTATTAAAAACAGCAACTTTAATTCTCGCAAGTGCACGAACCGTTTATAGTATAGCTTATGTAAATACGAGGTTCGATCCCACGGAGAATGGTAACGTGGTTGCAAGTTAAACTACTTAGAATGCTGGGAAAACAGAAACAAAGAAACACACTAACTAACAATGGCAAGGTCTAGGACAGAATCCTAGCACCACACACGCACTCGAAATGGGGGGTTTTGTTGTTGAAGTGAAAACAAGAGAATGAAATGGAAGTGCTGGAAAGTAACAATGGCAGCAATCAATAAGTTGTGAAACAATGATTGAGAAGTGTTAGAGCCTTGGAATCCACCACTAGTTTTCCTATCCAAGTTATGAATGCATAGAAAGTGACTCAAGCTTCATCAACAATAGATTATCGCATACAAGCCTATGGTATCTAGGTGCAGGATGCATGATTCTCCTAAGGCATGTAATTGTGCATGGTATCTACACAACACGTGATCTCTAATATGCAACCTAAGCATGGTATCTACTTAGAATAAAGCATACAAGAGTCATTAAGTTCCCTGAGAATATGATAATCACACAAGTCCTAGAACATGGTATCTGTCCTAGTCAACCTATGGTCATTAACCCCTTGAATGATTCTTAGGCCATTCATGTGTTGCTTGTGAAAGGAGAGTAGAATTGGTGAATCTAAACCCCTTCCCAACCTGTGCTAGATGCATAAAATCCTAGTTAGCTACTCCAAGAAAACATACATCAAGCACATAATAAACTGGAGATTAACAACTTGGCGATGAAAGCAAGGAAATCAATTAACTATGAAATCATCCATAACATTGAATATTCATGACTAGGGCTTCATCCTAAGCCCTAACTAAATGGATTAGTTAAACATAACTATGAATACAGAAAATAAGAAATACATAGATAGAATAAAGAGAATAGAAGAACTAGTTGGTGGCAGCAACTCCCAGGACAGCTCCAAGCTCTCCCTCCTTTGCAGCTAGATCTCTTCTCTCTTTGTGGTGAATCTGAATGTGTGTATGAGAGTAATGGATGGAGTGAATGTGTGTGTCTATTTCCCTTGTGAATGAGCTGCAACTCTCTATTTATAGACTACAAGTTCGTCCTCCCAATGGCTGGTGTAGACAGCCCACCATAAATCCTGGAAACTGCTCCTTGATTTGTGCAAACATGTTTTCCCATAATTAAGCATGCCATGTTTTGCTCCTTGGGACTTCCAATGCTGAAATGCCTCCCTAATTTGCTCAACATGTTAGGTCTAAAGTCAGATACAGCTCAGTTGAGGCACAAGGCTCAAAGGGAGTGTGGAACACAAGGCACAATAGCTGGCAGCTCCATATTAAAATCCTCCTGAGTATGCTTCAGTGTTTGATGGGCTAAGGACTCCAGTTATGTTCAATTGGGCTGAATTTTGGATATGATATACTAGACACCAAGCTGAACAACATCTGTCAAGGACGTCTCCTCATCCAAGTTGTGTAGAGTGCTGAAATGAGGCCTGAAAGATGACCCACGAAATTGGACTGACAAGGAGTGTGACCCAAATTGGGTTTGTCTTTAAGCTTATATTCCTCTTGTGCCAATAAGTCCTTAACATGCATGGATTGTATCAAATGTGATCTCTTGCAGCCTTAACCTACAAAACACACAAACATAGGTAAGTGACTCGAAATAAAGAGAAACTAAACAAAATCACCAAGTAAAGAAGGCATGCAAATGTGTGAAATTATGAACTTATCAAATACCCCCAAACTTAGATTTTGCTAGTCCTCGAGCGAAATAAAATAAAACTACAACTTAGAAAACAGAAAATAAGCAGCTAACCTCCCAAACAATATCCTCACAGAATCACCAAAGTATATGGTTCCAAAGAAACACAACAATCACAATCTAAGTTCCACACATGATTCAAGAGTATGCAAAGCTCACAATGACATCCTTAAGTGTAGTGTGTGAATGCCAAATCAGAACAACACCTGCAACTCAAATAAGTACATGCGCACACACTTAGAGCACAATCAAGAATTTCGAACCCCATAAGCACATTATCAGATCAGCTCTCCACAGAATACCATACAATACCAAGGATCAAAAGGACTTTACAAGGGTTGTAATGAGGCTTAGGGTAGTGGTTGAATGAATGAGAGGATATGGAAAACAACATTTTGAACACAACTAAAGCATAGGTAAAAGCATGAGAGATTATTGAACTTTGTAATAAGCAAGGAACACATACATGAGCAGATTTTCAACATAATTTCAGCACCTTCAAATGTGTTTATTTGGCCTAATTTTGTGGCTCTTTACCCTAGAACACCATGATCTTCTCCTTATAACACCCTAGGGCCGACACTACATTGGTCACACTTCACTACATTGGTCACACTTCATCAACACTTGGGTTATAGCACTAATGAATCACTTTTGCTCCTAAAAACCTTGCATCTTTATGACTCTCTTTTGAAGATAGCTTTAATTGCTCAAAGAATAGGTAAAGATAAGAAACAGAGATTTATTATGGTAGAAATGGTTTTACACAAAGAAAGGCTTAACATAGGCTCAAATGGGTTGACTAGGGATGAATACATGTAGAGGGATGGTTAGAAAGGCTCAAACGGTTCAACACATGGCCTAAATCACTTCCTAAGCATTGTATGGCAACAGAATGTCTCAAGAGATACTCAAATAAGTTCTAGAGTACGAAACCAAGATCATGAGATAAGTAGAATTGCATAACGTCTCCAAGTAGCAAGAAATTGGACTAACTTGACAAAGTGCTCAATAAGTGCAAGGATGGCATGCAAGACAAAGTTAACTCAGAACCACACAAAGACCTTAAACAATGACTGTCAATTTCTGCGAAACCATATTAGAATTAAATCCAAGTCTTATCATAGGTGTTTGGAAGGATAACGAAACAACACACAAAATCCTGCGTTTTTAGACACTAGACACACTTAAAAATTGTGCTTTTAATAAGTTTTGTGTTTGTTTCAGTGTAATAAGCTTGAGACTCACTAATTGCATTTTGGAGACAAATTAGCTCAAAACGGTGTCTGCAGATCAGTCAACTTCACGGATTGGACTGTACTTGCTCAAGAAGAACCATATAATGAGCCATACATCATTGGAAAGCTACAGAAGTCTATTTTCTGTAGAATTTTATGGTTCATGATTCCGAGTCTTCTAGAGAAAGTTATACATGTTTTGGCAACTTAAGGTCAAATTCGGCAGCATCTGCGTTACTGGGCCAAAAATCACATTCGAAGGCCTTCCGGATTTTTCCTTGAGTTGGGCTGCATATTCTTGGAAAGATAAGATAAAGAGCTTCAAGACCCATATTTTTCCAGAATTTTATGGATGGAGAAACAAGCCCAAAACGAGCCCACAAGCTGGCTACAATGCATTGTCATGCATGACATATGCATGATGAAGTGTTGTTGATTGTGGGAAAGTTTGGTGAAGCATATTCAATACCTATATTTGAGTGGAATTTTACAGCAGCCAAATGAGCCAAAAGATGATGAAGTGGGAGTTGCAATACTAAGCCTAAAGACAAGAGGAATTGTTTTCAAATGTAATAGTGTGTTAGGTGAATTAAGTGTTGTAAGTTGGTGAAGTGAGTGTGGTAGGTAAAATTATTGTATAATTCAGATTTTCACTTCCCCTAGGCCTATAAATAGGGAAGTTCTCTAAGCTTGAAAACACACCCCAAGGGGGGGAGCTCTCAAACACTTCTCTAGAGCTCCCTTCCTTTCTCTCGCTCAAATTCTCTTAGTTTCTCTTGTAGTTCTCAATTGTTGTAATAAGATCATTCTACTAAATTCTATTCTTCTAAATTCTTCAAACACTTTCTTCTCCCTTTTCAAACACTTACTTCTCCCTTCTCAAACACTTCCTAAACACTTCTCTATTCTCTTTCAAACATTCTCCAATTTCTCAAACACATGTCTCTTCCCTTCCAAAATCCACGAAGCTTCCAAAATCCTCAAGTTTCTCAAACACATTCTCTTTCAAAATTCTCCATGTCTCAAACACTTCACAAACACCTTTCTCTCCCTTCCCCAAGTTCTCAAATCCTCCAAATCTCTCAAACACTTTCCCTTCTTCCTCAAATTCTCTCTTTAATGTTTTCTTAGTTGTAATTTATTTTTCTTGTAATATACATTCTTTCTTCTTGTTTTGTTTCTTTTGTTTTCATTTTTGTTTTGTGTAGGAAAATTGAATTGGATCATTCAATCACCAATCCCTGTGGAATCGACCTCGCACTTACATACGCTAAACTACCAACGGTTCGTGCACTTGCGAGTATCACAAGTTGAGGATGCAGCTGAATCCATTTTGGTGCAGCTCGATCTACGCAACAGCGAAGTATGGTTGAAGAGTGTCAGACTGCTATAAAAAGCTTGAAAAGGGAAAGGTCAAGGATAGTGGAGGTGAATCGACACCAGCTAGAGGTACTGCGGGACGAGAATAGAAACCTATCAAAGATGGTAGAGTTGTATTCTCGCGACATGCGAAAACAGCTGGCGGACCTAGACCGACCGGGTAAACGCAAACAACCAAATCGCGAGAGTAGTTACGCTCAAGCTAAGATTGCGATCTTTGGGAGCTCAAGTGGTGAGCCCCAAGAGGCTGTGCAAGAAGCCCAGGAAGAGGACAGCCAGAGGGCCAAACTCAAAGCTCCAATGGTCGAGACACCAACCACCGAGAAGAAATGATTTCTACAGCTATCTGTTGTTTTTATTTTATTGGTTGTTTTTGTTTTTGGTTATTTTGTTTCGGAAATAAAAGTAAAGTTGTAGAAGGAAAAACAAAACGTTAAAGAAAACACACTTCCCAAACAAAGACGACAAATGGAAAAGAAAGCACAGTTCCCTAACTAAAATAAAATAAAGATGATAGCCGAAAGGCTCTAGGACTCAAAGTCGACATTTGATTGATCCAAGCCCAATCCGTGAGCCCATCAAAATACACATCATGCTGACTTGCAGATGAGCTCATTGCTTGCTTGGTCATGCTGGCATGATGATGAGCTATGGCTGGTGGTGGGATTAGTTGGTGAAGTGCAGCAACCACATTCTGATTTTCAATTGCAAGTGTGTTAGGTGATTGCCATAATTAATTCTGATTTCTTACTTCCCTCTCCCTGTAAATACAACTTCCATTCCACATTCAAGGTGTGCAAGCCTGGGATTCACAACCCCACAAAACCCTCTCCATCCATCCTTAAACTCTCCCATACACTCTAGGTGCAAGTCTGGGATTCACAACCCCACAATTCAGCCATCCTTCACTCCATCCCCCCTCAAACACTTCCATCATTTTCCCAAACACATTCAGAAATTATCCTCAAACACTCTCACAATCCCAAACACTCCAGCAATCAACCAAAAGCTCTAAACAGCCTCAAATCACCAAAACAACTCCAGCAAACCTCTCTTCTATTTCCCTACGAATTTCATCTTTCTCAGCCATCACCACTCACTCAAACTCATCCCAAATCACCTCCATATCCTTCATACATCCTTCTAGACGTGAGAAAGCTCTTGGAGAAGCATTAGACGTGGAGAAGCACTTGGAGAAGCCTTGGACACCACAAGAACTTAAGAAAAGGGGTTTTTCTACTCTTATTGCATTCATTATGTTTTCTCTCATTTCTGTCTTAATTTCTTTCTCATTATGAGCAGCTAAATCCATAGCTAGGGTTTCAATGTAACCTGACAAGACAATTTCATGTTTCAAGTTAATGTTACCCTTTGTTGATTACTTCTAATTTTCTGGTCTCATTCACTTGTTCTTAGTTGAATCAAGCATGTTTAAATAACTGGCCATTATGAACACATTGTTGGATAGATTTTACTCTATCTATTTCTCGCAAGTGCACGAACCAATTATAGTATAGGAATGCAAGCACGAGGTCGTTCCACTGAGACTTGGATGAAAGACACTTATTACTACTACTTAGACTAACAAGTAATCCTAAGACTAAACAGAATTTAAATGAGGTTGTGTTGAGTTTGTTTTGAGTGACTACTACAAAAAGGAAAAGCATATAGCAAGTGATTGAAAACTTCTAAAGGGAATGCAAAATAGCAAGTAACCAGCAAGTAGATGTTTAGAAAATGTAGAGACAAAGGAGACAAGCACTAGGGTTTCAACTTCACTGTTAAGCTCACATTTTCATACATATACATGCCCAATTTACTTACTCATTTTGCTTAGTTTCTTAGATTTCTAAGTTATTTGCCTCTCTTTGTGTGTTTTGTAGGCCAAGAGAGCAAAAGAGCATAATTCATGCAATCCATGCATATTAAGGGCTGATTGGCATGAGAGGAATACACTTGAGGCATTTGAAGCAAAATGGTGCAAAAACGTGCAAAAACTGGAGCCTGAGTTAGAAGTGCAAAAGAGAGGGAAAGTTGAGAGTCACAAAGGGAGAGAAGGGAGAAGGCAGGCAGCTGGGAGGCTTTGACCTCCTGGCAGCCATGGAGATGAATCTTTTCCATCTCTAGCATGCTGTCCTTATCTTCTTCTCCTCCCTTTGTATTTTATTTTCTTCTTGTATTTTCTTTGTTTTATTTTATTTTTCTGTTATTAGTTGTAATAAACATCTTGCTAGTCTTGTATCATGGTTTGAGTTTATAAAGTTTGATTTCATTCATGAATTCTTCTTCACTATTTTAATGGAGCTGTTTTTGCATCCTTTGATTGATCACCTAAGGTTTTATGCGTTATGCTCTTGTTGGGAAGGTTTGGGGATCATCTTCATTCCATCCATTAGCAACTTATGTGATTTGGTTTCTAGGTCTCCTAATGTAAACACCATGCTTGGGGTCCTTGTGATGTTCAATACAATTTGATCCAAACACCATGGACTTATTTGTGAGCATCTTCATGAGTAAATCAATTTGTTTACTTGCTGCCATAACATGATTAGAACAATTAGGGTGGATTCTAAAACAACACCATCTTGTCTTAGTTACTTTCTTTCTTCTTGTTTTGTTTCTTTTGTTTTCATTTTTGTTTTATGTAGGAAAACTGAGTTGGATCATTCAATCACCAATCCCTGTGGAATCGACCTCGCACTTACATATGCTAAACTACCAACGGCTCGTGCACTTGCGAGTATCACAAGTTGAGGATGCAGTGAATCCATTTTGGTGCAGCTAAATCTACGCAACATTCACCATGACAATCCAATTTCAAGCAACAAGTTAACAATCACCTAAGTTAATTACAATTTCTGGAGTTCATTCTTTCTTATGTATGATTATCCATATGGTGTTTGGTTTTAATCAAGTACTCAGAAACACAACTTAGCTATGGTGTTTAGTCTAGGCTATGAATATGAATCCATTAAGCTTAAGAAGAACACAAAAGAACCAAGTAAACATTTAAACATGGTGTTTGTCCTAAATGCATTACCCACTCATTCACTAATCGGTTCAAGAGTCATATGGTGTTTATGTAAACTTGAACTAGATAACCAACATGCATGTGTTCATAGTGGCCAGTTATTTAAACATGCATAAAGATTCAACGAAGAACAAGTGAATGAAATCAGAAAATTAGGAGTAATCAACAAAGGATAAAGTTAACTTGAAACATGAAATTGTCTTGTTAGGTTACATTGAAACCCTAGCTATGGAAAGTAGCTGCTCATAATGGGAAATAAACTAAGACAGAAATGAGAAAACATAATGAATGCAATAAGAGTAGAAAAACCCTTTTCTGAAGTTCTTGTGCAATGCTTCTCCAAGTGCTTCTCCACGTCTAATGCTTCTCCAAATGCTTCCCCATATCTAGAAGGATGTATGACATCCAAGGAGATGATTTGGGATGAGTTTGGTTGAGTTGTGATGGTAGAGAAAGAGGAAATTCGTAGGGAAATGGAAGGACGGTTTGCTGGAGCTGTTTTGGTGATTTGAGGCAGTTTGGAGTGTTGGGTTGATTTCTAGAGTGTTTAGGTTTGTGGGAGTGTTTGAGGATGGCTGGAGTGAATTGTGGGGTTGTGAATCCCAGGAATTGTTTGATGAAAGTGTTTGGAATGGAAGTGGTATTTATAGGGAGAGGGAAGTGAGAAATCTGAATTGAATATGGCAATGACCTAACACACTTGCATTAGATAATCAGAAATGGTTACTCCACTAAATCCCACTAGCAGCCCTAGCTCATCCTCATGTCAGCATGACCAATCTTCCATTCAGCAGCCCTAGCTCATCCTCATGTCAGCATGACCAAGCTTCCATTCAGAAACCAATAGCTCATGCCTAGCTCACCATGACTAAGCATGCAATGAGCTCATCTTCCTGTCAGCATGATGAAAAACTTCTTGGGCTTACGAATTGGGCTAGGCTGAATCAAATGATGACTTTAAGATGTACATTGTGAAGTTTCGAATGTGTCTGATCCAACCACACAAGTATTGGCCCAATCCAAGCTCGGATGAAGAAGATAAGTGCGAAATGAATTTCTAACACAGTCTCCAGTTTTTGCATGTTTTTGCTCCATTTTGCATCAAATGCCTCAAGTGGTACCTAGAGCTCAATGAACTGAATAACAAACACAAAATGGATTAAAAGCACAAGTTTTATTTAAAAACATAACCAGACAATAGGGTAGAGTGTTACAAAATGATACATAAATATGCATTGATCACACATGCATGTTGGTTATCTAGTTCAAGTTTACATAAACACCATATGACTCTTGAACCGATTAGTGAATGAGTGGGTAATGCATTTATGACAAACACCATGTTTAAATGTTTACTTGGTTCTTTTGTGTTCTTCTTAAGCTTAATGGATTCAGATTCATAGCCTAGACTAAACACCATAGCTAAGTTGTGTTTTCTGAGTACTTGATTAAAACCAAACACCATATGGATAATCATACATAAGAAAGAACGAACTCCAGAAATTGTAATCAACTTAGGTGATTGTTAACTTGTAGCTTGAAATTGGATTGTCATGGTGAAGTTGAACCCCTAGTGCTTGTCTCCTTTGTCTCTAAATTTTCTAAACAACTACTTGCTGGTAACTTGCTATTTTGCATTCCCTTTTAGTAGTTTTCAGTCACTTGTTGTTTTGCATTTCCTTTGTGTAGTTTTCATTCCAACAAACTCAACAAAACTGAATTAAATTCTGTTTAGTCTTAGAATTACTTGTGAGTCTAAGTAGTAGTAATAAGTATTTTCATCCAAGTCTCTGTGGAACGACCTCGTGCTTGCATTCCTATACTATAATTGGTTCGTGCACTTGCGAGAAATAGATAGAGTAAAATCTGTCCAACACCTACCTATATGTGTGTTCCATCAGCCCTCTTGAAGCCAAACACTTCAAGCCCTTTTCTTTTATCACCCTCATCATTTTCCCTACCTTTGTATCTCAATCTGAGATATTTAACCTCTTGTAGCCATACCCTATAACTTAGAAATATACCAAGGTGTGCCAAGATAAGTTTGAAGCATTGAAGTTGCTGCCATGTACCTAAATGGAAATTGGTGTGTATCTGTGCAATAAAGTTAAAGAAGATGCAGATCAAATCAGGAAAGATAAATGTGTTTCGATTTGATCTAAAGTGTGAAAAATAAAGTCTATGCCAGGAGATACCATGAAGTTTGCAACCATGCCATTCTAAATCAATGATACCTTGCAGATTAATGAAGCATGCAACCTTGGTATGTTCTTAAGTTACTTGTTTTTCCTTCCAATTCTTCCATTTCCCCTAACCTTAGCATTTCATTACAACCTTGTGAAAGACCTAGCTGATCTTTGAGGATGTATTCATGTGTGATGTTAAGTATGTGTGTATCTCTATTCTTAGTATTTGATTCCTTTCATGAGATCTAACCAAATTTGTGCTTCTATTTCATACTCACTTATTCTTTGTTGAGAGAATTAAACCATAGGTTCTGAGTGATTGAGTCTTATCTGTGAGAATTAGAGTCGAAGCATGTTCTCTATTCAAGGGTTGAGTGTGCTTGCTTTGAAGCTGTGTGCCTTTGAGCTATAGCTTCCACTTGTACACACTGATTGATCACCTATTTTGGCAACTCTATGGTGTTGGAGGTATGACTAAAGTTTTCTTTCATTTTCATTAGTTGATTTCAAAGTTTGTTTTTCTAACCACTTTGTTTTGTAGTCAGGAAAGCGTTTATGGGTACCGTTTCTGTTAAACCCTTAGGAGACACAACTCCTCCTACTAGGGATGCCTAGAGGTTTAAAGGCTTGTTGCATATGCTCAATGCAATCGAGTTACCTGCGGAAGTGGTCTACTTAACTTCTTGTTTTTGTTTTGTTTTGTTTTGCTCGAGGACTAGCAAAATCTAGGTCTGGGGGTATTTGTTCGGTTCAGAATTGTATATCATTTTATACCCTTATAGCTTATGATTTAGTTATATTTTTGAGTTAACCTTGTGCTTTTAACCTCTTTTGTGTTTGTCATTCAGTTCATTGAGCTCTAGGTATCACTTGAGGCATTTGAAGTAAAATGGTGAAAACAATGTGTAAAAACTGAAGACTGAGTTACAAATTCATTTTGGACATATTTTTTCATTCTGTGCTTGGATTGGGCCAATTTACGTGTGCGTGGAAAGAAGACATTCTGAACTTGAAGATAGACAGCTCAAAGTCGACATTTGATTGATCCAAGCCCAATCCGTGAGCCCATCAAAATACACATCATGCTGACTTGCAGAATAGCTCATTGCTTGCTTGGTCATGCTGACATGAGGATGAGCTATTGGTTTCTGGATGGAAGCTTGGTCATGCTGACATGATGATGAGCTATGGCTGCGGTGGGATTAGTTGGTGAAGTGCAGCAACCACATTCTGATTTTCAATTGCAAGTGTTGTATGCATTAGCCTTATTGAATTCAGATTTATCACTCCCCTCTCCCTATAAATACCTCTTCAATTCCAGATTCAAAGTGTGATCAGTTCATAATTGTATATTATGTCTTACCCTTCTAGCTTATGATTTGGTTATGTTTTTGAGTTAAACTTGTGCTTTTAATCCTTTTTGTGTTTATCTTGCAGTTAATTGAGCTTTAGGTAACAATGATGGCTTTGGAGAACATAATTCATGCAATTCAAGCATGTTAAGGCCTAATTTGGATGAATTGATGAAGAGCTTAAAGACAAATTCATTATGGCTACAGCCCCCTGCCAGTCCAGTTCCGTAGGTCATATTGCAAGCTTTGTTTCAGCAACCTACATAGCTCGAATGAGGCCACATTCTTCATGCAAGTTGTTCCAATGGGTGTGTACTATAACATATCCAAAATTCAGCCCCATTGGATAAATCTGGTGTCCGTTACCTAGCAAACACCGAACCATGCTCAGGATGGATCTTATCAGCGCGGAAAATGAGTTAGCAATTTGTTTCGACCTTGGATTGGCCCAAATAACATATGGCTGGAAAGAAGACATTCTGAACTTCAATTTCGAGTGCTTAAAGTCCTAATTTGATTAAGAGAAGCCCAAGTTGTAAGCCCTTGAAGTTGCTGGTCATGCTGACCTTGGCATGTGCCTGGTTGGATGCTTGGTCATGGTGAGCTAGGCATGAGCTATCATTTCTGGTTGGAAGCTTTGTCATGGTGACATGAAGATGAGCTAGGGCTGCTGGTGGGATTTATTGGGGAAGGGCATCAACCATTGAAGATTTTCTAATACAAGTGCATCAACCATTGAAGATTTTCTAATACAAGTGCATCAACCATTTCAGATTTTATAATTCAAGTGTTGTATGCATTAGTATTATTGAATTCAGATTTTCACTTCCCCTAGGCCTATAAATAGGGAAGTTCTCTAAGCTTGTAATAACACCCCAAGGGGGGGGGCTCTCAAACACTTCTCTAGAGCTCCCTTCCCTTCTCTCCCTTAAATTCTCTTAGTTTCCCTTTGTAGTTCTCAATTGTTGTAATAAGATCATTCTACTCAATTTTCTTTTTATTAAATCTCAAGCATTTCTCTATTCTCTTCCAAACACTCTCCAAACCCTAAACACATGTCTTTTCCCTTCCAAATTCCCCATGTTCTCCAAATACTTTCTCTTCCAAGATTCTCAAAGTTCCCAAACACTTCTCCCATTCCTTCATCAAATTCTCAAACACTTTCCAAACACTTTCTTCTCCCTTCTCAAAGTTCTCAAACACATTTCTCTTCCCTTCCAAACATCTCTAAAGCTCTCAAACACTCTCTTCCAAAATCCACAAAGTTCCCAAACACATTTTCTTCCTCTTCCAAAAACCACAATGTTCTCAAAATACCTCTCTACTTTCTTCTCCAAAAGCCCCCATGTTCTTGAGCACTTCCCAAACACTCCTCCCTTCTCTTTCTCAAACACATCTCTCCTCTCTTTCAAAAGTCTCAATGTTCACAAGTAATGTACATTCTTTTTTTTCTTGTTTTGTTTCTTTTGTTTTCATTTTTGTTTTGTTTAGGAAAACTAAATTGGATCATTCAATCACCAATCCCTGTGGAATCGACCTCGCACTTACATACGCTAAACTACCAACGCTTCGTACACTTGCGAGTATCACAAGTTGAGGATGCAGCTGAATCCATTTTGGTGTAGCTGAATCTACGCAACAAGTTTTTGGCGCTGTTGCCGGGGATCGGTAACATTGTTTGATTCTATTTGGTTTTCCTACTTTTTATTTATTTTTATCTTTTTCATAACTGGACAGTTTCATGTTTTAAAGTTAATGAGGTTAATTGATAAGTTGTGTTTGTAGTCCAACGGACAAGGACAATTGCCTGACAAGCAAGAGAATTGGGTTTGAGTCCCAACTTACACAACACCCAAAAACAAAAAGGTTCAAGTAGCATGTTAATTATTTCTAGTTTATGGTTTCATTCACTTGCTCTTAATTAAATATCTTGTTCAAGTTTACATAAACACCATATGACTCTTGGACTGATTAGTGAATGAATGGGTAGATATTGAAGACAAACACCATGTTTAAATTCTACTTGGTTCTTTATTGTTCTTCTTGTTCTTAATGGGTTCGGAATTTGTGTTTAGACTAAACACCATAGCTAAATGCTTTTTCTGAATACTTGATTAAAACCACACACCATATGGATAATCATATTTGAGAAAGAACGAACTTCATAAGCTAGTTTGATTACTTTGTTGCTTGTTACTTTGAAGCATGAAATTGGACGTGTGTTGATTTTCCTTTCCATTTTAGTTTTAATTTCCTAATCCTTTAATTCTGTTTCAAGTTTTCTGTGTTTGTTTTAGCAAGTAATGTCAGCTTAATAAAAATGGAGAGAGATGGCAATCTCAATCATAAGAATGGGGAGTGTGGAGTAGTGGGAGAAGTCGCGACCTCCAAATGCATCACGCTCGACCTAATCGCTTCAAGGGGGAGTATTCCAATCCTTTCTCTTTAGTTGTTTTGTTATTATTTCAGTAATTTCAATTTTCTATTTCTTTTATTAAAAAAAAAATTAAAAACATTTTTTATATGAGCTGACTTGTGGTAACTCCAGTGAGCGTCTCCGTCAATACAGTGTCTAGGAGTTCTTTAGGCGACACCTTCGGTGTCTAAGAAGTTTGGGTTTTAAGTGGGACTATTGTGACCCCTCCAACCTTCCCGGATCCCCTGGCTGTGTTTTCTGAGGCCCTTAACTGGTCATCCATGAGTTGCTTGTATATTTGGGTGTTTTAAAAAAAAAAACAAAAACAAAAAATGTTTTTTAAAAAAAAAAAAAAAAAAATTTGAAATTTGAGTTTTTATTTTGGAACTTCTTTGTTTTCTTTTTTTTTGTTTTGATTTAGTTTATGTATTTATTTACGTGGTGTGGTTAGTTAGTTTATTTCTGAGTGTTAAAAACGCAATTTTTATTTCACTCAAACAGTGCATTACAAACAAAGTTTAAAAAAAAAAAAGGTTAAAAAAAAACAAAAACAAAAACAAAAACAAAACATTCAAGTAAATTAAAAATAAAAAACAACTTCTTCATTTTCATCTTCATCTTCATCTTCATGGCATGCCTCTATTATCTCTTACTTGCAGAATCTCCAGCGCTCCACATGGTCCTCATTTTTTCTCTCCAGTGCTTCCACGTGCCTGATTGGCACGGTGAAGCCGCTTCTGGAGTCCGCCACCATAGCCTTCAAGGAAGCTACTTCCTCGCTCAGCGCGGCACACTCCCGTGTTCTTGTCAGCAATCGCATGCCCAAATTGGTAGCAGAGACCGCGTGGAGCACCGTTAAATTGTGGGACTCCTCCACTGCTGCCTTGTCAGACCTCTTTGCCACATGCAGATGATCTGTCGATGTGAGCTTGCTGCCAATCATGCCTTCCAGCAGCGCGCTCTCTTCGGCACTGCCTCAGAAAAGTTCGGTATTACCTCAACAAAGTTTGAGGGCGTACCGTGATGATATGTGGAGTTTGGGAAGACAAGGTTTGGACGAGCCCTTATCTGCGAATTCGGTGGCGCAAGGGACAATTCAAGGTTGAGATCATCAAGGTGAGTGTATGAAGATGCCATTGTTTTGTTTTTGGATTCTTTGATGTTTTCTCTAATTTGCAGGAAGAAATGCGGGGTGCTCTTCTACTTCACCGAGATGAGTTTAAATAGACTTATACAGACGAAGGAGCCGAAAGCACTTCGGATCTCGAGGGTGCTATCCTGTGCTCTTTTCTCTCGGATCCCTTCATTTCCGGCGCAAATTGCGAGCGCGTTTTTTAAAAGGGAACATGTCTACACTTTCACTTACTTTTGCCTCCCTGTTTAAAAGGATATTCTTTGAAGGAGCTAAATTTTTGGTAACTCCAGTGAGCAACCGCAGTCTATACAGTGTCTAGGAGTTCTTTAGGCGGCACCTTCGGTGTCTAAGAAGTTTGGGTTTTAAGAGGGACCATTGTGACCCCTCCAACCTTCCCGGATCCCCTGGCTGTGTTTTCTTGAGGCCCTTAACTGGTGATCCTTAAGTTTTTCTCTTAAAAGAAGAAGCAGTTACTTGTGTGTTTACTTAACTAAAATAAAAATGCATGTTTGGGTTTTCATGTTTGTTTTTTATCGTCGTTCTTTAAATTTAGGGTCAATTGTCTCTTTGAAATAGCATAACATTTTTTATTTCCCAATTAAAAAACAAAAAAAACACATACATTTTAAAATTAAATATTAAATAAAAGCTGAAATCATTTCTTCTTGGCGCTCAGTGTCTCGACCATAGGAGCTTTTAGTTTGGCCCTCTGGCTGTCCTCTTCCGGGCTTCACGCACAGCCTCTTGGGGCTCATCACTTGAGCTCCCAAAGATCGCAATCTTAGCTTCAGTATAACTTTTCTCGCGATCTGGTTTCTTGCGTTTACCTGGTCGGTCTAGGTCCTCCAGCTGTTTTCGCATGTCGCGAGAATACAACTCTACAATCTTTGTTAGGTTTTTATTCTCGTCCCGCAACACTTCTAGTTGGTGTCGATTCACCTCCACTATCCTGGCCCTCTCCCTTTTCAAGCTTTTTATAGCACTCTGACACTCTTCAACCATCCTGTGCCCCGCCGCTCACTGACCTTTCAGCACCTCTACCTCATGGGACTTCGCAGTAGGCGATGAACCAAACTCGCGACACATGCTGTACTCTGCATGCTCAGTGCTAGGGCATCAGTCATGACCCGGTTGTCATCCCTTGTCCTGAACACACGTATATCTTTAGGAGTCACCAAATTTCTGCCAACTCCAATGGCAACATCGTTGTCCAGGAGTATTGAGTCATTGACAGTCACAGGCCCCCGTGCGGAGGCAAAGTAGGGCATCCATACCTGGTGCTATTGCTTGGCCTCGTGTTTGAGTCGGTGGAGCTAGGTTAAGATCTAACGAAAAGGGGTAGGAAGAAGCCATTTGATTTCTCACTTTTTTTTTCTTCCTTTTTCTTACTTGTTTTCTCTTTTGTGTGTTTTTGCGTTTGTGTTTTTCCCCTTCTTTTTCTTTCTTATAGATGTAGTCTTTGACAAACCCTAGCCATCACAGCATTTCTGAATCTCCAACATTCCTCGAGTCCCACAACCTTCTCGCTTTCCAACCATACCCAACTCACTTATCACGACGTGACTTTTCTGAACGGACGCGTTCAGGAAAAGTCTTCGCGCCTTTCCATGAGCCCGTAATTTCAGCTTGTGAAATCTGCGGTGCTTCAATCTGTCGACACGTGGCTCCTGCTTCCTGCCCGTGACTATCCATGAGACGACATCAGGGACCACATTCCCTCTTTTTAGAAATCCCGTTTTACGCTCATAATTCACGTTTTATCTTTTTAAGAAAAAAAAAATTAAAATTAAAATGTGTGAGCTTCGGAATTCATGTTGGGTCGGGTTTTACCGTTGTTGGGTTAATTTCATTTTGGGTTGGGCTTTCAATTGTTGGGTTTCAGTTTGTGTAAGACTATCTGTTAGGGCTTACTGGTTTGAGTGTTTTACTGTTTCGTGTTTTTTTTTTATTTGATTGTTTGTTTTGTAATTTTTATTTTGTAATTGTTTTATTTTATTTTTGTATGTTTTGTGATTTTTTATTTGCTTTAATACCTTTCATTTGTTGTTATGACATTGTTTGTGGCTAATTTTTAAACATTGAGGACAATGTTCATTTCTAGGTTTGGGGGTATTGGAGTTTAGCATGTATTTGTTTTTTTCTTAATTTTAAAAAAAATAAAATTAAAAAATTTGCTTGTTTTTCTTCTATTTGAGTCTTGTTTTGTTTTGCTTTGTTTTTTATTCACTTTCCGAACATATTTGATGAGATTGTGATAAATGTTTGCATGACTTAAATGAAAATTGGATTTCATTTTATTTTAGTGTTTTGGTTTCTTTATTAAAAAAAAAATTAAAAATTTTAATTTGGCATTGTTCTATCATAATATGTTTGAAATATTCTTTACACTTGCCATTTGTTTCATAATTTTCCAATTAAAGGATTTTCATGATCTAAAGAATGGTATGAAGCATAAATTAGACTTATATAACCAACCATATAAAGTGAGCTTTTGAGCCTTGTACTTCAATTCATGAGTGTTATACATGTACTCTTATTTTCTTGCCATCAAAGTTGTTGTTTGATCTCATTATTCATTGATTTGGTTGAACACTTAAAAGTCATTCATTCTTGTGCAATTTGACTTCATGACATTTAAAGAAATGATATTAAGGCATTCTTTGGATCGTTTGTGCCTTTCAAGCTAACCTTATGCATGCTTAAGCATGATTTTCCATTGTTAACCATTTTGAGCCTACATGTAAACCTTTTCTTTCATTTACCAATTTTATTTCCTCGCCTTAGCCTGAAAAAACAAATATTTACCTTTCTAAGGAACTCATGAGCTTTAATTGGGATGTGTTTTTCATACTAGGTTTGGGAAGAGGTGTTACATTTCAAAAAATATATATATTCACACAATTGGTGAAAGAAAAGAGAAAAGTTGTGATTAGGTGGTGGTTCATTGAAATTTTCATTTTTGGGCCTTCAAAATAAATTGGTGTTTGTTCAATTAAAGGGAAGGAGTATGAACCATTGTAAATGAAGGTATAAGGAGTTTTGATCATGTAAAAGAAAAAAATCTAATCGTGATGATTCGAAGTCTTGCAAACAATTATTTTATGCTCTTACATTGCGAGTTCCTTGGACTTTGTATTATCCATACCCTTCATTTCTTACTCACCTTACACCCTTGGCCCCATTACAACCTATGTTAAAGACTTAAATTGATCTTAAATGTCATGTGGTTGAATTGCATCCATTTTCTTACTTTTAAGTGTTTGGCATCCTTCTTGAGATCATATTAATGCAAGTTCTTCATCTTTCTATTTCGAGTTAAGTCCTTTATGGTTTAACTCTAATCTCATGTTTTATAACTGAGTGTTGCATTATAGCCCTCTTCTGAGTGATTCATTTGTGAGAGGACAACTTTGGTGAGATTTGAAGTTGAACTTGTGCTTTGTATAATTTTTGAAATTGTGTGAAAACTAAGATTGAGGAATTTGTTGCATTTGGCTATCACACTACTACACTTTGAGCATATTATGTTTTGAACTTTGCCGCTTTGTAAATAATGTCTAGAATTGAGTTTTTATTATTAAAAACTTTTGAGTCATGTGCATGAGTCATTTCTCTTCAGAAAATGTTCGGAAAGATTGTTTTGAGTTCTTTGTGTTTTTGTGTTTGTTTTTGTTTTTGTTTTGTTTTTGTTAATGTAATTATGTTTGTTTTTGTTTTTGGTTTTGGTTTTGCTTAAAGACTAACAATCTTTTATGTTTTCTAACCATTTTGTTTTGTAGAGTTAGAAAAACGTTTGTGGGTATTCGTATCTGTTAAACCCTCAGGAGACACAACTCCTCCTACTAGGGATGCCTAGAGGTTTAAGGGCTTGTTGCATATGCTAAATGCAATCGAGTTACCTACGAAAGTGGTCTAGTTAACTTCTTGTTTTGTTTTTTTTGTTTTTTTTCTGTGTTTTCCTTTTTGTTTTGCTCGAGGACTAGCAAAATCTAGGTTTGGGGGTATTTGATCGGTTCATAATTGTATATTATTTCTTACCCATCTAGCTTATGATTTGGTTATGTTTTTTAGTTAAACTTGTGCTTTTAATCCTTTTTGTGTTTATCTTTCAGTTAATTGAGCTTTAGGTAACAATGATGGCTTTGGAGAACATAATTCATGCAATTCAAGCATGTTAAGGCCTAATTTGGATGAATTGATGAAGAGCTTAAAGACAAATTCATTATGGCTACAGCCCCCTGCCAGTCCAGTTCCGTAGGTCATATTGCAAGCTTTGTTTCAGCAACCTACATAGCTCGAATGAGGCCACATTCTTCATGAAAGTTGTTCCAATGGGTGTGTACTATAACATATCCAACATTCAGCCCCATTGGATACATCTGGAGTCCATTACCTAGCAAACACCGAACCATGCTCAGAATGGATCTTATCAGCGCGGAAAATGAGTTAGCAATTTGTTTCGGCCTTAACTTCTTCCTCGGACCTTGGATTGGCCCAAATAACATATGGCTGGAAAGAAGACATTCTGAACTTCAATTTCGAGTGCTTAAAGTCCTAATTTGATTAAGAGAAGCTCAAGTTGTAAGCCCTTGAAGTTGCTGGTCATGCTGACCTCAGCATGTGCTGGTTGGATGCTTGGTCATGGTGAGCTAGGCATGATCTATCATTTCTGGTTGGAAGCTTTGTCATGGTGAAATGAAGATGAGCTAGGGCTGCTGGTGGGATTTATTGGGGAAGTGCATCAACCATTGAAGATTTTCTAATACAAGTGCATCAACCATTGAAGATTTTCTAATACAAGTGCATCAACCATTTCAGATTTTATAATTCAAGTGTTGTATGCATTAGTATTATTGAATTCAGATTTTCACTTCCCCTAGGCCTATAAATAGGGAAGTTCTCTAAGCTTGAAATAACACCCCAAGGGGGGAGCTCTCAAACACTTCTCTAGAGCTCCCTTCTCTCCCTTAAATTCTCTTAGTTTCCCTTTGTAGTTCTCAATTGTTGTAATAAGATCATTCTACTCAATTTTCTTTTTATTAAATCTCAAGCATTTCTCTATTCTCTTCCAAACACTCTCCAAACCCTAAACACATGTCTTTTCCCTTCCAAATTCCCCATGTTCTCCAAACACTTTCTCTTCCAAAATTCTCAAAGTTCCCAAACACTTCTCCCATTCCTTCATCAAATTCTCAAACACTTTCCAAACACTTTCTTCTCCCTTCTCAAAGTTCTCAAACACATTTCTCTTCCCTTCCAAACATCTCTAAAGCTCTCAAACACTCTCTTCCAAAATCCACAAAGTTCCCAAACACATTTTCTTCCTCTTCCAAAAACCACAATGTTCTCAAAATACCTCTCTACTTTCTTCTCCAAAAGCCCCCATGTTCTTGAGCACTTCCCAAACACTCCTCCCTTCTCTTTCTCAAACACATCTCTCCTCTCTTTCAAAAGTCTCAATGTTCACAAGTAATGTACATTCTTTTTTTTCTTGTTTTGTTTCTTTTGTTTTCATTTTTGTTTTGTTTAGGAAAACTAAATTGGATCATTCAATCACCAATCCCTGTGGAATCGACCTCGCACTTACATACGCTAAACTACCAACGGTTCGTGCACTTGCGAGTATCACAAGTTGAGGATGCAGCTGAATCCATTTTGGTGCAGCTGAATCTACGCAACAAAGTGTGCAAGTCTGGGATTCACAACCCTACAATTCAGTCATCCTTCACTCCATCCCCCCTCAAACACTTCCATCATTTTCCCAAACACATTCAGAAATTATCCTCAAACACTCTCACAATCTCAAACACTCCAGCAATCAACCAAAAGCTCTAAACAGCCTCAAATCACCAAAACAACTCCAGCAAACCTCTGTTCTACTTCCCTACGAATTTCATCTTCCTCAGCCATCACCGCTCACTCAAACTCATCCCAAATCACCTCCATATCCTTCATACATCCTTCTAGACGTGAGAAAGCTCTTGGAGAAGCATTAGACGTGGAGAAGCACTTGGAGAAGCCTTGGACACCACAAGAACTTCAGAAAAGCGGTTTTTCTACTCTTATTGCATTCATTATGTTTTCTCATTTATGTCTTAATTTCTTTCTCATTATGAGCAGCTAAATCCATAGCTAGGGTTTCAATGTAACCTGACAAGACAATTTCATGTTTTAAGTTAATGTTACCCTTTGTTGATTACTTCTAATTTTCTGGTCTCATTCACTTGTTCTTAGTTGAATCTTTATGCATGTTTAAATAACTGGCCATTATGAACACATGCATGTTGGTTATCTAGTTCAAGTTTACATAAACACCATATGACTCTTGAACCGATTAGTGAATGAGTGGGTAATGCATTTAGGACAAACACCATGTTTAAATGTTTACTTGGTTCCTTTGTGTTCTTCTTAAGCTTAATGGATTCAGATACATAACCTAAACTAAACACCATAGCTAAGTTGTGTTTTCTGAGTACTTGATTAAAACCAAACACCATATGGATAATCATACATAAGAAAGAACAAACTCCAGAAATTGTAATCAACTTAGGTGATTGTTAACTTGTAGCTTGAAATTGGATTGTCATGGTGAAGTTGAACCCCTAGTGCTTGTCTCCTTTGTCTCTAAATTTTCTAAACAACTACTTGCTGGTAACTTGCTATTTTGCATTCCCTTTTAGTAGTTTTCAGTCACTTGTTGTTTTGCATTTCCTTTGTGTAGTTTTCATTCCAACAAACTCAACAAAACTTCATTTAAATTCTGTTTAGTCTTAGAATTACTTGTGAGTCTAAGTAGTAGTAATAAGTGTTTTTCATCTAAGTCTCTGTGGAACGACCTCGTGCTTGCATTCCTATACTATAATTGGTTCGTGCACTTGCGAGAAATAGATAGAGTAAAATCTGTCCAACAAAGGCTCAAAGGGGGTGTGGAACACAAGGCTCACAGCTGGCAGCTGCATATTAAAATCCTCCTGAGTATGCTTCAGTGTTTGACGGGCTAAGGACTCCAGTTATGCTCAGTTGGGCTGACTTTTAGATATGTTATACTAGACACCAATCTGAACAACCTCTGTGAAGGACGTCTCCTCATCCAAGTTGTGTAGGTTGCTGAAATGAGGCCTGCAAGATGACCCACGAAATTGGACAGACAAGGAGTGTGATCCAAATTGGGTCTGTCTTTAAGCTTATATTCCTCTTGTGCCAATAAGCCCTTAACATGCATGGATTGTATCAAATGTGATCTCTTGCTGCCTTAACCTACAAAACACACAAACATAGGTAAGTGACTCGAAATAATGAGAAACTAAACAAAATCACCAAGTAAAGAAGGCATGCAAATGTGTGAAATTATGAACTTATCAAAACACAAAAGAGAAAAGAAGGAAAGAAGAAAAGCGAGTGAGAAATCAAATGGCCTCTAACTACCCATTTTCGTTGGATCTCATCCTAGCTCCACTGACTCAGACATGGGGCCAAGCAGCGGCGGCAGTATGGGTACCCTACTTTGCCTCCGCAAGGGGGCCTGTGACTGTCAATGACTCAATACTCCTGGATAACGATGTTGCCATTGGTTGGCAGAAATTTAGTAACTCCTAAAGATATACGTGTGTTCGGGACAAGGGATGACAACCGGGTCACGAGTGATGCCCTGGCACTGAGTGTGCAGAGTACAGCATGTGTTTCAAGTTTGGGTCATCGCCTACTTGCGAAGTCGCATGAGGTAGAGATTCTGAAAGGTCAGTTAGCGGCGGAGCGAAGTATGGTTGAAGAGTGTCAGAGTGCTATAAAAAGCTTGAAAAGGGAGAGGGCAAGGATAGTGTAGGTGAATCGACACTGATCGGTTCATAGTTGTATATTATTTCTTACCCTTCTAGCTTATGATTTGGTTATATTTTTGAGTTAAACTTGTGCTTTAATCCTTTTTGTGTTTATCTTTCAGTTAATTGAGCTTTAGGTAACAATGATGGCTTTGGAGAGCATAATTCATGCAATTCAAGCATGTTAAGGCCTAATTTGGATGAATTGATGAAGAGCTTAAAGACAAATTCATTATGGCTACAGCCCCCTGCCAGTCCAGTTCCGTAGGTCATATTGCAAGCTTTGTTTCAGCAACCTACATAGCTCGGATGAGGCCGCATTCTTCATGAAAGTTGGTCCAATGGGTGTGTACTATAACATATCCAAACTTCAGCCCCATTGGATAAATATGGAGTCCGTTACCTAGCCAACACAGAGCCATGCTCAGGATGGATTTTTTCAGCGCGGAAAATGAGTTAGTAATTTGTTTTGGCCTTAACTTCTTCCTGCAACCTTGAATTGGCCCAAATAACATATGGCTGGAAAGAAGACATTCTGAAATTCAATTTCGAGTGCTTAAAGTCCTAATTTGATTAAGAGAAGCCCAAGTTGCAAGCCCTTGAAGTTGCTGGTCATGCTGACCTCAGCATGTGCTGGTTGGATGCTTGGTCATGGTGAGCTAGGCATGAGCTATCATTTCTGGTTGGAAGCTTGGTCATGGTGACATGAAGATGAGCTAGGGCTGCTGGTGGGATTTAGTGGTGAAGTGCATCAACCATTCAAGATTTTCTAATACAAGTGCATCAACCATTCAAGATTTTCTAATACAAGTGCATCAACCATTTCAGATTTTATAATTCAAGTGTTGTATGCATTAGTCTTATTGAATTCAGATTTTCACTTCCCCTAGGCCTATAAATAGGGAGGTTCTCTAAGCTTGTAAACACACCCCAAGGGGGGAGCTCTCAAGCACTTCTCTAGAGCTCCCTTCCCTTCTCTCCCTCAAATTCTCTCTTAGTTTCCCTTTGTAGTTCTCAATTGTTGTAATAAGATCATTCTACTAAATTTTCTTTCTTCTAAATTCTCCAAACACTTCTCTATTCTCTTTCAAAGTTCTCCATGCTCTAAAACATTTCCCAAACACTTCTCCCATTTCCTTCATCAAATTCTCTAAAGCTTTCAAACACATGTTCTTCCAAAATCCACAAAGTTCACAAACATCTCTCTACTTTCTTCTCTAAAAGTCTCCATGTTCCAAACACTTTCTTAAACACTTCTCTACTTTCTTCTCCAAATTTCCCAAACACATTTCCCTTCTCTTCCAAAAGTCTCCATGTCTCAAACACTTCACAAACACCTTCCTTTCCCTTCCAAAATCCTCAAGCTTCCCAAACACCTTCCTCCAATTTCTCAAGCTCTCAAACACCTCCATATTTATCCAATGGGGCTGAATTTTGGATATGTTATAGTACACACCCATTGGAACAACTTTCATGAAGAATGAGGCCTCATCCGAGCTATGTAGGTTGCTGAAACAAAGCTTGCAATATGACCTACGGAAACTGGACTGGCAGGGGGCTGTAGCCATAATGAATTTGTCTTTAAGCTCTTCATCAATTCATCCAAATTAGGCCTTAACATGCTTGAATTGCATGAATTATGCTCTCCAAAGCCATCATTGTTACATAAAGCTCAATTAACTGAAAGATAAACACAAAAAGGATTAAAAGCACAAGTTTAACTCAAAAATATAACCAAATCATAAGCTAGAAGGGTAAGAAGTAATATACAATTATGAACCGATCAGACACCAGCTAGAAGTATTGCGGGACGAGAATAAAAGCCTATCAAAGATGGTAGAGTTGTATTCTCGTGACATGAGAAAGCAGCTGGAGGACCTAGACCGACCGGGTAAACGCAAGCAAGCAGATCACGAGAGTAGTGATCGGTGCATAATTACATATCAATTTGTACCCGTTTAACTTATGATTTGGTTATGTTTTTGAGTTAAACTTGTGCTTTTAACTTCTTTTGTGTATGTTTCAGTGTTATAAGCTTGAGACACACTAATTGCATTTTGGAGACAAGTTAGCTCAAAACGGTGTCTGCAGATCAGTCAACTTCACGGATTGGACTGTACTTTCTCAAGAAGAACCAGATAATGAGCCATACATCATTGGAAAGATACGGAAGACTAGTTTTTGTAGAATTTTACGGTTCATGATTCCGAGTCTTCTAGAGAAAGTTATACATGTTTTGGTAACTTAAGGTCAAATTCGGCAGCATCTGCGTTCCTGGGCCAAAAATCACATTTGAAGGCCTTTCCGATTTTTCCTTGAGTTGGGCTGCATATTCTTGGAAAGATAAGACAAAGAGCTTCAAGATCCATATTTTTCCAGATTTTTCAGACTGGAGCCATGTTGCGTAGATTCAGCTGCACCAAAATGGATTCAGCTGCATCCTCAACTTGTGATACTCGCAAGTGCACGAACCGTTGGTAGTTTAGCGTATGTAAGTGCGAGGTCGATTCCACATGGATTGGTGATTGAATGATCCAACTCAGTTTTCCTACACAAAACAAAAATAAAAGAAACAAAACAAGAAGAAAGAAAGTAACTAGGATTAGATGGTGTTGTTTTAGAATCGACCCTAATTGTTCTAATCATGTTATGACAGCAAGTAAACAAATTTATTCACTCATGAAGATGCTCACAAATAAGTCCATGGTGTTTGGATCAAATTGCATTGAACATCACAAGGACCCCAAGCATGGTGTTTACATTAGGAGTCCTAGAAACCAAATCACATGAGTTGCTAATGGATGGAATGAAGATGATCCCCAAACCTTCCCAACAAGAGCATAACGCATAAAACCTTAGGTGATCAATCAAAGGATGCAAAACAGCTCCATTAAAATAGTGAAGAAGAATTCATGAATGAAATCAAACTTTATAAACTCAAACCATGATACAAGACTAGCAAGATGTTTATTAAAACTAATAACAGAAAAACAAAGTAAAACAAAGGAATTACAAGAAGAAAATAAAAGACAAAGGGAGGAGAAGAAGATAAGGACAGCATGCTAGAGATGGAAAAGAATCATCTCCATGGCTGCCAGGAGGGCAAAGCCTCCCAGCTGCTGCCTTCTCCCTTCTCTCCCTTTGTGACTCTCAACTTTCCCTCTCTTTGTGTACAATGGAAGTGTAAAATTGGAACTCTGAATATGAATTGAATGTGGAATGGAAGTGGTATTTATAGGGAGAGGGGAGTGGGAAATCTGAATTGAATATGGCAATGACCTAACACACTTGCATTAGATAATCAGAAATGGTTACTCCACTAAATCCCACTAGCAGCCCTAGCTCATCCTCATGTCAGCATGACCAAGCTTCCATTCAGAAACCAATAGCTCATGCCTAGCTCATCATGACCAAGCATGCAATGAGCTCATCTTCCTGTCAGCATGATGTGTATTTCCATGGGCTCACGAATTGGGTTGGGCTAAATCAAATGATGACTTTAAGATGTCCATTTTGAAGTTCCGAATGTCATTGATCCAACCACACAAGTATTGGCCCAATCCAAGTTCGGATGAAGAAGATAAGTCCGAAATGAACTTCTAACTCAGGCTCCAGTTTTTGCACGTTTTTGCACCATTTTGCTTCAAATGCCTCAAGTGTATTCCATGCATCCAAATGAGGCCTTAACATGCTTGAATTGCATGAATTATGCTCTTTTGCTCTCTTGGCCTACAAAACACACAAAGAGAGGCAAATAACTCAAAATTCTAAGAAACTAAGCAAAATGAGTAAGTAAATTGGGCATGAATATGTATGAAAATGTGAGCTTAACACACCCCCAAACTTAGATTTTGCTAGTCCTCGAGCAAAACAAAAGAAAAACAAAGAAAAACAAAACAAAATAAGAAGTTAACTAGACCACTTTCGTAGGTAACTCGATTGCATTGAGCGTATGCAACAAGCCTTTAAACCTCTAGGCATCCCTAGTAGGAGGAGTTGTGTCTCCTGAGGGTTTAACAGATACGAATACCCACAAACGTTTTACTGACTCTACAAAACAAAATGGTTAGAAAACTTAATAGATTTGTTAGTCCTTAAGCAAAACAAAACAAAACAAAACAAAAACAAAAACGTTAACCTTCCAACCGAACAGAAATTTTCAACTTCATAGACATGGCTCAACAAGGAACAAAACAAGCACTAAGGAAGTTCTAAACATTATTCAAGTGCTACCACAATCTCACAAAAATCATGCTCAAGGTGTGTGTGTGAAATAGCCATGAAGATACAACTCATGCTTCTCAAACAACGATATGAATTCCTGCAAGAATGAACACAAGTTTGTCAAGCTAAACCAAAATCAATAGGACTTTACTCATGGATGTAATGTAATGGTTAGAAAAGGAATGGATATGGAAACACAAGTTCTAAAGAACAAAGTAGAGCATGACATGTAAACAAGATCATTGACATTTGAAATGTAAGGCACATAAATTGAAGAGCTCACACCACCTGATTTTGCAATTGAATCACTTCACAATTTGATTTTGACATTTACACACTTTGTATAATATTTGGCCCAATTTTGCGGCTCTTCACCCTAGATCACCTTGATTTCTCCTTATATCACCCTAGGGTCGTGACTACATTGGCCACACTTCTTTTCTCTTTTTCTTTTGATTTTTTTTTTATAGCTCATTTATTGCCTTGAATACATTACAATCTCAAATACAATCATACTCTACATGTCCCCTAGATGATAGGATGTTTAATGGATGATAAGGTGATAGAAAGAAATTGCTAAGTGTTTGAGCAAAAAAGGGTTTACAATGGAATATATATTGTATGGGTTGATGGAGGAAAAAGAAAGAGGCTTAACAAAGATGGCCTAAATCATATCTTAGTTATAAACTTAACATTCCAGTGAATCACACAAGCAAAAATGCATACAATTGGGTAAGACATGCAGGAGTTGTATAATCATGGCTAAAGTGCATAGAAAGCTTAAACATAATTATGTGAGACTTAGCTAGCAAAAGAATAAGATTCAGACCTAACACAATGCTTATCAAATTCCTAAAAGCCATATTAGAAGTTATACACAAGATTTATCATTGGTGTGGGAAGGAAAACTGAAAATGACTCAAAGAAAAGAAACAGAAAAAGAAAAACGTGAGGTTTCAAATTGCTGTTCTGCTCAATTTCAACATATAATCTGTTTTCACATGTAACTTTCAAACCAATTGGTCAAATTTAACGTTCTTTATGTCGTTGGATTAAGCATGAAAAAATGAAGAACACAACGCGGACCAAACTTTCAAAACAGTAGCAGAAAATAAAAATTGTAGCAATGAAGAAGCCTACGTTTTCAGACACAAACACAAAAACAAAAAAAAACTTTCCTCACCCCCAAACTTAAATGAAGCATTACCCTCAATGTTTGAATCCATGAAAAGCATGCAATGCACAAGAAATCCAGGGTAAAGGAATGAAATGAAGGAAATAAAGAAATAGAGTTTAGAACTTCCCCTTGAAGACAATGAGAGGGTAATGCACATAGTATGGCAGCACATGTTCTTCTTTGAGTATTTGGGTCAGCTGCTCATCATGTTTCTCCCACATCAAGGAAAAGAACACCCTAACAAAAACAAAACAGAAAATGAGACAAAACTATGCATGAGTAGCAATTATTATACAAATGAAAGAGATATGATCGGAATGCTTCCCTTTGAAGTGATAGCTGGAGCGTGGTTGGCCATAGCAGCTGGAGGTCGACTTCTCCGCTACTCCATACTCCATGCTTCTATGGATTGGGTTGTCTCCTCTCTCTTCCTCTTTCTTATTGAGCTACTTCAGAAATGCTTAAACAAAGACAAGGAAACTTGAAACAGATTTTCAGATTTATTGGATTAGGAAACCATAACATAAATGAAAATGATAAACTAAACTAAAACATCAAGATTAGGGATTCAACTTCACCACAAACATCAAATTTCATGCTTCAAAGTAACAAGCATCAAAGTAAATCAAACTAGCTTATGGAGTTCGTTTTTTCTCAAATATGATTATCCATATGGTGTGTGGTTTTAATCAAGTATTCAGAAAAAGCATTTAGCTATGGTGTTTAGTCTAAACACAAATTCCGAACCCATTAAGAACAAGAAGAACAATAAAGAACCAAGTAGAATTTAAACATGGTGTTTGTCTTCAATATCTACTCATCCATTCACTAATCAGTCCAAGAGTCATATGGTGTTTATGTAAACTTGAACAAGATATTTAATTAAGAGCAAGTGAATGAAACCAGAAACTAGCAATAATCAACATGCTACTTGAACCCTTTCTTTGGTGTTGTGTAAGTTGGGACTCAAACCCAGTTCTCTTGCTTGTCAGGCAATTGTCCTTGTCCGTTGGACTACAAACACAACTTATCAATTATCCTCATTAACTTTAAAACATGAAACTGTAAAGTTATAAAAAAGATAAAAATAAATAAAAAGTATGAAAACCAAATAGAATCAAGCAATGTTACCGATCCCCGGCAACGGCGCCAAAAACTTGTTGCGTAGATTCAGCTGCACCAAAATGGATTCAGCTGCATCCTCAACTTGTGATACTCGCAAGTGCACGAACCGTTGGTAGTTTAGCGTATGTAAGTGCGAGGTCGATTCCACAGGGATTGGTTATTGAATGATCCAACTCAGTTTTCCTACACAAAACAAAAATAAAAGAAACAAAACAAGAAGAAAGAAAGTAACTAGGACTAGATGGTGTTGTTTTAGAATCCACCCTAATTGTTCTAATCATGTTATGACAGCAAGTAAACAAATTTATTCACTCATGAAGATGCTCACAAATAAGTCCATGGTGTTTGGATCAAATTGCATTGAACATCACAAGGACCCCAAGCATGGTGTTTACATTAGGAGTCCTAGAAACCAAATCACATAAGTTGCTAATGGATGGAATGAAGATGATCCCCAAACCTTCCCAACAAGAGCATAACGCATAAAACCTTAGGTGATCAATCAAAGGATGCAAAACAGCTCCATTAAAATAGTGAAGAAGAATTCATGAATGAAATCAAACTTTATAAACTCAAACCATGATACAAGACTAGCAAGATGTTTATTAAAACTAATAACAGAAAAACAAAGTAAAACAAAGGAATTACAAGAAGAAAATAAAAGACAAAGGGAGGAGAAGAAGATAAGGACAGCATGCTAGAGATGGAAAAGAATCATCTCCATGGCTGCCAGGAGGGCAAAGCCTCCCAGCTGCTGCCTTCTCCCTTCTCTCCCTTTGTGACTCTCAACTTTCCCTCTCTTTGTGTACAATGGAAGTGTAAAATTGGAACTCTGAATATGAATTGAATGTGGAATGGAAGTGGTATTTATAGGGAGAGGGGAGTGGGAAATCTGAATTGAATATGGCAATGACCTAACACACTTGCATTAGATAATCAGAAATGGTTACTCCACTAAATCCCACTAGCAGCCCTAGCTCATCCTCATGTCAGCATGACCAAGCTTCCATTCAGAAACCAATAGCTCATGCCTAGCTCATCATGACCAAGCATGCAATGAGCTCATCTTCCTGTCAGCATGATGTGTATTTCCATGGGCTCACGAATTGGGTTGGGCTAAATCAAATGATGACTTTAAGATGTCCATTTTGAAGTTCCGAATGTCATTGATCCAACCACACAAGTATTGGCCCAATCCAAGTTCGGATGAAGAAGATAAGTCTGAAATGAACTTCTAACTTCAGGCTCCAGTTTTTGCACGTTTTTGCACCATTTTGCTTCAAATGCCTCAAGTGTATTCCATGCATCCAAATGAGGCCTTAACATGCTTGAATTGCATGAATTATGCTCTTTTGCTCTCTTGGCCTACAAAACACACAAAGAGAGGCAAATAACTCAAAATTCTAAGAAACTAAGCAAAATGAGTAAGTAAATTGGGCATGAATATGTATGAAAATGTGAGCTTAACAAGCCACAAGCTGGCTGCAATGCATTGTCATGCATGACATATGCATGATGAAGTGTTGTTGATTGTGGGAAAGTTTGGTGAAGCATATTCAATACCTATATTTGAGTGGAATTTTGCAGCAGCCAAATGAGCCAAAAGATGATGAAGTGGGAGTTTGTTGGACAGATTTTACTCTATCTATTTCTCGCAAGTGCACGAACCAATTATAGTATAGGAATGCAAGCACGAGGTCGTTCCACAGAGACTTGGATGAAAGACACTTAATACTACTACTTAGACTCACAAGTAACCCTAAGATTAAACAGAATTTAAATGAAGTTGTTTTGAGTTTGTTGAAATGAAAACTGGAAAAAGGAAATGCAAAATAGCAAGTAACTAGCAAGTAGATGTTTTAGAAATTTTAGAGACAAAGGAGACAAGCACTAGGGTTTTAACTTCACCATGACAATCCAATTTCAAGCTACAAGTTAACAATCACCTAAGTTGATTACAATTTCTGGAGTTCGTTCTTTCTTATGTATGATTATCCATATGGAGTTTGGTTTTAATCAAGTACTCAGAAAACACAACTTAGCTATGGTGTTTAGTCTAAGTTATGAATCTGAATCCATTAAGTTTAAGAAGAACACAAAGGAACCAAGTAAACATTTAAACATGGTGTTTGTCCTAAATGCATTACCCACTCATTCACTAATCGGTTCAAGAGTCATATGGTGTTTATGTAAACTTGAACTAGATAACCAACACACATGTGTTCATAGTGGCCAGTTATTTAAACATGCATAAAGATTCAACTAAGAACAAGTGAATGAGACCAGAAAATTAGAAGTAATCAACAAAGGGTAACATTAACTTGAAAACATGAAATTGTCTTGTCAGGTTACATTGAAACCCTAGTTATGGGAATTTGTTACACTCCATTAATGGAAAATACATTTGAATCATAATAAACATGGAGAGAGTAAGAAAAACCCGTGAAGAACGAATTATGTTGTTGAAGAGCTCCTCACAGCTTCCACCATATATGATGCAACCAGAGATGAAAAGTGGTGTAGATGGTGTGGATTGTGTTTGGGAATTGATGGGATGGTGGAGGATGGAGTGATCTGTGGGAGAAGTGTATGAGGCTGTGGTTGATGAAGGTTTGAGAGGGGATGGTGCTGGGATGAGTGGTCTGCTAGGAATTGGAAGAGAGGGATTGTGAATTCCAGGATTTTGTGTGTCTTGAATGTGGAATGGGAGTGGTATTTATAGGGAGAGGGGAGTGATAAATCTGAATTCAATATGGCTAATGCATACAACACTTGTATTATAAAATCTGAATTGGATGCTGCACTTCACCAATAAATCCCACTAGCAGCCCTACCTCATCATCATGTCAGCATGACCAAGCTTCCAACTAGAAAAAATAGCTCATGCCTAGCTCACCATAACCAAGCATCCAATGAGCTCATCTGCGAGTCAGCATGATGAACAACTTCTTGGGCTTACGAATTGGGCTTGGCTGAATCAAATGACGACTTTAAGATGTCCATTGTGAAGTGTTGAGCCTATTCTTAACAACTAAAATGAGTTATTAAAAACAGCAACTTTAATTCTCGCAAGTGCACGAACCGTTTATAGTATAGCTTATGTAAATACGAGGTCGATCCCACGGAGAATGGTAACGTGGTTGCAAGTTAAACTACTTAGAATGCTGGAAAATAGAAAACAAAGAAGCTAACACACTAACATTTGGCAAGGTCTAGGACAGAATCCTAGCACCACACACGCACTCGAAATGGGGGGTTTTGTTGTTGAAATGGAAACAAGATAATGAAATGGAAGTGCTGGAAAGTAAACAATGGCAGCAATGAACAAGTTGTGAAACAATGATTGAAAGTGTTAGAGCCTTGGAATCCACCACTAGTTTTCCTATCCAAGTTATGAATGCATAGAAAGTGACTCAAGCTTCATCAACAATAGATTATCGCATACAAGCCTATGGTATCTAGGTGCAGGATGCATGATTCTCCTAAGGCATGTGATTGTGCATGGTATCTACACAACACCTGATCCCTTATATGCAACCTAAGCATGGTATCTACTTAGAATAAAGCATACAAGAGTCATTAAGTTCCTTGAGAATATGATAATCACACAAGTCCTAGAACATGGTATCTGTCCTAGTCAACTTATGGTTATTAACCCCTTGAATGATTCTTAGGCCATTCATGTGTTGCTTGTGAAAGGAGAGTAGAATTGGTGAATCTAAACCCCTTCCCAACCTGTGCTAGATGCATAAAATCCTAGTTAGCTACTCCAAGAAAACATACATCAAGCACATAATAAGCTGGAGATTAACAACTTGATAATGAAAGCAAGGAAATCAATTAACTATGAAATCATCCATAACATTGAATATTCATAACTAGGGCTTCATCCTAAGCCCTAACTAAATGGATTAGTTAAACATAACTATGAATATAGAAAATAAGAAATACATAGATAGAACAAAGAGAATAGAAGAACTAGTTGGTGGCAGCAACTCCCAGGGACAGCTCCAAGCTCTCCCTCCTTTGCAGTTAGCTCTCTTCTCTCTTTGTGGTGAATCTGAATGTGTGTATGAGAGTAATGAATGGAGTGAATGTGTGTGTCTATCTATATATCCTGTGAATGAGCTACAACTCTCTATTTATAGACTTCAAATTCGTCCTCCCATTGGCTGGTGTAGACAGCCCACCATAAATCCTGGAAACTGCTCCTGATTTGTGCAAACATGTTTCCCCATAATTAAGTATGCCTTGTTTTGCTCCTTGGGACTTCCAATGCTAAAATGCCTCCCTAATTTGCTCAACATGTTAGGTCTAAAGTCAGATACAGCTCAGTTGAGGCACAAGGCTCAAAGGGGGTGTGGAACACAAGGCTCATAAGCTGGCAGCTGCATATTAAAATCCTCCTGAGTATGCTTCAGTGTCTGATGGGCTAAGGACTCCAGATTTATCCAATTGGGCTGAAATTTGGATATGATATACTAGACACCAATCTGAACAACTTCTGTCAAGGACGTCTCCTCATCCAAGTTGTGTAGGTTGCAGAAATGAGGCCTGCAAGATGACCCATGAAATTGGACTGACAAGGAGTGTGACCCAAATTGGGTTTGTCTTTAAGCTTATATTCCTCTTGTGCCAATAAGCCCTTAACATGCATGGATTGTATCAAATGTGATCTCTTGCTCCCATAACCTACAGAACACACAAACATAAATAAGTGACTCGAAATAAAGAGAAACTAGACAAAATTACTAAGTAATGAAGGCAAACAAATGTGTGAAATTATGAACTTATCATGAAGTTCAAAATGTGTCTGATCCAAGCTCGGATGAAGAAGATAGGTCCGAAATGAAATTCTAACTCAGTCTCCAGTTTTTTTTACACGTTTTTGCTCCATTTTGCTTCAAATGCCTCAAGTGGTACCTAGAGCTCAATGAACTGAATAACAAACACAAAATGGATTAAAAGCACAAGTTTTATTTAAAAACGTAACCAAACAATAGAGTAGATAGATACAAAATGATACAGAATTATGCATTGATCAATACCCCAAACCTATATTTTGCTGGTCCTCAAGCAAAACGAAAACTCAAACATCACAAAACAACACACAAAATGAAACTTATTACACCATTTTCGTAGATGACACGATTGCATTGAGCATATGCAATAAGCCTTTAAACCTCTAGGTGTCCCTAGTAGGAGGAGTTGTGTCTCCTGAGGGTTTACAGTGATGACTCCCACAAACATCAACAAATTCTGCAAGACAACTAATAGTTAAAGAATCACTTTTAAAGAAACTAAGGAAAACCAATGAATGCACAATCACACTTTCAAAACTAATGGTATGCCACTTCAGATCTTCACACCAGGGTGTATAATGTATTGCCACTGCAAAAAGAATTCCAGCATTGAAGTCACTGTACTCAAATACATAGATAGAAATCGCCTCAACTCTAGGTCTCACGGGTATCGCTCAAATCTTCACAAAGAACCTAGGGTTTAGTTTCTCAACAAGCATATGTGAGTGACATTATGTAAAGGGAAACAAGATTTCACATGTGAAATAATCATAAAACAAAAGCACGATTTCTGGAAATAAGATCTCATGAAAGGAAATCAAATGCTAAGAACAAAGAAAGAATACATTGCATACCAGCACTCATGAACCGGATGTTAAGCTCATATTTTCATACATATACATGCCCAATTTACTTACTAATTTTGCTTAGTTTCTTAGATTTCTAAGTTATTTCCCTCTCTTTGTGTGTTTTGTAGGCCAAGAGAGTAAAAGAGCATAATTCATGCAATCCATGCATATTAAGGGCTGATTGGCATGAGAGGAATACAATTGAGGCATTTGAAGCAAGATGGTGCAAAACGTGCAAAAACTGGAGCCTGAGTTAGAAGTTCATTTCGGACTTATCTTCTTCATCCGAACTTGGATTGGGCCAATACTTGTGTGGTTGGATCAATGACATTCTGAACTTCAAAATGGACATCTTAAAGTGATCATTTGATTCAGCCCAGCCCAATTCGTAATCCCATGGAAATACACATCAGGCTCTCGCAGGAAGATGAGCTCATTGCATGCTTGGTCATGATGAGCTAGGCATGAGCTATTGGTTTCTAAATGGAAGCTTGGTCATGCTGACATGAGGATGAGCTAGGGCTGCTAGTGGGATTTAGTGGAGTAACCATTTATGATTATCTAATGCAAGTGTGTTAGGTCATTGCCATATTCAATTCAGGTTTCCCACTCCTCTCTCCCTATAAATACCACTTCCATTCCACATTCAATTCACATCCTGAGATCCATCATTTACACTTCCATTGTACACAAAGAGAGGGAAAGTTGAGAGTCACAAAGGGAGAGAAGGGAGAAGGCAGCAGCTGGGAGGCTTTGGCCTCCTGGCAGCCATGGAGATGAATCTTTTCCATCTCTAGCATGCTGTCCTTATCTTCTTCTCCTCCCTTTGTATTTTATTTTCTTCTTGTATTTCCTTTGTTTTACTTTACTTTTCTGTTATTAGTTGTAATAAACATCTTGCTAGTCTTGTATCATGGTTTGAGTTTATAAAGTTTGATTTCATTCAAGAATTCTTCTTCACTATTTTAATGGAGCTGTTTTTGCATCCTTTGATTGATCACCTAAGGTTTTATGCGTTATGCTCTTGTTGGGAAGGTTTGGGGATCATCTTCATTCCATCCATTAGCAACTTATGTGATTTGGTTTCTAGGTCTCCTAATGTAAACACCATGCTTGGGGTCCTTGTGATGTTCAATAGAATTTGATCCAAACACCATGGACTTATTTGTGAGAATCTTCATGAGTGAATCAATTTGTTTACTTGCTGCCATAACATGATTAGAACAATTAGGGTGGATTCTAAAACAACACCATCTTGTCCTAGTTACTTTCTTTCTTCTTGTTTTGTTTCTTTTATTTTTGTTTTGTGTAGGAAAACTGAGTTGGATCATTCAATCACCAATCCCTGTGGAATCGACCTCGCACTTACATACGCTAAACTACCAACGGTTCGTGCACTTGCGAGTATCACAAGTTGAGGATGCAGTTGAATCCATTTTGGTGCAGCTGAATCTACGCAACACCGGACTTCCCCAAAGATCAGTTAGGTCTTAATCAAGCTTGTAATGTCAGGCTGAGGGTAGGGGTTATGAAAAGAAGGGAAATGAAAACTAAGAACTCAAGAACATGCCAAGAGTGCTCCTTCTTGCTGCAAGGTAAATGGCTACATTACGTGAATCTTCAAGGCAATGACTTGTGCTTCATTGAACTGAATTTGAACTTTGATCAGAACATGTTTTTTTTTTTTTTTTTTTTTTAAAGGGATTTGGCATTTGATAAGTTCATAATTTCACACATTTGCATGCCTTCTTTACTTGGTGATTTTGTTTAGTTTCTCTTTATTTCGAGTCACTTACCTATGTTTGTGTGTTTTGTAGGTTAAGTCAGCAAGAGATCACATTTGATACAATCCATGCATGTTAAGGGCTTATTGGCACAAGAGGAATATAAGCTTAAAGACAAACCCAATTTGGGTGACACTCTTTGTCAGTCCAATTTTGTGGGTCATCTTGCAGGCCTCATTTCTGCACTCTACACAACTTGGATGAGTGATCGGTTCATAATTGTATATTATTTCTTACCCTTCTAGCTTATGATTTGGTTATGTTTTTGAGTTAAACTTGTGCTTTTAATCCTTTTTGTGTTTATCTTTTAGTTAATTGAGCTTTAGGTAACAATGATGGCTTTGGAGAACATAATTCATGCAATTCATGCATGTTAAGGCCTAATTTGGATGAATGGATGAAGAGCTTAAAGACAAACTCATTTTGGCTCCAGCCCCTTGCCAGCCCAGTTTCGTAGGTTATATTGCAAGCTTTGTTTCAACAACCTACATAGCTCGACTGAGGCCACATTCTTCATGACAGTTGTTCCAATGGGTGTGTACTATAACATATCCAAAATTCAGCCCCATTGGATAAATCTGGAGTCCGTTACCTAGCAAACACACAACCATGCTCAGGATGGATCTTATCAGCGCGGAAAATGAGTTAGCAATTTGTTTCGGCCTTAACTTTTTCCTCCGACCTTGGATTGGACCAAATAACATATGGATGGAAAGAAGACATTCTGAACTTCAATTTCGAGTGTTTAAAGTCCTAATTTGATTAAGAGAAGCCCAAGTTGTAAGCCCTTGAAGTTGGTGGTCATGCGGACCTCAGCATGTGCTGGTTGGATGCTTGGTCATGGTGACCTAGGCATGAGCTATCATTTCTGGTTGGAAGCTTTGTCATGGTGACATGAAGATGAGCTAGGGATGCTGGTGGGATTTATTGGGGAAGTGCATCAACCATTCAAGATTTTCTAATACAAGTGCATCACCCAATTTAGATTTTCTAATACAAGTGCATCAACCATTTCAGATTTTATAATTCAAGTGTTGTATGCATTAGTCTTTTTGAATTCAGATTTTCACTTCCCCTAGGCCTATAAATAGGGAAGTTCTCTAAGCTTGTAAACACACCCCAAGGGGGGAGCACTCAAGCACTTCTCTAGAGCTCCCTTCCCTTATCTCCCTCAAATTCTCTTAGTTTCCCTTTGTAGTTCTCAATTGTTGTAACAAGATCCTAGTACTATAAATCTCAAGCATTTTTCCTTTCTCCTCTTCCAAATTCTCTAAAGTTCTCAAACACTTCTCAAACACTTTCTTCTCCATCCACAAAGTTCCCAAACACCACTTTCCTTACTCTTCCAAATTCTCCAAATCTCTCAAACAATTCTCTCCTCTCTAGAGCTCTCAAACACTTTCCCTTCTTCCTCAAATTCTCTCTTTAATGTTTTCTTAGTTGTAATTTATTTTTCTTGTAATGTACATTCTTTCTTCTTGTTTTGTTTCTTTTGTTTTCATTTTTGTTTTGTGTAGGAAAATTGAATTGGATCATTCAATCACCAATCCCTGTGGAATCGACCTCGCACTTACATATGCTAAACTACCAACGGTTCGTGCACTTGCGAGTATCACAAGTTGAGGATGCAGCTGAATCTATTTTGGTGCAGCTAAATCTACGCAACAAGTTTTTGGCGCCGTTGCCGGGATCGGTAACATTGTTTGATTTTATTTGGTTTTCCTACTTTTTATTTATTTTTATCTTTTTCATAACTGGACAGTTTCATGTTTTAAAGTTAATGACGTTAATTGATAAGTTGTGTTTGTAGTCCAACTGACAAGGACAATTGCCTGACAAGCAAGAGAACTGGGTTTGAGTCCCAGCTTACACACCACCCAAAAACAAAAAGGTTCAAGTAGCATGTTGATTGCTTCTAGTTTATGGTTTCATTCACTTGCTCTTAATTAAATATCTAGTTCAAGTTTACATAAACACCATATGACTCTTGGACTGATTAGTGAATGAATGGGTAGATATTGAAGACAAACACCATGTTTAAATTCTACTTGGTTCTTTATTATTCTTCTTGTTCTTAATGGGTTCGGAATTTGTGTTTAGACTAAACACCATAGCTAAGTGCTTTTTCTGATTACTTGATTAAAACCACACACCATATGGATAATCATATTTGAGCAAGAACGAACTTCATAAGCTAGTTTAATTTACTTTGCTGCTTATTACTTTGAAGCATGAAATTGGACGTGTGTTGATTTTCCTTTTCATTTTAGTATTCATTTCCTAATCCTTTAATTATGTTTCAAGTTTTCTGTGTTTGTTTTAGCAAGTAATGTCAGCTTAATAAAAATGGAGAGAGATGGTAACCTCAATCATAAGAATGGGGAGTGTGGAGTAGTGGGAGAAGTCGCGACCTCCAAATGCATCATGCTCGACCTAATCGCTTCAAGGGGGAGTATTCCAATCCTTTCTCTTTAGTTGTTTTGTTATTATTTCAGTAATTTTAATTTTCTATTTCTTCTATTAAAAAAAAATTTTAAAAATATTTTTCATATGAGCTGACTTATGGTAACTCCAGGAAGCACTTCCGTCAATACAGTGTCTAGGAGTTCTTTAGGCGACACCTTCGGTGTCTAAGAAGTTTGGATTTTAAGTGGGACCTTTGTGACCCCTCCAACCTTCCCGGATCCCCTGGCTGTGTTTTTTGAGGCCCTTAACTGGTCATCCATGAGTTGCTTGTATATTTGTGTGTTTAAAAAAAAAAACAAAACAAAACAAAATAAATTGCTTGTATATTTATTTTTCCTTGTAAATTGCAATTTGGAATTTCTTTGTTTTTTCTTTCTTTGTGTGGTCAGTTAGTTGTAAATAATAATAAATTAAAAATAAATAAATAAATCAATTTTGAACTTCTTTGTTTTCTTTTTTTTGTTTTGATTTAGTTTATGTATTTATTTACGTGGTGTGGTTAGTTAGTTTATTTCTGAGTATTAAAAACGCAATTTTTATTTCACTCAAACAGTGCATTACAAACAAAGTTAAAAAAAGTTAAAACAAAAACAAAAACAAAAACAAAAACAAAACATTCAAGTAAATTAAAAATAAAAACAACATCTTCATCATCTTCATCTTCATCTTCATCTTCATGGCATGCCTCTATTCTCTCTTACTTGCAGAATCTGCAGCAGCTCCACATGGTCCTCATTCTTACTCTCAGTGCTTCCACGTGCTGATTGGCACGGTGAGAGCCGCTTCTGGAGTCCGCCACCATAGCCTTCAAGGAAGCTACTTCCTCGCTCAGCGCGGCACACTCCCGTGTCCTCGCCAATAATCGCATGCCCAAGTTGGTAGCCGAGACCGCGTGGAGCACAGTTAAATTGTTGGACTCCTCCACCGCTGCCTTGTCAGACCTCTGGGCCACATGCAGATGATCCGTCGGTGTGAGCTTGCTGCCAATCATGCCTCCTAGCAGCACTGCTCTCTTTCGACACCTCCTCTCAGAAAAGTTCGGTATTACCTCAGCAAAGTTTGAGGCCGTACCGTGATGATATGTGGAGTTTGGGAAGACATGGTTTGTAGGAGCCCTTATCTGCGCATTCGGTGGTGCAAGGGACAATTCAAGGTTTAGATCATCAAGGTGAGTGCATGAAGATGCCATTGCTTTGTTTCTGGATTTTTTGATGTTTTTCTCTGAATTTGCAAGAAGAAATGCGAGGTGCTCTTCTACTTCACCAAAACGAGTTTAAATAGACTTATACAAACAAGGGAGCCGAAAGCACTTCGGATCTCGAGGGTGCTATCTTGTGCTCTTTTCTCTCGGATCCCTTCATTTCTTGCGCAAATTGCGAGCGCGTTTTTTTAAAAAAGGACCATGTGTTGCGTAGATTCAGCTTCACCAAAATGGATTCAGCTGCATCCTCAACTTTGATACTCGCAAGTGCACGAGCCGTTCGGTAGTGTAGCATATGTAAGTGCGAGGTCGATCCCACGAGGATTGGTGATTGAATGATCCAATTCATTTCCCTACAAAAAAACAGAAATGGAAAAATAAATAAAACAAGAAAAAGGAAATAACTCAAGCAAATAAGTTCCCAAGTTCAATTAGATTAACGGATTGATTCTAGCTAAAGTATGATTAGGCCATGGTGTCTGGTTCTAACCTTGTGTTGCTAATTCCCTAATTTGATCATTTGTTGTCTAACCTAAAACTAAGCATTAGGAACCCATTAAGCATAGAAGAACAATTTAAACAACCAAACATGTATCTAATCCCTGTTGTCGAATGTCCATACATACTCTTCCTATTCATAGTTCAATTCGAATTAAAGCATGGTGTCTACTCTTAATTCAAACCAAGATAGCTAACATGCAAGCCTAAATGGTGATCAATCATTCAAACTAGCATATTAACTTATAAGCATAATGAATAAGAACAAAAACCATAACTGAAACTTGGAAACTAATTAAACTTGAATACTTAAGAAAGAATGTACATTACAAATAAAATTAAAGAAGAACTTGAAAACTTGAAGAAAAATTCAGTAAACTAATTTTGTTACAACAATTGAAAACTTGAAAGGAAACTAAGAGAATTTGAGGGAGAGAAGGGAAGGGAGCTCTAGAGAAGTGTTTGAGAGCTCCCCCCTTGGGGTGTGTTTACAAGCTTAGAGAACTTCCCTATTTATAGGCCTAGGGGAAGTGAAAATCTGAATTATACAATTGAATTTTCTAAACACACTAACTTCAACACTTAATTCACCTAACACACTATTGCATTTGAAAACAATTCCTCTTGTCTTTAGGCTTAGTGTTGCAACTCCCACTTCATCATATTTTGGCTCATTTGGCTGCTGCAAAATTCCACTCAAAAATAGGAATTGAATATGCTTCACCAAACTTTCCCACAATCAACAACAATTCATCATGCATATGTCATACATGACAATGCATTGCAGCCAGCTTGTGGTCTCGTTTTGGGCTTGTTCATCCATTCTGAAAAATCTGCAAAAATATGGATCTTCAAGCTATGTGTCTTATCTTTCCAAGCATATGCAGCCCAGCTCAAGGAAAAATCGGAAAGGCCTTCAAATGTGATTTTTGGCCCAGTAACACATATGCTGCCGAATTTGACCTTAAATTGCCAAAACATGTATAACTTTCTCTAGAAGACTCGGAATCATGAACCGTAAATTCTACAGAAACTAGACTTCCGTATCTTTCCAATGATGTATGGCTCATTATCTGGTTCTTCTTGAGTAAGTACAGTCCAATCCGTGAAGTTGACAGATCTCCAGACACTGTTTTGAGCTAATTTGTCTCCAAAATGCATTTATTGAGTCTCAAACTTAAAACACTGAAACAAACACAAAACAAATTAAAAGCACAAGTTTAACTCAAAAACATAACCAAATCATAAGCTAAAAGGGTACAAAATGATATGTAAATATGCACCGATCAAATACCCCCAAACCTAGATTTTGCTAGTCCTCGAGCAAAACAAAAGGAAAACGAAGAAAAACAAAACAAAATAAGAAATTAACTACACCACTTTCGTAGGTAACTCGATTGCATTTAGCATATGCAACAAGCCTTTAAACCTCTAGGCATCCCTAGTAGGAGGAGTTGTGTCTCCTGAGGGTTTAACAAATTACGATACCCACAAACGTTTTACTGACTCTGTAAAACAAAGTAATTAGAAAACTTAAAAGATTGTTAGTCCTTAAGCAAAACAAAAAAAAACAAAAACAAACATAAATACATTAACAAAAACAAAAACAAAAACAAAACACAAAAAAAACAATTACAAAAATAAAAAGAACTCAAAACAATCTTTCCGAACATTTTCTGAAGAGATATGACTCATGCACATGACTTAAACGTTTTAACAATAAAAGCTCAATTTTTAAACATTATTAACAAAGCGGCAAAATTCTAAACACAATATGCTCAAAGTGTAGTAGTGTGAAAGACAAATGCAACAAATTTCCCAATCTTAGTTTTCACACAATTTCGAAAATCATACAAAGCACAAGTTCAACTTCAAATCTCACCAAAGTTGTCCTCTCACAAATGAATCACTCAGAAGAGGGCTATAATGCAACACTCAGTTATAAACATGAGATTAGAGTTAAACCATAAGGACTTAACTCGAAATAGAAAGATGAAGAACTTGCATTAATATGATCTCAAGAAGGATGCCAAACACTTAAAAGTAGAAAAATGAATGCAATTCAACCACATGACATTTAAGATCAATTTAGGTCTTTAACATAGGTTGTAATGGGGCCAATGGTGTAAGGTGAGTAAGAAATGAAAGGTATGGATAATACAAAGTCCAAGGAACTCGCAATGTAAGAGCATAAAACAATTGTTTACAAGACTTCGAATCATCACGATTAGATTTTTTTCTTTTACATGATCAAAACTCCTTATACCTTCATTTACAATGATTCACACTCTTTTCCTTTAATTGAACAAACACCAATTTATTTTGAAGGCCCAAAAATGAATTTTCAATCAACCACCACATAACTTTTTTCTTTTCTTTCACCAATTGTGTGATTTTTTTTTTCTCTTTTTTTTTGTATTTTTTTTTCGAAATGTAACACATCTTCCCAAACTTAGCATGAAAAACACATCCAAATTAAAGCTCATGAGTTCCTTAGAAAGGTAAATATTTATTTTTCGGGCTAAGGCGAGGAAATATAATTGGTTAAATGAAAGAAAAGGTTTACATGTAGGCTCAAAATGGTTAACAATGGAAAATCATGCTTAAGCATGCATAAGGTTAGCTTGAAAGGCACAAACGATCCAAAGAAGGCCTTAATATCATTTCTTAAAATGTCATGAAGTCAAATTACACAAGAATGAATGACTTTTAAGTGTTTAACCAAATCAATGAATAATGAGATCAAACAACAACTTTGATGACAAGAAAATAAGAGTACATGTATAACACTCATGAATTGAAGTACAAGGCTCAAAAGCTCACTTTATATGGTTGGTTATATAAGTCTAATTTATGCTTCATACAATTCTTTAGATCATGCAAATCCTTTAATTGGAAAATTATGAAACAAATGGCAAGTGCAAAGGTTTCGAGCATATCATGTTAGAACAGTGCCAATTTAAAATTAAATTTTTATTTTATTTTTATAAACAATTTAAATTTTTACTTTTTTATTTATTTTATAAAATAAAATAAAATGAAATCCAATTTTCATTTAAGTCATGCAAACATTTATCACAATCTCATCAAATGTGTTCGGAAAGTGACTTAAAAACAAAACAAGACTCAAATAGAAGAAAAACAAGCAAATTTTTTATTTTTTATTTTTTATTTTTTAAAAAAAAAAATTTAAGAAAAAAGAACAAATACATGCTAAACTCCAATACCCCCAAACCTAGAAATGAACATTGTCCTCAATGTTTAAAAATTAGCCACAAACAATGTCATAACAACAAATGAAAGGTATTAAAGCAAATAAAAATTACAAAACACACAAAAATAAAATAAAACAATTACAAAATAAAAATTACAAAACAAACAACCAAGCAAAAAAAAAAAAAAAAAAAACGAAACAGTAAAACACTCAAAACAGTAAGCCCTAACAGATAGTCTTACACAAACTGAAACCCAAACAATTGAAAGCCCAACCCAAAAGAAAGTTAACCCACTTTGAAACCCAAACTAAAGTGAAACCCGACCCACAATTTGTTTTCATTTCCGGCTTTTTTATTATTATTTAGTTTTGTAAAAACAAACTCTCGAACCGTGATTAGAAACACAAAGAGCGGGATTTTGTTTTTGTTTTTTTTTTAAACATGGGTCATGATGTCTCGGTTCAGTGTAAGGGACCAACAGACAGGCGAGACACGTGTCGACGCATAGAGGCGCCGCAGACTCCACAAGCAGAAATTACGGGGCCATGGAAAGGCGCGACGACTTTGCTAAACGCGTCCGTTCAGACAAAGCAAGTCGTGACAAATGAGTTGGAAACGGTTGGAAAGTGAGATGGTTGTGGGACTCGAGGAATGCTTGGGATTCAGAAAATGGTGCGATGGCTAGGGTTTGTCAAAGACTACATCTATAAGAAAGAAAAAGAAGGGGAAAAACACAAAGGCAAAAAACACACAAAAGAGAAAACAAGCAAGAAAAAGAGAGAAAAAAAAAAAGTGAGAAATCAAATGGCTTCTTCCTACCCCTTTTCGTTGGATCTCAACCTAGCTCCACCGACTCAAACACGAGGCCAAGCAGTAGCACCAGTATGGATGCCCTACTTTGCCTCCACACGGGGCCTGACCGTCAATGACTCAATACTCCTGGACAACGATGTTGCCATTGGAGTTGGCAGAAATTTGGTGACTCCTAAAGATATACGTGTGTTCGGGACAGGGATGACAATCGGGTCATGAGTGATGCCCTGGCACTGAGCATGCAGAGTACAGCATGTGTCGCAAGTTTGGTTCATCGCCTACTTGCGAAGTCCCATGAGGTAGAGGTGCTGAAAGGTCAGTGAGCGGCGGAGCACAGGATGGTTGAAGAGTGTCAAAGTGCTATAAAAAGCTTGAAAAGGGAGCGGTCAAGGATAGTGGAGGTGAATCGACACCAGCTAGAAGTGTTGTGGGACGAGAATAAAAACCTAACAAAGATTGTAGAGTTGTACTCTCGCGACATGCGAAAACAGCTGGAGGACCTAGACCGACCGGGTAAACGCAAGAAACCAGATCGCGAGAGTAGTTACACTGAAGCTAAGATTGCGATCTTTGGGAGCTCAAGTGATGAGCCCCAAGAGGCTGTGCGTGAAGCCCCGGAAGAGGACAGCCAGAGGGCCAAACTAAAAGCTCCTATGGTCGAGACACCGAAGGCCAAGAAGAAATGATTTCAGCTTTTATTTAATATTTTATTTTAAAGTGTATGTGTTTTTTTTTTTTTTTTTATTGGGAAATAAAAAGTTATGTTATCTCAAAGACATGATTGACTCTAATTTTAAAGAACGACGATCAAACAAAAACATGAAAACCCAAACATGCATTTTATTTTTAGTTAAGTAAACACACAAGTAACAGCGTTTTCTTTTAAGAGAAAAACTTAAGGATGACCAGTTAAGAGCCTCAGAAAAACACAGCCAGGGGATCCGGGAAGGTTGGAGGGGTCACAATGGTCCCGCTTAAAACCCTAACTTCTTAGACACCGAAGGTGTCGCCATAAAGAACTCCTAGACACTGTATAGACTGCGTTTGCTCACTGGAGTTACCAAAAGTTTAGCTCCTTCAAAGAATATCCTATGAGTTTTAAATTATACTACATAATTAAATAAAAACAAAATAAATAAATAAAAACTGAAATAAACACACAATTCAAACAATAATTTAAAAGAAGAGTTGGGATTCTTGCACCAGGTGTCCAAGACGCATCTTTAATTTCGTCTCTTCTTCCAATTAAATTCTTGAGAAACCTGGCAAACAAGAAGAAAACAAGTTATTTTAAAATTAAAAAGAAAAACAATGAATAAAGAAAAATAAAATAAAATAAAAAGAAAAAGGAAAACACACTTCCCCAAACTTAAACAAAAGAAAAGAAAAACAAAATGACTGGAAATAAAAGACAAAAAATACAAAACAAACAGAAAACAGTGAGGCAAAAGTAAGTGAAAGTGTCGACATGCTCCCTTTAAAAAAACGCGCTCGCAATTTGCTCCGGAAATGAAGGGATCCGAGAGGAAAGAGCACAGGATAGCACCCTTCGAGATCCGAAGTGCTTTCGGCTCCCTCGTCTGCATAAGTCTATTTAAACTCATCTCGGTGAAGTAGAAAAGCACCCAGCATTTCTTTCTCCAAATTTAGAGAAAAACATCAAAAAATCCAAAAACAAAACAATGGCATTCTCATGCACTCACCTTGATGATCTCAACCTTGAGTTGTCCCTTGCGCCACCGAATGCGCAGATAAGGGCTCGTCCAAACCATGTCTTCCCAAACTCCACATATCATCACGGTACGGCCTCAAACTTTGCTGAGGTAATACCGAACTTTTCTGAAGCGGTGTCGAACGAGAGCAGGCTGCTCCTGGAAGGCATGATTGGCAGCAAGCTCACACCGACGGATCATCTGCATGTGGCGCAGAGGTTCTGACAAGGCAGCGGTGGAGGAGTCCCACAATTTAACGGTGCTCCACGCGGTCTCGGCTACCAACTTGGGCATGCGATTATTGGCGAGGACACGGGAGTGTGCCGCGTTGAGCGATGAAGTAGCTTCCTTGAAGGCTATGGTAGCGGACTTGCAGAAGCGGCTCTCCTTGCCAATCAGCACGTGGAAGCACTGCAGTGAAAGAATGAGGACCATGTGGAGTTGCTGAGATTCTGCAAGTAAGAGAGAATAGAGGCATGCCATGAAGATGAAGATGAAGATGATGAAGATGTTGTTTTTAATTTACTTGAATGTTTTGTTTTTGTTTTTAGTTTTTTTTTTTTTTACTTTTTAACTTTTTACTTTGTTTGCAGTGTTTGAAGTGAAATAAAAATGCGTTTTTAACACTCATAAATAAACTAACTAACCACACCACGTAAATAAATACATAAATTAACTTAACAAAACAAAAAATAAAACAAAACAAAGAAGTTCCAAATTGAAATTTTTTTTTTAAAATTATTATTATTTACAACTAACTGACCACACAAAGAAAAAAAACAAAGAAGTTCCAAATTGCAATTTACAAGGGAAAATAAATAAAAACTCAAATTTCATTTTTTTTTTAATTTTTTTTTTTTAAAGCAACTCATGGATGACCAGTTAAGGGCCTCAGAAAATACAGCCAGGGGATCCGGGAAGGTTGGAGGGGTCACAAAGGTCCCACTTAAAACCCAAACTTCTTAGACACCGAAGGTGTCGCCTAAAGAACTCCTAGACACTGTATTGATGGAGACGCTCACTGGAGTTACCATAAGTCAGCTCATATAAAACATCTTTTTAATATTTTTTTTAATAAAAGAAATAGAAAATTAAAATTGCTGAAATAATAACAAAACAACTAAAGAGAAAGGATTGGAATACTCCCCCTTGAAGCGATTAGGTCGAGCATGATGCATTTGGAGGTCATGACTTCTCCCATTGCTCCACACTACCCATTCTTATGATTGAGGTTCTATCTCTCTCCATTTTTATTAAGCTATCATAAATTGCTAAAACAAACACACAAACTTGAAATGGAATTAAAAGGATTAGGAAATAAAAACTACAATGAAAAGGAAAATCAACACACATCCAATTCCATGCTTCAAAGCAACAAGCACCAATGGGTTGTGTAAGCTGGGACTTAAACCCAGTTCTCTTGCTTGTTGGGCAATTGTCCTTCTCTGTTGGACTACAAACACAACTGGTCCATTAACGTCATTAACTTTAAAACAAGAAATTGTCTAGAAAAACATGAAAATAAAAAATAAAAATAAAACAAGTAGGGAAAAGAAATAGAACCAAACAATGTTGCCAGTCCCCGGCAACGGCGCCAAAAACTTGTTGCGTAGATTCAGCTTCACCAAAATGGATTCAGCTGCATCCTCAACTTGTGATACTCGCAAGTGCACGAGCCGTTCGGTAGTATAGCATATGTAAGTGCGAGGTCGATCCCACGAGGATTGGTGATTGAATGATCCAATTCATTTCCCTACAAAAAAACAGAAATGGAAAAATAAATAAAACAAGAAAAAGGAAATAACTCAAGCAAATAAGTTCCCACGTTCAATTAGATTAACGGATTGATTCTAGCTAAAGTATGATTAGGCCATGGTGTCTGGTTCTAACCTTGTGTTCCTAATTCCCTAATTTGATCATTTGTTGTCTAACCTAAAACTAAGCATTAGGAACCCATTAAGCATAGAAGAACAATTTAAACAACCAAGCATGTATCTAATCCCTGTTGTTGAATGTCCATACATACTCTTCCTATTCATAGTTCAATTCGAATTAAAGCATGGTGTCTACTCTTAATTCAAACCAAGATAGCTAACATGCAAGCCTAAATGGTGATCAATCATTCAAACTAGCATATTAACTTATAAGCATAATGAATAAGAACAAAAACCATAACTGAAACTTGGAAACTAATTAAACTTGAATACTTAAGAAAGAATGTACATTACAAATAAAATTAAAGAAGAACTTGAAAACTTGAAGAAAAATTCAGTAAACTAATTTTGTTACAACAATTGAAAACTTGAAAGGAAACTAAGAGAATTTGAGGGAGAGAAGGGAAGGGAGCTCTAGAGAAGTGTTTGAGAGCTCCCCCCTTGGGGTGTGTTTACAAGCTTAGAGAACTTCCCTATTTATAGGCCTAGGGGAAGTGAAAATCTGAATTATACAATTGAATTTTCTAAACACACTAACTTCAACACTTAATTCACCTAACACACTATTGCATTTGAAAACAATTCCTCTTGTCTTTAGGCTTAGTGTTGCAACTCCCACTTCATCATCTTTTGGCTCATTTGGCTGCTGCAAAATTCCACTCAAAAATAGGAATTGAATATGCTTCACCAAACTTTCCCACAATCAACAACAATTCATCATGCATATGTCATACATGACAATGCATTGCAGCCAGCTTGTGGGCTCGTTTTGGGCTTGTTCATCCATTCTGAAAAATCTGCAAAAATATGGATCTTCAAGCTATGTGTCTTATCTTTCCAAGCATATGCAGCCCAGCTCAAGGAAAAATCGGAAAGGCCTTCAAATGTGATTTTTGGCCCAGTAACACAGATGCTGCCGAATTTGACCTTAAGTTGCCAAAACATGTATAGCTTTCTCTAGAAGACTCGGAATCATGAACCGTAAAATTCTACAGAAACTAGACTTCCGTATCTTTCCAATGATGTATGGATCATTATCTGGTTCTTTTTGAGTAAGTACAGTCCAATCCGTGAAGTTGACAGATCTGCAGACACTGTTTTGAGCTAATTTGTCTCCAAAATGCATTTATTGAGTCTCAAACTTAAAACACTGAAACAAACACAAAACAATTAAAAGCACAAGTTTAACTCAAAAACATAACCAAATCATAAGCTAAAAGGGTACAAAATGATATGTAAATATGCACCGATCAGCATGTCTACACTTTCACTTACTTTTGCCTCCCCTGTTTTCTGATGTTTGTGTTTTTTCTTTTTTAGTTGTTATTTTATTTTGTTTTTTTTTCAATTATTTTCTTCTTGTTTGTCAGGTTTCTCAAGAATTTAGTTGGAAGAAGAGACAAAATTAAAGATGCGTCTTGGACACCTGGTGCAAGAATCTCATCTCTTCTTTTAAATTCTTGTTTGAATTCCGTGTTTTTATTTCTATTTTTATTTATTTATTTATTTTATTTTTATTTAATTAGGTAGTATAATTTAAAACTCATAGGATATTCTTTGAAGAAGTTAAACTTTTGGTAACTCCAGTGAGCAACCGCAGTCTATACGGTGTCTAGGAGTTCTTCAAGGCGACACCTTCGGTGTCTAAGAAGTTAGGGTTTTAAGCGGGACCATTGTGACCCCTCCAACCTTCCCGGAACCCCTGGCTGTGTTTTCTGAGTCCCTTAACTGGTCATCCTTAAGTTTTTCTCTTAAAATAAGCAGTTACTTGTGTGTTTACTTAACTAAAATAAAACGCATGTTTGGGTTTTCATGTTTTTGTTTGATCATCGTTCTTTAAATTTAGGGTCAATTGTCTCTTTGAAATAACATAACGTTTTTATTCCCAATTAAAAAAAAAAGACGAATACACTTTAAAATTAAAATAATAAATAAAAACTGAAATCATTTCTCCTTGGCCTTCGGTGTCTCGACCATAGGAGCTTTTAGTTTGGCCCTCTGGCTATCCTCTTCCGGGGCTTTGATCGGTGCATAATTACATATCATTTTGTACCCTTTTAAATTATGATTTGGTTATGTTTTTGAGTTAAACTTGTGCTTTTAATAAGTTTTGTGTTTGTTTCAGTGTTATAAGCTTGAGACTCACTAATTGCATTTTGGAGACAAGTTAGCTCAAAACGGTGTCTGCAGATCAGTCAACTTCACGGATTGGACTGTACTTGCTCAAGAATTTTACGGAAGTCTAGTTTCTGTAGAATTTTACGGTTTATGATTCCGAGTCTTCTAGAGAAAGTTATACATGTTTTGGCAACTTAAGGTCAAATTCGGCAGCATCTGCGTTAGTGGGCCAAAAATCACATTTGAAGGCCTTTCCGATTTTTCCTTGAGTTGGGCTGCATATGCTTGGAAAGATAAGACAAAGAGCTTCAAGATCCATATTTTTCCAGATTTTTTAGACTGGAGACACAAGCCCAAAACGAGCCCACAACCTGGCTGCAATGCATTGTCATGCATGACATATGCATGTTGAATTGTTGTTGATTGTGGGAAAGTTTGGTGAAGCATATTCAATACTTATATTTGAGTGGAATTTTGCAGCAGCCAAATGAGCCAAAAGATGATGAAGTGGGAGTTGCAACACTAAGCCTAAATACAAGAGGAATTGTTTTCAAATGCAATAGTGTGTTAGGTGAATTAAGTGTTGAAGTTAGTGTGTTTAGAAAATTCAATTGTATAATTCAAATTTTCACTTTCCCTAGGCCTATAAATAGGGAAGTTCTCTAAGCTTGTAATAACACCCCAAGGGGGGGAGCTCTCAAGCACTTCTCTAGAGCTCCATTCCCTTCTCTCCCTCAAATTCTCTTAGTTTCCCTTTGTAGTTCTCAATTGTTGTAATAAGATCATTCTACTAAATTTTCTTTTTATTAAATCTCAAGCACTTCTCTATTCTCTTCCAAACACTCTCCAAACCCTAAACACATGTCTCTTCCCTTCCAAATTCCCCATGTGCTCCAAACACTTTCTCTTCCAAGATTCTCAAAGTTCCCAAACACTTCTCCCATTCCTTCATCAAATTCTCAAACACTTTCCAAACACTACTCCCATTCCTTCATCAAATTCTCTAAACTACTTAAACACTTTCTCCTCCCTTCTCCAAATTTCCCAAACACATTTCCTTTCCCTTCCAAAATCCTCAAGCTTCCCAAATACCTTCCTCCAAATTCTCAAGCTCTCAAACACCTCTCTCTTTTTCTCCAAAAACTCTCCATGTTCTCAAGTGTTGTACAAAATCCTTGTTTTATATTCTTTTGTTTTCATTTTTGTTTTGTGTAGGAAAACCGAATTGGATCATTCAATCACCAATCCCTGTGGAATCGACCTCGCACTTACATACGCTAAACTACCAACGGTTCGTGCACTTGCGAGTATCACAAGTTGAGGATGCAATTGAATCCATTTTGGTGCAGCTGTATCTACGCAACAAGTTTTTGGCGCGGTTGACGGGATCGGTAACATTGTTTGATTCTATTTGGTTTTCCTACTGTTTATTTATTTTTATCTTTTTCATAACTGGACAGTTTCATGTTTTAAAGTTAATGAGGTTAATTGATAGGTTGTGTTTGTAGTCCAACGGACAAGGACAATTGCGTGACAAGCAAGAGAACTGGGTTTGAGTCCCAGCTTACACAACACCTAAAAACAAAAAGGTTCAAGTAGCATGTTGATTTTTCTAGTTTACGGTTTCATTCACTTGTTCTTAATTAATTATCTTGTTCAAGTTTTCATAAACACCATATGACTCTTGGACTGATTAGTGAATTAATTATTTCTACCTTTAATTCTGTTTCAAGTTTTCTGTGTTTGTTTTAGCAAGTAATGTCAGCTTAATAAAAATGGAGAGAGTTGATAACCTCAATCATAAGAATGGGAAGTGTGGAGTAGTGGGAGAAGTCGCGACCTCCAAATGCATCACGCTCGACCTAATCGCTTCAAAGGGGAGTATTCCAATCCTTTCTCTTAAGTTGTTTTGTTATTATTTCAGTAATTTTAATTTTCTTTTTCTTTTATTAAAAAAAAATTAAAAAGATTTTTTATATGAGCTGACTCGTGGTAACTCCAGATGAGCGTCTCCGATCAATACAGTGTCTAGGAGTTCTTTAGGCGACACCTTCGGTGTCTAAGAAGTTTGGGTTTTAAGTGGGACCTTTGTGACCCCTCCAACCTTCCCGGATCCCCTGGCTGTATTTTCTAAGGCCCTTAACTGGTCATCCATGAGTTGCTTGTATATTTGTGTGTTTTAAAAACAAAAAAAAAATAAAACAATTTTTGTTTTTGAAATTTGAGTTTTTATTTATTTTTCCTTGTAAATTGCAATTTGGAACTTCTTTGTTTTTTTTCTTTGTGTGGCCAGTTAGTTGTAAATAATAATAAATTAAAAAAAAAAATAATCAATTTGGAACTTCTTTGTTTCTTTTTTTTTTTTTTTTTGTTAAGTTAGTTTATGTATTTATTTACGTGGTGTGGTTAGTTAGTTTATTTCTGAGTGTTAAAAACACATTTTTATTTCACTCAAACATTACAAACAAAGAAAAAAAAAGTAAAAAAATTGAAAAAAAAACAAAAAAAAAACATTCAAGTAAAAATAAAAACAACTTCTTCATCTTCATCTTCATCTTCATGGCATTCCTCTATTCTCTCTTACTTCCAGAATCTCCAGCAGCTCCACATGGTCCTCATTCTTCCTCTCCAGTGCTTCCACGTGCTGATTGACACAGGTAAAGTCGCTTCTGGAAGTCCGCCACCATAGCCTTCAAGGAAGCTACTTCATCGCTCAGCGCGGCACACTCCCGTGTCCTCGCCAATAATCGCATGCCCAAGTTGGTAGCCGAGACCGCGTGGAGCACCGTTAAATTGTGGGACTCCTCCACTGCTGCCTTGTCAGACCTCTTTGCCACATGGAGATGATCTGTCGATGTGAGCTTACTGCCAATCATGCCTTCCAGCAGCGCTGCTCTCTTTCGGCACCGCCTCACAAAAGTTCGGTATTACCTCAGCAAAATTTGAGGCCGTACCGTGATGATATGTGGAGTTTGGGAAGACATAGTTTTGAGGAGCCCTTATCTGCGCATTCGGTGGCGCAAGGGACAATTCAAGGTTTAGATCATCAAGGTGAGTGCATGAAGATGCCATTATTTTGTTTCTGGATTTTTTGATGTTTTTCTTTGAATTTGCAGGAAGAAATGCGGGTTGCTCTTCTACTTCACCGAGAAGTGTTTAAATAGACTTATGCAGACGAGGTAGCCGAAAGCACTTCGGATCTCGAGGGTGCTATCATGTGCTCTTTTCTCTCCGATCCCTTCATTTCTTCCGCAAATTGCGAGCACGTTTTTTTAAAAGGGAGCATGTCTACACTTTCACTTACTTTTGCCTCCCTGTTTTCTTGATGTTTGTGTTTTTGCTTTCTCAATTGTTATTTTATTTTATTTTATTTTCAATTGTTTTCTTCTTGTTTGTCAGGTTTCTCAAGAACGTAATTGGAAGAAGAGACAAAATTAAAGATGCGTCTTGGACACCTGGTGCAAGAATCCCAACTCTTCTTTTAAATTCTTGTTTGAATTGTGTGTTTATTTCAGCTTTTATTTATTTATTTTGTTTTTATTTAATTATGTAGTATAATTTAAAACACATAGGATATTCTTTGAATGAGCTAAACTTTTGGTAACTCCAGTGCGCAACCGCAGTCTATACAGTGTCTAGGAGTTCTTTAGGCGGCACCTTCGGTGTCTAAGAAGTTTGGGTTTTAAGAGGGACCATTGTGACCCCTCCAACCTTCCCGGATCCCCTGGCTGTGTTTTCTGAGGCCCTTAACTGGTCATCCTTAAGTTTTTCTCTTAAAATAAGCAGTAATTTGTGTGTATTCTTAACTAAAAAAAAAAAAAAAAAAATTCATGTTTGGGTCTTCGTGTTTTTGTTTGGTCGTCGTTCTTTAAATTTAGGGTCATTCGTCTCTTTGAAATAGCATAACGTTTTTATTTCCCAATTAAAAAAAAACAAATACATTTTAAAATTAAATAAATAAAAACTGAAATCATTTCTTCTTGACGCTCGGTGTCTCGACCATAGGAGCTTTTAGTTTGGCCCTCTGGCTGTCCTCTTCCTGGAGCTTCATGCACAGCCTCTTGGGCTCATCACTTGAGCTCCCAAAGATCGCAATCTTAGCTTCAGTATAACTTTTCTCGCGATCTGGTTTCTTGCGTTTTACCCGGTCGGTCTAGGTCCTCCAGCTGTTTTCGCATGTCGCGAGAGTACAACTCTACCATCTTTGATAGGTTTTTATTCTCGTCCCGCAACACTTCTAGCAGGTGTCGATTCACCTCCACTATCCTTGACCGCTCCCTTTTCAAGCTTTTTATAGCACTTTGACACTCTTCAACCATACTGTGCTCCGCCGCTCGCTGACCTTTCAGCACCTCTACCTCATGGGACTTCGCAGTAGGCGATGAACCAAACTTGCGACACATGCTGTACTCTGCATGCTCAGTGCCAGGGCATCACTCATGACCCGGTTGTCATCCCTTGTCCCGAACACACGTATATCTTTAGGAGTCACCAAATTTCTGCCAACTCCAATGGCAACATCGTTGTCCAGGAGTATTGAGTCATTGACAGTCACATGCCCCCGTGCGGAGGCAAAGTAGGGCATCCATACCTGGTGCTACCTGCTTGGCCTCGTGTTTGAGTCGGTGGAGCTAGGTTGAGATCCAACGAAAAGGGGTAGGAAGAAGCCATTTGATTTCTCACTTTTCTTTTTCTTTTTCTTGCTTGTTTTCTCTTTTGTGTGTTTCTGAGTTTGTGTTTTTTGTTTTTTCCCCCTCCTTTTTCCTTCTTATAGACATAGTCTTTCACAAAACCCTAGCCATCGCAGCATTTCTGAATCTCCAGCATTCCTCCAGTCCCACAACCATCTCACTTTCCAACCGTTTCCAACTCATTTGTCACGACTTGCTTTGTCTGAACGGACGCGTTTCAGCAAAGTCGTCGCGCCTTTCCATGGCCCCGTAATTTCTGCTTGTGGAGTCTGCGGCGCCTCCATGCGTCGACACGTGTCTCGTTCTGTCGAGACATCAAGGACCCATGTTTCAGAATCCAATTCACGTTTCATCCTAAATTAAAAAATTAAAATTAAAATTAAAACATGTGGGCTTCAGATTTCATTTTGGGTCGAGTTTTACCGTTGTTGGGTTAATTTCATTTTGGGTTGGGCTTTCAATTGTTTGGGTTTCAGTTTGTGCAAGACTATCTGTTAGGGCTTACTGTTTTGAGTGTTTTACTGTTTCGTGTTTTTTTTTATTTGATTGTTTGTTTTGTAATTTTTATTTTGTAATTGTTTTATTTTATTTTTGTATGTTTTGTGATTTTTATTTGCTTTAATACCTTTCATTTGTTGTTATGACATTGTTTGTGGCTAATTTTTAAACATTGAGGACAATGTTCATTTCTAGGTTTGGGGGTATTGGAGTTTAGCATGTATTATTATTTTTTTTTTCTTAATTAAAAAAAAAATTGCTTGTTTTTCTTCTATTTGAGTCTTGTTTTTGTTTTGAGTTACTTTCCGAACACTTATGATGAGATAGTGATAAATGTTTGCATGACTTAAATAAAAATTGGATTTCATTTTATTTTAGTGTTTTTTTTTTCTTTATTAAAAAAAATTGGCATTGTTCTAACATGATATGTTCGAAACCTTTGCACTTGCCATTTGTTTCATAATTTTCCAATTAAAGAATTTGCATGATCTAAAGAATTATATCAAGCATAAATTAGACTTATATAACCATATAAAGTGAGCTTTTGAGCCTTGTCCTTCAATTCATGAGTGTTATACACATACTCTAATTTTCTTGTCATCTAAGTTGTTGTTTGATCTCATTATTCATTGATTTGGTTGAACACTTAAAAGTCATTCATTCTTATGCAATTTGACTTCATGACATTGTTGTGTCAGATTCACTGCATCAAAATGGATTCAGTTGCATCCTCAACTTGTGATACTCGCAAGTGCACGAGCCGTTCGGTAGTATAGTATATGTAGGTGCGAGGTCGATCCCACGAGGATTGGTGATTGAATGATCCAATTCATTTCCCCTACACAAAACAGAAATGAAAAAGAAAATAAATAAAACAAGAACAAAAGGAAATAACTCAAGCTAATAAGATCCCAAGTTCAATTAGATTAACGGATTGATTCTAGCTAAAGTATGATTAAGCCATGGTGTTTGGTCAAAACCTTGTGTTCCTAATTCCCTAATTTGATCATTTGTTGTCTAACCTAGAATTAAGCATTAGGAACCCATTAAGCATAGAAGAACAATTTAAACAACCAAGCATGTATCTAATCCCTGTTGTTTGAATGTCCATACATACTCTTCCTATTCATAGTTCAATTCGAATTAAAGCATGGTGTATACTCTTAATTCAAACCAAGATAGCTAACATGCAAACCTAAATGGTGATCAATCATTCAAACTAGCATATTAACTTATAAGCATAATGAATACGAACAAAAACCATAATTGAAACTTGGAAACTAATTAAACTTGAATACTTAAGAAAGAATGTACATTACAAATAAAATTAAAGTAGAACTTGAAAACTTGAAGGAAAATTTACTAAAATCATTTTATTACAACAATTGACAACTTGAAAGGAAACTAAGAGAATTTGAGGGAGAGAAGGGAAGGGAGCTCTAGAGAAGTGTTTGAGAGCTCCCCCCATTGGGGTGTGTTTTGAAGCTTGAAGGCTTCTCTATTTATAGGGCTAAGAGGGAGGAACATCATGATGGATTCCCACACCATCCTTCATCTTTTGCTGCTGGACAAGCTTTCTTCACATGGGTTCAAAGGTGATCAGATTTGCTGCCAACCCATGTGGTTGCCTTTTGCTGCTGGAAAAACGAGTTTCTGAACCAGGCATGGTGTAGGAAGGCCATAGGTCTCAACACATATCAAATGGGGCTGAAATTTGGATATGTTATACTAGACACCCATTGGAACAACTTCTATGAATAAAGTATTCCCATCGGAGCAGGAGAAGTGTGCGTTTTGAACCTTGAAAGTTGGTTGCCGAACAGAGACTGAAATTGACTTCATTTCAATTCTTTTCTTTCTTTTTGCTTTACATGCATGCACATGCTTCTCTTTAATAGCTCAAAAGCTGATCTCCAGCTCCAAAGTGATCTGCCAATTTAATTCCCATGTTCAAAGGCTGAGCAAAAATGCCTCTCATCATTCCTCTTCTTCTCTCTCTCCTTTCTCTTTGCTTCACATGCACATGCTTTCTCTATAATAGCTCCAACATGTGCCAACTTGCTCCTTCAGAAATTCATAGCTGGAAAGCCTCCCAACTTCACTCATTATGTTGGGTACAAAGTCAGTTGCAGCTGGGGTGAGGCACATGGCTAAAAGGAGGCACATGGCAAAAGCTGGCAGCTGGAAATCCTGCTGAGCATGGTTGGGTGTTGGACGGGCTGAGCACTCCACAAATGTCCAATTGGGCTGCAATTTGGATATGTTGTAGTAGGCACCCATTGGAACAAGTTTCATGAAGAGCTTCACCTCATTCGAGCCCCATAGAATGCTGATCCAAGGACAAGAAGTTGACCTACGAAATTGGGCTGGAAATAGGCTGTAGCCAAAATGTGTTTGTCTTTAAGCTCATATTCCTCATATGCCAATCAGCCCATAACATGCATGGATTGCATCAAATGTTATCTCTTGCTATCTTAACCTACAAAACACACAAACATAGGTAAGTGACTCAAAATAAAGAGAAACTAAGCAAAATCACTAAGTAAAGAAGGCATGCAAGTGTATGAAATTATGGACTTATCAAAACAGAAAATGAATTAAAAGCACAAGTTTAACTCAATAACATAACCAAATCAAAAGCTAGAAGGGTACGAAATGATATACAATTATGAACCGATCAAATACCCCCAAACCTAGATTTTGCTAGTCCTCGAGCAAAACAACAAAACAAAGTTAAAAAAAAAAACAAGAAGTTAACTAAACCACTTTCGTAGGTAACTCGATTGCATTGAGGGTATGCAACAAGCCTTTAAACCTCTAGGCATCCCTAGTAGGAGTTGTGTCTCCTGAGGGTTTAACATAAACGATACCCACAAACGCTTGACTAATTCTACAAAACAAAGTAGTTAGAAAAATTATTAGATTTGTTAGTCCTTAAGCAAAACAAAAGAAACACAAAAACCAAAACAAAAATAAAAATAAATAAATAAATAAATAGAAACTCAAAACAATCATTCCGAACATTTTCTGAAGAGAAATGACTCGTGCACATGACTCAAAAGTTTTAACAATAAAAACTCAATTTTAGACATTATTTACAAGGCGGCAAAGTTCAAAACACAACATGCTCAAAGTGTAGTAGTGTGATAGCCAAATGCAATAAATTCCCCAATCTTAGTTTTCACACAATTTCAAAAATTATACCAAGCACAAATGCAACTTCAAATCTCACCAAAGTTGTCCTCTCACAAATGAATCACTCAGAAGAGGGCTACAATGCAACACTCAGTTATAAACATGAGATTAGAGTTAAACCATAAGAGACTTAACTCAAAATAGGAAGATGAAGAACTTGCATTAATATGATCTCAAGAAGGATGCCAAACACATAAAAGTAAGAAAATGCATGCAATTCAACCATATGACATTTAAGATCAATTTAGGTCTTTAATATAGGTTGTAATGGGGCCAAGGGTGTAAGGTGAGTAAGAAATGAAGGGTATGGATAAAACAAAGTCCAAGGAACTCAAAATATAAGAGCATAAAACAATTGTTTACAAGACTTCGAATCATCACAATGAGAATTTTTCTTTTACATGATCAAAACTCCTTATACCTTCGTTTACAATGGTTTACACTCCTTTCCAAACAACAATTATTTTTGAAGGCCCAAAAATGAAATTCAATCAACCACCATTTAATCACAATTTTTTTTTCTCTTTTCTTTCACCAATTGAGTGAAGTTCTCTCTTCTTCTTTTTTTTTTTTTTTATGTAATATCCCTTCCCAAACTTAGCATGAAAAACACATCCAAATTAGAGCTCATGAGTTCCTTAGAAAGGTAAATATTTGTTTTTCGGGCTAAGGCGAGGAAATATAATTGGTAAAATGAAAGAAAAGGTTTACATGTAGGCTCAAAATGGTTAACAATGGAAAATCATGCTTAAGCATGCATAAGGTTAGCTTGAAAGGCACAAACGATCCAAAGAGGGCCTTAATATCATTTCTTAAATGTCATGAAATCAAATTGCATAAAAATGAATAACTTTTAAGTGTTCAACCAAATCAAAGAATAATGAGATCAAACAACAACTTTGATGACAAGAAAATAAGAGTATGTGTATAACACTCATGAAATGAAGCACAAGGCTCAAAAGCTCACATTATATGGTTATATAAGTCTAATTTATGCTTGATACAATTCTTTGGGTCATGCAAATCCTTTAATTGGAAAATTATGAAACAAATGGCAAGTGCAAAGAAGGTTTCAAACATATCATGCTAGAACGATGCCAAATTTATTTATTTAATAATTTTTTTTTGAAATAAAAAATTACAAGGAAAAAAAAAAATTCAATTTTCATTTAAGTCATGCAAACATTTATCACAATCTCATCAAATGTGTTCGGAAAGTGAATAAAATTAAAATCGAAATAAAATAAATAAATAAATAAAAGCATGAGTTAAAGAAAATAAAATTAAAATAAAAACAAACAAATAAAAAAAATTAATTAAGGAAAAACCAAATTTACATGCTAAACTCCAATACCCCCAAACCTAGAAATGAACATTGTCCTCAATGTTTAAAAATTAGGAACAAGCAATGTGATAACAAGAAATGAAAGGTATTAAAGCAAATAAAAAAAAACAAATCACACAAGAATTAAAATACAAAAATAAAATAATTACAAAATAAAAATTACAAAACAAACAAACAAAAGAAAAGAAACAGAAAAAACACTGGAAACAGAAAGCCTTAAACAAACAGGTCTTACGCAAACCAAAACCGAAACGATTGAAAGCCCAACCCAAAAGAAGTAAACCCACTTTGAAACCTAAACAAAGGTGAAAAACCCAAAGCCCACAATGAAGTCCGAAGCCCACATGTTATTATTTTTTTTTTTTTATTTTTTTAAAATAAAATGAAACTTGAATTCGGAGAGCGAAGGCGGGATTTCTAAAAAGAAAAAGTGTGGTCCCTTATGCCTTGGTTCCTGGGAAGTCACGGGTGAAAGGTGTGAGGGACGTGTCGGCCGCGCAGAGGCCACTTTCACATCCCCCAAGCCTGAATTGTTGGCTCCCTAACTAAAATAGAATAAAGATGATAGCCGAAAGGTAAAGGAAAAAAAAAACACAAAGCTCTAGAAAATGAAAGTAACGGGCAAAAACACAGAACACCAGAAAACACGGAAAAAAGAAAAGTAAAGTGAAAGTAAAGGTGCTCCCCCTTGAAGCGATTAGGTTGAGCATGCCCGGGAAATCCGAAGTGGTGATGGCTCTCTCTCATCAGCATATGTCTATTTAAACCACGCCTCTAAACGGATGATACCCAACATTTCTTCCTGCAAACTCAAAGAAAAACATCAAAAAATTCAGAAGCAAAACAAATGGCATCCTCATGCACTCACCTTGATGATCTCAACCTTGAGCTGTCTCTTGCACCACCAAATGCCCAGATAAGGGCTTCTCCAACCCCTGTCTTCCCAAACTCCACATATCATCACGGCACGGCCTCAAACTTTGCTGAGCCAATACCGAACTTTGCTGAGACAATGCCGAACATAGCAGTGCTGCTAGGTGGCATGATTGGCAGTATACTCACACCGCAGGATGACCTGCATGTGGCACGTAGGTCTGACAAGATGGCGGTGGATGAGTCCCACTCTTTATCTGTGCTCCATGCGGTCTCGGCTACCAATTTGGGCATGCGATTACTGGCGAGGACACGGGAGTGTGCCGCGCTGAGCGAGGAAGTGGCTTCCTTGAAGGCTATGGTGGCGGACTCCAGAAGCGGCTCTACAGTGCCAACCAGCATGTAGAAATGCTGCAAAAGAGAAATGAAGACCATGTAGAGCTGCTGCAGATTCTACAAGTAAGAGTAAATAGAGACAAGCCATGATGAAGATGAAGATGAAGAAGGTGAAGGAGAAGATGATGAATGATGATGTTGTTTTTATTTTATTTTTTTATTTTTAATTAAACTTATGTATTTTTTTTTTCTTTGTTTGTAATGCAACGTTTGAAATGAAATAAAGATTTGTTTTTAACACTCAGAAATAAACTAACTAACCATACCACATAAATAAATACATAAACAAACTTAACAAAACAAAAACAAAAACAAAACAAAAATAAAGACTAAACAGAAAAGAAAACAAAGAAAATAATTTTTTTTATTTTTAAAAAAACTTAATTTTTTTAAAAAAAATACACGAATATACAAGCAACTCACGGATGACCAGTTAAGGGCCTCAGAAAAACACAGCCAGGGGATCCGGGAAGGTTGGAGGGGTCACAATGGTCCCGCTTAAAACCCAAACTTCTTAGACACCGAAGGTGTCGCCTATAGAACTCCTAGACACTGTATTGACGGAAGTGCTCACTGGGGTTACCATAAGTTAGCTCATATGAAAAATCTTTTTGAAATTTTAAGATAAGAAACAAAAACAAATTAAAATAAAATGAAATAAAAAATCATAAACGAAAATGAACTAAGTACTCTAAACAAACTCAAACAAACAAAATAAATTGTTGTGCTAAAAGAAACAAACCAAGAAACCAAAGAAAAACACAAACATCACTTTCTATCACCCTATTATCACCGTTTTATCACCATTTGGACAGATTCGTTTCTCTGTTTTCCAGCTTCGACCTCTGTTCAGTTTTTAGCCTATAACTTTCAAACCGTAAGTCCAAATTTCACGTTCTTTATATGGTTGGATTCATCACAGAAAAACAAAGAACTCTACGCGGACCAAAAGGTAAAAATAATGACGGAAATAAACAGAATTCAAAGAAGAGAAAGGATTGAAATGCTCCCCTTGAAGCGATTAGGTCGATTATGGATGCACTTGGAGGTCTCCACTTCTCCCACTACTCCACACTTCCCATTCATATGATTGAGGTTGCCATCTCTCTCCATTTTTATTAAGCTATCCAAAGTTGCTAAAACAACACGCAAACTTGAAATGGAATTAAAAGGATTAGGAAATAAAACCTAAAATGAAAAGGAAAAACTAAACTAAAACATCTAATTCCATGCTTCAAAGTAACAAACACCAATGGGTTGTGTAAGCTGGGACTTAAACCCAGTTCTCTTGCTTGTTAGGCAATTGTCCTATTCCATTGGACTACAAACACAACTTGTCCATTAACGCCATTCACTCAGGAAACTGTCTAGAAAAAGATGAAACTGAAAAATAAAAAATAAAACAAGTAGGGAAAAGAAATAGAACCAAACTATGTTGCCAATCCCCGGCAACGGCGCCAAAAACTTGTTGTGTCAGATTCACTGCATCAAAATGGATTCAGTTGTATCCTCAACTTGTGATACTCGCAAGTGCACGAGCCGTTCGGTAGTATAGCATATGTAGGTGCGAGGTCGATCCCACGAGGATTGGTGATTGAATGATCCAATTCATTTCCCCTACACAAAACAGAAATGAAAAAGAAAATAAATAAAACAAGAACAAAAGGAAATAACTCAAGCTAATAAGATCCCAAGTTCAATTAGATTAACGGATTGATTCTAGCTAAAGTATGATTAAGCCATGGTGTTTGGTCAAAACCTTGTGTTCCTAATTCCCTAATTTGATCATTTGTTGTCTAACCTAAAATTAAGCATTAGGAACCCATTAAGCATAGAAGAACAATTTAAACAACCAAGCATGTATCTAATCCCTGTTGTTGAATGTCCATACATACTCTTCCTATTCATAGTTCAATTCGAATTAAAGCATGGTGTATACTCTTAATTCAAACCAAGATAGCTAACATGCAAACCTAAATGGTGATCAATCATTCAAACTAGCATATTAACTTATAAGCATAATGAATACGAACAAAAACCATAATTGAAACTTGGAAACTAATTAAACTTGAATACTTAAGAAAGAATGTACATTACAAATAAAATTAAAGTAGAACTTGAAAACTTGAAGGAAAATTTACTAAAATCATTTTATTACAACAATTGACAACTTGAAAGGAAACTAAGAGAATTTGAGGGAGAGAAGGGAAGGGAGCTCTAGAGAAGTGTTTGAGAGCTCCCCCCATTGGGGTGTGTTTTGAAGCTTGAAGGCTTCTCTATTTATAGGGCTAAGAGGGAGGAACATCATGATGGATTCCCACACCATCCTTCATCTTTTGCTGCTGGACAAGCTTTCTTCACATGGGTTCAAAGGTGATCAGATTTGCTGCCAACCCATGTGGTGCCTTTTGCTGCCAACCCATGTGGTTGCCTTTTGCTGCTGGAAAAACGAGTTTCTGAACCAGGCATGGTGTAGGAAGGCCATAGGTCTCAACACGTATCCAATGGGGCTGAAATTTGGATATGTTATACTAGACACCCATTGGAACAACTTCTATGAATAAAGTATTCCCATCGGAGCAGGAGAAGTGTGCGTTTTGGACCTTGAAAGTCGGTTGCCGAACAGAGACTGAAATTGACTTCATTTCAATTCTTTTCTTTCTTTTTGCTTTACATGCATGCACATGCTTCTCTTTAATAGCTCAAAAGATGATCTCCAGCTCCAAAGTGATCTGCCAATTTAATTCCCATGTTCAAAGGCTGAGCAAAAATGCCTCTCATCATTCCTCTTCTTCTCTCTCTCCTTTCTCTTTGCTTCACATGCACATGCTTTCTCTATAATAGCTCCAACATGTGCCAACTTGCTCCTTCAGAAATTCATAGCTGGAAAGCCTCCCAACTTCACTCATTATGTTGGGTACAAAGTCAGTTGCAGCTGGGGTGAGGCACATGGCTAAAAGGAGGCACATGGCAAAAGCTGGCAGCTGGAAATCCTGCTGAGCATGGTTGGGTGTTGGACGGGCTGAGCACTCCACAAATGTCCAATTGGGCTGCAATTTGGATATGTTGTAGTAGGCACCCATTGGAACAAGTTTCATGAAGAGCTTCACCTCATTAGAGCCCCATAGAATGCTGATCCAAGGACAAGAAGTTGACCTACGAAATTGGGCTGGAAATGGGCTGTAGCCAAAATGTGTTTGTCTTTAAGCTCATATTCCTCATATGCCAATCAGCCCATAACATGCATGGATTGCATCAAATGTTATCTCTTGCTATCTTAACCTACAAAACACACAAACATAGGTAAGTGACTCAAAATAAAGAGAAACTAAGCAAAATCACTAAGTAAAGAAGGCATGCAAGTGTATGAAATTATGGACTTATCAAAACAGAAAATGAATTAAAAGCACAAGTTTAACTCAATAACATAACCAAATCAAAAGCTAGAAGGGTACGAAATGATATACAATTATGAACCGATCAGACATTTAAAGAAATGATATTAAGGCCATCTTTGGATCGTTTGTGCCTTTCAAGCTAACCTTATGCATGCTTAAGCATGATTTTCCATTGTTAACCATTTTGAGCCTACATGTAAACCTTTTCTTTCATTTACCAATTTTATTTCCTCGCCTTAGCCCGAAAAACAAATATTTACCTTTGTAAGGAACTCATGAGCTTTAATTTGGATGTGTTTTTCATGCTAAGTTTGGGAAGAGATGTTACATTTTGAAAAAAAAAAAAAAAGAAAAAAAAATTCACACAATTGGTGAAAGAAAAAAGAAAAGTGGTGGTTGAATGAAATTTCATTTTTGGGCCTTCAAAATAAATTGGTGTTTGTTCAATTAAAGGAAAGGAGTATGAATCAATGTAAATGAAGGTATAAGGAGTTTTGATCATGTAAAAATAAATTCTCATTGTGATGATTCGAAGTCTTGTAAACAATTGTTTTATACTCTTATATTTTGAGTTCCTTGGACTTTGTTTTATCCATACCCTTCATTTCTTACTCACCTTACACCCTTGGCCCCATTACAACCTATGTTAAAGACCTAAATTGATCTTAAATGTCATGTGGTTGAATTGCATTCATTTTTCTACTTTTAAGTGTTTGGCATCCTTCTTGAGATCATATTAATGCAAGTTCTTTATCTTTCTATTTCGAGTTAAGTCTTTATGGTTTAACTCTAACCTCATGTTTATAACTGAGTGTTGCATTGTAACCCTCTTCCGAGTGATTCATTTGTGAGAGGACAACTTCGGTGAGATTTGAAGTTGAACTTGTGCTTTGTATGATTTTTGAAATTGTGTGAAAACTAAGATTGAGGAATTTGTTGCATTTGGCAATCACACTACTACACTTTGAGTATATTATGTTTTGAACTTTGCCGCCTTGTAAATAATGTCTAAATTTAGCTTTTATTGTTAAAACTTTTGAGTCATGTGCATTAGTCATTATTCTTCAGAAAATGTTCGGAAAGATTGTTTTGAGTTCTTTTTATTTTTGTAATCGTTTTTGTTTTTGTTTTTGTTTTTGTTAAGTAATGTATTTATGTTTGTTTTTGTTTTTGGTTTTGCTTAAGGACTAACAATCTTTTAAGTTTTCTAATTACTTTGTTTTACAAAGTCAGTAAAACGTTTGTGGGTATGTAATTCTGTTAAACCCTCAGGAGACACAACTCCTCCTATTAGGGATGCCCAGAGGTTTAAAGGCTTGTTGCATACGCTAAATGCAATCGAGTTACCTACGAAAGTGGTCTAGTTAACTTCTTATTTGTTTTTTATCTAGGTTTGAGGGTATTTGATCGGTGCATAATTACATATCATTTTGTACCCTTTTAAATTATAATTTGGTTATGTTTTTGAGTTAAACTTGTGCTTTTAATAAGTTTTGTGTTTGTTTCAGTGTTATAAGCTTGAGACTCACTAATTGCATTTTGGAGACAAGTTAGCTCAAAACGGTGTCTGCAGATCAGTCAACTTCACGGATTGGACTGTACTTGCTCAAGAAGAACCAGATAATGAGCCATACATCATTGGAAAGATACGGAAGTCTAGTTTCTGTAGAATTTTACGGTTTATGATTCCGAGTCTTCTAGAGAAAGTTATACATGTTTTGGCAACTTAAGGTCAAATTCGGCAGCATCTGCGTTACTGGGCCAAAAATCACATTTGAAGGCCTTTCCGATTTTTCCTTGAGTTGGGCTGCATATTCTTGGAAAGATAAGACAAAGAGCTTCAAGATCCATATTTTTCCAGATTTTTCAGACTGGAGACACAAGCCCAAAACGAGCCCACAAGCTGGCTGCAATGCATTGTCATGCATGACATATGCATGATGAATTGTTGTTGATTGTGGGAAAGTTTGGTGAAGCATATTCAATACTTATATTTGAGTGGAATTTTGCAGCAGCCAAATGAGCCAAAAGATGATGAAGTGGGAGTTGCAACACTAAGCCTAAAGACAAGAGGAATTGTTTTCAAATGCAATAGTGTGTTAGGTGAATTAAGTGTTGAAGTTAGTGTGTTTAGAAAATTCAATTGTATAATTCAGATTTTCACTTTCCCTAGGCCTATAAATAGGGAAGTTCTCTAAGCTTGTAATAACACCCCAAGGGGGGGAGCTCTCAAGCACTTCTCTAGAGCTCCCTTCCCTTCTCTCCCTCAAATTCTCTTAGTTTCCCTTTGTAGTTCTTGTTCGGTTCACAATTGTATATCATTTTGTACCCTTCTAGCTTATGATTTCGTTATGTTTTTGAGTTAACCTTGTGCTTTTAACCTCTTTTGTGTTTGTCATTCAGTTCATTGAGCTCTAGGTATCACTTGAGGCTTTTGAAGTAAAATGGTGAAAACAATGTGTAAAAGCTGAAGACTGAGTTACAAATTCATTTCGGACATATCTTTTTCATCTGTACTTGGATTAGGCCAATTCACGTGTGCTTGGAAAGAAGACATTCTGAACTTAAAGATAGACAGCTCAAAGTCGACATTTGATTGATCCAAGCCCAATCCGTGAGCCCATCAAAATACACATCATGCTGACTTGCAGATGAGCTCATTGCTTGCTTGGTCATGCTGACATGAGGATGAGCTATTGGTTTCTGGATGGAAGCTTGGTCATGCTGACATGATGATGAGCTATGGCTGCTGGTGGGATTAGTTGGTGAAGTGCAGCAACCACATTCTGATTTTCAATTGCAAGTGTGTTAGGTGATTGCCATAATTAATTCTGATTTCTTACTTCCCTCTCCCTATAAATACAACTTCCATTCCACATTCAAGGTGTGCAAGCCTGGGATTCACAACCCCACAAAACCCTCTCCATCCATCCTTAAACACTCCCTTACACTCTAGGTGCAAGTCTGGGATTCAAAACCCCACAATTCAGCCATCCTTCACTCCATCCCCCCTCAAACACTTCCATCATTTTCCCAAACACATTCAGAAATTATCCTCAAACACTCTCACAATCCCAAACACTGCAGCAATCACCCAAAAGCTCTAAACAACCTCAAATCACCAAAACAACTCCAGCAAACCTCTCTTCTATTTCCCTACGAATTTCAGCTTCCTCAGCCATCACCACTCACTCAAACTCATCCCAAATCACTTCCATATCCTTCATACATCCTTCTAGACGTGAGAAAGCTCTTGGAGAAGCATTAGACGTGGAGAAGCACTTGGAGAAGCCTTGGACACCACAAGAACTTCAGAAAAGGGGTTTTTCTACTCTTATTGCATTCATTATGTTTTCTCATTTCTGTCTTAATTTCTTTCTTATTATGAGCAGCTAAATCCATAGCTAGGGTTTCAATGTAACCTGACAAGACAATTTCATGTTTCAAGTTAATGTTACCCTTTGTTGATTACTTCTAATTTTCTGGTCTCATTCACTTGTTCTTAGTTGAATCTTTATGCATGTTTAAATAACTGGCCATTATGAACAGATGCATGTTGGTTATCTAGTTCAAGTTTACATAAACACCATATGACTCTTGAACCGATTAGTGAATGAGTGGCTAATGCATTTAGGACAAACACCATGTTTAAATATTTACTTGGTTCTTTTGTGTTCTTCTTAAGCTTAATGGATTCAGATTCATAGCCTAGACTAAACACCATAGCTAAGTTTTGTTTTCTGAGTACTTGATTAAAACCAAACACCATATGGATAATCATACATAAGAAAGAACGAACTCCAGAAATTGTAATCAACTTAGGTGATTGTTAACTTGTAGCTTGAAATTGGATTGTCATGGTGAAGTTGAACCCCTAGTGCTTGTCTCCTTTGTCTCTAAATTTTCTAAACATCTACTTGCTCGTCACTTGCTATTTTGCATTCCCTTTTAGTAGTTTTTGATCAGTTCATAATTGTATATCATTTTGTACCTCTCTAGCTTATGATTTGGTTATGTTATTGAGTTAAACTTGTGCTTTTAATCCCTTTTCTGTTTGTCATTCAGTTCATTGGGCCTTAGGTAGCAATGGTGGCTTTGGATAAGAAAAGTTGCAAAGGGGTGCAAAAACGGGCAGACTGAGTTAGCAATTCATTTTGGACTTATCTTTTCCATCCGAGCTTGGAGTGGGCCAAATCACTTGTGGTTAGAAAGAGGAGATTCTGAACTGCAGAATGGACTACTCAAACATATCAATTGATGAAGCCAAGCCCAATTCGTGAGCCCATCAAGTTGCACCATGCTCAGGATTGCAGCTGCTAGCTGATGAGCTGTCACCTCCTTTAAGCGATGTGCCTCACCCCAGCTGTAACTGACTTTGGCAGCCAAAAGAGGACCACATGGGTTGGCAGCCAAAAGAGGACCACATGGGTTGGCAGCCAAAAGAAGACCACATGGGTTGGCAGCCACAATTGATCACCTTTCAACCCATGTGAAGAAAGCTGGAGGTGCAGCAGCCAAAGAAGTATGGGATGAAAGTGATTCCAACCCCACTACCATAGACAAGATGAAGTGGGAGTTATGGGTTGTGTTAAAGAAGGAATGGTGGTGTTGGAATTCATCATGATGTTCCCCCCTCTTAGCCCTATAAATAGAGAAGTTCACAACCCCAAACACCATCAACCCCCACAGAATTCACTCCAGCCATCCTCCACACTTCCATCATTCCATCAACACATCCAGAAATCATCCCCAAACATTCTCACAAACCCAACACTCCAGAAATCAACCCAATACTCTAAACTGCCCCAAATCACCAAAATAGCTCCAGAAAGCCTCCCTTCCATTTCCCTACGAATTTCCTCTTTCTCAACCATCATCACTCACCCAAACTCATCCCAAATCACCTCCATATCCTTCATACATCCTTCTAGACGTGGAGAAATTCTTGAAGAAGCATTGGACACCACAAGAACTTCAGAAAAGGGTTTCTTTTACTCTTATGGCTTTCATTATGTTTTCCCATTTCTGTTTTAGTTTCTTTTCCATTATGAGTAGCTAAATCCATAACTAGGGCTTCGATGTAACCTAACATGAATATTCTGGGTTTATAAGTTTGGAGTTTCAAGTTTGATTCATGATTCATGTTCTTATTCATTATGCTTATAAGTTAACATGCTTGTTTGAATGATTGATCACCATTAGAACTTGTTTGTTAACTATCTTGGTTTGAATTAAGAGTAGACACCATGCTTTAATTCGAATTGAACTATGAATAAGAAGAGTATGTATGGACATTCGACAACAGGGATTAGATACATGCTTGGTTGTTTAAATTGTTCTTCTATGCTTAATGGGTTCCTAATGCTTAATTTTAGGTTAGACAACAAATGATCAAATTAGGGAATTAGGAACACAAGGTTAGGACCAAACACCATGGCCTAATCATACTTTAGCTAGAATCAATCTTTGAATCTGAATTAGACTTGTTACTTGACTCCTTATAACCCAGAGTTGAATTATTATGGTGATTCGAATGCCCTAGTCTCCAAATCCGTTTTCCAGCCCTTCAAAATCACTCTTTATTACACTTGTTTATTTGCTTTCATTTGCAATTTCAGTTTGCTCACTTCCTTTCACAATCACAATCACTCTCACTTTAATTTCTGTTTTAGACTTAACTTCCTAACTTCTTGCATTCGGTAATCTACGTACATAACTAATTTGAACTTCTCAGTCTTCGTGGGTACGACCTCGTACTTGTCTTGCTATACTACTAATTTCCCCGTACAATTGCGAGTTAACATAATATTAACAACAAATTTTGGCGCCGTTGCCGGGGACTGAATGAAAGTTCTTCCCTGGTTATGTGCCCAAGGTTACCCTATTCTTTTTAGTGTTTCTAATTAATCTAATTTTCTGTTTCAGGTTGTTTATGTCTAAAAGGCCATTACTTGAACAAGTGAGGTCTTCGTTTCAACGTTCCAGGATCTTTAACGGGGACCATCGTTGCAACCCAACCGAGTGATCTCTGAAGTTCAGAATCGTCTAGAAAGAGAGTTGTCAACTGCAAAAGAGCAAGCTCTTGCCACATTTTCAAGTCTTGCTCTCCACACTGAACTTCCTGGTTCTTCACTTTCAAATTCGGAAGCAAGTTCAGACCAAGAACAAGAAGAAGAGATGGCTGCCAATGAGTTCATGGGAGACCTTGATATCCCAACAATTCCAACATCTCCTTCAAGCATCTTGCTGCCCACTGTAGCTCGAAACTATGAGCTTAAATCTTCTCATCTTAATATGTTACCTTCCTTTTATGGTTTACCTAATGAAGATCCATTAACTCATATAAAGGATATTTTTAATGTTGTTAGCTCTTTTCCCTTGACAGGAGTGACAGAGGATCAACTTCGAATGAGAGTGTTTCCATACACTTTGAAGGATAAGGGGAAATATTGGTTGAATTCTTTGAAGACGGGATCACTCACTACATGGGCTGCCATTCAAAAGAAGTTCTTGGAGAAATACTTCTCCACGCAAAAGACCGACATGCTTAGGGATAAGATCTTGTTATTTGCACAGCAAGATGACGAGTCGTTTTGTGAAGCATGAGAGAGGTTCAATGGGCTTCTCAATCAATGTCCTCATCATGGGATTCCATTGAAGCTTCAAATGCGTATGTTTTATAAAGGACTAACCCCTTCTAGTCGTAATATTGTCACAAATTTTGCAGGTGGTTCTTATAAAACCAAAACTCCAGAAGAAACGTACGAACTCTTTGAGGAAATAGCAATGGGGACCCAACATACGGATACAAGAGGTAAGCGTGTTGTTAGTGGTTCTAATGATGCTTCTAGTGTGCAGATGCTCTTCTTGCATTGAACTCAAGAAACCCTCCTAAGGAAGTGTGTAGCATTTGTGAAGCTCATGACCATGCTACCATAGCTTGTCCACTTGGGGCTGCATATCCAGAATTTGTGCAAGAGGAAGCTAAGGTGGTGAATTCCTACAACCAAGGTCCAAGAAATGATCCATACTCTCAAAGTTATAATCCAAGTTGGAGGAATCATCCAAACTTTTCATGGAGGAATACTCAAAATCAAGCCAATCCCCCTTCATTCCAAAAGCCACAACAATCATCATCATCATTGGAGGATATAGTAAAGCAGATGGCAATCAACCAATCCAATTTCCAGCAAACTACACAAGCTGCCATCTCCAAATTGGAAGTTCAAATAGGCCAAATAGCTGCTGAAATATCTCAAAGAGAGCATGGGAAATGGCCAAGCCAAACTATGATCAATCCAAAGAACCCAGAAGCCAAGGCCATTCATGTGCTCAGATCAGGTAAGATCATTGATTCTAATCTTTCAAATGATGTTGTGATTGTAGAAGATGAAGAGGAGGAGACCATGGCTACGGAAGGAGAACAACTCAAAACTTCTCAATCTGCTCCTAAGGCCAAATCAGATTCTCATAAATCCGATCAAGTCCAATTGCATAAAAGGGATGACAAATTTGTGCCACCACATCTTCAAGAAGATAGATACGTGCCACCCGCTCCATATGTTCCACCGATTCCATTTCCAGGCCGTCTTAAGAAAGCAAAGCAAGATAAGGCTTTTAAAGAGATTTATGATATTTTGAGTAAAGTTAATATCAATTTGCCTTTGCTTGATCTTATTGAACAGATTCCTGCATATGGAAAATTCATCAAGGACTTGAAAACTCACAAGCTCAATTTCGCTCCAAATGAAGGAGTAAAGCTCGACCAGAATGTAAGTGCTGTGTTGCAAAGGAAGCTTCCACCAAAACTAGATGATCCTGGCAGCTTTGACATTCCCATTAACATTGGAGGCAAGAAGGTTGGAAGAGCCATGTTGGACTTGGGAGCAAGCATCAATGTTATGCCATATTCAGTTTATCAAGAGCTTGGCTTAGAAGGGATGAAAAAGACTTCAATGCGACTTGAACTAGCTGATCATTCTATAAAATATCCAAAAGGTATTGTAGAAGATATTCTAGTTCAAGTTAATACACTAATTCTCCCTGCTGATTTTGTAGTGATGGACATGGAAGATAATCCAAATGGAGATCGTGTTGATCCCATTCTCCTTGGCAGGCCATTCATGGCCACTCAGACACAATCATCAAAGTGAAAGATAGCACCCTCTCCATGACTGTTTTGGGTGAAACTGTTCAATTTAAAATGCTTAATGCTCTATCTCAACCTTCTATCTCTCTTGATTCTTGCTTTTCAATTGATGTTGTGGATCATGAGGTTTCTTCCAAAATTTTGCAGAGAAAAGTCTAATGATGCTCTAGAAGCTGTCTTAACACAAGAAGAGGAAGATCTTTGTGAACCGGAGTTCCAAGAAGTGGTGGCTGCCTTAGAAGTGTTTCTGCCATACCCACCATCCTTTAGGCCACCAATCGAGCCTCTTGGACCATCATCCACGAAATTGGAGCCATCCATTGTCATCCCACCAAAGCTAGAACTTAAACCTCTTCCCAATCATCTTAACGAAACTCTCCCTGTTATAATTGCTGCAGGTCTCTCCTCACATGAAGAAGAGAGCTTAATTAAAGTTCTAAAAGAGCATAAAACAGCCATTGGGTGGACCATAGCAGACATCAAAGGAATTAGTCCAAGCATGTGCATGCATCGGATTTTAATGGAAGAAGACAGAAAACCATCCCGTGATGCCCAAAGGAGGCTAAATCCCAACATGAAAGAGGTGGTTAGAGCTGAAGTTTTAAAGCTACTCGATGTAGGAATCATCTATCCAATTTCAGATTCTAAGTGGGTGAGCCCTGTGCAAGTTGTTCCAAAGAAGTCCGGAATCACCGTTGTGAAGAATGAGAAGAATGAGCTAGTTCCTACACGAACTGTCACTGGTTGGAGAGTTTGCATTGATTACAGGAAGTTGAACACATCCACTAGAAAAGATCATTTCCCCTTGCCTTTTATTGATCAAATGCTTGAACGTTTATCTGGCCATGATTACTATTGTTTTCTTGATGGTTTTTCAGGTTATAATCAAATTCCCATTGCTCCGGAGGACCAAGAGAAAACCACATTCACATGCCCATTCGGTACATTTGCTTATAGAAGGATGCCATTTGGTTTGTGCAATGCTCCAGCAACCTTCCAAAGATGCATGATGGCAATCTTTTCAGATATGGTGGAACGATTCATTGAGGTATTTATGGATGATTTTTCAGTTTTTGGTTCCTCCTTTGATGATTGTCTTCACCACTTGTCTCTAGTGCTTAAAAGATGCCAGGAAACAAATCTGATTTTGAATTGGGAGAAGTGTCACTTCATGGTGAGACAAGGCATTGTACTAGGCCATGTGATTTCAAGCAAGGGAATCGAAGTGGATAAAGCCAAGATCGACCTCATCTCAAATCTTCCACCCCCTACCTCTGTTAAAGGAGTTAGAAGCTTTCTAGGTCATGCTGGATTCTATAGAAGGTTCATCAAAAATTTCTCAAGCATTACAAGGCCATTGTGTAATCTCCTTGCTATGGATGCTGTTTTTGAGTTTAATGAAGCTTGTCTAGAAGCTTTTACTACCTTGAAGAGGGAGCTAACTTCAGCCCCTATTATCATAGCTCCGGATTGGTCTTTACCATTTGAAATAATGTGTGATGCCTCTGACTTTGCTATTGGTGCAGTTTTAGGTCAAAAGAAGAACAAGCTACCCCATGTGATGCATTATGCTAGCTGGACCTTGAATGATGCTCAAATCAACTACTCCACAACAGAGAAGGAGTTGCTTGCTGTGGTTTTTGCTTTAGAAAAATTTCGTTCTTACCTCGTTGGTTCTAAAGTAATTGTTTATTCTGACCATCCAGCTCTTAGATACTTGCTCACTAAGAAAGATGCCAAACCACGCTTGATTAGATGGATTCTCTTACTGCAAGAATTCGATTTGGAGATTCGAGATAAGAAGGGATGTGAGAATGTGGTAGCTGATCATTTGAGCAGAATTGTGGTTGAAGAAAAAGGAGGAGCTGTGCTACCCTTGAATGAGACTTTCCCTGATGAACAACTATATGCTGCCCAAGTCAAAGAGCCATGGTATGCTGATTTTGTTAATTATCTTGCTTGTGGTGTTCTTAGAAATGATCTAACTTCTCAGGACAAGAAGAAGTTCTTTTCCATGGTGAAACATTATGTATGGGATGAACCTTTCTTATTCAAGCATTGCCCAGATCAACTCATTAGAAGATGTGTTCCAGAAGAAGAGCAAGAAAGCATACTTAGGCATAGCCACGAATTGGCTTGTGGAGGTCACTTTGGAGCTAAGAAAACAGCACTTAAAATTCTGCAATCTGGTTTCTTTTGGCCCACTCTATTCAAAGATGCATTTAATTTTTGTGTTAAGTGTGATAGGTGCCAAAGGATGGGGAACAATAAGTCGAGGAACGAAATGCCATTGAATAACATACTTGTTGTGGAGCTCTTCGATGTGTGGGGTATTGATTTCATGGGACCATTTCCATCTTCCTTTGGTTATACTTACATACTTGTTGCTGTTGATTATGTGTCTAAATGGGTGGAAGCCATAGCCACCAAAACCAATGATCATAAGGTGGTGCTAAAATTCTTGAAGGATAATATTTTCACAAGGTTTGGTACTCCAAGGGCTGTCATTAGTGATGGAGGCAGCCACTTCTGTAACAAGCCATTCGAAGCACTCATGAAAAAGTACAGCATCACCCATCGAGTCTCTACACCATATCATCCTCAAACTTCTGGCCAAGTGGAAATAAGCAATAGAGAAATTAAGCACATCCTGGAGAAGGTGGTGAACAATACAAGAAAAGATTGGGCTGCCAAGCTCAATGATGCATTATGGGCTTATAGGACTGCATATAAGACTCCCATTGGAATGAGCCCTTATCGTCTTGTGTTTGGGAAAGCATGCCACCTGCCAATGGAGCTTGAACACAATGCTTTTTGGGCCATCAAGAAGTTGAATTTTGATCTGGACAAGGCTGGCCATGTTAGAAAGTTTCAGCTCAATGAATTGGAAGAAATTAGACATGAGTCTTATGAGAATGCAAAGCTTTACAAAGAACGAACCAAGAGTTACCATGACAGAAACATTCAACGGAAAGAGTTCTCCAAAGGTATGTCAGTTCTTTTGTTTAACTCACGTTTGCGTCTCTTTCCAGGAAAATTGAAGTCTAGGTGGCTTGGGCCATTCACCGTGGTCAATGTTTCTCCCTATGGAGCTGTGGAAATTCAAAACCCTAAAGATGGCTCAACTTTCAAAGTAAATGGACAACGTTTAAAGCCATTCTATGAGGGAATTTCAGCTGGCATTCAAGCAGGCCATGTGGTGGATCAACTTGCCTTTGTACCATCAACTTAGCTGATTACATAATGTCTTGCCAAGACATTAACTAAGGCGCTTCTTGGGAGGCAACCCATGTGTTCAAGAAGAGAGGTGCTTGGTAGCGGTCGACCTAATCGCATCAAGGGGGAGTTTCTCTAAACCTTCTTCTTAACTTTTCCCCTTATCATTTACATGTTCTCAATCATCTTCACTTTGCTTTAACATTGAGGACAATGTTCAATTCAGGTCTGGGGGGAGGTTTTCAATTTTCAATTTTCTCATCCATTTGTGTTTTCAATTTTCGTTCTCTTGTCACTTTTTTTTTTTTTTTAGAATGTCATACAAGCAGTACTATGGAGCTGCTATTTGAGGTTTTCATATCAGAATTGTGCACTTCACAAAGCTTTTGCTCTTAGAATTCTGGTGGCTAAAGTACCATGCTCAAATTCTTGAAGGAGAATAGTGGAGACTACCCTAGTGAGCTATATCGAGCCTAATTTCTTTCTTGAGAGGGTTTAAAGTGTTTCTACTTCTCATCTCTACTCATTTTCTTCATTTCACTCTAAATGATCTCATTGTTCCATTTTGATTGAATACTAAGGATGATTTCTCTCTTTTGCAGATATCATGTGCTTGCTCTCACCCATGAATGAACTCATTGAAGTGATGCTAGGCTATGTGTGCATAACCATTCTTCGTGCTTTCTTTTTCACTCTACCCATTTGTGTGTTCCATTAGCTCTCTTGCAGCCAAACACTTCAAGCCTTCTTCTTCTATCACCCTCATCATTTTCCCTACCTTTGTATCTCAATTCTGAGATATTTAACCATTGCAGCCATACCCTAGCCTAGAAATATACCAAGGTGTGCCAAGATCACGTTTGAGGCAAGGAAGTTGCTGCCATGTACCTAAATAAAAATTGGTATGCATCTGTGCAATGAAGTTAAAGAAGAGGCGATCAAATCAGCAAATAAGAAAGATAAAGAGAAAGTGTTTCGATTTGATCTAAGTGTGAAAAATAAAGTCTGTGCCAGGTGATACAATGAAGTTTGCAGCCATGCCATTCTAAACCAATGATACCTTGCAGATCAAAGAAGAATGCAACCTTGGTATGTTCTTAAGTTACTTGTTTTTCCTTCCAATTCTTCCATTTCCCCTAACCTTAGCCTTTCATTACAACCTTGTAAAAGACCTAGCTGATCTTTGAGGATGTATTCATGGTTGCTGTAAGTATGTGTGTATCTCTATTCTTAGTATTTGATTCCTTTCATGAGATCTAACCAAACTTGTGCTTCTATTTCTTACACTCATTTATGCTTTCTTGAGAGAATTAAACCATAGGTTCTGAGTGATTGAGTGTTATCTGTGAGAATTAGAGTCGAAGCATGTTCTCTATTCAAGGTTTGAGTGTGCTTGCTTTGAAGCCGTGTGCCTTTGAGCTATAGCTTCCACCTTACACACTGATTGATCACCTATCTTGGCAACTCTATGGTATTGGAAGTATGCCAAAAGTTTTCTTTCATTTTCATTAGTTGATTTCAAAGTTTTACTAATCACTTTGTTTTGTAGAGTCAGGAAAGCGTTTGTGGGTATCGTTTCTGTTAAACCCTCAGGAGACACAACTCCTCCTACTAGGGATGCCTAGAGGTTTAAAGGCTTGTTGCATATTCTCAATGCAATCGAGTTACCTGCGGAAGTGGTTTAGTTAAATTCTTGTTTTGTTTTTAACTTTGTTTCGTGTTGTTTTGCTCGAGGACTAGCAAAATCTAGGTCTGGGGGTATTTGATCAGTTCATAATTGTATATCATTTTGTACCTCTCTAGCTTATGATTTGGTTATGTTATTGAGTTAAACTTGTGCTTTTAATCCCTTTTTCTGTTTGTCATTCAGTTCATTGGGCCTTTGGTAGCAATGGTGGCTTTGGATAAGAAAAGTTGCAAAGGGGTGCAAAAACGGGCAGACTGAGTTAGCAATTCATTTCGGACTTATCTTTTCCATCCGAGCTTGGAGTGGGCCAAATCACTTGTGGTTAGAAAGAGGAGATTCTGAACTGCATAATGGACTACTCAAACATATCAATTGATGAAGCCAAGCCCAATTCGTGAGCCCATCAAGTTGCACCATGCTCAGGATTGCCTGCCAGCTGATGAGCTGTCACCTCCTTTAAGCGATGTGCCTCACCCCAGCTGTAACTGACTTTGGCAGCCAAAAGAGGACCACATGGGTTGGCAGCCAAAAGAGGACCACATGGGTTGGAAGCCAAAAGAGGACCACATGGGTTGGCAGCCAAAAGAGGACCACATGGGTTGGCAGCCAAAAGAAGACCACATGGGTTGGCAGCCACAATTGATCACCTTTCAACCCATGTGAAGAAAGCTGGAGGTGCAGCAGCCAAAGAAGTATGGGATGAAAGTGATTCCAACCCCACTACCATAGACAAGATGAAGTGGGAGTTATGGGTTGTGTTAAAGAAGGAATGGTGGTGTTGGAATTCATCATGATGTTCCCCCCTCTTAGCCCTATAAATAGAGAAGTTCACAACCCCAAACACCATCAACCCCCACAGAATTCACTCCAGCCATCCTCCACACTTCCATCATTCCATCAACACATCCAGAAATCATCCCCAAACATTCTCACAAACCCAACACTCCAGAAATCAACCCAATACTCTAAACTGCCCCAAATCACCAAAATAGCTCCAGAAAGCCTCCCTTCCATTTCCCTACGAATTTCCTCTTTCTCAACCATCATCACTCACCCAAACTCATCCCAAATCACCTCCATATCCTTCATACATCCTTCTAGACGTGGAGAAATTCTTGAAGAAGCATTGGACACCACAAGAACTTCAGAAAAGGGTTTCTTTTACTCTTATGGCTTTCATTATGTTTTCCCATTTTTGTTTTAGTTTCTTTTCCATTATGAGTAGCTAAATCCATAACTAGGGCTTCGATGTAACCTAACATGAATATTCTGGGTTTATAAGTTTGGAGTTTCAAGTTTGATTCATGATTCATGTTCTTATTCATTATGCTTATAAGTTAACATGCTTGTTTGAATGATTGATCACCATTAGAACTTGTTTGTTAACTATCTTGGTTTGAATTAAGAGTAGACACCATGCTTTAATTCGAATTGAACTATGAATAAGAAGAGTATGTATGGACATTCGACAACAGGGATTAGATACATGCTTGGTTGTTTAAATTGTTCTTCTATGCTTAATGGGTTCCTAATGCTTAATTTTAGGTTAGACAACAAATGATCAAATTAGGGAATTAGGAACACAAGGTTAGGACCAAACACCATGGCCTAATCATACTTTAGCTAGAATCAATCTTTGAATCTGAATTAGACTTGTTACTTGACTCCTTATAACCCAGAGTTGAATTGTTATGGTGATTCGAATGCCCTAGTCTCCAAATCCGTTTTCCAGCCCTTCAAAATCACTCTTTATTACACTTGTTTATTTGCTTTCATTTGCAATTTCAGTTTGCTCACTTCCTTTCACAATCACAATCACTCTCACTTTAATTTCTGTTTTAGACTTAACTTCCTAACTTCTTGCATTCGGTAATCTACGTACATAACTAATTTGAACTTCTCAGTCTTCGTGGGTACGACCTCGTACTTGTCTTGCTATACTACTAATTGCCCTGTACAATTGCGAGTTAACATAATATTAACAACAGTTTTCAGTCACTCGCTATTTGCTTCCCTTTTTGTAGTTGTTACTCCAAACAAACTCAACACAACCTCATTTAAATTCTGTTTAGTCTTAGGATTACTTGTGAGTCTAAGTAATAGTAATAAGTGTCTTTCATCCAAGTCTCTGTGGAACGACCTCGTGCTTGCATTCCTATACTATAATTGGTTCGTGCACTTGCGAGAAATAGATAGAGTAAAATCTGTCCAACAAGAAAATGGCGTCGTTGCCGGGGACTTGATTAAGAGTCTTGTTACTATTGCTTACTTTCTTTAGTTTTTCTTTGTTTTCAGTTATTGCATATCAAGCAAACCTTTGCTTGAACAAGTTGTATCAGCGGTCAAGAAACACTCTCAATCCGGAACCATTAGGATCCAACCAATCCGTGGTACACAACAACCATCACTGGCTGAATTTGAACAAAGGTTTGTCAAAGCAAAGGAGGCAGCCGTTGAATCTATTCTCAATCCCTTAGAAGCTGAAACCTCCAATTCAGCAAGCTCAGAAGAATACTCTTTCTTCAACATCTTTAACTCAGATCAAGAAGAGGAAGAGGAAGAAGAAAAGATGGCAGCTAATGACCAACTTGCTTTGGAGGATCTTGCTCAACCAATCATACCAAATTCACCTTCATGCATCTTGCTGTCCAGAGAAGCTAGAAACTATGAGCTTAAATCTTCTCACTTTCAAATGCTTCCTTCTTTTTATGGTTTACCTAACGAAGATCCTTTGGCTCACATTAAAGAATTTTATACTGTTGTTTGTACTTTGCCTTTGAAGGATGTGTCTGAAGCAAATCTGAGGATGAGGGTTTTCCCTTACACTTTGAAAGATAGAGCAAAGACTTGGTTTATGTCGTTAACCCATGGATCACTAACCACTTGGGATGCTGTTGCTAAGAAGTTCTTGGAGAAGTTTTTCTCTGCCCAAAAGACAGCCACCTTGAGGTCCAAGATTTTCAACTTCTCACAACATGATGGCGAACCATTCAACGAATGCTGGGAGCGTTTCAAAGGAACTCTAATGCAATGTCCACATCATGGGTTACCTCTATACTTACAAATGCAAATTTTTTATGATGGACTAACCGAAACTTGTCAATCTACTGTCAATAATGCTGCAGGTGGAACTTTAAAGAAAAAGAATGCTCAAGAGTCATATGACATATTTGAGATGTTGGGATCCAATGCTCAACACAAAGATACAAGAGGTAAAGCTGGTATTTATGAGATTAGTCCTAACAATGAGCTTGCTTCACAGGTGGCTGGTTTACAAAGGAAGCTTGATGTTGTACTCAATATGGTCCCTAAAGCTCCTCAAGTTGAAGTTTGTGCTATTTGCAATTCTCAAGGACACTCAACTCACATGTGTTCAGCTAGTAATGTTTATCCTGAGTTTGTCCAAGATCACATGATGAATTCTTACAACCAAAGGACAAGAAATGATCCCTTCTCAAACACTTATAATCCTGGTTGGCGGAATCACCCAAATTTCTCTTGGAGCAACAATCAAAATCAAAATCAAGCAAGTTCATCATTCCAGCCTAAACCAAGTTCATGGGAGGACACAGTCAAGATGTTGGCCCAAAATACTTTGCAATTCCAGCAGACTACTAATGGTGCTCTTCAACAACATTCTGCTGCCCTTACTAAGATAGAGATTCAATTGGGACAAATTGCAGATACTTTGAACCAAAGAGAACCTGGAAAATTCCCTGGCCAACCAAATGTGAATCCCAAGCATCATGAGCAAGCCAAAGCAATCTCAGTTCTAGAAGTGGTAAGGTTATTGATAATAAAGTTGGCAAAGAAGTTACTAATCACGATGTTGTGAATGCAGGTGATGAACACAAGGAAGAGATGACACCAAAAGAAGCAATTCCCATTGGCAAGTCAACAATTTCACCTATATTGCACAAGGCCGAAAACCCTTATGTGCCACCAATTCCTTTCCCTGGACGTCTTGCTAAAAGCAAACAGGATAAGTCTTTTACTGAAATCCATGATATACTTAGTAAAGTCAATGTTAACTTGCCTTTGCTTGATGTGATCAGGAACATGCCAACTTATGCTAAATTTTTTAAGGAGTTGAACTCACACAAGAGAAGGTATAGTCCTCATGAGAAGGTGTTGGTGTCTGAAAATGTGAGTGCTGTCATTCAACGAAAACTTCCTCCTAAGCTCAAGGATCCAGGTAGTTTTACAATCGGCATAACCATTGGAGATAAACGAGTTGAGAAAGCCATGTTGGATTTAGGTGCAAGTATCAATCTAATGCCTTATTCAGTGTACTTGCAACTTGGTTTGGGAAAATTAAAATCCACCACACTTAGCTTACAACTCGCTGATCGTTCAGTGAAATATCCTAGAGGTATTGTTGAAGATATTTTGGTTCAAGTTGATAAGCTAATATTGCCTGCTGATTTTGTAGTGATAGACATGGAAGATGCACCCATTCATGATCGTGAGCTGCCTATCTTGCTTGGAAGACCATTCATGGCCACAGCAAACACTCTTATTGATGTGAAAAATGGCATTCTGAAAATGACAGTCCTTGGCCAAACCATAGAATTCAAAGTGTTTGAATCCTTAACTCATCCTTCTAATTCACTTGATTGTTTTTCAATTGATTGTTTGGATTCCCTGGTTTTGTCTAAGTTTGTGCAGGTACAATGTGATGATGCCTTAGAAATTGTTTTGACACAACCTTTAGGTGACCTTGATGATGAATCTGAGTTCCAGGAAGTGGTAGCTGCCCTTGAAGTGTTCCAGCCATTTCCACCATTTTCTGGGCCACCACTTGAGCCTCCTGGACCATGCTCTATGAAGTTGGAACCATCCAATGTCACCTCAATGTTCAATGTTGCACTCCTTACACACATGAAAAAAAAGAGAAGAAAAAGACAGAGGAAGCGAAGGAAGAGGAGAAGAAGTTGGGTGAACTATGTTGAGACAATTAATCTGAAACCCCCCAACTCACCATAAGTAGATTGCATGATGTCTTGCCAAGACATTAACTAAGGCGCTTCTTGGGAGGCAACCCATGTGTTCAAGAAGACGGTGCTTGGTAGCGGTCGACCTAATCGCATCAAGGGGGAGTTTCTCTAAACCTTCTTCTTAACTTTTCCCCTTATCATTTGCATGTTCTCAATCATCTTTTCTATGCTTTAACATTGAGGACAATGTTCAATTCAGGTCTGGGGGAAGGCTTTCAAATTTAATTCATTTGTCCTTCAAATTTAATTCATTTGTGTTTTCAATTTTCGTGTCATGTGTGTTTTCAATTTTCGTTCCCTTGCACTAATTTTTTATTTTTTTTTAGAATGTCATACAATTAATGCTATGGAGCTGCCATTGAGGTTTTCATATCAAAATTTTGCACTTCACAAAGCTTTTGCTCTTAGAATTCTGGTGGCTAAAGTACCATGCTCAAATTCTTGAAGGAGAATAGTGGAGACTACCCTAGTGAGCCATATCGAGCCTAATCGCTTTCTTGAGAGGGTTTAAAGTGTTCTATTTCTCATCCATACTTATTTTCTTCAATTCACTCTAATTGATCTCATTGTTCCATTTTGATTGAATACTAAGGATGATTCTCTTTTGCAGATATCATGTGCTTGCTCTCATTCATGAATGAACTCATTGAAGTGATGCTAGGCTATGTGTGGATAACCATTCTATGTGTTTTCTTGTCACCCAACCTATATGTGTGTTCCATCAGCCCTCTTGAAGCCAAACACTTCAAGCCCTTTTCTTTTATCACCCTCATCATTTTCCCTACCTTTGTATCTCAATCTGAGATATTTAACCTCTTGTAGCCATACCCTATAACTTAGAAATATACCAAGGTGTGCCAAGATAAGTTTGAAGCAAGGAAGTTGCTGCCATGTGCCTAAATGAAAGATGATGTGAATCTGTGCAATGAAGTTAAAGAAGATGTAGATCAAATCAGCAAATAAGAAAGATAAAGAGAAAATGTGTCGATTTGATCTAAGTGTGAAATATAAAGTCCATGCCATGTGATACCATGAAGTTTGCAGCCATGCCATTCTAAATCAATGATACCTTGCAGATTAATGAAGCATGCAACCTTGGTATGTTCTTAAGTTACTTGTTTTTCCTTCCAATTCTTCCATTTCCCCTAACCTTAGCCTTTCATTACAACCTTGTGAAAGACCTAGCTGATCTTTGAGGATGTATTCATGTGTGATGGTAAGTATGTGTGTATCTCTATTCTTAGTATTTGATTCCTTTCATGAGATCTAACCAAATTTGTGCTTCTATTTCATACACTCACTTATGCTTTCTTGAGAGAATTAAACCATAGGTTCTGAGTGATTGAGTGTTATCTGTGAGAATTAGAGTCGAAGCATGTTCTCTATTCAAGGTTTGAGTGTGCTTGCTTTGAAGCCGTGTGCCTTTTAGCTATAGCTTCCACTTGTATACACTGATTGATCACCTATTTTGGCAACTCTATGGTGTTGGAGGTATGACTAAAGTTTTCTTTCATTTTCATTAATTGATTTCAAAGTTTGTTTTTCTAACCACTTTGTTTTGTAGAGTCAGGAAAGCGTTTATGGGTATCGTTTCTGATAAACACTTAAGAGACACAACTCCTCCTACTAGGGATGTCTAGAGGTTTAAAGGCTTGTTGCATATGCTCAATGCAATCGGAGTTACCTGCGGAAGTTGTCTACTTAACTTCTTGTTTTTGTTTTGTTTTGTTTTGCTCGAGGACTAGCAAAATCTAGGTCTGGGGTATTTGTTCGGTTCACAATTGTATATCATTTTGTACCCTTCTAGCTTATGATTTCGTTATGTTTTTGAGTTAACCTTGTGCTTTTAACCTCTTTTGTGTTTGTCATTCAGTTCATTGAGCTCTAGGTATCACTTGAGGCTTTTGAAGTAAAATGGTGAAAACAATGTGTAAAAGCTGAAGACTGAGTTACAAATTCATTTCGGACATATCTTTTTCATCTGTGCTTGGATTAGGCCAATTCACGTGTGCTTGGAAAGAAGACATTCTGAACTTAACGATAGATAGCTCAAAGTCGACATTTGATTGATCCAAGCCCAATCCGTGAGCCCATCAAAATACACATCATGCTGACTTGCAGATGAGCTCATTGCTTGCTTGGTCATGCCTGGCATGAGGATGAGCTATTGGTTTCTGGATGGAAGCTTGGTCATGCTGACATGATGATGAGCTATGGCTGCTGGTGGGATTAGTTGGTGAAGTGCAGCAACCACATTCTTATTTTCAATTGCAAGTGTGTTAGGTGATTGCCATAATTAATTCTGATTTCTTACTTCCCTCTCCCTATAAATACAACTTCCATTCCACATTCAAGGTGTGCAAGCCTGGGATTCACAACGCCACAAAACCCTCTCCATCCATCCTTAAACACTCCCTTACACTCTAGGTGCAAGTCTGGGATTCACAACCCTACAATTCAGCCATCCTTCACTCCATCCCCCCTCAAACACTTCCATCATTTTCCCAAACACATTCAGAAATTATCCTCAAACACTCTCACAATCCCAAACACTGCAGCAATCACCCAAAAGCTCTAAACAACCTCAAATCACCAAAACAACTCCAGCAAACCTCTCTTCTATTTCCCTACGAATTTCAGCTTCCTCAGCCATCACCACTCACTCAAACTCATCCCAAATCACTTCCATATCCTTCATACATCCTTCTAGACGTGAGAAAGCTCTTGGAGAAGCATTAGACGTGGAGAAGCACTTGGAGAAGCCTTGGACACCACAAGAACTTCAGAAAAGGGGTTTTTCTACTCTTATTGCATTCATTATGTTTTCTCATTTCTGTCTTAATTTCTTTCTTATTATGAGCAGCTAAATCCATAGCTAGGGTTTCAATGTAACCTGACAAGACAATTTCATGTTTCAAGTTAATGTTACCCTTTGTTGATTACTTCTAATTTTCTGGTCTCATTCACTTGTTCTTAGTTGAATCTTTATGCATGTTTAAATAACTGGCCATTATGAACACATGCATGTTGGTTATCTAGTTCAAGTTTACATAAACACCATATGACTCTTGAACCGATTAGTGAATGAGTGGCTAATGCATTTAGGACAAACACCATGTTTAAATATTTACTTGGTTCTTTTGTGTTCTTCTTAAGCTTAATGGATTCAGATTCATAGCCTAGACTAAACACCATAGCTAAGTTTTGTTTTCTGAGTACTTGATTAAAACCAAACACCATATGGATAATCATACATAAGAAAGAACGAACTCCAGAAATTGTAATCAACTTAGGTGATTGTTAACTTGTAGCTTGAAATTGGATTGTCATGGTGAAGTTGAACCCCTAGTGCTTGTCTCCTTTGTCTCTAAATTTTCTAAACATCTACTTGCTCGTCACTTGCTATTTTGCATTCCCTTTTAGTAGTTTTCAGTCACTCGCTATTTGCTTCCCTTTTTGTAGTTGTTACTCCAAACAAACTCAACACAACCTCATTTAAATTCTGTTTAGTCTTAGGATTACTTGTGAGTCTAAGTAGTAGTAATAAGTGTCTTTCATCCAAGTCTCTGTGGAACGACCTCGTGCTTGCATTCCTATACTATAATTGGTTCGTGCACTTGCGAGAAATAGATAGAGTAAAATCTGTCCAACAGTTCTCAATTGTTGTAATAAGATCATTCTACTAAATTTTCTTTTTATTAAATCTCAAGCACTTCTCTATTCTCTTCCAAACACTCTCCAAACCCTAAACACATGTCTCTTCCCTTCCAAATTCCCCATGTTCTCCAAACACTTTCTCTTCCAAGATTCTCAAAGTTCCCAAACACTTCTCCCATTCCTTCATCAAATTCTCAAACACTTTCCAAACACTACTCCCATTCCTTCATCAAATTCTCTAAACTACTCAAACACTTTCTCCTCCCTTCTCCAAATTTCCCAAACACATTTCCTTTCCCTTCCAAAATCCTCAAGCTTCCCAAACACCTTCCTCCAAATTCTCAAGCTCTCAAACACCTCTCTCTTTTTCTCCAAAAACTCTCCATGTTCTCAAGTGTTGTACAAAATCGTTGTTTTATGTTCTTTTGTTTTCATTTTTGTTTTGTGTAGGAAAACCGAATTGGATCATTCAATCACCAATCCCTGTGGAATCGACCTCGTACTTACATACGCTAAACTACCAACGGTTCGTGCACTTGCGAGTATCACAAGTTGAGGATGCAATTGAATCCATTTTGGTGCAGCTGTATCTACGCAACAGGCTTCACGCACAGCCTCTTGGGGCTCATCACTTGAGCTCCCAAAGATCGCAATCTTAGCTTCAGTATAACTTTTCTCGCGACCAGGTTTCTTGCGTTTACCCGATCGGTCTAGGTCCTCCAGCTGTTTTCGCATGTCGCGAGAGTACAACTCTACCATCTTTGATAGGTTTTTATTCTCGTCCCGCAATACGTCTAGCTTGTGTTGATTCACCTCCACTATCCTTGACCTCTCCCTTTTCAAGCTTTTCATAGCACTCTGACACTCTTCAACCATACTTCGCTCCGCGCTCACTGACCTTTCAGCACCTCTACCTCGTGGGACTTCGCAAGTAGGCGATGAACCAAACTTGCGACACATGCTGTACTCTGCATGGTCAATGCCAGGGCATCACTCATGACCCGATTGTCGTCCCTTGTCCCGAACACACGTATATCTTTAGGAGTCACCAAATTTCTGCCAACTCCAATGGCAACATCGTTGTCCAGGAGAATTGAGTCATTGACGGTCACAGGCCCCGTGCGGAGGCAAAGTACGGCATCCATACCTGGTGCTCCTGCTTGGCCTCGTGTTTGAGTCGGTGGAGCTAGGTTGAGATCCAACGAAAAGGGGTAGGAAGAAGCCATTTGATTTCTCACTTTTTTTTCTCTCTTTTTCTTGCTTGTTTTCTCTTTTGTGTGTTTTTGCGTTTGTGTTTTTCCCCTTCTTTTTCTTTCTTATAGATGTAGTCTTTGAAAAACCCTAGCCAGTGCACCGTCTAAGCATTTTCTGAATCCAGCATTCCTCGAGTCCCACAACCTTCTCACTTTGCAACCGTACCCAACTAATTTATCTCGACATGTCTTTTCTAACGGACGCGTTCAGGTAAAAGTCTTTGCGCCTTTCCATGAGCCCGTAATTTCAGCTTGTGAAATCTACGGTGCTTTGAATCCTGTCGACACGTGGCTCCTGCTTCTGCCCGTGACTATCCATGAGACGACATCAGGGACCACATTCCCTCTTTTTAGAAATCCCGCTTTGCGCTCATAATTCACGTTTTATCTTTTTAAGAAAAAAAAACAAAAATTAAATTTAAACGTGTGGGCTTCAAGATTTCATGTTGGGTCGGGTTTTACCATTGTTGGGTTAATTTCATTTTGGGTTGGGCTTTCAATTGTTTGGGTTTCAGTTTGTGTAAGACTATCTGTTAGGGCTTACTGTTTTGAGTGTTTTACTGTTTTCGTGTTTTTTTTTTTTTGATTGTTTGTTTTGTAATTTTTATTTTGTAATTGTTTTATTTTATTTTTGTATGTTTTGTGATTTTTATTTGCTTTAATACCCTTCATTTGTTGTTATGACATTGTTTGTGGCTAATTTTTTTAAAAACATTGAGGACAATGTTCATTTCTAGGTTTGGGGGTATTAGAGTTTAGCATGTAAATTTGGTTTTTCCTTAATTTTAAATTTTTTTTATTCGCTTGTTTTTCTTCTCTTTGAGTCTTGTTTTGTTTTATTTTGATTTTATTCACTTTCCGAACATATTTGATGAGATTGTGATAAATGTTTGCATGACTTAAATGAAAATTGGATTTCAATTTATTTTATTAAAAAAAAAAATTTAATTTGGCATTGTTCTAGCATGATATGCTTGAAACCTTCTTTAAACTTGCCATTTGTTTCATAATTTTCCAATTAAAGGATTTGCATGATCTAAAGAATTGTATGAAGCATAAATTAGACTTATATAACCAACCATATAAAGTGAGCTTTTGAGCCTTGTACTTCAATTCATGAGTGTTATATACATACTCTTATTTTCTTGTCATCTAAGTTGTTGTTTGATCTCATTATTCATTGATTTGGTTGAACACTTAAAATTCATTCATTCTTATGCAATTTGATTTCATGACATTTAAGAAGTGATATTAAGGCCCTCTTTGGATCGTTTGTGCCTTTCAAGCTAACCTTATGCATGCTTAAGCATGATTTTCCATTGTTAACCATTTTGAGCCTACATGTAAACCTTTTCTTTCATTTAACCAATTTTATTTCCTCGCGTTAGCCTGAAAAACAAATATTTACCTTTCTAAAGAACTCATGAGCTTTAATTGGGATGTGTTTTTCATACTAAGTTTGGGAATGGGTGTTACATTTCGAAGGAAAAAAAAAAATTTCACACAATTGGTGAAATAAAAGAGAAAAGTGGTGATTGATAGAAATTTCATTTTTGGGCCTTCAAAATAATTGGTGTTTGTTCAATTAAAGGAAAGGAGTATGAATCAATGTAAATGAAGGTATAAGGAGTTTTGATCATGTAAAAGAAAAAATCTAATCGTGATGATTCGAAGTCTTGTAAACAATTGTTTTATGCTCTTACATTGCGAGTTCCTTGGACTTTGTATTATCCATACCTTTCATTTCTTACTCACCTTACACCCTTGGCCCCATTACAACCTATGTTAAAGACCTAAATTGATCTTAAATGTCATGTGGTTGAATTGCATCCATTTTCTTACTTTTAAGTGTTTGGAATCCTTCTTGAGATCATATTAATGCAAGTTCTTCATCTTTCTATTTCGAGTTAAGTCCTTATGGTTTAACTCTATTCTCATGTTTATAACTGAGTGGTGCATTATAGCCCTCTTCTGAGTGATTCATTTGTGAGAGGACAACTTTGGTGAGATTTGAAGTTAAACTTATGCTTTGTATAATTTTTGAAATTGTGTGAAAACTAAGATTGGGGAATTTGTTGTATTTGGCTATCACACTACTACACTTTGAGCATATTGTGTTTAGAACTTTGCCACTTTGTAAATAATGTCTAAAAATTGAGGTTTTATTGTTAAAACGTTTAAGTCATGTGCATGAGTCATTTTTCTTCAGAAAATGTTCGGAAAAAAATTGTTTTGAGTTCGTTTTATTTTTGTAATTGTTTTCTTTATTTTTGTTTTTTATTTTGTTTTTGTTAATGTATTTGCGTTTGTGTTTGTTTTTGTTTTTGGTTTTGCTTAAGGACTAACAAATCTAATAAGTTTTCTAACCCTTTTGTTCTGTAGAGTTAGAAAAACGTTTGTTGGTATCGTTTCTTGTTAAACCCCAGGAGACACAACTCCTCCTACTAGGGATGCCTAGAGGTTTAAAGGCTTGTTGCATATGCTAAATGAAATCGAGTTACCTACGAAAGTGGTCTAGTTAACTTCTTGTTTTGTTTTTTTTATCTGTGTTTTCCTTTTTTTTTTGCTCGAGGACTAGCAAAATCTAGGTTTGGGGGTATTTGATCGGTTCATAATTGTATATTATTTCTTACCCTTCTAGCTTATGATTTGGTTATGTTTTTGAGTTAAACTTGTGCTTTTAATCCTTTTTGTGTTTATCTTTCAGTTAATTGAGCTTTAGGAAACAATGATGGCTTTGGAGAACATAATTCATGCAATTCATGCATGTTAAGGCCTAATTTGGATGAATGGATGAAGAGCTTAAAGACAAACTCATTTTGGCTCCAGCCCCTTGCCAGCCCAGTTTCGTAGGTTATATTGCAAGCTTTGTTTCAACAACCTACATAGCTCGAATGAGGACACATTCTTCATGACAGTCGTTCCAAAGGGTGTTTACTATAACATATCCAAAATTCAGCCCCATTGGATAAATCTGGAGTCCGTTACCTAGCAAACACACAACCATGCTCAGGATGGATCTTATCAGCGCGGAAAATGAGTTAGAAATTTGTTTCGGCCTTAACTTTTTCCTCCGACCTTGGATTGGCCCAAATAACATATGGCTGGAAAGAAGACATTCGGAAATTCAATTTCGAGTGCTTAAAGTCCTAATTTGATTAAGAGAAGCCCAAGTTGTAAGCCTTGAAGTTGATGGTCATGCTGACCTCAGCATGTGCCTGGTTGGATGCTTGGTCATGGTGAGCTAGGCATGAGCTATCATTTCTGGTTGGAAGCTTTGTCATGGTGACATGAAGATGAGCTAGGGATGCTGGTGCGATTTATTGGGGAAGTGCATCAACCATTCAAGATTTTCTAATACAAGTGCATCACCCAATTTAGATTTTCTAATACAAGTGCATCAACCATTTCAGATTTTATAATTCAAGTGTTGTATGCATTAGTCTTTTTGAATTCAGATTTTCACTTCCCTTAGGCCTATAAATAGGGAAGTTCTCTAAGCTTGTAAACACACCCCAAGGGGGGAGCTCTCAAGCACTTCTCTAGAGCTCCCTTCCCTTATCTCCCTCAAATTCTCTTAGTTTCCCTTTGTAGTTCTCAATTGTTGTAACAAGATCCTAGTACTATAAATCTCAAGCATTTTTCCTTTCTCCTCTTCCAAATTCTCTAAAGTTCTCAAAAACTTCTCAAACACTTTCTTCTCCATCCACAAAGTTCCCAAACATCACTTTCCTTACTCTTCCAAATTCCCCAAATCTCTCAAACAATTCTCTCCTCTCTAGAGCTCTCAAACACTTTCCCTTCTTCCTCAAATTCTCTCTTTAATGTTTTCTTAGTTGTAATTTATTTTTCTTGTAATGTACATTCTTTCTTCTTGTTTTGTTTCTTTTGTTTTCATTTTTGTTTTGTGTAGGATAATTGAATTGGATCATTCAATCACCAATCCCTGTGGAATCGACCTCGCACTTACATATGCTAAACTAACAACGGTTCGTGCACTTGCGAGTATCACAAGTTGAGGATGCAGCTGAATCTATTTTGGTGCAGCTAAATCTACGTGTTAAGCTCATAATTTCATACATATACATGCCCAATTTACTTACTTCTTTTGCTTAGTTTCTTAGATTTCTAAGTTATTTGCCTCTATTTGTGTGTTTTGTAGGCCAAGAGAGCAAAAGAGCATAATTCATGCAATCCATGCATATTAAGGGCTGATTGGCATGAGAGGAATACACTTGAGGCATTTGAAGCAAGATGGTGCAAAAACGTGCAAAAACTGGAGCCTGAGTTAGAAGTTCATTTCGGACTTATCTTCTTCATCCGAACTTGGATTGGGCCAATACTTGTGTGGTTGGATCAATGACATTCTGAACTTCAAAATAGACATCTTAAAGTCATCATTTGATTCAGCCCAACCCAATTCGTGAGCCCATGGAAATACACATCATGCCTGACAGGAAGATGAGCTCATTGCATGCTTGGTCATGATGAGCTAGGCATGAGCTATTGGTTTCTGAATGGAATCTTGGTCATGCTGACATGAGGATGAGCTAGGGCTGCTAGTGGGATTTAGTGGAGTAACCATTTCTGATTATCTAATGCAAGTGTGTTAGGTCATTGTCATATTCAATTCAGATTTCCCACTCCCCTCTCCCCTATAAATACCACTTCCATTCCACATTCAATTCATATTCAGAGTTCCAATTTTACACTTCCCTTGTACACAAAGAGAGGGAAAGTTGAGAGTCACAAAGGGAGAGAAGGGAGAAGGCAGCAGCTGGGAGGCTTTGGCCTCCTGGCAGCCATGGAGATGATTCTTTTCCATCTCTAGCATGCTGTCCTTATCTTCTTCTCCTCCCTTTGTCTTTTATTTTTTTCTTGTATTTCCTTTGGTTTACTTTGTTTTTCTGTTATTAGTTGTAATAAACATCTTGCTAGTCTTGTATCATGGTTTGAGTTTATAAAGTTTGATTTCATTCATGAATTCTTCTTCACTGTTTTAATGGAGCTGTTTTTGCATCCTTTGATTGATCACCTGAGGTTTTATGCTCTTCATTCCATCCATTAGCAACTCATGTGATTTGGTTTCTAGGTCTCCTAATGTAAACACCATGCTTGGGGTCCTTGTGATGTTCAATACAATTTGATCCAAACACCATGGACTTATTTGTGAGCATTTTCATGAGTGAATCAATTTGTTTACTTGCTGCCATAACATGATTAGAACAATTAGGGTGGATTCTAAAACAACACCATCTTGTCCTAGTTACTTTCTTTCTTCTTGTTTTGTTTCTTTTATTTTTGTTTTTTGTAGGAAAACTGAGTTGGATCATTCAATCACTGATCAGTTGATAATTGTATATCATTTTGTACCTCTCTAGCTTATGATTTGGTTATGTTATTGAGTTAAACTTGTGCTTTTAATCCCTTTTCTGTTTGTCATTCAGTTCATTGGGCCTTAGGTAGCAATGGTGGCTTTGGATAAGAAGAGTTGCAAAGGGGTGCAAAAACGAGCAGACTGAGTTAGCAATTCATTTCGGACTTATCTTTTTCATCTGAGCTTGGATTGGGCCAAATCACTTGTGGATAGAAAGAGGAGATTCTGAACTGCAGAATGGACTACTCAAACATATCAATTGATGAAGCCAAGCCCAATTCGTGAGCCCATCAAGTTGCACCATGCTCAGGATTGCAGCTGCTAGCTGATGAGCTGTCACCTCCTTTAAGCCATGTGCCTCACCCCAGCTGTAACTGACTTTGGCAGCCAAAAGAAGACCACATGGGTTGGCAGCCACAATTGATCACCTTTCAACCCATGTGAAGAAAGCTGGAGGTGCAGCAGCCAAAGAAGTATGGGATGAAAGTGATTCCAACCCCACTACCATAGACAAGATGAAGTGGGAGTTATGGGTTGTGTTAAAGAAGGAATGGTGGTGTTGGAATTCATCATGATGTTCCCCCCTCTTAGCCCTATAAATAGAGAAGTTCACAACCTCAAACACCATCAACCCCCACAGAATTCACTCCAGCCATCCTCCACACTTCCATCATTCCATCAACACATCCAGAAATCATCCCCAAACATTCTCAAAAACCCAACACTCCAGAAATCAACCCAATACTCTAAACTGCCCCAAATCACCAAAATAGCTCCAGAAAGCCTCCCTTCCATTTCCCTACGAATTTTCTCTTTCTTAGCCATCATCACTCACCCAAACTCATCCCAAATCACCTCCATATCCTTCATACATCCTTCTAGACGTGGAGAAATTCTTGAAGAAGCATTGGACACCACAAGAACTTCAGAAAAAGGGTTTCTTTTACTCTTATGGCTTTCATTATGTTTTCCCATTTCTGTTTTAGTTTCTTTTCCATTATGAGTAGCTAAATCCATAACTAGGGCTTCGATGTAACCTAACATGAATATTCTGGGTTTATAAGTTTGGAGTTTCAAGTTTGATTCATGATTCATGTTCTTATTCATTATGCTTATAAGTTAACATGCTTGTTTGAATGATTGATCACCATTAGAACTTGTTTGTTAACTATCTTGGTTTGAATTAAGAGTAGACACCATGCTTTAATTCGAATTGAACTATGAATAAGAAGAGTATGTATGGACATTCGACAACAGGGATTAGATACATGCTTGGTTGTTTAAATTGTTCTTCTATGCTTAATGGGTTCCTAATGCTTAATTTTAGGTTAGACAACAAATGATCAAATTAGGGAATTAGGAACACAAGGTTAGGACCAAACACCACGGCCTAATCATACTTTAGCTAGAATCAATCTTTGAATATGAATTAGACTTGTTACTTGACTCCTTATAACCCAGAGTTGAATTGTTATGGTGATTCGAATGCCCTAGTCTCCAAATCCGTTTTCCAGCCTTCAAAATCACTCTTTATTACACTTGTTTATTTGCTTTCATTTGCAATTTCAGTTTGCTCACTTCCTTTCACAATCACAATCACTCTCACTTTAATTTCTGTTTTAAACTTAACTTCCTAACTTCTTGAATTCGGTAATCTACGTACATAACTAATTTGAACTTCTCAGTCTTCGTGGGTACGACCTCGTACTTGTCTTGCTATACTACTAATTGCCCCGTGATCGGTTCATAATTGTATATCATTTTGTACCCTTCTAGCTTATGATTTGGTTATGTTTTTGAGTTAAACTTGTGCTTTTAATCCTTTTTGTGTTTATCTTTCAGTTCATTGAGCTTTAGGTAATAATGATGGCTTTAGAGAGAATAATTCATGCAATTCAAGCATGTTAAGGCCTAATTTGGATGAATGGATGAAGAGCTTAAAGACAAACTCATTTTGGCTACAGCCCCCTGCCAGTCCAGTTCCGTAGGTCATATTGAAAGCTTTGTTTCAACAACCTACATAGCTCGAATGAGGCCACATTCTTCATGAAAGTTGTTCCAATGGGTGTGTACTATAACATATCCAAAATTCAGCCCCATTGGATAAATCTGGCGTCCGTTACCTAGCAAACACAGAACCATGCTCAGGATGGATCTTATCAGCGCGGAAAATGAGTTAGCAATTTGTTTTGGCCTTAACTTCCTCCTCCGATCTTGGATTGGCCCAAATGATATATGGCTGGAAAGAAGACATTCTGAACTTCAAGTTGGAGTGCTTAAAGTCTTAATTTGCTTAAGGGAAGCCCAAGTTGTAAGCCCTTGAAGTTGCTGGTCATGCTGACCTCAGCATGTGCTGGTTGGATGCTTGGTCATGGTGAGCTAGGCATGAGCTATCATTTCTGGTTGGAAGCTTGGTCATGCTGACATGAGGATGAGCTAGGGCTGCTAGTGGGATTTAGTGGAGTAGCCATTCAAGATTTTCTAATACAAGTGCATCATCCAATTCATATTTTCTAATTCAAGTGCATCAACCATTTCAGATTTTATAATTCAAGTGTTGTATGCATTAGTCTTTTTGAATTCAGATTTTCACTTCCCCTAGGCCTATAAATAGGGAGGTTCTCTAAGCTTGTAATCACACCCCAAGGGGGGGAGCTCTCAAACACTTCTCTAGAGCTCCCTTCCCTTCTCTCCCTCAAATTCTCTTAGTTTTGCTTTCTAGTTCTCAATTCTAGCTTTCTTTAATGTTTTCTTAGTTGTAATTTATTTTTCTTGTAATGTACATTCTTTCTTAAGTATTCAAGTTTAATTAGTTTCCAAGTTTCAATTATGGTTTTTGTTCTTATTCATTATGCTTATAAGTTAATATGCTAGTTTGAATGATTGATCACCATTTAGGCTTGCATGTTAGCTATCTTGGTTTGAATTAAGAGTAGACACCATGCTTTAATTCAAATTGAACTATGAATAGGAAGAGTATGTATGGACATTCGACAACAGGGATTAGATACATGCTTGGTTGTTTAAATTGTTCTTCTATGCTTAATGGGTTCCTAATGCTTAATTTTAGGTTAGACAACAAATGATCAAATTAGGGAATTAGGAACACAAGGTTATGACCACACACCATGGCTTAATCATACTTTAGCTAGAATCAATCCATTAATCTAATTGAACTTGGGAACTTATTTGCTTGAGTTACTTATTTCTTTCTTCCTTGTTTTATTTATATCCTTTCTTTTTTCATTTCTATTTTGTGTAGGGAAACTAAATTGGATCATTCAATCACCAATCCTCGTGAGATCGACCTCGCACTTACATATGCTATACTACCGAACGGCTCGTGCACTTGCGAGTATCACAAGTTGAGGATGCAGTTGAATCTATTTTGGTGAAGCTGAAATCCACACAACAAGTTTTTGGCGCCGTTGCCGGGATCGGTAACATTGTTTAATTCTATTTGGTTTTTCTACTTTTTATTTATTTTTATCTTTTGTATAACTGGACAGTTTCATGTTTTAAAGTTAATGAGGTTAATTGATAAGTTGTGTTTGTAGTCCAACTGACAAGGACAATTGCCTGACAAGCAAGAGAACTGGGTTTGAGTCCCAGCTTACACAACACCCAAAAACAAAAAGGTTCAAGTAGCATGTTGATTATTGCTAGTTTCTGGTTTCATTCACTTGTTCTTAATTAATTATCTTGTTCAAGTTTACATAAACACCATATGACTCTTGGACTGATTAGTGAATGAATGGGTAGATATTGAAGACAAACACCATGTTTAAATTCTACTTGGTTCTCTATTGTTCTTCTTGTTCTTAATGGGTTCGGAATTTGTGTTTAGACTAAACACCATAGCTAAATGCTTTTTCTGAATACTTGATTAAAACCACACACCATATGGATAATCATATTTGAGAAAGAACGAACTTCATAAGCTAGTTTGATTTACTTTGTTGCTTATTACTTTGAAGCATGAAATTGGACGTGTGTTGATTTTCCTTTCCATTTTAGTTTTTATCTCCTAATCCTTTAATTCTGTTTCAAGTTTTCTATGTTTGTTTTAAGCAAGTAATGTCAGCTTAATAAAAACGGAGAGAGATGGTAGCCTCAATCATAAGAATGGGGAGTGTGAAGCGGTGGGAGAAGTCGCGACCTCCAAATGCATCACGCTCGACCTAATCGCTTCAAGGGGGAGTATTCCAATCTTTTCTCTTTAGTTGTTTTGTTATTATTTCAGTAATTTTAATTTTCTATTTCTTTTATTAAAAAAAAAAATTAAAAAGATTTTTTATATGAGCTGACTCGTGGTAACTCCAGATGAGCGTCTCCGTCAATATCAGTGTCTAGGAGTTCTTTAGGCGACACCTTCGGTGTCTAAGAAGTTTGGGTTTTAAGTGGGACCTTTGTGACCCCTCCAACCTTCCCGGATCCCCTAGCTATATTTTCTGAGGCCCTTAACTGGTCATCCATGAGTTGCTTGTATATTTGTGTGTTTTAAAAACAAAACAAAACAAAACCAAATAAAAAATAAAAATAATAAAAAATTGAAATTTGAGTTTTTATTTATTTTTCCTTATAAATTGCAATTTGGAACTTCTTTGTTTTTTTTTTCTTCTTTGTGTGGTCAATTAGTTGTAAATAATAATAAATTTAAAAAAAAAAAATCAATTTGGAACTTCTTTGTTTTCTTTTTTTTGTTTTGTTAAGTTAGTTTATGTATTTATTTACGTGGTGTGGTTAGTTAGTTTATTTCTGAGTGTTAAAAACTTATTTTTATTTCACTTCAAACACTGCATTACAAACAAAGAAAAAATTAAAAAGTAAATTAAAAAAAAAAACAGAAAAAAAAACAACAACAACTTCTTTTTCTTCTTCTTCATCTTCATCTTCATCTTCATGGCATGCCTCTGTTATCTCTTACTTGCAGAATCTCCAGCAGCTCCACATGGTCCTCATTTTTCTCTCAGTGCTTCCACGTGCTGATTGGCACAATAAAACCGCTTCTGCAAGTCCGCCACCATAGCCTTCAAGGAAGCTACTTCCTCGCTCAGCGCGGCACACTCCCGTGTCCTCGCCAATAATCGCATGCCCAAGTTGGTAGCCGAGACCGCGTGGAGCACAGTTAAGTTGTGGGACTCCTCCACCGCTGCTTTGTCAGACCTCTTTGCCACATGGAGATGATCTGTCGATGTGAGCTTGCTGCCAATCATGCCTTCTAGCAGCACTTCTCTGTTTCGACACTGCCTCAGAAAAAGTTCGGTATTACCTCAGCAAAGTTTGAGGCCGTGCCGTGATGATATGTGGAATTTGGGAAGACATGATTTGGACGAGCCCTTATCTGCGCATTCGGTGGCGCAAGGGACAATTCAAGGTTAAGATCATCAAGGTGAGTGCATGAGGATGCCATTGTATTGTTTTTGGATTTTTTGATGTTTTTCTTGAATTTGGGGAAGAAATGCGGGGTGCTCTTCTACTTCACCGAGATGAGTTTAAATAGACTTATGCAGACGAGGGAGCCGAAAGCACTTCGGATCTCGAGGGTGCTATCCTGTGCTATTTTCTCTCGGATCCCTTCATTTCTCCCGCAAATTGCGAGCGCGTTTTTTAAAAAAAAGGGAGCATGTCGACACTTTCACTTACTTTTGCCTCCCTGTTTTTTGATGTTTGTATTTTTGCTTTTTCAATTGTTATTTTATTTATTATGTTTTTTTTTTAATTGTTTTCTTTTTGTTTGACAGGTTTCTTAAGAATTTAATTGGAAGAAGAGACAAAATTAAAGATGCGTCTTGGACACCTGGTGCAAGAATCCCAACTCTTCTTTTAAATTCTTGTTTGAATTGTGTGTTTATTTCAGTTTTTTATTTATTTTGTTTTTATTTAATTAGTTAGTATAATTTAAAACTCATAGGATATTCTTCGAAGGAGCTAAACTTTTGGTAACTCCAGTGAGCAACCGCAGTCTATACAGTGTCTAGGAGTTCTTTAGGCGGCACCTTCGGTGTCTAAGAAGTTTGGGTTTTAAGAGGGACCATTGTGACCCCTCCAACCTTCCCGATCCCCTGGCTGTGTTTTCTGAGGCCCTTAACTGGTCATCCTTAAGTTTTTCTCTTAAAAGAAAAAAGCAGTTACTTGTGTGTTTACTTAACTAAAAATAAAAATGCATGTTTGGGTTTTCATGTTTTTGTTTGATCGTCGTTCTTTAAATTTAGGGTTATTCGTGTCTTTTGAGATAACATAACGTTTTTATTTCCCAATTAAAAAAAAAACGCACATACATTTTTAAAATGAAAAAAATAAATAAAAGCTGAAATCATTTCTTCTTGGCGCTCGGTGTCTCGACCATAGGAGCTTTTAGTTTGGCCCTCTGGCTGTCCTCTTCCGGGGCTTCACGCACAGCCTCTTGGGGCTCATCACTTGAGCTCCCAAAGATCGCAATCTTAGCTTCAGTATAACTTTTCTCGCGATCTGGTTTCTTGCGTTTACCCGGTCGGTCTAGGTCCTCCAGCTGTTTTCGCATATCGCGAGAGTACAACTCTACCATCTTTGATAGGTTTTTATTCTCGTCCCGCAATACGTCTAGCTGGTGTCGATTCACCTCCACTATCCTTGACCTCTCCCCTTTCAAGCTTTTTATAGCATGTTGCGTAGATTTAGCTGCACCAAAATGGATTCAACTGCATCCTCAACTTGTGATACTCGCAAGTGCACGAGCCGTTGGTAGTTTAGCATATGTAAGTGCGAGGTCGATTCCACAGGGATTGGTGATTGAATGATCCAACTCAGTTTTCCTACACAAAACAGAAATGGAAACAAAAGAAACGAAACAAGAAGAAAGAAAGTAACTAAGACAAGATGTTGAGGTTTTAGAATCCACCCTAATTGTTCTAATCATGTTATGGCAGCAAGTAAACAAATTGATTCACTCATGAAGATGCTCACAAATAAGTCCATGGTGTTTGGATCAAATTGCATTGAACATCACAAGGACCCCAAGCATGGTGTTTACATTAGGAGACCTAGAAACCAAATCACATAAGTTGCTAATGGACGGAAAGAAGATGATCCCCAACCCTTCCCAACAAGAGCAAAATGCATAAAACCTTAGGTGATCAATCAAAGGATGCAAAAACAGCTCCATTAAAATAGTGAAGAAGAATTCATGAATGAAATCAAACTTTATAAACTCAAACCATGATACAAGACTAGCAAGATGTTTATTACAACTAATAACAGAAAACAAAGTAAAACAAAGAAAATACAAGAAGAAAATAAAAGACAAAGGGAGGAGAAGAAGATAAGGACAGCATGCTAGAGATGGAAAAGATTCATCTCCATGGCTGCCAGGAGGCCAAAGCCTCCCAGCTGCTGCCTTCTCCCTTCTCTCCCTTTGTGACTCTCAACTTTCCCTCTCTTTGTGTACAATGGAAGTGTAAATTATGGAATGAAATTCTCGCTCTCTAAGCTCTCTAGAGACTCCCTATTTATAGGCACAAGGGTTAGGTGAATCAGATTATACAATTAAGTTCACCAACCACACCTATTTCACCTAACACACTTGCATTAGATAATCAGAAATGGTTGTTGCACTTCACCAACAAATCCCACCAGCAGCCCTATCTCATCAATATGTCAGCATGACCAAGCATCCATCCAGAAACCAATACCTCATGCCTAGCTCACCATGACCAAGCATCCATTCAGCTCATCCATATGTCAGCATGATGTGTAGCTTCAAGGGCTTACGAATTGGGCTTGGCTGAATCAAATGATGACTTTAAGATGTCCATTGTGAAGTTCGGAATGTCTATGATCCAACCACACAAGTATTGGCCCAATCCAAGCTCGGATGAAGAAGATAAGCCCGAAATGAACGTCTACCTCAATCTCCAGCACTTGCACGTTTTTGCACCATATTGCTTCATTGGCCTTAACATGCTCTAATTGCATGAATTATGCTCTCTTGCTCTATTGGCCTACAAAACACACAAAGAGAGGCAAATAACTTAGAAATCGAAGAAACTAAGCAAAAGAAGTAAGTAAATAGGGTACGTATATGTATGAAATTATGAGCTTAACACACCCCCAAACTTAGATTTTGCTAGTCCTCGAGCAAAACAAAAGAAAAACAAAGATAAAAACAAAACAAGAAGTTAACTAGACCACTTTCGTAGGTAACTCGATTGCATTTAGCGTATGCAACAAGCCTTTAAACCTCTAGGCATCCCTAGTAGGAGGAGTTGTGTCTCCTGAGGGTTTAACAATTATACGATACCCACAAACGTTTTATTGACTCTACAAAACAAAATGGTTAGAAAACTTAATAGATTTGTTAGTCCTTAAGCAAAACAAAAACAAAAACAAAAACAAAGACGTTAACCTTCCAACCGGACAGAAATATTAAACTTCATAGACATGGCTCAACAAGGAACAAAACAAGCACTAAGGAAGTTCTAAACATTATTCAAGTGCTACCACAATCTCACACAAATCATGTTGAAGGTGTGTGTGTGAAGTAGCCATGGAGATACAACTAATGCTTCTCAAACAACGATATGAATTCCTGCAAGAATGAACACAAGTTTGCCAAGCTAAACCAAAATCAATAGGACTTTACTCATGGATGTAATGGGGTTATGGTAATGGTTAGACAAAAAATGGATATGAAAACACAAAGTCTAAGGAACAAAGTAGAGCATAATATGTAAACAAGATCATGGCCGTTTGAAATATAAGGCACAGAAATTGAAAAGCTCACAACACCAGATTTTGCAATTGAATCACTTCACAATTTGATTTTGATGTTTACACACTTTGTATAATATTTGGCCCAATTTTGCGGCTCTTCACCCTAGATCACCTTGATTTCTCCTTATATCACCCTAGGGTCGTGACTACATTGGCCACACTTCTTTTCTCTTTTTCTTTTTTTTTAAATTTTTTTTTTTTCAGCTCATTTGTTGCCTTGAATGCATTACAATCTGAAATACAAACACACTCTACAAGTCCCTTAGATGATAGGATGTTTAATGGATGATAAGGTGATAGAAAGAAATGGCTAAGTGTTTGGGCACAAAGGGGTTTACAATGGAATATGTATTGTATGGGTTGATGGAGGAAAAAGAAAGAGGCTTAACAAAGATGGCCTAAATCATATCTTAGTTATAACTTAACATTCCAGTGAATCACACAAGCAAAAATGCATACAATTGGGTAAGACATGCAAGAGGTGTATAGTCATGGCTAAAGTGCATAGAAAGCTCAAGAATAATTATGTGAGATTTAGCTAGCAAAAGAATAAGATTCAGACCTAACACAATGCTTATCAAATTCCTAAGAGCCATATTGGAAGTTAGACACAAGATTTATCATTGGTGTGGGAAGGAAAACTGAAAATGACTCAAAGAAAAGAAACAGAAAAAGAAAAACGTGAGGTTTCAAATTGCTGTTATGCTCAATTTCAACATACAATCTGTTTTGACATGTAACTTTCAAACCACTTGGTCAAATTTAACGTTCTTAATGTCGTTGGATTCAGCATCCAAAAATGAAGAAGACAGCGCGGACCAAACTTTCAAAACAGCAGTAGAAAATAAAAATTTGTAGCAATGAAGAAGCCTACGTTTTCAAACACAAACACAAAAACTAAAAAAAACTTTCCTCACCCCCAAACTTAAATGAAGCATTGACCTCAATGTTTGAATCCATGTAAAGCATGCAATGCACATGAAATCAAGGGTAAAGGAATGAAATGAAAGAAATAAAGAAATAGAGTTTAGAACTTCCCCTTGAAGACAATGAGAGGGAAATGCACATAGTATGGCAGCACATGTTCTTCTTTGAGTATTTGGGTCAGCTGCTCATCATGTTCTCCCACATCAAGGAAAAGAAAACCCTAACAAAAACAAAACAAAAAATAAGACACAACTAAGAATGAGTAGCAGTTATTATACAAATGAAAGAGATATGATCGGAATGCTACCTTTGAAGTGATTAGCTGGAGAGTGGTTGGCCATAGCAGCTGGAGGTCGACTCTCCGTTGCTCCATACTCCATGTTTTTATGGATTGGGTTGTCTCCTATCTTTCCCTCTTTCTTATTGAGCTACTTCAGAAATGCTTAAAGAAAGACAAGGAAACTTGAAACAAAATTTCAGATTATTTGATTAGGAAACCAGAACTTAAATGAAAATGATAAACTAAACTAAAACATCAAGATTAGGGATTCAACTTCACCACAAACATCTAATTCCATGCTTCAAAGTAACAAGCATCAAAGTAAATCAAACTAGCTTATGGAGTTCGTTCTTTCTCAAATATGATTATCCATTTGGTGTGTGGTTGTAATCAAGTATTCAGAACAAGTATTTAGCTATGGTGTTTAGTCTAAACACAAATTCCAAACCCATTAAGAACAAGAAGAACAATAAAGAACCAAGTAGAATTTAAACATGGTGTTTGTCTTCAATATCTACCCATCCATTCACTAATCAGTCCAAGAGTCATATGGTGTTTATGTAAACTTGAACAAGATATTTAGGTAAGAACAAGTGAATGAAACCAGAAACTAGCAATAATCAACATGCTACTTGAACCTTTTCTTTGGTGTTGTGTAAGCTGGGACTCAAACCCAGTTCTCTTGCTTGTCAGGCAATTGTCCTTGTCAGTTGGACTACAAACACAACTTATCAATTAACCTCATTAACTTTAAAACATGAAACTGTCCAGTTATAAAAAAGATGAAAATAAATAAAAAGTAGGAAAACCAAATAGAATCAAGCAATGTTACCGATCCCCAAAAACTTGTTGCGTAGATTTAGCTGCACCAAAATGGATTCAGCTGCATCCTCAACTTGTGATACTCGCAAGTGCACGAGCTGTTGGTAGTTTAGCATATGTAAGTGCGAGGTCGATTCCACAGGGATTGGTGATTGAATGATCCAACTCAGTTTTCCTACACAAAACAGAAATGGAAACAAAAGAAACGAAACAAGAAGAAAGAAAGTAACTAAGACAAGATGTTGAGGTTTTAGAATCCACCCTAATTGTTCTAATCATGTTATGGCAGCAAGTAAACAAATTGATTCACTCATGAAGATGCTCACAAATAAGTCCATGGTGTTTGGATCAAATTGCATTGAACATCACAAGGACCCCAAGCATGGTGTTTACATTAGGAGACCTAGAAACCAAATCACATAAGTTGCTAATGGACGGAAAGAAGATGATCCCCAACCCTTCCCAACAAGAGCAAAATGCATAAAACCTTAGGTGATCAATCAAAGGATGCAAAAACAGCTCCATTAAAATAGTGAAGAAGAATTCATGAATGAAATCAAACTTTATAAACTCAAACCATGATACAAGACTAGCAAGATGTTTATTACAACTAATAACAGAAAACAAAGTAAAACAAAGAAAATACAAGAAGAAAATAAAAGACAAAGGGAGGAGAAGAAGATAAGGACAGCATGCTAGAGATGGAAAAGATTCATCTCCATGGCTGCCAGGAGGCCAAAGCCTCCCAGCTGCTGCCTTCTCCCTTCTCTCCCTTTGTGACTCTCAACTTTCCCTCTCTTTGTGTACAATGGAAGTGTAAATTATGGAATGAAATTCTCGCTCTCTAAGCTCTCTAGAGACTCCCTATTTATAGGCACAAGGGTTAGGTGAATCAGATTATACAATTAAGTTCACCAACCACACCTATTTCACCTAACACACTTGCATTAGATAATCAGAAATGGTTGTTGCACTTCACCAACAAATCCCACCAGCAGCCCTATCTCATCAATATGTCAGCATGACCAAGCATCCATCCAGGAAACCAATACCTCATGCCTAGCTCACCATGACCAAGCATCCATCAGCTCATCCATATGTCAGCATGATGTGTAGCTTCAAGGGCTTACGAATTGGGCTTGGCTGAATCAAATGATGACTTTAAGATGTCCATTGTGAAGTTCGGAATGTCTATGATCCAACCACACAAGTATTGGCCCAATCCAAGCTCGGATGAAGAAGATAAGCCCGAAATGAACGTCTACCTCAGTCTCCAGCACTTGCACGTTTTTGCACCATATTGCTTCATTGGCCTTAACATGCTCTAATTGCATGAATTATGCTCTCTTGCTCTATTGGCCTACAAAACACACAAAGAGAGGCAAATAACTTAGAAATCGAAGAAACTAAGCAAAAGAAGTAAGTAAATAGGGTACGTATATGTATGAAATTATGAGCTTAACATAGCACTCTGACACTCTTCAACCATCCTGTGCTCTTCCGCTCACTGACCTTTCAGCACCTCTACCTCATGGGACTTCGCAGTAGGCGATGAACCAAACTTGCGACACATGCTGTACTCTCATGCTCAGTGCCAGGGCATCACTCATGACCCGGTTGTCATCCCTTGTCCCGAACACACGTATATCTTTAGGAGTCACCAAATTTCTGCCAACTCCAATGGCAACATCGTTGTCCAGGAGTATGAGTCATTGACAGTCACAGGCCCCGTGCGGAGGCAAAGTAGGGCATCCATACTGGTGCTACTACTTGGCCTCGTGTTTGAGTCGGTGGAGCTAGGTTGAGATCCAACGAAAAGGGGTAGGAAGAGGCCATTTGATTTCTCACTCTTTTCTTTTCTTGCTTCTTTTCTCTTTTGTGTTTCTAAGTTTGTGTTTTTTTTGTTTTTTTTCCCCCTTCTTTTTCCTTCTTATAGACATAGTCTTTCACAAACCCTAGCAGCGCGTCTGAGCATTTTCTGAATCCCCAAGCGTTCCTCGAGTCCCACAACCTTCTCACTTTCTAACCGTTTCCAACTCATTTGTCACGACTTGCTTTGTCTGAACGGACGCGTTCAGCAAAGTCGTCGCATTTTCCATGGCCCCGTAATTTTCGCTTGTGGATCTGCGGCGCCTCTATGCGTCGACACGTGGCCCCTGCTTTCTGCCCGTGACTATCCATGAGACGACATCAGGGACCACATTCCCTCTTTTAAGAAATCCAGCTTTGCGCTCATAATTCACGTTTTATCTTTTTAAGAAAAAATTAAATTTAAACGTGTGGGCTTCAGATTTCATGTTGGGGTCGGGTTTTACCGTTGTTGGGTTAATTTCATTTTGCTTTGGGCTTTCAATTGTTTGGGTTTCAGTTTGTGTAACACTATCTGTTAGGGCTTACCTGTTTTGAGTGTTTTACTGTTTCGTGTTTTTTTTTATTTGTTTGATTGTTTTGTAATTTTTATTTTGTAATTGTTTTATTTTATTTTTGTATGTTTTGTGATTTTTATTTGCTTTAATACCTTAATTTAAAAAAATAAAATAAAAATTGCTTGTTTTTCTTCTATTTGAGTCTTGTTTTGTTTTTGAGTCACTTTCCGAACAACATTTGATGAGATAGTGATAAATGTTTGCATGACTTAAATAAAAATTGGATTTCATTTTATTTTAGTGTTTTTTTTTCTTTATTAAAAAAAAAAATTGGCACTGTTCTAGCATGATATGTTTGCAACATTCTTTACACTTGCCATTTGTTTCATAATTTTCCAATTAAAGGATTTGCATGACCCAAAGAATTGTATCAAGCATAAATTAGACTTATATAACCATATAATGTGAGCTTTTGAGCCTTGTGCTTCATTTCATGAGTGTTATACACATACTCTTATTTTCTTGTCATCAAAGTTGTTGTTTGATCTCATTATCCATTGATTTGGTTGAACACTTAAAAGTCATTCGTTCTTATGCAATTTGATTTCATGACATTTAAGAAGTGATATTAAGGCCCTCTTTGGATCGTTTGTGCCTTTCAAGCTAACCTTATGCATGCTTAAGCATGATTTTCCATTGCTAACCATTTTGAGCCTACATGTAAACCTTTTCTTTCATTTACCAATTTTATTTCCTCCCCTTAGCCCGAAAAACAAATATTTACCTTTTCTAAGGAACTCATGAGCTTTAATTGGGATGTGTTTTTCATGCTAAGTTTGGGAAGAGGTGTTACATTTCAAAAAAAAAAAAAAAAAAAAAAAAAAAAAAAAAAAATTCACACAATTGGTGAAAGAAAAGAGAAAAGTGGTGGTTGAATGAAATTTCATTTTTGGGCATTCAAAATAAATTGGTGTTTGTTCAATTAAAGGAAAGGAGTATGAATCAATGTAAATGAAGGTATGAGGAGTTTTGATCATGTAAAAGAAAAATCTAATCGTGATGATTCGAAGTCTTGTAAACAATTATTTTATGCTCTTACATTGCGAGTTCCTTGGACTTTGTATTATCCATACCTTTCATTTCTTACTCACCTTACACCCTTGGCCCCATTACAACCTATGTTAAAGACCTAAATTGATCTTAAATGTCATGTGGTTGAATTGCATTCATTTTTCTACTTTTAAGTGTTTGGCGTCCTTCTTGAGATCATTTTAATGCAAGTTCTTCATCTTTCTATTTCGAGTTAAGTCCTTCCTGGTTTAACTCTATTCTCATGTTTATAACTGAGTGATGCATTATAGCCCTCTTCTGAGTGATTCATTTGTGAGAGGACAACTTTGGTGAGATTTGAAGTTGAACTTATGCTTTGTATGATTTTTGAAATTGTGTGAAAACTAAGATTGGGAAATTTGTTGCATTTGGCTATCACACTACTACACTTTGAGCATGTCGTGTTTTTTCAAATTTTCCGCCTTGTAAATAATGTCTAAAACGGAGTTTTTATTGTTAAAAACTTTTGAGTCATGTGCATGAGTCATTTCTCTTCAGAAAATGTTCAAAAAAAAAAATAAATAAATAAAATTTGTTTTGAGTTCTTTGTGTTTTTGTGTTTGTTTTTGTTTTGTTTTTGTTAATTAATGTATTCATGTTTGTTTTTGTTTTTTGTTTTGCTTAAGGACTAACAATCTTTTAAGTTTTCTAATTACTTTGTTTAACAGAGTCAGTAAAACGTTTGTGGGTATTCGATATTGTTAAACCCTCAGGAAACACAACTCCTCCTACTAGGGATGCCTAGAGGTTTAAAGGCTTGTTGCATATGCTAAATGCAATCGAGTTACCTACGAAAGTGGTCTTGTTAACTTCTTGTTTTGTTTTTTTAATCTGTGTTTTCCTTTTTTGTTTTGCTCGAGGACTAGCAAAATCTAGGTTTGGGGGTATTTGATCGGTTCATAATTGTATATCATTTTGTACCCTTCTAGCTTATGATTTGGTTATGTTTTTGAGTTAAACTTGTGCTTTTAATCCTTTTTGTGTTTATCTTTCAGTTCATTGAGCTTTAGGTAATAATGATGGCTTTAGAGAGAATAATTCATGCAATTCAAGCATGTTAAGGCCTAATTTGGATGAATGGATGAAGAGCTTAAAGACAAACTCATTTTGGCTACAGCCCCCTGCCAGTCCAGTTCCGTAGGTCATATTGAAAGCTTTGTTTCAACAACCTACATAGCTCGAATGAGGCCACATTCTTCATGAAAGTTGTTCCAATGGGTGTGTACTATAACATATCCAAAATTCAGCCCCATTGGATAAATCTGGCGTCCGTTACCTAGCAAACACAGAACCATGCTCAGGATGGATCTTATCAGCGCGGAAAATGAGTTAGCAATTTGTTTTGGCCTTAACTTCCTCCTCCGACCTTGGATTGGCCCAAATGATATATGGCTGGAAAGAAGACATTCTGAACTTCAAGTTGGAGTGCTTAAAGTCTTAATTTGCTTAAGGGAAGCCCAAGTTGTAAGCCCTTGAAGTTGCTGGTCATGCTGACCTCAGCATGTGCTGGTTGGATGCTTGGTCATGGTGAGCTAGGCATGAGCTATCATTTCTGGTTGGAAGCTTGGTCATGCTGACATGAGGATGAGCTAGGGCTGCTAGTGGGATTTAGTGGAGTAGCCATTCAAGATTTTCTAATACAAGTGCATCATCCAATTCATATTTTCTAATTCAAGTGCATCAACCATTTCAGATTTTATAATTCAAGTGTTGTATGCATTAGTCTTTTTGAATTCAGATTTTCACTTCCCCTAGGCCTATAAATAGGGAGGTTCTCTAAGCTTGTAATCACACCCCAAGGGGGGAGCTCTCAAACACTTCTCTAGAGCTCCCTTCCCTTCTCTCCCTCAAATTCTCTTAGTTTTGCTTTCTAGTTCTCAATTCTAGCTTTCTTTAATGTTTTCTTAGTTGTAATTTATTTTTCTTGTAATGTACATTCTTTCTTAAGTATTCAAGTTTAATTAGTTTCCAAGTTTCAATTATGGTTTTTGTTCTTATTCATTATGCTTATAAGTTAATATGCTAGTTTGAATGATTGATCACCATTTAGGCTTGCATGTTAGCTATCTTGGTTTGAATTAAGAGTAGACACCATGCTTTAATTCGAATTGAACTATGAATAGGAAGAGTATGTATGGACATTCGACAACAGGGATTAGATACATGCTTGGTTGTTTAAATTGTTCTTCTATGCTTAATGGGTTCCTAATGCTTAATTTTAGGTTAGACAACAAATGATCAAATTAGGGAATTAGGAACACAAGGTTATGACCACACACCATGGCTTAATCATACTTCAGCTAGAATCAATCCATTAATCTAATTGAACTTGGGAACTTATTTGCTTGAGTTACTTATTTCTTTCTTCCTTGTTTTATTTATATCCTTTCTTTTTTCATTTCTATTTTGTGTAGGGAAACTAAATTGGATCATTCAATCACCAATCCTCGTGAGATCGACCTCGCACTTACATATGCTATACTACCGAACGGCTCGTGCACTTGCGAGTATCACAAGTTGAGGATGCAGTTGAATCTATTTTGGTGAAGCTGAAATCCACACAACACCCCGTACAATTGCGAGTTAACATAATATTAACAACAATCACCAATCCCTGTGGAATCGACCTCGCACTTACATACGCTAAACTACCAACGGTTCGTGCATTTGCGAGTATCACAAGTTGAGGATGCAGCTGAATCCATTTTGGTGCAGCTAAATCTACGCAACACTACGCAACAATGAGGAGACGTCCTTCACAGAAGTTGTTCAGATTGGTGTCTAGTATAACATATCCAAAATTGAACATATCTGGAGTCCTTAGCCCATCAAACACTGAAGCATACTCAGGAGGATTTTAATATGCAGCTGCCAGCTATTGTGCCTTGTGTTCCACACTCCCTTTGATCCTTGTGCCTCAACTGAGCTGTATCTGACTTTAGACCTAACATGTTGAGCAAATTAGAGAGGCATTTCAGCATTGGAAATCTCAAGGAGCAAAACATGGCATGCTTAATTATGGGAAAACATGTTTGGACAAATCAGGGAGTAGTTTCCAGGATTTATGGTGGGCTGTCTACACCAGCCATTGGGAGGACGAATTTGAAGTCTATAAATAGAGAGTTGCAGCTCATTCACAAAGAGGATAGACAGACACATTCACTCCATCCATTACTCTCACACACACATTCAGATTCACCACAAAGAGAGAAGAGAGCTAGATGCAAAGGAGGGAGAGCTTGGAGCTGTCCTGGGAGTTGCTGCCACCAACTAGTTCTTCTATTCTCTTTATTCTATCTATGTATTTCTTATTTTCTGTATGCATAGTTATGTTTAACTAATCCATTTAGTTAGGGCTTAGGATGAAGCCCTAGTCATGAATATTCAATGTTATGGATGATTTCATAGTTAATTGATTTCTTTGCTTTCATTGCCAAGTTGTTAATCTCCAGTATATTATGTGCTTGATGTATGTTTTCTTGGAGTAGCTAACTAGAATTTTATGCATCTAGCACAGGTTGGGAAAGGGGTTTAGATTCACCAATTCTACTCTCCTTTCACAAGCAACACATGAATGGCCTAAGAATCATTCAAGGGGTTAATGACCATAGGTTGACTAGGACAGAGATACCATGTTCTAGGACTTGTGTGATTATCATATTCTCAGGGAACTTAATGAATCTTGTATGCTTTATTCTAAGTAGATACCATGCTTAGGTTGCATATTAGAGATCACGTGTTGTGTAGATACCATGCACAATTACATGCCTTAGGAGAATCATGCATCCTGCACCTAGATACCATAGGCTTGTATGCGATAATCTATTGTTGATGAAGCTTGAGTCACTTTCTATGCATTCATAACTTGGATAGGAAAACTAGTGGTGGATTCCAAGGCTCTAACACTTCTCAATCATTGTTTCACAACTTGTTGATTGCTGCTATTGTTTACTTTCCAGCACTTCCATTTCATTCTCTTGTTTTCATTTCAACAACAAAACCCCCCATTTTGAGTGCGTGTGTGGTGCTAGGATTCTGTCCTAGACCTTGCCATTGTTAGTTGGTTTGTTTCTTTGTTTCTGTTTTCCCAGCATTCTAAGTAGTTTAACTTGCAACCACGTTACCATTCTCCGTGGGATCGACCTCGTATTTACATAAGCTATACTATAAACGGTTCGTGCACTTGCGAGAATTAAAATTGCTGTTTTTAATAACTCATTTTAGTTGTTAAGAATAGGCTCAACAAGTTTTTGGCGCCGTTGCCGGGAACCGGTAAGGATGGTGCTATAGTTAGATTACTTTGAGTGTTTCTGTTTTTGTTAAGTTTTAATTGTTTCTTTTCGTTGGTGTTCAGTTCACAATTGTATATCATTTTATACCCTTATAGCTTATGATTTAGTTATGTTTTGGAGTTAACCTTGTGCTTTTAACCTCTTTTGTGTTTGTCATTCAGTTCATTGAGCTCTAGGTATCTTGAGGCTTGTGAAGTAAAATGGTGAAAATAATGTGTAAAAGCTGAAGACTGAGTTACAAATTCATTTCGGACTTATCTTCTTCATCCGAGCTTGGATTGGGCTAATACCTGTGTGGTTGGATCAGACACATTCTGAACTTCACAATGGACATCTTAAAGTCATCATTTGATTCAGCCTAGCCCAATTCGTAAGCCCAAGATTTTACACATCATGCTGACTCCAGATGAGCTCATTGCTTGCTTGGTCATGCCTGACATGAGGATGAGCTATTGGTTTCTGAATGGATGCTTGGTCATGCTGACATGAGGATGAGCTAGGGCTGCTAGTGGGATTTTAGTGGTGAAGTGGAGCAACCATTTCTGATTATCTAATGCAAGTGTTGAGTCCATTAGCCATATTCAATTCTGATTTCTCACCTCCATTACCCTATAAATACCACTTCCATTCCAAACACTATCATCAAGCAAAAATCCTGGGATTCACAACACCACAATTCAGCCATCTACCCTCAAACACTTCCATCATTTTCCCAAACACTCCAGAAATCAACCCAAAGCTCTAAACAGCCTCAAATCACCCAAACAGCCCAGAAAACCTCCCTTCCATTTCGTACGAATTTCATCTCTCAACCATCACCACTCACTCAAACTCATCCCAAATCACCTCCATATCCTTCATACATCCTTCTAGAAGTGGAGAAGCACTTGGAGAAGCCTTGGACACCACAAGAACTTCAGAAAAGGGGTTTTTCTACTCTTATTGCATTCATTATGTTTTCCCATTTCTGTTTTAGTTTCCTTTCCGTTATGAGTAGCTAAATCCATAACTAGGGCTTCGATGTAACCTAACATGAATATTCTGGGTTTATAAGTTTGAAGTTTGGAGTTTCAAGTTTGATTCATGATTCGTGTTCTTATTCATTATGCTTATAAGTTAACATGCTTGTTTGAATGATTGATCACCATTAGAACTCGTTTGTTAACTATCTTGGTTTGAATTAAGAGTAGACACCATGCTTTAATTTGAATTGAACTATGAATAGGAAGAGTATGTATGGACATTCGACAACATGGATTAGATACATGCTTGGTTGTTTAAATTGTTCTTCTATGCTTAATGGGTTCCTAATGCTTAATTTTAGGTTAGACAACAAATGATTAAATTGGGGAATTAGGAACACAAGGTTAGGACCAGACACCATGGCCTAATCATACTATAGCTAGAATCAATCTTTGAATCTGAATTAGACTTGTTACTTGACTCCTTATAACCCAGAATTGAATTGTTATGGTGAATCGAATGCCCTAGTCTCCAAATCCATTTTCCAGCCCTTCAAAATCACTCTTTGTTACACTTGTTATTTGCTTTCGTTTGCAATTTCAGTTTGCTCACTTCCTTTCACAATCACAATCACTTTCACTTTAAATTCTGTTTCTCCTAACTTCTTGAATTCGGTAATCTAAAGTACATAACTAATTTGAACTTCTCAGTCTTCGTGGGTACGACCTCGTACTTGTCTTGCTATACTACTAATTGCCCCGTACAATTGCGAGTTAACATAATATTAACAACAAATTTTGGCGCCGTTGCCGGGACTGAACGAAAGTTCTTCCCTGGTTATGTGCCCAAGGTTACCCTATTCTTTTTAGTGTTTCTAATTAATCTAATTTTCTGTTTCTGGTAGTTTATGTCTAACAGACCATTACTTGAACAAGTGAGGTCTTCGTTTCAACATTCCAGATCTTTTAACGAGGACCATCGTTGCAACCCAATCGAGTGACCTCTGAAATTCAGAATCGTTTAGAAAGGGAGTTGTCAACTGCAAAAGAGCAAGCTCTTGCTACATTTACAAGTCTTGCTCTCCACACTGAACTTCCTGGTTCTTCACCTTCAAATTCGGAAGCAAGTTCAGACCAAGAAGAAGAAGAAATGATGGCTGCCATTGAGTTCATGGGAAACCTTGATATCCCAACAATTCCAGCATCCCCTTCAAGCATTTCGCTGCCCACTGTAGCTCGAAACTATGAGCTTAAATCTTCTCATCTTAATATGTTGCCTTCCTTTTATGGTTTACCTAATGAAGATCCATTAACTCATATAAAGGATATTTTTAATGTTGTGAGTTCTTTTCCCTTGATAGGTGTGACAGAAGATCAACTTCGAATGAGAGTGTTTCCATACACTTTAAAGGATAAGGCGAAGTATTGGTTGAATTCCTTGAAGCCGGGTTCACTCACTACATGGGCTGCCATTCAAAAGAAGTTCCTGGAAAAATACTTCTCCACACAAAAGACCGACATGCTTAGGGACAAGATCTTGTTATTTGCACAGCAAGATGATGAATCGTTTTGTGAAGCATGGGAGAGGTTCAATGGGCTGCTCAATCAATGTCCTCATCATGGGATTCCATTGAAGCTTCAAATGCGTATGTTTTATAAAGGACTAACCCCTTCTAGTCATAATATTGTCACAAATTTTGCAGGTGGTTCTTATAAAACCAAAACTCCAGAAGAAACGTACGAACTCTTTGAGGAGATAGCAATGGAGACCCAACAAACGGATACAAGAGGTAAGCGTGTTGTTAGTGGTTCTAATGATGCTTCTAGTGTGCAGATTTCAAAACTGGAACAAAAGCTAGATGCTCTTCTTGCATTGAACTCAAGAAACCCTCCTAAGGAAGTGTGTAGCATTTGTGAAGCTCGTGACCATGCTACCATAGCTTGTCCACTTGGGGCTGCATATCCAGAATTTGTGCAAGAGGAAGCTAAGGTGGTAAATTCCTACAACCAAGGTCCAAGAAATGATCCATACTCTCAAAGTTATAATCCAGGTTGGAGGAATCATCCAAACTTTTCATGGAGGAATACTCAAAATCAAGCCAATCCCCCTTCATTCCAAAAGCCACAACAACAAACATCATCATTGGAGGATATAGTGAAGCAGATGGCAATCAACCAATTCAATTTTCAGCAAACTACACAAGCTGCCATCTCCAAATTGGAAGTCCAATTAGGCCAAATAGCTGCTGAAATAACTCAAAGACAGCCTGGGAAATGGCCAAGCCAAACTGAGATCAATCCAAAGAACCATGAAGTCAAGGTCATTCATGTGCTCAGATCAGGTAAGATAGTTGATAATAAAGTTGATTCTAATCTTTCAAATGATTTTGTGGTTGTAGGAAATGAAGATGAAGAGGAGCAGATCACAACAACTCCAGAAGAGCAACAACCCAAAACATCCCAATCTGCTCCTAAGGCCAAATCAGATTCTCAGGAATCCAAACAATTCCAATTGCATAAAAGGGATGACAAATTTGTGCCACCACATCTTCAAGAAGATAAATACGTGCCACCCGCTCCATATGTTCCACCGATTCCATTTCCAGGCCGTCTTAAGAAACCAAAGCAAGATAAGGCTTTTAAAGAGATTTATGATATTTTGAGTAAAGTTAATATCAATTTGCCTTTGCTTGATCTTATTGAACAGATTCCTGCATATGGAAAGTTCATCAAGAACTTGAAGACTCACAAGCTCAATTTTGCTCCAAATGAAGAAGTAAAGCTCGACATGAATGTAAGTGCTGTGTTGCAAAGAAAGCTTCCACCAAAATCAAAAGATCCTGGCAGCTTTGACATTCCCATTAACATTGGAGACAAGAAGGTTGGAAGAGCCATGTTGGACTTGGGAGCAGGCATCAATGTGATGCCATATTCAGTTTATCAAGAGCTTGGTTTAGAAGGGATGAAGAAGACTTCAATTCGTCTTGAACTAGCTGATCATTCTATCAAATATCCAAAAGGTATTGTAGAAGATATTCTAGTTCAAGTTAATACACTAATTCTCCCTGTTGATTTTGTAGTGATGGATATGGAGGACAATCCAAATGGAGATCGTGTTGATCCCATTCTCTTAGGACGACCATTCATGGCCACAACAAACACAATTATCAATATGAAAGATGGCACCCTCTCCATGACTGTGTTGGATGAAACTGTTGAATTTAAAGTGTTTGATCCTCCATCTCAACCTTCTATCTCTCTTGATACTTGTTTTACAATTGATGTTGTAAATGATGAAGTTTCTTCTAAGAGTTTGCAGAAACAGCCCACTGATGCTATAGAAGTTGTCATTGCACAAGCAGAGGAAGAACAAGTTGAACCAAACTTCCAAGAAGTGGTAGCTACCCTAGAAGTGTTCCATCCATTTCCACCAATTTCTGGGTTACCACTTGAGCCCCTTGATCCATGCTCTACGAAGTTGGAACCATCCAATGGCATGTTCAAAGTTACACCCCTTGCACAATTGAAGAAAAAGAAAAGGAAAAGACAGAGGAAGCGAAGGAAGAGGAGAAGAAGTTGGGTGAACTATCTTGAGACGATTAATCCGAAACCCCCCAACTCATCATAAGCAGATTGTATAATGTCTTGCCAAGACATTAACTAAGGCGCTTCTTGGGAGGCAACCCATGTGTTCAAGAAGATGGTGCTTGGTAGCGGTCGACCTAATCGCATCAAGGGAGAGTTTCTCTAAACCTTCTTCTTAACTTTTCCCTTTATCATTTACATGTTCTCAATCATCTTTTCTATGCTTTAACATTGAGGACAATGTTCAATTCAGGTCTGGGGGGAAGGTTTTCAATTTTAATTCATTTGTGTTTTCAATTTTCGTTCATTTGTTACTAATTTTTTTTTTGTCATAAAATCAATGCTATGGAGCTGCCATTGAGGTTTTCATATCAGAATTTTGCACTTCACAAAGCTTTTGCTCTTAGAATTCTGGTGGCTAAAGTACCATGCTCAAATTCTTGAAGGAAAATAGTGGAGACTACCCTAGCGAGCCATTTCGAGCCTAATTGCTTTCTTGAGAGGGTTTAAAGTGTTCTATTTCTCATCCATACTTATTTTCTTCAATTCACTCTAATTGATCTCATTGTTCCATTTTGATTGAATACTAAGGATGATTTCTCTCTTTTGCAGATATCATGTGCTTGCTCTCACCCATGAATGAACTCATTGAAGTGATGCTAGGCTATGTGTGCATAACCATTCTTTGTGCTTTCTTTTCACTCTACCCATTTGTGTGTTCCATTAGCTCTCTTGCAGCCAAACACTTCAAGCCTTCTTCTTCTATCACCCTCATCATTTTCCCTACCTTTGTATCTCAATCTGAGATATTTAACCATTGCAGCCATACCCTAGCTTAGAAATATACCAAGGTGTGCCAAGATAAAGTTTGAAGCAAGGAAGTTGCTGCCATGTGCCTAAACGAATGATGATGTGAATCGGTGCAATGAAGTTAAAGAAGATGTAGATCAAATCAGCAAATAAGAAAGATAAAGAGAAGTGTGTCGATTTGATCTAAGTGTGAAAAATAAAGTCTGTGCCAGGTGATACCATGAAGTTTGCAGCCATGCCATTCTAAACCAATGATACCTTGCAGATCAAAGAAGAATGCAACCTTGGTATGTTCTTAAGTTACTTGTTTTTCCTTCCAATTCTTCCATTTCCCCTAACCTTAGACTTTCATTACAACCTTGTAAAAGACCTAGCTGATCTTTGAGGATGTATTCATGGTTGCTGTAAGTATGTGTGTATCTCTATTCTTAGTATTTGATTCCTTTCATGAGATCTAACCAAACTTGTGCTTCTATTGCTTACACTCATTTATGCTTTTTTGAGAGAATTAAACCATAGGTTCTGAGTGATTGAGTGTTATCTGTGAGAATTAGAGTTGAAGCATGTTCTCTATTCAAGGTTTGAGTATGCTTGCTTTGAAGCCGTGTGCCTTTGAGCTATAGCTTCCACTTGTACACACTGATTGATCACCTATCTTGGCAACTCTGTGGTGTTGGAGGTATGACTAAAGTTTTCTTTCATTTTCATTAGTTGATTTCAAAGTTTGTTTTTCTAACCACTTTGTTTTATAGACTCGGAAAAGCGTTTATGGGTATCGTTTCTGTTAAACCCTTAGGAGACACAACTCCTCCTACTAGGGATGCCTAGAGGTTTAAAGGCTTGTTGCATATGCTCAATGCAATCGAGTTACCTGCGGAAGTGGTTTACTTAACTTCTTGTTTTTGTTTTGTTTTGTTTTGCTCGAGGACTACCAAAATCTAGGTCTAGGGGTATTTGTTCGGTTCACAATTGTATATCATTTTATACCCTTATAGCTTATGATTTAGTTATGTTTTGGAGTTAACCTTGTGCTTTTAACCTCTTTTGTGTTTGTCATTCAGTTCATTGAGCTCTAGGTATCTTGAGGCTTGTGAAGTAAAATGGTGAAAATAATGTGTAAAAGCTGAAGACTGAGTTACAAATTCATTTCGGACTTATCTTCTTCATCCGAGCTTGGATTGGGCTAATACCTGTGTGGTTGGATCAGACACATTCTGAACTTCACAATGGACATCTTAAAGTCATCATTTGATTCAGCCTAGCCCAATTCGTAAGCCCAAGATTTTACACATCATGCTGACTCCAGATGAGCTCATTGCTTGCTTGGTCATGCCTGACATGAGGATGAGCTAGGGCTGCTAGTGGGATTTTAGTGGTGAAGTGGAGCAACCATTTCTGATTATCTAATGCAAGTGTTGAGTCCATTAGCCATATTCAATTCTGATTTCTCACCTCCATTCCCCTATAAATACCACTTCCATTCCAAACACTATCATCAAGAAAAAATCCTGGGATTCACAACACCACAATTCAGCCATCTACCCTCAAACACTTCCATCATTTTCCCAAACACTCCAGAAATCAACCCAAAGCTCTAAACAGCCTCAAATCACCCAAACAGCCCCAGAAAACCTCCCTTCCATTTCCTACGAATTTCATCTCTCAACCATCACCACTCACTCAAACTCATCCCAAATCACCTCCATATCCTTCATACATCCTTCTAGAAGTGGAGAAGCACTTGGAGAAGCCTTGGACACCACAAGAACTTCAGAAAAGGGGTTTTTCTACTCTTATTGCATTCATTATGTTTTCCCATTTCTGTTTTAGTTTCCTTTCCGTTATGAGTAGCTAAATCCATAACTAGGGCTTCGATGTAACCTAACATGAATATTCTGGGTTTATAAGTTTGAAGTTTGGAGTTTCAAGTTTGATTCATGATTCATGTTCTTATTCATTATGCTTATAAGTTAACATGCTTGTTTGAATGATTGATCACCATTAGAACTTGTTTGTTAACTATCTTGGTTTGAATTAAGAGTAGACACCATGCTTTAATTCGAATTGAACTATGAATAGGAAGAGTATGTATGGACATTCGACAACAGGGATTAGATACATGCTTGGTTGTTTAAATTGTTCTTCTATGCTTAATGGGTTCCTAATGCTTAATTTTAGGTTAGACAACAAATGATTAAATTAGGGAATTACGAACACAAGGTTAGGACCAGACACCATGGCCTAATCATACTATAGCTAGAATCAATCTTTGAATCTGAATTAGACTTGTTACTTGACTCCTTATAACCCAGAATTGAATTGTTATGGTGAATCGAATGCCCTAGTCTCCAAATCCATTTTCCAGCCCTTCAAAATCACTCTTTGTTACACTTGTTATTTGCTTTCGTTTGCAATTTCAGTTTGCTCACTTCCTTTCACAATCACAATCACTTTCACTTTAAATTTTGTTTCTCCTAACTTCTTGAATTCGGTAATCTAAAGTACATAACTAATTTGAACTTCTCAGTCTTCGTGGGTACGACCTCGTACTTGTCTTGCTATACTACTAATTGCCCCGTACAATTGCGAGTTAACATAATATTAACAACAGTTGGTTTTTCTTTTAGTATTCTGTTTTCATGTTGTTTGTCTTCAATATCTACCCATTCATTCACTAATCAGTCCAAGAGTCATATGGTGTTTATGTAAACTTGAACAAGATATTTAATTAAGAGCAAGTAAATGAAACCAGAAACTAGAAATAATCAACATGCTACTTGAACCTTTTTGTTTTTGGGTGTTGTGTAAGCTGGGACTAAAACCCAGTTCTCTTGCTTGTCAGGCAATTGTCCTTCTCCGTTGGACTACAAACACAACTTATCAATTAACCTCATTAATTTTAAAACATGAAACTGTCCAGTTATGAAAAATAAAAATAAAAAAAAGTAGGAAAACCAAATAGAATCAAGCGATGTTACCAATCCCCGGCAACGGCCCCAAAAACTTGTTGTGTAGATTTAGCTGCACCAAAATGGATTCAGCTGCATCCTCAACTTGTGATACTCGCAAGTGCACGAGCCGTTGGTAGTTTAGCATATGTAAGTGCGAGGTCGATTCCACAGGGATTGGTGATTGAATAATCCAATTCAGTTTTCCTACACAAAACAGAAATGAAAACAAGAGAAACAAAACAAGAAGAAAGAAAAGAACTAAGACAAGATGGTGAGGTTTTAGAATCCACCCTAATTGTTCTAATCATGTTATGGCAGCAAGTAAACAAATTGATTCACTCATGAAGATGCTCACAAATAAGTCCATGGTGTTTGGATCAAATTGCATTGAACATCACAAGGACCCCAAGCATGGTGTTTACATTAGGAGACCTAGAAACCAAATCACATAAGTTGCTAATGGATGGAATGAAGATGATCCCCAAACCTTCCCAACAAGAGCAAAAATGCATAAATCCTCAGGTGATCAATCAAAGGATGCAAAAACAGCTCCATTAAAATAGTGAAGAAGAATTCATGAATGAAATCAAACTTTATAAACTCAAACCATGATACAAGACAAGCAAGATGTTTATTACAACTAATAACAGAAATACAAAGTAAAACAAAGAAAATACAAGAAGAAAATAAAAGACAAAGGGAGGAGAAGAAGATAAGGACAGCATGCTAGAGATGGAAAAGAATCATCTCCATGGCTGCCAGGAGGCCAAAGCCTCCCAGCTGCTGCCTTCTCCCTTCTCTCCCTTTGTGACTCTCAACTTTCCCTCTCTTTGTGTACAATGGAAGTTGATCGGTTCATAATTGTATATCATTTTGTACCCTTCTAGCTTATGATTTGGTTATGTTTTTGAGTTAAACTTGTGCTTTTAATCCTTTTTGTGTTTATCTTTCAGTTCATTGAGCTTTAGGTAATAATGATGGCTTTGGAGAGCATAATTCATGCAATTCAAGCATGTTAAGGCCTAATTTGGATGAATTGATGAAGAACTTAAAGACAAATTCATTATGGCTACAGCCCCCTGCCAGTCCAGTTCCGTAGGTCATATTGAAAGCTTTGTTTCAGCAACCTACATAGCTCGAATGAGGCCACATTCTTCATGAAAGTTGTTCCAATGGGTGTGTACTATAACATATCCACAATTCAGCCCCATTGGATAAATCTGGAGTCCGTTACCTAGCAAACACAGAACCATGCTCAGGATGGATCTTATCAGCGCGGAAAGTGAGTTAGCAATTTGTTTCGGCCTTAACTTCTTCCTCCGACCTTGGATTGGCCCAAATAACATATGGCTTGAAATACGACATTCTGAACTTCAATTTCGAGGGCTTAAAGTCCTAATTTGATTAAGAGAAGCCCAAGTTGTAAGCCCTTGAATTTGCTGGTCATGCCTGACCTCAGCATGTGCCTGGTTGGATGCTTGGTCATGATGAGCTAGGCATGAGCTATCATTTCTGGTTGGAAGCTTTGTCATGGTGACATGAAGATGAGCTAGGGCTGCTGGTGGGATTTAGTGGTGAAGTGCATCAACCAATTCAAGATTTTCTAATACAAGTGCATCACCCAATTTAGATTTTCTAATACAAGTGCATCAACCATTTCAGATTTTAGAAAACAAGTGTTGTATGCATTAGCCATATTGAATTCAGATTTTCACTTCCCCTAGGAGAAGAAGAAAATAAAAGACAAAGGGAGGAGAAGAAGATAAGGACAGCATGCTAGAGATGGAAAAGAATCATCTCCATGGCTGCCAGGAGGCCAAAGCCTCCAAGCTGCTGCCTTCTCCCTTCTCTCCCTTTGTGACTCTCAACTTTCCCTCTCTTTGTGTACAATGGAAGTTGATCGGTTCATAATTGTATATCATTTTGTACCCTTCTAGCTTATGATTTGGTTATGTTTTTGAGTTAAACTTGTGCTTTTAATCCTTTTTGTGTTTATCTTTCAGTTCATTGAGCTTTAGGTAATAATGATGGCTTTGGAGAGCATAATTCATGCAATTCAAGCATGTTAAGGCCTAATTTGGATGAATTGATGAAGAACTTAAAGAAAAATTCATTATGGCCACAGCCCCTGCCAGTCCAGTTTCGATAGGTCGTATTGAAATCTTTGTTTCAGCAACCTACATAGCTCGAATGAGGCCACATTCTTCATGAACGTTTTTCCAATGGGTGTGTACTATAACATATCCAAAATTCAGCCCCATTGGATAAATCTGGAGTCCGTTACCTAGCAAACACAGAACCATGCTCAGGATGGATCTTATCAGCGCGGAAAATGAGTTAGCAATTTGTTTCGGCCTTAACTTCTTCCGCCGACCTTGGATTGCCCCAAATAACATATGGCTTGAAAGAAGAAATTCTGAACTTCAATTTCGAGTGCTTAAAGTCCTAATTTGATTAAGAGAAGCCCAAGTTGTAAGCCCTTGAATTTGCTGGTCATGCCTGACCTCGAGGCATGTGCCTGGTTGGATGCTTGGTCATGATGAGCTAGGCATGAGCTATCATTTCTGGTTGGAAGCTTTGTCATGGTGACATGAAGATGAGCTAGGGCTGCTGGTGGGATTTAGTGGTGAAGTGCATCAACCAATTCAAGATTTTCTAATACAAGTGCATCACCCAATTTAGATTTTCTAATACAAGTGCATCAACCATTTCAGATTTTATAAAACAAGTGTTGTATGCATTAGCCATATTGAATTCAGATTTTCACTTCCCCTAGGCCTATAAATAGGGAAGTTCTCTAAGCTTGTAATAACACCCCAAGGGGGGGGGGGAGCTCTCAAGCACTTCTCTAGAGCTCCCTTCCCTTCTCTCCCTCAAATTCTCTTAGTTTCCCTTTGTAGTTCTCAATTGTTGTAACATGATCCTTTTACTAAATTTCAAACACATTTTTCTTCCAAAGTCTCCAAATGTCTCAAACACGTCACAAACACCTTTCTCTCCACTCCCTAAGTTCTCAAATGCTCCAAAGTTCACAAACATTCTCCATGTTCCCCAAACACTTTCTCAAACAAATCTCTCTTCCCTTCCAAATCATCAAAGCTCTCAAACACAATTCCCTTTTCTTCCAAAATCCTCACGTTTCCCAAATACCTTTCTCTTCTCCAAGTTCTCAAATACTTTCTTCTCCCTTCTCAAATTCTCCAAACACTTTCTCAAACAATTCTCTACTTCTACTTTCTTCTCCAAAAAGCCTCCATGTCCTCAAACACTTTTCCCAAACACTTCTCCTTTCTTCCTCAAAGATCTCTTAGTTTCCTTAATGTTTTCTTAATTGTAATTTATTTTTCTTCTAATGTACATTCTTTCTTCTTGTTTTGTTTCTTTTGTTTTCATTGTTGTTTTGTGTAGGAAAATTAAATTGGATTATTCAATCACCAATCCCTGTGGAATCGACCTCGCACTTACATACGCTAAACTACCAACGGTTCGTGCACTTCCGAGTATCACAAGTTGAGGATGCAACTGAATCCATTTTGGTGCAGCTGTATCTACGCAACAGAAGTGTAAATGATGGATCTCAGGATGTTAACTGAATGTGGAATGGAAGTGGTATTTATAGGGAGAGGGGAGTGGGAAATCTGAATTGAATATGGCAATGACCTAACACACTTGCATTAGATAATCAGAAATGGTTACTCCACTAAATCCCACTAGCAGCCCTAGCTCATCCTCATGTCAGCATGACCAAGCTTCCATTCAGAAACCAATAGCTCATGCCTAGCTCATCATGACCAAGCATGCAATGAGCTCATCTTCCTGTCAGCATGATGTGTATTTCCATTGGCTCACGAATTATGTTGGGCTGAATCAAATGATGACTTTAAGATGTCCATTTTGAAGTTCAGAATGTCATTGATCCAACCACACATGTATTGGCCCAATCCAAGTTCGGATGAAGAAGATAAGTCTGAAATGAACTTCTAACTCAGGCTCCAGTTTTTGCACGTTTTTGCACCATCTTGCTGCAAATGCCTCAAGTGTATTCCTCTCATGCCAATCAGCCCTTAATATGCATGGATTTCATAAATTATGCTCTTTTGCTCTCTTGGCCTACAAAACACACAAATAAAGGCAAATAACTTAGAAATCTAAGAAACTAAACAAAATGAGTAAGTAAATTGGGCATGTATATGTATGAAAATGTGAGCTTAACAAATTGGTGAAAGAAAAGAGAAAAGTCAAGTGGTGGTTGATTGAAATTTCATTTTTGGGCCTTCAAAATAAATTGGTGTTTGTTCAATTAAAGGAAAGGAGTGAATCAATGTAAATGAAGGTATAAGGTGTTTGATCATGTAAAAGAAAAAAATATAATCGTGATGATTCGAAGTCTTGTAAACAATTATTTTATGCTCTTACATTGCGAGTTCCTTGGACTTTGTATTATCCATACCTTTCATTTCTTACTCACCTTACACCCTTGGCCCAATTACAACCTATACTAAAGACCTAAATTGATCTTAAATGTCATGTGGTTGAATTGCATTCATTTTCTACTTTTAAGTGTTTGACATCCTTCTTGAGATCATTTTAATGCAAGCTCTTCATCTTTCTATTTCGAGTTAAGTCCTTATGGTTTAACTCTAATCTCATGTTTATAACTGAGTGTTGCATTATAGCCCTCTTCTGAGTGATTCATTTGTGAGAGGACAACTTTGGTGAGATTTGAAGTTGAACTTGTGCTCTGTATAATTTTTGAAATTGTGTGAAAACTAAGATTGGAGAATTTGTTGCATTTGGCTATCACACTACTACACTTTGAGCATATTATGTTTTGAACTTTGCCGCTTTGTAAATAATGTCTAAAATTGAGTTTTTATTGTTAAAAACGTTTAAGTCATGTGCATGAGTCATTTCTCTTCAGAAAATGTTCGGAAAGATTGTTTTGAGTTCTTTTTATTGTTTTTTTTTTGTGTTTTGTTTTTGTTTTTGTTTTTGTTAATGTAATTATGTTTGTTTTTGTTTTTGGTTTTGGTTTTGCTTAAAGACTAATAAACTTTTAAGTTTTCTAATTACTTTGTTTTACAGAGTTCAGTAAAACGTTTGTGGGTATCGTATTTGTTAAACCCTCAGGAGACACAACTCCTCCTACTAGGGATGTCTAGAGGTTTAAAGGCTTGTTGCATATGCTAAATGCAATCGAGTTACCTACGAAAGTGGTCTAGTTAACTTCTTGTTTTTTTTTTATCTGTGTTTTCCTATTTGTTTTGCTCGAGGACTAGCAAAATCTAGGTTTGGGGGTATTTGATCGGTTCATAATTGTATATTATTTCTTACCCTTCTAGCTTATGATTTGGTTATGTTTTTGAGTTAAACTTGTGCTTTTAATCCTTTTTGTGTTTATCTTTCAGTTAATTGAGCTTTAGGTAACAATGATGGCTTTGGAGAACATAATTCATGCAATTCAAGCATGTTAAGGCCTAATTTGGATGAATTGATGAAGAGCTTAAAGACAAATTCATTATGGCTACAGCCCCCTGCCAGTCCAGTTCCGTAGGTCATATTGCAAGCTTTGTTTCAGCAACCTACATAGCTCGAATGAGGCCACATTCTTCATGAACGTTTTTCCAATGGGTGTGTACTATAACATATCCAAAATTCAGCCCCATTGGATAAATCTGGAGTCCGTTACCTAGCAAACACAGAACCATGCTCAGGATGGATCTTATCAGCGCGAAAAATGAGTTAGCAATTTGTTTCGGCCTTAACTTCTTCCGCCGACCTTGGATTGGCCCAAATAACATATGGATGGAAAGAAGACATTCTGAAATTAAATTTCGAGTGCTTAAAGTCCTAATTTGATTAAGAGAAGCCCAAGTTGTAAGCCCTTGAAGTTGCTGGTCATGCTGACCTCAGCATGTGCTGGTTGGATGCTTGGTCATGGTGAGCTAGGCATGAGCTATCATTTCTGGTTGGAATCTTGGTCATGGTGAAATGAAGATGAGGATGAGCTAGGGCTGCTGGTGGGATTTAGTGGTGAAGTGCATCAACCAATTCAAGTTTTTCTAATACAAGTGCATCACCCAATTTAGATTTTCTAATACAAGTGCATCAACCATTTCAGATTTTATAATTCAAGTGTTGTATGCATTAGTCTTATTGAATTCAGATTTTCACTTCCCCTAGGCCTATAAATAGGGAAGTTCTCTAAGCTTGTAAAAACACCCCAAGGGGGGGGGAGCTCTCAAGCACTTCTCTAGAGCTCCCTTTGTTCGGTTCACAATTGTATATCATTTTGTATCCTTATTGCTTATGATTTAGTTATGTTTTTGAGTTAACCTTGTGCTTTTAACCTCTTTTGTGTTTGTTATTCAGTTTATTGAGCTCTAGGTATCACTTGAGGGATTTGAAGTAAAATGGTGAAAATAATGTGTAAAAACTGGTGACTGAGTTACAAGTTCATTTCGGAGCTTAGATTGGGCCAATACGTGTGTGGTTGGATCGATGACATTCTGAACTTGAAGATTGATAGCTCAAAGTCGACATTTGATTGATCCAAGCCCAATCCGTGAGCCCATCAAATTACACATCATGCTGACTTGCAGATGAGCTCATTGCATGCTTGGTCATGGTGAGCTAGGCATGAGCTATTGATTTCTGAATGGAAGCTTGGTCATGCTGACATGAGGATGAGCTAGGGCTGCTAGTGGGATTTAGTGGAGTAACCATTTCTGATTATCTAATGCAAGTGTTGAGTCCATTAGCCCATTTCTGATTATCTAATGCAAGTGTTGAGTCCATTAGCCATATTCAATTCTGATTTCTCACCTCCCTTCCCCTATAAATACCAATTCATTTCCAGATTCAAGGTGTGCAAGCCTGGGATTCACAACCCCACAATTCAGCCATCCTTCACTCCATCCTCCCTCAAACACTTCCATCATTTTCCCAAACACATTCAGAAACTATCCTCAAACACTCTCACAATCCCAAACACTCCAGCAATCAACCAAAAGCTCTAAACAGCCCCAAATCACCAAAACAGCTCCAGCAAACCTCTCTTCCATTTCCCTACGAATTTCATCTTTCTTAGCCATCACCACTCACTCAAACTCATCCCAAATCACCTCCATATCCTTCATACATCCTTCTAGAAGTGAGGAAGCTCTTGGAGAAGCATTAGACGTGGAGAAGCACTTGGAGAAGCCTTGGACACCACAAGAACTTCAAAAAAGGGGTTTTTCTACTCTTATTGCATTCATTATGTTTTCTCATTTCTGTCTTAATTTCTTTCTCATTATGAGCAGCTAAATCCATAGCTAGGGTTTCAATGTAACCTGACAAGAAAATTTCATGTTTCAAGTTAATTTTATCCTTTGTTGAGTACTCCTAATTTTCTGGTCTCATTCACTTGTTCTTAGTTGAATCTTTATGCATGTTTAAATAACTGGCCACTATGAACACATGCATGTTGGTTATCTAGTTCAAGTTTACATAAACACCATATGACTCTTGAACCGATTAGTGAATGAGTGGGTAATGCATTTAGGACAAACACCATGTTTAAATGTTTACTTGGTTCTTTTGTGTTCTTCTTAAGCTTAATGGATTCAGATTCATAGCCTAGACTAAACACCATAGCTAAGTTGTGTTTCTGAGTACTTGATTAAAACCAAACACCATATGGATAATCATACATAAGAAAGAACGAACTCCAGAAATTGTAATCAACTCAGGTGATTGTTAACTTGTTGCTTGAAATTGGATTGTCATGGTGAAGTTGAAACCCTAGTGCTTGTCTCCTTTCTCTCTAAATTTCTAAACATCTACTTGCTGATCACTTGCTATTTTGCATTCCCTTTTAGTAGTTTTCAGTCACTTGCTATTTGCTTTCCCTTTTTGTAGTTGTTACTCCAAACAAACTCAACACAACCTCATTTAAATTCTGTTTAGTCTTAGGATTACTTGTGAGTCTAAGTAGTAGTAATAAGTGTCTTTCATCCAAGTCTCTGTGGAACGACCTCGTGCTTGCATTCCTATACTATAATTGGTTCGTGCACTTGCGAGAAATAGATAGAGTAAAATCTATCCAACAAACATCTTGCTAGTCTTGTATCATGGTTTGAGTTTATAAAGTTTGATTTCATTCATGAATTCTTCTTCACTATTTTAATGGAGCTGTTTTGCATCCTTTGATTGATCACCTAAGGTTTTATGCGTTATGCTCTTGTTGGGAAGGTTTGGGGATCATCTTCATTCCATCCATTAGCAACTTATGTGATTTGGTTTCTAGGTCTCCTAATGTAAACACCATGCTTGGGGTCCTTGTGATGTTCAATACAATTTGATCCAAACACCATGGACTTATTTGTGAGCATCTTCATGAGTGAATCAATTTGTTTACTTGCTGCCATAACATGATTAGAACAATTAGGGTGGATTCTAAAACAACATCATCTTGTCTTAGTTCTTTTCTTTCTTCTTTCTTTTGTTTTCATTTCTGTTTTGTGTAGGAAAACTGAATTGGATCTTCAATCACCAATCCCTGTGGAATCGACCTCGCACTTACATACGCTAAACTACCAACGGCTCGTGCACTTGCGAGTATCACAAGTTGAGGATGCAGTGAATCCATTTTGGTGCAGCTGAATCTACGCAACAGGAATTCATATCGTTGTTTGAGAAGCATGAGTTGTATCTTCATGGCTATTTCACACACACACCTTGAGCATGATTTTTGTGAGATTGTGGTAGCACTTGAATAATGTTTAGAACTTCCTTAGTGCTTGTTTTGTTCCTTGTTGAGCAATGTCTATGAAGTTTAAAATTTCTGTTCGGTTGGAAGGTTAACGTTTTTGTTTTTGTTTTGTTTTTGTTTTTTGTTTTGTTTAGACTAACAAATCTATTAAGTTTTTGACTACTTTGTTTTATAGAGTCAGTAAAACGTTTGTGGGTATCGTATCTGGTTAAACCCTCAGGAGACACAACTCCTCCTACTAGGGATGCCTAGAGGTTTAAAGGCTTGTTGCATATGCTCAATGCAATCGAGTTACCTACGAAAGTGGTCTAGTTAATGTTCGGTTCATAATTGTATATCATTTGAGGCATTTGAAGCGAGATGGTGCAAAAACGTGCAAAAACTGGAGCCTGGGTTAGAAGTTCATTTCGGACTTATCTTCTTCATCCGACATTCTGAACTTCAAAATGGACATCTTAAAGTCATCATTGGATTCAGCCCAGCCCAATCCGTGAGCCCATAAATTTACACATCATGCTGACTTGCAGATGAGCTCATTGCTTGCTTGGTCATGCCTGACATGAGGATGAGCTATTGGTTTCTGAATGGAAGCTTGGTCATGCTGACATGAGGATGAGCTAGGGCTGCTAGTGGGATTTAGTGGAGTAACCATTTCTGATTATCTAATGCAAGTGTGTTAGGTCATTGCCATATTCAATTCAGATTTCCCACTCCCCTCTCCCTATAAATACCACTTCCATTCCACATTCAATTAACATCCTGAGATCCATCATTTACACTTCCATTGTACACAAAGAGAGGGAAAGTTGAGAGTCACAAAGGGAGAGAAGGGAGAAGGCAGCAGCTGGGAGGCTTTGGCCTCCTGGCAGCCATGGAGATGATTCTTTTCCATCTCTAGCATGCTGTCCTTATCTTCTTCTCCTCCCTTTGTCTTTTATTTTCTTCTTGTATTTTCTTTGTTTTACTTTGTTTTTCTGTTATTAATTGTAATAAACATCTTTCTAGTCTTGTATCATGGTTTGAGTTTATAAAGTTTGATTTCATTCATGAATTCTTCTTCACTATTTTAATGGAGCTGTTTTGCATCCTTTGATTGATCACCTAAGGTTTTATGCGTTATGCTCTTGTTGGGAAGGTTTGGGGATCATCTTCATTCCATCCATTAGCAACTTATGTGATTTGGTTTCTAGGTCTCCTAATGTAAACACCATGCTTGGGGTCCTTGTGATGTTCAATGCAATTTGATCCAAACACCATGGACTTATTTATGAGCATCTTCATGAGTGAATCAATTTGTTTACTTGCTGCCATAACATGATTAGAACAATTAGGGTGGATTCTAAAACCTCACCTTCTTGTCTTAGTTCTTTTCTTTCTTCTTGTTTTGTTTCTCTTGTTTCCATTTCTGTTTCGTGTAGGAAAACTGAGTTGGATTATTCAATCACCAATCCCTGTGGAATCGACCTCGCACTTACATATGCTAAACTACCAACGGCTCGTGCACTTGCGAGTATCACAAGTTGAGGATGCAGCTGAATCTACGCAACAGGAATGCAAAATAGCAAGTGATCAGCAAGTAGATGTTTAGAAAATTTAGAGAGAAAGGAGACAAGCACTAGGGTTTCAACTTCACCATGACAATCCAATTTCAAGCAACAAGTTAACAATCACCTAAGTTGATTACAATTTCTGGAGTTCGTTCTTTCTTATGTATGATTATCCATATGGTGTTTGGTTTTAATCAAGTACTCAGAAAACACAACTTCGCTATGGTGTTTAGTCTAAGCTATGAATCTGAATCCATTAAGTTTAAGAAGAACACAAAAGAACCAAGTAAACATTTACACATAGTGTTTGTCCTAAATGCATTACCCACTCATTCACTAATCGGTTCAAGAGTCATATGGTGTTTATGTAAACTTGAACTAGATAACCAACATGCATGTGTTCATAATGGCCAGTTATTTAAACATGCATAAAGATTCAACTAAGAACAAGTGAATGAGACCAGAAAATTAGAAGTAATCAACAAAGGGTAACATTAACTTGAAACATGAAATTGTCTTGTCAGGTTACATTGAAACCCTAGCTATGGATTTAGCTGCTCATAATGAGAAACAAATTAAGACAGAATGAAAAAACATAATGAATGCAATAAGAGTAGCAAAACCCCTTTTCTGAAGTTCTTGTGGTGTCCAAGGCTTCTCCAAGTGCTTCTCCACATCTAATGCTTCTCCAAGAGCTTTCTCGCGTCTAGAAGGATGTATGAAGGATATGGAGGTGATTTGGGATGAGTTTGAGTGAGTGGTGATGGCTGAGAAAGATGAAATTCGTAGGGAAATAGAAGAGAGGTTTGCTGGAGTTGTTTTGGTGATTTGAGGCTGTTTAGAGCTTTTGGTTGATTGCTGGAGTGTTTGGGATTGTGAGAGTGTTTGAGGATAATTTCTGAATGTGTTTGGGAAAATGATGGAAGTGTTTGAGGGGGGATGGAGTGAAGTGTGGGGTTGTTAATCCCAGGATTTTGCACCTAGAGTGTATGGGAGTGTTTAAGGATGGATGGAGAGGGTTTTGTGGGGTTGTGAATCCCAGGCTTGCACACCTTGAATGTGGAATGGAAGTTGTATTTATAGGGAGAGGGAAGTAAGAAATCAGAATTAATTATGGCAATCACCTAACACACTTGCAATTGAAAATCAGAATGTGGTTGCTGCACTTCACCAACTAATCCCACCAGCAGCCATAGCTCATCATCATGTCAGCATGACCAAGCTTCCATCCAGAAACCAATAGCTCATCCTCATGTCAGCATGACCAAGCAAGCAATGAGCTCATCTGCAAGTCAGCATGATGTGTATTTTGATGGGCTCACGGATTGGGCTTCGATCAATCAATTGATGAGCTTGAGCTGTCCATCTTTAAGTCACGGATTGGCCCAATCCAAGCACAGATGAAAAAGATATGTCCGAAATGAATTTGTAACTCATTCTTCAGTTTTTACACATTGTTTTCACCATTTTACTTCAAAAGCCTCAAGTGATACCTAGAGCTCAATGAACAGAATGACAAACACAAAAGAGGTTAAAAGCACAAGGTTAACTAAAAAACATAACGAAATCATAAGCTAGAAGGGTACAAAATGATATACAATTGTGAATCGAACACTCACCAAATGACTTCTCCCACCATATTATGATGATTCCCAAGTTTTGGGCTGAATCGGAAATCAATAGGTGTACGAAATTGGACAATTCAAGTTCAAAGGCAGTTCGTTCCGAATTGGAGTAGTTGGTGTATTCCGTAGTTCTAGCGATTGGATTTCACTCAAAACTCACCAAATGACTTCTCCCACCATATTATGATGATTCCCAAGTTTTGGGCTCGATTGGAAATTAATAGGTGTACGAAATTGGACTAGTTAAGTTAAAAGGCAATTCGTGACTTATTGGAGTGGTTGGAGTATTCCGTAGTTCTAGCGATTGGATTTCACTCAAAACTCACCAAATGACTCCTCCCACCATATTATGATGGTGCCCAAGTTTTGGGCTCGAATCAGAAATCAATAGGTGTACGAAATTGGACAATTCAAGTTCAAAGGCAGGTCGTTACGAATTGGAGTGGTTGGTGTATTCCGTAGTTCGAGCGATTGGATTTCACTCAAAACTCACCAAATGACTCCTCCCACCATATTATGATGATGCCCAAGTTTTGGGCTCGAATCGGAAATCAATAGGTGTACGAAATTGGACAATTCAAGTTCAAAGGCAGTTCGTTCCGAATTGGAGTGGTTGGTGTACTCCGTAGTTCTAGCGATTGGATTTCACTCAAAACTCACCAAATGACTCCTCCCACCATATTATAATCAAGCCCAAGTTTTGGGCTCGAATCGGAAATCAATAGGTGTACGAAATTGGACAATTCAAGTTCAAAGGCAGTTCGTTCCGAATTGGAGTGGTTGGTGTATTCTGTAGTTCTAGCGATTGGATTTCACTCAAAACTCACCAAATGACTCCTCCCACCATATTATGATGATGCCCAAGTTTTGGGCTCGATCGGAAATCAATAGGTGTACGAAATTGGACAAATCAAGTTCAAAGGCAGTTCGTTCCGAATTGGAGTGGTTGGTTTATTGCGTAGTTCTAGCGATTGGATTTCACTCAAAACTCACCAAATGACTTCTCCCACCATATTATGATGATTCCCAAGTTTTGGGCTCGAATCGGAAATCAATAGGTGTACGAAATTGGACAATTCAAGTTCAAAGGCAGTTCGTTCCGAATTGGAGTGGTTGGTGTACTCCGTAGTTCTAGCGATTGGATTTCACTCAAAACTCACCAAATGACTCCTCCCACCATATTATAATCAAGCCCAAGTTTTGGGCTCGAATCGGAAATCAATAGGTGTACGAAATTGGACAATTCAAGTTCAAAGGCAGTTCGTTCCGAATTGGAGTGGTTGGTGTATTCTGGAGTTCTAGCGATTGGATTTCACTCAAAACTCACCAAATGACTCCTCCCACCATATTATGATGATGCCCAAGTTTTGGGCTCGAATCGGAAATCAATAGGTGTACGAAATTGGACAAATCAAGTTCAAAGGCAGTTCGTTCCGAATTGGAGTGGTTGGTTTATTGCGTAGTTCTAGCGATTGGATTTCACTCAAAACTCACCAAATGACTCCTCCCACCATATTATGATGATGCCCAAGTTTTGGACTCGATCGGAATTCAATAGGTGTACGAAATTGGACAATTCAAGTTCAAAGGCAGTTCGTTCCGAATTGGAGTGGTTGGTGTATTCTGGAGTTCTAGCGATTGGATTTCACTCAAAACTCACCAAATGACTCCTCCCACCATATTATGATGATGCCCAAGTTTTGGGCTCGAAATCGGAAATCAATAGGTGTACGAAATTGGACTATTTAAGTTCAAAGGCAATTCGTGACTTATTGGAGTGGTTGGAGTATTCCGTAGTTCCAGCGATTGGATTTCACTCAAAACTCACCAAATGACTCCTCCCACCATATTATGATGGTACCCAAGTTTTGGGCTCGGTTGGAAATCAATAGGTGTACGAAATTGGACAATTCAAGTTCAAAGGAGTTCGTTCCGAATTGGAGTGGTTGGTGTACTCCGTAGTTCTAGCGATTGGATTTCACTCAAAACTCACCAAATGACTCCTCCCACCATATTATAATCAAGCCCAAGTTTTGGGCTCGAATCGGAAATCAATAGGTGTACGAAATTGGACAATTCAAGTTCAAAGGCAGTTCGTTCCGAATTGGAGTGGTTGGTGTATTCTGTAGTTCTAGCGATTGGATTTCACTCAAAACTCACCAAATGACTCCTCCCACCATATTATGATGATGCCCAAGTTTTGGGCTCGAATCGGAAATCAATAGGTGTACGAAATTGGACAAATCAAGTTCAAAGGCAGTTCGTTCCGAATTGGAGTGGTTGGTTTATTGCGTAGTTCTAGCGATTGGATTTCACTCAAAACTCACCAAATGACTTCTCCCACCATATTATGATGATTCCCAAGTTTTGGGCTCGAATCGGAAATCAATAGGTGTACGAAATTGGACAATTCAAGTTCAAAGGCAGTTCGTTCCGAATTGGAGTGGTTGGTGTATTCCGTAGTTCTAGCGATTGGATTTCACTCAAAACTCACCAAATGACTCCTCCCACCATATTATGATGATTCCCAAGTTTTGGACTCGATCGGAAATCAATAGGTGTACGAAATTGGACAATTCAAGTTCAAAGGCAGTTCATTCCGAATTGGAGTGGTTGGTGTATTCCGTAGTTCTAGCGATTGGATTTCACTCAAAACTCACCAAATGACTCCTCCCACCATATTATAGTGATGCCCAAGTTTTGGGCTCGATGGGAAATCAATAGGTGTACGAAATTGGACAATTCAATTTCAAAGGCAATTCGTGACTTAGTGGAGTTGTTGGCGTATTCCGTAGTTTCAGCGATTGGATTTCACTCAAAACTCAGCAAATGACTCCTCCCACCATATTATGATGATTCCCAAGTTTTGGGCTCGAATCGGAAATCAATAGGTGTACGAAATTGGACAATTCAAGTTCAAAGGCAGTTCGTTCCGAATTGGAGTAGTTGGTGTATTCCGTAGTTCGAGCGATTGGATTTAACTCAAAACTCACCAAATGACTCCTCCCACCATATTATGATGATGCCCAAGTTTTGGGCTCGAATCGGAAATCAATAGGTGTACGAAATTGGACTAGTTAAGTTCAAAGGCAATTCGTGACTTATTGGAGTGGTTGGAGTATTCCGTAGTTCCAGCGATTGGATTTCACTCAAAACTCACCAAATGACTCCTCCCACCATATTATGATGGTGCCCAAGTTTTGGGCTCGAATCAGAAATCAATAGGTGTACGAAATTGGACAATTCAAGTTCAAAGGCAGTTCGTTCCGAATTGGAGTGGTTGGTGTATTCGGTAGTTCGAGCGATTGGATTTAACTCAAAACTCACCAAATGACTCCTCCCACCATATTATGATGATGCCCAAGTTTTGGGCTCGAATCGGAAATCAATAGGTGTACGAAATTGGACAAATCAAGTTCAAAGGGCAGTTCGTTCCGAATTGGAGTGGTTTTTGTATTGCGTAGTTCTAGCGATTGGATTTCACTCAAAACTCACCAAATGACTCCTCCCACCATATTATGATGATGCCCAAGTTTTGGGCTCGAATCGGAAATCAATAGGTGTACGAAATTGGACTATTTAAGTTCAAAGGCAATTCGTGACTTATTGGAGTGGTTGGAGTATTCCGTAGTTCCAGCGATTGGATTTCACTCAAAACTCACCAAATGACTCCTCCCACCATATTATGATGGTACCCAAGTTTTGGGCTCGGTTGGAAATCAATAGGTGTACGAAATTGGACAATTCAAGTTCAAAGGCAGTTCGTTCCGAATTGGAGTGGTTGGTGTATTCTGTAGTTCTAGCGATTGGATTTCACTCAAAACTCACCAAAAGACTCCTCCCACCATATTATGATGATGCCCAAGTTTTGGGCTCGAATCGGAAATCAATAGGTGTACGAAATTGGACAATTCAAGTTCAAAGGCAGTTCGTTCCGAATTGGAGTGGTTGGTGTATTCCGTAGTTCTAGCGATTGGATTTCACTCAAAACTCACCAAATGACTTCTCCCACCATATTATGATGATTCCCAAGTTTTGGGCTCGAATCGGAAATCAATAGGTGTACGAAATTGGACAATTCAAGTTCAAAGGCAGTTCGTTCCGAATTGGAGTGGTTGGTGTATTCCGTAGTTCTAGCGATTGGATTTCACTCAAAACTCACCAAATGACTCCTCCCACCATATTATGATGATGCCCAAGTTTTGGACTCGATCGGAAATCAATAGGTGTACGAAATTGGACAATTCAAGTTCAAAGGCAGTTCATTTCAAATTGGAGTGGTTGGTGTATTCCGTAGTTCTAGCGATTGGATTTCACTCAAAACTCACCAAATGACTCCTCCCACCATATTATAGTGATGCCCAAGTTTTGGGCTCGATGGGAAATCAATAGGTGTACGAAATTGGACAATTCAAGTTCAAAGGCAATTCGTGACTTAGTGGAGTTGTTGGCGTATTCCGTAGTTTCAGCGATTGGATTTCACTCAAAACTCAGCAAATGACTCCTCCCACCATATTATGATGATTCCCAAGTTTTGGGCTCTGAATCGGAAATCAATAGGTGTACGAAATTGGACAATTCAAGTTCAAAGGCAGTTCGTTCCGAATTGGAGTAGTTGGTGTATTCCGTAGTTCTAGCGATTGGATTTCACTCAAAACTCACCAAATGACTTCTCCCACCATATTATGATGATTCCCAAGTTTTGGGCTGAATCGGAAATCAATAGGTGTACGAAATTGGACTAGTTAAGTTCAAAGGCAATTCGTGACTTATTGGAGTGGTTGGAGTATTCCGTAGTTCCAGCGATTGGATTTCACTCAAAACTCACCAAATGACTCCTCCCACCATATTATGATGGTGCCCAAGTTTTGGGCTCGAATCAGAAATCAATAGGTGTACGAAATTGGACAATTCAAGTTCAAAGGCAGTTCGTTCCGAATTGGAGTGGTTGGTGTATTCCGTAGTTCGAGCGATTGGATTTCACTCAAAACTCACCAAATGACTCCTCCCACCATATTATGATGATGCCCAAGTTTTGGGCTCGAATCGGAAATCAATAGGTGTACGAAATTGGACAAATCAAGTTCAAAGGCAGTTCGTTCCGAATTGGAGTGGTTTTTGTATTGCGTAGTTCTAGCGATTGGATTTCACTCAAAACTCACCAAATGACTCCTCCCACCATATTATGATGATGCCCAAGTTTTGGGCTCGAATCGGAAATCAATAGGTGTACGAAATTGGACTAGTTAAGTTCAAAGGCAATTCGTGACTTATTGGATTGGTTGGAGTATTCCGTAGTTCTAGCGATTGGATTTCACTCAAAACTCACCAAATGACTCCTCCCACCATATTATGATGATGCACAAGTTTTGGGCTCGAATCGGAAATCAATAGGTGTACGAAATTGGACTAGTTAAGTTCAAAGGCAATTCGTGACTTATTGGAGTGGTTGGAGTATTCCGTAGTTCTAGCGATTGGATTTCACTGAAAACTCACCAAATGACTCCTCCCACCATATTATGATGATGCCCAAGTTTTGGGCTCGATTGGAAATCAATAGGTGTACGAAATTGGACAAATCAAGTTCAAAGGCAGTTCGTTCCGAATTGGAGTGGTTTTTGTATTGCGTAGTTCTAGCGATTGGATTTCACTCAAAACTCACCAAATGACTCCTCCCACCATATTATGATGATGCCCAAGTTTTGGGCTCGAATCGGAAATCAATAGGTGTACGAAATTGGACTATTTAAGTTCAAAGGCAATTCGTGACTTATTGGAGTGGTTGGAGTATTCCGTAGTTCCAGCGATTGGATTTCACTCAAAACTCACCAAATGACTCCTCCCACCATATTATGATGGTACCCAAGTTTTGGGCTCGAATCGGAAATCAATAGGTGTACGAAATTGGACAATTCAAGTTCAAAGGCAGTTCGTTCCGAATTGGAGTGGTTGGTGTATTCTGTAGTTCTAGCGATTGGATTTCACTCAAAACTCACCAACTGACTCCTCCCACCATATTATGATGATGCCCAAGTTTTGGGCTCGAATCGGAAATCAATAGGTGTACGAAATTGGACAAATCAAGTTCAAAGGCAGTTCGTTCCGAATTGGAGTGGTTGGTGTATTGCGTAGTTCTAGCGATTGGATTTCACTCAAAACTCACCAAATGACTTCTCCCACCATATTATGATGATTCCCAAGTTTTGGGCTCGAATCGGAAATCAATAGGTGTACGAAATTGGACTAGTTAAGTTCAAAGGCAATTCGTGACTTATTGGATTGGTTGGAGTATTCCGTAGTTCTAGCGATTGGATTTCACTCAAAACTCACCAAATGACTCCTCCCACCATATTATGATGATGCCCAAGTTTTGGGCTCGAAATCGGAAATCAATAGGTGTACGAAATTGGACTAGTTAAGTTCAAAGGCAATTCGTGACTTATTGGAGTGGTTGGAGTATTCCGTAGTTCTAGCGATTGGATTTCACTGAAAACTCACCAAATGACTCCTCCCACCATATTATGATGATGCCCAAGTTTTGGGCTCGAATCGGAAATCAATAGGTGTACGAAATTGGACAAATCAAGTTCAAAGGCAGTTCGTCCGAATTGGAGTGGTTTTTGTATTGCGTAGTTCTAGCGATTGGATTTCACTCAAAACTCACCAAATGACTCCTCCCACCATATTATGATGATGCCCAAGTTTTGGGCTCCAATCGGAAATCAATAGGTGTACGAAATTGGACTATTTAAGTTCAAAGGCAATTCGTGACTTATTGGAGTGGTTGGAGTATTCCGTAGTTCCAGCGATTGGATTTCACTCAAAACTCACCAAATGACTCCTCCCACCATATTATGATGGTACCCAAGTTTTGGGCTCGAATCGGAAATCAATAGGTGTACGAAATTGGACAATTCAAGTTCAAAGGCAGTTCGTTCCGAATTGGAGTGGTTGGTGTATTCTGGAGTTCTAGCGATTGGATTTCACTCAAAACTCACCAACTGACTCCTCCCACCATATTATGATGATGCCCAAGTTTTGGGCTGAATCGGAAATCAATAGGTGTACGAAATTGGACAAATCAAGTTCAAAGGCAGTTCGTTCCGAATTGGAGTGGTTGGTGTATTGCGTAGTTCTAGCGATTGGATTTCACTCAAAACTCACCAAATGACTTCTCCCACCATATTATGATGATTCCCAAGTTTTGGGCTCGAATCGGAAATCAATAGGTGTACGAAATTGGACTAGTTAAGTTCAAAGGCAATTCGTGACTTATTGGAGTGGTTGGAGTATTCCGTAGTTCTAGCGATTGGATTTAACTCAAAACTCACCAAATGACTCCTCCCACCATATTATGATGATGCCCAAGTTTTGGGCTCGAATCGGAAATCAATAGGTGTACGAAATTGGACTAGTTAAGTTCAAAGGCAATTCGTGACTTATTGGAGTGGTTGGAGTATTCCGTAGTTCTAGCGATTGGATTTAACTCAAAACTCACCAAATGACTCCTCCCACCATATTATGATGGTGCCCAAGTTTTTGGCTCGATCAGAAATCAATAGGTGTACGAAATTGGACAATTCAAGTTCGAAGGCAGTTCGTTCCGAATTGGAGTGGTTGGTGTATTCCGTAGTTCGAGCGATTGGATTTCACTCAAAACTCACCAAATGACTCCTCCCACCATATTATGATGATGCCCAAGTTTTGGGCTCGATCGGAAATCAATAGGTGTACGAAATTGGACAAATCAAGTTCAAAGGCAGTTCGTTCCGAATTGGAGTGGTTTTTGTATTGCGTAGTTCTAGCGATTGGATTTCACTCAAAACTCACCAAATGACTCCTCCCACCATATTATGATGATGCCCAAGTTTTGGGCTCGAATCGGAAATCAATAGGTGTACGAAATTGGACTAGTTAAGTTCAAAGGCAATTCGTGACTTATTGGAGTGGTTGGAGTATTTCCGTAGTTCTAGCGATTGGATTTCACTCAAAACTCACCAAATGACTCCTCCCACCATATTATGATGATGCCCAAGTTTTGGGCTCGAATCGGAAATCAATAGGTGTACGAAATTGGACTAGTTAAGTTCAAAGGCAATTCGTGACTTATTGGAGTGGTTGGAGTATTCCGTAGTTCTAGCGATTGGATTTCACTGAAAACTCACCAAATGACTCCTCCCACCATATTATGATGATGCCCAAGTTTTGGGCTCGAATCGGAAATCAATAGGTGTACGAAATTGGACAAATCAAGTTCAAAGGCAGTTCGTTCCGAATTGGAGTGGTTTTTGTATTGCGTAGTTCTAGCGATTGGATTTCACTCAAAACTCACCAAATGACTCCTCCCACCATATTATGATGATGCCCAAGTTTTGGGCTCGAATCGGAAATCAATAGGTGTACGAAATTGGACTAGTTAAGTTCAAAGGCAATTCGTGACTTATTGGAGTGGTTGGAGTATTCCGTAGTTCTAGCGATTGGATTTCACTCAAAACTCACCAAATGACTCCTCCCACCATATTATGATGATGCCCAAGCTTTGGGCTCGATCGGAAATCAATAGGTGTACGAAATTGGACTATTTAAGTTCAAAGGCAATTCGTGACTTATTGGAGTGGTTGGAGTATTCCGTAGTTCCAGCGATTGGATTTCACTCAAAACTCACCAAATGACTCCTCCCACCATATTATGATGGTACCCAAGTTTTGGGCTCGAATCGGAAATCAATAGGTGTACGAAATTGGACAATTCAAGTTCAAAGGCAGTTCGTTCCGAATTGGAGTGGTTGGTGTATTCTGGAGTTCTAGCGATTGGATTTCACTCAAAACTCACCAACTGACTCCTCCCACCATATTATGATGATGCCCAAGTTTTGAGCTCGATTCGGAAATCAATAGGTGTACGAAATTGGACAAATCAAGTTCAAAGGCATTTCGTTCCGAATTGGAGTGGTTGGTGTATTGCGTAGTTCTAGCGATTGGATTTCACTCAAAACTAACCAAATGACTCCTCCCACCATATTATAGTGATGCCCAAGTTTTGGGCGCGATGGGAAATCAATAGGTGTACGAAATTGGACTATTTAAGTTCAAAGGCAATTCGTGACTTATTGGAGTGGTTGGAGTATTCCGTAGTTCCAGCGATTGGATTTCACTCAAAACTCACCAAATGACTCCTCCCACCATATTATGATGGTGCCCAAGTTTTGGGCTCGAATCAGAAATCAATAGGTGTACGAAATTGGACAATTCACGTTCAAAGGCAATTCGTTCCGAATTGGAGTGGTTGGTGTATTCCGTAGTTCGAGATATTGGATTTCACTCAAAACTCACCAAATGACTCCTCCCACCATATTATGATGATGCCCAAGTTTTGGGCTCGATCGGAAATCAATAGGTGTACGAAATTGGACTATTTAAGTTCAAAGGCAATTCGTGACTTATTGGAGTGGTTGGAGTATTCCGTAGTTCTAGCGATTGGATTTCACTGAAAACTCACCAAATGACTCCTCCCACCATATTATGATGATGCCCAAGTTTTGGGCTCGAAATCGGAAATCAATAGGTGTACGAAATTGGACAAATCAAGTTCAAAGGCAGTTCGTTCCGAATTGGAGTGGTTTTTGTATTGCGTAGTTCTAGCGATTGGATTTCACTCAAAACTCACCAAATGACTCCTCCCACCATATTATGATGATTCCCAAGTTTTGGGCTCGATCGGAAATCAATAGGTGTACGAAATTGGACTATTTAAGTTCAAAGGCAATTCGTGACTTATTCGAGTGGTTGGAGTATTCCGTAGTTCCAGCGATTGGATTTCACTCAAAACTCACCAAATGACTCCTCCCACCATATTATGATGGTACCCAAGTTTTGGGCTCGAATCGGAAATCAATAGGTGTACGAAATTGGACAATTCAAGTTCAAAGGCAGTTCGTTCCGAATTGGAGTGGTTGGTGTATTCTGTAGTTCGAGCGATTGGATTTCACTCAAAACTCACCAAATGACTCCTCCCACCATATTATGATGATGCCCAAGTTTTGGGCTCGAATCGGAAATCAATAGGTGTACGAAATTGGACTATTTAAGTTCAAAGGCAATTCGTGACTTATTGGAGTGGTTGGAGTATTCCGTAGTTCCAGCGATTGGATTTCACTCAAAACTCACCAAATGACTCCTCCCACCATATTATGATGGTACCCAAGTTTTGGGCTCGATCGGAAATCAATAGGTGTACGAAATTGGACAATTCAAGTTCAAAGGCAGTTCGTTCCGAATTGGAGTGGTTGGTGTATTCTGGAGTTCTAGCGATTGGATTTCACTCAAAACTCACCAACTGACTCCTCCCACCATATTATGATGATGCCCAAGTTTTGGGCTCGATCGGAAATCAATAGGTGTACGAAATTGGACAAATCAAGTTCAAAGGCATTTCGTTCCGAATTGGAGTGGTTGGTGTATTGCGTAGTTCTAGCGATTGGATTTCACTCAAAACTAACCAAATGACTCCTCCCACCATATTATAGTGATGCCCAAGTTTTGGGCGCGATGGGAAATCAATAGGTGTACGAAATTGGACTATTTAAGTTCAAAGGCAATTCGTGACTTATTGGAGTGGTTGGAGTATTCCGTAGTTCCAGCGATTGGATTTCACTCAAAACTCACCAAATGACTCCTCCCACCATATTATGATGGTACCCAAGTTTTGGGCTCGAATCGGAAATCAATAGGTGTACGAAATTGGACAATTCAAGTTCAAAGGCAGTTCGTTCCGAATTGGAGTGGTTGGTGTATTCTGGAGTTCTAGCGATTGGATTTCACTCAAAACTCACCAACTGACTCCTCCCACCATATTATGATGATGCCCAAGTTTTGGGCTCGAATCGGAAATCAATAGGTGTACGAAATTGGACAAATCAAGTTCAAAGGCAGTTCGTTCCGAATTGGAGTGGTTGGTGTATTGCGTAGTTCTAGCGATTGGATTTCACTCAAAACTCACCAAATGACTTCTCCCACCATATTATGATGATTCCCAAGTTTTGGGCTGAATCGGAAATCAATAGGTGTACGAAATTGGACTAGTTAAGTTCAAAGGCAATTCGTGACTTATTGGAGTGGTTGGAGTATTCCGTAGTTCTAGCGATTGGATTTCACTCAAAACTCACCAAATGACTCCTCCCACCATATTATGATGGTGCCCAAGTTTTCGGCTCGATCAGAAATCAATAGGTGTACGAAATTGGACAATTCACGTTCAAAGGCAGTTCGTTCCGAATTGGAGTGGTTGGTGTATTCTGTAGTTCTAGCGATTGGATTTCACTCAAAACTCACCAACTGACTCCTCCCACCATATTATGATGATGCCCAAGTTTTGGGCTCGAATCGGAAATCAATAGGTGTACGAAATTGGACAAATCAAGTTCAAAGGCAGTTCGTTCCGAATTGGAGTGGTTGGTGTATTGCGTAGTTCTAGCGATTGGATTTCACTCAAAACTCCCCCAAATGACTTCTCCCACCATATTATGATGATTCCCAAGTTTTGGGCTCGAATCGGAAATCAATAGGTGTACGAAATTGGACTAGTTAAGTTCAAAGGCAATTCGTGACTTATTGGAGTGGTTGGAGTATTCCGTAGTTCTAGCGATTGGATTTCACTCAAAACTCACCAAATGACTCCTCCCACCATATTATGATGGTGCCCAAGTTTTCGGCTCGAATCAGAAATCAATAGGTGTACGAAATTGGACAATTCACGTTCAAAGGCAATTCGTTCCGAATTGGAGTGGTTGGTGTATTCCGTAGTTCGAGATATTGGATTTCACTCAAAACTCACCAAATGACTCCTCCCACCATATTATGATGATGCCCAAGTTTTGGGCTCGAATCGGAAATCAATAGGTGTACGAAATTGGACAAATCCAGTTAAAAGGCAGTTCGTTCCGAATTGGAGTGGTTTTTGTATTGCGTAGTTCTAACGATTGGATTTCACTCAAAACTCACCAAATGACTCCTCCCACCATATTATGATGATGCCCAAGTTTTGGGCTCGAATCGGAAATCAATAGGTGTACGAAATTGGACAAATCAAGTTCAAAGGCAGTTCGTTCCGAATTGGAGTGGTTTTTGTATTGCGTAGTTCTAACGATTGGATTTCACTCAAAACTCACCAAATGACTCCTCCCACCATATTATGATGATGCCCAAGTTTTGGGCTCGATCGGAAATCAATAGGTGTACGAAATTGGACAAATCAAGTTCAAAGGCAGTTCGTTCCGAATTGGAGTGGTTGGTGTATTGCGTAGTTCTAGCGATTGGATTTCACTCAAAACTCACCAAATGACTCCTCCCACCATATTATAGTGATGCCCAAGTTTTGGGCGCGATGGGAAATCAATAGGTGTACGAAATTGGACTTGTTAAGTTCAAAGGCAATTCGTGACTTATTGGGGTGGTTGGAGTATTCCGTAGTTCTAGCGATTGGATTTCACTCAAAACTCACCAAATGACTCCTCCCACCATATTATGATGGTACCCAAGTTTTGGGCTCGATCGGAAATCAATAGGTGTACGAAATTGGACAATTCAAGTTCAAAGGCAGTTCGTTCCGAATTGGAGTGGTTGGTGTATTCGGTAGTTCTAGCGATTGGATTTCACTCAAAACTCACCAACTGACTCCTCCCACCATATTATGATGATGCCCAAGTTTTGGGCTGAATCGGAAATCAATAGGTGTACGAAATTGGACAAATCAAGTTCAAAGGCAGTTCGTTCCGAATTGGAGTGGTTGGTGTATTCCGTAGTTCGAGTTATTGGATTTCACTCAAAACTCACCAAATGACTCCTCCCAACATATTATGATGGTGCCCAAGTTCTGGGCTGAAATCAGAAATCAATAGGTGTACGAAATTGGACAATTCAAGTTCAAAGGCGGTTCGTTCCGAATTGGAGTGGTTGGTGTATTGCGTAGTTCTAGCGATTGGATTTCACTCAAAACTCACCAAATGACTTCTCCCACCATATTATGATGGTGCCCAAGTTTTGGGCTCGAATCAGAAATCAATAGGTGTACGAAATTGGACAATTCAAGTTCAAAGGCAGTTCGTTCCGAATTGGAGTGGTTGGTGTATTCCGTAGTTCGAGTTATTGGATTTCACTCAAAACTCACGAAATGAATCCTCCCACCATATTATGATGGTGCCCAAGTTTTGGGCTCGAAATCAGAAATCAATAGGTGTACGAAATTGGACAATTCAAGTTCAAAGGCAGTTCGTTCCGAATTGGAGTGGTTGGTGTATTCCGTAGTTCTAGCGATTGGATTTCACTCAAAACTCACCAAATGACTCCTCCCACCATATTATAATCATGCCCAAGTTTTGGGCTCGAATCGGAAATCAATAGGTGTACGAAATTGGACTATTTAATTTCAAAGGCAATTCGTGACTTATTGGAGTGGTTGGAGTATTCCGTAGTTCCAGCGATTGGATTTCACTCAAAACTCACCAAATGACTCCTCCCACCATATTATGATGGTACCCAAGTTTTGGGCTCGAATCGGAAATCAATAGGTGTACGAAATTGGACAATTCAAGTTCAAAGGCAGTTCGTTCCGAATTGGAGTGGTTGGTGTATGCTGTAGTTCTAGCGATTGGATTTCACTCAAAACTCACCAACTGACTCCTCCCACCATATTATGATGATGCCCAAGTTTTGGGCTCGAATCGGAAATCAATAGGTGTACGAAATTGGACAAATCAAGTTCAAAGGCAGTTCGTTCCGAATTGGAGTGGTTGGTGTATTCCGTAGTTCGAGTTATTGGATTTCACTCAAAACTCACCAAATGACTCCTCCCACCATATTATGATGGTCCCCAAGTTTTGGGCTCGAATCAGAAATCAATAGGTGTACGAAATTGGACAATTCAAGTTCAAAGGCAGTTCGTTCCGAATTGGAGTGGTTGGTGTATTCCGTAGTTCGAGTTATTGGATTTCACTCAAAACTCACCAAATGACTCCTCCCACCATATTATGATGGTGCCCAAGTTTTGGGCTCGAATCAGAAATCAATAGGTGTACGAAATTGGACAATTCAAGTTCAAAGGCAGTTCGTTCCGAATTGGAGTGGTTGGTGTATTCCGTAGTTCGAGTTATTGGATTTCACTCAAAACTCACCAAATGACTCCTCCCACCATATTATGATGGTGCCCAAGTTTTGGGCTCGAATCGGAAATCAATAGGTGTACGAAATTGGACAATTCAAGTTCAAAGGCAGTTCGTTCCGAATTGGAGTGGTTGGTGTATTGCGTAGTTCTAGCGATTGGATTTCACTCAAAACTCACCAAATGACTCCTCCCACCATATTATAGTGATGCCCAAGTTTTGGGCGCGATGGGAAATCAATAGGTGTACGAAATTGGACTTGTTAAGTTCAAAGGCAATTCGTGACTTATTGGGGTGGTTGGAGTATTCCGTAGTTCTAGCGATTGGATTTCACTCAAAACTCACCAAATGACTCCTCCCACCATATTATGATGGTACCCAAGTTTTGGGCTCGAATCGGAAATCAATAGGTGTACGAAATTGGACAATTCAAGTTCAAAGGCAGTTCGTTCCGAATTGGAGTGGTTGGTGTATTCGGTAGTTCTAGCGATTGGATTTCACTCAAAACTCACCAACTGACTCCTCCCACCATATTATGATGATGCCCAAGTTTTGGGCTCGAATCGGAAATCAATAGGTGTACGAAATTGGACAAATCAAGTTCAAAGGCAGTTCGTTCCGAATTGGAGTGGTTGGTGTATTCCGTAGTTCGAGTTATTGGATTTCACTCAAAACTCACCAAATGACTCCTCCCAACATATTATGATGGTGCCCAAGTTCTGGGCTCGAAATCAGAAATCAATAGGTGTACGAAATTGGACAATTCAAGTTCAAAGGCAGTTCGTTCCGAATTGGAGTGGTTGGTGTATTGCGTAGTTCTAGCGATTGGATTTCACTCAAAACTCACCAAATGACTTCTCCCACCATATTATGATGGTGCCCAAGTTTTGGGCTCGAATCAGAAATCAATAGGTGTACGAAATTGGACAATTCAAGTTCAAAGGCAGTTCGTTCAGAATTGGAGTGGTTGGTGTATTCCGTAGTTCGAGTTATTGGATTTCACTCAAAACTCACCAAATGAATCCTCCCACCATATTATGATGGTGCCCAAGTTTTGGGCTCGAATCAGAAATCAATAGGTGTACGAAATTGGACAATTCAAGTTCAAAGGCAGTTCGTTCCGAATTGGAGTGGTTGGTGTATTCCGTAGTTCTAGCGATTGGATTTCACTCAAAACTCACCAAATGACTCCTCCCACCATATTATAATCATGCCCAAGTTTTGGGCTCGAATCGGAAATCAATAGGTGTACGAAATTGGACTATTTAATTTCAAAGGCAATTCGTGACTTATTGGAGTGGTTGGAGTATTCCGTAGTTCCAGCGATTGGATTTCACTCAAAACTCACCAAATGACTCCTCCCACCATAGTATGATGGTACCCAAGTTTTGGGCTCGAATCGGAAATCAATAGGTGTACGAAATTGGACAATTCAAGTTCAAAGGCAGTTCGTTCCGAATTGGAGTGGTTGGTGTATGCTGAGTTCTAGCGATTGGATTTCACTCAAAACTCACCAACTGACTCCTCCCACCATATTATGATGATGCCCAAGTTTTGGGCTCGAATCGGAAATCAATAGGTGTACGAAATTGGACAAATCAAGTTCAAAGGCAGTTCGTTCCGAATTGGAGTGGTTGGTGTATTCCGTAGTTCGAGTTATTGGATTTCACTCAAAACTCACCAAATGACTCCTCCCACCATATTATGATGGTGCCCAAGTTTTGGGCTCGAATCAGAAATCAATAGGTGTACGAAATTGGACAATTCAAGTTCAAAGGCAGTTCGTTCCGAATTGGAGTGGTTGGTGTATTCCGTAGTTCGAGTTATTGGATTTCACTCAAAACTCACCAAATGACTCCTCCCACCATATTATGATGGTACCCAAGTTTTGGGCTCGAATCGGAAATCAATAGGTGTACGAAATTGGACAATTCAAGTTCAAAGGCAGTTCTTTCCGAATTGGAGTGGTTGGTGTATTCTGTAGTTCTAGCGATTGGATTTCACTCAAAACTCACCAACTGACTCCTCCCACCATATTATGATGATGCCCAAGTTTTGGGCTCAATCGGAAATCAATAGGTGTACGAAATTGGACAATTCAAGTTCAAAGGCAGTTCGTTCCGAATTGGAGTGGTTGGTGTATTCCGTAGTTCTAGCGATTGGATTTCACTCAAAACTCACCAAATGACTCCTCCCACCATATTATAATCATGCCCAAGTTTTGGGCTCGAATCGGAAATCAATAGGTGTACGAAATTGGACTATTTAATTTCAAAGGCAATTCGTGACTTATTGGAGTGGTTGGAGTATTCCGTAGTTCCAGCGATTGGATTTCACTCAAAACTCACCAAATGACTCCTCCCACCATATTATGATGGTACCCAAGTTTTGGGCTCGAATCGGAAATCAATAGGTGTACGAAATTGGACAATTCAAGTTCAAAGGCAGTTCGTTCCGAATTGGAGTGGTTGGTGTATTCTGTAGTTCTAGCGATTGGATTTCACTCAAAACTCACCAAATGACTCCTCCCACCATATTATGATGATGCCCAAGTTTTGGGCTCGAATCGGAAATCAATAGGTGTACGAAATTGGACAATTCAAGTTCAAAGGCAGTTGTTTTGAATTGGAGTAGTTGGTGTATTCCGTAGTTCTAGCGATTGGATTTCACTCAAAACTCACCAAATGAATTCTCCCACCATATTATGATGATTCCCAAGTTTTGGGCTCGAATCGGAAATCAATAGGTGTACGAAATTGGACTAGTTAAGTTCAAAGGCAATTCGTGACTTATTGGAGTGGTTGGAGTATTCCGTAGTTCTAGCGATTGGATTTCACTCAAAACTCACCAAATGACTTCTCCCACCATATTATGATGGTGCCCAAGTTTTGGGCTCGAATCAGAAATCAATAGGTGTACGAAATTGGACAATTCAAGTTCAAAGGCAGTTCGTTCCGAATTGGAGTGGTTGGTGTATTCCGTAGTTCGAGTTATTGGATTTCACTCAAAACTCACCAAATGACTCCTCCCACCATATTATGATGGTGCCCAAGTTTTGGGCTCGAATCAGAAATCAATAGGTGTACGAAATTGGACAATTCAAGTTCAAAGGCAGTTCGTTCCGAATTGGAGTGGTTGGTGTATTCCGTAGTTCTAACGATTGGATTTCACTCAAAACTCACCAAATGACTCCTCCCACCATATTATAGTGATGCCCAAGTTTTGGGCGCGATGGGAAATCAATAGGTGTACGAAATTGGACTTGTTAAGTTCAAAGCCAATTCGTGACTTATTGGAGTGGTTGGTGTATTCCGTAGTTCTAGCGATTGGATTTCACTCAAAACTCAGCAAATGACTCCTCCCACCATATTATAGTGATGCCCAAGTTTTGGGCGCGATGGGAAATCAATAGGTGTACGAAATTGGACTTGTTAAGTTCAAAGGCAATTCGTGACTTATTGGAGTGGTTGGTGTATTCCGTAGTTCTAGCGATTGGATTTCACTCAAAACTCACCAAATGACTCCTCCCACCATATTATGGTGATGCCCAAGTTTTGGGCTCGAATCGGAAATCAATAGGTGTACGAAATTGGACAATTCAAGTTCAAAGGCAGTTCGTTCCGAATTGGAGTGGTTGGTGTATTCCGTAGTTCGAGTTATTGGATTTCACTCAAAACTCACCAAATGACTTCTCCCACCATATTATGATGATTCCCAAGTTTTGGGCTCGAATCGGAAATCAATAGGTGTACGAAATTGGACTAGTTAAGTTCAAAGGCAATTCGTGACTTATTGGAGTGGTTGGAGTATTCCGTAGTTCTAGCGATTGGATTTCACTCAAAACTCACCAAATGACTCCTCCCACCATATTATGATGGTACCCAAGTTTTGGGCTCGAATCGGAAATCAATAGGTGTACGAAATTGGACAATTCAAGTTCAAAGGCAGTTCGTTCCGAATTGGAGTGGTTGGTGTATTCTGTAGTTCTAGCGATTGGATTTCACTCAAAACTCACCAAATGACTTCTCCCACCATATTATGATGGTGCCCAAGTTTTGGGATCGAATCAGAAAATCAATAGGTGTACGAAATTGGACAATTCAAGTTCAAAGGCAGTTCGTTCCGAATTGGAGTGGTTGGTGTATTCCGTAGTTCTAGCGATTGGATTTCACTCAAAACTCACCAAATGACTCCTCCCACCATATTATAATCATGCCCAAGTTTTGGGCTCGAATCGGAAATCAATAGGTGTACGAAATTGGACTATTTAATTTCAAAGGCAATTCGTGACTTATTGGGGTGGTTGGAGTATTCCGTAGTTCCAGCGATTGGATTTCACTCAAAACTCACCAAATCACTCCTCCCACCATATTATGATGGTACCCAAGTTTTGAGCTCGATCGGAAATCAATAGGTGTACGAAATTGGACAATTCAAGTTCAAAGGCAGTTCGTTCCGAATTGGAGTGGTTGGTGTATTCTGGAGTTCTAGCGATTGGATTTCACTCAAAACTCACCAAATGACTCCTCCCACCATATTATGATGGTGCCCAAGTTTTGGGCTCGAATCAGATATCAATAGGTGTACGAAATTGGACAATTCAAGTTCAAAGGCAGTTCGTTCCGAATTGGAGTGCTTGGTGTATTCCGTAGTTCGAGCGATTGGATTTCACTCAAAACTCACCAAATGACTCCTCCCACCATATTATGATGATGCCCAAGTTTTGGGCTCGAATCGGAAATCAATAAGTGTACGAAATTGGACAATTCAAGTTCAAAGGCAGTTCTTTCCGAATTGGAGTGGTTGGTGTATTCCGTAGTTCTAGCGATTGGATTTCACTCAAAACTCACCAAATGACTCCTCCCACCATATTATAATCATGCCCAAGTTTTGGGCTCGAATCGGAAATCAATAGGTGTACGAAATTGGACTATTTAATTTCAAAGGCAATTCGTGACTTATTGGAGTGGTTGGACTATTCCGTAGTTCCAGCGATTGGATTTCACTCAAAACTCACCAAATGACTCCTCCCACCATATTATGATGGTACCCAAGTTTTGGGCTCGAATCGGAAATCAATAGGTGTACGAAATTGGACAATTCAAGTTCAAAGGCAGTTCGTTCCGAATTGGAGTGGTTGGTGTATTCTGGAGTTCTAGCGATTGGATTTCACTCAAAACTCACCAAATGACTCCTCCCACCATATTATGATGATGCCCAAGTTTTGGGCTCGAATCGGAAATCAATAGGTGTACGAAATTGGACAATTCAAGTTCAAAGGCAGTTCGTTTCGAATTGGAGTAGTTGGTGTATTCCGTAGTTCTAGCGATTGGATTTCACTCAAAACTGACCAAATGACTTCTCCCACCATATTATGATGATTCCCAAGTTTTGGGCTCGAATCGGAAATCAATAGGTGTACGAAATTGGACTAGTTAAGTTCAAAGGCAATTCGTGACTTATTGGAGTGGTTGGAGTATTCCGTAGTTCTAGCGATTGGATTTCACTCAAAACTCACCAAATGACTTCTCCCACCATATTATGATGGTGCCCAAGTTTTGGGCTCGAATCAGAAATCAATAGGTGTACGAAATTGGACAATTCAAGTTCAAAGGGGCAGTTCGTTCCGAATTGGAGTGGTTGGTGTATTCCGTAGTTCGAGTTATTGGATTTCACTCAAAACTCACCAAATGACTCCTCCCACCATATTATGATGGTGCCCAAGTTTTGGGCTCGAATCAGAAATCAATAGGTGTACGAAATTGGACAATTCAAGTTCAAAGGCAGTTCGTTCCGAATTGGAGTGGTTGGTGTATTCCGTAGTTCTAGCGATTGGATTTCACTCAAAACTCACCAAATGACTCCTCCCACCATATTATGATGGTGCCCAAGTTTTGGGCTCGAATCAGAAATCAATAGGTGTACGAAATTGGACAATTCAAGTTCAAAGGCAGTTCGTTCCGAATTGGAGTGGTTGGTGTATTCCGTAGTTCGAGTTATTGGATTTCACTCAAAACTCACCGAATGACTCCTCCCACCATATTATAATCATGCTCAAGTTTTGGGCTCGAATCGGGAAATCAATAGGTGTACGAAATTGGACTATTTAATTTCGAAGGCAATTCGTGACTTATTGGAGTGGTTGGAGTATTCCGTAGTTCCAGCGATTGGATTTCACTCAAAACTCACCAAATGACTCCTCCCACCATATTATGATGGTACCCAAGTTTTGGGCTCGAATCGGAAATCAATAGGTGTACGAAATTGGACAATTCAAGTTCAAAGGCAGTTCGTTCCGAATTGGAGTGGTTGGTGTATTCCGTAGTTCGAGTTATTGGATGATCGGTTCATAATTGTATATCATTTTGTACCCTTCTAGCTTATGATTTGGTTATGTTTTTGAGTTAAACTTGTGTTTTTAATCCTTTTTGTGTGTATCTTTCAGTTAATTGAGATTTAGGTAATAATGATGGCTTTGGATAGGAAATGATGCAATCCAAGCATGTGAAGGCCTGATTTGGGTGAAGGGAAGAAGAGCTTAAAGACAAACTCATTTTTTTTGCTACAGCTCCCTGCCAGTCCAGTTTCGTAGGTCATATTGCAAGCTTTGTTTCAGCAACCTACATAGCTCGAATGAGGCCACATTCTTCATGAAAGTTGTTCCAATGGGTGTTTACTATAACATATCCAAAATTCAGCCCCATTGGATAAATCTGAAGTCCGTTACCTAGCAAACACAGAACCATGCTCAGGATGGATCTTATCAGCTCGGAAAATGAGTTAGCAATTTGTTTCGGCCTTAACTTTTTCCTCCGACCTTGGATTGGCCCAAATAACATATGGCTGGAAAGAAGACATTCTGAACTTCAATTTCGAGTGCTTAAAGTCCTAATTTGATTAAGAGAAGCCCAAGTTGTAAGCCCTTGAAGTTGCTGGTCATGCTGACCTCAGTATGTGCTGGTTGGATGCTTGGTCATGGTGAGCTAGGCATGAGCTATCATTTCTGGTTGGAAGCTTGGTCATGGTGACATGAAGATGACCTAGGGCTGCTAGTGGGATTAATTGGTGAAGTGCATCACCCATTCAAGATTTTCTAATTCAAGTGCATCAACCAATTCAGATTTTATAATAAAAGTGTTGTATGCATTAGCCATTTTGAATTCAGATTTTTACTTCCCTTAGGCCTATAAATAGGGAAGTTCTCTAAGCTTGTAAACACACCCCAAGGGGGGAGCTCTCAAACACTTCTCTAGAGCTCCCTTCCCTTCTCTCCCTCAAATTCTCTTAGTTTCCTTTCAAGTTGTCAATTGTTATGAGTTTACTAAGTTTTCCTTCAAGTTTTCTTAGTTCCACTTTACTTTTATTTGTAATGTACATTCTTTCTTAAGTATTCAAGTTTAATTAGTTTCCAAGTTTTAATTATGATTTTTGTTCTTATTCATTATGCTTATAAGTTAATATGCTAGTTTGAATGATTGATCACCATTTAGGCTTGCATGTTAGCTATCTTGGTTTGAATTAAGAGTAGACACCATGCTTTAATTCGAATTGAACTATGAATAGGAAGAGTATGTATGGACATTCGACAACAGGGATTAGATACATGCTTGGTTGTTTAAATTGTTCTTCTATGCTTAATGGGTTCCTAATGCTTAGTTTTAGGTTAGACAACAAATGATCAAATTAGGGAATTAGGAACACAAGGTTAGAACCAGACACCATGGCCTAATCATACTTTAGCTAGAATCAATCCGTTAATCTAATTGAACTTGGGAACTTATTTGCTTGAGTTATTTCCTTTTTCTTGTTTTATTTATTTTCTTTTCCATTTCTGTTTTTTGTAGGGAAATGAATTGGATCATTCAATCACCAATCCTCGTGGGATCGACCTCGCACTTACATATGCTATACTACCGAACGGCTCGTGCACTTGCGAGTATCACAAGTTGAGGATGCAACTGAATCCACTTTGGTGCAGTGAATCCGACACAACAAGTTTTGGCGCCGTTGCCGGGATCGGTAACATTGTTTGATTCTATTTGGTTTTCCTACTTTTTATTTTTATTTTTTGTATATAACTGGACAGTTTTATGTTTTAAAGTTAATGGCGTTAATTGACAAGTTGTGTTTGTAGTCCAACGGACAAGGACAATTGCCTGACAAGCAAGAGAACTGGGTTTGAGTCCCAGCTTACACAACACAAAAAAGGTTCAAGTAGCATGTTGGTTATTTCTTGTTTATGGTTTCATTCACTTGTTCTTAATTAAATATCTTGTTCAAGTTTACATAAACACCATATGACTCTTGGACTGATTAGTGAATGAATAGGTAGATATTGAAGACAAACACCATGTTTAAATTCTACTTGGTTCTTTATTGTTCTTCTTGTTCTTAATGGGTTCGGAATTTGTGTTTAGACTAAACACCATAGCTAAATACTTTTTCTGAATACTTGATTAAAACCACACACCATATGGATAATCATATTTGAGAAAGAACGAACTCCATAAACTAGTTTAATTTACCTTGCTGCTTACTTTGAAGCATGGAATTGGATGTGTGTTTTTCCTTTTATTTCCTAACCCTTTTGATTCCATTTCAAGTTTATGTGTTTGTTTTAGCAATTTATGACATCTTAATAAAAATGGAGAGAGATGGCAACCTCAATCATACGAATGGGAAGTGTGGAGCAGTGGGAGAAGTCGCGACCTCCAAATGCATCCATACTCGACCTAATCGCTTCAAGGGGGAGCATTTCAATCCTTTCTCTTCTTTAAATTCTGTTTATTTCTTGGTTTGTTTCTTTTAGTACAACAATTTATGTCATTTGTTTGGGTTTGTTTAGAGTACTTAGTTCATTTTCATTTATGGTTTGTTATCTTAATTTTTTTTCTCTTCTCTTAAAAGCTAAAAATTCAAAATTCAAAAATTCAAAAAGATTTTTCATATGAGCTAACTTATGGTAACTCCAGGAAGCACTTCCGTCAAGAGCAGTGTCTAGGAGTTCTTTAGGCGACACCTTCGGTGTCTAAGAAGTTTGGGTTTTAAGCGGGACCATTGTGACCCCTCCAACCTTCCCGGATCCCCTGGCTGTGTTTTTCTGAGGCCCTTAGCCTGGTCAGCCGTGAGTTGCTTGTATATTTGTGTGTTTTTAAATTAAGTTTATTTTTATTTTCTTTGTTTTCTTTTCTGTTGAGTCTTTGTTTTTTATTTGTTTTTGTTTTTGTTTTGTTAAGTTAGTTTATGTTTTTATTTACGTGGTTTGGTTGGTTAGTTTATTTTTGAGTGTTAAAACACATTTTTATTTCAAACATTGCATAAAAAAAAAACAACAAAACAACAAAAACAAAATAAAAACAAAAACAATAATAAAAAAAAAACAATAAAAAACTTCTTCTTCTTCATCATCATCATCATCATCTTCTTCTTCATCTTCTTCATCTTCATCTTCATCATCATCATCATCATGGCTTGCCTCTATTGTCTCGCACTTGTAGAATCTGCAGCAGCTCTACATGGTCCTCATTCTTTTTCTGCAGAGCTTCCACATACTGATTGGCACAGGAAGCCGCTTCTGGAGGTCCGCCACCATAGCCTTCAAGGAAGCCACTTCCTCGCTCAGAGCGGCACACTCCCGTGTCCTCGCCAGGAGTCGCATGCCCAAATTGGTAGCCGAGACCGCTTGGAGCACAGTTAAATCGTGGGACTCATCCACCGCCATCTTGTCAGACCTACGTGCCACATGCAGGTGATCCCGCTGGAGTTAGCTCCTGCCAATCAATGTTCCTAGCAGCACTGACCTGTTCGGCATTGCCTCAGAAAGGTTCGGTATTGCCTCAGCAAAGTTTGAGGCAGTGCCGTGATGATATGAAGAGTTTGGGAAGACAGAGGTTGGAGGAGCCCTTATCTGGGCATTTGGTGGTGCAAGGGACAACTCAAGGTTGAGATCATCAAGGTGAGTGCATGAGGATGCCATTTTTTTTTTTGCTTCTGAATTTTTTGATGTTTTTCTTTGAGTTTGCAGGAAGAAATGCTGGGTATCATCCGCTTGCAGTGGCATGGTTTAAATAGAGATATGCTGAAAGAGAGAGCCAGCACCATTTCGGATTTCCCGGGCATGCTCGACCTAATCGCTTCAAGGGGGAGCACCTTTACTTTCACTTTACTTTTCTTTTTTTCCGTGTTTTCTGGTGTTTAATTTTTTTGCCCGTTACTTTCATTTTCTAGAGCTTTGTGTTTCTGCTTTTTCCCTTTCGGGTATCATCTTTATTTTATTTTAGTTAGGGAATTGTGCTTCCATTTCCGTTTGTCGTCTTCGTTTGATTTAAGTTTGGGAAGTGTGCTTCTTTTCCGTTTTCTTTTTCCTTATGCAAATTCACTCTTTTATTCCCAAAACAAAATAACAAAAACAAAAACAACCAAAAAAATAAAATAACTTAAAAACAACAATAATGCAGTAGAAATCATTTCTTGACAGTGCTCGTTGTCTCGACCATTGGAGCTTTGAGTTTGGCCCTCTGGCTGTCCTCTTCCTCGGCTTCACGCACAACCTCTTGGGGCTCACCACTTGAGCTCCCAAAGATCGCAATCTTAGCTTGAGCGTAACTACTCTCGCGATCTGGTTGCTTGCGTTTACCCGGTCGGTCTAGGTCCTCCAGCTGTTTTCGCATGTCGCGAGAGTACAACTCTACCATTTTTGATAGATTTTTATTCTCGTCCCGCAATACCTCTAGCTGGTGTCGATTCACCTCCACTATCCTTGACCTCTCCCTTTTCAAGCTTTTTATAGCAGTCTGACACTCTTCAACCATACTTCGCTCCGCCGCCAACTGACCTTTCAGCACCTCTACCTCATGAGACTTCGCAGTAGGCGATGCCCCAAACTTGCGACACATGCTGTACTCTGCACGCTCAGTGCCATGGCATCACTCGCGACTCGATTGTCATCCCTTGTCCCGAACACACGTATATCTTTAGGAGTCACTAGATTTCTTCCCACTCCAATGGCAACATCGTTGTCCAGGAGTATTGAGTCAGCTACCTCACAGGCCCCCTTGCGGAGGCAAAGTAGGGCATCCATACTGGTGCCGCTGCTTGGCCTCGTGTCTGAGTCGGTGGAGCTAGGTTGAGATCCAACGAAAATGGGTAGGAATAGGCCATTTGATTTCTCACTCGTTTTTCTTCTTTCCTTCTTTTCTATTTTGTGTGTTTCTGAGTTTGTGTGTTTTTTTTTTACCCTTTCTTTTTACCTTTTATAGACTTAGTCTGCTAAACCCTAGCCGTCGGTTCTGAGTTTTGTGCGGCCCTTACGGCTTATTTCTATATGTCGCCGCACCCGTTTCCCAACTCCCCTTAATTGCATTTTCACCTTTCACCACCTTCAAAGTGAAAAAGTCGTCTCGCTTCACCCAAGAGGCCAATAATTCTGGCTTGGGGGATGTGAAAGCGGCCTCTGTGCGCCGACACGTCCCTCACTCTTTTTGCCTGTCACTTCCTAGGAACCGAGGCAGCATGGACCACACTCTTTCTTATCCCGCCTTTGCCCTCCCATTTCACGTTTCATTAAATTAAAAAAATAAAAATAATAATAACAAACGTGTGGGCTTCGGATTTCATTGCGGGTCGGGTTTTCACCGTTGTTAGGTTTCAAAATGTGTTAACTTCTTTTGGGTTGGGTTTTAAATTGTTTGGGTTTTGGTTTGCGTAAGACTTTTTTAGGGCTTGTTGTTTCAACTTTTTTACTGTTTCATTTCTTTTTATTTGTTTGTTTGTTTTGTAATTATTATTTTTTAATTATTTTCTTTTATTTTTGTTTTTTGTTTTTTATTTGCTTTAATACATTCATTTGTTGTTATGACATTGCTTGTGGCTAATTTTTAAACATTGAGGACAATGTTCATTTCTAGATTTGGGGGTATTGGAGTTTAACAAGTAAACTTGGTTTTTCTTAAAATTTTAAAAATAATAATAATAATAAAAAATAATACAAAATAATAAAAAAATTTCTTGCTTGTTTTTATTTTTATTTTGTTTAAGTCTTGCTTTTATTTTATTTTATTTTTTTTTTATTTTGATTTTATTTACTTTCCGAACACATTTGATGAGATTGTGATAAATGTTTGCATGACTTAAATGAAAATTGAATTTTATTTATTTATTATTTATTTTTATTTTATTTATTTATTTTTTCCTTGTAAATTTTTATTTCAAAAAAAAAAAAATTTAAAAATAAAATAAAATTTGGCATCGTTCTAGTATGATATGTTTGAAACCATCTTTGCACTTGCCATTTGTTTCATAATTTTCCAATTAAAGGATTTGCATGACCCAAAGAATTGTATCAAGCATAAATAAGACTTATATAACCATATAATGTGAGCTTTTGAGCCTTGTGCTTCATTTCATGAGTGTTATACACATACTCTTATTTTCTTGTCATCAAAGTTGTTGTTTGATCTCATTATTCATTGATTTGGTTGAACACTTAAAAGTCATTCATTCTTTTGCAATTTGATTTCATGACATTTAAGAAATGATATTAAGGCCCTCTTTGGATCGTTTGTGCCTTTCAAGCTAACCTTATGCATGCTTATGCATGACTTTCCATTGTTAACCATTTTGAGCCTACATGTAAACCTTTTCTTTGATTTACCAACTATATTTCCTCGCCTTAGCCCGAAAAACAAATATTTACCTTTCTAAGGAACTCATGAGCTCTAAATTGGATGTGCTTTTCATGCTAAGTTTGGGAAGGGATATTTCAAAAAAAAAAAAAAAAGGTTCATCAATTGGTGAAAGAAAAGAAAAAAGTGGTGGTTTATTGAAATTTATCTTTGGGCCTTCAAAATAAATAGGCGTTTGTTCAAATGAAGGTATAAGGAGTTTTGATCATTTAAAAGAAAAAAAAATCTAATCATGATGATTCGAAGTCTTGTAAACAATTGTTTTATGCTCTTATATTTTGAGTTCCTTGGACTTTGTTTTATCCATACCTTTCATTTCTCACTCACCTTACACCCTTGGCCCCATTACAACCTATAATAAAGACCTAAATTGATCTTAAATGTCATGTGGTTGAATTGCATCCATTTCTTACTTTTAAGTGTTTGGCATCCTTCTTGAGATCATATTAATGCAAAGTTCTTCATCTTTCTATTTCGAGTTAAGTCCTTATGGTTTAACTCTATTCTCATGTTTATAACTGAGTGATGTATTATAGCCCTCTTCTGAGTGATTCATTTGTGAGAGGACAACTTTGGTGAGATTTGAAGTTGAACTTGTGCTTTGTATGATTTTCGAAATTGTGTGAAAACTAAGATTGGGAAATTTGTTGCATTTGGCTTTCACACTACTACACTTTGAGCATATTGTGTTTAGAATTTTGCCGCTTTGTTAATAATGTCTAAAAATTGAGTTTTTATTGTTAAAACGTTTAAGTCATGTGCATGAGTCATTTCTCTTCAGAAAATGTTCGGAAAGATTGTTTTGAGTTCGTTTTATTTTTGTAGTTCTTTTTTTATTTTTTGTTTTTGTTTTTGTTAATGTATTTATGTTTGTTTTTTGTTTTGGTTTTGCTTAAAGACTAACAATCTTTTAAGTTTTCTAACCATTTTGTTTTGTAGAGTTAGAAAAACGTTTGTGGGTATTCATATTGTTAAACCCTCAGGAGACACAACTCCTCCTACTAGGGATACCTAGAGGTTTAAAGGCTTGTTGCATACGCTAAATGCAATCGAGTTACCTGCGGAAGTGGTTTAGTTAACTTCTTATTTTGTTTTTAACTTTGTTTTGTGTTGTTTTGCTCGAGGACTAGCAAAATCTAGGTTTGGGGGTATTTGATCGGTTCATAATTGTATATCATTTTGTACCCTTCTAGCTTATGATTTGGTTATGTTTTTGAGTTAAACTTGTGTTTTTAATCCTTTTTGTGTGTATCTTTCAGTTAATTGAGATTTAGGTAATAATGATGGCTTTGGATAGGAAATGATGCAATCCAAGCATGTGAAGGCCTGATTTGGATGAAGGGAAGAAGAGCTTAAAGACAAACTCATTTTTTTTGCTACAGCCCCCTGCCAGTCCAGTTTCGTAGGTCATATTGCAAGCTTTGTTTCAGCAACCTACATAGCTCAAATGAGGCCACATTCTTCATGAAAGTTGTTCCAATGGGTGTTTACTATAACATATCCAAAATTCAGCCCCATTGGATAAATCTGAAGTCCGTTACCTAGCAAACACAGAACCATGCTCAGGATGGATCTTATCAGCTCGGAAAATGAGTTAGCAATTTGTTTCGGCCTTAACTTTTTCCTCCGACCTTGGATTGGCCCAAATAACATATGGCTGGAAAGAAGACATTCTGAACTTCAATTTCGAGTGCTTAAAGTCCTAATTTGATTAAGAGAAGCCCAAGTTGTAAGCCCTTGAAGTTGCTGGTCATGCTGACCTCAGTATGTGCTGGTTGGATGCTTGGTCATGGTGAGCTAGGCATGAGCTATCATTTCTGGTTGGAAGCTTGGTCATGGTGACATGAAGATGACCTAGGGCTGCTAGTGGGATTAATTGGTGAAGTGCATCACCCATTCAAGATTTTCTAATTCAAGTGCATCAACCAATTCAGATTTTATAATAAAAGTGTTGTATGCATTAGCCATTTTGAATTCAGATTTTTACTTCCCTTAGGCCTATAAATAGGGAAGTTCTCTAAGCTTGTAAACACACCCCAAGGGGGGGAGCTCTCAAACACTTCTCTAGAGCTCCCTTCCCTTCTCTCCCTCAAATTCTCTTAGTTTCCTTTCAAGTTGTCAATTGTTATGAGTTTACTAAGTTTTCCTTCAAGTTTTCTTAGTTCCACTTTACTTTTATTTGTAATGTACATTCTTTCTTAAGTATTCAAGTTTAATTAGTTTCCAAGTTTTAATTATGATTTTTGTTCTTATTCATTATGCTTATAAGTTAATATGCTAGTTTGAATGATTGATCACCATTTAGGCTTGCATGTTAGCTATCTTGGTTTGAATTAAGAGTAGACACCATGCTTTAATTCAAATTGAACTATGAATAGGAAGAGTATGTATGGACATTCGACAACAGGGATTAGATACATGCTTGGTTGTTTAAATTGTTCTTCTATGCTTAATGGGTTCCTAATGCTTAGTTTTAGGTTAGACAACAAATGATCAAATTAGGGAATTAGGAACACAAGGTTAGAACCAGACACCATGGCCTAATCATACTTTAGCTAGAATCAATCCGTTAATCTAATTGAACTTGGGAACTTATTTGCTTGAGTTATTTCCTTTTTCTTGTTTTATTTATTTTCTTTTCCATTTCTGTTTTTTGTAGGGAAATGAATTGGATCATTCAATCACCAATCCTCGTGGGATCGACCTCGCACTTACATATGCTATACTACCGAACGGCTCGTGCACTTGCGAGTATCACAAGTTGAGGATGCAACTGAATCCACTTTGGTGCAGTGAATCCGACACAACAAGTTTTGGCGCCGTTGCCGGGATCGGTAACATTGTTTGATTCTATTTGGTTTTCCTACTTTTTATTTTTATTTTTTGTATATAACTGGACAGTTTTATGTTTTAAAGTTAATGGCGTTAATTGACAAGTTGTGTTTGTAGTCCAACGGACAAGGACAATTGCCTGACAAGCAAGAGAACTGGGTTTGAGTCCCAGCTTACACAACACAAAAAAGGTTCAAGTAGCATGTTGGTTATTTCTTGTTTATGGTTTCATTCACTTGTTCTTAATTAAATATCTTGTTCAAGTTTACATAAACACCATATGACTCTTGGACTGATTAGTGAATGAATAGGTAGATATTGAAGACAAACACCATGTTTAAATTCTACTTGGTTCTTTATTGTTCTTCTTGTTCTTAATGGGTTCGGAATTTGTGTTTAGACTAAACACCATAGCTAAATACTTTTTCTGAATACTTGATTAAAACCACACACCATATGGATAATCATATTTGAGAAAGAACGAACTCCATAAACTAGTTTAATTTACCTTGCTGCTTACTTTGAAGCATGGAATTGGATGTGTATTCCGTAGTTTTAGCGATTGGATTTCACTCAAAACTGACCAAATGACTTCTCCCACCCTATTATGATGATTCCCAAGTTTTGGGCTCGATCGGAAATCAATAGGTGTACGAAATTGGACTAGTTAAGTTCAAAGGCAATTCGTGACTTATTGGAGTGGTTGGAGTATTCCGTAGTTCTAGCGATTGGATTTCACTCAAAACTCACCAAATGATTCCTCCCACCATATTATGATGATGCCCAAGTTTTGGGCTCGAATCGGAAATCAATAGGTGTACGAAATTGGACAAATCAAGTTCAAAGGCAGTTCGTTCCAAATTGGAGTGGTTGGTGTATTCCGTACTTCGAGTTATTGGATTTCACTCAAAACTCACCAAATGACTCCTCCCACCATATTATGATGGTGCCCAAGTTTTGGGCTCGATTAGAAATCAATAGGTGTACGAAATTGGACAATTCAAGTTCAAAGGCAGTTCGTTCCGAATTGGAGTGGTTGGTGTATTCCGTAGTTCTAGCGATTGGATTTCACTCAAAACTCACCAAATGACTCCTCCCACCATATTATGATGATGCCCAAGTTTTGGGCTCGAATCGGAAATCAATAGGTGTACGAAATTGGACAATTCAAGTTCAAAGGCAGTTCTTTCCGAATTGGAGTGGTTGGTGTATTCCGTAGTTCTAGCGATTGGATTTCACTCAAAACTCACCAAATGACTCCTCCCACCATATTATAATCATGCCCAAGTTTTGGGCTCGAATCGGAAATCAATAGGTGTACGAAATTGGACTATTTAATTTCAAAGGCAATTCGTGACTTATTGGAGTGGTTGGAGTATTCCGTAGTTCCAGCGATTGGATTTCACTCAAAACTCACCAAATGACTCCTCCCACCATATTATGATGGTACCCAAGTTTTGGGCTCGAATCGGAAATCAATAGGTGTACGAAATTGGACAATTCAAGTTCAAAGGCAGTTCGTTTCGAATTGGAGTAGTTGGTGTATTCCGTAGTTTTAGCGATTGGATTTCACTCAAAACTGACCAAATGACTTCTCCCACCCTATTATGATGATTCCCAAGTTTTGGGCTCGAATCGGAAATCAATAGGTGTACGAAATTGGACTAGTTAAGTTCAAAGGCAATTCGTGACTTATTGGAGTGGTTGGAGTATTCCGTAGTTCTAGCGATTGGATTTCACTCAAAACTCACCAAATGATTCCTCCCACCATATTATGATGATGCCCAAGTTTTGGGCTCTAATCGGAAATCAATAGGTGTACGAAATTGGACAAATCAAGTTCAAAGGCAGTTCGTTCCAAATTGGAGTGGTTGGTGTATTCCGTACTTCGAGTTATTGGATTTCACTCAAAACTCACCAAATGACTCCTCCCACCATATTATGATGGTGCCCAAGTTTTGGGCTCGATTAGAAATCAATAGGTGTACGAAATTGGACAATTCAAGTTCAAAGGCAGTTCGTTCCGAATTGGAGTGGTTGGTGTATTCCGTAGTTCTAGCGATTGGATTTCACTCAAAACTCACCAAATGACTCCTCCCACCATATTATGGTGATGCCCAAGTTTTGGGCTCGAATCGGAAATCAATAGGTGTACGAAATTGGACAATTCAAGTTCAAAGGCAGTTCGTTCCGAATTGGAGTGGTTGGTGTATTCTGGAGTTCTAGCGATTGGATTTCACTCAAAACTCACCAAATGACTTCTCCCACCATATTATGATGGTGCCCAAGTTTTGGGCTCGAATCAGAAATCAATAGGTGTACGAAATTGGACAATTCAAGTTCAAAGGCAGTTCGTTCTGAATTGGAGTGGTTGGTGTATTCCGTAGTTCGAGTTATTGGATTTCACTCAAAACTCACCAAATGACTCCTCCCACCATATTATGTTGGTGCCCAAGTTTTGGGCTCGAAATCAGAAATCAATAGGTGTACGAAATTGGACAATTCAAGTTCAAAGGCAGTTCGTTCCGAATTGGAGTGCTTGGTGTATTCCGTAGTTCGAGCGATTGGATTTCACTCAAAACTCACCAAATGACTCCTCCCACCATATTATGATGATGCCCAAGTTTTGGGCTCGAATCGGAAATCAATAGGTGTACGAAATTGGACAATTCAAGTTCAAAGGCAGTTCGTTCCGAATTGGAGTGGTTGGTGTATTCCGTAGTTCTAGCGATTGGATTTCACTCAAAACTCACCAAATGACTCCTCCCACCATATTATAATCATGCCCAAGTTTTGGGCTCGAATCGGAAATCAATAGGTGTACGAAATTGGACAATTCAAGTTCAAAGGCAGTTCGTTTCGAATTGGAGTAGTTGGTGTATTCCGTAGTTCTAGCGATTGGATTTCACTCAAAACTGACCAAATGACTTCTCCCACCATATTATGATGATTCCCAAGTTTTGGGCTCGAATCGGAAATCAATAGGTGTACGAAATTGGACTAGTTAAGTTCAAAGGCAATTCGTGACTTATTGGAGTGGTTGGAGTATTCCGTAGTTCTAGCGATTGGATTTCACTCAAAACTCACCAAATGACTCCTCCCACCATATTATGATGATGCCCAAGTTTTGGGCTCGAATCGGAAATCAATAGGTGTACGAAATTGGACAAATCAAGTTCAAAGGCAGTTCGTTCCAAATTGGAGTGGTTGGTGTATTGCGTAGTTCTAGCGATTGGATTTCACTCAAAACTCACCAAATGACTCCTCCCACCATATTATGATGATGCCCAAGTTTTGGGCTCGATCGGAAATCAATAGGTGTACGAAATTAGACAATTCAAGTTCAAAGGCAGTTCGTTCCGAATTGGAGTGGTTGGTGTATTCCGTAGTTCGAGTTATTGGATTTCACTCAAAACTCACCAAATGACTCCTCCCACCATATTATGATGATGCCCAAGTTTTGGGCTCGAATCAGAAATCAATAGGTGTACGAAATTGGACAATTCAAGTTCAAAGGCAGTTCGTTTCGAATTGGAGTAGTTGGTGTATTCCGTAGTCCTAGCGATTGGATTTCACTCAAAACTCACCAAATGACTTCTCCCACCATATTATGATGATTCCCAAGTTTTGGGCTCTAATCGGAAATCAATAGGTGTACGAAATTGGACAATTCAAGTTCAAAGGCAGTTCGTTCCGAATTGGAGTGGTTGGTGTATTCCGTAGTTCGAGTTATTGGATTTCACTCAAAACTCACCAAATGACTTCTCCCACCATATTATGATGATTCCCAAGTTTTGGGCTCGATCGGAAATCAATAGGTGTACGAAATTGGACTAGTTAAGTTCAAAGGCAATTCGTGACTTATTGGAGTGGTTGGAGTATTCCGTAGTTCTAGCGATTGGATTTCACTCAAAACTCACCAAATGACTCCTCCCACCATATTATGATGGTGCCCAAGTTTTGGGCTCGAATCAGAAATTAATAGGTGTACGAAATTGGACAATTCAAGTTCAAAGGCAGTTCGTTCCGAATTGGAGTGGTTGGTGTATTCCGTAGTTCGAGTTATTGGATTTCACTCAAAACTCACCAAATGACTTCTCCCACCATATTATGATGATTCCCAAGTTTTGGGCTGAAATCGGAAATCAATAGGTGTACGAAATTGGACTAGTTAAGTTCAAAGGCAATTCGTGACTTATTGGAGTGGTTGGAGTATTCCGTAGTTCTAGCGATTGGATTTCACTCAAAACTCACCAAATGACTCCTCCCACCATATTATGATGGTGCCCAAGTTTTGGGCTCGAATCAGAAATCAATAGGTGTACGAAATTGGACAATTCAAGTTCAAAGGCAGTTCGTTCCGAATTGGAGTGGTTGGTGTATTCCGTAGTTCGAGTTATTGGATTTCACTCAAAACTCACCAAATGACTCCTCCCACCATATTATGATGGTGCCCAAGTTTTGGGCTCGAAATCAGAAATCAATAGGTGTACGAAATTGGACAATTCAAGTTCAAAGGCAGTTCGTTCCGAATTGGAGTGGTTGGTGTATTCCGTAGTTCTAGCGATTGGATTTCACTCAAAACTCACCAAATGACTCCTCCCACCATATTATAATCATGCCCAAGTTTTGGGCTCGAATCGGAAATCAATAGGTGTACGAAATTGGACTATTTAATTTCAAAGGCAATTCGTGACTTATTGGAGTGGTTGGAGTATTCCGTAGTTCCAGCGATTGGATTTCACTCAAAACTCACCAAATGACTCCTCCCACCATATTATGATGGTACCCAAGTTTTGGACTCGAATCGGAAATCAATAGGTGTACGAAATTGGACAATTCAAGTTCAAAGGCAGTTCGTTCCGAATTGGAGTGGTTGGTGTATTCCGTAGTTCGAGTTATTGGATTTCACTCAAAACTCACCAAATGACTCCTCCCACCATATTATGATGGTGCCCAAGTTTTGGGCTCGAATCAGGAATCAATAGGTGTACGAAATTGGACAATTCAAGTTCAAAGGCGAGTTCGTTCCGAATTGGAGTGCTTGGTGTATTCCGTAGTTCGAAGCGATTGGATTTCACTCAAAACTCACCAAATGACTCCTCCCACCATATTATGATGGTACCCAAGTTTTGGACTCGAATCGGAAATCAATAGGTGTACGAAATTGGACAATTCAAGTTCAAAGGCAGTTCGTTCCGAATTGGAGTGGTTGGTGTATTCTGGAGTTCTAGCGATTGGATTTCACTCAAAACTCACCAAATGACTCCTCCCACCATATTATGATGATGCCCAAGTTTTGGGCTCGAATCGGAAATCAATAGCTGTACGAAATTGGACAATTCAAGTTCAAAGGCAGTTCGTTTCGAATTGGAGTAGTTGGTGTATTCCGTAGTTCTAGCGATTGGATTTCACTCAAAACTGACCAAATGACTTCTCCCACCATATTATGATGATTCCCAAGTTTTGGGCTGAATCGGAAATCAATAGGTGTACGAAATTGGACTAGTTAAGTTCAAAGGCAATTCGTGACTTATTGGAGTGGTTGGAGTATTCCGTAGTTCTAGCGATTGGATTTCACTCAAAACTCACCAAATGACTCCTCCCACCATATTATGATGATGCCCAAGTTTTGGGCTCTAATCGGAAATCAATAGGTGTACGAAATTGGACAAATCAAGTTCAAAGGCAGTTCGTTCCAAATTGGAGTGGTTGGTGTATTGCGTAGTTCTAGCGATTGGATTTCACTCAAAACTCACCAAATGACTCCTCCCACCATATTATAATCATGCCCAAGTTTTGGGCTCGATCGGAAATCAATAGGTGTACGAAATTGGACTATTTAATTTCAAAGGCAATTCGTGACTTATTGGAGTGGTTGGAGTATTCCGTAGTTCCAGCGATTGGATTTCACTCAAAACTCACCAAATGACTCCTCCCACCATATTATGATGGTACCCAAGTTTTGGGCTCGAATCGGAAATCAATAGGTGTACGAAATTGGACAATTCAAGTTCAAAGGCAGTTCGTTCCGAATTGGAGTGGTTGGTGTATTCTGTAGTTCTAGCGATTGGATTTCACTCAAAACTCACCAAATGACTTCTCCCACCATATTATGATGGTGCCCAAGTTTTGGGCTCGAATCAGAAATCAATAGGTGTACGAAATTGGACAATTCAAGTTCAAAGGCAGTTCGTTCCGAATTGTACCTGGTTGGTGTATTCCGTAGTTCGAGTTATTGGATTTCACTCAAAACTCACCAAATGACTCCTCCCACCATATTATGATGGTGCCCAAGTTTTGGGCTCGAATCAGAAAATCAATAGGTGTACGAAATTGGACAATTCAAGTTCAAAGGCAGTTCGTTCCGAATTGGAGTGCTTGGTGTATTCCGTAGTTCGAGCGATTGGATTTCACTCAAAACTCACCAAATGACTCCTCCCACCATATTATGATGATGCCCAAGTTTTGGGCTCGAATCGGAAATCAATAGGTGTACGAAATTGGACAATTCAAGTTCAAAGGCAGTTCGTTCCGAATTGGAGTGGTTGGTGTATTCCGTAGTTCTAGCGATTGGATTTCACTCAAAACTCACCAAATGACTCCTCCCACCATATTATAATCATGCCCAAGTTTTGGGCTCGAAATGGAAATCAATAGGTGTACGAAATTGGACTATTTAATTTCAAAGGCAATTCGTGACTTATTGGAGTGGTTGGAGTATTCCGTAGTTCCAGCGATTGGATTTCACTCAAAACTCACCAAATGACTCCTCCCACCATATTATGATGGTACCCAAGTTTTGGGCTCGAATCGGAAATCAATAGGTGTACGAAATTGGACAATTCAAGTTCAAAGGCAGTTCGTTCCGAATTGGAGTGGTTGGTGTATTCTGTAGTTCTAGCGATTGGATTTCACTCAAAACTCACCAAATGACTCCTCCCACCATATTATGATGATGCCCAAGTTTTGGGCTCGAATCGGAAATCAATAGGTGTACGAAATTGGACAATTCAAGTTCAAAGGCAGTTCGTTTCGAATTGGAGTAGTTGGTGTATTCCGTAGTTCTAGCGATTGGATTTCACTCAAAACTGACCAAATGACTTCTCCCACCATATTATGATGATTCCCAAGTTTTGGGCTCGAATCGGAAATCAATAGGTGTACGAAATTGGACTAGTTAAGTTCAAAGGCAATTCGTGACTTATTGGAGTGGTTGGAGTATTCCGTAGTTCTAGCGATTGGATTTCACTCAAAACTCACCAAATGACTCCTCCCACCATATTATGATGATGCCCAAGTTTTGGGCTCGAATCGGAAATCAATAGGTGTACGAAATTGGACAAATCAAGTTCAAAGGCAGTTCGTTCCAAATTGGAGTGGTTGGTGTATTGCGTAGTTCTAGCGATTGGATTTCACTCAAAACTGACCAAATGACTCCTCCCACCATATTATGATGATGCCCAAGTTTTGGGCTCGAATCGGAAATCAATAGGTGTACGAAATTGGACAATTCAAGTTCAAAGGCAGTTCGTTTCGAATTGGAGTAGTTGGTGTATTCCGTAGTTCTAGCGATTGGATTTCACTCAAAACTGACCAAATGACTTCTCCCACCATATTATGATGATTCCCAAGTTTTGGGCTCGAATCGGAAATCAATAGGTGTACAAAATTGGACTAGTTAAGTTCAAAGGCAATTCGTGACTTATTGGAGTGGTTGGAGTATTCCGTAGTTCTAGCGATTGGATTTCACTCAAAACTCACCAAATGACTCCTCCCACCATATTATGATGATGCCCAAGTTTTGGGCTCGAATCGGAAATCAATAGGTGTACGAAATTGGACAAATCAAGTTCAAAGGCAGTTCGTTCCAAATTGGAGTGGTTGGTGTATTGCGTAGTTCTAGCGATTGGATTTCACTCAAAACTGACCAAATGACTCCTCCCACCATATTATGATGATGCCCAAGTTTTGGGCTGAAATCGGAAATCAATAGGTGTACGAAATTGGACAATTCAAGTTCAAAGGCAGTTCGTTTCGAATTGGAGTAGTTGGTGTATTCCGTAGTTCTAGCGATTGGATTTCACTCAAAACTGACCAAATGACTTCTCCCACCATATTATGATGATTCCCAAGTTTTGGGCTCGAATTGGGAAATCAATAGGTGTACGAAATTGGACTAGTTAAGTTCAAAGGCAATTCGTGACTTATTGGAGTGGTTGGAGTATTCCGTAGTTCTAGCGATTGGATTTCACTCAAAACTCACCAAATGACTCCTCCCACCATATTATGATGATGCCCAAGTTTTGGGCTCGAATCGGAAATCAATAGGTGTACGAAATTGGACAAATCAAGTTCAAAGGCAGTTCGTTCCAAATTGGAGTGGTTGGTGTATTGCGTAGTTCTAGCGATTGGATTTCACTCAAAACTCACCAAATGACTCCTCCCACCATATTATGATGATGCCCAAGTTTTGGGCTCGATCGGAAATCAATAGGTGTACGAAATTGGACAATTCAAGTTCAAAGGCAGTTCGTTCCAAATTGGAGTGGTTGGTGTATTGCGTAGTTCTAGCGATTGGATTTCACTCAAAACTCACCAAATGACTCCTCCCACCATATTATGATGATGCCCAAGTTTTGGGCTCGAATCGGAAATCAATAGGTGTACGAAATTGGACAATTCAAGTTCAAAGGCAGTTCGTTTCGACTTGGAGTAGTTGGTGTATTCCGTAGTTCTAGCGATTGGATTTCACTCAAAACTGACCAAATGACTTCTCCCACCATATTATGATGATTCCCAAGTTTTGGGCTCGATCGGAAATCAATAGGTGTACGAAATTGGACTAGTTAAGTTCAAAGGCAATTCGTGACTTATTGGAGTGGTTGGAGTATTCCGTAGTTCTAGCGATTGGATTTCACTCAAAACTCACCAAATGACTCCTCCCACCATATTATGATGATGCCCAAGTTTTGGGCTCGAAATCGGAAATCAATAGGTGTACGAAATTGGACAAATCAAGTTCAAAGGCAGTTCGTTCCAAATTGGAGTGGTTGGTGTATTGCGTAGTTCTAGCGATTGGATTTCACTCAAAACTCACCAAATGACTCCTCCCACCATATTATGATGATGCCCAAGTTTTGGGCTCGATTGGAAATCAATAGGTGTACGAAATTGGACAATTCAAGTTCAAAGGCAGTTCGTTCCGAATTGGAGTGGTTGGTGTATTCCGTAGTTCGAGTTATTGGATTTCACTCAAAACTCACCAAATGACTCCTCCCACCATATTATGATGATGCACAAGTTTTGGGCTCGAATCGGAAATCAATAGGTGTACGAAATTGGACAATTCAAGTTCAAAGGCAATTCGTGACTTATTGGAGTGGTTGGAGTATTCCGTAGTTCTAGCGATTGGATTTCACTCAAAACTCACCAAATGACTCCTCCCACCATATTATGATGGTGCCCAAGTTTTGGGCTCGAATCAGAAATCAATAGGTGTACGAAATTGGACAATTCAAGTTCAAAGGCAGTTCGTTCCGAATTGGAGTGGTTGGTGTGATCCGTAGTTCTAGCGATTGGATTTCACTCAAAACTCACCAAATGACTCCTCCCACCATATTATAATCATGCCCAAGTTTTGGGCTCGAATCGGAAATCAATAGGTGTACGAAATTGGACTATTTAATTTCAAAGGCAATTCGTGACTTATTGGAGTGGTTGGAGTATTCCGTAGTTCCAGCGATTGGATTTCACTCAAAACTCACCAAATGACTCCTCCCACCATATTATGATGGTACCCAAGTTTTGGGCTGGAATCGGAAATCAATAGGTGTACGAAATTGGACAATTCAAGTTCAAAGGAGTTCGTTCCGAATTGGAGTGGTTGGTGTATTCTGGAGTTCTAGCGATTGGATTTCACTCAAAACTCACCAAATGACTTCTCCCACCATATTATGATGGTGCCCAAGTTTTGGGCTCGAATCAGAAATCAATAGGTGTACGAAATTGGACAATTCAAGTTCAAAGGCAGTTCGTTCCGAATTGGAGTGGTTGGTGTATTCCGTAGTTCGAGTTATTGGATTTCACTCAAAACTCACCAAATAACTCCTCCCACCATATTATGATGATGCCCATGTTTTGGGCTCGAATCGGAAATCAATAGGTGTACGAAATTGGACAATTCAAGTTCAAAGGCAGTTCGTTTCGAATTGGAGTAGTTGGTGTATTCCGTAGTTCTAGCGATTGGATTTCACTCAAAACTCACCAAATGGCTCCTCCCACCATATTATAATCATGCCCAAGTTTTGGGCTCGATCGGAAATCAATAGGTGTACGAAATTGGACTATTTAATTTCAAAGGCAATTCGTGACTTATTGGAGTGGTTGGAGTATTCCGTAGTTCCAGCGATTGGATTTCACTCAAAACTCACCAAATGACTCCTCCCACCATATTATGATGATGCCCAAGTTTTGGGCTCGAATCGGAAATCAATAGGTGTACGAAATTGGACTATTTAATTTCAAAGGCAATTCGTGACTTATTGGAGTGGTTGGAGTATTCCGTAGTTCGAGTTATTGGATTTCACTCAAAACTCACCAAATGACTCCTCCCACCATATTATGATGATGCCCAAGTTTTGGGCTCGAATCGGAAATCAATAGGTGTACGAAATTGGACAATTCAAGTTCAAAGGCAGTTCGTTCCGAATTGGAGTGGTTGGTGTATTCCGTAGTTCTAGCGATTGGATTTCACTCAAAACTCACCAAATGACTCCTCCCACCATATTATAATCATGCCCAAGTTTTGGGCTCTGAATCGGAAATCAATAGGTGTACGAAATTGGACTATTTAATTTCAAAGGCAATTCGTGACTTATTGGAGTGGTTGGAGTATTCCGTAGTTCCAGCGATTGGATTTCACTCAAAACTCACCAAATGACTCCTCCCACCATATTATGATGGTACCCAAGTTTTGGGCTCGAATCGGAAATCAATAGGTGTACGAAATTGGACAATTCAAGTTCAAAGGCAGTTCGTTCCGAATTGGAGTGGTTGGTGTATTCTGTAGTTCTAGCGATTGGATTTCACTCAAAACTCACCAAATGACTCCTCCCACCATATTATGATGATGCCCAAGTTTTGGGCTCGAATCGGAAATCAATAGGTGTACGAAATTGGACAATTCAAGTTCAAAGGCAGTTCGTTTCGAATTGGAGTAGTTGGTGTATTCCGTAGTTCTAGCGATTTGATTTCACTCAAAACTGACCAAATGACTTCTCCCACCATATTATGATGATTCCCAAGTTTTGGGCTCGAATCGGAAATCAATAGGTGTACGAAATTGGACTAGTTAAGTTCAAAGGCAATTCGTGACTTATTGGAGTGGTTGGAGTATTCCGTAGTTCTAGCGATTGGATTTCACTCAAAACTCACCAAATGACTCCTCCCACCATATTATGATGATGCCCAAGTTTTGGGCTCGAAATCAGAAATCAATAGGTGTACGAAATTGGACAATTCAAGTTCAAAGGCAGTTCGTTCCGAATTGGAGTGGTTGGTGTATTCCGTAGTTCTAGCGATTGGATTTCACTCAAAACTCACCAAATGACTCCTCCCACCATATTATAATCATGCCCAAGTTTTGGGCTCGAATCGGAAATCAATAGGTGTACGAAATTGGACTATTTAATTTCAAAGGCAATTCGTGACTTATTGGAGTGGTTGGAGTATTCCGTAGTTCCAGCGATTGGATTTCACTCAAAACTCACCAAATGACTCCTCCCACCATATTATGATGGTACCCAAGTTTTGGGCTCGAATCGGAAATCAATAGGTGTACGAAATTGGACAATTCAAGTTCAAAGGCAGTTTCGTTCCGAATTGGAGTGGTTGGTGTATTCTGGAGTTCTAGCGATTGGATTTCACTCAAAACTCACCAAATGACTTCTCCCACCATATTATGATGGTGCCCAAGTTTTGGGCTCGAATAAGAAATCAATAGGTGTACGAAATTGGACAATTCAAGTTCAAAGGCAGTTCGTTCCGAATTGGAGTGGTTGGTGTATTCCGTAGTTCGAGTTATTGGGTTTCACTCAAAACTCACCAAATGACTCCTCCCACCATATTATGATGATGCCCAAGTTTTGGGCTCTAATCGGAAATCAATAGGTGTACGAAATTGGACAATTCAAGTTCAAAGGCAGTTCGTTTCGAATTGGAGTAGTTGGTGTATTCCGTAGTTCTAGCGATTGGATTTCACTCAAAACTCACCAAATGACTCCTCCCACCATATTATAATCATGCCCAAGTTTTGGGCTCGATCGGAAATCAATAGGTGTACGAAATTGGACTATTTAATTTCAAAGGCAATTCGTGACTTATTGGAGTGGTTGGAGTATTCCGTAGTTCCAGCGATTGGATTTCACTCAAAACTCACCAAATGACTCCTCCCACCATATTATGATGGTACCCAAGTTTTGGGCTCGAATCGGAAATCAATAGGTGTACGAAATTGGACAATTCAAGTTCAAAGGCAGTTCGTTCCGAATTGGAGTGGTTGGTGTATTCTGGAGTTCTAGCGATTGGATTTCACTCAAAACTCACCAAATGACTTCTCCCACCATATTATGATGGTGCCCAAGTTTTGGGCTCGATCATAAATCAATAGGTGTACGAAATTGGACAATTCAAGTTCAAAGGCAGTTCGTTCCGAATTGGAGTGGTTGGTGTATTCCGTAGTTCGAGGTATTGGGTTTCACTCAAAACTCACCAAATGACTCCTCCCACCATATTATGATGATGCCCAAGTTTTGGGCTCGAATCGGAAATCAATAGGTGTACGAAATTGGACAATTCAAGTTCAAAGGCAGTTCGTTTCGAATTGGAGTAGTTGGTGTATTCCGTAGTTCTAGCGATTGGATTTCACTCAAAACTCACCAAATGACTCCTCCCACCATATTATAATCATGCCCAAGTTTTGGGCTCGAATCGGAAATCAATAGGTGTACGAAATTGGACTATTTAATTTCAAAGGCAATTCGTGACTTATTGGAGTGGTTGGAGTATTCCGTAGTTCCAGCGATTGGATTTCACTCAAAACTCACCAAATGACTCCTCCCACCATATTATGATGGTACCCAAGTTTTGGGCTCGAATCGGAAATCAATAGGTGTACGAAATTGGACAATTCAAGTTCAAAGGCAGTTCGTTCCGAATTGGAGTGGTTGGTGTATTCTGGAGTTCTAGCGATTGGATTTCACTCAAAACTCACCAAATGACTCCTCCCACCATATTATGATGATGCCCAAGTTTTGGGCTCCAATCGGAAATCAATTGGTGTACGAAATTGGACAATTCAAGTTCAAAGGCAGTTCGTTTCGAATTGGAGTAGTTGGTGTATTCCGTAGTTCTAGCGATTGGATTTCACTCAAAACTGACCAAATGACTTCTCCCACCATATTATGATGATTCCCAAGTTTTGGGCTCGAATCGGAAATCAATAGGTGTACGAAATTGGACTAGTTAAGTTCAAAGGCAATTCGTGACTTATTGCAGCTGAATCTATTTTGGTGCAGCTAAATCTACGTGTTAAGCTCATAATTTCATACATATACATGCCCAATTTACTTACTTCTTTTGCTTAGTTTCTTAGATTTCTAAGTTATTTGTCTCACTTTGTGTGTTTTGTAGGCCAAGAGAGCAAAAGAGCATAATTCATGCAATCCATGCATATTAAGGGCTGATTGGCATGAGAGGAATACACTTGAGGCATTTGAAGCAAAATGGTGCAAACGTGCAAAAACTGGAGCCTGAGTTAGAAGTTCATTTCGGATTTATCTTCTTCATCCGAAATGTGATTTGGTTTCTAGGTCTCCTAATGTAAACACCATGCTTGGGGTCCTTGTGATGTTCAATACAATTTGATCCAAACACCATGGACTTATTTGTGAGCATCTTCATGAGTGAATCAATTTGTTTACTTCCTGCCATAACATGATTAGAACAATTAGGGTGGATTCTAAAACCTCACCATCTTGTCTTAGTTCTTTTCTTTCTTCTTGTTTTGTTTCTTTTGTTTTCATTTTCTGTTCTGTGTAGGAAAACTGAATTGGATTATTCAATCACCAATCCCTGTGGAATCGACCTCGCACTTACATATGCTAAACTACCAACGGCTCGTGCACTTGCGAGTATCACAAGTTGAGGATGCAGTTGAACCCATTTTGGTGCAGCTGAATCTACGCAACAAGTTTTTGGCGCCGTTGCCGGGATCGGTAACATTGTTTGATTCTATTTGGTTTTCCTACTTTTTGTTTATTTTTTATAACTGGACAGTTTCATGTTTTAAAGTTAATGAGGTTAATTGATAAGTTGTGTTTGTAGTCCAACGGACAAGGACAATTGCCTGACAAGCAAGAGAACTGGGTTTGAGTCCCAGCTTACACAACACCCAAAAAACAAAAAGGTTCAAGTAGCATGTTGATTATTTCTGGTTTCTGGTTTCATTCACTTGTTCTTAATTAAATATCTTGTCCAAGTTTACATAAACACCATATGACTCTTGGACTGATTAGTGAATGGATGGGTAGATATTGAAGACAAACACCATGTTTAAATTCTACTTGGTTCTTTAGTGTTCTTCTTGCTCTTAATGGGTTTGGAATTTGTGTTTAGACTAAACACCATAGCTAAATGCTTTTTCTGAATACTTGATTAAAACCACACACCATATGGATAATCATATTTGAGAAAGAACGAACTCCATAAGCTAGTTTGATTTACTTTGATGCTTGTTACTTTGAAGCATGAAATTTGATGTTTGTGGTGAAGTTGAATCCCTAATCTTGATGTTTTAGTTTAGTTTATCCTTTTCATTTATGTTATGGTTCCCTAATCCAATAAATCTAAAAATCTGTTTCAAGTTTCCTTGTCTTTCTTTAAGCATTTCTGAAGTAGCTCAATAAGAAAGAGGGAGAGAGAGGAGACAACCCAATCCATAGAAACATGGAGTATGGAGCAGCGGAGAAGTCGACCTCCAGCTGCTATGGCCAACCACTCTCCAGCTAATCACTTCAAAGGGAGCATTCCGATCATATCTCTTTCATTTGTATAATAACTGCAACTCATGCTTAGTTTTTTCTCATTTTCTGTTTTGTCTTTGTTAGGGTTTTCTTTTCCTTGATGTGGGAGAACATGATGAGCAGCTGACCCAAATACTCAAAGAAGAACATGTGCTGCCATACTATGTGCATTTCCCTCTCATTGTCTTCAAGGGGAAGTTCTAAACTCTCTTTCTTTTATTTCTTTCATTTCATTTCTTTACCCTGGATTTCATGTGCATTGTATGCTTTACATGGATTCAAACATTAAGGACAATGCTTCATTTAAGTTTGGGGGTGCTGGAAAGTTTTTTTAGTTTTTGTGTTTGTGTTTGAAAACGTAGGCTTCTTCATTGCTACAAATTTTATTTTCTGCTACTGTTTTGAAGGTTTGGTCCCCGTTGTGTTCTTCATTTTTTCATGTTGAATCCATCGACATAAAGAACGTTAAAATTGACCAAGTGGTTTGAAAGTTACATGTCAAAACAGATTAGATGTTGAAATTGAGCAAAACAGCAATTTGAAACCTCACGTTTTTCTTTTCTGTTTCTTTTCTTTAAGTCATTTTCAGTTTTCCTTCCCACACCAATGATAAATCATGAGTCCAACTTCTAATATGGCTCTTAGGAATTTGATAAGCATTGTGTTAGGTCTGAATCTTATTCTTTTGCTAGCTCAGTCTCACATAATTATTCTTGAGCTTTCTATGCACCTAGCCATGATTATACAACTCTTGCATGTCTTACCCAATTGTATGCATTTTTGCTTGTGTGATTCATTGGAATGTTAAGTTATAACTAAGATATGATTTAGGCCATCTTTGTTAAGCCTCTTTCTTTTTCCTCCATCAACCCATACAATATATATTTCATTGTAAACCCCTTTGTGCCCAAACACTTAGCCATTTCTTTCTATCACCTTATCATCCATTAAACATCCTACCATCTAAGGGACTTGTAGAGTGTGTTTGTATTTCAGATTATAATGCATTCAAGGCAACAAATGAGTTGAAAAAAAAAAAACCAAAAGAAAAAGAGAAAAGAAGTGTGGCCAATGTAGTCACGACCCTAGGGTGATATAAGGAGAAATCAAGGTGTTCTAGGGTGAAGAGCCGCAAAATTGGGCCAAATATTATACAAAGTGTGTAAACGCTAAAATCAAATTGTGAAGTGATTCAATTGCAAAATCTGGTGTTGTGAGCTTTTCAATTTCTGTGCCTTACATTTCAAACGTCCATGATCTTGTTTACATATTATGCTCTACTTTGTTCCTTAGACTTTGTGTTTTCATATCCATTCTTTGTCTAACCATTACCATAACCCCATTACATCCATGAGTAAAGTCCTATTGATTTTGGTTTAGCTTGGCAAACTTGTGCTCATTCTTGCAGGAATTCATATCGTTGTTTGAGAAGCATGAGTTGTATCTTCATGACTACTTCACACACACACCTTGAGCATGATTTTTGTGAGATTGTGGTAGCACTTGAATAATGTTTAGAACTTCCTTAGTGCTTGTTTTGTTCCTTGTTGAGCCATGTCTATGAAGTTTAACATTTTTGACCGGTTGGAAGGTTAACGTCTTTGTTTTTGTTTTTGTTTTTGTTTTGCTTAAGGACTAACAAATCTATTAAGTTTTCTAACCATTTTGTTTTGTAGAGTCAGTAAAACGTTTGTGGGTATCGTATCTGTTAAACCCTCAGGAGACACAACTCCTCCTACTAGGGATGCCTAGAGGTTTAAAGGCTTGTTGCATACGCTCAATGCAATCGAGTTACCTACGAAAGTGGTCTAGTTAATTTCTTATTTTGTTTTGTTTTTCTTCGTTTTCCTTTTGTTTTGCTCGAGGACTAGCAAAATCTAAGTTTGGGGGTGTGTTAAGCTCATATTTTCATACATATACATGCCCAATTTACTTACTTCTTTTGCTTAGTTTCTTAGATTTCTAAGTTATTTGCCTCACTTTGTGTGTTTTGTAGGCCAAGAGAGCAAAAGAGCATAATTCATGCAATCCATGCATATTAAGGGCTGATTGGCATGAGAGGAATACACTTGAGGCATTTGAAGCAAAATGGTGCAAACGTGCAAAAACTTGGAGCCTGAGTTAGAAGTTCATTTCGGACTTATCTTCTTCATCCGAACTTGGATTGGGCCAATACTTGTGTGGTTGGATCAATGACATTCTGAACTTCTAAATGGACATCTTAAAGTCATCATTTGATTCAGCCCAACCCAATTCGTGAGCCCATGGAAATACACATCATGCTGACAGGAAGATGAGCTCATTGCATGCTTGGTCATGATGAGCTAGGCATGAGCTATTGGTTTCTGAATGGAAGCTTGGTCATGCTGACATGAGGATGAGCTAGGGCTGCTAGTGGGATTTAGTGGAGTAACCATTTCTGATTATCTAATGCAAGTGTGTTAGGTCATTGCCATATTCAATTCAGATTTCCCACTCCCCTCTCCCTATAAATACCACTTCCATTCCACATTCAAACCACATCCTGAGATCCATCATTTACACTTCCATTGTACACAAAGAGAGGGAAAGTTGAGAGTCACAAAGGGAGAGAGGGAGAAGGCAGCAGCTGGGAGGCTTTGGCCTCCTAGCAGCCATGGAGATGATTCTTTTCCATCTCTAGCATGCTGTCCTTATCTTCTTCTCCTCCCTTTGTCTTTTATTTTCTTCTTGTATTTTCTTTGTTTTCTGTTATTAGTTGTAATAAACATCTTGCTAGTCTTGTATCATGGTTTGAGTTTATAAAGTTTGATTTCATTCATGAATTCTTCTTCACTGTTTTAATGGAGCTGTTTTGCATCCTTTGATTGATCACCTAAGGTTTTATGCGTTATGTTCTTGTTGGGAAGGTTTGGGGATCATCTTCATTCCATCCATTAGCAACTCATGTGATTTGGTTTCTAGGTCTCCTAATGTAAACACCATGCTTGGGGTCCTTGTGATGTTCAATACAATTTGATCCAAACACCATGGACTTATTTGTGAGCATCTTCATGAGTGAATCAATTTGTTTACTTCCTGCCATAACATGATTAGAACAATTAGGGTGGATTCTAAAACCTCACCATCTTGTATTAGTTCTTTTCTTTCTTCTTGTTTTGTTTCTTTTGTTTTCATTTCTGTTCTGTGTAGGAAAACTGAATTGGATTATTCAATCACCAATCCCTGTGGAATCGACCTCGCACTTACATATGCTAAACTACCAACGGCTCGTGCACTTGCGAGTATCACAAGTTGAGGATGCAGTTGAACCCATTTTGGTGCAGCTGAATCTACGCAACACAAGTTCAAAGGCAGTTCGTTCCAAATTGGAGTGGTTGGTGTATTGCGTAGTTCTAGCGATTGGATTTCACTCAAAACTCACCAAATGACTCCTCCCACCATATTATGATGATGCCCAAGTTTTGGGCTCGAATCGGAAATCAATAGGTGTACGAAATTGGACAATTCAAGTTCAAAGGCAGTTCGTTCCGAATTGGAGTGGTTGGTGTATTCCGTAGTTCGAGTTATTGGATTTCACTCAAAACTCACCAAATGACTCCTCCCACCATATTATGATGATGCCCAAGTTTTGGGCTCGAATCGGAAATCAATAGGTGTACGAAATTGGACAATTCAAGTTCAAAGGCAGTTCGTTTTGAATTGGAGTAGTTGGTGTATTCCGTAGTTCTAGCGATTTGATTTCACTCAAAACTCACCAAATGACTTCTCCCACCATATTATGATGATTCCCAAGTTTTGGGCTCGATCGGAAATCAATAGGTGTACGAAATTGGACTAGTTAAGTTCAAAGGCAATTCGTGACTTATTGGAGTGGTTGGAGTATTCCGTAGTGATCGGTTCATAATTGTATATCATTTTGTACCCTTCTAGCTTATGATTTGGTTATGTTTTTGAGTTAAACTTGTGCTTTTAATCCTTTTTGTGTTTATCTTTCAGTTCATTGAGCTTTAGGTAATAATGATGGCTTTAGAGAGAATAATTCATGCAATTCAAGCATGTTAAGGCCTAATTTGGATGAATGGATGAAGAGCATAAAGACAAACTCATTTTGGCTACAGCCCCCTGCCAGTCCAGTTCCGTAGGTCATATTGCAAGCTTTGTTTCAACAACCTACATAGCTCTAATGAGGCCACATTCTTCATGAAAGTTGTTCCAATGGGTGTGTACTATAACATATCTAAAATTCAGCCCCATTTGATAAATCTGGCGTCCGTTACCTAGCAAACACAGAACCATGCTCAGGATGGATCTTATCAGCGCGGAAAATGAGTTAGCAATTTGTTTTGGCCTTAACTTCCTCCTCCGACCTTGGATTGGCCCAAATGATATATGGCTGGAAAGAAGACATTCTGAACTTCAAATTGGAGTGCTTAAAGTCTTAATTCGCTTAAGGGAAGCCCAAGTTGTAAGCCCTTGAAGTTGCTGGTCATGCTGACCTCAGCATGTGCTGGTTGGATGCTTGGTCATGGTTTGCTAGGCATGAGCTATCATTTCTGGTTGGAAGCTTGGTCATGCTGACATGAGGATGAGCTAGGGCTGCTAGTGGGATTTAGTGGAGTAGCCATTCAAGATTTTCTAATACAAGTGCATCATCCAATTCATATTTTCTAATTCAAGTGCATCAACCATTTCAGATTTTATAATTCAAGTGTTGTATGCATTAGTCTTTTTGAATTCAGATTTTCACTTCCCCTAGGCCTATAAATAGGGAGGTTCTCTAAGCTTGTAAACACACCCCAAGGGGGGGAGCTCTCAAACACTTCTCTAGAGCTCCCTTCCCTTCTCTCCCTCAAATTCTCTTAGTTTTGCTTTCTAGTTCTCAATTCTAGCTTTCTTTAATGTTTTCTTAGTTGTAATTTATTTTTCTTGTAATGTACATTCTTTCTTAAGTATTCAAGTTTAATTAGTTTCCAAGTTTCAATTATGGTTTTTGTTCTTATTCATTATGCTTATAAGTTAATATGCTAGTTTGAATGATTGATCACCATTTAGGCTTGCATGTTAGCAATCTTGGTTTGAATTAAGAGTAGACACCATGCTTTAATTCGAATTGAACTATGAATAGGAAGAGTATGTATGGACATTCAACAACAGGGATTAGATACATGCTTGGTTGTTTAAATTGTTCTTCTATGCTTAATGGGTTCCTAATGCTTAATTTTAGGTTAGACAACAAATGATCAAATTAGGGAATTAGGAACACAAGGTTATGACCACACACCATGGCTTAATCATACTTTAGCTAGAATCAATCCATTAATCTAATTGAACTTGGGAACTTATTTGCTTGAGTTACTTATTTCTTTCTTCCTTGTTTTATTTATATCCTTTCTTTTTTCATTTCTATTTTGTGTAGGGAAACTAAATTGGATCATTCAATCACCAATCCTCGTGGGATCGACCTCGCACTTACATATGCTATACAACCGAACGGCTCGTGCACTTGCGAGTATCACAAGTTGAGGATGCAGTTGAATCTATTTTGGTGAAGCTGAAATCCACACAACAAGTTTTTGGCGCCGTTGCCGGGATCGGTAACATTGTTTGATTCTATTTGGTTTTCCTACTTTTTATTTATTTTTATCTTTTTCATAACTGGACAGTTTCATGTTTTAAAGTTAATGAGGTTAATTGATAAGTTGTGTTTGTAGTCCAACTGACAAGGACAATTGCCTGACAAGCAAGAGAACTGGGTTTGAGTCCCAGCTTACACAACACCCAAAAACAAAAAGGTTCAAGTAGCATGTTGATTATTTCTAGTTTATGGTTTCATTCACTTGCTCTTAATTAAATATCTTGTTCAAGTTTACATAAACACCATATGACTCTTGGACTGATTAGTGAATGAATGGGTAGATATTGAAGACAAACACCATGTTTAAATTCTACTTGGTTCTCTATTGTTCTTCTTGTTCTTAATGGGTTCGGAATTTGTGTTTAGACTAAACACCATAGCTAAATGCTTTTTTCTGAATACTTGATTAAAACCACACACCATATGGATAATCATATTTGAGAAAGAACGAACTTCATACGCTAGTTTGATTACTTTGTTGCTTGTTACTTTGAAGCATGAAATTGGACGTGTGTTGATTTTTCTTTTCATTTTAGTTTTTATTTCCCAATCCTTTAATTCTGTTTCAAGTTTTCTGTGTTTGTTTTAGCAAGTAATGTCAGCTTAATAAAAATGGAGAGAGATGGTAACCTCAATCATAAGAATGGGGAGTGTGGAGTAGTGGGAGAAGTCGCGACCTCCAAATGCATCACGCTCGACCTAATCGCTTCAAGGGGGAGTATTCCAATCCTTTCTCTTTAGTTGTTTTGTTATTATTTCAGTAATTTTAAATTTCTATTTCTTTTAAAAAAAAAAATTAAAAAGATTTTTTATATGAGCTGACTCGTGGTAACTCCTGAGAGCGTCTCCGTCAATAGAGTGTCTAGGAGTTCTATAGGCGACACCTTCGGTGTCTAAGAAGTTTGGTTTTTAAGCGGGACCATTGTGACCCCTCCAACCTTCCCGGATCCCCTGGCTGTATTTTCTGAGGCCCTTAACTGGTCATCCATGAGTTGCTTGTATATTTGTGTTTTTTTTTACTAAAAAAAAAAATTAAAAAATTAATAATTTTAAAAAAAATTGAAATTTGAGTTTTTATTTATTTTTCCTTGTAACTTGCAATTTGGAACTTTTTTTTTTTTTTTTTGTGTGGTCAGTTAGTTGTAAATAAATTTAAAATTTTAAAAAAATCAATTTGCAACTTCTTTGTTTTCTTTTTTTGTTTTGTTAAGTTAGTTTATGTATTTATTTACGTGGTGTGGTTAGTTAGTTTATTTCTGAGTGTTAAAAACACATTTTTATTTCATTCAAACACTGCATTAAAAAAAAACAAAAACAAAAAAACAAAAAACATTCAAGTAAAATTTAAAAAAAAAAAAAAACAACAACAACAACTTCTTCTTCTTCTTCTTCATTTTCATCTTCATCTTCATGGCATGCCTCTGTTATCTCTAACTTGCAGAATCTCAGCAGCTCCACATGGTCCTCATTTTTTCTCTCCAGTGCTTCCACGTGCTGATTAGCACAGTAAAGCCGCTTCTGCAGTCCGCCACCATAGCCTTCAAGGAAGCTATTTCCTCGCTCATCGCGGCACACTCCCGTGTCCTCGCCAGTAATCGTATGCCCAAATTGGTAGCCGAGACCGCGTGGAGCACCGTTAAATTGTGGGACTCCTCCACTGCTGCCTTGTCAGACCTCTTTGCCACATGCAGATGATCTGTCGATGTGAGCCTGCTGCTAATCATGCCTCCCAGCAGCACTGCTCTCTTCGGCACTGCCTCAGAAAAGTTCGGTATTACCTCAGCAAAGTTTGAGGCCGTACCGTGATGATAGGTGGAGTTTGGGAAGACATGGTTTTGAGGAGCCCTTATCTGCGCATTCGGTGGCGCTAGGGACAACTCAAGGTTTAGATCATCAAGGTGAGTGCATGAGGATGCCATTGTTTTGTTTTTGGATTTTTTGATGTTTTTCTCTAATTTGCAGGAAGAAATGAGGGTGCTCTTCTACTTCACCAAAACGAGTTTAAATAGACTTATACAAACGAGGGAGCCGAAAGCACTTCGGATCTCGAGGGTGCTATCCTGTGCTCTTTTCTCTCGGATCCCTTCATTTCTGCCGCAAATTGCGAGCACGTTTTTTAAAAAAGGGAGCATGACTACACTTTCACTTACTTTTGCCTCCCTGTTTTTCTGATGTTTGTGTTTTTTTTCTTTTTTTCAGTTGTTATTTTATTTTATTTTGTTTTTTTTTTTCTATTTTGTTTTCTTCTTGTTTGTCAGGTTTTCTCAAGAATGTAGTGGAAGTAGAGACAAAATTAAAGATGCGTCTTGGACACCTGGTGCAAGAATCTCATCTCTTCTTTTAAATTCTTGTTTGAATTGCGTGTTTATTTTAGTTTTTATTTATTTATTTATTTATTTTGTTTTTATTTAATTAGTTAGTATAATTTAAAACTCATAGGATATTCTTTGAAGGAGCTAAACTTTTGGTAACTCCAGTGAGCAACCGCAGTCTATACAGTGTCTAGGAGTTCTTTAGGCGGCACCTTCGGTGTCTAAGAAGTTTGGGTTTTAAGAGGGACCATTGTGACCCCTCCAACCTTCCCGGATCCCCTGGCTGTGTTTTCTGAGGCCCTTAACTGGTCATCCTTAAGTTTTTCTCTTAAAAGAAAAAGCAGTTACTTGTGTGTTTACTTAACTAAAAATAAAAATGCATGTTTGGGTTTTCATGTTTTTGTTTGATCGTCGTTCTTTAAATTTAGGATCATTCGTGTCTTTGAGATAACATAACTTTTTATTTCCCAATTAAAAAAAAAACAAACAAACATACATTTTAAAGTAAATAATAAATAAAAACTGAAATCATTTCTCCTTGGCCTTCGGTGTCTCGACCATAGGAGCTTTTAGTTTGGCCATCTGGTTGTCCTCTTCCGGGGCTTCACGCACAGCCTCTTGGGGCTCATCACTTGAGCTCCCAAAGATCGCAATCTTAGCTTGAGCGTAACTACTCTCACGATCTGCTTTCTGCGTTTACCCGGTCGGTCTAGGTCCTCCAGCTGCTTTCTCATGTCACGAGAGTACAACTCTACCATCTTTGATAGGTTTTTATTCTCGTCCCGCAATACTTCTAGCTGTGTCGATTCACCTCCACTATCCTTGACCTCTCCCTTTTCAAGCTTTTTATAGCACTCTGACACTCTTCAACCATACTTCGCTCCGCCGCCAACTGACCTTTCAGCACCTCTACCTCATGGGACTTCGCAGTAGGCGATGACCCAAACTTGCGACACATGCTGTACTCTGCACGCTCAGTGCCAGGGCATCACTCGTGACCTGGTTGTCATCCCTTGTCCTGAACACATGTATATCTTTGGGAGTCACTAAATTTCTGCCAACTCCAATGGCAACATCGTTGTCCAGGAGTATTGAGTCATTGACAGTCACATGCCCCCGTGAGGAGGCAAAGTAAGGCATCCATACCTGGTGCTACCTGCTTGGCCTCGTGTTTGAGTCGGTGGAGCTAGGTTGAGATCCAAGGAAAAGGGGTAGGAAGAAGCCATTTGATTTCTCAGTTTTTCTTGCTTCTTTTCTCTTTTGTGTTTCTGAGTTTGTGTTTTTTTTTTTTTTTTTTTCCCTTCGTTTTCCTTCTTATAGATATAGTCTTTGACAAACCCTAGCCATCGCAGCATTTCTGAATCCCCAAGCGTTCCTCGAGTTCCACAACCTTCTCACTTTCCAACCGTTTCCAACTTATTTGTCACGACTTGCTTTGTCTTAACGGACGCGTTCAGCAAAGTCGTCGCGCCTTTCCATGGCCCCGTAATTTCTGCTTGTGGACTCTGCGGCGCCTCTATGCGTCGACACGTGTCTCGCTCTGTCGAGACATCAAGGACCCATGTTTCAGAATCCAATTCATGTTTTATCCTAAATTAAAAAATTAAAATTAAAATTAAAACATGTGGGCTTCAGATTTCATTTTGGGTCGGGTTTCAAGGTGGGTTAATTTCATTGTGGGCTTTGGGCTTCAAAAATGTTTTTGGGTTTCAGAATTGTGTGATTAGGGTTTACTGTTTTATTTTAATTTTTTTGTTTGTTTATTTGTTTGTTTAGTAATTTTTATTTTGTAATTGTTTTATTTTATTTTTGTATGTTTTGTGATTTTTTATTTGCTTTAATACCTTTCATTTGTTGTTATGACATTGTTTGTGGCTAATTTTTAAACATTGAGGACAATGTTCATTTCTAGGTTTGGGGGTATTGGAGTTTAGCATGTATTATTTATTTTTTTTCTTAATTTTAAAAAAAAAAAAATTGCTTGTTTTTCTTCTATTTGAGTCTTGTTTTTGTTTTGAGTCACTTTCCGAACACTTATGATGAGATTGTGATAAATGTTTGCATGACTTAAATGAAAATTGAATTTTATTTATTTATTATTTATTCTTTTTCCTTGTAATTTTTTAATTCTTTTATTTTTTTTAAAAAAATTAAAAAATTAAAAATTAATTAATTTGACATCGTTCTAGCATGATATGTTCGAAACCTTCTTTGCACTTGCCATTTGTTTCATAATTCTCCAAATAAAGGATTTGCATGACCCAAAGAATTGTATCAAGCATAAATTAGACTTATATAACCATATAATGTGAGCTTTTGAGCCTTGTGCTTCATTTCATGAGTGTTATACACATACTCTTATTTTCTTGTCATCAAAGTTGTTGTTTGATCTCATTATCCATTGATTTGGTTGAACACTTAAAAGTCATTCGTTCTTATGCAATTTGATTTCATGACATTTAAGAAGTGATATTAAGGCCCTCTTTGGATCGTTTGTGCCTTTCAAGCTAACCTTATGCATGCTTAAGCATGATTTTCCATTGCTAACCATTTTGAGCCTACATGTAAACCTTTTCTTTCATTTACCAATTTTATTTCCTCCCCTTAGCCCGAAAAACAAATATTTACCTTTTCTAAGGAACTCATGAGCTTTAATTGGGATGTGTTTTTCATGCTAAGTTTGGGAAGAGGTGTTACATTTCGAAAAAAAAAAAAGGAAAAAAAAAATTCACACAATTGGTGAAAGAAAAGAGAAAAGTGGTGGTTGAATGAAATTTCATTTTTGGGCCTTCAAAATAAATTGGTGTTTGTTCAATTAAAGGAAAAGAGTGTGAATCATTGTAAATGAAGGTATAAGGAGTTTTGATCATGTAAAAGAAAAAAATCTAATCGTGATGATTCGAAGTCTTGTAAACAATTGTTTTATGCTCTTACATTGCGAGTTCCTTGGACTTTGTATTATCCATACCTTTCATTTCTTACTCACCTTACACCCTTGGCCCCATTACAACCTATGTTAAAGACCTAAATTGATCTTAAATGTCATGTGGTTGAATTGCATCCATTTCTTACTTTTAAGTGTTTGGCATCCTTCTTGAGATCATATTAATGCAAAGTTCTTCATCTTTCTATTTCGAGTTAAGTCCTTATGGTTTAACTCTATTCTCATGTTTATAACTGAGTGATGCATTATAGCCCTCTTCTGAGTGATTCATTTGTGAGAGGACAACTTTGGTGAGATTTGAAGTTGAACTTGTGCTTTGTATGATTTTCGAAATTGTGTGAAAACTAAGATTGGGAAATTTGTTGCATTTGGCTTTCACACTACTACACTTTGAGCATATTGTGTTTAGAATTTTGCCGCTTTGTTAATAATGTCTAAAAATTGAGTTTTTATTGTTAAAACGTTTAAGTCATGTGCATGAGTCATTTCTCTTCAGAACATGTTCGGAAAGATTGTTTTGAGTTCTTTTTATTTTTGTTTTTGTTTTTGTTTTGTTTTTGTATTTATGTTTGTTTTTGTTTTTGGTTTTGCTTAAGGACTAAGAATCTTTTAAGTTTTCTAATTACTTTGTTTTACAGAGTCAGTAAAACGTTTGTGGGTATTGTATTTGTTAAACCCTCAGGAGACACAACTCCTCCTACTAGGGATGCTTAGAGGTTTAAAGGCTTGTTGCATATGCTCAATGCAATCGAGTTACCTACGAAAGTGGTCTAGTTAACTTCTTGTTTTCTTTTTAACTTTGTTTTGTGTTGTTTTGCTCGAGGACTAGCAAAATCTAGGTTTGGGGGTATTTGATCGGTTCATAATTGTATATCATTTTGTACCCTTCTAGCTTATGATTTGGTTATGTTTTTGAGTTAAACTTGTGCTTTTAATCCTTTTTGTGTTTATCTTTCAGTTCATTGAGCTTTAGGTAATAATGATGGCTTTAGAGAGAATAATTCATGCAATTCAAGCATGTTAAGGCCTAATTTGGATGAATGGATGAAGAGCATAAAGACAAACTCATTTTGGCTACAGCCCCTGCCAGTCCAGTTCCGTAGGTCATATTGCAAGCTTTGTTTCAACAACCTACATAGCTCTAATGAGGCCACATTCTTCATGAAAGTTGTTCCAATGGGTGTGTACTATAACATATCCAAAATTCAGCCCCATTGGATAAATCTGGCGTCCGTTACCTAGCAAACACAGAACCATGCTCAGGATGGATCTTATCAGCGCGGAAAATGAGTTAGCAATTTTTTTGGCCTTAACTTCCTCCTCCGACCTTGGATTGGCCCAAATGATATATGGCTGGAAAGAAGACATTCTGAACTTCAAATTGGAGTGCTTAAAGTCTTAATTCGCTTAAGGGAAGCCCAAGTTGTAAGCCCTTGAAGTTGCTGGTCATGCTGACCTCAGGCATGTGCCTGGTTGGATGCTTGGTCATGGTGAGCTAGGCATGAGCTATCATTTCTGGTTGGAAGCTTGGTCATGCTGACATGAGGATGAGCTAGGGCTGCTAGTGGGATTTAGTGGAGTAGCCATTCAAGATTTTCTAATACAAGTGCATCATCCAATTCATATTTTCTAATTCAAGGTCATCAACCATTTCAGATTTTATAATTCAAGTGTTGTATGCATTAGTCTTTTTGAATTCAGATTTTCACTTCCCCTAGGCCTATAAATAGGGAGGTTCTCTAAGCTTGTAAACACACCCCAAGGGGGGGAGCTCTCAAACACTTCTCTAGAGCTCCCTTCCCTTCTCTCCCTCAAATTCTCTTAGTTTTGCTTTCTAGTTCTCAATTCTAGCTTTCTTTAATGTTTTCTTAGTTGTAATTTATTTTTCTTGTAATGTACATTCTTTCTTAAGTATTCAAGTTTAATTAGTTTCCAAGTTTCAATTATGGTTTTTGTTCTTATTCATTATGCTTATAAGTTAATATGCTAGTTTGAATGATTGATCACCATTTAGGCTTGCATGTTAGCAATCTTGGTTTGAATTAAGAGTAGACACCATGCTTTAATTCAATTGAACTATGAATAGGAAGAGTATGTATGGACATTCGACAACAGGGATTAGATACATGCTTGGTTGTTTAAATTGTTCTTCTATGCTTAATGGGTTCCTAATGCTTAATTTTAGGTTAGACAACAAATGATCAAATTAGGGAATTAGGAACACAAGGTTATGACCACACACCATGGCTTAATCATACTTTAGCTAGAATCAATCCATTAATCTAATTGAACTTGGGAACTTATTTGCTTGAGTTACTTATTTCTTTCTTCCTTGTTTTATTTATATCCTTTCTTTTTTCATTTCTATTTTGTGTAGGGAAACTAAATTGGATCATTCAATCACCAATCCTCGTGGGATCGACCTCGCACTTACATATGCTATACAACCGAACGGCTCGTGCACTTGCGAGTATCACAAGTTGAGGATGCAGTTGAATCTATTTTGGTGAAGCTGAAATCCACACAACACGTAGTTCTAGCGATTGGATTTCACTCAAAACTCACCAAATGACTCCTCCCACCATATTATGATGATTCCCAAGTTTTGGGCTGAATCGGAAATCAATAGGTGTACGAAATTGGACTAGTTAAGTTCAAAGGCAATTCGTGACTTATTGGAGTGGTTGGAGTATTCCGTAGTTCTAGCAATTGGATTTCACTCAAAACTCACCAAATGACTCCTCCCACCATATTATGAGGATGCCCAAGTTTTGGGCTCGAATCGGAAATCAATAGGTGTACGAAATTGGACAAATCAAGTTCAAAGGCAGTTCGTTCCGAATTGGAGTGGTTGGTGTATTGCGTAGTTCTAGCAATTGGATTTCACTCAAAACTCACCAAATGACTCCTCCCACCATATTATGTTGATGCCCAAGTTTTGGGCTCGAATCGGAAATCAATAGGTGTACGAAATTGGACAATTCAAGTTCAAAGGCAGTTCGTTACGAATTGGAGTGGTTGGTGTATTCCGTAGTTCGAGTTATTGGATTTCACTCAAAACTCACCAAATGACTCCTCCCACCATATTATGATGATGCCCAAGTTTTGGGCTGAAATCGGAAATCAATAGGTGTACGAAATTGGACAATTCAAGTTCAAAGGCAGTTCGTTTTCGAATTGGAGTAGTTGGTGTATTCCGTAGTTCTAGCGATTGGATTTCACTCAAAACTCACCAAATGACTTCTCCCACCATATTATGATGATTCCCAAGTTTTGGGCTCGATATCGGAAATCAATAGGTGTACGAAATTGGACTAGTTAAGTTCAAAGGCAATTCGTGACTTATTGGAGTGGTTTGAGTATTCCGTAGTTCTAGCGATTGGATTTCACTCAAAACTCACCAAATGACTCCTCCCACCATATTATGATGATGTCCAAGTTTTGGGCTCGAATCGGAAATCAATAGGTGTACGAAATTGGACAAATCAAGTTCAAAGGCAGTTCGTTCCGAATTGGAGTGGTTGGTGTATTGCGTAGTTCTAGCGATTGGATTTCACTCAAAACTCACCAAATGACTCCTCCCACCATATTATGTTGATGCCCAAGTTTTGGGCTCGAATCGGAAATCAATAGGTGTACGAAATTGGACAATTCAAGTTCAAAGGCAGTTCGTTCCGAATTGGAGTGGTTGGTGTATTCCGTAGTTCGAGTTATTGGATTTCACTCAAAACTCACCAAATGACTCCTCCCACCATATTATGATGATGCCCAAGTTTTGGGCTCGAATCGGAAATCAATAGGTGTACGAAATTGGACAATTCAAGTTCAAAGGCAGTTTCGTTTTGAATTGTAGTAGTTGGTGTATTCCGTAGTTCTAGCGATTGGATTTCACTCAAAACTCACCAAATGACTTCTCCCACCATATTATGATGATTCCCAAGTTTTAGGCTCGATTGGAAATCAATAGGTGTACGAAATTGGACTAGTTAAGTTCAAAGTCAATTCGTGACTTATTGGAGTGGTTGGAGTATTCCGTAGTTCTAGCGATTGGATTTCACTCAAAACTCACCAAATGACTCCTCCCACCATATTATGATGATTCCCAAGTTTTGGGCTCGAATCGGAAATCAATAGGTGTACGAAATTGGACTAGTTAAGTTCAAAGGCAATTCGTGACTTATTGGAGTGGTTGGAGTATTCCGTAGTTCGAGCGATTGGATTTCACTCAAAACTCACCAAATGACTCCTCCCACCATATTATGATGATGCCCAAGTTTTGGGCTCGAATCGGAAATCAATAGGTGTACGAAATTGGACAAATCAAGTTCAAAGGCAGTTCGTTCCAAATTGGAGTGGTTGGTGTATTGCGTAGTTCTAGCAATTGGATTTCACTCAAAACTCACCAAATGACTCCTCCCACCATATTATGATGATGCACAAGTTTTGGGCTCGAATCGGAAATCAATAGGTGTACGAAATTGGACAATTCAAGTTCAAAGGCAGTTCGTTCCGAATTGGAGTGGTTGGTGTATTCCGTAGTTCGAGTTATTGGATTTCACTCAAAACTCACCAAATGACTCCTCCCACCATATTATGATGATGCCCAAGTTTTGGGCTCGAATCGGAAATCAATAGGTGTACGAAATTGGACAATTCAAGTTCAAAGGCAGTTCGTTTCGAATTGGAGTAGTTGGTGTATTCCGTAGTTCTAGCGATTGGATTTCACTCAAAACTCACCAAATGACTTCTCCCACCATATTATGATGATTCCCAAGTTTTGGGCTCTAATCGGAAATCAATAGGTGTACGAAATTGGACTAGTTAAGTTCAAAGGCAATTCGTGACTTATTGGAGTGGTTTGAGTATTCCGTAGTTCTAGCGATTGGATTTCACTCAAAACTCACCAAATGACTCCTCCCACCATATTATGATGATGTCCAAGTTTTGGGCTCTAATCGGAAATCAATAGGTGTACGAAATTGGACAAATCAAGTTCAAAGGCAGTTCGTTCCGAATTGGAGTGGTTGGTGTATTGCGTAGTTCTAGCGATTGGATTTCACTCAAAACTCACCAAATGACTCCTCCCACCATATTATGTTGATGCCCAAGTTTTGGGCTCGATCGGAAATCAATAGGTGTACGAAATTGGACAATTCAAGTTCAAAGGCAGTTCGTTCCGAATTGGAGTGGTTGGTGTATTCCGTAGTTCGAGTAATTGGATTTCACTCAAAACTCACCAAATGACTCCTCCCACCATATTATGATGATGCCCAAGTTTTGGGCTCGAATCGGAAATCAATAGGTGTACGAAATTGGACAATTCAAGTTCAAAGGCAGTTCGTTTCGAATTGTAGTAGTTGGTGTATTCCGTAGTTCTAGCGATTGGATTTCACTCAAAACTCACCAAATGACTTCTCCCACCATATTATGATGATTCCCAAGTTTTAGGCTCGAATCGGAAATCAATAGGTGTACGAAATTGGACTAGTTAAGTTCAAAGTCAATTCGTGACTTATTGGAGTGGTTGGAGTATTCCGTAGTTCTAGCGATTGGATTTCACTCAAAACTCACCAAATGACTCCTCCCACCATATTATGATGATTCCCAAGTTTTGGGCTCGAATCGGAAATCAATAGGTGTACGAAATTGGACTAGTTAAGTTCAAAGGCAATTCGTGACTTATTGGAGTGGTTGGAGTATTCCGTAGTTCGAGCGATTGGATTTCACTCAAAACTCACCAAATGACTCCTCCCACCATATTATGATGATGCCCAAGTTTTGGGCTCGAATCGGAAATCAATAGGTGTACGAAATTGGACAAATCAAGTTCAAAGGCAGTTCGTTCCAAATTGGAGTGGTTGGTGTATTGCGTAGTTCTAGCGATTGGATTTCACTCAAAACTCACCAAATGACTCCTCCCACCATATTATGATGATGCACAAGTTTTGGGCTCGAATCGGAAATCAATAGGTGTACGAAATTGGACAATTCAAGTTCAAAGGCAGTTCGTTCCGAATTGGAGTGGTTGGTGTATTCCGTAGTTCGAGTTATTGGATTTCACTCAAAACTCACCAAATGACTCCTCCCACCATATTATGATGATGCCCAAGTTTTGGGCTCGAATCGGAAATCAATAGGTGTACGAAATTGGACAATTCAAGTTCAAAGGCAGTTCGTTTTGAATTGGAGTAGTTGGTGTATTCCGTAGTTCTAGCGATTGGATTTCACTCAAAACTCACCAAATGACTTCTCCCACCATATTATGATGATTCCCAAGTTTTGGGCTCGAATCGGAAATCAATAGGTGTACGAAATTGGACTAGTTAAGTTCAAAGGCAATTCGTGACTTATTGGAGTGGTTTGAGTATTCCGTAGTTCTAGCGATTGGATTTCACTCAAAACTCACCAAATGACTCCTCCCACCATATTATGATGATGTCCAAGTTTTGGGCTCGATCGGAAATCAATAGGTGTACGAAATTGGACAAATCAAGTTCAAAGGCAGTTCGTTCCGAATTGGAGTGGTTGGTGTATTGCGTAGTTCTAGCGATTGGATTTCACTCAAAACTCACCAAATGACTCCTCCCACCATATTATGTTGATGCCCAAGTTTTGGGCTCGAATCGGAAATCAATAGGTGTACGAAATTGGACAATTCAAGTTCAAAGGCAGTTCGTTCCGAATTGGAGTGGTTGGTGTATTCCGTAGTTCGAGTTATTGGATTTCACTCAAAACTCACCAAATGACTCCTCCCACCATATTATGATGATGCCCAAGTTTTGGGCTCGAATCGGAAATCAATAGGTGTACGAAATTGGACAATTCAAGTTCAAAGGCAGTTCGTTTCGAATTGTAGTAGTTGGTGTATTCCGTAGTTCTAGCGATTGGATTTCACTCAAAACTCACCAAATGACTTCTCCCACCATATTATGATGATTCCCAAGTTTTAGGCTCTAATCGGAAATCAATAGGTGTACGAAATTGGACTAGTTAAGTTCAAAGTCAATTCGTGACTTATTGGAGTGGTTGGAGTATTCCGTAGTTCTAGCGATTGGATTTCACTCAAAACTCACCAAATGACTCCTCCCACCATATTATGATGATTCCCAAGTTTTGGGCTGATCGGAAATCAATAGGTGTACGAAATTGGACTAGTTAAGTTCAAAGGCAATTCGTGACTTATTGGAGTGGTTGGAGTATTCCGTAGTTCGAGCGATTGGATTTCACTCAAAACTCACCAAATGACTCCTCCCACCATATTATGATGATGCCCAAGTTTTGGGCTCGAATCGGAAATCAATAGGTGTGCGAAATTTTACAATTCAAGTTCAAAGGCAGTTCGTTCCGAATTGGAGTGGTTGGTGTATTCCGTAGTTCGAGCGATTGGATTTCACTCAAAACTCACCAAATGACTCCTCCCACCATATTATGATGATGCCCAAGTTTTGGGCTCGAATCGGAAATCAATAGGTGTACGAAATTGGACAATTCAAGTTCAAAGGCAGTTTGTTCCGAATTGGAGTGGTTGGTGTATTCCGTAGTTCTGAGTTATTGGATTTCACTCAAAACTCACCAAATGACTTCTCCCACCATATTATGATGATTCCCAAGTTTTGGGCTCGAATCGGAAATCAATAGGTGTACGAAATTGGACTAGTTAAGTTCAAAGGCAATTCGTGACTTATTGGAGTGGTTGTAGTATTCCGTAGTTCTAGCTATTGGATTTCACTCAAAACTCACCAAATGACTCCTCCCACCATATTATGATGATGCCCAAGTTTTGGGCTCGATCGGAAATCAATAGGTGTACGAAATTGGACAAATCAAGTTCAAAGGCAGTTCGTTCCAAATTGGAGTGGTTGGTGTATTGCGTAGTTTTAGCGATTGGATTTCACTCAAAACTCACCAAATGACTCCTCCCACCATATTATGATGATGCCCAAGTTTTGGGCTCGAATCGGAAATCAATAGGTGTACGAAATTGGACAATTCAAGTTCAAAGGCAGTTCGTTCCGAATTGGAGTGGTTGGTGTATTCCGTAGTTCGAGTTATTGGATTTCACTCAAAACTCACCAAATGACTCCTCCCACCATATTATGATGATGCCCAAGTTTTGGGCTCGAATCGGAAATCAATAGGTGTACGAAATTGGACAATTCAAGTTCAAAGGCAGTTCGTTTCGAATTGGAGTAGTTGGTGTATTCCGTAGTTCTAGCGATTGGATTTCACTCAAAACTCACCAAATGACTTCTCCCACCATATTATGATGATTCCCAAGTTTTGGGCTGAATCGGAAATCAATAGGTGTACGAAATTGGACTAGTTAAGTTCAAAGGCAATTCGTGACTTATTGGAGTGGTTGGAGTATTCCGTAGTTCTAGCGATTGGATTTCACTCAAAACTCACCAAATGACTCCTCCCACCATATTATGATGATGCCCAAGTTTTGGGCTCGATCGGAAATCAATAGGTGTACGAAATTGGACAAATCAAGTTCAAAGGCAGTTCGTTCCGAATTGGAGTGGTTGGTGTATTGCGTAGTTCTAGCGATTGGATTTCACTCAAAACTCACCAAATGACTCCTCCCACCATATTATGTTGATGCCCAAGTTTTGGGCTCAATCGGAAATCAATAGGTGTACGAAATTGGACAATTCAAGTTCAAAGGCAGTTCGTTCCGAATTGGAGTGGTTGGTGTATTCCGTAGTTCGAGTTATTGGATTTCACTCAAAACTCACCAAATGACTTCTCCCACCATATTATGATGATTCCCAAGTTTTGGGCTCGAATCGGAAATCAATAGGTGTACGAAATTGGACTAGTTAAGTTCAAAGGCAATTCGTGACTTATTGGAGTGGTTGTAGTATTCCGTAGTTCTAGCTATTGGATTTCACTCAAAACTCACCAAATGACTCCTCCCACCATATTATGATGATGCCCAAGTTTTGGGCTCGAATCGGAAATCAATAGGTGTACGAAATTGGACTAGTTAAGTTCAAAGTCAATTCGTGACTTATTGGAGTGGTTGGAGTATTCCGTAGTTCTAGCGATTGGATTTCACTCAAAACTCACCAAATGACTCCTCCCACCATATTATGATGATTCCCAAGTTTTGGGCTCGAATCGGAAATCAATAGGTGTACGAAATTGGACTAGTTAAGTTCAAAGGCAATTCGTGACTTATTGGAGTGGTTGGAGTATTCCGTAGTTTCGAGCGATTGGATTTCACTCAAAACTCACCAAATGACTCCTCCCACCATATTATGATGATGCCCAAGTTTTGGGCTCGAATCGGAAATCAATAGGTGTACGAAATTGGACAAATCAAGTTCAAAGGCAGTTCGTTCCAAATTGGAGTGGTTGGTGTATTGCGTAGTTCTAGCGATTGGATTTCACTCAAAACTCACCAAATGACTCCTCCCACCATATTATGATGATGCACAAGTTTTGGGCTCGAATCGGAAATCAATAGGTGTACGAAATTGGACAATTCAAGTTCAAAGGCAGTTCGTTCCGAATTGGAGTGGTTGGTGTATTCCGTAGTTCGAGTTATTGGATTTCACTCAAAACTCACCAAATGACTCCTCCCACCATATTATGATGATGCCCAAGTTTTGGGCTCGATCGGAAATCAATAGGTGTACGAAATTGGACAATTCAAGTTCAAAGGCAGTTCGTTTCGAATTGGAGTAGTTGGTGTATTCCGTAGTTCTAGCGATTGGATTTCACTCAAAACTCACCAAATGACTTCTCCCACCATATTATGATGATTCCCAAGTTTTGGGCTCGAATCGGAAATCAATAGGTGTACGAAATTGGACTAGTTAAGTTCAAAGGCAATTCGTGACTTATTGGAGTGGTTTGAGTATTCCGTAGTTCTAGCGATTGGATTTCACTCAAAACTCACCAAATGACTCCTCCCACCATATTATGATGATGTCCAAGTTTTGGGCTCGAATCGGAAATCAATAGGTGTACGAAATTGGACAAATCAAGTTCAAAGGCAGTTCGTTCCGAATTGGAGTGGTTGGTGTATTGCGTAGTTCTAGCGATTGGATTTCACTCAAAACTCACCAAATGACTCCTCCCACCATATTATGTTGATGCCCAAGTTTTGGGCTCGAATCGGAAATCAATAGGTGTACGAAATTGGACAATTCAAGTTCAAAGGCAGTTCGTTCCGAATTGGAGTGGTTGGTGTATTCCGTAGTTCGAGTTATTGGATTTCACTCAAAACTCACCAAATGACTCCTCCCACCATATTATGATGATGCCCAAGTTTTGGGCTCGAATCGGAAATCAATAGGTGTACGAAATTGGACAATTCAAGTTCAAAGGCAGTTTTTTCGAATTGTAGTAGTTGGTGTATTCCGTAGTTCTAGCGATTGGATTTCACTCAAAACTCACCAAATGACTTCTCCCACCATATTATGATGATTCCCAAGTTTTAGGCTCGAATCGGAAATCAATAGGTGTACGAAATTGGACTAGTTAAGTTCAAAGTCAATTCGTGACTTATTGGAGTGGTTGGAGTATTCCGTAGTTCTAGCGATTGGATTTCACTCAAAACTCACCAAATGACTCCTCCCACCATATTATGATGATTCCCAAGTTTTGGGCTTGAATCGGAAATCAATAGGTGTACGAAATTGGACTAGTTAAGTTCAAAGGCAATTCGTGACTTATTGGAGTGGTTGGAGTATTCCGTAGTTCGAGACGATTGGATTTCACTCAAAACTCACCAAATGACTCCTCCCACCATATTATGATGATGCCCAAGTTTTGGGCTCGAATCGGAAATCAATAGGTGTGCGAAATTTTACAATTCAAGTTCAAAGGCAGTTCGTTCCGAATTGGAGTGGTTGGTGTATTCCGTAGTTCGAGCGATTGGATTTCACTCAAAACTCACCAAATGACTCCTCCCACCATATTATGATGATGCCCAAGTTTTGGGCTCTGAATCGGAAATCAATAGGTGTACGAAATTGGACAATTCAAGTTCAAAGGCAGTTTGTTCCGAATTGGAGTGGTTGGTGTATTCCGTAGTTTCGAGTTATTGGATTTCACTCAAAACTCACCAAATGACTTCTCCCACCATATTATGATGATTCCCAAGTTTTGGGCTCGAATCGGAAATCAATAGGTGTACGAAATTGGACTAGTTAAGTTCAAAGGCAATTCGTGACTTATTGGAGTGGTTGTAGTATTCCGTAGTTCTAGCTATTGGATTTCACTCAAAACTCACCAAATGACTCCTCCCACCATATTATGATGATGCCCAAGTTTTGGGCTGAATCGGAAATCAATAGGTGTACGAAATTGGACAAATCAAGTTCAAAGGCAGTCGTTCCAAATTGGAGTGGTTGGTGTATTGCGTAGTTTTAGCGATTGGATTTCACTCAAAACTCACCAAATGACTCCTCCCACCATATTATGATGATGCCCAAGTTTTGGGCTCGAATCGGAAATCAATAGGTGTACGAAATTGGACAATTCAAGTTCAAAGGCAGTTCGTTCCGAATTGGAGTGGTTGGTGTATTCCGTAGTTCGAGTTATTGGATTTCACTCAAAACTCACCAAATGACTCCTCCCACCATATTATGATGATGCCCAAGTTTTGGGCTCGATCGGAAATCAATAGGTGTACGAAATTGGACAATTCAAGTTCAAAGGCAGTTCGTTTCGAATTGGAGTAGTTGGTGTATTCCGTAGTTCTAGCGATTGGATTTCACTCAAAACTCACCAAATGACTTCTCCCACCATATTATGATGATTCCCAAGTTTTGGGCTCGAATCGGAAATCAATAGGTGTACGAAATTGGACTAGTTAAGTTCAAAGGCAATTCGTGACTTATTGGAGTGGTTGGAGTATTCCGTAGTTCTAGCGATTGGATTTCACTCAAAACTCACCAAATGACTCCTCCCACCATATTATGATGATGCCCAAGTTTTGGGCTCGAATCGGAAATCAATAGGTGTACGAAATTGGACAAATCAAGTTCAAAGGCAGTTCGTTCCGAATTGGAGTGGTTGGTGTATTGCGTAGTTCTAGCGATTGGATTTCACTCAAAACTCACCAAATGACTCCTCCCACCATATTATGTTGATGCCCAAGTTTTGGGCTCAAATCGGAAATCAATAGGTGTACGAAATTGGACAATTCAAGTTCAAAGGCAGTTCGTTCCGAATTGGAGTGGTTGGTGTATTCCGTAGTTCGAGTTATTGGATTTCACTCAAAACTCACCAAATGACTTCTCCCACCATATTATGATGATTCCCAAGTTTTGGGCTCGAATCGGAAATCAATAGGTGTACGAAATTGGACTAGTTAAGTTCAAAGGCAATTCGTGACTTATTGGAGTGGTTGTAGTATTCCGTAGTTCTAGCTATTGGATTTCACTCAAAACTCACCAAATGACTCCTCCCACCATATTATGATGATGCCCAAGTTTTGGGCTCGATCGGAAATCAATAGGTGTACGAAATTGGACAAATCAAGTTCAAAGGCAGTTCGTTCCAAATTGGAGTGGTTGGTGTATTGCGTAGTTTTAGCGATTGGATTTCACTCAAAACTCACCAAATGACTCCTCCCACCATATTATGATGATGCCCAAGTTTTGGGCTCGATCGGAAATCAATAGGTGTACGAAATTGGACAATTCAAGTTCAAAGGCAGTTCGTTCCGAATTGGAGTGGTTGGTGTATTCCGTAGTTCGAGTTATTGGATTTCACTCAAAACTCACCAAATGACTCCTCCCACCATATTATGATGATGCCCAAGTTTTGGGCTCGAATCGGAAATCAATAGGTGTACGAAATTGGACAATTCAAGTTCAAAGGCAGTTCGTTTTGAATTGGAGTAGTTGGTGTATTCCGTAGTTCTAGCGATTGGATTTCACTCAAAACTCACCAAATGACTTCTCCCACCATATTATGATGATTCCCAAGTTTTGGGCTCGAATCGGAAATCAATAGGTGTACGAAATTGGACTAGTTAAGTTCAAAGGCAATTCGTGACTTATTGGAGTGGTTGGAGTATTCCGTAGTTCTAGCGATTGGATTTCACTCAAAACTCACCAAATGACTCCTCCCACCATATTATGATGATTCCCAAGTTTTGGGCTCGTATCGGAAATCAATAGGTGTACGAAATTGGACTAGTTAAGTTCAAAGGCAATTCGTGACTTATTGGAGTGGTTGGAGTATTCCGTAGTTCGAGACGATTGGATTTCACTCAAAACTCACCAAATGACTCCTCCCACCATATTATGATGATGCCCAAGTTTTGGGCTCAATCGGAAATCAATAGGTGTGCGAAATTTTACAATTCAAGTTCAAAGGCAGTTCGTTCCGAATTGGAGTGGTTGGTGTATTCCGTAGTTCGAGCGATTGGATTTCACTCAAAACTCACCAAATGACTCCTCCCACCATATTATGATGATGCCCAAGTTTTGGGCTCGATCGGAAATCAATAGGTGTACGAAATTGGACAATTCAAGTTCAAAGGCAGTTCGTTCCGAATTGGAGTGGTTGGTGTATTCCGTAGTTCGAGTTATTGGATTTCACTCAAAACTCACCAAATGACTTCTCCCACCATATTATGATGATTCCCAAGTTTTGGGCTCGAATCGGAAATCAATAGGTGTACGAAATTGGACTAGTTAAGTTCAAAGGCAATTCGTGACTTATTGGAGTGGTTGTAGTATTCCGTAGTTCTAGCTATTGGATTTCACTCAAAACTCACCAAATGACTCCTCCCACCATATTATGATGATGCCCAAGTTTTGGGCTCGATCGGAAATCAATAGGTGTACGAAATTGGACAAATCAAGTTCAAAGGCAGTTCGTTCCAAATTGGAGTGGTTGGTGTATTGCGTAGTTTTAGCGATTGGATTTCACTCAAAACTCACCAAATGACTCCTCCCACCATATTATGATGATGCCCAAGTTTTGGGCTCGAATCGGAAATCAATAGGTGTACGAAATTGGACAATTCAAGTTCAAAGGCAGTTCGTTCCGAATTGGAGTGGTTGGTGTATTCCGTAGTTCGAGTTATTGGATTTCACTCAAAACTCACCAAATGACTCCTCCCACCATATTATGATGATGCCCAAGTTTTGGGCTCGAATCGGAAATCAATAGGTGTACGAAATTGGACAATTCAAGTTCAAAGGCAGTTCGTTTCGAATTGGAGTAGTTGGTGTATTCCGTAGTTCTAGCGATTGGATTTCACTCAAAACTCACCAAATGACTTCTCCCACCATATTATGATGATTCCCAAGTTTTGGGCTCGATCGGAAATCAATAGGCGTACGAAATTGGACTAGTTAAGTTCAAAGGCAATTCGTGACTTATTGGAGTGGTTGGAGTATTCCGTAGTTCTAGCGATTGGATTTCACTCAAAACTCACCAAATGACTCCTCCCACCATATTATGATGATGCCCAAGTTTTGGGCTCGAATCGGAAATCAATAGGTGTACGAAATTGGACAAATCAAGTTCAAAGGCAGTTCGTTCCGAATTGGAGTGGTTGGTGTATTGCGTAGTTCTAGCGATTGGATTTCACTCAAAACTCACCAAATGACTCCTCCCACCATATTATGTTGATGCCCAAGTTTTGGGCTCGAATCGGAAATCAATAGGTGTACGAAATTGGACAATTCAAGTTCAAAGGCAGTTCGTTCCGAATTGGAGTGGTTGGTGTATTCCGTAGTTCGAGTTATTGGATTTCACTCAAAACTCACCAAATGACTCCTCCCACCATATTATGATGATGCCCAAGTTTTGGGCTCGAATCGGAAATCAATAGGTGTACGAAATTGGACAATTCAAGTTCAAAGGCAGTTCGTTTCGAATTGTAGTAGTTGGTGTATTCCGTAGTTCTAGCGATTGGATTTCACTCAAAACTCACCAAATGACTTCTCCCACCATATTATGATGATTCCCAAGTTTTAGGCTCGAATCGGAAATCAATAGGTGTACGAAATTGGACTAGTTAAGTTCAAAGTCAATTCGTGACTTATTGGAGTGGTTGGAGTATTCCGTAGTTCTAGCGATTGGATTTCACTCAAAACTCACCAAATGACTCCTCCCACCATATTATGATGATTCCCAAGTTTTGGGCTCGATCGGAAATCAATAGGTGTACGAAATTGGACTAGTTAAGTTCAAAGGCAATTCGTGACTTATTGGAGTGGTTGGAGTATTCCGTAGTTTGAGCGATTGGATTTCACTCAAAACTCACCAAATGACCCCTCCCACCATATTATGATGATGCCCAAGTTTTGGGCTCGAATCGGAAATCAATAGGTGTGCGAAATTTTACAATTCAAGTTCAAAGGGCAGTTCGTTCCGAATTGGAGTGGTTGGTGTATTCCGTAGTTCGAGCGATTGGATTTCACTCAAAACTCACCAAATGACTCCTCCCACCATATTATGATGATGCCCAAGTTTTGGGCTCGAATCGGAAATCAATAGGTGTACGAAATTGGACAATTCAAGTTCAAAGGCAGTTCGTTCCGAATTGGAGTGGTTGGTGTATTCCGTAGTTCGAGTTATTGGATTTCACTCAAAACTCACCAAATGACTTCTCCCACCATATTATGATGATTCCCAAGTTTTGGGCTCGAATCGGAAATCAATAGGTGTACGAAATTGGACTAGTTAAGTTCAAAGGCAATTCGTGACTTATTGGAGTGGTTGTAGTATTCCATAGTTCTAGCTATTGGATTTCACTCAAAACTCACCAAATGACTCCTCCCACCATATTATGATGATGCCCAAGTTTTGGGCTCGAATCGGAAATCAATAGGTGTACGAAATTGGACAAATCAAGTTCAAAGGCAGTTCGTTCCAAATTGGAGTGGTTGGTGTATTGCGTAGTTTTAGCGATTGGATTTCACTCAAAACTCACCAAATGACTCCTCCCACCATATTATGATGATGCCCAAGTTTTGGGCTCGAATCGGAAATCAATAGGTGTACGAAATTGGACAATTCAAGTTCAAAGGCAGTTCGTTCCGAATTGGAGTGGTTGGTGTATTCCGTAGTTCGAGTTATTGGATTTCACTCAAAACTCACCAAATGACTCCTCCCACCATATTATGATGATGCCCAAGTTTTGGGCTCGAATCGGAAATCAATAGGTGTACGAAATTGGACAATTCAAGTTCAAAGGCAGTTCGTTTCGAATTGGAGTAGTTGGTGTATTCCGTAGTTCTAGCGATTGGATTTCACTCAAAACTCACCAAATGACTTCTCCCACCATATTATGATGATTCCCAAGTTTTGGGCTCGAATTGGAAATCAATAGGTGTACGAAATTGGACTAGTTAAGTTCAAAGGCAATTCGTGACTTATTGGAGTGGTTGGAGTATTCCGTAGTTCTAGCGATTGGATTTCACTCAAAACTCACCAAATGACTCCTCCCACCATATTATGATGATGCCCAAGTTTTGGGCTCGAATCGGAAATCAATAGGTGTACGAAATTGGACAAATCAAGTTCAAAGGCAGTTCGTTCCGAATTGGAGTGGTTGGTGTATTGCGTAGTTCTAGCGATTGGATTTCACTCAAAACTCACCAAATGACTCCTCCCACCATATTATGTTGATGCCCAAGTTTTGGGCTCGAATCGGAAATCAATAGGTGTACGAAATTGGACAATTCAAGTTCAAAGGCAGTTCGTTCCGAATTGGAGTGGTTGGTGTATTCCGTAGTTCGAGTTATTGGATTTCACTCAAAACTCACCAAATGACTCCTCCCACCATATTATGATGATGCCCAAGTTTTGGGCTCGATCGGAAATCAATAGGTGTACGAAATTGGACAATTCAAGTTCAAAGGCAGTTTCGTTTTGAATTGTAGTAGTTGGTGTATTCCGTAGTTCTAGCGATTGGATTTCACTCAAAACTCACCAAATGACTTCTCCCACCATATTATGATGATTCCCAAGTTTTAGGCTCGATCGGAAATCAATAGGTGTACGAAATTGGACTAGTTAAGTTCAAAGTCAATTCGTGACTTATTGGAGTGGTTGGAGTATTCCGTAGTTCTAGCGATTGGATTTCACTCAAAACTCACCAAATGACTCCTCCCACCATATTATGATGATTCCCAAGTTTTGGGCTCGAATCGGAAATCAATAGGTGTACGAAATTGGACTAGTTAAGTTCAAAGGCAATTCGTGACTTATTGGAGTGGTTGGAGTATTCCGTAGTTCGAGCGATTGGATTTCACTCAAAACTCACCAAATGACTCCTCCCACCATATTATGATGATGCCCAAGTTTTGGGCTCGAATCGGAAATCAATAGGTGTGCGAAATTTTACAATTCAAGTTCAAAGGCAGTTCGTTCCGAATTGGAGTGGTTGGTGTATTCCGTAGTTTGAGCGATTGGATTTCACTCAAAACTCACCAAATGACTCCTCCCACCATATTATGATGATGCCCAAGTTTTGGGCTCGAATCGGAAATCAATAGGTGTACGAAATTGGACAATTCAAGTTCAAAGGCAGTTCGTTCCGAATTGGAGTGGTTGGTGTATTCCGTAGTTCGAGTTATTGGATTTCACTCAAAACTCACCAAATGACTTCTCCCACCATATTATGATGATTCCCAAGTTTTGGGCTGAATCGGAAATCAATAGGTGTACGAAATTGGACTAGTTAAGTTCAAAGGCAATTCGTGACTTATTGGAGTGGTTGTAGTATTCCGTAGTTCTAGCTATTGGATTTCACTCAAAACTCACCAAATGACTCCTCCCACCATATTATGATGATGCCCAAGTTTTGGGCTCGAATCGGAAATCAATAGGTGTACGAAATTGGACAAATCAAGTTCAAAGGCAGTTCGTTCCAAATTGGAGTGGTTGGTGTATTGCGTAGTTTTAGCGATTGGATTTCACTCAAAACTCACCAAATGACTCCTCCCACCATATTATGATGATGCCCAAGTTTTGGGCTGAATCGGAAATCAATAGGTGTACGAAATTGGACAATTCAAGTTCAAAGGCAGTTCGTTCCGAATTGGAGTGGTTGGTGTATTCCGTAGTTCGAGTTATTGGATTTCACTCAAAACTCACCAAATGACTCCTCCCACCATATTATGATGATGCCCAAGTTTTGGGGCTCGAATGGAAATCAATAGGTGTACGAAATTGGACAATTCAAGTTCAAAGGCAGTTCGTTTCGAATTGGAGTAGTTGGTGTATTCCGTAGTTCTAGCGATTGGATTTCACTCAAAACTCACCAAATGACTTCTCCCACCATATTATGATGATTCCCAAGTTTTGGGCTCGAATCGGAAATCAATAGGTGTACGAAATTGGACTAGTTAAGTTCAAAGGCAATTCGTGACTTATTGGAGTGGTTGGAGTATTCCGTAGTTCTAGCGATCGGATTTCACTCAAAACTCACCAAATGACTCCTCCCACCATATTATGATGATGCCCAAGTTTTGGGCTCGAATCGGAAATCAATAGGTGTACGAAATTGGACAAATCAAGTTCAAAGGCAGTTCGTTCCGAATTGGAGTGGTTGGTGTATTGCGTAGTTCTAGCGATTGGATTTCACTCAAAACTCACCAAATGACTCCTCCCACCATATAATGATGATGCCCAAGTTTTGGGCTCGAATCGGAAATCAATAGGTGTACGAAATTGGACAAATCAAGTTCAAAGGCAGTTCGTTCCGAATTGGAGTGGTTGGTGTATTGCGTAGTTCTAGCGATTGGATTTCACTCAAAACTCACCAAATGACTCCTCCCACCATATTATGTTGATGCCCAATTTTTGGGCTCGATTGGAAATCAATAGGTGTACGAAATTGGACAATTCAAGTTCAAAGGCAGTCGTTCCGAATTGGAGTGGTTGGTGTATTCCGTAGTTCGAGTTATTGGATTTCACTCAAAACTCACCAAATGACTCCTCCCACCATATTATGATGATGCCCAAGTTTTGGGCTCGAATCGGAAATCAATAGGTGTACGAAATTGGACAATTCAAGTTCAAAGGCAGTTCGTTTCGAATTGGAGTAGTTGGTGTATTCCGTAGTTCTAGCGATTGGATTTCACTCAAAACTCACCAAATGACTTCTCCCACCATATTATGATGATTCCCAAGTTTTGGGCTCGAATCGGAAATCAATAGGTGTACGAAATTGGACTAGTTAAGTTCAAAGGCAATTCGTGACTTATTGGAGTGGTTGGAGTATTCCGTAGTTCTAGCGATTGGATTTCACTCAAAACTCACCAAATGACTCCTCCCACCATATTATGATGATTCCCAAGTTTTGGGCTCGAATCGGAAATCAATAGGTGTACGAAATTGCACTAGTTAAGTTCAAAGGCAATTCGTGACTTATTGGAGTGGTTGGAGTATTCCGTAGTTCTAGCGATTGGATTTCACTCAAAACTCACCAAATGACTCCTCCCACCATATTATGATGATGCCCAAGTTTTGGGCTCGAATCGGAAATCAATAGGTGTACGAAATTGGACAATTCAAGTTCAAAGGCAGTTCGTTTCGAATTGGAGTAGTTGGTGTATTCCGTAGTTCTAGCGATTGGATTTCACTCAAAACTCACCAAATGACTTCTCCCACCATATTATGATGATTCCCAAGTTTTGGGCTCGAATCGGAAATCAATAGGTGTACGAAATTGGACAAATCAAGTTCAAAGGCGTTCGTTCCAAATTGGAGTGGTTGGTGTATTGCGTAGTTCTAGCGATTGGATTTCACTCAAAACTCACCAAATGACTCCTCCCACCATATTATGATGATGCACAAGTTTTGGGCTGAATCGGAAATCAATAGGTGTACGAAATTGGACAATTCAAGTTCAAAGGCAGTTCGTTCCGAATTGGAGTGGTTGGTGTATTCCGTAGTTCGAGTTATTGGATTTCACTCAAAACTCACCAAATGACTCCTCCCACCATATTATGATGATGCCCAAGTTTTGGGCTCGAATCGGAAATCAATAGGTGTACGAAATTGGACAATTCAAGTTCAAAGGCAGTTCGTTTCGAATTGGAGTAGTTGGTGTATTCCGTAGTTCTAGCGATTGGATTTCACTCAAAACTCACCAAATGACTTCTCCCACCATATTATGATGATTCCCAAGTTTTGGGCTCGAATCGGAAATCAATAGGTGTACGAAATTGGACTAGTTAAGTTCAAAGGCAATTCGTGACTTATTGGAGTGGTTGGAGTATTCCGTAGTTCTAGCGATTGGATTTCACTCAAAACTCACCAAATGACTCCTCCCACCATATTATGATGATGCCCAAGTTTTGGGCTCGATCGGAAATCAATAGGTGTACGAAATTGGACAAATCAAGTTCAAAGGCAGTTCGTTCCGAATTGGAGTGGTTGGTGTATTGCGTAGTTCTAGCGATTGGATTTCACTCAAAACTCACCAAATGACTCCTCCCACCATATTATGTTGATGCCCAAGTTTTGGGCTCAAATCGGAAATCAATAGGTGTACGAAATTGGACAATTCAAGTTCAAAGGCAGTTCGTTCCGAATTGGAGTGGTTGGTGTATTCCGTAGTTCGAGTTATTGGATTTCACTCAAAACTCACCAAATGACTCCTCCCACCATATTATGATGATGCCCAAGTTTTGGGCTCGATTGGAAATCAATAGGTGTACGAAATTGGACAATTCAAGTTCAAAGGCAGTTCGTTTCGAATTGGAGTAGTTGGTGTATTCCGTAGTTCTAGCGATTGGATTTCACTCAAAACTCACCAAATGACTTCTCCCACCATATTATGATGATTCCCAAGTTTTGGGCTCGAATCGGAAATCAATAGGTGTACGAAATTGGACAATTCAAGTTCAAAGGCAGTTCGTTTTGAATTGGAGTAGTTGGTGTATTCCGTAGTTCTAGCGATTGGATTTCACTCAAAACTGACCAAATGACTTCTCCCACCATATTATGATGATTCCCAAGTTTTGGGCTCGAATCGGAAATCAATAGGTGTACGAAATTGGACTAGTTAAGTTCAAAGGCAATTCGTGACTTATTGGAGTGGTTGGAGTATTCCGTAGTTCTAGCTATTGGATTTCACTCAAAACTCACCAAATGACTCCTCCCACCATATTATGATGATGCCCAAGTTTTGGGTCTGAATCGGAAATCAATAGGTGTACGAAATTGGACAAATCAAGTTCAAAGGCAGTTCGTTCCAAATTGGAGTGGTTGGTGTATTGCGTAGTTCTAGCGATTGGATTTCACTCAAAACTCACCAAATGACTCCTCCCACCATATTATGATGATGCACAAGTTTTGGGCTCGAATCGGAAATCAATAGGTGTACGAAATTGGACAATTCAAGTTCAAAGGCAGTTCGTTCCGAATTGGAGTGGTTGGTGTATTCCGTAGTTCGAGTTATTGGATTTCACTCAAAACTCACCAAATGACTCCTCCCACCATATTATGATGATGCCCAAGTTTTGGGCTCGAATCGGAAATCAATAGGTGTACGAAATTGGACAATTCAAGTTCAAAGGCAGTTCGTTTCGAATTGGAGTAGTTGGTGTATTCCGTAGTTCTAGCGATTGGATTTCACTCAAAACTCACCAAATGACTTCTCCCACCATATTATGATGATTCCCAAGTTTTGGGCTCGAATCGGAAATCAATAGGTGTACGAAATTGGACTAGTTAAGTTCAAAGGCAATTCGTGACTTATTGGAGTGGTTGGAGTATTCCGTAGTTCTAGCTATTGGATTTCACTCAAAACTCACCAAATGACTCCTCCCACCATATTATGATGATGCCCAAGTTTTGGGCTCGAATCGGAAATCAATAGGTGTAAGAAATTGGACAAATCAAGTTCAAAGGCAGTTCGTTCCGAATTGGAGTGGTTGGTGTATTGCGTAGTTCTAGCGATTGGATTTCACTCAAAACTCACCAAATGACTCCTCCCACCATATTATGTTGATGCCCAAGTTTTGGGCTCGAATCGGAAATCAATAGGTGTACGAAATTGGACAATTCAAGTTCAAAGGCAGTTCGTTCCGAATTGGAGTGGTTGGTGTATTCCGTAGTTCGAAGTTATTGGATTTCACTCAAAACTCACCAAATGACTCCTCCCACCATATTATGATGATGCCCAAGTTTTGGGCTCGATTGGAAATCAATAGGTGTACGAAATTGGACAATTCAAGTTCAAAGGCAGTTCGTTTCGAATTGGAGTAGTTGGTGTATTCCGTAGTTCTAGCGATTGGATTTCACTCAAAACTCACCAAATGACTTCTCCCACCATATTATGATGATTCCCAAGTTTTGGGCTCGAATCGGAAATCAATAGGTGTACGAAATTGGACAATTCAAGTTCAAAGGCAGTTCGTTTCGAATTGGAGTAGTTGGTGTATTCCGTAGTTCTAGCGATTGGATTTCACTCAAAACTGACCAAATGACTTCTCCCACCATATTATGATGATTCCCAAGTTTTGGGCTCGAATCGGAAATCAATAGGTGTACGAAATTGGACTAGTTAAGTTCAAAGGCAATTCGTGACTTATTGGAGTGGTTGGAGTATTCCGTAGTTCTAGCTATTGGATTTCACTCAAAACTCACCAAATGACTCCTCCCACCATATTATGATGATGCCCAAGTTTTGGGCTCGAATCGGAAATCAATAGGTGTACGAAATTGGACAAATCAAGTTCAAAGGCAGTTCGTTCCAAATTGGAGTGGTTGGTGTATTGCGTAGTTCTAGCGATTGGATTTCACTCAAAACTCACCAAATGACTCCTCCCACCATATTATGATGATGCACAAGTTTTGGGCTCGAATCGGAAATCAATAGGTGTACGAAATTGGACAATTCAAGTTCAAAGGCAGTTCGTTCCGAATTGGAGTGGTTGGTGTATTCCGTAGTTTCGAGTTATTGGATTTCACTCAAAACTCACCAAATGACTCCTCCCACCATATTATGATGATGCCCAAGTTTTGGGCTCGAAATGGAAATCAATAGGTGTACGAAATTGGACAATTCAAGTTCAAAGGCAGTTCGTTTCGAATTGGAGTAGTTGGTGTATTCCGTAGTTCTAGCGATTGGATTTCACTCAAAACTCACCAAATGACTTCTCCCACCATATTATGATGATTCCCAAGTTTTGGGCTCGAATCGGAAATCAATAGGTGTACGAAATTGGACTAGTTAAGTTCAAAGGCAATTCGTGACTTATTGGAGTGGTTGGAGTATTCCGTAGTTCTAGCTATTGGATTTCACTCAAAACTCACCAAATGACTCCTCCCACCATATTATGATGATGCCCAAGTTTTGGGCTCGAATCGGAAATCAATAGGTGTAAGAAATTGGACAAATCAAGTTCAAAGGCAGTTCGTTCCGAATTGGAGTGGTTGGTGTATTGCGTAGTTCTAGCGATTGGATTTCACTCAAAACTCACCAAATGACTCCTCCCACCATATTATGTTGATGCCCAAGTTTTGGGCTCGAATCGGAAATCAATAGGTGTACGAAATTGGACAATTCAAGTTCAAAGGCAGTTCGTTCCGAATTGGAGTGGTTGGTGTATTCCGTAGTTCGAGTTATTGGATTTCACTCAAAACTCACCAAATGACTCCTCCCACCATATTATGATGATGCCCAAGTTTTGGGCTCGAATCGGAAATCAATAGGTGTACGAAATTGGACAATTCAAGTTCAAAGGCAGTTCGTTTCGAATTGGAGTAGTTGGTGTATTCCGTAGTTCTAGCGATTGGATTTCACTCAAAACTCACCAAATGACTTCTCCCACCATATTATGATGATTCCCAAGTTTTAGGCTCGAATCGAAAATCAATAGGTGTACGAAATTGGACTAGTTAAGTTCAAAGGCAATTCGTGACTTATTGGAGTGGTTGGAGTATTCCGTAGTTCTAGCTATTGGATTTCACTCAAAACTCACCAAATGACTCCTCCCACCATATTATGATGGTGCCCAAGTTTTGGGCTCGAAATCAGAAATCAATAGGTGTACGAAATTGGACAATTTAAGTTCAAAGGCAGTTCGTTCCGAATTGGAGTGGTTGGTGTATTCCGTAGTAGTTCCAGCGATTGGATTTCACTCAAAACTCACCAAATGACTCCTCCCACCATATTATGATGATGCCCAAGTTTTGGGCTCGAATCGGAAATCAATAGGTGTACCAAATTGGACAATTCAAGTTCAAAGGCAGTTCGTTCCGAATTGGAGTGGTTGGTGTATTCCGTAGTTCGAGCGATTGGATTTCACTCAAAACTCACCAAATGACTCCTCCCGCCATATTATAATCATGCCCAAGTTTTGGGCTCGAATCGGAAATCAATAGGTGTACGAAATTGGACTATTTAAGTTCAAAGGCAATTCGTGACTTATTGGAGTGGTTGAAGTATTCCGTAGTTCCAGCGATTGGATTTCACTCAAAACTCACCAAATGACTCCTCCCACCATATTATGATGGTACCCAAGTTTTGGGCTGAATCGGAAATCAATAGGTGTACGAAATTGGACAAATCAAGTTCAAAGGCAGTTCGTTCCGAATTGGAGTGGTTGGTGTATTGCGTAGTTCTAGCGATTGGATTTCACTCAAAACTCACCAAATGACTCCTCCCACCATATTATGTTGATGCCCAAGTTTTGGGCTCGAATCGGAAATCAATAGGTGTACGAAATTGGACAATTCAAGTTCAAAGGCAGTTCGTTCCGAATTGGAGTGGTTGGTGTATTCCGTAGTTCGAGTTACTGGATTTCATTCAAAACTCACCAAATGACTCCTCCCACCATATTATGATGATGCCCAAGTTTTGGGCTCGAATCGGAAATCAATAGGTGTACAAAATTGGACAATTCAAGTTCAAAGGCAGTTCGTTTCGAATTGGAGTAGTTGGTGTATTCCGTAGTTCTAGCGATTGGATTTCACTCAAAACTCACCAAATGACTTCTCCCACCATATTATGATGATTCCCAAGTTTTAGGCTCGAATCGGAAATCAATAGGTGTACGAAATTGGACTAGTTAAGTTCAAAGGCAATTCGTGACTTATTGGAGTGGTTGGAGTATTCCGTAGTTCTAGCGATTGGATTTCACTCAAAACTCACCAAATGACTCCTCCCACCATATTATGATGATTCCCAAGTTTTGGGCTCGAATTGGAAATCAATAGGTGTACGAAATTGGACTAGTTAAGTTCAAAGGCAATTCGTGACTTATTGGAGTGGTTGGAGTATTCCGTAGTTCGAGCGATTGGATTTCACTCAAAACTCACCAAATGACTCCTCCCACCATATTATGATGATGCCCAAGTTTTGGGCTCGAATCGGAAATCAATAGGTGTACGAAATTGGACAATTCAAGTTCAAAGGCAGTTCGTTCCGAATTGGAGTGGTTGGTGTATTCCGTAGTTCGAGTTATTGGATTTCACTCAAAACTCACCAAATGACTTCTCCCACCATATTATGATGATTCCCAAGTTTTGGGCTCGAATCGGAAATCAATAGGTGTATGAAATTGGACTAGTTAAGTTCAAAGGCAATTCGTGACTTATTGGAGTGGTTGGAGTATTCCGTAGTTCTAGCTATTGGATTTCACTCAAAACTCACCAAATGACTCCTCCCACCATATTATGATGATGCCCAAGTTTTGGGCTCGAATCGGAAATCAATAGGTGTACGAAATTGGACAAATCAAGTTCAAAGGCAGTTCGTTCCAAATTGGAGTGGTTGGTGTATTGCGTAGTTCTAGCGATTGGATTTCACTCAAAACTCACCAAATGACTCCTCCCACCATATTATGATGATGCCCAAGTTTTGGGCTCAATCGGAAATCAATAGGTGTACGAAATTGGACAATTCAAGTTCAAAGGCAGTTCGTTCCGAATTGGAGTGGTTGGTGTATTCCGTAGTTCGAGTTATTGGATTTCACTCAAAACTCACCAAATGACTCCTCCCACCATATTATGATGATGCCCAAGTTTTGGGCTCGAATCGGAAATCAATAGGTGTACGAAATTGGACAATTCAAGTTCAAAGGCAGTTCGTTTCGAATTGGAGTAGTTGGTGTATTCCGTAGTTCTAGCGATTGGATTTCACTCAAAACTCACCAAATGACTTCTCCCACCATATTATGATGATTCCCAAGTTTTGGGCTCGAATCGGAAATCAATAGGTGTACGAAATTGGACTAGTTAAGTTCAAAGGCAATTCGTGACTTATTGGAGTGGTTGGAGTATTCCGTAGTTCTAGCGATTGGATTTCACTCAAAACTCACCAAATGACTCCTCCCACCTGTTGCGTAGATACAGCTGCACCAAAATGGATTCAGTTGCATCCTCAACTTGTGATACTCGCAAGTGCACGAACCGTTGGTAGTTTAGCGTATGTAAGTGCGAGGTCGATTCCACAGGGATTGGTGATTGAATGATCCAACTCAGTTTTCCTACACAAAATAGAAATGAAAACAAAAGAAGCAAAAAGGTTTTGTACAACACTTAAGAACATTGAGAATTTTGGAAGAGAGGAGAGATGTGTTTGATAAAGAGAAGAGAGGAGTGTTTGGGAAGTGTTCAAGAACATGGGGGCTTTTGGAGAAGAAAGTAGAGAGGTATTTTGAGAACGTTGAGGATTTTGGAGAGAATGAGAATTGTGTTTGAAAGCTTTGAGAAGGGAGAAGAAAGTGTATGGGAAATTTGGAGAATGTTTGTGAACTTGGAGAGTTTGAGAACTTAGGGAATTGAGAGAAAGGTGTTTGAGAACTTGGAGAATTTGGTGAAGGAATGGGAATTGTGTTTGAGAACTTTAGAGAAGGGAGAAGTGTTTGAGAGATTTGAAGAATTTTGGAAGAGTAAGGAAAGTGGTGTTTGGGAACTTTGTGGATTTTGGAAGAGAAAGTGTTTGGAGAACATGGGGAATTTGGAAGGGAAGAGACATGTGTTTAGGGTTTGGAGAGTGTTTGGAAGAGAATAGAGAAGTGCTTGAGATTTAATAAAAAGAAAATTGAGTAGAATGATCTTATTACAACAATTGAGAACTACAAAGGCAAACTAAGAGAATTTGAGGGAGAGAAGGGAAGGGAGCTCTAGAGAAGTGTTTGAGAGCTCCCCCCCTTGGGGTGTTATTACAAGCTTAGAGAACTTCCCTATTTATAGGCCTAGGGGAAGTGAAAATCTGAATTCAATATGGCTAATGCATATAACACTTGAATTATAAAATCTGAAATGGTTGATGCACTAGTATTAGAAAATCTTCAATGGTTGATGCACTTGTATTAGAAAATCTTCAATGGTTGATGCACTTCCCCACTAAATCCCACCAGCAGCCCTAGCTCATCTTCATGTCACCATGACCAAGCATCCAACCACCACATGCTGAGGTCAGCATGACCAGCAACTTCAAGGGCTTACAACTTGGGCTTCTCTTAATCAAATTAGGACTTTAAGCACTTGAAATTGAAGTTCAAGATGTCTTCTTTCCAGCCATATGTTATTTGGGCCAATCCAAGGTCGGAGGAAGAAGTTAAGGCCGAAACAAATTTCTAACTCATTTTCCGCGCTGATAAGATCCATCCTGAGCATGGTTCTGTGTTTGCTAGGTAACGGACTCCAGATTTATCCAATGGGGCTGAATGTTGGATATGTTATAGTACACACCCATTGGAACAACTTTCATGAAGAATGCGGCCTCATCCGAGCTATGTAGGTTGCTGAAACAAAGCTTGCAATATGACCTACGGAACTGGACTGGAAGGGGGCTGTAGCCATAATGAATTTGTCTTTAAGCTCTTCATCAATTCATCCAAATTAGGCCTTAACATGCTTGAATTGCATGAATTATGTTCTCCAAAGCCATCATTGTTACCTAAAGCTCAATTAACTGAAAGATAAACACAAAAAGGATTAAAAGCACAAGTTTAACTCAAAAACATAACCAAATCATAAGCTAGAAGGGTAAGAAATAATATACAATTATGAACCGATCAAATACCCCCAAACCTAGATTTTGCTAGTCCTCGAGCAAAACAAAAAGGAAAACACAGATAAAAAAAACAAAACAAGAAGTTAACTAGACCACTTTCGTAGGTAACTCGATTGCATTTAGCATATGCAACAAGCCTTTAAACCTCTAGGCATCCCTAGTAGGAGGAGTTGTGTCTCCTGAGGGTTTAACAGATTTTAATACCCACAAACGTTTTACTGACTCTGTAAAACAAAGTAATTAGAAAACTTAAAAGATTGTTAGTCCTTAAGAAAAACCAAAAACAAAAACAAACATAAATACATTAACAAAAAACAAAAACGAAAAAACAAAAATAAAGAAAACAATTACAAAAATAAAACGAACTCAAAACAATTTTTCCGAACATTTTCTAGGAGAAAAATGACTCATGCACATGACTTAAACGTTTTAACAATAAAAGCTCAATTTTTAGACATTATTTACAAAGCGGCAAAGTTCTAAACACAATATGCTCAAAGTGTAGTAGTGTGATAGCCAAATGCAACAAATTCTCCAATCTTAGTTTTCACACAATTTCGAAAATCATACAAAGCACAAGTTCAACTTCAAATCTCACCAAAGTTGTCCTCTCACAAATGAATCACTCAGAAGAGGGCTATAATGCAACACTCAGTTATAAACATGAGATTAGAGTTAAACCATAAGGACTTAACTCGAAATAGAAAGATGAAAAACTTGCATTAATATGATCTCAAGAAGGATGTCAAACACTTAAAAGTAGAAAAATGTATGCAATTCAACCACATAACATTTAAGATCAATTTAGGTCTTTAACATAGGTTGTAATGGGGCCAAGGGTGTAAGGTGAGTAAGAAATGAAAGGTATGGATAATACAAAGTCCAAGGAACTCGCAATGTAAGAGCATAAAACAATTGTTTACAAGACTTCGAATCATCACGATTAGATTTTTTCTTTTACATGATCAAAACTCCTTATACCTTCATTTACATTGATTCATACTCCTTTCCTTTAATTGAACGAACACCAATTTATTTTGATGGCCCAAAAATGAAATTTTCAATCAACCACCACTTTTCTCTTTTCTTTCACCAATTGTGTGATTTTTTGTTTTTCTTTCTTTTTTTTTTCGAAATGTAACACCTCTTCCCAAACTTAGCATGAAAAACACATCCCAATTAAAGCTCATGAGTTCCTTAGAAAGGTAAATATTTGTTTTTCGGGCTAAGGCGAGGAAATAATATTGGTAAATGAAAGAAAAGGTTTACATGTAGGCTCAAAATGGTTAACAATGGAAAATCATGCTTAAGCATGCATAAGGTTAGCTTGAAAGGCACAAACGATCCAAAGAATGCCTTAATATCATTTCTTTAAATGTCATGAAGTCAAATTGCACAAGAATGAATGACTTTTAAGTGTTCAACCAAATCAATGAATAATGAGATCAAACAACAACTTTGATGACAAGAAAATAAGAGTACATGCATAACACTCATGAATTGAAGTACAAGGCTCAAAAGCTCACTTTATATGGTTGGTTATATAAGTCTAATTTATGCTTCATACAATTCTTTAGATCATGCAAATCCTTTAAATGGAAAATTATGAAACAAATGGCAAGTGTAAAGAAGGTTTCAAGCATGTCATGATAGAACAATACAAAATTTTGTTTTTTAGAAATTTTTAATTTTTAATTTTTATAAAGAAAAGAAACACTAAAATAAAATGAAATCCAATTTTTATTTAAGTCATGCAAACATTTATCACTATCTCATCATAAGTGTTCGGAAAGTGACTCAAAAACAAAACAAGACTCAAATAGAAGAAAAACAAGCAATTTTTAAATTTTTTTTTAATTAAAAAAAAATAATAATACATGCTAAACTCCAATACCCCCAAACCTAGAAATGAACATTGTCCTCAATGTTTAAAAATTAGCCACAAACAATGTCATAACAACAAACGAAAGGTATTAAAGCAAATAAAAAAATCACAAAACATACAAAAATAAAATAAAACAATTACAAAATAAAAATTACAAAACAATCAAACAAATATAAAATATAAAATATATATAAAAAAAACGAAACAGTAAAACACTCAAAACAGTAAGCCCTAACAGATAGTCTTACACAAACTGAAACCCAAACAATAAACTTTGAAGCCCAAAGCCCACAATTTCAAAACACAAACCACGGTGAATTTGACCCACTTAGAAACCCAAACTAAAGTGAAACCCGACCCACAATTTGTTTTCATTTCTGGCTTTTATTTTTTTTATTATTTATTTTAGTTTTGTAAAAACAAACTATCGAACCGTGATTAGAAACATAAAGAGCGAGATTATTTTTTTAAAACATGGGTCATGATGTCTCGGTTAGTGTAAGGGACCAACGACAGGGGCGAGACACGTGTCGACGCATAGAAGCGCCACAGACTCCACAAGCAGAAATTACGGGGCCATGGAAAGGCGCGACGACTTTGCTTGAACGCGTCCGTTCAGACAAAGCAAGTCGTGACAAATAAGTTGGAAACGGTTGGAAAGTGAGATGGTTGTGGGACTCGAGGAACGTCTGAGATTCAGAAAATGCTGACGCTGCACTGGCTAGGGTTTTGTGAAAGACTATGTCTATAAGAAGGAAAAATGAGGGGGAAAAAACAAAAAACACAAACTCAGAAACACACAAAAGAGAAAACAAGCAAGAACACGAAAAAAAAAAGTGAGAAATCTATGGATTCTTCCTACCCTTTTTCGTTAGATCTCAACCTAGCTCCACCGACTCAAACATCGAGGCCAAGCAGGAGCACCAGGATGGATGCCCTACTTTGCCACCGCACGGGGGCCTGTGACCGTCAATGACTCATACTCCTGGACAACGATGTTGCCATTGGAGTTGGCAGAAATTTGGTGACTCCTAAAGATATACGTGTGTTCGGGACAAGGGATGACAATCGGGTCATGAGTGATGCCCTGGCACTGAGCATGCAGAGTCCAGCATGTGTCGCAAGTTTGGTTCATCGCCTACTTGCGAAGTCCCATGAGGTAGAGGTGCTGAAAGGTCAGTTGGCGGCGGAGCACAGGATGGTTGAAGAGTGTCAGAGTGCTATAAAAAGCTTGAAAAGGGAGAGGGCCAGGATAGTGGAGGTGAATCGACACCAGCTAGAAGTGTTGCGGGACGAGAATAAGAACCTATCAAAGATGGTAGAGTTGTACTCTCGCGACATGCGAAAACAGCTGGAGGACCTAGACCGACCGGGTAAACGCAAGAAACCAGATCGCGAGAGTAGTTACACTGAAGCTAAGATTGCGATCTTTGGGAGCTCAAGTGGTGAGCCCCAAGAGGGTGTGCGTGAAGCCCCGAAGAGGACAGCCAGAGGGCCAAACTAAAAGCTCTTATGGTCGAGACACCAAGCGCCAAGAAGAAATGATTTCAGTTTTTATTTATTATTTATTTTAAAAGTGTATGTGTTTTTTTTTTCTTTTTCATTGGGAAATAAAAACGTTATGTTATCTCAAAGACACGAATGACCCTAAATTTAAAGAACAACGATCAAACAAAAACATGAAAACTGAAACATGCATTTTTATTTTTAGTTAAGTAAACACACAAGTAACTGCTTTTTCTTTTAAGAGAAAAACTTAAGGATGACCAGTTAAGGGCCTCAAAAAACACAGCCAGGGGATCCGGGAAGGTTGGAGGGGTCACAATGGTCCCGCTTAAAACCCTAACTTCTTAGACACCCAAGGTGTCGCCTTAAAGAACTCCTAGACACTGGATAGACTGCGGTTGCTTACTGGAGTTACCAAAAGTTTAGCTCATTCAAAGAATATCCTAAATTATACTACTTAATTAAATAAAAACAAAATAAATAAATAAATAAATAAAAACTGAAATAAACACGCAATTCAAATTAAATTTTGTCTCTTCTTCAAATTAAATTCTTGAGAAACCTGACAAACAAGAAGAAACAAGTTATTTTTAAATTAAAAATAAAAACAATTAATAAATAAAAACAAAATAAAATAAAAATAAAAAGGAAAACACACTTCTCGAAACTTAAACAAAAGAAAAGAAAAACAAAATGACTGGAAATAACAGACAAAAATACAAAGCAATCAGAAAAAGGGAGGCAAAAGTGAGTGAAAGTGTAGACATGCTCCCTTTTAAAAAAATGCGCTCGCAATTTGCGCCGGAAAATGAAGGGATCCGAGAAAAAAGCACAGGATAGCACCCTCGAGATTCGAAGTGCTTTCGGCTCCCTCGTCCTGCATAAGTCTATTTAAACACATCTCGGTGAAGTAGAAGAGCACCCGACATTTCTTCCTGAAAATTAGAGAAAACATCAAAAAATCCAAAAACAAAACAATGGCATCTTCATGCACTCACCTTGATGATCTAAACCTTGAATTGTCCCTTGCGCCACCGAATGCGCGGATAAGGGCTCCTCAAAACCATGTGTTCCCAAACTCCACATATCATCACGGTACGGCCTCAAACTCTGCTGAGGTAATACCGAACTTTTCTGAGGCGGTGCCGAACAGAGCAGCGCTGCTAGAAGGCATGATTAGCAGCAAGCTCACATCGATAGATCATCTCCATGTGGCAAAGAGGTCTGACAAGGCAGCAGTGGAGGAGTCCCACAATTTAACGGTGCTCCACGCGGTCTCTGCTACCAATTTGGGCATGCGATTGCTGGCAAGAACACGGGAGTGTGCCGCACTGAGCGAGGAAGTAGCTTCCTTGAAGGCTATGGTGGCGGACTCGCAGAAGCGGCTCTATTGTGCCAATCAGCACGTGGAAGCACTGGAGAAAAAATGAGGACCATGTGGAGCTGCTGCAGATTCTGCAAGTAAGAGATAACAGAGCCATGCCATGAAGATGAAGATGAAGATGATGAAGATGTTGTTTTTATTTTTAATTTACTTGAATGTTTTTTTTTGTTTTTTAACTTTTTAACTTTTTTTTCTTTGTTTGCAGTGTTTGAATGAAATAAAAATGTGTTTTTAACACTCAAATAAACTAACTAACCACACCACGTAAATAAATACATAAACTAACTTAACAAAACAAAACAAAGAAAACAAAGAAGTTCCAAATTGATTTTTTTTTTATTTTTTAATTTTTTTTTATTATTATTTACAACTAACTGACCACACAAAGAAAAAAAAACAAAGAAGTTCCAAATTGCAATTTACAAGGAAAAATAAAAACTCAAATTTCAAATTTTTTTTTTTTTTAAATTTTTTTTTAAAATTTTTTAAATTTTTTTTAAAAAACAAACAAATATACAAGCAACTCATGGATGACCAGTTAAGGGCCTCAGAAAATACAGCCAGGGGATCCGGGAAGGTTGGAGGGGTCACAAAGGTCCCACTTAAAACCCAAACTTCTTAGACACCGAAGGTGTCGCCTATAGAACTCCTAGACACTGGATTGACGGAAGTGCTTACTGGAGTTACCATAAGTCAGCTCATATGAAAAATCTTTTTTAATTTTTTTAATTTTTAATTTTTTTTTTTAAATTTTTTATAAAAAAGAAACAGAAGTTTAAAATAATAACAAGTAAAGAGAAATGATTGAAATGCTCCCCCTTTGAAGCGATTAGGTCGAGCATGATGCAATTGGAGGTCGCGACTTCTCCCACTACTCCACACTCCCCATTCTTATGATTGAGGTTACCATCTCTCTCCATTTTTATTAAACTGATATAAATTGCTAAAACGAACACAAAAAACTTGAACAGAATTAAAGGATTAGGAAATTAAAACTAAAATGGAAAGGAAAATCAACACACATCCAATTTCATGCTTCAAAGTAACAAGCAACAAAGTAATCAAACTAGCTTATGAAGTTCGTTCTTTCTCAAATATGATTATCCATATGGTGTGTGGTTTTAATCAAGTATTCAGAAAAAGCATTTAGCTATGGTGTTTAGTCTAAACACAAATTCCGAACCCATTAAGAACAAGAAGAACAATAAAGAACCAAGTAGAATTTAAACATGGTGTTTGTCTTCAATATCTACCCATTCATTCACTAATCAGTCCAAGAGTCATATGGTGTTTATGTAAACTTGAACAAGATAATTAATTAAGAGCAAGTGAATGAAACCATAAACTAGAAATAATCAACATGCTACTTGAACCTTTTTGTTTTTGGGTGTTGTGTAAGCTGGGACTCAAACCCAGTTCTCTTGCTTGTCAGGCAATTGTCCTTGTCCGTTGGACTACAAACACAACTTGTCAATTAACGCCATTAACTTTAAAACATGAAACTGTTCAGTTATATACAAAAAATAAAAATAAAAAGTAGGAAAACCAAATAGAATCAAACAATGTTACCGATCCCCGGCAACGGCGCCAAAAACTTGTTGCGTAGATACAGCTGCACCAAAATGGATTCAGTTGCATCCTCAACTTGTGATACTCGCAAGTGCACGAACCGTTGGTAGTTTAGCGTATGTAAGTGCGAGGTCGATTCCACAGGGATTGGTGATTGAATGATCCAACTCAGTTTTCCTACACAAAATAGAAATGAAAACAAAAGAAGCAAAAAGGTTTTGTACAACACTTAAGAACATTGAGAATTTTGGAAGAGAGGAGAGATGTGTTTGATAAAGAGAAGAGAGGAGTGTTTGGGAAGTGTTCAAGAACATGGGGGCTTTTGGAGAAGAAAGTAGAGAGGTATTTTGAGAACGTTGAGGATTTTGGAGAGAATGATAATTGTGTTTGAAAGCTTTGAGAAGGGAGAAGAAAGTGTATGGGAAATTTGGAGAATGTTTGTGAACTTGGAGAGTTTGAGAACTTAGGGAATTGAGAGAAAGGTGTTTGAGAACTTGGAGAATTTGGTGAAGGAATGGGAATTGTGTTTGAGAACTTTAGAGAAGGGAGAAGTGTTTGAGAGATTTGAAGAATTTTGGAAGAGTAAGGAAAGTGGTGTTTGGGAACTTTGTGGATTTTGGAAGAGAAAGTGTTTGGAGAACATGGGGAATTTGGAAGGGAAGAGACATGTGTTTAGGGTTTGGAGAGTGTTTGGAAGAGAATAGAGAAGTGCTTGAGATTTAATAAAAAGAAAATTGAGTAGAATGATCTTATTACAACAATTTAGAACTACAAAGGGAAACTAAGAGAATTTGAGGGAGAGAAGGGAAGGGAGCTCTAGAGAAGTGTTTGAGAGCTCCCCCCCTTGGGGTGTTATTACAAGCTTAGAGAACTTCCCTATTTATAGGCCTAGGGGAAGTGAAAATCTGAATTCAATATGGCTAATGCATATAACACTTGAATTATAAAATCTGAAATGGTTGATGCACTAGTATTAGAAAATCTTCAATGGTTGATGCACTTGTATTAGAAAATCTTCAATGGTTGATGCACTTCCCCACTAAATCCCACCAGCAGCCCTAGCTCATCTTCATGTCACCATGACCAAGCATCCAACCACCACATGCTGAGGTCAGCATGACCAGCAACTTCAAGGGCTTACAACTTGGGCTTCTCTTAATCAAATTAGGACTTTAAGCACTTGAAATTGAAGTTCAAGATGTCTTCTTTCCAGCCATATGTTATTTGGGCCAATCCAAGGTCGGAGGAAGAAGTTAAGGCCGAAACAAATTTCTAACTCATTTTCCGCGCTGATAAGATCCATCCTGAGCATGGTTCTGTGTTTGCTAGGTAACGGACTCCAGATTTATCCAATGGGGCTGAATTTTGGATATGTTATATTACACACCCATTGGAACAACTTTCATGAAGAATGCGGCCTCATCCGAGCTATGTAGGTTGCTGAAACAAAGCTTGCACTATGACCTACGGAACGGGACTGGAAGGGGGCTGTAGCCATAATGAATTTGTCTTTAAGCTCTTCATCAATTCATCCAAATTAGGCCTTAACATGCTTGAATTGCATGAATTATGTTCTCCAAAGCCATCATTGTTACCTAAAGCTCAATTAACTGAAAGATAAACACAAAAAGGATTAAAAGCACAAGTTTAACTCAAAAACATAACCAAATCATAAGCTAGAAGGGTAAGAAATAATATACAATTATGAACCGATCACCACCATATTATGATGATGCCCAAGTTTTGGGCTCGAATCGGAAATCAATAGGTGTACGAAATTGGACAAATCAAGTTCAAAGGCAGTTCGTTCCGAATTGGAGTGGTTGGTGTATTGCGTAGTTCTAGCGATTGGATTTCACTCAAAACTCACCAAATGACTCCTCCCACCATATTATGTTGATGCCCAAGTTTTGGGCTCGATCGGAAATCAATAGGTGTACGAAATTGGACAATTCAAGTTCAAAGGCAGTTCGTTCCGAATTGGAGTGGTTGGTGTATTCCGTAGTTCGAGTTATTGGATTTCACTCAAAACTCACCAAATGACTCCTCCCACCATATTATGATGATGCCCAAGTTTTGGGCTCGAATCGGAAATCAATAGGTGTACGAAATTGGACAATTCAAGTTCAAAGGCAGTTCGTTTCGAATTGGAGTAGTTGGTGTATTCCGTAGTTCTAGCGATTGGATTTCACTCAAAACTCACCAAATGAATTCTCCCACCATATTATGATGATTCCCAAGTTTTAGGCTCGATTGGGAAATCAATAGGTGTACGAAATTGGACTAGTTAAGTTCAAAGGCAATTCGTGACTTATTGGAGTGGTTGGAGTATTCCGTAGTTCTAGCGATTGGATTTCACTCAAAACTCACCAAATGACTCCTCCCACCATATTATGATGATTCCCAAGTTTTGGGCTCGAATCGGAAATCAATAGGTGTACGAAATTGGACTAGTTAAGTTCAAAGGCAATTCGTGACTTATTGGAGTGGTTGGAGTATTCCGTAGTTCGAGTTATTGGATTTCACTCAAAACTCACCAAATGACTCCTCCCACCATATTATGATGATACCCAAGTTTTGGGCTCGAATCGGAAATCAATAGGTGTACGAAATTGGACAATTCAAGTTCAAAGGCAGTTCGTTTCGAATTGGAGTAGTTGGTGTATTCCGTAGTTCTAGCGATTGGATTTCACTCAAAACTCACCAAATGACTTCTCCCACCATATTATGATGATTCCCAAGTTTTGGGCTCGAATCGGAAATCAATAGGTGTACGAAATTGGACTAGTTAAGTTCAAAGGCAATTCGTGACTTATTGGAGTGGTTGGAGTATTCCGTAGTTCTAGCGATTGGATTTCGCTCAAAACTCACCAAATGACTCCTCCCACCATATTATGATGATGCCCAAGTTTTGGGCCCGATCGGAAATCAATAGGTGTACGAAATTGGACAATTCAAGTTCAAAGGCAGTTCGTTCCGAATTGGAGTGGTTGGTGTATTCCGTAGTTTGAGCGATTGGATTTCACTCAAAACTCACCAAATGACTCCTCCCACCATATTATGATGATGCCCAAGTTTTGGGCTCGATCGGAAATCAATAGGTGTACGAAATTGGACAATTCAAGTTCAAAGGCAGTTCGTTCCGAATTGGAGTGGTTGGTGTATTCCGTAGTTCGAGTTATTGGATTTCACTCAAAACTCACCAAATGACTTCTCCCACCATATTATGATGATTCCCAAGTTTTGGGCTCGAATCGGAAATCAATAGGTGTACGAAATTGGACTAGTTAAGTTCAAAGGCAATTCGTGACTTATTGGAGTGGTTGGAGTATTCCGTAGTTCTAGCGATTGGATTTCACTCAAAACTCACCAAATGACTCCTCCCACCATATTATGATGGTGCCCAAGTTTTGGGCTCGAAATCAGAAATCAATAGGTGTACGAAATTGGACAATTTAAGTTCAAAGGCAGTCGTTCCGAATTGGAGTGGTTGGTGTATTCCGTAGTTCCAGCGATTGGATTTCACTCAAAACTCACCAAATGACTCCTCCCACCATATTATGATGATGCCCAAGTTTTGGGCTCGAATCGGAAATCAATAGGTGTACGAAATTGGACAATTCAAGTTCAAAGGCAGTTCGTTCCGAATTGGAGTGGTTGGTGTATTCCGTAGTTCTAGCTATTGGATTTCACTCAAAACTCACCAAATGACTCCTCCCGCCATATTATAATCATGCCCAAGTTTTGGGCTCGAATCGGAAATCAATAGGTGTACGAAATTGGACTATTTAAGTTCAAAGGCAATTCGTGACTTATTGGAGTGGTTGGAGTATTCCGTAGTTCCAGCGATTGGATTTCACTCAAAACTCACCAAATGACTCCTCCCACCATATTATGATGGTACCCAAGTTTTGGGCTCGAATCGGAAATCAATAGGTGTACGAAATTGGACAAATCAAGTTCAAAGGCAGTTCGTTCCGAATTGGAGTGGTTGGTGTATTCTGTAGTTCTAGCGATTGGATTTCACTCAAAACTCACCAAATGACTCCTCCCACCATATTATGATGATGCCCAAGTTTTGGGCTCGATGGGAAATCAATAGGTGTACGAAATTGGACAAATCAAGTTCAAAGGCAGTTCGTTCCGAATTGGAGTGGTTTTTGTATTGCGTAGTTCTAGCGATTGGATTTCACTCGAAACTCACCAAATGACTTCTCCCACCATATTATGATGATTCCCAAGTTTTGGGCTCGATCGGAAATCAATAGGTGTACGAAATTGGACTAGTTAAGTTCAAAGGCAATTCGTGACTTATTGGAGTGGTTTGAGTATTCCGTAGTTCTAGCGATTGGATTTCACTCAAAACTCACCAAATGACTCCTCCCACCATATTATGATGATTCCCAAGTTTTGGGCTCGAATCGGAAATCAATAGGTGTACGAAATTGGACTAGTTAAGTTCAAAGGCAATTCGTGACTTATTGGAGTGGTTGGAGTATTTCGTAGTTCGAGCGATTGGATTTCACTCAAAACTCACCAAATGACTCCTCCCACCATATTATGATGATGCCCAAGTTTTGGGCTCGAATCGGAAATCAATAGGTGTACGAAATTGGACAATTCAAGTTCAAAGGCAGTTCGTTCCGAATTGGAGTGGTTGGTGTATTCCGTAGTTCGAGCGATTGGATTTCACTCAAAACTCACCAAATGACTCCTCCCACCATATTATGATGATGCCCAAGTTTTGGGCTCGAATCGGAAATCAATAGGTGTACGAAATTGGACAATTCAAGTTCAAAGGCAGTTCGTTCCGAATTGGAGTGGTTGGTGTATTCCGTAGTTCGAGTTATTGGATTTCACTCAAAACTCACCAAATGACTTCTCCCACCATATTATGATGATTCCCAAGTTTTGGGCTCGAATCGGAAATCAATAGGTGTACGAAATTGGACTAGTTAAGTTCAAAGGCAATTCGTGACTTATTGGAGTGGTTGGAGTATTCCGTAGTTCTAGCGATTGGATTTCACTCAAAACTCACCAAATGACTCCTCCCACCATATTATGATGGTGCCCAAGTTTTGGGCTCGAATCAGAAATCAATAGGTGTACGAAATTGGACAATTTAAGTTCAAAGGCAGTTCGTTCCGAATTGGAGTGGTTGGTGTATTCCGTAGTTCCAGCGATTGGATTTCACTAAAAACTCACCAAATGACTCCTCCCACCATATTATGATGATGCCCAAGTTTTGGGCTCGAATCGGAAATCAATAGGTGTACGAAATTGGACAATTCAAGTTCAAAGGCAATTCGTTCCGAATTGGAGTGGTTGGTGTATTCCGTAGTTCTAGCGATTGGATTTCACTCAAAACTCACCAAATGACTCCTCCCGCCATATTATAATCATGCCCAAGTTTTGGGCTCGAATCGGAAATCAATAGGTGTACGAAATTGGACTATTTAAGTTCAAAGGCAATTCGTGACTTATTGGAGTGGTTGGAGTATTCGTAGTTCCAGCGATTGGATTTCACTCAAAACTCACCAAATGACTCCTCCCACCATATTATGATGGTACCCAAGTTTTGGGCTCGAATCGGAAATCAATAGGTGTACGAAATTGGACAAATCAAGTTCAAAGGCAGTTCGTTCCGAATTGGAGTGGTTGGTGTATTCTGGAGTTCTAGCGATTGGATTTCACTCAAAACTCACCAAATGACTCCTCCCACCATATTATGATGATGCCCAAGTTTTGGGCTCTAAATCGGAAATCAATAGGTGTACGAAATTGGACAAATCAAGTTCAAAGGCAGTTCGTTCCGAATTGGAGTGGTTGGTGTATTGCATAGTTCTAGCGATTGGATTTCACTCAAAACTCACCAAATGACTCCTCCCACCATATTATGATGATGCCCAAGTTTTGGGCTCGAATCGGAAATCAATAGGTGTACAAAATTGGACAATTCAAGTTCAAAGGCAGTTTCGTTTCGAATTGGAGTAGTTGGTGTATTCCGTAGTTCTAGCGATTGGATTTCACTCAAAACTCACCAAATGACTTCTCCCACCATATTATGATGGTGCCCAAGTTTTGGGCTCGAATCAGAAATCAATAGGTGTACGAAATTGGACAATTCAAGTTCAAAGGCAGTTCGTTCCGAATTGTAGTGGTTGGTGTATTCCGTAGTTCGAGTTATTGGATTTCACTCAAAACTCACCAAATGACTCCTCCCACCATATTATGATGGTGCCCAAGTTTTGGGCTCGAATCAGAAATCAATAGGTGTACGAAATTGGACAATTCAAGTTCAAAGGCAGTTCGTTCCGAATTGGAGTGGTTGGTTGATCGGTTCATAATTGTATATTATTTCTTACCCTTCTAGCTTATGATTTGGTTATGTTTTTGAGTTAAACTTGTGCTTTTAATCCTTTTTGTGTTTATCTTTCAGTTAATTGAGCTTTAGGTAACAATGATGGCTTTGGAGAGAATAATTCATGCAATTCAAGCATGTTAAGGCCTAATTTGGATGAATTGATGAAGAGCTTAAAGACAAATTCATTATGGCTACAGCCCCCTGGCAGTCCAGTTCCGTAGGTCAGATTGCAAGCTTTGTTTCAGCAACCTACACAGCTCGAATGAGGGAGAATTCTTCATGAAAGTTGTTCCAATGGGTGTGTACTATAACATATCCAAAATTCAGCCCCATTGGATAAATCTGGAGTCCGGTACCTAGCAAACACAGAACCATGCTCAGGATGGATCTTATCAGCGCGGAAAATGAGTTAGCAATTTGTTTCGGCCTTAACTTCTTCCTCCGACCTTGGATTGGCCCAAATAACATATGGCTGGAAAGAAGACATTCTGAACTTCAATTTCGAGTGCTTAAAGTCCTAATTTGATTAAGAGAAGCCCAAGTTGTAAGCCCTTGAAGTTGCTAGTCATGCTGACCTCAGCATGTGCTGGTTGGATGCTTGGTCATGGTGAGCTAGGCATGAGCTATCATTTCTGGTTGGAAGCTTGGTCATGGTGACATGAAGATGACCTAGGGCTGCTAGTGGGATTAATTGGTGAAGTGCATCAACCATTCAAGATTTTCTAATACAAGTGCATCACCCATTTCAGATTTTCTATTACAAGTGGATCAACCATTTCAGATTTTATAATTCAAGTGTTGTATGCATTAGCCATTTTGAATTCAGATTTTCACTTCCCTTAGGCCTATAAATAGGGAAGTTCTCTAAGCTTGTAAAAACACCCCAAGGGGGGGAGCTCTCAAGCACTTCTCTAGAGCTCCCTTCCCTTCTCTCCCTCAAATTCTCTTAGTTTCCCTTTGTAGTTCTCAATTGTTGTAATAAGATCATTCTACTAAATTTTCTTTGTACTAGTTCTCAAACACTTTCTCCTCCCTTCTCCACATTTCCCTTCTTTTCCAAAAGTCTCCAAATCTCTCAAACACATGTCTCAACCCTTCCAAAATCCTCAAAGCTCTCAAACACATGTTCTTCCAAATCCTCCAAGTTCTCAATACTTTCTTCTCCCTCTCTAAATCCCAAACACTTTCTCCCCCTTCTCTTCTTCTAAATTCTCAAACACTTTCCAAACACTTTCTTCTCCCTTCTCAAAGCTCTCAAACACATGCTCTTCCAAAATCCACAAAGCTCTCAAAACACCTTTCAAGATTCTCAAAGTTCCCAAACACTTTCTCCTCCCTTCTCTAAGTTCTCAAATTCTCCAAGTTCACAAAATCCTCAAGCTTCCCAAACACTTCCTTTCTTCCTCAAAGTTCTCTTAGCTTCCTTAATGTTTTCTTAGTTGCAATTTATTTTTCTTGTAATGTACATTCTTTCTTCTTGTTTTGTTTCTTTTGTTTTCATTTTTGTTTTGTGTAGGAAAACTAAATTGGATCATTCAATCACCAATCCCTGTGGAATCGACCTCGCACTTACATACGCTAAACTACCAACGGTTCGTGCACTTGCGAGTATCACAAGTTGAGGATGCAGTTGAATCTATTTTGGTGCAGCTGTATCTACGCAACACGTTTTGGCGCCGTTGCCGGGATCGGTAACATTGTTTGATTCTATTTGGTTTTTCTACTTTTTATTTATTTTTATTTTTTGTATATAACTAGACAGTTTCATGTTTTAAAGTTAATGACGTTAATTGATAAGTTGTGTTTGTAGTCCAACAGACAAGGACAATTGCCTGACAAGCAAGAGAACTGGGTTTGAGTCCCAGCTTACACAACCCCCAAAAACAAAAAGGTTCAAGTAGCATGTTGATTATTTCTAGTTTATGGTTTCATTCACTTGCTCTTAATTAATTATCTTGTTCAAGTTTACATAAACACCATATGACTCTTGGACTGATTAGTGAATGAATGGGTAGATATTGAAGACAAACACCATGTTTAAATTCTACTTGGTTCTTTATTGTTCTTCTTGTTCTTAATGGGTTCGGAATTTGTGTTTAGACTAAACACCATAGCTAAATGTTTTTTCTGAATACTTGATTAAAACCACACACCATATGGATAATCATATTTGAGAAAGAACGAACTTCATAAGCTAGTTTTGATTTACTTTGCTGCTTATTACTTTGAAGCATGAAATTGGACGTGTGTTGATTTTCCTTTCCATTTTAGTTTTTATTTCCTAATCCTTTAATTCTGTTTCAAGTTTTCTGTGTTTGTTTTAGCAAGTAATGTCAGCTTAATAAAAATGGAGAGAGATGGCAACCTCAATCATAAGAATGGGGAGTGTGGAGTAGTGGGAGAAGTCGCGACCTCCAAATGCATCACGCTCGACCTAATCGCTTCAAGGGGAGTATTCCAATCCTTTCTCTTTAGTTGTTTTGTTATTATTTCAGTAATTTCAATTTTCCATTTCTTTTATTAAAAAAAAATTAAAAAGATTTTTTATATGAGCTGACTCATGGTAACTCCAGTGAGCGTCTCCGTCAATAGTGTCTAGGAGTTCTTTAGGCGACACCTTCGGTGTCTAAGAAGTTTGGGTTTTAAGTGGGACCTTTGTGACCCCTCCAACCTTCCCGGATCCCCTGGCTGTGTTTTCTGAGGTCCTTAACTGGTCATCCATGAGTTGCTTGTATATTTGTGTGTTTAAAAAAAAACAAAAAAAAAAACAAAAAAAATTTAAAATTTTGAAATTTGAGTTTTTATTTATTTTTCCGTGTAAATTGCAATTTGGAACTTCTCTGTTTTTTTTTCTTTTTGTGGTCAGGTAGTTGTAAATAATAATAAATTTTAAAAAAAATCAATTTGGAACTTTTTTTGTTTTGTTAAGTTAGTTTATGTATTTATTTACGTGGTGTGGTTAGTTAGTTTATTTCTGAGTGTTAAAAACACATTTTTATTTCACTCAAACATTACAAACAAAGGAAAAAAAAAGGTAAAACAATTAAAAAACAAAAACAAAAAAAAAACATTCAAGTAAATTAAAAATAAAAACAACTTCTTCATCTTCATCTTCATCTTCATGGCATGCCTCTATTTTCTCTTGACTTGCAGAATCTCGGAGCTCCACATGGTCCTCATTTTTTCTCCAGTGCTTCCACGTGCTGATTGGCAAGGAGAGCCGCTTCTGGAGTCCGCCACCATAGCCTTCAAGGAAGCTACTTCCTCGCTCAGCGCGGCACACTCCCGTGTCCTCGCCAATAATCGCATGCCCAAGTTGGTAGCCGAGACCGCGTGGAGCACAGGTTAAGTTGTGGGACTCCTCCACCGCTGCTTTGTCAGACCTCTTTGCCACATGGAGATGATCTGTCGGTGTGAGCTTGCTGCCAATCATGCCTTCCAGGAGGCACTGCTCTGTTCGACACTGCCTCAGAAAAGTTCGGATTACCTCAGCAAAGTTTGAGGCCGTACCGTGATGATATGTGGAGTTTGGGAAGACATGGTTTTGAGGAGCCCTTATCTGCGCATTCGGTGGCGCAAGGGACAACTCAAGGTTAAGATCATCAAGGTGAGTGCATGAGGATGCCATTGTTTTGTTGTTGGATTTTTTGATGTTTTTCTCTGAATTTGCAGGAAGAAATGCGGGTGCTCTTCTACTTCACCGAGATGAGTTTAAATAGACTTATACAAACAAGGGAGCCGAAAGCACTTCGGATCTCGAGGGTGCTATCCCGTGCTCCTTTCTCTCGGATCCCTTCATTTCTGGCGCAAATTGCGAGCACGTTTTTTTTTAAAAGGGAGCATGTCTAGACTTTCACTTACTTTTGCCTCCCTGTTTTTCTGATGTTTGTGTTTTTGCTTTTTCAGTTGTTATTTTATTTTATTTTTTTTTTTTTTTTTTTTTTTTTTCAATTGTTTTCTTCTTGTTTGACAGGTGTCTAAATGATTTAGTTGGAAGAAGAGACAAAAATTAAAGATGCGTCTTGGACACCTGGTGCAAGAATCTCATCTCTTCTTTTAAATTCTTGTTTGAATTGTGTGTTTATTTCAGTTTTTATTTATTTATTTTGTTTTTATTTAATTATGTAGTATAATTTAAAACTCATAAGATAATCTTTGAAGGAGCTAAACTTTTGGTAACTCCAGTGAGCAACCGCAGTCTATACAGTGTCTAGGAGTTCTTAAGGCGACACCTTCGGTGTCTAAGAAGTTAGGGTTTTAAGCGGGACCATTGTGACCCCTCCAACCTTCCCGGATCCCCTGGCTGTGTTTTTTGAGGCCCTTAACTGGTCATCCTTAAGTTTTTCTCTTAAAAGAAAAAGCAGTTACTTGTGTGCTTACTTAACTAAAAATAAAAATGCATGTTTGGGTTTTCATGTTTTTATTTGATCGTCGTTCTTTAAATTTAGGGTCATTCGTCTCTTTGAGATAACATAACGTTTTTATTTCACATTTAAAAAGAAAAAAAAAAAGCATACACTTTTAAAATAAATAATAAATAAAAGCTGAAATCATTTCTTCTGGGCGCTCGGTGTCTCGACCATAGGAGCTTTGAGTTTGGCCCTCTGCCTGTCCTCTTCCGGGGCTTCACGCACAGCCTCTTGGGGCTCATCACTTGAGCTCCCAAAGATCGCAATCTTAGCTTCAGGATAACTTTTCTCGCGATCTGGTTTCTTGCGTTTACCCGGTCGGTCTAGGTCCTCCAGCTGTTTTCGCATGTCGCGAGAGTACAACTCTACAATCTTTGTTAGGTTTTTATTCTCGTCCCGGAACACTTCTAGCTGGTGTCGATTCACCTCCACTATCCTGGCCCTCTCCCTTTTCAAGCTTTTTATAGCACTCTGACACTCTTCAACCATACTTCGCTCCGCCGCTCACTGACCTTTCAGAATCTCTACCTCATGGGACTTCGCAGTAGGCGATGACCCAAACTTGCAACACATGCTGTACTCTGCACGCTCAGTGCCAGGGCATCACTCGTGACCCGGTTGTCATCCCTTGTCCCGAACACACGTATATCTTTAGGAGTTACTAAATTTCTGCCAACTCCAATGGCAACATCGTTGTCCAGGAGTATTGAGTCATTGACAGTCACAGGCCCCCTAGCAGAGGCAAAGTAGGGCATCCATACCTGGTGCTCCTGCTTGGCCTCGTGTTTGAGTCGGTGGAGCTAGGTTGAGATCCAACGAAAAGGGGTAGGAAGAGGCCATTTGATTTCTCACTTTTTTTTTCTTCTTTTTTCTTACTTCTTTTCTCTTTTGTGTTTCTGAGTTTGTGGTTTTGTTTTTTTTTCCCCTTCTTTTTCCTTCTTATATACGTAGACTTTGACAAACCCTAGGCGCGTCCTTAGCATTTTCTGAATCTCCAGCATTCCTCGAGTCCCACAAACCTTCTCACTTTCCAACCACACCCAACTCATTTATCTCGACATGTCTTTTCTGAACGGACGCGTTCAGCAAAGTCGTCGCGCCTTTCCATGAGCCCGTAATTTCTGCTTGTGGAGTCTGCGGCGCCTCTATGCGTCGACACGTGTCTCGCCCTGTCTGTTGGTCCCTTACACTGAACCGAGACATCATGACCCATGTTTTAAAAAAATAATCCCGCTCTTTGTGTTTCTAATCACGGTTCGATAGTTTGTTTTTACAAAACTAAAATAAATAATAAAAAAAATAAAAGCCGGAAATGAAAACAAATTGTGGGTCGGGTTTCACTTTAGTTTGGGTTTCTAAGTGGGTTAAATTCACCGTGGTTTGTGTTTTGAAATTGTGGGCTTTGGGCTTCAAAATATTTTTGGGTTTCAGAATTATGTGATTAGGGTTTACTGTTTTATTTTTATTTTTTTTTGTTTGTTTGATTGTTTGTTTTGTAATTTTTATTTTGTAATTATTTTATTTTTTTTTTGTATGTTTTGTGATTTTTATTTGCTTTAATACCTTTCATTTGTTGTTATGACCTTGTTTGTGGCTAATTTTTAAACATTGAGGACAATGTTCATTTCTAGGTTTAGGGGTATTGGAGTTTAGCATGTATAAATTTTTTTTCTTAATTAAAAAAAATAAAAATTTCTTTTTTCCTTCTATTTGAGTTTTGTTTTTGTTTTGAGTCATTTTCCGAACACTTATGATGAGATAGTGATAAATGTTTGCATGACTTAAATAAAAATTGGATTTCATTTTTTTTTTTTTTTTTTTTTTTTTTTTTTTTATTAAAAAATAAAAATAAAAAATTTGGCATTGTTCTATCATGATATGTTCGAAACCTTTGCACTTGCCATTTGTTTCATAATTTTCCAATTAAAGGATTTGCATGATCTAAAGAATTATATCAAGCATAAATTAGACTTATATAACCATATAAAGTGAGCTTTTGAGCCTTGTCCTTCAATTCATGAGTGTTATATACATACTCTAATTTTCTTGTCATCAAAGTTGTTGTTTGATCTCATTATTCATTGATTTGGTTGAACACTTAAAAGTCATTTATTCTTATGCAATTTGATTTCATGACATTTAAGAAATGATATTAAGGCCCTCTTTGGATCGTTTGTGCCTTTCAAGCTAACCTTATGCATGCTTAAGCATGATTTTCCATTGTTAACCATTTTGAGCCTACATGTAAACCTTTTCTTTCATTTACCAATTATATTTCCTCGCCTTAGCTTGAAAAACAAATATTCACCTTTCTAAGGAACTCATGAGCTTTAATTAGGATGTGTTTTTCATACTAAGTTTGGGAATGGGTGTTACATTTCGAAGAAAAAGAGAAAAAAAAAATCACACAATTGGTGAAAGAAAAGAGAAAAGTTAAGTGGTGGTTGAATGAAATTTCATTTTTGGGCCTTCAAAATAAATTGGTGCTTGTTCAATTAAAGGAAAGGAGTATCAATCAATGTAAATGAAGGTATAAGGAGTTTTGATCATGTAAAAGAAAAAAATCTAATTGTGATGATTCAAAGTCTTGAATACAATTATTTTTATGCTCTTATATTGCGAGTTCCTTGGACTTTGTATTATCCATACCTTTCATTTCTTACTCACCTTACACCCTTGGCCCCATTACAACCTATGTTAAAGACCTAAATTGATCTTAAATGTCATGTGGTTGAATTGCATCCATTTTCTTACTTTTAAGTGTTTGGCACCCTTCTTGAGATCATATTAATGCAAGTTCTTCATCTTTCTATTTCGAGTTAAGTCCTTATGGTTTAACTCTATTCTCATGTTTATAACTGAGTGATGCGTTATAGCCCTCTTCTGAGTGATTCATTTGTGAGAGGACAACTTTGGTGAGATTTGAAGTTAAACTTATGCTTTATATGATTTTTGAAATTGTGTGAAAACTAAGATTGGGGAATTTGTTGTATTTGGCTATCACACTACTACACTTTGAGCATATTGTGTTTAGAACTTTGCCGATTTGTAAATAATGTCTAAAAATTGAGCTTTTATTGTTAAAACGTTTAAGTCATGTGCATGAGTCATTTTTCTTCAGAAAATGTTCGGAAAAATTGTTTTGAGTTCGTTTTATTTTTGTAATTGTTTTCTTAATTTTTGTTTTTTGTTTTGTTTTTGTTAATGTATTTGCGTTTGTGTTTGTTTTTGGTTTTGCTTAAGGACTAACAAATCTAATAAGTTTTCTAACCATTTTGTTTCGTAGAGTTAGAAAAACGTTTGTGGGTATTGTAATTGTTAAACCCTCAGGAGACACAACTCCTCCTACTAGGGATGCCTAGAAGTTTAAAGGCTTGTTGCATATGCTAAATGCAATCGAGTTACCTACGAAAGTGGTCTAGTTAACTTCTTGTTTTGTTTTTTTGTTTTTATCTGTGTTTTCCCTTTTTGTTTTGCTCGAGGACTAGCAAAATCTAGGTTTGGGGGTATTTGATCGGTTCATAATTGTATATTATTTCTTACCCTTCTAGCTTATGATTTGGTTATGTTTTTGAGTTAAACTTGTGCTTTTAATCCTTTTTGTGTTTATCTTTCAGTTAATTGAGCAAACACAGAACCATGCTCAGGATGGATCTTATCAGCGCGGAAAATGAGTTAGCAATTTGTTTCGGCCTTAACTTCTTCCTCCGACCTTGGATTGGCCCAAATAACATATGGCTGGAAAGAAGACATTCTGAACTTCAATTTCGAGTGCTTAAAGTCCTAATTTGATTAAGAGAAGCCCAAGTTGTAAGCCCTTGAAGTTGCTAGTCATGCTGACCTCAGCATGTGCCTGGTTGGATGCTTGGTCATGGTGAGCTAGGCATGAGCTATCATTTCTGGTTGGAAGCTTGGTCATGGTGACATGAAGATGACCTAGGGCTGCTAGTGGGATTAATTGGTGAAGTGCATCAACCATTCAAGATTTTCTAATACAAGTGCATCACCCATTTCAGATTTTCTATTACAAGTGCATCAACCATTTCAGATTTTATAATTCAAGTGTTGTATGCATTAGCCATTTTGAATTCAGATTTTCACTTCCCTTAGGCCTATAAATAGGGAAGTTCTCTAAGCTTGTAAAAACACCCCAAGGGGGGGAGCTCTCAAGCACTTCTCTAGAGCTCCCTTCCCTTCTCTCCCTCAAATTCTCTTAGTTTCCCTTTGTAGTTCTCAATTGTTGTAATAAGATCATTCTACTAAATTTTCTTTGTACTAGTTCTCAAACACTTTCTCCTCCCTTCTCCACATTTCCCTTCTTTTCCAAAAGTCTCCAAATCTCTCAAACACATGTCTCAACCCTTCCAAAATCCTCAAAGCTCTCAAACACATGTTCTTCCAAATCCTCCAAGTTCTCAATACTTTCTTCTCCCTCTCTAAATCCCAAACACTTTCTCCCCCTTCTCTTCTTCTAAATTCTCAAACACTTTCCAAACACTTTCTTCTCCCTTCTCAAAGCTCTCAAACACATGCTCTTCCAAAATCCACAAAGCTCTCAAAACACCTTTCAAGATTCTCAAAGTTCCCAAACACTTTCTCCTCCCTTCTCTAAGTTCTCAAATTCTCCAAGTTCACAAAATCCTCAAGCTTCCCAAACACTTCCTTTCTTCCTCAAAGTTCTCTTAGCTTCCTTAATGTTTTCTTAGTTGCAATTTATTTTTCTTGTAATGTACATTCTTTCTTCTTGTTTTGTTTCTTTTGTTTTCATTTTTGTAGTTCTAGCGAATTGGAGTGGTTGGTGTATTCCGTAGTTCTAGCGATTGGATTTCACTCAAAACTCACCAAATGACTCCTCCCGCCATATTATAATCATGCCCAGGTTTTGGGCTCGATCGGAAATCAATAGGTGTACGAAATTGGACTATTTAAGTTCAAAGGCAATTCGTGACTTATTGGAGTGGTTGGAGTATTCCGTAGTTCCAGCGATTGGATTTCACTCAAAACTCACCAAATGACTCCTCCCACCATATTATGATGGTACCCAAGTTTTGGGCTCGAATCGGAAATCAATAGGTGTACGAAATTGGACAAATCAAGTTCAAAGGCAGTTCGTTCCGAATTGGAGTGGTTGGTGTATTCTGTAGTTCTAGCGATTGGATTTCACTCAAAACTCACCAAATGACTCCTCCCACCATATTATGATGATGCCCAAGTTTTGGGCTCGATGGGAAATCAATAGGTGTACGAAATTGGACAAATCAAGTTCAAAGGCAGTTCGTTCCGAATGGGAGTGGTTTTTTTATTGCGTAGTTCTAGCGATTGGATTTCACTCAAAACTCACCAAATGACTCCTCCCACCATATTATGATGATGCCCAAGTTTTGGGCTCGAATCGGAAATCAATAGGTGTACGAAATTGGACAAATCAAGTTCAAAGGCAGTTCGTTCCGAATTGGAGTGGTTGGTGTATTGCTTAGTTCTAGCGATTGGATTTCACTCAAAACTCACCAAATGACTCCTCCCACCATATTATGATGATGCCCAAGTTTTGGGCTCGAATCGGAAATCAATAGGTGTACGAAATTGGACAATTCAAGTTCAAAGGCAGTTCGTTTCGAATTGGAGTAGTTGGTGTATTCCGTAGTTCTAGCGATTGGATTTCACTCAAAACTCACCAAATGACATTTTCCCACCATATTATGATGGTGCCCAAGTTTTTGGCTCGATCAGAAATCAATAGGTGTACGAAATTGGACAATTCAAGTTCAAAGGCAGTTCGTTCCGAATTGGAGTGGTTGGTGTATTCCGTAGTTCGAGTTATTGGATTTCACTCAAAACTCACCAAATGACTCCTCCCACCATATTATGATGGTGCCCAAGTTTTGGGCTCGAATCAGAAATCAATAGGTGTACGAAATTGGACAATTTAAGTTCAAAGGCAGTTCGTTCCGAATTGGAGTGGTTGGTGTATTCCGTAGTTCGAGTTATTGGATTTCACTCAAAACTCACCAAATGACTCCTCCCACCATATTATGATGGTGCCCAAGTTTTGGGCTCGAATCAGAAATCAATAGGTGTACGAAATTGGACAATTCAAGTTCAAAGGCAGTTCGTTTCGAATTGGAGTAGTTGGTGTATTCCGTAGTTCTAGCGATTGGATTTCACTCAAAACTCACCAAATGACTTCTCCCACCATATTATGATGATTCCCAAGTTTTGGGCTCGATCGGAAATCAATAGGTGTACAAAATTGGACTAGTTAAGTTCAAAGGCAATTCGTGACTTATTGGAGTGGTTGGAGTATTCCGTAGTTCTAGCGATTGGATTTCACTCAAAACTCACCAAATGACTCCTCCCACCATATTATGATGATGCCCAAGTTTTGGGCTGAAATCGGAAATCAATAGGTGTACGAAATTGGACAAATCAAGTTCAAAGGCAGTTCGTTCCGAATTGGAGTGGTTGGTGTATTGCGTAGTTCTAGCGATTGGATTTCACTCAAAACTCACCAAATGACTCCTCCCACCATATTATGATGATGCCCAAGTTTTGGGCTCTAATCGGAAATCAATAGGTGTACGAAATTGGACAATTCAAGTTCAAAGGCAGTTCGTTCCGAATTGGAGTGGTTGGTGTATTCTGTAGTTCTAGCGATTGGATTTCACTCAAAACTCACCAAATGACTCCTCCCACCATATTATGATGATGCCCAAGTTTTGGGCTCGAATCGGAAATCAGTAGGTGTACGAAATTGGACAATTCAAGTTCAAAGGCAGTTCGTTTCGAATTGGAGTAGTTGGTGTATTCCGTAGTTCTAGCGATTGGATTTCACTCAAAACTCTCCAAATGACTTCTCCCACCATATTATGATGATTCCCAAGTTTTGGGCTGAATTGGAAATAAATAGGTGTACAAAATTGGACTAGTTAAGTTCAAAGGCAATTCGTGACTTATTGGAGTGGTTGTAGTATTCCGTAGTTCTAGCGATTGGATTTCACTCAAAACTCACCAAATGACTCCTCCCGCCATATTATAATCATGCCCAATTTTGGGCTCTGAATCGGAAATCAATAGGTGTACGAAATTGGACTATTTAAGTTCGAAGGCAATTCGTGACTTATTGGAGTGGTTGGAGTATTCCGTAGTTCCAGCGATTGGATTTCACTCAAAACTCACCAAATGACTCCTCCCACCATATTATGATGGTACCCAAGTTTTGGGCTCGAATCAGAAATCAATAGGTGTACGAAATTGGACAATTCAAGTTCAAAGGCAGTTCGTTCCGAATTGGAGTGGTTGGTGTATTCCGTAGTTCGAGTTATTGGATTTCACTCAAAACTCACCAAATGACTCCTCCCACCATATTATGATGGTGCCCAAGTTTTGGGCTCGAATCAGAAATCAATAGGTGTACGAAATTGGACAATTCAAGTTCAAAGGCAGTTCGTTTTCGAATTGGAGTAGTTGGTGTATTCCGTAGTTCTAGCGATTGGATTTCACTCAAAACTCACCAAATGACTTCTCCCACCATATTATGATGATTCCCAAGTTTTGGGCTCGATCGGAAATCAATAGGTGTACGAAATTGGACTATTTAAGTTCAAAGGCAATTCGTGACTTATTGGAGTGGTTGGAGTACTCCGTAGTTCCAGCGATTGGATTTCACTCAAAACTCACCAAATGACTCCTCCCACCATATTATGATGGTACCCAAGTTTTGGGCTCGAATCAGAAAATCAATAGGTGTACGAAATTGGACAATTCAAGTTCAAAGGCAGTTCGTTCCAAATTGGAGTGGTTGGTGTATTCCGTAGTTCGAGTTATTGGATTTCACTCAAAACTCACCAAATGACTCCTCCCACCATATTATGATGGTGCCCAAGTTTTGGGCTCGAAATCAGAAATCAATAGGTGTACGAAATTGGACAATTCAAGTTCAAAGGCAGTTCGTTTCGAATTGGAGTAGTTGGTGTATTCCGTAGTTCTAGCGATTGGATTTCACTCAAAACTCACCAAATGACTTCTCCCACCATATTATGATGATTCCCAAGTTTTGGGCTCGAATCGGAAATCAATAGGTGTACAAAATTGGACTAGTTAAGTTCAAAGGCAATTCGTGACTTATTGGAGTGGTTGGCGTATTCCGTAGTTCTAGCGATTGGATTTCACTCAAAACTCACCAAATGACTCCTCCCACCATATTATGATGATGCCCAAGTTTTGGGCTCGAATCGGAAATCAATAGGTGTACGAAATTGAACAAATCAAGTTCAAAGGCAGTTCGTTCCGAATTGGAGTGGTTGGTGTATTGCGTAGTTCTAGCGATTGGATTTCACTCAAAACTCACCAAATGACTCCTCCCACCATATTATGATGATGCCCAAGTTTTGGGCTCGAATGGAAATCAATAGGTGTACGAAATTGGACAATTCAAGTTCAAAGGCAGTTCGTTCCGAATTGGAGTGGTTGGTGTATTCTGTAGTTCTAGCGATTGGATTTCACTCAAAACTCACCAAATGACTCCTCCCACCATATTATGATGATGCCCAAGTTTTGGGCTCGAATCGGAAATCAGTAGGTGTACGAAATTGGACAATTCAAGTTCAAAGGCAGTTCGTTTTGAATTGGAGTAGTTGGTGTATTCCGTAGTTCTAGCGATTGGATTTCACTCAAAACTCTCCAAATGACTTCTCCCACCATATTATGATGATTCCCAAGTTTTGGGCTCAATCGGAAATAAATAGGTGTACAAAATTGGACTAGTTAAGTTCAAAGGCAATTCGTGACTTATTGGAGTGGTTGGAGTATTCCGTAGTTCTAGCGATTGGATTTCACTCAAAACTCACCAAATGACTCCTCCGACCATATTATGATGATGCCCAAGTTTTGGGCTCGAATCGGAAATCAATAGGTGTACGAAATTGGACAAATCAAGTTCAAAGGCAGTTTGTTCCGAATTGGAGTGGTTGGTGTATTGCGTGGTTTTAGCGATTGGATTTCACTCAAAACTCACCAAATGACTCCTCCCACCATATTATGATGATGCCCAAGTTTTGGGCTCGAATCGGAAATCAATAGGTGTACGAAATTGGACAATTCAAGTTCAAAGGCAGTTCGTTCCGAATTGGAGTGGTTGGTGTATTCCGTAGTTCTAGCGATTGGATTTCACTCAAAACTCACCAAATGACTCCTCCCGCCATATTATAATCATGCCCAAGTTTTGGGCTCGAATCGGAAATCAATAGGTGTACGAAATTGGACTATTTAAGTTCAAAGGCAATTCGTGACTTATTGGAGTGGTTGGAGTATTCCGTAGTTCCAGCGATTGGATTTCACTCAAAACTCACCAAATGACTCCTCCCACCATATTATGATGGTACCCAAGTTTTGGGCTCGATCAGAAATCAATAGGTGTACGAAATTGGACAATTCAAGTTCAAAGGCAGTTCGTTCCGAATTGGAGTGGTTGGTGTATTCCGTAGTTCGAGTTATTGGATTTCACTCAAAACTCACCAAATGACTCCTCCCACCATATTATGATGGTGCCCAAGTTTTGGGCTCGAATCAGAAATCAATAGGTGTACGAAATTGGACAATTCAAGTTCAAAGGCAGTTCGTTTCGAATTGGAGTAGTTGGTGTATTCCGTAGTTCTAGCGATTGGATTTCACTCAAAACTCACCAAATGACTTCTCCCACCATATTATGATGATTCCCAAGTTTTGGGCTCGAATCGGAAATCAAAAATCAATAGGTGTACGAAATTGGACTATTTAAGTTCAAAGGCAATTCGTGACTTATTGGAGTGGTTGGAGTACTCCGTAGTTCCAGCGATTGGATTTCACTCAAAACTCACCAAATGACTCCTCCCACCATATTATGATGGTACCCAAGTTTTGGGCTCGAATCAGAAATCAATAGGTGTACGAAATTGGACAATTCAAGTTCAAAGGCAGTTCGTTCCAAATTGGAGTGGTTGGTGTATTCCGTAGTTCGAGTTATTGGATTTCACTCAAAACTCACCAAATGACTCCTCCCACCATATTATGATGGTGCCCAAGTTTTGGGCTCTGAATCAGAAATCAATAGGTGTACGAAATTGGACAATTCAAGTTCAAAGGCAGTTCGTTTCGAATTGGAGTAGTTGGTGTATTCCGTAGTTCTAGCGATTGGATTTCACTCAAAACTCACCAAATGACTTCTCCCACCATATTATGATGATTCCCAAGTTTTGGGCTCGAATCGGAAATCAATAGGTGTACAAAATTGGACTAGTTAAGTTCAAAGGCAATTCGTGACTTATTGGAGTGGTTGGCGTATTCCGTAGTTCTAGCGATTGGATTTCACTCAAAACTCACCAAATGACTCCTCCCACCATATTATGATGATGCCCAAGTTTTGGGCTCGAATCGGAAATCAATAGGTGTACGAAATTGGACAAATCAAGTTCAAAGGCAGTTCGTTCCGAATTGGAGTGGTTGGTGTATTGCGTAGTTCTAGCGATTGGATTTCACTCAAAACTCACCAAATGACTCCTCCCACCATATTATGATGATGTCCAAGTTTTGGGCTCGAATATCGGAAATCAATAGGTGTACGAAATTGGACAATTCAAGTTCAAAGGAAGTTCGTTCCGAATTGTAGTGGTTGTTGTATTCTGGAGTTCTAGCGATTGGATTTCACTCAAAACTCACCAAATGACTCCTCCCACCATATTATGATGATGCCCAAGTTTTGGGCTCCAATTTGGAATTCAGGAGGTGTACGAAATTGGACAATTCAAGTTCAAAGGCAGTTCGTTTCGAATTGGAGTAGTTGGTGTATTCCGTAGTTCTAGCGATTGGATTTCACTCAAAACTCACCAAGTGACTTCTCCCACCATATTATGATGATTCCCAAGTTTTGGGCTCGAATCGGAAATAAATAGGTGTACAAAATTGGACTAGTTAAGTTCAAAGGCAATTCGTGACTTATTGGAGTGGTTGGAGTATTCCGTAGTTCTAGCGATTGGATTTCACTCAAAACTCACCAAATGACTCCTCCCACCATATTATGATGATGCCCAAGTTTTGGGCTCAAATCGGAAATCAATAGGTGTACGAAATTGGACAAATCAAGTTCAAAGGCAGTTCGTTCCGAATTGGAGTGGTTGGTGTATTGCGTGGTTCTAGCGATTGGATTTCACTCAAAACTCACCAAATGACTCCTCCCACCATATTATGATGATGCCCAAGTTTTGGGCTCGAATGGAAATCAATAGGTGTACGAAATTGGACAATTCAAGTTCAAAGGCAGTTCGTTCCGAATTGGAGTGGTTGGTGTATTCCGTAGTTCTAGCGATTGGATTTCACTCAAAACTCACCAAATGACTCCTCCCGCCATATTATAATCATGCCCAAGTTTTGGGCTCGAATCGGAAATCAATAGGTGTACGAAATTGGACTATTTAAGTTCAAAGGCAATTCGTGACTTATTCGAGTGGTTGGAGTATTCCGTAGTTCCAGCGATTGGATTTCACTCAAAACTCACCAAATGACTCCTCCCACCATATTATGATGGTACCCAAGTTTTGGGCTCGAATCGGAAATCAATAGGTGTACGAAATTGGACAAATCAAGTTCAAAGGCAGTTCGTTCCGAATTGGAGTGGTTGGTGTATTCTGGAGTTCTAGCGATTGGATTTTACTCAAAACTCACCAAATGACTTCTCCCACCATATTATGATGATTCCAAAGTTTTGGGCTCGATCGGAAATCAATAGGTGTACAAAATTGGACTAGTTAAGTTCAAAGGCAATTCGTGACTTATTGGAGTGGTTGGCGTATTCCGTAGTTCTAGCGATTGGATTTCACTCAAAACTCACCAAATGACTCCTCCCACCATATTATGATGATGCCCAAGTTTTGGGCTCGAATCGGAAATCAATAGGTGTACGAAATTGGACAAATCAAGTTCAAAGGCGTTCGTTCCGAATTGGAGTGGTTGGTGTATTGCGTAGTTCTAGCGATTGGATTTCACTCAAAACTCACCAAATGACTCCTCCCACCATATTATGATGATGCCCAAGTTTTGGGCTCGAATCGGAAATCAATAGGTGTACGAAATTGGACAATTCAAGTTCAAAGGAAGTTCGTTCCGAATTGTAGTGGTTGTTGTATTCTGTAGTTCTAGCGATTGGATTTCACTCAAAACTCACCAAATGACTCCTCCCACCATATTATGATGATGCCCAAGTTTTGGGCTCGAATCGGAAATCAATAGGTGTACGAAATTGGACAATTCAAGTTCAAAGGCAGTTCGTTTCGAATTGGAGTAGTTGGTGTATTCCGTAGTTCTAGCGATTGGATTTCACTCAAAACTCACCAAATGACTTCTCCCACCATATTATGATGATTCCCAAGTTTTGGGCTCTAATCGGAAATCAATAGGTGTACGAAATTGGACAATTCAAGTTCAAAGGCAGTTCGTTCCGAATTGGAGTGGTTGGTGTATTCCATAGTTCTAGCGATTGGATTTCACTCAAAACTCACCAAATGACTCCTCCCACCATATTATAATGATGCCCAAGTTTTGGGCTCGAATCGGAAATCAATAGGTGTACGAAATTGGACTATTTACGTGCAAAGGCAATTCGTGACTTATTGGAGTGGTTGGAGTATTCCGTAGTTCCAGCGATTGGATTTCACTCAAAACTCACCAAATGACTCCGCCCACCATATTATGATGGTGCCCAAGTTTTGGGCTCGAATCAGAAATCAATAGGTGTACGAAATTGGACAATTCAAGTTCAAAGGAAGTTCGTTCCGAATTCGAGTGGTTGGTGTATTCCGTAGTTCTAGCGATTGGATTTCACACAAAACTCACCAAATGACTCCTCCCACCATATTATGATGATGCCCAAGTTTTGGGCTCGATCGGAAATCAATAGGTGTACGAAATTGGACAATTCAAGTTCAAAGGCAGTTCGTTACGAATTGGAGTGGTTGGTGAATTCCGTAGTTCTAGCGATTGGATTTCACTCAAAACTCACCAAATGACTCCTCCCACCATATTATGATGATGCCCAAGTTTTGGGCTCGAATCGGAAATCAATAGGTGTACGAAATTGGACAATTCAAGTTCAAAGGCAGTTCGTTTCCGAATTTGAGTGGTTGGTGTATTCCGTAGTTCTAGCGATTGGATTTCACTCAAAACTCACCAAATGACTTCTCCCACCATATTATGATGATTCCCAAGTTTTGGGCTCGATCGGAAATCAATAGGTGTACGAAATTGGACAATTCAAGTTCAAAGGCAGTTCGTTCCAAATTGGAGTGGTTGGTGTATTTGTTAAGCTCATATTTTCATACATATACATGCCCAATTTACTTACTCATTTTGCTTAGTTTCTTAGATTTCTAAGTTATTTGCGTCTCTTTGTGTGTTTTGTAGGCCAAGAGAGCAAAAGAGCATAATTCATGCAATCCATTTATATTAAGGGCTGATTGGCATGAGAGGAATACACTTGAGGCATTTGAAGCAAGATGGTGCAAAAACGTGCAAAAACTTGGAGCCTGAGTTAGAAGTTCATTTCGGAGTTATCTTCTTCATCCGAACTTGGATTGGGACAATACTTGTGTGGTTGGATCAATGCCATTCTGAACTTCAAAATGGAGGTCTTAAAGTCATCATTTGATTCAGCCCAACCCAATTTGTGAGCCCATGGAAATACACATCATGCTGACAGGAAGATGAGCTCATTGCATGCTTGGTCATGATGAGCTAGGCATGAGCTATTGGTTTCTGAATGGAAGCTTGGTCATGCTGACATGAGGATGAGCTAGGGCTGCTAGTGGGATTTAGTGGAGTAACCATTTTTGATTATCTAATGCAAGTGTGTTAGGTCATTTCCATATTCAATTCAGATTTCCCACTCCCCTCTCCCTATAAATACCACTTCCATTCCACATTCAACTCATATCCTGAGATCCATCATTTACATTTCCATTGTACACAAAGAGAGGGAAAGTTGAGAGTCACAAAGGGAGAGAAGGGAGAAGGCAGGCAGGCTTGGAGGCTTTGGCCTCCTGGCAGCCATAGAGATGATTCTTTTCCATCTCTAGCATGTTGTCCTTATCTTCTTCTCCTCCCTTTGTCTTTTATTTTCTAGTTGTATTTTCTTTGTTTTACTTTGTTTTTCTGTTATTAGTTGTAATAAACATCTTGCTAGTCTTGTATCATGGTTTCAGTTTATAAAGTTTGATTTCATTCATGAATTCTTCTTCACTGTTTTAATGGAGCTGTTTCACCATCTTGTCTTAGTTCTTTTCTTTCTTCTTGTTTTGTTTCTCTTGTTTCCATTTCTGTTTTATGTAGGAAAACTGAGTTGGACCATTCAATCACCAATCCATGTGGAATCGACCTCGCACTTACATATGCTAAACTACCAACGGCTCGTGCACTTGCGAGTATCACAAGTTGAGGATGCAGCTGAATCCATTTTGGTGCAGCTGAATCTACGCAACAGTATTCCGTAGTTCTAGCGATTGGATTTCACTCAAAACTCACCAAATGACTCCTCCCACCAGATTATAATGATGCCCAAATTTTGGGCTCGAATCGGAAATCAATAGGTGTACGAAATTGGACTATTTAAGTTCAAAGGCAATTCGTGACTTATTGGAGTGGTTGGAGTATTCCGTAGTTCCAGCGATTGGATTTCACTCAAAACTCACCAAATGACTCCTCCCACCATATTATGATGGTGCCCAAGTTTTGGGCTCGAATCAGAAATCAATAGGTGTACGAAATTGGACAATTCAAGTTCAAAGGCAGTTCGTTCCGAATTGGAGTGGTTGGTGTATTCCGTAGTTCTAGCGATTGGATTTCACACAAAACTCACCAAATGACTCCTCCCACCATATTATGATGGTGCCCAAGTTTTGGGCTCGAATCAGAAATCAATAGGTGTACGAAATTGGACAATTCAAGTTCAAAGGCAATTCGTTCCGAATTGGAGTGGTTGGTGTATTCCGTAGTTCTAGCGATTGGATTTCACTCAAAACTCACCAAATGACTCCTCCCACCATATTATGATGATGCCCAAGTTTTGGGCTCGAATCGGAAATCAATAGGTGTACGAAATTGGACAATTCAAGTTCAAAGGCAGTTCGTTCCGAATTTGAGTGGTTGGTGTATTCCGTAGTTCTAGCGATTGGATTTCACTCAAAACTCACCAAATGACTTCTCCCACCATATTATGATGATTCCCAAGTTTTGGGCTCGAATCGGAAATCAATAGGTGTACGAAATTGGACAATTCAAGTTCAAAGGCAGTTCGTTCCGAATTGGAGTGGTTGGTGTATTCCGTAGTACTAGCGATTGGATTTCACTCAAAACTCACCAAATGACTCCTCCCACCAGATTATAATGATGCCCAAGTTTTGGGCTCGAATCGGAAATCAATAGGTGTACGAAATTGGACAATTCAAGTTCAAAGGCAATTCGTGACTTATTGGAGTGGTTGGTGTATTCCGTAGTTCTAGCGATTGGATTTCCCTCAAAACTCACCAAATGACTCCTCCCACCATATTATGATGATGCCCAAGTTTTGGGCTCTAATCGGAAATCAATAGGTGTACGAAATTGGACAATTCAAGTTCAAAGGCAGTTCGTTCCGAATTTGAGTGGTTGGTGTATTCCGTAGTTCTAGCGATTGGATTTCACTCAAAACTCACCAAATGACTTCTCCCACCATATTATGATGATTCCCAAGTTTTGGGCTCGAATCGGAAATCAATAGGTGTACGAAATTGGACAATTCAAGTTCAAAGGCAGTTCGTTCCGAATTGGAGTGGTTGGTGTATTCCGTAGTTCTAGCGATTGGATGTCACTCAAAACTCACCAAATGACTCCTCCCACCAGATTATAATGATGCCCAAGTTTTGGGCTCGATCGGAAATCAATAGGTGTACGAAATTGGACAATTCAAGTTCAAAGGCAGTTCGTTTCCGAATTGGAGTGGTTGGTGTATTCCGTAGTTCTAGCGATTGGATTTCACTCAAAACTCACCAAATGACTCCTCCCACCATATTATGATGAACTGTGGCTGGAATTGCAAAGTATTTTGGGCCAACATCTTGACTGTGTCCTCCAATGAACTTGGTTTAGGCTGGAATGATGAACTTGCTTGATTTTGATTGTCGCTCCAAGAGAAATTTGGGTGATTCCTCCAACCAGGATTATAAGTGTTTGAGAAGGGATCATTTCTTGGCCTTTGGTTGTAAGAATTCATCATGTGGGCTTGTTCTTGGACAAACTCAGGATAAGCATTACTAGCTGAACACATGTGAGTTGAGTGTCCTTGAGAATTGCAAATAGCACAAACTTCAACTTGAGGAGCTTTAGGTACCATATTGAGCACAGCATCAAGCTTCCTTTGTAAACCAGCCACCTGTGAAGCAAGCTCATTGTTAGGACTAATCTCATAGATACCAGCCTTACCTCTTGTATCTTTGTGTTGAGCATTGGATCCCAACATCTCAAATATGTCATATGACTCTTGAGCATTCTTTTTCTTTAAAGCTCCACCTGCAACATTATTGACAGTAGATTGACAAGTTTCGGTTAGTCCATCATAAAAAATTTTCATTTGTAAGTATAGAGGTAACCCATGATGTGGACATTGCATTAAAGTTCCTTTGAAACGCTCCCAGCATTCGTTGAATGGTTCACCATCATGTTGTGAGAAGTTGAAAATCTTGGACCTCAAGGTGGCTGTCTTTTGGGCAGAGAAAAACTTCTCCAAGAACTTCTTAGCAACAGCATCCCAAGTTGTTAGTAATCCAGGGGTTAACGACATAAACCAAGTCTTTGCTCTATCTTTCAAAGTGTAAGGGAAAACCCTCATCTTCAGATTTGCTTCAGACACATCCTTCAAAGGCAAAGTACAAACAACAGTATAAAATTCTTTAATGTGAGCCAAAGGATCTTCGTTAGGTAAACCATAAAAAGAAGGAACCATTTGAAAGTGAGAAGATTTAAGCTCATAGTTTCTAGCTTCTCTGGACAGCAAGATGCATGAAGGTGAATTTGGTATGATTGGTTGAGCAAGATCCTCCAAAGCAAGTTGGTCATTAGCTGCCATCTTTTCTTCTTCTTCTTCTTCTTCTTGATCTGAGTTAAAGATGTTGAACAAAAAGTATTCTTCTGAGCTTGCTGAATTGGAGGTTTCAGTTTCTAAGGGATTGAGAATAGATTCAATGGCTGCCTCCCTTGCTTTGTGAAGCCTTCGTTCATATTCAGCCAGTGATGGTTGTTGTGTACCACGGATTGGTTGGATCCGAATGGTTCCGGATTGAGAGTGTTTCTTGACCGCTGATACAACTTGTTCAAGCAATGGTTTGCTCGACATGCAAATACCTGAAAACAAAGAAAAACTAAAGAAAGTAAGCAATAGAAATAAGACTTTTAATCAAGTCCCCGGCGGCGCCATTTTCTTGTTGGACAGATTTTACTCTATCTATTTCTCGCAAGTGCACGAACCAATTATAGTATAGGAATGCAAGCACGAGGTCGTTCCACAGAGACTTGGATGAAAAACACTTATTACTACTAAAAGGGAATGCAAAATAGCAAGTGATCAGCAAGTAGATGTTTAGAAATTTAGAGAGAAAGGAGACAAGCACTAGGGTTTCAACTTCACCATGACAATCCAATTTCAAGCAACAAGTTAACAATCACCTGAGTTGATTACAATTTCTGGAGTTCGTTCTTTCTTATGTATGATTATCCATATGGTGTTTGGTTTTAATCAAGTACTCAGAAACACAACTTAGCTATGGTGTTTAGTCTAGGCTATGAATCTGAATCCATTAAGCTTAAGAAGAACACAAAAGAACCAAGTAAACATTTAAACATGATGTTTGTCCTAAATGCATTACCCACTCATTCACTAATCGGTTCAAGAGTCATATGGTGTTTATGTAAACTTGAACTAGATAACCAACATGCATGTGTTCATAGTGGCCAGTTATTTAAACATGCATAAAGATTCAACTAAGAACAAGTGAATGAGACCAGAAAATTAGAAGTAATCAACAAGAGTAACATTAACTTGAAAACATGAAATTGTCTTGTCAGGTTACATTGAAACCCTAGCTATGGATTTAGCTGCTCATAATGAGAAAGAAATTAAGACAGAAATGAGAAAACATAATGAATGCAATAAGAGTAGAAAAACCCCTTTTTCTGAAGTTCTTGTGGTGTCCAAGGCTTCTCCAAGTGCTTCTCCACGTCTAATGATTGTCCAAGAGCTTCCTCACTTCTAGAAGGATGTATGAAGGATATGGAGGTGATTTGGGATGAGTTTGAGTGAGTGGTGATGGCTAAGAAAGATGAAATTCGTAGGGAAATGGAAGAGAGGTTTGCTGGAGCTGTTTTGGTGATTTGGGGCTGTTTAGAGCTTTTGGTTGATTGCTGGAGTGTTTGGGATTGTGAGAGTGTTTGAGGATAGTTTCTGAATGTGTTTGGGAAAATGATGGAAGTGTTTGAGGGTGGATGGAGTGAAGGATGGCTGAATTGTGGGGTTGTGAATCCCAGGCTTGCACACCTTGAATCTGGAAATGAATTGGTATTTATAGGGGAAGGGAGGTGAGAAATCAGAATTGAATATGGCTAATGGACTCAACACTTGCATTAGATAATCAGAAATGGTTACTCCACTAAATCCCACTAGCAGCCCTAGCTCATCCTCATGTCAGCATGACCAAGCTTCCATTCAGAAACCAATAGCTCATGCCTAGCTCACCATGACCAAGCATGCAATGAGCTCATCTGCAAGTCAGCATGATGTGTAATTTGATGGGCTCACGGATTGGGCTTGGATCAATCAAATGTCGACTTTGAGCTATCAATCTTCAAGTTCAGAATGTCATCGATCCAACCACACAAGTATTGGCCCAATCCAAGCTCGGATGAAGAAGATAAGTCCGCAATGAACTTGTAACTCAGTCACCAGTTTTACACATTATTTTCACCATTTTACTTCAAATGCCTCAAGTGATACCTAGAGCTAAATAAACTGAATAACAAACACAAAAGAGGTTAAAAGCACAAGGTTAACTCAAAAACATAACTAAATCATAAGCAATAAGGGTACAAAATGATATACAATTGTGAACCGAACAATGTTTATTACATCTAATAACAGAAAAACAAAGTTTATTACATCGAACAATGTTTATTACATCTAATAACCGAACAAATACCCCCAGACCTAGATTTTGCTAGTCCTCGAGCTAAACAAAACAAAACAAAAACAAGAAGTTAAGTAAACCACTTCCGCAGGTAACTCGATTGCATTGAGCATATGCAACAAGCCTTTGAACCTCTAGGCATCCCTAGTAGGAGGAGTTGTGTCTCCTAAGGGTTTAACGGAAACGATACCCATAAACGCTTTACTGACTCTACAAAACAAAGTGGTTAGAAAAACAAACTTTGAAATCAACTAATGAAAATGAAAGAAAACTTTTAGTCATACCTCCAACACCATAGAGTTGCCAAGATAGGTGATCAATCAGTGTGTAAAGTGGAAGCTATAGCTCAAAGGCACACGGCTTCAAAGCAAGCACACTCAAACCTTGAATAGAGAACATGCTTCAACTCTAATTCTCACAGAAAACACTCAATCACTTCAGAACCTACGGTTTAATTCTCTCAAGAAAGCATAAGTGAGTGTATGAAATAGAAGCACAAATTTGATTAGATCTCATGAAAGGAATCAAATACTAAGAATAGAGATATACACATACTTACCAGCACCCATTAATACATCCTCAAAGATCAGCTAGGTCTTTCACAAGGTTGTAATGAAAGGCTAAGGTTTAGGGGAAATGGAAGAATTGGAAGGAAAAACAAGTAACTTAAAAACATACCAAGGTTGCAGCTTCATTAATCTGCAAGGCAACATTGATTTTAGAATGGCATGGCTGCAAACTTCATGGTTTCACTTGGCATGGACTTTATTTTTCACACTTAGATCACATTGAAACACTTTCATCTTTGCTGATTTGATCTGCATCTTCTTTAACTTTATTGCACAGAATCACACCAATTTTCTTTGAGGTACATGGCAGCAACTTCCTTGCCTCAAACTTTATCTTGGCACACCTTGGTATATTTCTAAGTATAGGGTATGGCTACAATAAGGGAATATCTCAGATTGAGATACAAAGTTAGGGAAATTATGAGGGTGATAGAAGAAAAAGGCTTGAAGTGTTTGGCTTCAAGAGGGTTGATGGAACACACATATAGGTTGGGTGAAAGAAAGCACATAGAATGGTTATACACACATAGCCTAGCATCACTTCAATGAGTTCATTCATGAATGAGAGCAAGCACATGATATCTGCAAAAGAGAATCATCCTTAGTATTCAATCAAAATGAAATGATGAGATCAATTAGAGTGAAATGAAGAAAATGAGTAGAGATGAGAAGTAGAAACACTTTAAACTCTCTCAAGAAAGCAATTAGGCTCGATATGGCTCACTAGGGTAGTCTCCACTATTTTCCTTCAAAAATTTGAGCATGGTACTTTAGTCACCAGAATTCTAAGAGCAATAGCTTTGTGAAGTGCAAAAATTCTGATATGAAAACCTCAATGGCAGCTCCATAATATTGATTGCATGACCTTCTAAAAAAAATGAACAAAAACTGAAAAACACAATGAAAGAAAAGTGAAAACATGAACGAAAATTGAAAACCTTCCCCCCAGACCTGAATTGAACATTGTCCTCAATGTTAAAGCATAGAAAAGATGATTGAGAACATGCAAATGATAAAGGGAAAAGTTAAGACGAAGGTATAGAGAAACTCCCCCTTGATGCGATTAGGTTGACCGCTAACAAACACCTTCTTCTTGAACACATGGGTTGCCTCCCAAGAAGCGCCTTAGTTAATGTCTTGGCAAGACATTACGCAAACAGCTTATGATGAGTTGGGGGGTTTTGGATAAATCGTCTCAAGATAGTTCACCCAACTTTTTCTCCTCTTCCTTTTCCTTTTCTTTTTCTTCAAGTGTGCAAGGGGTGTAACTTTGAACATGCCATTGGATGGTTCCAACTTCGTAGAGCATGGATCAAGGGGCTCAAGTGGTAACCCAGAAATTGGTGGAAATGGCTGGAACTCTTCTAGGGCAGCTACCACTTCTTGGAACTCAGATTCATCATCAAGGTCACCTAAAGGTTGTGTCAAAACAATTTCTAAAGCATCATCAGATTGTGCCTGCACAAACTTAGACAAAACCAGGGAATCCAAACAATCAATTGAAAAACAATCAAGTGAATTAGAAGGATGAGTTAAGGATTCAAACACTTTGAATTCTATGGTTTGGCCAAGGACTGTCATTTTCAGTATGCCATTTTTCACATCAATAAGAGTGTTTGCTGTGGCCATGAATGGTCTTCCAAGCAAGATAGGCAGCTCACGATCATGAATGGGTGCATCTTCCATGTCTATCACTACAAAATCAGCAGGCAATATTAGCTTATCAACTTGAACCAAAATATCTTCAACAATACCTCTAGGATATTTCACTGAACCATCAGCAAGTTGTAAGCTGAGTGTGGTGGATTTTAATTTTCCCAAACCAAGTTGCAAGTACACTGAATAAGGCATTAGATTGATACTTGCACCTAAATCCAACATGGCTTTCTCAGCTCGTTTATCTCCAATGGTTATGCCGATGGTAAAACTACCCGGATCCTTGAGTTTAGGAGGAAGTTTTCTTTGAAGGACAGCACTCACATTTTCAGACACCAACACCTTCTCATGAGGACTATACCTTCTCTTGTGTGAGTTCAACTCCTTAAAAAATTTAGCATAAGTTGGCATGTTCCTGATCACATCAAGCAAAGGCAAGTTAACATTGACTTTACTAAGTATATCATAGATTTCAGGAAAAAGACTTATCCTGTTTGCTTTTAGCAAGACGTCCAGGGAAACGAATTGGTGGCACATAAGGGTTCTCGGCCTTGTGCAATATAGGTGAAATTGTTGACTTGCCAATGGGAATTGCTTCTTTTGGTGTCATCTCTTCCTTGTGTTCATCACCTGCATTCACAACATCATGATTAGTAACTTCTTTGCCAACTTTATTATCAATAACCTTACCACTTCTAGAACTGAGATTGCTTTGGCTTGCTCATGATGCTTGGGATTCACATTTGGTTGGCTAGGGAATTTTCCAGGTTCTCTTTGGTTCAAAGTATCTGCAATTTGTCCCAATTGAATCTCTATCTTAGTAAGGGCAGCAGAATGTTGTTGAAGAGCACCATTAGTAGTTTGCTGGAATTGCAAAGTATTTTGGGCCAACAGCTTGACCGTGTCCTCCAATGAACTTGGTTTAGGCTGGAATGATGAACTTGCTTGATTTTGATTTTGATTGTCGCTCCAAGAGAAATTTGGGTGATTCCTCCAACCAGGATTATAAGTGTTCGAGAAGGGATCATTTCTTGGCCTTTGGTTGTAAGAATTCATCATGTGGGCTTGTTCTTGGACAAACTCAGGATAAGTATTACTAGCTGAACACATGTGAGTTGAGTGTCCTTGAGAATTGCAAATAGCACAAACTTCAACTTGAGGAGCTTTAGGGACCATATTGAGCACAGCATCAAGCTTCCTTTGTAAACCAGCCACCCTGTGAAGCAAGCTCATTGTTAGGACTAATCTCATAAATACCAGCTTTACCTCTTGTATCTTTGTGTTGAGCATTGGATCCCAACATCTCAAATATGTCATATGACTCTTGAGCATTCTTTTTCTTTAAAGCTCCACCTGCAGCATTATTGACAGTAGATTGACAAGTTTCGGTTAGTCCATCATAAAAAATTTGCATTTGTAAGTATAGAGGTAACCCATGATGTGGACATTGCATTAGAGTTCCTTTGAAACGCTCCCAGCATTCGTTGAATGGTTCACCATCATGTTGTGAGAAGTTGAAAATCTTGGACCTCAAGGTGGCTGTCTTTTGGGCAGAGAAAAACTTCTCCAAGAACTTCTTAGCAACAACATCCCAAGTTGTTAGTGATCCAGGGGTTAACGACATAAACCAAGTCTTTGCTCTATCTTTCAAAGTGTAAGGGAAAACCCTCATCTTCAGATTTGCTTCAGACACATCCTTCAAAGGCAAAGTACAAACAACAGTATAAAATTCTTTAATGTGAGCCAAAGGATCTTCATTAGGTAAACCATAAAAAGAAGGAAGCATTTGAAAGTGAGAAGATTTAAGCTCATAGTTTCTAGCTTCTCTGGACAGCAAGATGCATGAAGGTGAATTTGGTATGATTGGTTGAGCAAGATCCTCCAAAGCAAGTTGGTCATTAGCTGCCATCTTTTCTTCTTCTTCTTCTTCTTCTTGATCTGAGTTAAAGATTTTGAACAAAAAGTATTCTTCTGAGCTTGCTGAATTGGAGGTTTCAGCTTCTAAGGGATTGAGAATAGATTCAATGGCTGCCTCCCTTGCTTTGTGAAGCCTTCGTTCAAATTCAGCCAGTGATGGTTGTTGTGTACCACGGATTGGTTGGATCCGAATGGTTCCGGATTGAGAGTGTTTCTTGACCGCTGATACAACTTGTTCAAGCAATGGTTTGCTCGACATGCAAATACCTGAAAACAAAGAAAAACTAAAGAAAGTAAGCAATAGAAATAAGACTTTTAATCAAGTCCCCGGCAGCGGCGCCATTTTCTTGTTGGATAGATTTTACTCTATCTATTTCTCGCAAGTGCACGAACCAATTATAGTATAGGAATGCAAGCACGAGGTCGTTCCACAGAGACTTGGATGAAAGACACTTATTACTACTACTTAGACTCACAAGTAATCCTAAGACTAAACAGAATTTAAATGAGGTTGTGTTGAGTTTGTTTGGAGTAACAACTACAAAAAGGGAAAGCAAATAGCAAGTGACTGAAAACTACTAAAAGGGAATGCAAAATAGCAAGTGATCAGCAAGTAGATGTTTAGAAATTTAGAGAGAAAGGAGACAAGCACTAGGGTTTCAACTTCACCATGACAATCCAATTTCAAGCAACAAGTTAACAATCACCTGAGTTGATTACAATTTCTGGAGTTCGTTCTTTCTTATGTATGATTATCCATATGGTGTTTGGTTTTAATCAAGTACTCAGAAACACAACTTAGCTATGGTGTTTAGTCTAGGCTATGAATCTGAATCCATTAAGCTTAAGAAGAACACAAAAGAACCAAGTAAACATTTAAACATGGTGTTTGTCCTAAATGCATTACCCACTCATTCACTAATCGGTTCAAGAGTCATATGGTGTTTATGTAAACTTGAACTAGATAACCAACATGCATGTGTTCATAGTGGCCAGTTATTTAAACATGCATAAAGATTCAACTAAGAACAAGTGAATGAGACCAGAAAATTAGAAGTAATCAACAAGAGTAACATTAACTTGAAAACATGAAATTGTCTTGTCAGGTTACATTGAAACCCTAGCTATGGATTTAGCTGCTCATAATGAGAAAGAAATTAAGACAGAAATGAGAAAACATAATGAATGCAATAAGAGTAGAAAAACCCCTTTTTCTGAAGTTCTTGTGGTGTCCAAGGCTTCTCCAAGTGCTTCTCCACGTCTAATGCTTCTCCAAGAGCTTCCTCACTTCTAGAAGGATGTATGAAGGATATGGAGGTGATGGCTAAGAAAGATGAAATTCGTAGGGAAATGGAAGAGAGGTTTGCTGGAGCTGTTTTGGTGATTTGGGGCTGTTTAGAGCTTTTGGTTGATTGCTGGAGTGTTTGGGATTGTGAGAGTGTTTGAGGATAGTTTCTGAATGTGTTTGGGAAAATGATGGAAGTTTTTGAGGGAGGATGGAGTGAAGGATGGCTGAATTGTGGGGTTGTGAATCCCAGGCTTGCACACCTTGAATCTGGAAATGAATTGGTATTTATAGGGGAAGGGAGGTGAGAAATCAGAATTGAATATGGCTAATGGACTCAACACTTGCATTAGATAATCAGAAATGGGCTAATGGACTCAACACTTGCATTAGATAATCAGAAATGGTTACTCCACTAAATCCCACTAGCAGCCCTAGCTCATCCTCATGTCAGCATGACCAAGCTTCCATTCAGAAACCAATAGCTCATGCCTAGCTCACCATGACCAAGCATGCAATGAGCTCATCTGCAAGTCAGCATGATGTGTAATTTGATGGGCTCACGGATTGGGCTTGGATCAATCAAATGTCGACTTTGAGCTATCAATCTTCAAGTTCAGAATGTCATCGATCCAACCACACAAGTATTGGCCCAATCCAAGCTCGGATGAAGAAGATAAGTCCGCAATGAACTTGTAACTCAGTCACCAGTTTTTACACATTATTTTCACCATTTTACTTCAAATGCCTCAAGTGATACCTAGAGCTAAATAAACTGAATAACAAACACAAAAGAGGTTAAAAGCACAAGGTTAACTCAAAAACATAACTAAATCATAAGCAATAAGGGTACAAAATGATATACAATTGTGAACCGAACAATGTTTATTACATCTAATAACAGAAAAACAAAGTAAAACAAAGAAAACACAAGAAGAAAATAAAAGACAAAGGGAGGAGAAGAAGATAAGGACAACATGCTAGAGATGGAAAAGAATCATCTTCATGGCTGCCAGGAGGCCAAAGCCTCCCAGCTGCTGCCTTCTCCCTTCTCTCCCTTTGTGACTCTCAACTTTCCCTCTCTTTGTGTACAATGGAAGTGTAAATTATGGAATTCTGAATATGTTGAATGTGGAATGGAAGTGGTATTTATAGGAAGAGGGGAGTGGGAAATCTGAATTGAATATGGCTAATGGACTCAACACTTGCATTAGAAAATCAGAAATGGTTGCTCCACTAAATCCCACTAGCAGCCCTAGCTCATCCTCATGTCAGCATGACCAAGCTTCCATTCAGAAACCAATAGCTCATGCCTAGCTCATCATGACCAAGCATGTAATGAGCACATCTTCCTGTCAGCATGATGTGTATTTCCATGGGCTCAAGAATTGGGTTGGGCTGAATCAAATGATGACTTTAAGATGTCCATTTTGAAGTTCAGAATGTCATTGATCCAACCACACAAGTATTGGCCCAATCCAAGTTCGGATGAAGAAGATAAGTCCGAAATGAACTTCTAACTCAGGCTCCAGTTTTTGCACGTTTTTGCACCATTTTGCTTCAAATGCCTCAAGTGTATTCCTTTCATCCAAATTAGGCCATAACATGCTTGAATTGCATGAATTATTCTCTTTTGCTCTCTTGGCCTACAAAACACACAAAGAGGGGCAAATAACTCAGAATTATAGGAAACTAAGCAAAAGAACTAAGTAAATAGGGCGTGTCCATACATACTCTTCCTATTCATAGTTCAATTCGAATTAAAGCATGGTGTATACTCTTAATTCAAACCAAGATAGCTAACATGCAAACTTAAATGGTGATCAATCATTCAAACTAGCATATTAACTTATAAGCATAATGAATAAGAACAAAAACCATAATTGAAACTTAGAAACTAATTAAACTTGAATACTTAAGAAAGAATGTACATTACAAATAAAAGTAAAGTGGAACTAAGAAAACTTGAAGAAAAATTCAGTAAACTCATTTTATTACAACAATTGATAACTTGAAAGGAAACTAAGAGAATTTGAGGGAGAGAAGGGAAGGGAGCTCTAGAGAAGTGTTTGGTTGCTCCCCCCCTTGGGGTGTGATTTCAAGCTTGAAGGCTTCTCTATTTATAGGGCTAAGAGGGAGGAACATCATGATGGATTCCCACACCATCCTTCATCTTTTGCTGCTGGACAAGCTTTCTTCACATGGGTTCAAAGGTGATCAGATTTGCTGCCAACCCATGTGGTGCCTTTTGCTGCCAACCCATGTGGATGCCTTTTGCTGCCAACCCATGTGGTTGCCTTTTGCTGCCAACCCATGTGGTACCTTGCTGAAAAAACGTGTTTGCTGAACCTGTCTTGGTGTAGGAAGGCCATAGGTTTCCAAACGTATCCAATGTAGCTGAAATTTGGATATGTTATACTAGACACACATTGGAACAACTTCTATGAAGAATGTTTTCCAATCGGAGTAGTATAAGTATACGTTTTGACCACTGCAAGTTGGCTGCCGAAACAGGGACTGGAATTGACTTCATTTCATTTCATTTCTTCACATGCATGCACATGCTTTCTATTTAGTAGCTCAAAAGCTGATCTCCAGCTCCAAAGTGATCTGCCAATTCAATTCCCATGTTCAAAGGCTGAAGCAAAATGCCTCTCATCATTCCTCATGCACATGCTTTCTCTTTCTCCTTTCTCTTTGCTTCACATGCATGCACTTGCTTTCTCTTTAGTAGCTCCATCATGTGCCAACTTGCTCCTTCAGAAATTCATAGCTGGAAAGCCTCCCAACTTCACTCATTATGTTGAGTACAAATTCAATTATAGCTAGGGAGAGGCACATGGCTAAAAGGAGGCACATGGCAAAAAGCTGGCAGCTACAAATCCTGCTGAGTAAGTTGAGTGTTGGACGGGCGGAGCACTCCACAAATGTCCAATTGGGCTGAAATTTGGATATGTTGTAGTAGACACCCATTGGAACAAGCTTCATGAAGATCTTCACCTCATTCGAGCCCCATAGCATGCTGATCCAAGGCCAAGAAGTTGACCTACGAAATTGGGCTGGAAAGGGGTTGTAGCCAAAATGTGTTTGTCTTTAAGCTCATATTCCTCATATGCCAATCAGCCCATAACATGCATGGATTGCATCAAATGTTATCTCTTGCTATCTTAACCTACAAAACACACAAACATAGGTAAGTGACTCAAAATAAAGAGAAACTAAGAAAAATCACTAAGTAAAGAAGTCATGCAAGTGTATGAAATTATTGACTTATCAAAACAGAAAATGAAATAAAAGCACAAGTTTAACTCAATAACATAACCAAATCATAAGCTAGAAGGGTACAAAATGATATACAATTATGAACCGGTCAAATACCCCCAAACCTAGATTTTGCTAGTCCTCGAGCAAAACAACACAAAACAAAGTTAAAAACAAAACAAGAAGTTAACTAAACTACTTCCGCAGGTAACTCGATTGCATTGAGCGTATGCAACAAGCCTTTAAACCTCTAGGCATCCCTAGTAGGAGGAGTTGTGTCTCCTGAGGGTTTAACAAAAATGATACCCACAAACGTTTTACTAACTCTACAAAACAAAGTGGTTAGAAAAAATATTAAATTTGTTAGTCCTTAAGCAAAACAAAAGAAGCACAAAAACCAAAACAAAAATAATTACAAAAAGAAAAAAGTAAAAATAAGTAAAAAGAAAACTCAAAACAATCTTTCCGAACATTTTCTGAAGAGAAATGACTCATGCACATGACGCAAAAGTTAAAAGCTCAATTTTAGACATTATTTACAAAGCGGCAAAGTTCAAAACACAACATGCTCAAAGTGTAGTAGTGTGATAGCCAAATGCAACAAATTCCCAAATCTTAGTTTTCACACAATTTCAAAAATTAGACCAAGCACAAATGCAACTTCAAATCTCACCAAAGTTGTCCTCTCACAAATGAATCACTCAGAAGAGGGCTGTGCAACACTCAGTTATAAACATGAGATCAGAGTTAAATTATAAGGAACTTAACTCAAAAATAGGAAGATGAAGAACTTGCATTAATATGGTCTCAAGAAGGATGCCAAACACTTAAAAGTAAGTAAATGCATGCAATTCAACCATATGACATTGAAGATCAATTTAGGTCTTTATTATAGGTTGTAATGGGGCCAAGGGTGTAAGGTGAGTGAGAAATGAAAGGTATGGATAAAACAAAGTCCAAGGAACTCAAAATATAAGAGCATAAAACAATTGTTTACAAGACTTCGAATCATCACAATGAGAATTTTTCTTTTACATGATCAAAACTCCTTATACCTTCATTTACAATGGTTTACACTCCTTTCCAAACAACAATTATTTTTGAAGGCCCAAAAATGAAATTCAATCAACCACCATTTAATCACAATTTTTTTTTTCTCTTTTCTTTCACCAATTGAGTGAAGTTCTCTCTCTCTCTTTTTTTTTTTTTTTTTTTTTTTTTAGTAATATCCCTTCCCAAACTTAGCATGAAAAACACATCCGAATTAGAGCTCATGAGTTCCTTAGAAAGGTAAATATTTGTTTTTCGGGCTAAGGTGAGGAAATATAATTGGTAAAATGAAAGAAAAGGTTTACATGTAGGCTCAAAATGGTAAACAATGGAAAATCATGCTTAAGCATGCATAAGGTTAGCTTGAAAGGCACAAACGATCCAAAGAGGGCCTTAATATCATTTCTTAAATGTCATGAAATCAAATTGCATAAGAATGAATAACCTTTAAGTGTTCAACCAAATCAAAGAATAATGAGATCAAACAACAACTTTGATGACAAGAAAATAGGAGTATGTGTATAACACTCATGAAATGAAGCACAAGGCTCAAAAGCTCACATTATATGGTTATATAAGTCTAATTTATGCTTGATACAATTCTTTGGGTCATGCAAATCCTTTAATTGCAAAATGAAGAAACAAATGGCAAGTGCAAAAAATGTTTCGAACATATTATGCTAGAACGAGCCAAATTAATTTTTTTTTTTTTTACAATAAAAATTTACAAGGAAAAATAAATAAATAAAAGATAAAATTCAATTTTCATTTAAGTCATGCAAACATTTATCACAATCTCATCATAAGTGTTCGGAAAGTGACTCAAAACAAAACAAGACTCAAAATAAAGAAAAAAGAAAAACAAGCAAGGAATTAATTTTTTAAAAATTTTTTTAAGAAAAACCAAATTTACTTGCTAAACTTCAATACCCCCAAAACCTAGAAATGAGCATTGTCCTCAATGTTTAAAAATTAGGAACAAGCAATGTCATAACAAGAAATGAAAGGTACTAAAGTAAATATAAACTCACAAAACACACAAGAATTAAAATACAAAAATAAAATAATTACAAAATAAAAATTACAAAACAAACAAACAAATTTAAAAAAAAAATGAAATAGTAAAACACTCGAAACAGGAAAGCCCTAAACAAACAGTCTTACGCAAACCAAAGCCCAAACGATTGAAAACCCAACCCAAAAGAAGTTAACACACTTTGAAACCTAACAACGGTGAAAACCCGACCCGCAATGAAATCCGAAGCCCACACGTTTGTTTTATTTTTATTTTTATTTTTATTTTTTTAATTTAATGAAACGTGAATTGGGAGTGCGAAGGCGAGATTTATGAAAAGAAAGAGTGTGGTCCCTGCTGCCTCGGTTCCTAGGAAGTGACAGGAAAAAGGAGTGAGGGACGTGTCGGCGCAGAGGCCGCTTTCACATCCCCCAAGCCAGACTTTATTGGCCTCTTAGGTGAAGCGGGACGACTTTTTCACTTTGAAGGTGGTGAAAGGTGAAAATGCAATTAAGGGGAGTTGGGAAACGGGTGCGGCGACATATAGAGATAAGCCGTAAGGGCAGCACAGAACTCAGAACCGCAACGGCTAGGGTTTAGCAGACTAAGTCTATAAAAGGTAAAAAGAAAGGGTAAAAACACAAACTCAGAAACACACAAAAGAGAAGAGAAAAACGAGTGAGAAATCAAATGGCCTCTAACTACCCATTTTCGTTGGATCTCAACCTAGCTCCACCGACTCAGACACGAGGCCAAGCAGCGGCACCAGGATGGATGCCCTACTTTGCCTCCGCAAGGGGGCCTGTGAGGTAGCTGACTCAATACTCCTGGACAACGATGTTGCCATTGGAGTGGGCAGAAATCTAGTGACTCCTAAAGATATACGTGTGTTTGGCACAAGGGATGATAATCGGGTTGCGAGTGATGCCATGGCACTGAGCGTGCAGAGTACAGCATGTGTTGCAAGTTTGGGACATCGCCTACTTGCGAAGTCCCATGAGGTAGAGGTGCTGAAAGGTCAGTTGGCGGAAGAGCGAAGTATGGTTGAAGAGTGTCAGACTGCTATAAAAAGCTTGAAAAGGGAGAGGGCAAGGATAGTGGAGGTGAATCGACACCAGCTAGAAGTATTGCGGGACGAGAATAAAAACCTATCAAAAATGGTAGAGTTGTATTCTCGTGACATGAGAAAGCGTTGGAGGACCTAGACCGACCGGGTAAACGCAAGCAAGCAGATCGCGAGAGTAGTTACGCTCTAGCTAAGATTGCCATCTTTGGGAGCTCAAGTGGTGAGACCCAAGAGGCTGTGCGTGAAGCCCCGGAAGAGGATAGCCAGAGGGCCAAACTCAAAGCTCCAATGGTCGAGACACCGAGCACTGTGAAGAAATGACTTCTACTTCATTATTGATGTTTATTTTATTTTTATTTCTTTTGGTTGTTTTTGTTTTTGTTTTCGGAAATAAAAGAGTAAGGTTGCAGAAAGAAAAAGAAAAAGAAAAGGAAAACACACTTCCCAACTAATAAAAGACGACAAACGGAAAAGAAAAACACAGTTCCCTAACTAAAATAAAATAAAGATAGCCGAAAGGGAAAGGCAAAAACACAAAGCTCTAGAAAATGAAAGTAACGGGCAAAAACATAAAACACCAGAAAAACACGGAAAAAAGAAAAGTAAAGTGAAAGTAAAGGTGCTCCCCCTTGAAGCGATTAGGTCGAGCATGCCCGGGAAATCCGAAGTGGTGTTGGCTCTCTCTCATCAGCATATGTCTATTTAAACCACACCTCTACAAGCGGATGATACCCAGCATTTCTTCCTGCAAACTCAAGGAAAAACATCAAAAAATTTAGAAGCAAAACAAATGGCATCCTCATGCACTCACCTTGATGACCTCAACCTTGAGCTATCCCTTGCACCACCAAATGCCCAGACAAGGGCTCCTCCAACTCTTGTCTTCCCAAACTCCACATATCATCATGGCACGGCCTCAAACTTTGCTGAGGCAATACCGAACCTTTCTGAGGCAATGCCGAACAGGTGAGCTGCTGGGAACATTGATTGGCAGTAAACTCACTCCAGCAGATCACCTGCATGTGGCACGTCGGTCCTAACAAGATGGCGGTGGATGAGTCCCACGATTTAACTGTGCTCCAAGCGGTCTCGGCTACCAATTTGGGCATGCGACTCCTGGCGAGGACACGGGAGTGTGCCGCTCTGAGCGAGGAAGTGGCTGCCTTGAAGGCTATGGTGGCGGACTCCAGAAGCGGCTTCACTGCCAATCATCATGTGGAAGCACTGCAGAGAAAAAATGATGATCATGTAGAGCTTCTGCAGATTCTACAAGTGCGAGACAATAGAGGCAAGCCATGATGATGATGAAGATGAAGAAGAAAAAGAAGAAGAAGAAGAAGAAGATGATGATGATGATGAATGATGATGTTGTTTTTATTTTTATTTTTACTTGAATGTTTTTTTTTATGCAATGTTTGAAGTGAAATAAAGTTTGTTTTTAACACTCAGAAAAAAAAACTAACTAATCATACCATGTAAATAAATACATAAACTAACTTAACAAAACAAAAACAAAAACTCAACAGAAAAGAAAACAAAGAAAATAAAAATAAACTTAATTTAAAAACACACGAATATACAAGCAACTCACGGATGACCAGTTAAGGGCCTCAGAGAACACAGCCAGGGGATCCGGGAAGGTTGGAGGGGTCACAATGGTCCCGCTTAAAACCCAAACTTCTTAGACACCTAAGGTGTCGCCTTTAGAACTCCTAGACACTGTATTGACGGAAGTGCTCACTGGGGTTACCATAAGTTAGCTCATATGAAAAATCTTTTTTAAATTTTAAGATAAGAAACAAAAACAAATTAAGATAAAATGAAACAACAAACCATAAACGAAAATGAGCTAAGTACTCTAAACAAACTCAAATAAATGACATAAATTGTTGTACTCAAAGAAACAAACCAAAAAACCAAAGAAAAATACAAACAGCACTTTCTATCACCCTATTATCACCCTTTTATCACCATTTGGACAGATTCGTTTCTCTGTTTTCCAGCTTCGACCTCTGTTCAGTTTTTAGACTATAACTTTCAAACCGTAAATCCAAATTTTACGTTCTTTATACGGTTAGATTCCGCACAGAAAAACAAAGAACTCATCGCGGACCAAAAGGCAAAAACAATTACAGAAATAAACAGAATTTAATGAAGAGAAAGGATTGAAATGCTTCCCCTTGAAGCGATTAGGTCGAGCATGGATGCACTTGGAGGTCGACTTCTCCCATTGCTCCACACTTCCCATTCTTATGATTGAGGTTGTCATCTCTCTCCATTTTTATTAAGCTATCATAAATTGCTAAAACAAACACACAAACTTGAAATGGAATTAAAAGGATTAGGAATGAACAATAGAGAACTAAGTAGACTTTAAACATTATAAAGAAAAAGAAAAATCAAAACACATCCAATTCCATGCTTCAAAGCAACAAGCACCAATGGGTTGTGTAAGCTGGGACTTAAACCCAGTTCTCTTGCTTGTTGGGCAATTGTCCTTTTCTGTTGGACTACAAACACAACTTGTCCATTAACGTCATTAACTTTAAAACAAGAAATTGTCTAGAAAAACATGAAAATGAAAAATAAAAATAAAACAAGTAGGGAAAAGAAATAGAACCAAACTCTGTTGCCAATCCCCGGCAACGGCGCCAAAACTTGTTGTGTCGGATTCACTGCACCAAAAATAGATTCAGCTTCATCCTCAACTTGTGATACTCGCAAGTGCACGAGCCGTTCGGTAGTATAGCATATGTAAGTGCGAGGTCGATCCCACGAGGATTGGTGATTGAATGATCCAATTCATTTTCCCTAAAAAAAACAGAAATGGAAAAGAAAATAAATAAAACAATAAAAAGGAAATAACTCAAGCAAATAAGTTCCCAAGTTCAATTAGATTAATAGATTGATTCTAGCTAAAGTATGATTAAGCCATGGTGTGTGGTCATAACCTTGTGTTCCTAATTCCCTAATTTGATCATTTGTTGTCTAACCTAAAATTAAGCATTAGGAACCCATTAAGCATAGAAGAACAATTTAAACAACCAAGCATGTATCTAATCCCTGTTGTCGAATGTCCATACATACTCTTCTTATTCATAGTTCAATTCGAATTAAAGCATGGTGTATACTCTTAATTCAAACCAAGATAGCTAACATGCATTATTCTCTTTTGCTCTCTTGGCCTACAAAACACACAAAGAGGGGCAAATAACTCAGAATTATAGGAAACTAAGCAAAAGAACTAAGTAAATAGGGCGTGTATATGTATGAAATTATGGGCTTAACAATTCCTGCAAGAATGAACACAAGTTTGCCAAGCTAAACCAAGATCAATAGGACTTTACTGATGGATGTAATGGGGTTATGGTAATGGTTAGAAAAAGAATGGATATGAAAACACAAAGTCTAAGGAACAAAGTAGAACATAATATGTAAATAAGATCATTGACATTTGACATGTAAGGCACAAAAATTGAATAGCTCACAACACCAGATTTTGCAATTGAATCACTTCACAATTTGATTTTGACATTTACACACTTTGTATAATATTTGGCCCAATTTTGCGGCTCTTCACCCTAGATCACCTTGATTTCTCCTTATATCACCCTAGGGTCGTGACTACATTGGCCACACTTCTTTTCTCTTTTTATTTTGGTTTTTTTTTTTTAGCTCATTTGTTGCCTTGAATACAATACAATCTGAAATACAATCATACTCTACATGTCCCCTAGATGATAGGATGTTTAATGGATGATAAGGTGATAGAAAGAAATGGCTAAGTGTTTGAGCACAAAAGGGTTTACAATGGAATATATATTGTATGGGTTGATGGAGGAAAAAGAAAGAGGCTTAACAAAGATGGCCTAAATCATATCTTAGTTATAAACTTAACATTCCAGTGAATCACACAAGCAAAAATGCATACAATTGGGTAAGACATGCAAGAGTTGTATAATCATGGCTAAAGTGCATAGAAAGCTCAAACATAATTTGTTGTGTCGGATTCACTGCACCAAAATAGATTCAGCCGCATCCTCAACTTGTGATACTCGCAAGTGCACGAGCCGTTCGGTAGTATAGCATATGTAAGTGCGAGGTCGATCCCACGAGGATTGGTGATTGAATGATCCAATTCATTTCTCCTACACAAAACAGAAATGAAAAAGAAAATAAATAAAACAAGAAAAAGGAAATAACTCAAGTAAATAAGTTCCCAAGTTCAATTAGATTAATGGATTGATTCTAGCTAAAGTATGATTAAGCCATGGTGTGTGGTCATAACCTTGTGTTCCTAATTCCCTAATTTGATCATTTGTTGTCTAACCTAAAATTAAGCATTATGAACCCATTAAGCATAGAAGAACAATTTAAACAACCAAGTATGTATCTAATCCCTGTTGTCGAATGTCCATACATACTCTTCCTATTCATAGTTCAATTCGAATTAAAGCATGGTGTATACTCTTAATTCAAACCAAGATAGCTAACATGCAAACTTAAATGGTGATCAATCATTCAAACTAGCATATTAACTTATAAGCATAATGAATAAGAACAAAAACCATAATTGAAACTTAGAAACTAATTAAACTTGAATACTTAAGAAAGAATGTACATTACAAATAAAAGTAAAGTGGAACTAAGAAAACTTGAAGAAAAATTCAGTAAACTCATTTTATTACAACAATTGATAACTTGAAAGGAAACTAAGAGAATTTGAGGGAGAGAAGGGAAGGGAGCTCTAGAGAAGTGTTTGGTTGCTCCCCCCCTTGGGGTGTGATTTCAAGCTTGAAGGCTTCTCTATTTATAGGGCTAAGAGGGAGGAACATCATGATGGATTCCCACACCATCCTTCATCTTTTGCTGCTGGACAAGCTTTCTTCACATGGGTTCAAAGGTGATCAGATTTGCTGCCAACCCATGTGGTGCCTTTTGCTGCCAACCCATGTGGATGCCTTTTGCTGCCAACCCATGTGGTTGCCTTTTGCTGCCAACCCATGTGGTACCTTGCTGAAAAAACGTGTTTGCTGAACCTGTCTTGGTGTAGGAAGGCCATAGGTTTCCAAACGTATCCAATGTGGCTGAAATTTGGATATGTTATACTAGACACACATTGGAACAACTTCTATGAAGAATGTTTTCCAATCGGAGTAGTATAAGTATACGTTTTGACCACTGCAAGTTGGCTGCCGAAACAGGGACTGGAATTGACTTCATTTCATTTCATTTCTTCACATGCATGCACATGCTTTCTATTTAGTAGCTCAAAAGCTGATCTCCAGCTCCAAAGTGATCTGCCAATTCAATTCCCATGTTCAAAGGCTGAAGCAAAATGCCTCTCATCATTCCTCATGCACATGCTTTCTCTTTCTCCTTTCTCTTTGCTTCACATGCATGCACTTGCTTTCTCTTTAGTAGCTCCATCATGTGCCAACTTGCTCCTTCAGAAATTCATAGCTGGAAAGCCTCCCAACTTCACTCATTATGTTGAGTACAAATTCAATTATAGCTAGGGAGAGGCACATGGCTAAAAGGAGGCACATGGCAAAAAGCTGGCAGCTACAAATCCTGCTGAGTAAGGTTGAGTGTTGGACGGGCGGAGCACTCCACAAATGTCCAATTGGGCTGAAATTTGGATATGTTGTAGTAGACACCCATTGGAACAAGCTTCATGAAGATCTTCACCTCATTCGAGCCCCATAGCATGCTGATCCAAGGCCAAGAAGTTGACCTACGAAATTGGGCTGGAAAGGGGTTGTAGCCAAAATGTGTTTGTCTTTAAGCTCATATTCCTCATATGCCAATCAGCCCATAACATGCATGGATTGCATCAAATGTTATCTCTTGCTATCTTAACCTACAAAACACACAAACATAGGTAAGTGACTCAAAATAAAGAGAAACTAAGAAAAATCACTAAGTAAAGAAGTCATGCAAGTGTATGAAATTATTGACTTATCAAAACAGTAAATGAAATAAAAGCACAAGTTTAACTCAATAACATAACCAAATCATAAGCTAGAAGGGTACAAAATGATATACAATTATGAACCGGTCATAATTATGTGAGACTTAGCTAGCAAAAGAATAAGATTCAGACCTAACACAATGCTTATCAAATTCCTAAGAGCCATATTAGAAGTTAGACACAAGATTTATCATTGGTGTGGGAAGGAAAACAGAAAAGAAAAACGTGAGGTTTCAAATTGCTGTTTTGCTCAGTTTCAACATATAATCTGTTTTGACATGTAACTTTCAAACCACTTGGTCAATTTTAACGTTCTTTATGTCGTTGGATTCAGGATGAAAAAATGAAGAACACCACGCGGACCAAACTTTCAATACAGTAGCAGAAAAAAAAAATGTAGCAATGAAGAAGCCTACCTTTTCAAACACAAACACAAAAACTAAAAAAAAACTAAAAGAAAAAAAACTTCTTGCACCCCCAAACTTAAATGAAGCATTGCCCTTAATGTTTGAATCCATGTAAAGCATACAATGCACATGAAATCCAGGGTAAAGAAATGAAATGAAAAAAATATAAAAGAAAGAGAGTTTAGAACTTCCCCTTGAAGACAATGAGAGGGAAATGCACATAGTATGGCAGCACATGTTCTTCTTTGAGTATTTGGGTCAGCTGCTCATCATGTTTCTCCCACATCAAGGAAAAGAAAACCCTAACAAAAACAAAACAGAAAATGAGACACAACTAAGAATGAGTAGCAGTTATTATACAAATGAAAGAGATATGATCGGAATGCTTCCCTTTGAAGTGATAGCTGGAGCGTGGTTGGCCATAGCAGCTCGGAGGTCGACTTCTCCGCTACTCCATACTCCATGCTTCTATGGATTGGGTTGTCTCCTCTCTCTCCCTCTTTCTTATTGAGCTACTTCAGAAATGCTTAAAGAAAGACAAGGAAACTTGAAATAGAATTTTAGATTTATTGAATTAGGAACTGAACAAAAACTGAAAAACACAATGAAAGAAAACTGAAAACATAAATGGACGAAAATGGAGAACCTTCCCCCCAGACCTGAATTGAACATTGTCCTCAATGTTAAAGCATAGAAAAAATGGTTGAGAACAAGGAAATGTGTTGCGTAGATTCAGCTGCACCAAAATGGGTTCAACTGCATCCTCAACTTGTGATACTCGCAAGTGCACGAGCCGTTCGGTAGTATAGCATATGTAAGTGCGAGGTCGATTCCACAGGGATTGGTGATTGAATGATCCGATTCAATTTTCCTACACAAAACAAAAATGAAACAAAAAGAAACAAAAAGTTTTGTACAACATTTGAGAACATTGAGAGTTTTTGGAGAGAAAGAGAGAGGTGTTTGAGAGCATGGGGAATTTGGAAAAGAAAGGAAGGTTTTGGGGAAGCTTGAGGATTTTGGAAGGGAATGTGTTTGAGAACTTTGAGAATTTGGAAGAGAACGGTTGAGAACTTGGAGGATGTTTGTGAACTTGAAGAATTTGAGAACTTAAGGAAGTTGATGAAGGAAGGGAGAGAAAGTGTTTGTGAAGTGTTTTGAGAGCATGGGAAATTTGGAAGAGAAAGGAAGGTAAGTGTTTGAGAGATTTGGAGAATTTTGGAAGAGTAAGGAAAGTGGTGTTTGGGAACTTTGTGGATTTTGGAAGAAAGTGTTTGAGAACATGGGAATGTTTTAGAGCATGGAGAACTTTGAAAGAGAATAGAGAAGTGTTTGGAGAATTTAGAAGAAGAGAAAAGAAAAATGCTTGAGATTTATAGTACTAGGATCTTGTTACAACAATTGAGAACTACAAAAGGGAAACTAAGAGAATTTGAGGGAGAGAAGGGAAGGGAGCTCTAGAGAAGTGTTTGAGAGCTCCCCTCCTTGGGGTGTGATTACAAGCTTAGAGAACTGTTGCGTAGATTCAGCTGCACCAAAATGGATTCAACTGCATCCTCAACTTGTGATACTCGCAAGTGCACGAACCGTTGGTAGTTTAGCGTATGTAAGTGCGAGGTCGATTCCACAGGGATTGGTGATTGAATGATCCAATTCAATTTTCCTACACAAAACAAAAATGAAAACAAAAGAAACAAAACAAGAAGAAAGAATGTACATTACAAGAAAAATAAATTACAACTAAGAAAACATTAAGTGAACTAGAAGAACTTTGAGGAAGAAAGGAAGTGTTTGGGAAAAGTGTTTGAGGACATGGAGGCTTTTTGGAGAAGAAAGTAGAAGTAGAGAATTGTTTGAGAAAGTGTTTGGAGAATTTGATGAAGAAAGTGTTTGGAAACTTGGAGGATTTTGGAAGAGAAGGTTTGAGAACATTGGGAATTTGGAAGAGAGGAGAGATGTGTTTGAGAAAGAGAAGGGAGGAGTGTTTGGGAAATGCTTGAGAATATGGAAACTTTTGGAGAAGAAAGGAAAGTGGTGTTTGAGAACTTTGTGGATTTTGGAAGAGCATGTGTTTGAGAGCTTTGAGAAGGGAGAAGAAAGTGTTTGGAAAGTGTTTGAGAATTTGATGAAGGAATGGGAGAAGTGTTTGGGAACTTTGAGAATCTTGGAAGAGAAAGTGTTTGGAGAACATGGGGAATTTGGAAGGGAAGAGACATGTGTTTAGGGTTTGGAGAGTGTTTGGAAGAAAATAGAGAAGTGCTTGGGATTTAATAAAAAGAAAATTGAGTAGAATGATCTTATTACAACAATTGAGAACTACAAAGGGAAACTAAGAGAATTTAAGGGAGAGAAGGGAAGGGAGCTCTAGAGAAGTGCTTGAGACCTCCCCCCCTTGGGGTGTGTTTACAAGCTTAGAGAACTTCCCTATTTATAGGCCTAGGGGAAGTGAAAATCTGAATTCAAAAAGACTAATGCATACAACACTTGAATTATAAAATCTGAAATGGTTGATGCACTTGTATTAGAAAATCTTCAATGGTTGATGCACTTCACCACTAAATCCCACCAGCAGCCCTAGCTCATCTTCATGTCACCATGACCAAGCTTCCAACCAGAAATGATAGCTCATGCCTAGCTCACCATGACCAAGCATCCAACCAGCACATGCTGAGGTCAGCATGACCAGCAACTTCAAGGGCTTACAACTTGGGCTTCTCTTAATCAAATTAGGACTTTAAGCACTCGAAATTGAAGTTCAGAATGTCTTCTTTCCAGCCATATGTTATTTGGGCCAATCCAAGGTCGGAGGAAGACGTTAAGGCCGAAACAAATTGCTAACTCATTTTCCGCGCTGATAAGATCCATCCTGAGCATGGTTCTGTGTTTGCTAGGAAACGGACTCCAGATTTATCCAATGGGGCTGAATTTTGGATATGTTATAGTACACACACATCGGAACAACGTTCATGAAGAATGTGGCCTCATTCGAGCTGTGTAGGTTGCTAAAACAAAGGTTACAATATGACCTACGGAATTGGACTGGCAGGGGGCTGTAGCCATAATGAATTTGTCTATAAGCTCTTCATCAATTCATCCAAATTAGGCCTTAACATGCTTGAATTGCATGAATTATGCTCTCCAAAACCATCATTGTTACCTAAAGCTCAATTAACTGAAATATAAACACAAAAAGGATTAAAAGCACAAGTTTAACTCAAAAACATAACCAAATCATAAGCTAGAAGGGTTAGAAATAATATACAATTATGAACCGATCAAATACCCCCAAACCTAGATTTTGCTAGTCCTCGAGCAAAACAAAAAGGAAAACACGGATAAAAAAAAAAATAAAAATAAAAACAAAACAAAACAAAACAAGAAGTTAACTAGACCACTGTCGTAGGTAACTCGATTGCATTTAGCATATGCAACAAGCCTTTAAACCTCTAGGCATCCCTAGTAGGAGGAGTTGTGTCTCCTGAGGGTTTAACAGATTAAGATACCCACAAACGTTTTTCTAACTCTACAAAACAAAATTGTTAGAAAACTTAAAAGATTGTTAGTCCTTAAGAAAAACCAAAAACAAAAACAAACATAAATACATTAACAAAAACAAAACGAAAACGAAATATAATTACAAAAATAAAAAGAACTCAAAACAATCTTTCCGAACATTTTCTGAAGAGAAATGACTCATGCACATGACTTAAACGTTTTAACAATAAAAACTCAATTTTAGACATTATTTACAAAGCGGCAAAGTTCAAAACATAATATGCTCAAAGTGTAGTAGTGTGATAGCCAAATGCATCAAATTCTCCAATCTTAGTTTTCACACAATTTCAAAAATTATACAAAGCACAAGTTCAACTTCAAATCTCACCAAAGTTGTCCTCTCACAAATGAATCACTCAGAAGAGGGCTATAATGCATCACTCAGTTATAAACATGAGAATAGAGTTAAACCATAAGGACTTAACTCGAAATAGAAAGATGAAGAACTTGCATTAATATGATCTCAAGAAGGATGCCAAACACTTAAAAGTAAGAAAATGGATGCAATTCAACCACATGACATTTAAGATCAATTTAGGTCTTTAGTAAAGGTTGTAATTAGGCCAAGGGTGTAAGGTGAGTAAGAAATGAAAGGTATGGATAAAACAAAGTCCAAGGAATTCGCAATGTAAGAGCATAAAATAATTGTTTACAAGACTTCGAATTATTACGATTAGATTTTTTTCTTTTACATGATCAAAACTCCTTATACCTTCATTTACATTGATTCATACTCCTTTCCTTTAATTGAACAAACACCAATTTATTTTGAAGGCCCAAAAAAAATGAAATTTCATTCAACCACCACTTAACTTTTTTCTTTCACCAATTGTGTGAATTTTTTTTTCTCTTTTTTTTTTTTTTAAATGTAACACCTCTTCCCAAACTTAGCATGAAAAACACATCCCAATTAAAGTTCATGAGTTCCTTAGAAAAGGTAAATATTTGTTTTTCGGGCTAAGGCGAGGAAATAAAATTGGTAAATGAAAGAAAAGGTTTACATGTAGGCTCAAAATGGTTAACAATGGAAAATCATGCTTAAGCATGCATAAGGTTAGCTTGAAAGGCACAAACGATCCAAAGAATGCCTTAATATCATTTCTTTAAATGTCATGAAGTCAAATTGCACAAGAATGAATGACTTTTAAGTGTTCAACCAAATCAATGAATAATGAGATCAAACAACAACTTTGATGACAAGAAAATAAGAGTACATGTATAACACTCATGAATTGAAGGACAAGGCTCAAAAGCTCACTTTATATGGTTGGTTATATAAGTCTAATTTATGCTTCATACAATTCTTTAGATCATGCAAATCCTTTAATTGGAAAATTATGAAACAAATGGCAAGTGTAAAGAAGGTTTCAAGCATATCATGTTAGAACAATGCCAAATTTAAATTTAAATTTTTTTTTAATAAAATAAAATGAAATCCAATTTTTATTTAAGTCATGCAAACATTTATCACAATCTCATCAAATATTGTTCGAAAAGCGATTCAAAAACAAAACAAGACTCAAATAGAAGAAAAACAAGCAATTTTTATTTTTATTTTTTAATTAAGAAAAAAAAATAATACATGCTAAACTCCAATACCCCTAGACCTAGAAATGAACATTGTCCTCAATGTTTAAAAATTAGCCACAAACAATGTCATAACAACAAATGAAAGGTATGGATATAAAAAATCACAAAACATACAAAAGTAAAATAAAACAATTACAAAATAAAAATTACAAAACAATCAAACAAATATAAAATATAAAATATAAAATAAATAAAAAACGAAACAGTAAAACACTCAAAACAGTAAGCCCTAACAGATAGTCTTACACAAACTAAAACCCAAACAATTGAAAGCCCAACCCAAAATGAAATTAACCCAACAACGGTAAAACCCGACCCAACATGAAATCTGAAGCCCACACATGTTTAAATTTAATTTTTTTCTTAAAAAGATAAAACGTGAATTATGAGCGCAAAGCGGGATTTCTAAAAAGAGGGAATGTGGTCCCTGATGTCGTCTCATGGATAGTCACGGGCAGAAAACAGGAGCCACGTGTCGACGCATAGAGGCGCCGCAGACTCCACAAGCAGAAATTACGGGGCCATGGAAAGCCGTGACGACTTTGCTTAAACGCGTCCGTTCAGACAAAGCAAGTCGTGACAAATAAGTTGGAAACGGTTGGAAAGTGAGATGGTTGTGGGACTCGAGGAACGCTGGAGATTCAGAAAAATGCTCACGCAGCTACCTGGCTAGGGTTTTGTGAAAGACTATGTCTATAAGAAGGAAAAAGGAGGGGGAAAAAACAAAAAAACACAAACTCAGAAACACACAAAAGAGAAAACAAGCAAGAAAAAGAAAAAGAAAAGTGAGAAATCAAATGGCGTCTTCCTACCCCTTTTCGTTGGATCTCAACCTAGCTCCACCGACTCAAACACGAGGCCAAGCAGGAGCACCAGTATGGATGCCCTACTTTGCCTCCGCACGGGGCCAGCTGACCGTCAATGACTCAATACTCCTGGACAACGATGTTGCCATTGGAGTTGGCAGAAATTTGGTGACTCCTAAAGATATACGTGTGTTCGGGACAAGGGATGACAACCGGGTCATGAGTGATGCCCTAGCACTGAGCATGCAGAGTCCAGCATGTGTCGCAAGTTTGGTTCATCGCCTACTTGCGAAGTCCCATGAGGTAGAGGTGCTGAAAGGTCAGTGAGCGGCGGAGCACAGGATGGTTGAAGAGTGTCAAAGTGCTATAAAAAGCTTGAAAAGGGAGCGATCAAGGATAGTGGAGGTGAATCGACACCAGCTAGACGTATTGCGGGACGAGAATAAAAACCTATCAAAGATGGTAGAGTTGTACTCTCGCGACATGCGAAAACAGCTGGAAGACCTAGACCGACCGGGTAAACGCAAGAAACCAGATCGCGAGAAAAGTTATACTGAAGCTACGATTGCGATCTTTGGGAGCTCAAGTGATGAGCCCCAAGAGGCTGTGCGTGAAGCCCCGAAGAGGACAGCCAGAGGGCCAAACTAAAAGCTCCTATGGTTGAGACACCGAGCGCCAAGAAGAAATGATTTAAGCTTTTATTTATTTTTTTAATTTTAAAATGTATGTTTTTTTTTTTTTTTTAATTTGGGAAATAAAAAAGTTATGTTATCTCAAAGACACGAATAACCCTAAATTTAAAGAACGACGATCAAACAAAAACATGAAAACCGAAACATGCATTTTTATTTTTAGTTAAGTACACACACAAGTAACTATTTTTTCTTTTAAGAGAAAAACTTAAGGATGACCAGTTAAGGGCCTCAGAAAATACAGCCAGGGGATCCGGGAAGGTTGGAGGGGTCACAATGGTCCCGCTTAAAACCCTAACTTCTTAGACACCGAAGGTGTCGCCTTAAAGAACTCCTAGACACTGTATAGACTGTGGTTGCTCACTGGAGTTACCAAAAGTTTAGCTCCTTCAAAGAATATCCTATGAGTTTTAAATTATACTACATAATTAAATAAAAACTGAAATAAACACACAATTCAAACAAGAATTTAAAAGAAGAGTTGGGATTCTTGAACCAGGTGTCCAAGACGCATCTTTAATTTTGTCTCTTCTTCCAATTAAATTCTTGAGAAACCTGACAAACAAGAAGAAAACAAGTTATTTTTAAATTAAAAAGAAAAAATAATGAATAAAGAAAAATAAAATAAAATAAAAAGAAAAAGGAAAACACACTTCCCCAAACTTAAATCAAACAAAGACGACAAACGGAAAAGAAAGCACAGTTCCCTAACTAAAATAAACTAAAGATGATAGCCGAAAGGGAAAAGCAAAAACACAAAGCTCTAGAAAATGAAAGTAACGGGCAAAAATATTAAACACCAGAAAACACGGAGAAAATAAAAAAAAAGAAAAGTAAAGTAAAGGTGCTCCCCCTTGAAGCAATTAGGTTCGAGCATGCCCGGGAAATCCGAAATGGTGTTGGCACCCTCATCAGCATATGTCTATTTAAACCACACCTCTTCAAGCGGATGATACCCAACATTTCTTCCTGCAAACTCAAAGAAAAACATCAAAAAATTCAGAAGCAAAACAAATGGCATCCTCATGCACTCACCTTGATGATCTCAACCTTGAACTGTCCCTTGCGCCACCGAATGCGCAGATAAGGGCTCCTACAAACCTTGTCTTCCCAAACTCCACATATCATCACGGTCCAGCCTCAAACTTTGCTGAGGCAATACCGAACTTTTCTGAGGCAGTGTCGAACGAGAGCAGCGCTCCTGGAAGGCATGATTGGCAGCAAGCTCACATCGACAGATCATCTCCATGTGGCAAAGAGGTCTGACAAGGCAGCAGTGGAGGAGTCCCACAATTTAACTGTGCTCCACGCAGTCTCTGCTACCAATTTGGGCATGCGATTACTGGCAAGAACACGGGAGTGTGCCGCGCTGAGTGATGAAGTAGCTTCCTTGAAAGCTATGGTGGCGGACTCCAGAAGCGGCTCTCCTTGCCAATCAGCAAGTGGAAGCACTGCAGAGAAAGAATGAGGACCATGTGGAGCTGCTCCAGATTCTCAAGTAAGAGAGAATAGAGGCATGCCATGAAGATGAAGATGAAGATGATGAAGATGTTGTTTTTATTTTTAATTTACTTGAATGTTTTGTTGTTTTTGTTTTTTTGTTTTTTTTAACTTTTTTTTTTTTAACTTTGTTTGTATTGCACTGTTTGAGTGAAATAAAAATTGCGTTTTTAACACTCAGAAATAAACTAACTAATCACACCACGTAAATAAATACATAAACTAAATCAAAACAAAAAAAAAAAGAAAACAAAGAAGTTCCAAATTGATTTTTTTTTTTAATTTATTATTATTTACAACTAACTGACCACACAAAGAAAGAAAAAACAAAGAAGTTCCAAATTGCAATTTACAAAGAAAAATAAATTAAAACTCAAATTTCAATTTTTAAATTTTTTTTTTTTAAAACACACAAATATACAAGCAACTCATGGATGACCAGTTAAGGGCCTCAGAAAATACAGCCAGGGGATCCGGGAAGGTTGGAGGGGTCACAAAGGTCCCACTTAAAACCCAAACTTCTTAGACACCGAAGGTGTCGCCTAAAGAACTCCTAGACACTATATTGACGGAGACGCTCACTGGAGTTACCACGAGTCAGCTCATATAAAAAATCTTTTTAATTTTTTTTTAAATAAAAGAAATAGAAAATTAAATTACTGAAATAATAACAAAACAACTAAAGAGAAAGGATTGGAATACTCCCCCTTGAAGCGATTAGGTCGAGCGTGATGCATTTGGAGGTCGCGACTTCTTCCACTACTCCACACTCCCCATTCTTATGATTGAGGTTACCATCTCTCTCCATTTTTATTAAGCTGACATTACTTGCTAAAACAAACACAGAAAACTTGAAACAGAATTAAAGGATTAGAAGATAAAAACTAAAATGGAAAGGAAAATCAACACACGTCCAATTTCATGCTTCAAAGTAATAAGTAGCAAAGTAAATCAAACTAGCTTATGGAGTTCGTTCTTTCTCAAATATGATTATCCATATGGTGTGTGGTTTTAATCAAGTATTCAGAAAAAGCATTTAGCTATGGTGTTTAGTCTAAACACAAATTCCGAACTCATTAAGAACAAGAAGAACAAAAGAGAACTAAGTAGAATTTAAACATGGTGTTTGTCTTCAATATCTACCCATTCATTCACTAATCAGTCCAAGAGTCATATGGTGTTTATGTAAACTTGAACAAGATAATTAATTAAGAGCAAGTGATGAAACCATAAACTAGAAATAATCACCATGCTACTTGAACCTTTTTGTTTTTGGGTGTTGTGTAAGCTGGGACTCAAACCCAGTTCTCTTGCTTGTCAGGCAATTGTCCTTGTCCGTTGGACTACAAACACAACTTATCAGTTAACCTCATTAACTTTAAAACATGAAACTGTCCAGTTATGAAAAAGATAAAAATAAATAAAAAAAGTAGGAAAACCAAATAGAATCAAACAATGTTACCAATTCCCGGCAACGACGCCAAAAACTTGTTGCGTAGATTCAGCTGCACCAAAATGGATTCAACTGCATCCTCAACTTGTGATACTCGCAAGTGCACGAACCGTTGGTAGTTTAGCGTATGTAAGTGCGAGGTCGATTCCACAGGGATTGGTGATTGAATGATCCAATTCAATTTTCCTACACAAAACAAAAATGAAAACAAAAGAAACAAAACAAGAAGAAAGAATGTACATTACAAGAAAAATAAATTACAACTAAGAAAACATTAAGTGAACTAGAAGAACTTTGAGGAAGAAAGGAAGTGTTTGGGAAAAGTGTTTGAGGACATGGAGGCTTTTTGGAGAAGAAAGTAGAAGTAGAGAATTGTTTGAGAAAGTGTTTGGAGAATTTGATGAAGAAAGTGTTTGGAAACTTGGAGGATTTTGGAAGAGAAGGTTTGAGAACATTGGGAATTTGGAAGAGAGGAGAGATGTGTTTGAGAAAGAGAAGGGAGGAGTGTTTGGGAAATGCTTGAGAATATGGAAATGTTGCGTAGATTCAGCTGCACCAAAATGGGTTCAACTGCATCCTCAACTTGTGATACTCGCAAGTGCACGAACCGTTGGTAGTATAGCATATGTAAGTGCGAGGTCGATTCCACAGGGATTGGTGATTGAATGATCCAATTCAATTTTCCTACACAAAACAAAAATGAAAACAAAAGAAACAAAACAAGAAGAAAGAATGTACATTACAAGAAAAATAAATTACAACTAAGAGAACATTAACGAGAGCATTTGAGGAAGGAAGGAAAGTGTTTAAGAACTTTAGAGAATTTGATGAGGGAATGGGAGAAGTGTTTGGAAAGTTTGGAGAAGAGATGAGAAAGTAAGGAATTTGGAAGAGAAGAGAGAAAGTGTTTGGGAAGCTTGAGGATTTTGGAAGAGAGAATGTGTTTGAGTGCATGTGGAATTTGGAAGAGCATGTGTTTGAAAGCTTTGAGAAGGGAGAAGAAAGTGTTTGGGAAATTTGGGGATTTTGGAAGGGAATGTGTTTGAGAACTTTGAGAATTTGGAAGAGAGTGGTTAAGAACTTGGAGAATGTTTATGAACTTGGAGAATTTGAGAACTTAGGGAAGGGAGAGAAAGGTGTTTGTGAAGTGTTTGAGACATGGAGACTTTAGAGAATTTGAAAGAGAATAGAGAGATGTTTGAGAATTTAGAAGAAAGAAAATTTAGTAGAATGATCTTATTACAACAATTGAGAACTACAAAGGGAAACTAAGAGAATTTGAGGGAGAGAAGGGAAGGGAGCTCTAGAGAAGTGTTTGAGAGCTCCCCCCCTTTGGGTGTTATTACAAGCTTAGAGAACCTCACTATTTATAGGCCTAAGGAAGTTGAAAATCTGAATTCAATATGGCTAATGCATACAACACTTGTTTTATAAAATCTTCAATGGTTGATGCACTTGTATTAGAAAATCTTCAATGGTTGATGCACTTGTATTAGAAAATCTTCAATGGTTGATGCACTTCCCCACTAAATCCCACCAGCAGCCCTAGCTCATCTTCATGTCACCATGACCAAGCTTCCAACCAGAAATGATAGCTCATGCCTAGCTCACCATGACCAAGCATCCAACCAGCACATGCTGAGGTCAGCATGACCAGCAACTTCAAGGGCTTACAACTTGGGCTTCTCTTAATCAAATTAAGACTTTAATCACTTGAAATTGAAGTTCAGAATGTCTTCTTTCCAGCCATATGTTTTTTGGGCCAATCCAAGGTCGCGTGAAGAAGTTAAGGCCGAAACAAATTTATAACTCATTTTCCGCGCTGATAAGATCCATCCTGAGCATGGTTCAGTGTTTGCTAGGAAACGGACTCCAGATTTATCCAATGGGGCTGAATTTTGGATATGTTATAGTACACACACATTGGAACAACTGTTATGAAGAATGTGGCCTCATTCGAGCTATGTAGGTTGCTGAAACAAAGCTTGCATTATGACCTACGGAACTGGACTGGCAGGGGGCTGTAGCCATAATGAATTTGTCTTTAAGCTCTTCATCAATTCCTCCAAATTAGGCCTTAACATGCTTGAATTGCATGAATTATGTTCCCCAAAGCCATCATTGTTACCTAAAGCTCAATTAACTGAAATATAAACACAAAAAGGATTAAAAGCATAAGTTTAACTCAAAAACAAAACCAAATCATAAGCTAGAAGGGTAAGAATTAATATACAATTATGAACCGATCAAATACCCCCAAACCTAGATTTTGCTAGTCCTCGAGCAAAACAACACAAAACAAAGTTCAAAACAAAACTAGAAGTTAACTAAACCACTTTCGTAGGTAACTCGATTGCATTTAGCATATGCAACAAGCCTTTAAACCTCTAGGCATCCCTAGTAGGAGGAGTCGTGTCTCCTGAGGGTTTAACAGAATACGATACCCACAAACGTTTTTCTAACTCTATAAAAATGGTTAGAAAACTTAAAAGATTGTTAGTCCTTAAGCAAAACCAAAAACAAAAACAAACATAAATACATTAATTAACAAAAACAAAACAAAAACAAAAACAAACACAAAAACACAAAGAACTCAAAACAATCTTTCCGAACATTTTCTGAAGAGAAATGACTCATGCACATGACTCAAAAGTTTTTAATAATAAAAACTCAATTCTACACATTATTTACAAAGCGGCAAAGTTCAAAACATAATATGCTCAAAGTGTAGTAGTGTGATAGCCAAATGCAACAAATTTCTCAATCTTAGTTTTCACACAATTTCGAAAATCATACAAAGCACAAGTTCAACTTCAAATCTCACCAAAGTTGTCCTCTCACAAATGAATCACTCAGAAGAGGGCTATAATGCAACACTCAGTTATAAACATGAGAATAGAGTTAAACCATAAGGACTTAACTCGAAATAGAAAGATGAAAAACTTGCATTAAAATGATCTCAAGAAGGATGCCAAACACTTAAAAGTAGAAAATGAATGCAATTCAACCACATGACATTTAAGATCAATTTAGGTCTTTAGTAAAGGTTGTAATTGGGCCAAGGGTGTAAGGTGAGTAAGAAATGAAGGGTATGGATAATACAAAGTCCAAGGAACTCGCAATGTAAGAGCATAAAATAATTGTTTACAAGACTTCGAATCATCACGATTAGATTTTTTTTTCTTTTACATGATCAAAACTCCTTATACCTTCATTTACAATGGTTCATACTCCTTCCCTTTAATTGAACAAACACCAATTTATTTTGAAGGCCCAAAAATGAAAATTTCAATGAACCACCACCTAATCACAACTTTTCTCTTTTCTTTCACCAATTGTGTGAATATATATATTTTTTGAAATGTAACACCTCTTCCCAAACCTAGTATGAAAAACACATCCCAATTAAAGCTCATGAGTTCCTTAGAAAGGTAAATATTTGTTTTTCAGGCTAAGGTGAGGAAATATAATTGGTAAATGAAAGAAAAGGTTTACATGTAGGCTCAAAATGGTTAACAATGGAAAATCATGCTTAAGCATGCATAAGGTTAGCTTGAAAGGCACAAACGATCCAAAGAAGGCCTTAATATCATTTCTTAAATGTCATGAAATCAAATTGCATAAGAATGAATGACTTTTAAGTGTTCAACCAAATCAATGAATAATGAGATCAAAAAACAACTTTGACGACAAGAAAATTAGAGTATGTATATAACACTCATGAATTGAAGGACAAGGCTCAAAAGCACACTTTATATGGTTATATAAGTCTAATTTATGTTTGATATAATTCTTTAGATCATGCAAATCCTTTAATTGGAAAATTATGAAACAAATGGCAAGTGCAAAGGTTTCAAACATATCATGTTAGAACAGTGCCAATTTAAAATTAATTAATTTTTTTTTATAAACAATTTAAATTTTTACTTTTTTTTTATTTTATAAAATAAAATAAAATGAAATCCAATTTTCATTTAAGTCATGCAAACCATTTATCACAATCTCATCAAATGTGTTCGGAAAGTGAATAAAATCAAAATAAAAATAAAAACAAGACTCAAACAAAATAAAATAAAAATAAAAACAAGCAAATAAAAAAAAAAATTAAATTAAGGAAAAACCAAATTTAAATGCTAAACTCTAATACCCCCAAACCTAGAAATGAACATTGTCCTCAATGTTTAAAAATTAGCAACAAGCAATGTTATAACAAGAAATGAAAGGTATTAAAGCAAATAAGAAAAATCACAAAAACACAAAAACAAAATAAAATAAAATAATTACAAAATAAAAATTACAAAACAAACAAACAAACAAAAAAATGAAACAGTAAACCATAATCACACAATTCTGAAACCCAAAAATATTTTGAAGCCCAAAGCCCACAATTTCGAGACACAAACCACAGTGAATTTAACCAACTTTGAAACCCAAAATAAAGTGAAAAATCCAACCCAAAATGAATTCCGAAACCCACACATTTAAATTTAATTTTTTTCTTAAAAAGATAAAACGTGAATTATGAGCGCAAAGCGGGATTTCTAAAAAGAGGGAATGTGGTCCCTGATTTCGTCTCATGGATAGTCACGGGTAGAAAGCAGGAGCCACGCGTCGACAGATTGAAGCACCGAAGATTTCACAAGCTGAAATTACGGGCTCATGGAAAGGCGCGAGGACTTTTACTGAACGCGTCCGTTCAGAAAAGACATGTCGAGATAAATGAGTTGGGTACGGTTGGAAAGTGAGAAGGTTGTGGGACTCGAGGAACGCTTGGGGATTCAGAAAATGCTTAGACGCTGCGATGGCTAGGGTTTGTCGAAGACTATGTCTATAAGAAGGAAAACGAAGGGAAAAAAAACAAAAAAAACACAAACTCAGAAACACAAAAGAGAAAAGAAGCAAGAAAAACTGAGAAATCAAATGGCTTCTTCCTACCCCTTTTCGTTGGATCTCAACCTAGCTCCACCGACTCAAACACGAGGCCAAGCAGGAGCACCAGTATGGATGCCCTACTTTGCCTCCGCACGGGGCCTGTGACCGTCAATGACTCAATACTCCTGGACAACGATGTTGCCATTGGAGTTGGCAGAAATTTGGTGACTCCTAAAGATATACGTGTGTTCGGGACAAGGGATGACAATCGGGTCACGAGTGATGCCCTGGCACTGAGCGTGCAGAGTACAACATGTGTTGCAAGTTTGGGTCATCGCCTACTTGCGAAGTCCCATGAGGTAGAGGTGCTGAAAGGTCAGTTAGCGGCGGAGCACAGTATGGTTGAAGAGTGTCAAAGTGCTATAAAGAGCTTGAAAAGGGAGCGGTCAAGGATAGTGGAGGTGAATCGACACCAGCTAGAAGTGTGATCAGTACATATTTACATATCATTTTGTACCCTTCTAGCTTATGATTTGGTTATGTTTTTGAGTTAAACTTGTGCTTTTAATTCTTTTTGTGTTTATCTTCAGTTAATTGAGATTTAGGTAATAATGATGGCTTTGGATAGGAAATGATGCAATCCAAGCATGTGAAGGCCTGATTTGGATGAAGGGAAGAAGAGCTTAAAGACAAACTCATTTTTTGCTACAGCCCCCTGCCAGTCCAGTTTCGTAGGTCATATTGCAAGCTTTGTTTCAGCAACCTACATAGCTCGAATGAGGCCACATTCTTCATGAAAGTTGTTCCAATGGGTGTGTACTATAACATATCCAAAATTCAGCCCCATTGGATAAATCTGGAGTCCGTTACCTAGCAAACACAGAACCATGCTCATGATGGATCTTATCAGCGCGGAAAATGAGTTAGTAATTTGTTTCGGCCTTAACTTCTTCCTCCGACCTTGGATTGGCCCAAATAACATATGGCTGGAAAGAAAACATTCTGAACTTCAATTTCAAGTGCTTAAAGTCCTAATTTGATTAAGATAAGCCCAAGTTGTAAGCCCTTGAAGTTTCTGGTCATGCTGACCTCAGCATGTGCCGGTTGGATGCTTGGTCATGGTGAGCTAGGCATGAGCTATCATTTCTGGTTGGAAGCTTGGTCATGGTGACATGAAGATGACCTAGGGCTGCTAGTGGGATTAATTGGTGAAGTGCATCAACCATTCAAGATTTTCTAATACAAGTGCATCACCCATTTCAGATTTTCTATTACAAGTGCATCAACCATTTTAGATTTTATAATTCAAGTGTTGTATGCATTAGCCATATTGAATTCAGATTTTTCACTTCCCCTAGGCCTATAAATAGGGAAGTTCTCTATGCTTGTAAACACACCCCAAGGGGGGGAGCTCTCAAGCACCTCTCTAGAGCTCCCTTCCCTTCTCTCCCTCAAATTCTCTTAGTTTCCCTTTTGTAGTTCTCAATTGTTGTAATAAGATCATTCTACTCAATTTTCTTTTTATTAAATCTCAAGCACTTCTCTATTCTCTTCCAAACACTCTTCAAACCCTAAACACATGTCTCTTCCCTTCCAAATTCCCCATGTTCTCCAAACACTTTCTTTTCCAAGATTCTCAAAATTCCTAAACACTTCTCCTATTCCTTCATCAAATTCTCCAAATTTCCCAAACACATTTCCCTTCTCTTCCAAAAGTCTCCATGTCTCAAACACTTCACAAACACCTTTCGCTCCACTCCCTAAGTTCTCAAATTCTCCAAGTTCTCAAATACTTTCTTCTCCCTTCTCAAATTCTCCAAACACTTTCTCAAACAATTCTCTACTTCTACTTTCTTCTCCAAAAAGCCTCCATGTCCTCAAACACTTTTCCCAAACACTTCTCATTTCTTCCTCAAAGTTCTCTTAGTTTCCTTAAATGTTTTCTTAGTTCTAATTTATTTTTCTTGTAATGTACATTCTTTCTTCTTGTTTTGTTCTTTTGTTTTTATTTCTGTTTTGTGTAGGAAACTAAATTGGATCATTCAATCACCAATCCCTGTGGAATCGACCTCGCACTTACACATGCTATACTACCCAACGGTTCGTGCACTTGCGAGTATCACAAGTTGAGGATGCAGCTGAATCCATTTTGGTGCAGCTGAATCTACGCAACAAGTTTTGGCGCCGTTGCCGGGATCGGTAACATTGTTTGATTCTATTTGGTTTTCCTACTTTTTATTTTTATTTTTTGTATATAACTGGACAGTTTTATGTTTTAAAGTTAATGGCGTTAATTGACAAGTTGTGTTTGTAGTCCAACGGACAAGGACAATTGCCTGACAAGCAAGAGAACTGGGTTTGAGTCCCAGCTTACACAACACAAAAGAGGTTCAAGTAGCATGTTGGTTATTTCTTGTTCATGGTTTCATTCACTTGTTCTTAATTAAATATCTTGTTCAAGTTTACATAAACACCATATGACTCTTGGACTGATTAGTGAATGAATAGGTAGATATTGAAGACAAACACCATGTTTAAATTCTACTTGGTTCTTTATTGTTCTTCTTGTTCTTAATGGGTTCGGAATTTGTGTTTAGACTAAACACCATAGCTAAATACTTTTTCTGAATACTTGATTAAAACCACACACCATATGGATAATCATATTTGAGAAAGAACGAACTCCATAAACTAGTTTAATTTACCTTGCTGCTTACTTTGAAGCATGGAATTGGATGTGTGTTTTTCCTTTTATTTCCTAACCCTTTTGATTCCATTTCAAGTTTGTGTGTTTGTTTTAGCAATTTATGACAGCTTAATAAAAATGGAGAGAGATGGCAACCTCAATCATACGAATGGGAAGTGTGGAGCAGTGGGAGAAGTCGCGACCTCCAAATGCATCCATACTCGACCTAATCGCTTCAAGGGGGAGCATTTCAATCCTTTCTCTTCTTTAAAATCAGTTTATTTCTTGGTTTGTTTCTTTTAGTACAACAATTTATATCATTTGTTTGAGTTTGTTTAGAGTACTTAGTTCATTTTCATTTATGGTTTGTTATCTTAATTTTTTTTCTCTTATCTTAAAATCTAAAAATTCAAAATTCAAAAATTCAAAAAGATTTTTCATATGAGCTGACTTATGGTAACTCCAGGAAGCACTTCCGTCAATACAGTGTCTAGGAGTTCTTTAGGCGACACCTTCGGTGTCTAAGAAGTTTGGGTTTTAAGCGGGACCATTGTGACCCCTCCAACCTTCCCGGATCCCCTGGCTGTGTTTTCTGAGGCCCTAAACTGGTCATCCGTGAGTTGCTTGTATATTCGTGTGTTTTTTAAACTAAGTTTTTTTTATTTTCTTTGTTTTATTTTCTATTTAGTCTTTGTTTTTATTTTGTTTTTGTTTTTGTTTTGTTAAGTTAGTTTTTGTATTTATTTTGTTTAGTCGTGGTTTTTATTTTGTTTTTTATTTTGTTTTTGTTTTTATGGTATGATTAGTTTGTTTATTTCTGAGTGTTAGAAACACATTTTTACTTTATTTCAAACACTGCATTAAAAAAAAAAACAAAAAAAAACAAAAAAACAAAAAAAAAAAAAAAAAAAAAAACATTCAAGTAAATTAAAAAAAACAAAAAAAACAAACTTCTTCTTCTTCTTCTTCTTCTTCTTATTCTTCTTCTTCTTCGTCTTCATCATCATCATGGCTTACCTCTATTGTCTCGTACTTGTAGGATCTCCAAGGTTCTACATGGTCATCATTTTTCCTCTCCAGTGCTTCCACATGCTGAGTGGCACAATAGAGCCGCTTCTGGAGGTCCGCCACCATAGCCTTCAAGGAAGCCACTTCCTCGTTCAGAGCGGCACACTCCCGTGTCCTCGCCAGGAGTCGCATGCCCAAATTGGTAGCCGAGACCGCTTGGAGCACAGTTAAATCATGGGACTCATCCACCGCCATCTTGTTAGACCTACGTGCCACATGCAGATGATCTGCTGGAGTTAGCTCCTGCCAATCAATGTTCCCAGGCAGCACTGACCTGTTCGGCATTGCCTCAGAAAGGTTCGGTATTGCCTCAGCAAAGTTTGAGGCAGTGCCGTGATGATATGAAGAGTTTGGGAAGACAGAGGTTGGAGGAGCCCTTATCTGGGCATTTGGTGGTGCAAGGGATAGCTCAAGGTTGAGATCATCAAGGTGAGTGCATGAAGATGCCATTTGTTTTGCTTCTGAATTTTTTGATGTTTTTCCTTGAGTTTGCAGGAAGAAATGCTGGGTATCATCCGCTTGCAGAGGTGTGGTTTAAATAGGCATATGCTGATGAGAGAGAGCCAACACCATTTCGGATTTCCCGGGCATGCTCGACCTAATCGCTTCAAGGGGGAGCACATTAACTTTCACTTTGCTTTACTTTTTTTTCCGTGTTTTCTGGTGTTTTATGTTTTTGCCCGTTACTTTCGGCTATCTTTGTCTTATTTCAGTTTGGGAAGTGTGCTTTCTTTTCCCGTTTGTCGTCTTTGTTTTATTTTAGTTAGGAAGTGTGTTTCTTTTTCTTTTTCTTTTTCTTTCTGCAACCTTCCTCTTTTATTTCCGAAACAAAATAACGAAAATACAAAAACAACAACATAAAATAAAAAATGCAGTAGAAATCATTTCTTCATAGCACTAGGTGTCTCGACCATAGGAGCTTTGAGTTTGGCCCTCTGGCTATCCTCTTCCGGGGCTTCACGCACAGCCTCTTGGGGCTCATCACTTGAGCTCCCAAAGATCGCAATCTTAGCTTCAGTATAACTTTTCTCGCGATCTGGTTTCTTGCGTTTACCCGGTCGGTCTAGGTCCTCCAGCTGCTTTCGCATGTCGCGAGAATACAACTCTACCATCTTTGATAGGCTTTTATTCTCATCCCGCAATACTTCTAGCTGGTGTCGATTCACCTCCACTATCCTTGCCCTCTCCCTTTTCAAGCTTTTTATAGCAGTCTAACACTCTTCAACCATACTTCGCTCCACCGCTAACTGACCTTTCAGAATCTCTACCTCATGGGATTTCGCAGTAGGCGATGCCCCAAACTTGCAACACATGCAGGACTCTCTGCACGCTCAGTGCCAGGGCATCACTCGTGACTCGGTTGTCATCCCTTGTCCCAAACACACGTATATCTTTAGGAGTCACTAGATTTCTGCCCACTCCAATGGCAACATCGTTGTCCAGGAGTATTGAGTCAGCTCCTGTCACAGGCCCCCTTGCGGAGGCAAAGTAGGGCATCCATACCTGGTGCCGCTGCTTGGCCCCGTGTCTAGTCGGTGGTGGAGCTAGGTTGAGATCCAACGAAAATGGGTAGTTAGAGGCCATTTGATTTCTCACTCGCTTTTCTTCTTTCTTTCGTTTCTCTTTTGTGTGTTTCTGAGTTTGTGTTTTTCACCATTCTTTTTAGCTTTTTATAGACTTAGTCTGCTAAACCCTAGCCGATGCGGTTCTAAGTTCTGTGCGGCCCTTACGACTTATCTCTATATGTCGCCGCACCCATTTCCCAACCTCCCTTAATTGCATTTTCACCTTTCACCACCTTCACATGAAAAAGTCGTCGCGCCTTCCTACGAGGCCAATAATTCTGGCTTGGGGGATGTGACAGCTGCCTCTCTGCGCCGACACGTCCCTCACCCCTTTTACCCGTGACTTCCCAGGAACCAAGGCATTAGGGACCACACTCTTTCTTTTTAGAAATCCCGCCTTCGCGCTCCCAATTCACGTTTCATTTAAAAAAATAAAAATAAAATAAAATAAAAATTGAACATGTGGGCTTCGGGTTTCACCGTTGTTTAGGTTTCAAAGTGGGTTAACTTTCTTGTGGGTTGGATTTTCAATCGTTTGGGTTTTGGTTTGCGTAGGACTGTCTGTTTAGGGCTTTCTTTTTTCGAGTGTTTTACCTTTCGTTTCTTTTTATTTGTTTGTTTGTTTTGTAATTTATATTTTTGTAATTATTTTATTTTATTTGTGATTTATATTTACTTTAGTACTTTTCATTTCTTGTTATGACATTGCTTGTGACTAATTTTTAAAATATTGAGGACAATGTTCATTTCTAGGTTTGGGGGTATTGGAGTTTAGCAAGTAAATTTGGTTTGTCTTAAAAAAAAAAAAAAAATTATTGCTTTCTTTTCTTTTATTTTGAGTCTTGTTTTGTTTTGTTTTGTTTTTGAGTCACTTTCCGAACACATATGATGAGATTGAGATAAATGTTGCATGACTTAAATAAAAATTGAATTTTATTTATTTATTATTTATTATTTTTCTTTTTGTAACTTTTTATTGTAAAAAAAAAAAAAAAAAACTTAAAAAAATAAAATAAAATAAATAAATTTGGCATTGTTCTAGCATGATATGTTCGAAACCTTCTTTGCACTTGCCATTTGTTTCACAATTTTCCAATTAAAAGGATTTGCATGATCTAAAGAATCGTATGAAGCATAAATTAGACTTATATAACCATATAATGTGAGCTTTTGAGCCTTGTGCTTCATTTCATGAGTGTTATACACATACTCTTATTTTCTTGTCATCAAAGTTGTTGTTTGATCTCATTATTCATTGATTTGGTTGAACACTTAAAAGTCATTCATTCTTTTGCAATTTGATTTCATGACATTTAAGAAATGATATTAAGGCCACCTTTGGATCGTTTGTGCCTTTCAAGCTAACCTTATGCATGCTTAAGCATGATTTTCCATTGTTAACCATTTTGAGCCTACATGTAAACTTTTTTTTTTTTTTTTTTTTCATTTTACCAATTGCAATTCCTAGCTTTAGCCCGAAAAACAAGAATTTACCTTTCTAAGGAACTCATGAGCTCTAATTTGGATGTGTTTTTCATGCTAAGTTTGGGAAGGGATATTACATTAAAAAAAAAAAATTATAGAACTTCACACAATTGGTGAAAGAAAAGAGAAAAGTTCTGATTAAATGGTAGTTGATTGAAATTTCATTTTTGGGTTTCATTGGTGTTTGGAAAAGAGTTTAAATCATTGTAAATGAAGGTATAAGGAGTTTTGATCATGTAAAGAAAATATCTAATCGTGATGATTCGAAGTCTTGTAAATAAATATTTTATGCTCTTACATTTTTGAGTTCCTTGGATTTTGTATTATCCATACCTTTCATTTCTTACTCACCTTACACCCTTGGCCCCATTACAACCTATGTTAAAGACCTAAATTGATCTTAAATGTCATGTGGTTGAATTGCATTCATGTTTCTACTTTTAAGTGTTTGACATCCTTCTTGAGATCATATTAATGCAAGTTTTTCATCTTCCTATTTTGAGTTAAGTCCCTTATGGTTTAACTCTAATCTTATGTTTATAACTGAGTGATGCATTGTAGCCCTCTTCTGAGTGATTCATTTGTGAGAGGACAACTTTGGTGAGATTTGAAGTTGCATTTGTGCTTGGTATGATTTTTGAAATTGTGTGAAAACTAAGATTGGAGAATTTGTTGCATTTGGCAATCACACTACTACACTTTGAGCATATTATGTTTTGAACTTTGCCGCCTTGTAAATAATGTCTAAATTGAGTTTTTATTGTTAAAACTTTTGAGTCATGTGCATAAGTCATTACTCTTCAGAAAATGTTCGGAAAGATTGTTTTGAGTTTTATTTTTATTCTTTTTTTTTATTTTTGTAATTATTTTTGTTTTTGTTTTTGTTTTATTTTGCTTAAGGACTAACAAAGTTAGTAAAGTTTTCTAACCACTTTGTTTTGTAGAGTTAGAAAAACGTTTGTGGGTATTCGTATTCTGTTAAACCCTCAGGAGACACAACTCCTCCTCCTAGGGATGCCTAGAGGTTTAAAGGCTTGTTGCATACGCTAAATGCAATCGAGTTACCTGCGGAAGTGGTTTAGTTAACTTCTTATTTTGTTTTTAACTTTGTTTTGTGTTGTTTTGCTCGAGGACTAGCAAAATCTAGGTTTGGGGGTATTTGATCAGTACATATTTACATATCATTTTGTACCCTTCTAGCTTATGATTTGGTTATGTTTTTGAGTTAAACTTGTGCTTTTAATTCTTTTTGTGTTTATCTTCAGTTAATTGAGATTTAGGTAATAATGATGGCTTTGGATAGGAAATGATGCAATCCAAGCATGTGAAGGCCTGATTTGGATGAAGGGAAGAAGAGCTTAAAGACAAACTCATTTTTTGCTACAGCCCCCTGCCAGTCCAGTTTCGTAGGTCATATTGCAAGCTTTGTTTCAGCAACCTACATAGCTCGAATGAGGCCACATTCTTCATGAAAGTTGTTCCAATGGGTGTGTACTATAACATATCCAAAATTCAGCCCCATTGGATAAATCTGGAGTCCGTTACCTAGCAAACACAGAACCATGCTCATGATGGATCTTATCAGCGCGGAAAATGAGTTAGTAATTTGTTTCGGCCTTAACTTCTTCCTCCGACCTTGGATTGGCCCAAATAACATATGGCTGGAAAGAAAACATTCTGAACTTCAATTTCAAGTGCTTAAAGTCCTAATTTGATTAAGATAAGCCCAAGTTGTAAGCCCTTGAAGTTTCTGGTCATGCTGACCTCAGCATGTGCCGGTTGGATGCTTGGTCATGGTGAGCTAGGCATGAGCTATCATTTCTGGTTGGAAGCTTGGTCATGGTGACATGAAGATGACCTAGGGCTGCTAGTGGGATTAATTGGTGAAGTGCATCAACCATTCAAGATTTTCTAATACAAGTGCATCACCCATTTCAGATTTTCTATTACAAGTGCATCAACCATTTTAGATTTTATAATTCAAGTGTTGTATGCATTAGCCATATTGAATTCAGATTTTTCACTTCCCCTAGGCCTATAAATAGGGAAGTTCTCTATGCTTGTAAACACACCCCAAGGGGGGGAGCTCTCAAGCACCTCTCTAGAGCTCCCTTCCCTTCTCTCCCTCAAATTCTCTTAGTTTCCCTTTTGTAGTTCTCAATTGTTGTAATAAGATCATTCTACTCAATTTTCTTTTTATTAAATCTCAAGCACTTCTCTATTCTCTTCCAAACACTCTTCAAACCCTAAACACATGTCTCTTCCCTTCCAAATTCCCCATGTTCTCCAAACACTTTCTTTTCCAAGATTCTCAAAATTCCTAAACACTTCTCCTATTCCTTCATCAAATTCTCCAAATTTCCCAAACACATTTCCCTTCTCTTCCAAAAGTCTCCATGTCTCAAACACTTCACAAACACCTTTCGCTCCACTCCCTAAGTTCTCAAATTCTCCAAGTTCTCAAATACTTTCTTCTCCCTTCTCAAATTCTCCAAACACTTTCTCAAACAATTCTCTACTTCTACTTTCTTCTCCAAAAAGCCTCCATGTCCTCAAACACTTTTCCCAAACACTTCTCATTTCTTCCTCAAAGTTCTCTTAGTTTCCTTAAATGTTTTCTTAGTTCTAATTTATTTTTCTTGTAATGTACATTCTTTCTTCTTGTTTTGTTCTTTTGTTTTTATTTCTGTTTTGTGTAGGAAACTAAATTGGATCATTCAATCACCAATCCCTGTGGAATCGACCTCGCACTTACACATGCTATACTACCCAACGGTTCGTGCACTTGCGAGTATCACAAGTTGAGGATGCAGCTGAATCCATTTTGGTGCAGCTGAATCTACGCAACAAAGTGTTGCGAGACGAGAATAAGAACCTATCAAAGATGGTAGAGTTGTACTCTCGCGACATGCGAAAACAGCTGGAAGACCTAGACCGACCGGGTAAACGCAAGAAACCAGATCGCTAGAAAAGTTATACTGAAGCTAAGATTGCGATCTTTGGGAGCTCAAGTGATGAGCCCCAAGAGGCTGTGCGTGAAGCCCCGGAAGAGGACAGCCAGAGGGCCAAACTAAAAGCTCCTATGGTCGAGACACCGAGCGCCAAGAAGAAATGATTTCAGCTTTAATTTATTTAATTTTAAAGTGTATGTTTTTTTTTTTTTAATTGGGAAATAAAAAGTTATGTTATCTCAAAAACACGAATGACCCTAAATTTAAAGAACGACGATCAAACAAAAACATGAAAACTGAAACATGCATTTCTATTTTTAGTTAAGTAAACACACAAGTAACTGCTTTTTCTTTTAAGAGAAAAACTGAAGGATGACCAGTTAAGGGCCTCAGAAAATACAGCCAGGGGTAGGGAAGGTTGGAGGGGTCACAATGGTCCCGCTTAAAACCCTAACTTCTTAGACACCGAAGGTGTCGCCTTAAGAACTCCTAGACACTGTATAGACTGCGGTTGCTCACTGGAGTTACCAAAAGTTTAGCTCCTTCAAAGAATATCCTATGAGTTTTAAATTATACTACATAATTAAATAAAAACAAAATAAATAAATAAAAACTGAAATAAACACACAATTCAAACAAGAATTTAAAAGAAGAGTTGGGATTCTTGCACCAGGTGTCCAAGACGCATCTTTAATTTTGTCTCTTCTTCCAATTAAATTCTAGAAAAACCTGACAAACAAGAAGAAAACAAGTTATTTTTAAATTAAAAAAAAAATAATGAATAAAGAAAAATAAAATAAAATAAAAAGAAAAAGGAAAACACACTTCCCCAAACTTAAACAAAAGAAAAGAAAAACACAATGACTGGAAATAAAAGACAAAAAAATACAAAACAAACAGAAAACAGGGAGGCAAAAGTAAGTGAAAGTGTCGACATGCTCCCTTTAAAAAACGCGCTCGCAATTTGCGCCGGAAATGAAGGGATCCGAGAAAAGAGCACAGGATAGCACCCTTGAGATCCGAAGTGCTTTCGGCTCCTCGTCTGCATAAATCTATTTAAACACTTCTCGGTGAAGTAGAAGAGCACCCCGCATTTCTTCCTGCAAATTCAAAGAAAAACATCAAAAAATCCAGAAACAAAACAATGGCATCTTCATGCACTCACCTTGATGATCTTAACCTTGAGTTGTCCCTTGCGCCACCGAATGCGCAGAGAAGGGCTCGTCCAAACCTTGTCTTCCTAAATTCCACATATCATCATGGTACGGCCTCAAACTTTGCCTGAGGTAATTCCGAACCTTTCTGAGGCAATGCCGAACAGAGAGCGCTCCTGGAAGGCATGATTGGCAGCAAGCTCACATCGATAGATCATCTGCATGTGGCAAAGAGGTCTGACAAGGCAGCAGTGGAGGAGTCCCACAATTTAACCGTGCTCCACGCGGTCTCGGCTACCAACTTGGGCATGCGATTATTGGCGAGGACACGGGAGTGTGCCGCGCTAAGCGAGGAAGTAGCTTCCTTGAAGGCTATGGTGGCGGACTCCAGAAGCGGCTCTCCTTGCCAATCAGCACGTGGAAGCACTGCAGAGAAAAAATGAGGACCATGTGGAGCTGCTGCAGATTCTGCAAGTTAGAGATAAGAGAGGCATGCCATGAAGATGAAGATGAAGATGAAGAAGTTGTTTTTATTTTTAATTTACTTGAATGTTTTTTTGTTTTTTTGTTTTTGTTTTTTTAACTTCTTTTTTTTTAAACTTTGTTTGTAACGTTTGAAATGAAATAAAAATGTGTTTTTAACACTCAGATATAAACTAACTAACCACACCACGTAAATAAATACATAAACTAACTTAACAAAACAAAAAAAAGAAAACAAAGAAGTTGCAAATTGATTTTTTTTAATTTTAAATTTATTATTATTTACAACTAACTGACCACACAAAGAAAAAAAAAAGGTTCCAAATTGCAATTTACAAGGAAAATAAATAAAAACTCAAATTTCAATTTTTTTTTTGTTTTTTGTTTTTTTAAAACACACAAATATACAAGCAACGCATGGATGACTAGTTAAGGGCCTCAAAAAACACAGCCAGGGGATCCGGGAAGGTTGGAGGGGTCACAAAGGTCCCACTTAAAACCCAAACTTCTTAGACACCGAAGGTGTCGCCTAAAGAACTCCTAGACACTGTATTGACGGAAGTGCTTACCTGGAGTTACCACAAGTAAGCTCATATAAAAAATCTTTTTAATTTTTTTAAATTTTTAAATTTTAAATTTTTTTTTTTAAAAAAAACAGAAATTTAAAATAATAACAAGTAAAGAGAAAGGATTGAAATGCTCCCTGATCGGTTCATAATTGTATATCATTTTGTACCCTTCTAGCTTATGATTTGGTTATGTTTTTGAGTTAAACTTGTGCTTTTAATCCTTTTTGTGTGTATCTTTCAGTTAATTGAGATTTGGGTAATAATGATGGCTTTGGATAGGAAATGATGCAATCCAAGCATGTGAAGGCCTGATTTGGATGAAGGGAAGAAGAGCTTAAAGACAAACTCATTTTTTTTGCTACAGCCCCCTGCCAGTCCAGTTTCGTAGGTCATATTGCAAGCTTTGTTTCAGCAACCTACATAGCTCGAATGAGGCCACATTCTTCATGAAAGTTGTTCCAATGGGTGTTTACTATAACATATCCAAAATTCAGCCCCATTGGATAAATCTGGAGTCCGTTACATAGCAAACACAGAACCATGCTCAGGATGGATCTTATCAGCGCGGAAAATGAGTTAGCAATTTGTTTCGGCCTTAACTTTTTCCTCCGACCTTGGATTGGCCCAAATAACATATGGCTGGAAAGAAGACATTCTGAACTTCAATTTCAAGTGCTTAAAGTCCTAATTTGATTAAGAGAAGCCCAAGTTGTAAGCCCTTGAAGTTGCTGGTCATGCTGACCTCAGCATGTGCTGGTTGGATGCTTGGTCATGGTGAGCTAGGCATGAGCTATCATTTCTGGTTGCTTGTTGCTTTGAAGCACGAACTTCATAAACTAGTTTAATTTACTTTGTTGCTTGTTGCTTTGAAGCATGAAATTGGATGTGTGTTGATTTTCCTTTTATTTCCTAACCCTTTTAATTCCATTTCAAGTTTGTGTGTTTGTTTTAGCAATTTATGACAGCTTAATAAAAATGGAGAGAGATGGCAACCTCAATCATAAGAATGGGAAGTGTGGAGCAGTGGGAGAAGTCGCGACCTCCAAATGCATCCATACTCGACCTAATCGCTTCAAGGGGGAGCATTTCAATCATTTCTCTTCTTTAAATTCAGTTTATTTCTTGGTTTGTTTCTTTTAGTACAACAATTTATGTCGTTTGTTTGAGTTTGTTTAGAGTACTTAGTTCATTTTCATTTATGGTTTGTTATCTTAATTTTTTTTTTCTCTTATCTTAAAAACTAAAAATTCAAAATTCAAAAATTCAAAAAGATTTTTCATATGAGCTGACTTATGGTAACTCCAGGAAGCACTTCCGTCAATACAGTGTCTAGGAGTTCTTTAGGCGACACCTTCGGTGTCTAAGAAGTTTGGGTTTTAAGCGGGACCATTGTGACCCCTCCAACCTTCCCGGATCCCCTGGCTGTGTTTTCTGAGGCCCCATACTGGTCATCCGTGAGTTGCTTGTATATTCGTGTGTTTTTAAACTAAGTTTTTATTTTTATTTTCTGTTTAGTCTTTGTTTTTATTTTGTTTTTGTTTTGTTAAGTTAGTTTTTGTATTTATTTTGTTTAGTCGTGGTTTTTATTTTGTTTTTCTTTTTATGGTATGATTAGTTAGTTTATTTCTGAGTGTTAGAAACACATTTTTATTTTATTTCAAACACTGCATTAAAAACAAAAAAACAAAAAAACAAAAAAACAAAAAAACAAAAAAACAAAAAAACAAAAAAAAAACATTCAAGTAAATTAAAAAACAAAAAAAACAAACTTCTTCTTCTTCTTCTTCTTCTTCATCTTCATCATCATCATGGCTTACCTCTATTGTCTCGTACTTGTAGGATCTCCAAGGTTCTACATGGTCATCATTTTTCCTCTCCAGTGCTTCCACATGTTGAGTGGCACAATAGAGCCGCTTCTGGAGGTCCGCCACCATAGCCTTCAAGGATGCCACTTCCTCAGAGCGGCACACTCCCGTGTCCTCGCCAGGAGTCGCATGCCCAAATTGGTAGCCGAGACCGCTTGGAGCACAGTTAAATCGTGGGACTCATCCACCGCCATCTTGTTAGAACCTACGTGCCACATGCAGGTGATCTGCCTGGAGTTAGCTTACTGCCAATCAATGTTCCCAGCAGCACTGACCTGTTCGGCATTGCCTCGGAAAGGTTCGGTATTGCCTCAGCAAAGTTTGAGGCAGTGCCGTGATGATATGAAGAGTTTGGGAAGACAGAGGTTGGAGGAGCCCTTATCTGGGCATTTGGTGGTGCAAGGGACAATTCAAGGTTGAGATCATCAAGGTGAGTGCATGAGGATGCCATTTGTTTTGCTTATGAATTTTTTGATGTTTTTCTTTGAGTTTGCAGGAAGAAATGCTGGGTATCATCCGTTTGCAGAGGCGTGGTTTAAATAGACATATGCTGATAGAGAGAACCAGCACCACCACTTCGGATTTCCCGGGCATGCTCGACCTAATCGCTTCAAGGGGGAGCACCTTTACTTTCACTTTACTTTTCTTTTTTCCGTGTTTTCTGGTGTTTAATATTTTTGCCCGTTACTTTCATTTTCTAGAGCTTTGTGTTTCTGCTTTTCCCTTTCGGCTATCATCTTTATTTTATTTTAGTTAGGGAACTGTGCTTCCATTTCCGTTTGTCGTCTTCGTTTGATTTAAGTTTGGGAAGTGTGCTTCTTTTCCGTTTTCTTTTTCCTTATGCAAATTCACTCTTTTATTCCCAAAACAAAATAACAAAAACAACCAAAAAAATAAAATAAAATAAAAACAACAATAATGCAGTAGAAATCATTTCTTCACAGTGCTCGGTGTCTCGACCATAGGAACTTTGAGTTTGGCCCTCTGGCTGTCCTCTTCCTGGGCTTCACGCACAGCCTCTTGGGGCTCACCACTTGAGCCCCCAAAGATCGCAATCTTAGCTTGAGCGTAACTACTCTCGCGATCTGGTTGCTTGCGTTTACCCGGTCGGTCTAGGTCCTCCAGCTGCTTTCGCATGTCGCGAGAGTACAACTCTACCATTTTTGATAGGTTTTTATTCTCGTCCCGCAATACTTCTAGCTGGTGTCGATTCACCTCCACTATCCTTGACCGCTCCCTTTTCAAGCTTTTTATAGCACTTTGACACTCTTCAACCATACTGTGCTCCGCCGCTCACTGACCTTTCAGCACCTCTACCTCATGGGACTTCGCAGTAGGCGATGTCCCAAACTTGCGACACATGCTGTACTCTGCACGCTCAGTGCCATGGCATCACTCGCGACTCGATTGTCATCCTTTGTCCCGAACACACGTATATCTTTAGGAGTCACTAGATTTCTGCCCACTCCAATGGCAACATCGTTGTCCAGGAGTATTGAGTCAGCTCCTGTCACAGGCCCCCTTGCGGAGGCAAAGTATGGCATCCATACTGGTGCCGCTACTTGGCCTCGTGTCTAGTCGGGTGGAGCTAGGTTGAGATCCAACGAAAATGGGTAGTTAGAGGCCATTTGATTTCTCACTTGCTTTTCTTCTTTCCTTCTTTTCTCTTTTGTGTGTTTCTGAGTTTGTGTTTTGTTTTACCCTTTCTTTTTACGTTTTATAGATTTAGTCTGCTAAACCCTAGCCGTTGCGGTTCTGAGTTCTGTGTGGCCCTTACGGCTTATCTCTGTATGTCGCCGCACCCGTTTCCCAACTCCCCTTAATTGCATTTTCACCTTTCACCACCTTCAAAGTGAAAAAGTCGTCCCGCTTCACCCAAGAGGCCAATAATTATGGCTTGGGGGATGTGAAAGCGGCCTCTGTGCGCCGACACGTCCCTCACTCTTTTTGCCTGTCACTTCCTAGGAATCGAGGCAGCAGGGACCACACTCTTTCTTATCCCGCCTTTGCCCTCCCATTTCACGTTTCATTAAATTAAAAAAATAAAAATAATAATAACAAACGTGTGGGCTTCGGATTTCATTGCGGGTCGGGTTTTCACCGTTGTTAGGTTTCAAAATGTGTTAACTTCTTTTGGGTTGGGTTTTAAATTGTTTGGGTTTTGGTTTGCGTAAGACTTTTAGGGCTTGTTGTTTCGACTGTTTTACTGTTTCATTTCTTTTTATTTGTTTGTTTGTTTTGTAATTATTATTTTTTAATTATTTTCTTTTATTTTATTTTTGTTTTTTGTTTTTTATTTGCTTTAATACCTTCATTTGTTGTTATGACATTGCTTGTGGCTAATTTTTAAACATTGAGGACAATGTTCATTTCTAGGTTTGGGGGTATTGGAGTTTAACAAGTAAACTTGGTTTTTCTTAAAATTTTAAAAATAATAATAATAATAAAAAATAATAAAAAATAATAAAAAAATTTCTTGCTTGTTTTTATTTTTATTTTGTTTAAGTCTTGCTTTTATTTATTTATTTTTTATTTTGATTTTGATTTTATTTACTTTCCGAACACATTTGATGAGATTGTGATAAATGTTTGCATGACTTAAATGAAAATTGAATTTTATTTATTTATTTTTTCCTTGTAAATTTTTATTTCAAAAAAAAAAAATTTAAAAAAATAAAATAAAATTTGGCATCGTTCTAGCATGATATGTTTGAAACCATCTTTGCACTTGCCATTTGTTTCATAATTTTCCAATTAAAGGATTTGCATGACCCAAAGAATTGTATCAAGCATAAATTAGACTTATATAACCATATAATGTGAGCTTTTGAGCCGTGTGCTTCATTTCATGAGTGTTATACACATACTCTTATTTTCTTGTCATCAAAGTTGTTGTTTGATCTCATTATTCATTGATTTGGTTGAACACTTAAAAGTCATTCATTCTTTTGCAATTTGATTTCATGACATTTAAGAAATGATATTAAGGCCCTCTTTGGATCGTGTGTGCCTTTCAAGCTAACCTTATGCATGACTTTCCATTGTTAACCATTTTGAGCCTACATGTAAACCTTTTCTTTGATTTACCAACTATATTTCCTCGCCTTAGCCCGAAAAACAAATATTTACCTTTCTAAGGAACTCATGAGCTCTAAATCGGATGTGCTTTTCATGCTAAGTTTGGGAAGGGATATTTCAAAAAAAAAAAAAAAAAGGTTCATCAATTGGTGAAAGAAAAGAAAAAAGTGGTGGTTTATTGAAATTTATCTTTGGGCCTTCAAAATAAATAGGCGTTTGTTCAAATGAAGGTATAAGGAGTTTTGATCATTTAAAAGAAAAAAAAATCTAATCATGATGATTCGAAGTCTTGTAAACAATTGTTTTATGCTCTTATATTTTGAGTTCCTTGGACTTTGTTTTATCCATACCTTTCATTTCTCACTCACCTTACACCCTTGGCCCCATTACAACCTATAATAAAGACCTAAATTGATCTTAAATGTCATGTGGTTGAATTGCATTCATTTTTCTACTTTTAAGTGTTTGGCATCCTTCTTGAGATCATATTAATGCAAGTTCTTCATCTTCCTATTTTGAGTTAAGTCCCTTATGGTTTAACTCTAATCTCATGTTTATAACTGAGTGTTGCATTGTAGCCCTCTTCTGAGTGATTCATTTGTGAGAGGACAACTTTGGTGAGATTTGAAGTTGCTTTTGTGCTTGGTATGATTTTTGAAATTATGTGAAAACTAAGATTGGGGAATTTGTTGCATTTGGCTATCACACTACTACACTTTGAGCATGTTGTGTTTTGAACTTTGCCGCCTTGTAAATAATGTCCAAAATTGAGCTTTTATTGTTAAAACGTTTAAGTCATGTGCATGAGTCATTTCTCTTCATAAAATGTTCGGAAAGATTGTTTTGAGTTCTTTTTATTTTTGTAATTGTTTTTTTTTTGTTTTGTTTTCGTTTTTGTTTTTGTTAATGTAATTATGTTTGTTTTTGTTTTTGGTTTTGGTTTTTCTTAAAGACTAACAATCTTTTAAGTTTTCTAACCATTTTGTTTTGTAGAGTTAGAAAAACGTTTGTGGGTATCGTAATCTGTTAAACCCTCAGGAGACACAACTCCTCCTCCTAGGGATGCCTAGAGGTTTAAAGGCTTGTTGCATACGCTAAATGCAATCGAGTTACCTGCGGAAGTGGTTTAGTTAACTTCTTATTTTGTTTTTAACTTTGTTTTGTGTTGTTTTGCTCGAGGACTAGCAAAATCTAGGTTTGGGGGTATTTGATCGGTTCATAATTGTATATCATTTTGTACCCTTCTAGCTTATGATTTGGTTATGTTTTTGAGTTAAACTTGTGCTTTTAATCCTTTTTGTGTGTATCTTTCAGTTAATTGAGATTTAGGTAATAATGATGGCTTTGGATAGGAAATGATGCAATCCAAGCATGTGAAGGCCTGATTTGGATGAAGGGAAGAAGAGCTTAAAGACAAACTCATTTTTTTTGCTACAGCCCCCTGCCAGTCCAGTTTCGTAGGTCATATTGCAAGCTTTGTTTCAGCAACCTACATAGCTCGAATGAGGCCACATTCTTCATTAAAGTTGTTCCAATGGGTGTTTACTATAACATATCCAAAATTCAGCCATATTGGATAAATCTGGAGTCCGTTACCTAGCAAACACAGAACCATGCTCAGGATGGATCTTATCAGCGCGGAAAATGAGTTAGCAATTTGTTTCGGCCTTAACTTTTTCCTCCGACCTTGGATTGGCCCAAATAACATATGGCTGGAAAGAAGACATTCTGAACTTCAATTTCAAGTGCTTAAAGTCCTAATTTGATTAAGAGAAGCCCAAGTTGTAAGCCCTTGAAGTTGCTGGTCATGCTGACCTCAGCATGTGCTGGTTGGATGCTTGGTCATGGTGAGCTAGGCATGAGCTATCATTTCTGGTTGGAAGCTTGGTCATGGTGACATGAAGATGACCTAGGGCTGCTAGTGGGATTAATTGGTGAAGTGCATCAACCATTCAAGATTTTCTAATACAAGTGCATCACCCATTCAAGATTTTCTATTACAAGTGCATCAACCATTTCAGATTTTATAATTCAAGTGTTGTATGCATTAGCCATATTGAATTCAGATTTTTCACTTCCCCTAGGCCTATAAATAGGGAAGTTCTCTATGCTTGTAAACACACCCCAAGGGGGGGAGGTCTCAAGCACTTCTCTAGAGCTCCCTTCCCTTCTCTCCCTTAAATTCTCTTAGTTTCCCTTTGTAGTTCTCAATTGTTGTAATAAGATCATTCTACTCAATTTTCTTTTTATTAAATCTCAAGCACTTCTCTATTCTCTTCCAAACACTCTCCAAACCCGAAACACATGTCTCTTCCCTTCCAAATTCCCCATGTTCTCCAAACACTTTCTCTTCCAAGATTCTCAAAGTTCCCAAACACTTCTCCCATTCCTTCATCAAATTCTCAAACACTTTCCAAAAACTTTCTTCTCCCTTTTCAAAGCTCTCAAACACATGCTCTTCCAAAGTCCACAAAGTTCTCAAACACCACTTTCCTTTCTTCTCCAAAAGTTTCCATATTCTCAAACACTTCCCAAACACTCCTCCCTTCTCTTTCTCAAACACATCTCTCCTCCCTTCTCCAAATTTCCCAAACACATTTCCCTTCTCTTCCAAAAGTCTCCATGTCTCAAACACTTCACAAACACCTTCCTTTCCCTTCCAAAATCCTCAAGCTTCCCAAACACCTTCCTCCAAATTCTCAAGCTCTCAAACACCTCTCTCTTTCTCTCCAAAAACTCTCCATGTTCTCAAGTGTTGTACAAAATCCTTGTTTTATGTTCTTTTGTTTTCATTTTTGTTTTGTGTAGGAAAACTGAATTGGATCATTCAATCACCAATCCCTGTGGAATCGACCTCGCACTTACATACGCTAAACTACCAACGGTTCGTGCACTTGCGAGTATCACAAGTTGAGGATGCAGCTGAATCTATTTTGGTGCAGCTGAATCTACGCAACACTCCCCCTTGAAGCGATTAGGTCGAGCATGATGCATTTGGAGGTCGCGACTTCTCCCACTACTCCACACTTCCCATTCTTATGATTGAGGTTACCATCTCTCTCCATTTTTATTAAGCTGTCATAAATTGCTAAAACAAACACAGAAAACTTGAAACAGAATTAAAGGATTAGGAAATAAAAACTAAAATGAAAAGGAAAATCAACACACGTCCAATTTCATGCTTCAAAGTAATAAGCAACAAAGTAAATCAAACTAGCTTATGGAGTTCGTTCTTTCTCAAATATGATTATCCATATGGTGTGTGGTTTTAATCAAGTATTCAGAAAAAGCATTTAGCTATGGTGTTTAGTCTAAACACAAATTCCTAGCCCATTAAGAACAAGAAGAACAATAAAGAACCAAGTAGAATTTAAACATGGTGTTTGTCTTCAATATCTACCCATTCATTCACTAATCAGCCCAAGAGTCATATGGTGTTTATGTAAACTTGAACAAGATATTTAATTAAGAGCAAGTGAATGAAACCATAAACTAGAAATAATCAACATGCTACTTGAACCTTTTTGTTTTTGGGTGTTGTGTAAGCTGGGACTCAAACCCAGTTCTCTTGCTTGTCAGGCAATTGTCCTTGTCCGTTGGACTACAAACACAACTTGTCAATTAACGTCATTAACTTTAAAACATGAAACTGTCAAGTTAAAAAAAGAAAAAGATAAAAAAATAAAAAATAAAAAAAAGTAGGAAAACCAAATAGAATCAAACAATGTTACCGATCCCGGCAACGGCGCCAAAAACTTGTTGCGTAGATTCAGCTGCACCAAAATGGGTTCAACTGCATCCTCAACTTGTGATACTCGCAAGTGCACGAACCGTTGGTAGTATAGGATATGTAAGTGCGAGGTCGATTCCACAGGGATTGGTGATTGAATGATCCAATTCAATTTTCCTACACAAAACAAAAATGAAAACAAAAGAAACAAAACAAGAAGAAAGAATGTACATTACAAGAAAAATAAATTACAACTAAGAGAACATTAACGAGAGCATTTGAGGAAGGAAGGAAAGTGTTTAAGAACTTTAGAGAATTTGATGAGGGAATGGGAGAAGTGTTTGGAAAGTTTGGAGAAGAGATGAGAAAGTAAGGAATTTGGAAGAGAAGAGAGAAAGTGTTTGGGAAGCTTGAGGATTTTGGAAGAGAGAATGTGTTTGAGTGCATGTGGAATTTGGAAGATCATGTGTTTGAAAGCTTTGAGAAGGGAGAAGAAAGTGTTTGGGAAATTTGGGGATTTTGGAAGGGAATGTGTTTGAGAACTTTGAGAATTTGGAAGAGAGTGGTTAAGAACTTGGAGAATGTTTATGAACTTGGAGAATTTGAGAACTTAGGGAAGGGAGAGAAAGGTGTTTGTGAAGTGTTTGAGACATGGAGACTTTAGAGAATTTGAAAGAGAATAGAGAGATGTTTGAGAATTTAGAAGAAAGAAAATTTAGTAGAATGATCTTATTACAACAATTGAGAACTACAAAGGGAAACTAAGAGAATTTGAGGGAGAGAAGGGAAGGGAGCTCTAGAGAAGTGTTTGAGAGCTCCCCCCCTTTGGGTGTTATTACAAGCTTAGAGAACCTCACTATTTATAGGCCTAAGGAAGTTGAAAATCTGAATTCAATATGGCTAATGCATACAACACTTGTTTTATAAAATCTTCAATGGTTGATGCACTTGTATTAGAAAATCTTCAATGGTTGATGCACTTGTATTAGAAAATCTTCAATGGTTGATGCACTTCCCCACTAAATCCCACCAGCAGCCCTAGCTCATCTTCATGTCACCATGACCAAGCTTCCAACCAGAAATGATAGCTCATGCCTAGCTCACCATGACCAAGCATCCAACCAGCACATGCTGAGGTCAGCATGACCAGCAACTTCAAGGGCTTACAACTTGGGCTTCTCTTAATCAAATTAGGACTTTAAGCACTTGAAATTGAAGTTCAGAATGTCTTCTTTCCAGCCATATGTTATTTGGGCCAATCCAAGGTCGGATGAAGAAGTTAAGGCCGAAACAAATTTATAACTCATTTTCCGCGCTGATAAGATCCATCCTGAGCATGGTTCAGTGTTTGCTAGGAAATGGACTCCAGATTTATCCAATGGGGCTGAAGTTTGGATATGTTATAGTAAACACACATTGGAACAACTGTTATGAAGAATGTGGCCTCATTCGAGCTATGTAGGTTGCTGAAACAAAGCTTGCATTATGACCTACGGAACTGGACTGGCAGGGGGCTGTAGCCATAATGAATTTGTCTTTAAGCTCTTCATCAATTCCTCCAAATTAGGCCTTAACATGCTTGAATTGCATGAATTATGTTCCCCAAAGCCATCATTGTTACCTAAAGCTCAATTAACTGAAATATAAACACAAAAAGGATTAAAAGCATAAGTTTAACTCAAAAACAAAACCAAATCATAAGCTAGAAGGGTAAGAATTAATATACAATTATGAACCGATCAGGAAACTTTTGGAGAAGAAAGGAAAGTGGTGTTTGAGAACTTTGTGGATTTTGGAAGAGTGTTTGGAAGAAAATAGAGAAGTGCTTGGGATTTAATAAAAAGAAAATTGAGTAGAATGATCTTATTACAACAATTGAGAACTACAAAGGGAAACTAAGAGAATTTAAGGGAGAGAAGGGAAGGGAGCTCTAGAGAAGTGCTTGAGACCTCCCCCCCTTGGGGTGTGTTTACAAGCTTAGAGAACTTCCCTATTTATAGGCCTAGGGGAAGTGAAAATCTGAATTCAAAAAGACTAATGCATACAACACTTGAATTATAAAATCTGAAATGGTTGATGCACTTGTATTAGAAAATCTTCAATGGTTGATGCACTTCACCACTAAATCCCACCAGCAGCCCTAGCTCATCTTCATGTCACCATGATCAAGCTTCCAACCAGAAATGATAGCTCATGCCTAGCTCACCATGACCAAGCATCCAACCAGCACATGCTGAGGTCAGCATGACCAGCAACTTCAAGGGCTTACAACTTGGGCTTCTCTTAATCAAATTAGGACTTTAAGCACTCGAAATTGAAGTTCAGAATGTCTTCTTTCCAGCCATATGTTATTTGGGCCAATCCAAGGTCGGATGAAGAAGTTAAGGCCGAAACAAATTTATAACTCATTTTCCGTGCTGATAAGATCCATCCTGAGCATGGTTCAGTGTTTGCTAGGAAACGGACTCCAGATTTATCCAATGGGGCTGAATGTTGGATATGTTATATTACACACACATTGGAACAACTGTTATGAAGAATGTGGCCTCATTCGAGCTATGTAGGTTGCTGAAACAAAGCTTGCATTATGACCTACGGAACTGGACTGGCAGGGGGCTGTAGCCATAATGAATTTGTCTTTAAGCTCTTCATCAATTCCTCCAAATTAGGCCTTAACATGCTTGAATTGCATGAATTATGTTCCCCAAAGCCATCATTGTTACCTAAAGCTCAATTAACTGAAATATAAACACAAAAAGGATTAAAAGCATAAGTTTAACTCAAAAACAAAACCAAATCATAAGCTAGAAGGGTAAGAATTAATATACAATTATGAACCGATCAGGAAACTTTTGGAGAAGAAAGGAAAGTGGTGTTTGAGAACTTTGTGGATTTTGGAAGAGTGTTTTGGAAGAAAATAGAGAAGTGCTTGGGATTTAATAAAAAGAAAATTGAGTAGAATGATCTTATTACAACAATTGAGAACTACAAAGGGAAACTAAGAGAATTTAAGGGAGAGAAGGGAAGGGAGCTCTAGAGAAGTGCTTGAGACCTCCCCCCCTTGGGGTGTGTTTACAAGCTTAGAGAACTTCCCTATTTATAGGCCTAGGGGAAGTGAAAATCTGAATTCAAAAAGACTAATGCATACAACACTTGAATTATAAAATCTGAAATGGTTGATGCACTTGTATTAGAAAATCTTCAATGGTTGATGCACTTCACCACTAAATCCCACCAGCAGCCCTAGCTCATCTTCATGTCACCATGACCAAGCTTCCAACCAGAAATGATAGCTCATGCCTAGCTCACCATGACCAAGCATCCAACCAGCACATGCTGAGGTCAGCATGACCAGCAACTTCAAGGGATTACAACTTGGGCTTCTCTTAATCAAATTAGGACTTTAAGCACTCGAAATTGAAGTTCAGAATGTCTTCTTTCCAGCCATATGTTATTTGGGCCAATCCAAGGTCGGAGGAAGACGTTAAGGCCGAAACAAATTGCTAACTCATTTTCCACGCTGATAAGATCCATCCTGATCATGGTTCTGTGTTTGCTAGGAAACGGACTCCAGATTTATCCAATGGGGCTGAATTTTGGATATGTTATAGTACACACACATTGGAACAACTTTCATGAAGAATGTGGCCTCATTCGAGCTGTGTAGGTTGCTAAAACAAAGCTTGCAATATGACCTACGGAATTGGACTGGCAGGGGGCTGTAGCCATAATGAATTTGTCTTTAAGCTCTTCATCAATTCATCCAAATTAGGCCTTAACATGCTTGAATTGCATGAATTATGCTCTCCAAAGCCATCATTGTTACCTAAAGCTCAATTAACTGAAAGATAAACACAAAAAGGATTAAAAGCACAAGTTTAACTCAAAAACATAACCAAATCATAAGCTAGAAGGGTTAGAAATAATATACAATTATGAACCGATCAAATACCCCCAAACCTAGATTTTGCTAGTCCTCGAGCAAAACAAAAAGGAAAACACGGATAAAAAATAAATAAAAATAAAAACAAAACAAAACAAAACAAGAAGTTAACTAGACCACTGTCGTAGGTAACTCGATTGCATTTAGCATATGCAACAAGCCTGTAAACCTCTAGGCATCCCTAGTAGGAGGAGTTGTGTCTCCTGAGGGTTTAACAGATATTACGATACCCACAAACGTTTTTCTAACTCTACAAAATAAAATGGTTAGAAAACTTAAAAGATTGTTAGTCCTTAAGAAAAACCAAAAACAAAAACAAACATAAATACATTAACAAAAACAAAACGAAAACGAAATATAATTACAAAAATAAAAAGAACTCAAAACAATCTTTCCGAACATTTTCTGAAGAGAAAATGACTCATGCACATGACTTAAACGTTTTAACAATAAAAACTCAATTTTAGACATTATTTACAAAGCGGCAAAGTTCAAAACATAATATGCTCAAAGTGTAGTAGTGTGATAGCCAAATGCATCAAATTCTCCAATCTTAGTTTTCACACAATTTCAAAAATTATACAAAGCACAAGTTCAACTTCAAATCTCACCAAAGTTGTCCTCTCACAAATGAATCACTCAGAAGAGGGCTATAATGCATCACTCAGTTATAAACATGAGAATAGAGTTAAACCATAAGGACTTAACTCGAAATAGAAAGATGAAGAACTTGCATTAATATGATCTCAAGAAGGATGCCAAACACTTAAAAGTAAGAAAATGGATGCAATTCAACCACATGACATTTAAGATCAATTTAGGTCTTTAGTAAAGGTTGTAATTAGGCCAAGGGTGTAAGGTGAGTAAGAAATGAAAGGTATGGATAAAACAAAGTCCAAGGAATTCGCAATGTAAGAGCATAAAATAATTGTTTACAAGACTTCGAATTATTACGATTAGATTTTTTTCTTTTACATGATCAAAACTCCTTATACCTTCATTTACATTGATTCATACTCCTTTCCTTTAATTGAACAAACACCAATTTATTTTGAAGGCCCAAAAAAAATGAAATTTCATTCAACCACCACTTAACTTTTTTCTTTCACCAATTGTGTGAATTTTTTTTTCTCTTTTTTTTTTTTTTAAATGTAACACCTCTTCCCAAACTTAGCATGAAAAACACATCCCAATTAAAGCTCATGAGTTCCTTAGAAAAGGTAAATATTTGTTTTTCGGGCTAAGGCGAGGAAATAAAATTGGTAAATGAAAGAAAAGGTTTACATGTAGGCTCAAAATGGTTAACAATGGAAAATCATGCTTAAGCATGCATAAGGTTAGCTTGAAAGGCACAAACGATCCAAAGAATGCCTTAATATCATTTCTTTAAATGTCATGAAGTCAAATTGCACAAGAATGAATGACTTTTAAGTGTTCAACCAAATCAATGAATAATGAGATCAAACAACAACTTTGATGACAAGAAAATAAGAGTACATGTATAACACTCATGAATTGAAGGACAAGGCTCAAAAACTCACTTTATATGGTTGGTTATATAAGTCTAATTTATGCTTCATACAATTCTTTAGATCATGCAAATCCTTTAATTGGAAAATTATGAAACAAATGGCAAGTGTAAAGAAGGTTTCAAGCATATCATGTTAGAACAATGCCAAATTTAAATTTAAATTTTTTTTTAATAAAATAAAATGAAATCCAATTTTTATTTAAGTCATGCAAACATTTATCACAATCTCATCAAATATTGTTCGGAAAGCGATTCAAAAACAAAACAAGACTCAAATAGAAGAAAAACAAGCAATTTTTATTTTTATTTTTTAATTAAGAAAAAAAATAATACATGCTAAACTCCAATAGCCCCAGACCTAGAAATGAACATTGTCCTCAATGTTTAAAAATTAGCCACAAACAATGTCATAACAACAAATGAAAGGTATGGATATAAAAAATCACAAAACATACAAAAGTAAAATAAAACAATTACAAAATAAAAATTACAAAACAATCAAACAAATATAAAATATAAAATATAAAATAAATAAAAAACGAAACAGTAAAACACTCAAAACAGTAAGCCCTAACAGATAGTCTTACACAAACTAAAACCCAAACAATTGAAAGCCCAACCCAAAATGAAATTAACCCAACAACGGTAAAACCCGACCCAACATGAAATCTGAAGCCCACACATGTTTAAATTTAATTTTTTTCTTAAAAAGATAAAACGTGAATTATGAGCGCAAAGCGGGATTTCTAAAAAGAGGGAATGTGGTCCCTGATGTCGTCTCATGGATAGTCATGGGCAGAAAGCAAGAGCCACGTGTCGACGCATAGAGGCGCCGCAGACTCCACAAGCAGAAATTACGGGGCCATGGAAAGCCGCGACGACTTTGCTTGAACGCGTCCGTTAGAAATAATATACAATTATGAACCGATCAAGAACTTCCCTATTTATAGGCTTAGGGGAGATGAAAATCTGAATATACAATTGAATTCACTAACCACACTAACTTCACCTAACACACAACACTTAATTCACCAACCTAACCTAACACACAATTGCATTTGAAAACAATTCCTCTTGTCTTTAGGCTTAGTGTTGCATCATCCATTTCAACATCTTTCAATTCATTTGGTTGCTGCAAAATTCCACTCAATTATTGGAATTGAATATGCTTCACCAAACTTTCCCACAATCAACAACACTTCATCATGCATATGTCATGCATGACAATGCATTGCAGTCTTCTTTTGGGCTCATTTTGGGCTTGTTTCTCCATCCATACAATTCTGGAAAAATATGGATCTTGAAGCTCTTTGTCTTATCTTTCCAAGCATATGCAGCCCAACTCAAGGAAAAATCCGGAAGGCCTTCAAATGTGATTTGTGGCCCAGTAACGCAGATGCTGCCGAATTTGACCTTAAGTTGCCAAAACATGTATAACTTTCTCTAGAAGACTCGGAATCATGAACCGTAAAATTCTACAGAAAATAGACTTCCGTAGATTTCCAATGATGTATGGCTCATTATCTGGTTCTTCTTGAGCAAGTACAGTCCAATCCGTGAAGTTGACTGATCTGCAGACACCGTTTTGAGCTAATTTGTCTCCAAAATGCAATTAGTGAGTCTCAAGCTTATTACACTGAAACAAACATAAAACTTATTAAAAGCACAAGTTTAACTCAAAAACATAACTAAATCATAAGTTAGAAGGGTACAAAATGATATGTAAATATGCACTGATCAAAATGATAAAGGGAAAAGTTAAGAAAAAGGTTTAGAGAAACTCCCCCTTGATGCGATTAGGTCGACCGCTAACAAACACCTTCTTCTTGAACACATGGGTTGCCTCCCAAGAAGCGCCTTAGTTAATGTCTTGGCAAGACATTATGCAATCAGCTTATGATGAGTTGGGGGGGTTTCGGATCAATCGTCTCAAGATAGTTCACCCAACTTCTTCTCTTCTTCCTTCTCTTCCTCTGTCTTTTCCTTTTCTTTTTCTTCAAGTGTGCAAGGGGTGTAACTTTGAACATGCCATTGGATGGTTCCAACTTCGTAGAGCATGGATCAAGGGGCTCAAGTGGTAACTCAGAAAATGGTGGGAATGGCTGGAACATTTCTAGGGCAGCTACCACTTCTTGGAACTCTGGTTCAACATGATCTTCCTCTGCTTGGGCAATGACAACTTCTATAGCATCATTGGGCTGTTTCTGCAAACTCTTAGAAGAAACTTCATCATTCACAACATCAATTGTAAAACAAGTATCAAGAGAGATAGAAGGTTGAGATGGAGGATCAAACACTTTAAATTCAGCAGTTTCACCCAACACAGTCTCATGGAGAGGGTGCCATCTTTCATATTGATAATTGTATTTGTAGTGGCCATGAATGGTCGTCCTAAGAGAATGGGATCAACACGATCTCCATTTGGGTTGTCCTCCATATCCATCACTACAAAATCAACAGGGAGAATTAGTGTATTAACTTGAACTAGAATATCTTCTACAATACCTTTTGGATATTTGATAGAATGATCCGCTAGTTCAAGACAAATTGAAGTCTTCTTCATCCCTTCTAAACCAAGCTCTTGATAAACTGAATATGGCATTACATTGATGCCTGCTCCCAAGTCCAACATGGCTCTTCCAACCTTCTTGTCTCCAATGTTAATTGGAATGTCAAAACTGCCAGGATCTTTTGATTTTGGTGGAAGCTTCCTTTGCAACACAGCACTTACATTCTGGTCGAGTTTTACTCCTTCATTTGGAGCGAAATTGAGCTTGTGAGTTTTCAAGTCCTTGATGAATTTTCCATATGCAGGAATCTGTTCAATAAGATCAAGCAAAGGCAAATTGATATTAACTTTACTCAAAATATCATAAATCTCTTTAAAAGCCTTATCTTGCTTTGCTTTCTTAAGACGGCCTGAAAATGGAATCGGTGGAACATATGGAGCGGGTGGCACGTATCTATCTTCTTGAAGATGTGGTGGCACAAATTTGTCATCCCTTTTATGCAATTGGAATTGTTTGGATTCCTGAGAATTTGATTTGGCCTTAGGAGCAGATTGGGATGTTTTGGGTTGTTGCTCTTCTGTAGTTGTGATCTGCTCCTCTTCATCTTCATTTCCTACAACCACAAAATCATTTGAAAGATTAGAATCAACTTTATTATCAACTATCTTACCTGATCTGAGCACATGAATGGCCTTGACTTCATGGTTCTTTGGATTGATCTCAGTTTGGCTTAGCCATTTCCCAGGCTGTCTTTGAGTTATTTCAGCAGCTATTTGGCCTAATTGGACTTCCAATTTGGAGATGGCAGCTTGTGTAGTTTGCTGAAAATTGGATTGGTTGATTGCCATCTGCTTCACTATATCTTCCAATGATGATGATGATTGTTGTGGCCTTTGGAACGAAGGGGGATTGGCTTGATTTTGAGTATTCATCCATGAAAAGTTTGGATGATTCCTCCAACCTGGATTATAACTTTGAGAGTATGGATCATTTCTTGGACCTTGGTTGTAGGAATTTACCACCTTAGCTTCCTCTTGCACAAATTCTGGATATGCAGCCCCAAGTGGACAAGCTATGGTAGCATGGTCATGAGCTTCACAAATGCTACACACTTTCTTAGGAGGGTTTCTTGAGTTCAATGCAAGAAGAGCATCTAGCTTTTGTTCCAGTTTTGAAATCTGCACACTAGAAGCATCATTAGAACCACTAACCACACGCTTACCTCTTGTATCCGTATGTTGGGTCTCCATTGCTATCTCCTCAAAGAGTTCGTACGTTTCTTCTGGAGTTTTGGTTTTATAAGAACCACCTGCAAAGTTCGTACGTTCCTTTATAAAACATACGCATTTGAAGCTTCAATGGAATCCCATGATGAGGACATTGATTGAGCAGCCCATTGAACCTCTCCCATGCTTCACAAAACGACTCGTCATCATGCTGTGCAAATAACAAGATCTTATCCCTAAGCATGTCGGTCTTTTGCGTGGAGAAGTATTTCTCCAAGAACTTCTTTTGAATGGCAGCCCATGTAGTGAGTGAACCAGGCTTCAAAGAATTCAACCAATACTTTGCCTTATCCTTTAAAGTGTATGGAAACACTCTCATTCGAAGTTGATCTTCCGTCACACCTGGATTAGATAATCAGAATGTGGTCATTCAAAGAATTCAATCAGAATGTGGTTGATGCACTTGCATTAGATAATCCGAAATGGTTACTCCACTAAATCCCACTAGCAGCCCACCAGCAGCCCTAGGTCATCAACATGTCAGCATGACCAAGCTTCCATCCAGAAACCAATAGCTCATCCTCATGTCAGCATGACCAAGCAAGCAATGAGCTCATCTGCAGTCAGCATGATGTGTAAATTGATGGGCTCACGGATTGGGCTGGACTGAATCAAATGATGACTTTAAGATTTCCATTTTGAAGTTTAGAATGTCATTGATCCAACCACACAAGTATTGGCCCAATCCAAGTTCGGATGAAGAAGATAAGTACGAAATGAACTTCTACCTCAGGCTCCAGTTTTTGCACGTTTTTGCACCATTTTGCTTCAAATGCCTCAAGTGTATTCCTCTCATGCCAATCAGCCCTTAATATGCATGGATTGTAGCAAATGTGATCTCTTGCTCCCATAACCTACAGAACACACAAACATAGATAAGTGACTCGAAATAAAGAGAAACTGAACAAAATTACTAAGCAATGAAGGCATGCAAATGTGTGAAATTATGAACTTATCATGCACGTTTTTGCACCATTTTGCTTCAAATGCCTCAAGTGTATTCCTCTCATCCCAATCAGCCCTTAATATGCATGGATTGAATAAAATGTGATCTCTTGCTCCCATAACCTACAGAACACACAAACATAGATAAGTGACTTGAAATAAAGAGAAACTAAACAAAATTACTAAGCAATGAAGGCAAACAAATGTGTGAAATTATGAACTTATCAAATACCCCCAAACTTAGACTTTGCTAGTCCTCGAGCAAACAAAATAAAACCACAACTTATAAAACATAAAATAAGCAGCTAGCCTTCCAAACAATATCCTCAAAGAATCACCAAAGTATATGGTTCCAAAGAAACACAACAATCACAATCTAAGTTCCACACATGATTCAAGAGTGTGCAAAGCTTACAATAACATCCTTACGTGTAGTGTGTGAATGCCAAATCCGAACAACACCTGCAACTCAAATAAGTACATGCGCACACACTTACAACACAATCAAGAATTTCGAACCCCATAAGGTTATTATGAAATCAGCTCTCCACAATAATACCATACAATACCAAGGATCAAAAGGACTTTACAAGGGTTGTAATGAGGCTTAGGGTAGTGGTTGAATGAAAGAGGAGATATGGAGATATAACAACATTTTGAGCATAACTAAAGAAAATGTGAAAGCATGAGAGATTACTGAACTTTGTAACAAGCAAGGAACACATACATGAGCAGATTTTCAACATAATTTCAGCACCTTCAAATGTGTTAATTTGGCCTAATTTTGTGGCTCTTTACCCTAGATCACCATGATCTTCTCCTTGTAATACCCTAGGGCCGTGACTACATTGGTCACACTTCATTACCTCTTTTGATTAGTTACCAAAACCCCCAAACTTATTTCTTTTGAACACTTGGGTTATGGCACTAAATGAATCCCTTTTGCTCCTAAATCCTTGCATCTTTATGACTCTCTTTTGAAGATAGATTTAATTGCTCATAGAATAGGTAAGGATAAGAAATAGAGATTTAATATGGTTTACACAAAGAAAGGCTTAACATAGTCTCAAATGGGTTGACTAGGGATGAATACATGTAGAGGGATGGTTAGAAAGGCTCAAACGGTTCAAACATGGCCTAAATCACTTCCTAAGCATTGTATGGCAACAGAATGTCTCAAGAGATATTCAAATAAGTTCTAGAGCACGAAACCAAGATCATGAAATAAGTAGAATTGCATAACATCTCCAAGTAGCAAGAAATTGGACTAACTTGGCAAAGTGCTCAATAAGTGCAAGGATGGCATGCAAGACAAAGTTCACTCAGAATCACACACAGGCCTTAAACAATGACTATCAATTTCTGAAAAACCATATTAAAGTTAAATCCAAGTCTTATCATAGGTGTTTGGAAGGATAACGAAACAACACACAAAATCCTGCATTTTTAGACACTTAAAAATTTAAAATTTTGACAATTTGAAACAACATAACCAAATCCTTCCCCCCAAACTTAAATGAAACATTGTCCTCAATGTTTAGAGTATAAGAACAAACAATGCCTCATAAATGAAAGGAAAGAAGATAAGGAAAAGACGTAACCAAATGTTAGAGTTTAGAAAACAACTCCCCTTTGAAGCGATTAGGACGCAAGCAAGCTCCTTGCACGTTCTATCTTCTCCTCATCACCATGGGTTGCCTCCCAAGAAGCGCTAAGTTTCATGTCTTCAGCCGGACATCCAAACTTGCTATAGTGAATGGGGGGGTTTGGGCTCAATTGACACCTCATGCACTGCAAGAGAGTTCACCAAGTTTGTTTTCTTTTTCCATCGTTTCCATGCTGCTTTTGTTTTCCTTTTTTGATTATGAACAGAATCATGTTGCGTAGATTCAGCTGCACCAAAATGGGTTCAACTGCATCCTCAACTTGTGATACTCGCAAGTGCACGAGCCGTTGGTAGTTTAGCATATGTAAGTGCGAGGTCGATTCCACAGGGATTGGTGATTGAATAATCCAATTCAGTTTTCCTACACAAAACAGAAATGAAAACAAAAGAAACAAAACAAGAAGAAAGAAAAGAACTAAGACAAGATGGTGAGGTTTTAGAATCCACCCTAATTGTTCTAATCAAGTTATGGCAGCAAGTAAACAAATTGATTCACTCATGAAGATGCTCACAAATAAGTCCATGGTGTTTGGATCAAATTGCATTGAACATCACAAGGCCCCCAAGCATGGTGTTTACATTAGGAGACCCAGAAACCAAATCACATAAGTTGCTAATGGATGGAATGAAGATGATCCCCAAACCTTCCCAACAAGAGCATAACGCATAAAACCTTAGGTGATCAGTCAAAGGATGCAAACAGCTCCATTAAAACAGTGAAGAAGAATTCATGAATGAAATCAAACTTTATAAACTCAAACCATGATACAAGACTAGCAAGATGTTTATTACAACTAATAACATAAAAACAAAGTAAAACAAAGAAAATACAAGAAGAAAATAAAAGACAAAGGGAGGAGAATGTTGGACAGATTTTACTCTATCTATTTCTCGCAAGTGCACGAACCAATTATAGTATAGGAATGCAAGCACGAGGTCGTTCCACAGAGACTTGGATGAAAGACACTTATTACTACTACAAAGACTCACAAGTAATCCTAAGACTAAACAGAATTTAAATGAGGTTGTGTTGAGTTTGTTTGGAGTAACAACTACAAAAAGGGAAAGCAAATAGCAAGTGACTGAAAACTACTAAAAGGAAATGCAAAATAGCAAGTGATCAGCAAGTAGATGTTTAGAAATTTAGAGAGAAAGGAGACAAGAACTAGGATTTCAACTTCACCATGACAATCCAATTTCAAGCAACAAGTTAACAATCACCTAAGTTGATTACAATTTCTGGAGTTCGTTCTTTCTTATGTATGATTATCCATATGGTGTTTGGTTGTAATCAAGTACTCAGAAACACAACTTAGCTATGGTGTTTAGTCTAGGCTATGAATCTGAATCCATTAAGCTTAAGAAGAACACAAAAGAACCAAGTAAACATTTAAACATGGTGTTTGTCCTAAATGCATTACCCACTCATTCACTAATCGGTTCAAGAGTCATATGGTGTTTATGTAAACTTGAACTAGATAACCAACATGCATGTGTTCATAGTGGCCAGTTATTTAAACATGCATAAAGATTCAACTAAGAACAAGTGAATGAGACCAGAAAATTAGAAGTAATCAACAAGAGTAACATTAACTTGAAAACATGAAATTGTCTTGTCAGGTTACATTGAAACCCTAGCTATGGATTTAGCTGCTCATAATGAGAAAGAAATTAAGACAGAAATGAGAAAACATAATGAATGCAATAAGAGTAGAAAAACCCCTTTTTCTGAAGTTCTTGTGGTGTCCAAGGCTTCTCCAAGTGCTTCTCCACGTCTAATGCTTCTCCAAGAGCTTCCTCACTTCTAGAAGGATGTATGAAGGATATGGAGGTGATTTGGGATGAGTTTGAGTGAGTGGTGATGGCTAAGAAAGATGAAATTCGTAGGGAAATGGAAGAGAGGTTTGCTGGAGCTGTTTTGGTGATTTGGGGCTGTTTAGAGCTTTTGGTTGATTGCTGGAGTATTTGGGATTGTGAGAGTGTTTGAGGATAGTTTCTGAATGTGTTTGGGAAAATGATGGAAGTGTTTGAGGGAGGATGGAGTGAAGGATGGCTGAATTGTGGGGTTGTGAATCCCAGGCTTGCACACCTTGAATCTGGTAATGAATTGGTATTTATAGGGGAAGGGAGGTGAGAAATCAGAATTGAATATGGCTAATGGACTCAACACTTGCATTAGATAATCAGAAATAGGCTAATGGACTCAACACTTGCATTAGATAATCAGAAATGGTTACTCCACTAAATCCCACTAGCAGCCCTAGCTCATCCTCATGTCAGCATGACCAAGCTTCCATTCAGAAACCAATAGCTCATGCCTAGCTCACCATGACCAAGCATGCAATGAGCTCATCTGCAAGTCAGCATGATGTATAATTTGATGGGCTCATGGATTGGGTTGGATCAATCAAATGTCGACTTTGAGCTATCAATCTTCAAGTTCAGAATGTCATCGATCCAACCACACAAGTATTGGCCCAATCCAAGCTTGGATGAAGAAGATAAGTCCGCAATGAACTTGTAACTCAGTCACCAGTTTTTACACATTGTATTCACCATTTTACTTCAAAAGCCTCAAGTGATACTGATAAGTTCATAATTTCACACATTTGTTTGCCTTCATTGCTTAGTAATTTTGTTTAGTTTCTCTTTATTTCAAGTCACTTATCTATGTTTGTGTGTTCTGTAGGTTATGGGAGCAAGAGATCACATTTTATTCAATCCATGCATATTAAGGGCTGATTGGGATGAGAGGAATACACTTGAGGCATTTGAAGCAAAATGGTGCAAAAACGTGCAAAAACTGGAGCCTGAGTTAGAAGTTCATTTCGGACTTTCCTTCTTTATCCGAGCTTGGATTGGGCCAATGTTTGTGTGGTTGGATCAATGACATTCTGAACTTCAAAATGGACATCTTAAAGTCATCATTTGATTCAGCCAAGCCCAATTCGTAAGCCCAAGAAGTTGTTCATCATGCTGACAGGAAGATGAGCTCATTGCATGCTTGGTCATGGTGAGCTAGGCATGAGCTATTGGTTTCTGGATGGAAGCTTGGTCATGCTGACATGTTGATGACCTAGGGCTGCTGGTGGGCCCTCCGATGAAGAAGATAAGTCCGAAATGAACTTGTAACTCAGTCACCAGCTTTTACACATTGTATTCACCATTTTACTTCAAAAGCCTCAAGTGATACCTAGAGCTCAATGAACTGAATGACAAACACAAAAGAGGTTAAAAGCACAAGGTTAACTCAAAAACATAACGAAATCATAAGATAGAAGGGTACAAAATGATATACAATTGTGAACCGAACAAATACCCCCAGACCTAGATTTTGCTAGTCCTCGAGCAAAACAAAACAAAACAAAAACAAGAAGTTAAGTAAACCACTTCCGCAGGTAACTCGATTGCATTGAGCATATGCAACAAGCCTTTGAACCTCTAGGCATCCCTAGTAGGAGGAGTTGTGTCTCCTAAGGGTTTAACAGAAACGATACCCATAAACGCTTTACTGACTCTACAAAACAAAGTGGTTAGAAAAACAAACTTTGAAATCAACTAATGAAAATGAAAGAAAACTTTTAGTCATACCTCCAACACCATAGAGTTGCCAAGATAGGTGATCAATCAGTGTGTAAAGTGGAAGCTATAGCTCAAAGGCACACGGCTTCAAAGCAAGCACACTCAAACCTTGAATAGAGAACATGCTTTGACTCTAATTCTCACAGATAACACTCAATCACTCAGAACCTATGGTTTAATTCTCTCAAGAAAGCATAAGTGAGTGTATGAAATAGAAGCACAAATTTGGTTAGATCTCATGAAAGGAATCAAATACTAAGAATAGAGATACACACATACTTACCATCACACATGAATACATCCTCAAAGATCAGCTAGGTCTTTCACAAGGTTGTAATGAAAGGCTAAGGTTAGGGGAAATGGAAGAATTGGAAGGAAAAACAAGTAACTTAAGAACATACCAAGGTTGCATGCTTCATTAATCTGCAAGGTATCATTGATTTAGAATGACATGGCTGCAAACTTCATGGTATCACCTGGCATGGACTTTATTTTTCACACTTAGATCAAACCGAAACACATTCATCTTTGCTGATTTGATCTGCATCTTCTTTAACTTTATTGCACAGATACACACCAATTTCCATTTAGGTATATGGCAGCAACTTCCTTGCCTCAAACTTTATCTTGGCACACCTTGGTATATTTCTAAGTATAGGGTATGGCTACAATAAGGGAATATCTCAGATTGAGATACAAAGTTAGGGAAATTATGAGGGATAGAAGAAAAAGGCTTGAAGTGTTTGGCTTCAAGAGGGTTGATGGAACACACATATAGGTTGGGTGAAAGAAAGCACATAGAATGGTTATACACACATAGCCTAGCATCACTTCAATGAGTTCATTCATGAATGAGAGCAAGCACATGATATCTGCAAAAGAGAATCATCCTTAGTATTCAATCAAAATGAAATGATGAGATCAATTAGAGTGAAATGAAGAAAATGAGTAGAGATGAGAAGTAGAAACACTTTAAACCCTCTCAAGAAAGCAATTAGGCTCGATATGGCTCACTAGGGTAGTCTCCACTATTTTCCTTCAAAAATTTGAGCATGGTACTTTAGTCACCAGAATTCTAAGAGCAATAGCTTTGTGAAGTGCAAAAATTCTGATATGAAAACCTCAATGGCAGCTCCATAATATTGATTGCATGACCTTCTAAAAAAAATGAACAAAAACTGAAAAACACAATGAAAGAAAAGTGAAAACATGAACGAAAATTGAAAACCTTCCCCCCAGACCTGAATTGAACATTGTCCTCAATGTTAAAGCATAGAAAAGATGATTGAGAACATGCAAATGATAAAGGGAAAAGTTAAGAAGAAGGTATAGAGAAACTCCCCCTTGATGCGATTAGGTTGACCGCTAACAAACACCTTCTTCTTGAACACATGGGTTGCCTCCCAAGAAGCGCCTTAGTTAATGTCTTGGCAAGACATCATGCAATCTGCTTATGGTGAGTTGGGGGGTTTCAGATTAATTGTCTCAACATAGTTCACCCAACTTCTTCTCCTCTTCCTTCGCTTCCTCTGTCTTTTTCTTCTCTTTTTCTTCATGTGTGTAAGGAGTGCAACATTGAACATTGAGGTGACATTGGATGGTTCCAACTTCATAGAGCATGGTCCAGGAGGCTCAAGTGGTGGCCCAGAAAATGGTGGAAATGGCTGGAACACTTCAAGGGCAGCTACCACTTCCTGGAACTCAGATTCATCATCAAGGTCACCTAAAGGTTGTGTCAAAACAATTTCTAAGGCATCATCACATTGTACCTGCACAAACTTAGACAAAACCAGGGAATCCAAACAATCAATTGAAAAACAATCAAGTGAATTAGAAGGATGAGTTAAGGATTCAAACACTTTGAATTCTATAGTTTGGCCAAGGACTGTCATTTTCAGAATGCCATTTTTCACATCAATAAGAGTGTTTGTTGTGGCCATAAATGGTCTTCCAAGCAAGATAGGCAGCTCACGATCATGAATGGGTGCATCTTCCATGTCTATCACTACAAAATCAGCAGGCAATATTAGCTTATCAACTTGAACCAAAATATCTTCAACAATACCTCTAGGATATTTCACTGAACCATCAGCAAGTTGTAAGCTGAGTGTGGTGGATTTTAATTTTCCCAAACCAAGTTGCAAGTACACTGAATAAGGCATTAGATTGATACTTGCACCTAAATCCAACATGGCTTTCTCAGCTCGTTTATCTCCAATGGTTATGCCGATGGTAAAACTACCTGGATCCTTGAGCTTAGGAGGAAGTTTTCTTTGAAGGACAGCACTCACATTTTCAGACACCAACACCTTCTCATGAGGACTATACCTTCTCTTGTGTGAGCTCAACTCCTTAAAAAATTTAGCATAAGTTGGCATGTTCCTGATCACATCAAGCAAAGGCAAGTTAACATTGACTTTACTAAGTATATCATAGATTTCAGGAAAAGACTTATCCTGTTTGCTTTTAGCAAGACGTCCAGGAAAAGGAATTGGTGGCACATAAGGGTTCTCGGCCTTGTGCAATATAGGTGAAATTGTTGACTTGCCAATGGGAATTGCTTCTTTTGGTGTCATCTCTTCCTTATGTTCATCACCTGCATTCACAACATCATGATTAGTAACTTCTTTGCCAACTTTATTATCAATAACCTTACCACTTCTAGAACTGAGATTCATTTGGCTTGCTCATGATGCTTGGGATTCACATTTGGCTGACTAGGGAATTTTCCAGGTTCTCTTTGGTTCAAAGTATCTGCAATTTGTCCCAATTGAATCTCTATCTTAGTAAGGGCAGCAGAATGTTGTTGAAGAGCACCATTAGTAGTTTGCTGGAATTGCAAAGTATTTTGGGCCAACATCTTGACTTGTGTCCTCCAATGAACTTGGTTTAGGCTGGAATGATGAACTTGCTTGATTTTGATTTTGATTGTTGCTCCAAGAAAAATTTGGGTGATTCCTCCAACCAGGATTATAAGTGTTCGAGAAGGGATCATTTCTTGGCCTTTGGTTGTAAGAATTCATCATGTGGGCTTGTTCTTGGACAAACTCAGGATAAGCATTACTAGCTGAACACATGTGAGTTGAGTGTCCTTGAGAATTGCAAATAGCACAAACTTCAACTTGAGGAGCTTTAGGGACCATATTGAGCACAGCATCAAGCTTCCTTTGTAAACCAGCCACCTGTGAAGCAAGCTCATTGTTAGGACTAATCTCATAAATACCAGCTTTACCTCTTGTATCTTTGTGTTGAGCATTGGATCCCAACATCTCAAATATGTCATATGACTCTTGAGCATTCTTTTTCTTTAAAGCTCCACCTGCAGCATTATTGACAGTAGATTGACAAGTTTCGGTTAGTCCATCATAAAAAATTTGCATTTGTAAGTATAGAGGTAACCCATGATGTGGACATTGCATTAGAGTTCCTTTGAAACGCCCCCAGCATTCGTTGAATGGTTCACCATCATGTTGTGAGAAGTTGAAAATCTTGGACCTCAAGGTGGCTGTCTTTTGGGCGGAGAAAAACTTCTCCAAGAACTTCTTAGCAACAGAATCCCAAGTTGTTAGTGATCCAGGGGTTAACGACATAAACCAAGTCTTTGCTCTATTGTTGCGTAGATTCAGCTGCACCAAAATGGATTCAACTGCATCCTCAACTTGTGATACTCGCAAGTGCACGAACCGTTGGTAGTTTAGCGTATGTAAGTGCGAGGTCGATTCCACAGGGATTGGTGATTGAATGATCCAACTCAGTTTTCCTACACAAAACAAAAATGAAAACAAAAGAAACAAAACAAGAAGAAAGAAAGTAACTAGGACAAGATGGTGTTGTTTTAGAATCCACCATAATTGTTCTAATCATGTTATGGCAGAAAGTAAACAAATTTATTCACTCATGAAGATGCTCACAAATAAGTCCATGGTGTTTGGATCAAATTGCATTGAACATCACAAGGACCCCAAGCATGGTGTTTACATTAGGAGACCTAGAAACCAAATCACATGAGTTGCTAATGGATGGAATGAAGATGATCCCCAAACCTTCCCAACAAGAGCATAACGCATAAAACCTTAGGTGATCAATCAAAGGATGCAAAACAGCTCCATTAAAATAGTGAAGAAGAATTCATGAATGAAATCAAACTTTATAAACTCAAACCATGATACAAGACTAGCAAGATGTTTATTACAATTAATAACAGAAAAAACAAAGTGAAACAAAGAAAATACAAGAAGAAAATAAAAGACAAAGGGAGGAGAAGAAGATAAGGACAGCATGCTAGAGATGGAAAAGAATCATCTCCATGGCTGCCAGGAGGCCAAAGCCTCCCAGCTGCTTCCTTCTCCCTTCTCTCCCTTTGTGACTCTCAACTTTCCCTCTCTTTGTGTACAATGGAAGTGTAAATGATGGAACTCAGGATGTCTGGATATGAATGTGGAATGGAAGTGGTATTTATAGGGAAAGGGGAGTGGGAAATCTGAATTGAATATGGCAATCACCTAACACACTTGCATTAGATAATCAGAAATGGTTACTCCACTAAATCCCACTAGCAGCCCTAGCTCATCCTCATGTCAGCATGACCAAGCTTCCATTCAGAAACCAATAGCTCATGCCTAGCTCATCATGACCAAGCATGCAATGAGCTCATCTTCCTGTCAGCATGATGTGTATTTCCATGGGCTCACGAATTGGGTTGGGCTGAATCAAATGATGACTTTAAGATGCCCATTTTGAAGTGCAGAATATCATTGATCCAACCACACAAGTATTGGCCCAATCCAAGTTCGGATGAAGAAGATAAGTCCAAAATGAACTTCTAACTCAGGCTCCAGTTTTTGCACGTTTTTGCACCATATTGCTTCAAATGCCTTAAGTTGTATTCCTCTCATGCTCTCATGCTCTTAATATGCATGGATTGCATGAATTATGCTCTTTTGCTCCCTTGGCCTACAAAACACACAAAGAGAGGCAAATAACTTAGAAATCTAAGAAACTAAGCAAAATGAGTAAGTAAATTGGGCATGTATATGTATGAAAATATGAGCTTAACATCTATCTTTCAAAGTGTAAGGGAAAACCCTCATCTTCAGATTTGCTTCAGACACATCCTTGAAAGGCAAAGTAGAAACAACAGTATAAAATTCTTTAATGTGAGCCAAAGGATCTTCGTTAGGTAAACCATAAAAAGAAGGAAGCATTTGAAAGTGAGAAGATTTAAGCTCATAGTTTCTAGCTTCTCTGGACAGCAAGATGCATGAAGGTGAATTTGGTATGATTGGTTGAGCAAGATCCTCCAAAGCAAGTTGGTCATTAGCTGCCATCTTTTCTTCTTCTTCTTCTTCTTCTTGATCTGAGTTAAAGATGTTGAACAAAAAGTATTCTTCTGAGCTTGCTGAATTGGAGGTTTCAGCTTCTAAGGGATTGAGAATAGATTCAATGGCTGCCTCCCTTGCTTTGTGAAGCCTTCGTTCAAATTCAGCCAGTGATGGTTGTTGTGTACCACGGATTGGTTGGATCCGAATGGTTCCGGATTGAGAGTGTTTCTTGACCGCTGATACAACTTGTTCAAGCAATGGTTTGCTCGACATGCAAATACCTGAAAACAAAGAAAAACTAAAGAAAGTAAGCAATAGAAATAAGACTTTTAATCAAGTCCCCGGGCGGCGCCATTTTCTTGTTGGACAGATTTTACTCTATCTATTTCTCGCAAGTGCACGAACCAATTATAGTATAGGAATGCAAGCACGAGGTCGTTCCACAGAGACTTGGATGAAAGACACTTATTACTACTACTTAGACTCACAAGTAATCCTAAGACTAAACAGAATTTAAATGAGGTTGTGTTGAGTTTGTTTGGAGTAACAACTACAAAAAGGGAAAGCAAATAGCAAGTGACTGAAAACTACTAAAAGGGAATGCAAAATAGCAAGTGATCAGCAAGTAGATGTTTAGAAATTTAGAGAGAAAGGAGACAAGCACTAGGGTTTCAACTTCACCATGACAATCCAATTTCAAGCAACAAGTTAACAATCACCTGAGTTGATTACAAGCACTAGTGTTTGAGGATAGTTTCTGAATGTGTTTGGGAAAATGATGGAAGTGTTTGAGGGAGGATGGAGTGAAGGATGGCTGAATTGTGGGGTTGTGAATCCCAGGCTTGCACACCTTGAATCTGGAAATTAATTGGTATTTATAGGGGCAGGGAGGTGAGAAATCAGAATTGAATATGGCTAATGGACTCAACACTTGCATTAGATAATCAGAAATGGGCTAATGGACTCAACACTTGCATTAGATAATCAGAAATGGTTACTCCACTAAATCCCACTAGCAGCCCTAGCTCATCCTCATGTCAGCATGACCAAGCTTCCATTCAGAAACCAATAGCTCATGCCTAGCTCACCATGACCAAGCATGCAATGAGCTCATCTGCAAGTCAGCATGATGTGTAATTTGATGGGCTCACGGATTGGGCTTGGATCAATCAAATGTCGACTTTGAGCTATCAATCTTCAAGTTCAGAATGTCATCGATCCAACCACACAAGTATTGGCCCAATCCAAGCTCGGATGAAGAAGATAAGTCCGAAATGAACTTGTAACTCAGTCACCAGTTTTTACACATTGTATTCACCATTTTACTTCAAAAGCCTCAAGTGATACTGATAAGTTCATAATTTCACACATTTGTTTGCCTTCATTGCTTAGTAATTTTGTTTAGTTTCTCTTTATTTCAAGTCACTTATCTATGTTTGTGTGTTCTGTAGGTTATGGGAGCAAGAGATCACATTTTATTCAATCCATGCATATTAAGGGCTGATTGGGATGAGAGGAATACACTTGAGGCATTTGAAGCAAAATGGTGCAAAAACGTGCAAAAACTTGGAGCCTGAGTTAGAAGTTCATTTCGGACTTTTCTTCTTTATCCGAGCTTGGATTGGGCCAATGTTTGTGTGGTTGGATCAATGACATTCTGAACTTCAAAATGGACATCTTAAAGTCATCATTTGATTCAGCCAAGCCCAATTCGTAAGCCCAAGAAGTTGTTCATCATGCTGAGGGAGATGAGCTCATTGCATGCTTGGTCATGGTGAGCTAGGCATGAGCTATTGGTTTCTGGATGGAAGCTTGGTCATGCTGACATGTTGATGACCTAGGGCTGCTGGTGGGCTGCTAGTGGGATTTAGTGGAGTAACCATTTCTGATTATCTAATGCAAGTGCATCAACCACATTCTGATTTTCAATTGCAAGTGTTGTATGCATTTTCTATATTCAATTCAGATTTCTCACTCCCAACTCCCTATAAATACCACTTCCATTCCACATTCAATTCATCAACATTCACATTCAGATTCAGAAACACACACATTCACTCATCCATTACTCCCATACACACATTCACCACAAAGAGAGAAGAGAGCTAGCTGCAAAGGAGGAAGAGCTAGGAGCTGTCCTGGAAACTACCTTGCCTCCACCAGCTAGTTTTTCTATTCTCTTTATTCTATCTATGTATTTCTTATCTTCTGTATTCATAATTATGTTGAACTAATCCATTTTGTTAGGGCTTAGGATGAAGCCCTAGTCATGAATATTCAATGTTATGGATGATTTCATAGTTAATTGATTTCCTTGCTTTCATTATCAAGTTGTTAATCTCCAGCTTATTATGTGCTTGATGTATGTTTTCTTGGAGTAGCTAACTAGGATTTTATGCATCTAGCACAGGTTGGGAAGGGGTTTAGATTCACCAATTCTACTCTCCTTTCACAAGCAACACATGAATGGCCTAAGAATCATTCAAGGGGTTAATAACCATAGGTTGACTAGGACAGATACCATGTTCTAGGACTTGTGTGATTATCATATTCTCAGGGAACTTAATGACTCTTGTATGCTTTATTCTAAGTAGATACCATGCTTAGGTTGCATATTAGAGATCACGTGTTGTGTAGATACCATGCACAATTACATGCCTTAGGAGAATCATGCATCCTGCACCTAGATACCATAGGCTTGTATGCGATAATCTATTGTTAATGAAGCTTGAGTCAATTTCTATGCATTCATAACTTGGATAGGAAGACTAGTGGTAGATTCCAAGGCTCTAACACTTCTCAATCATTGTTTCACAACTTGTTGAGTGCTGCTATTGTTTACTCTCCAGCACTTCCATTTCATTATCTTGTTTTCACTTCAACAACAAACCCCCCCCCCCCATTTCGAGTGCGTGTGTTGTTGTTAATATTATGTTAACTCGCAATTGTACGGGGCAATTAGTAGTATAGCAAGACAAGTACGAGGTCATACCCACGAAGACTGAGAAGTTCAAATTAGTTATGTACGTAGATTACCGAATTCAAGAAGTTAGGAAGTTAAGTTTAAAACAGAAATTAAAGTGAGAGTGATTGTGATTGTGAAAGGAAGTGAGCAAACTGAAATTGCAAATGAAAGCAAATAAACAAGTGTAATAAAGAGTGATTTTGAAGGCTGGAAAACGGATTTGGAGACTAGGGCATTCGAATCACCATAACAATTCAACTCTGGGTTATAAGGAGTCAAGTAACAAGTCTAATTCATATTCAAAGATTGATTCTAGCTAAAGTATGATTAGGCCATGGTGTTTGGTCCTAACCTTGTGTTCCTAATTCCCTAATTTGATCATTTGTTGTCTAACCTAAAATTAAGCATTAGGAACCCATTAAGCATAGAAGAACAATTTAAACAACCAAGCATGTATCTAATCCCTGTTGTCGAATGTCCATACATACTCTTCTTATTCATAGTTCAATTCGAATTAAAGCATGGTGTCTACTCTTAATTCAAACCAAGATAGTTAACAAACAAGTTCTAATGGTGATCAATCATTCAAACAAGCATGTTAACTTATAAGCATAATGAATAAGAACATGAATCATGAATCAAACTTGAAACTCCAAACTTATAAACCCAGAATATTCATGTTAGGTTACATCGAAGCCCTAGTTATGGATTTAGCTACTCATAATGGAAAAGAAACTAAAACAGAAATGGGAAAACATAATGAAAGCCATAAGAGTAAAAGAAACCCTTTTCTGAAGTTCTTGTGGTGTCCAATGCTTCTTCGTAGGGAAATGGAAGGGAGGCTTTCTGGAGCTATTTTGGTGATTTGGGGCAGTTTAGAGTATTGGGTTGATTTCTGGAGTGTTGGGTTTTTGAGAATGTTTGGGGATGATTTCTGGATGTGTTGATGGAATGATGGAAGTGTGGAGGATGGCTGGAGTGAATTCTGTGGGGGTTGATGGTGTTTGGGGTTGTGAACTTCTCTATTTATAGGGCTAAGAGGGGGGAACATCATGATGAATTCCAACACCACCATTCCTTCTTTAACACAACCCATAACTCCGACTTCATCTTGTCTATGGTAGTGGGGTTGGAATCACTTTCATCCCATACTTCTTTGGCTGCTGCACCTCCAGCTTTCTTCACATGGGTTGAAAGGTGATCAATTGTGGCTGCCAACCCATGTGGTCTTCTTTTGGCTGCCAAAGTCAGTTACAGCTGGGGTGAGGCATATGGCTTAAAGGAGGTGACAGCTCATCAGCTGGCAGGCTGCAATCCTGAGCATGGTGCAACTTGATGGGCTCACGAATTGGGCTTGGCTTCATCAATTGATATGTTTGAGTAGTCCATTCTGCAGTTCAGAATCTCCTCTTTCTATCCACAAGTGATTTGGCCCAATCCAAGCTCAGATGAAAAAGATAAGTCCGAAATGAATTGCTAACTCAGTCTGCTGTTTTTGCACCCCTTTGCAACTCTTCTTATCCAAAGCCACCATTGCTACCTAAGGCCCAATGAACTAAATGACAAACAGAAAAGGGATTAAAAGCACAAGTTTAACTCAATAACATAACCAAATCATAAGCTAGAGAGGTACAAAATGATATACAATTATGAACTGATCAAATACCCCCAGACCTAGATTTTGCTAGTCCTCGAGCAAAACAACACGAAACAAAGTTAAAAACAAAACAAGAATTTAACTAAACCACTTCCGCAGGTAACTCGATTGCATTGAACATATGCAACAAGCCTTTAAACCTCTAGGCATCCCTAGTAGGAGGAGTTGTGTCTCCTGAGGGTTTAACAGAAAACGATACCCACAAACGCTTTACCTGACTCTACAAAACAAAGTGATTAGTAAAACTTTGAAATCAACTAATGAAAATGAAAGAAAACTTTTGTCATACCTCCAATACCATAGAGTTGCCAAGATAGGTGATCAATCAGTGTGTAAGGTGGAAGCTATAGCTCAAAGGCACACGGCTTCAAAGCAAGCACACTCAAACCTTGAATAGAGAACATGCTTCGACTCTAATTCTCACAGATAACACTCAATCACTCAGAGCCTATGGTTTAATTCTCTCAAGAAAGCATAAATGAGTGTAAGAAATAGAAGCACAAGTTTGGTTAGATCTCATGAAAGGAATCAAATACTAAGAATAGAGATACACACATACTTACAGCAACCATGAATACATCCTCAAAGATCAGCTAGGTCTTTTACAAGGTTGTAATGAAAGGCTAAGGTTAGGGGAAATGGAAGAATTGGAAGGAAAAACAAGTAACTTAAGAACATACCAAGGTTGCATTCTTCTTTGATCTGCAAGGTATCATTGGTTTAGAATGGCATGGCTGCAAACTTCATGGTATCACCTGGCACAGACTTTATTTTTCACACTTAGATCAAATCGAAACACTTTCTCTTTATCTTTCTTATTTGCTGATTTGATCGCTTCTTCTTTAACTTTATTGCACAGATGCATACCAATTTTTATTTAGGTACATGGCAGCAACTTCCTTGCCTCAAACGTGACCTTGGCACACCTTGGTATATTTCTAAGCTAGGGTATGGCTGCAATGGTTAAATATCTCAGATTGAGATACAAAGGTAGGGAAAAAGATGAGGGTGATAGAAGAAGAAGGCTTGAAGTGTTTGGCTGCAAGAGAGCTAATGGAACACACAAATGGGTAGAGTGAAAAGAAAGCACAAAGAATGGTTATGCACACATAGCCTAGCATCACTTCAATGAGTTCATTCATGGGTGAGAGCAAGCACATGATATCTGCAAAAGAGAGAAATCATCCTTAGTATTCAATCAAAATGGAACAATGAGATCATTTAGAGTGAAATGAAGAAAATGAGTAGAGATGAGAAGTAGAAACACTTTAAACCCTCTCAAGAAAGAAATTAGGCTCGATATAGCTCACTAGGGTAGTCTCCACTATTCTCCTTCAAGAATTTGAGCATGGTACTTTAGCCACCAGAATTCTAAGAGCAAAAGCTTTGTGAAGTGCACAATTCTGATATGAAAACCTCAAATAGCAGCTCCATAGTACCTGATTGTATGACATTCTAAAAAAAAAAAAAAAAGTGACAAGAGAACGAAAATTGAAAACACAAATGGATGAGAAAATTGAAAATTGAAAACCTCCCCCCCAGACCTGAATTGAACATTGTCCTCAATGTTAAAGCAAAGTGAAGATGATTGAGAACATGTAAATGATAAGGGGAAAAGTTAAGAAGAAGGTTTAGAGAAACTCCCCCTTGATGCGATTAGGTCGACCGCTACCAAGCACCTCTCTTCTTGAACACATGGGTTGCCTCCCAAGAAGCGCCTTAGTTAATGTCTTGGCAAGACATTATGTAATCAGCTAAGTTGATGGTACAAAGGCAAGTTGATCCACCACATGGCCTGCTTGAATGCCAGCTGAAATTCCCTCATAGAATGGCTTTAAACGTTGTCCATTTACTTTGAAAGTTGAGCCATCTTTAGGGTTTTGAATTTCCACAGCTCCATAGGGAGAAACATTGACCACGGTGAATGACCCAAGCCACCTAGACTTCAATTTTCCTGGAAAGAGACGCAAACGTGAGTTAAACAAAAGAACTGACATACCTTTGGAGAACTCTTTCCGTTGAATGTTTCTGTCATGGTAACTCTTGGTTCGTTCTTTGTAAAGCTTTGCATTCTCATAAGACTCATGTCTAATTTCTTCCAATTCATTGAGCTGAAACTTTCTAACATGGCCAGCCTTGTCCATATCAAAATTCAACTTCTTGATGGCCCAAAAAGCATTGTGTTCAAGCTCCATTGGCAGGTGGCATGCTTTCCCAAACACAAGACGATAAGGGCTCATTCCGATGGGAGTCTTATATGCAGTCCTATAAGCCCATAATGCATCATTGAGCTTGGCAGCCCAATCTTTTCTTGTATTGTTCACCACCTTCTCCAGGATGTGCTTAATTTCTCTATTGCTTATTTCCACTTGGCCAGATGTTTGAGGATGATATGGTGTAGAGACTCGATGGGTGATGTTGTACTTTTTCATGAGTGCTTCGAATGGCTTGTTACAGAAGTGGCTGCCTCCATCACTAATGACAGCCCTTGGAGTACCAAACCTTGTGAAAATATTATCCTTCAAGAATTTTAGCACCACCTTATGATCATTGGTTTGGGTGGCTATGGCTTCCACCCATTTAGACACATAATCAACAGCAACAAGTATGTAAGTATAACCAAAGGAATATGGAAATGGTCCCATGAAATCAATACCCCACACATCGAAGAGCTCCACAACAAGTATGTTATTCAATGGCATTTCGTTCCTGCGACTTATGTGTTGAGAAAAATGGCTCAATTAAAAAGATACAAAAATATTAAAAACCAGCGACCGGTCCAAGGTTATGGGTGACGGTCGGTTTCAGCAAAATGCCAAAGCGACCGGTCGCAAGTTACAAGCGACCGGTCGCCCGTGAAAGTCTGGAGCGAAAAATTGATTCTGATAAAGCGACCGGTCGCCAGTCTTGGGCGACGGTCGCGCCCAGACGATGCTGTTTCAAATTCCTACGCGTTTTCAAGTCTTCCTTGGTGTGCTACCACTTCCTATCGACTTGCAAGGATATTTCTGATCAAATCTGAGATATTAGAAGGTGGCATAGCAGCTGGAAAGTTGGGAGAACACATTGGCAAATTGATAACTTGTTTCATGAGTGTTTTCTCTCTTGGTACAAGAGATTGATGGCAGCTAGCATCCTTTGTCCCTTGCTTTATGAGCTGCCAAGAACAGGTGTCTAAAGTGAGATAACTAAAGCATGAACGTGTATAACTTAATGATATCTGATCTTGGAGTCCCAAGGCCTATATAAGAGGGAAGAGGAACCAAGAGAACATTAAGTTGTTAAGTGCATAAGTTTGTGCAAAGTATAGAGAAGCTGAAAACTTGTAAGTTCAAAAAATACCAAGGGGAGAGCAAGAGAGTTCTCTAAGTGTATCAAGGTGTTGAGCAAGGGTGAGAGAGAAACAGATTGTGAGGGTAGTGTTCTAAGGGGGTTTCCTTTCTTTGTAAACCAAAGTTTGTAACCAATCTTCATTAGTGAAAGTTCTCAAGGAGATCACCAAAGAGGAAGTAGGAAATTTGCTGAACCTCTATAAACACTTGTGTCATTTCTTTCTTGGTTAAATTTCTGTGTGTGTGTAAGACTCATCCATCATTGAGTTGGTCACAAAGTTCATCAACAACAAGGTCCTAAGGGGAAGTGAGTTAGTATTAATTCTCAACAAGTGGTATCAGAGCTGTGTTTTGGCAGCTGTGCTAGTCTATCTTTTGGAGTGCTAGTGTGTTGAAGATGGCAAGTGAACAAGAAGTTGAGAGTGGTAGCAGTTCACAACATGTGAAGCAACCACAGGCAACAAGCATGAAGGTGGAGCTAAAGCCTTTCACAGGGAAGGAGAACTTCACTCTTTGGCAACGAAGGATGAGGTCAGCACTTACACAACAACATCTCCATGTTGTGTTAGTTGGCAAGGAAAAGAAGCCAACAGACATGAAAGATGAGGAGTGGGGCGTACTTGACGAGTTAGCTAGAGGAGCCATCGAAAACTACCTCTCCGATGATGTGCTCATCAACGTGTTGAAGGATACCGCGAAGCAAACATGGGAGAAGCTCGAAGAGATGTTTGCAGGGAAGTCGCTGTCCAACAAGCTCTTCCTAAAGGAAGAACTCCTAAATCTGAAGATGGAAGAAGGAGGTAATCTAATGGAACATTTAAGTAGTTTCAATAGATGTGTTGCTGATTTGCAAAGAATGGAAGTTATTTATAGTACGGAGGATAAGGCACTTATGTTGCTAACATCCTTACCTCCGTCCTATAAACACTTTCGAACCACTCTTATGTTCGGGAAGGTCACTCTGGATTTCGAGCCTGTGCCTGCAAGACATCATGACGCACCATAGGATGGCTCAACGTTCTGGAGAAAACTCTCAAGGTGAAGGTCTATTTGCTAAGACCGAAGATATGGGTCGTTCAAAAAGGCGTGAAGGCAAGAAAGGCAACAAAGGAAGATCAAAATCCAAGGCGAAAGATGGTTGTTTCGAGTGTGGGTCAAAAGAGCACTGGAAAAGAAATTGCCCCATATGGAAAGAGAAGAAGAACAAAGGGAAGAATGCAGCAAACACAGCTGAGGAAGTCACGGAAAGTGATGGTGAGCTTTTATGTGTTAATGGCAATGTTAATACTAATACATATGCTAATTCTTCAAGGTGTTTCTCTTCGGATTGGATCTTGGATTCGGGTGCTCATACCATATGTGCTCAAACAAGGAGTGGTTTGACACATATGAGAAAGAAGAAGGTGGCGAAGTTATAATGGGGAATGGCTCGGTTTGTAGAGTCATAGGCACCGGTACAATCAAGATAAAGATGCATGACGGACTTCCAGGACGCTTGGAATGGTAAGGCATATTCCAAAGTTGCGTAAGAATCTTATTTCCCTTGGAACTCTTGATAAGAATGGTTATTCTGTTAAGGCTAATGGAGGGAAAATCATAATCTCAAAAGGTTCACTTGTGGTTATGAAGGGAGAAGTTCAACCTAATTGTCTATATAGATTGTGCGGTACAACAATAACAGGTGGAGCAGCTGTGTCCACAAGCAAGGACTCGGATGATGAAACTCAGCTTTGGCATTTGAGGCTAGGGCACATGAGTGAGAGAGGCATGCAGGAACTACATAAAAGAAAATTGTTGAAAGGTGTTCAAAGCTGCAAGCTGGAGTTCTGCAAATTTTGTACCATGGGAAAGCAATCGAAGATAGCTTTCAAGCTGCGAGATAAAGAGGAAGGTAGCACAGGAGTGCTAGATTATATTCACTCAGATGTATGGGGGCCATCACCGGTTAAATCAAAGGGTGGAGCTCGCTATTTCGTGACTTTCTTGGATGATTTTTCCAGAAAGGTTTGGGTCTACTTCATGAAGGAGAAATCTGAGGTCTTCACCAAATTCAAAGAGTGGAAGGCGGAAGTGGAGAACCTAACTGGAAGAAAAATCAAGATCCTAAGGAGTGACAACGGTGGTGAATATAAGGACAACAAATTTCTTGAGTTTTGCAGAAACGAAGGCATTAAGAGGCACTTTACCGTGAAGAAGACGCCCCAACAAAATGGAGCTGCGGAAAGGATGAATAGAACTCTCATGGAGCGTGAGAGATGTATGAGGATTCATGCAGGATTGCCCGAATCATTTTGGGCAGAGTCAGTTAACCACGCTGCCTATTTGGTTAACCGATCACCTTCAAGAAATCTTGAGTTCAAATGTGCAGAGGAGGTATGGTCAAATAAATCAATAGTTTTTTCTAATCTTAAAGTGTTTGGATGCAGTGCATTTGCACTTATTCCTAGTGATGAAAGAACCAAGTTGAAGCCTAAGTCTCTTGAATGCATTTTCATCGGCTTCGAGAGCGGAGTGAAGGGCTACAAGCTATGGGATTCGGGTGAACCACAAGAAGATACTCAGCAGAGATGTTGTGTTTGATGAAAAGACCATGCCTTTGAACAAAGTCAAGAATTCAGAAGCAAAGGAGGATGTTGTTGAAAGAGAAACAACCATTGAAGTTCCACTCAAGAATGTGTCAAGAAAGACTTCACAAAAACAGCCAACTGAAGACGTTTAGGATGAGGAGGAGTCTGACATTGAGGAGGAAGAAGCTGGGCAAAATCAACAACAAACTCAAGAAGAAGAAGAAGATGCTCAAGAAATGGTGGAGCCATCATCTATAGCTCGGTCCAGGCCCAAGAGAACCATCAAACCACCTCAAAGGTTTGGATGGGACACGGACTAGTTCACTATGCTCTAAATGCAAGTGAAGAAGAACCAACCACGTTCCAAGAAGCTGTTGAGAATGAGGAGCGGGAAAGTTGGATGGAAGCTATGATGCAAGAGATGGAATCTCTACACCAAAACTCAGTTTGGGAGTTAGTTCCTAAACCCAAAGATCGCAAGGTTATTGGCTGCAAGTGGGTGTTTAGGAAGAAAGAAGAAATGCATGAGAAGGGAGCCACCATGTTCAAAGCTCGATTGGTGGCCAAGGGATATTTGCAAAAGGAGGGAGTTGATTATGATGAAATCTTCTCACCGGTGGTGAAACATACTTCTATACGGCTACTTCTCTCCATAGTAGCCCAAGAGGACATTGAGGTGGAGCAAATGGATGTGAAGACTGCTTTCCTCCATGGAGACTTGGAGGAAGATATCTACATGAGCCAACCTCAAGGGTTCATTGAAGCAAGCAAGAAAAATCTGGTTTGCAAGTTGAAGAAGTCTTTATACGGGCTAAAGCAATCTCCAAGGCAGTGGAATAAGTGCTTCGATTCTTTCATGATGAAGATTGGATATAGAAGATGTGAATCAGATTGCTGTGTTTGCAGTCATGCATTTAAGGATGGTAACTTCATCCTTTTACTTCTTTATGTTGATGACATGCTAATTGCATGTAAAGATATGTCAAAAATCCAGGAATTAAAAACATTGCTTGGAAAGGAGTTTGACATGAAGGATCTAGGCTCTGCACAAAAGATCCTAGGAATGGAGATAAAGAGAGACAGAAACGCAGGCAAGCTATGGCTGTCACAAAGTAAGTACATTTCCAAAGTACTTGAAAAATTCAATATGATGGATTGCAAGCCCGTGTCTACTCCTTTGGCGGAGCATTTCAAATTAAGTGCACAGGAATGTCCTTCTACGGATGATGAGAAGGAAGAAATGAGCAAAGTTCCATATGCAAGCTTGGTAGGGTGTCTTATGTATGCAATGGTTTGCACACGCCCCGACTTAGCTCAAGCCGTAAGTGTGGTGTCAAGATACATGGCGAATCCGGGCAGACTTCATTGGACAGCAGCAAAGTGGATTCTCAGGTACTTGAAGGGCACAAGGAGGCTTGGGATATTGTTTGAAAAACAACAAGGTAATGCATGTGTGTCAGGGTATGTAGATTCTGATTATGCAGGGATCTAGACAAGAGGAGATCCACCACGGGATATGTCTTCATTTGTGGTGGAGGACCGATTAGTTGGAGAGCGGTGTTACAATCGGTTAGTGCCTTGTCTACAACAGAGGCGGAGTATATGGCGCTCACGGAAGCTTCGAAGGAAGCGGTATGGCTGAAGAGATTGGCTAAGGAATTCGGGATAGCCCAAAACTTGGTGGTGATTCAAAGTGATAGTCAAAGTGCAATCTACCTAGTGAAGAATCAAGTATTTCATGGAAGGTCTAAACACATTGATGTCCGATACCACCGGGTAAGGGATTGGGTGAATGAAGGAGACGTCATGATAAAGAAGGTTCATACAAAGGAGAACGCTTCAGATTGTCTAACAAAGCCAGTCAGGGCAGCAAAGTTCAAGCATTGTTTGAGCTTGCTCAATCTTGTTCCATGCTAAGATTGAGGTGGAGTTCTTGAGAGTTATCCGGACAATTCTCAAGAAATTAAAGATGTCCTGGAAAAGCAATAGTGTCCACAAGGGGTTTTAATCTCGCCATGGTGGAGATTGTTGAGAAAAATGGCTCAATTAAAAAGATACAAAAATATTAAAAACCAGCGACCGGTTAGGTTATGGGCGACGGTCGGTTTCAGCAAAATGCCAAAGGACCGGTCGCAAGTTACAAGCGACCGGTCGCCCGGTCGAAGCTGGAGCGAAAAATTGATTCTGATAAAGCGACCGGTCGCGATCTGGGCGACCGGTCGCCCGGACGATGCCTGTTTCAAATTCCTACGCGTTTTCAAGTCTTCCTTGGTGTGCTACCACTTCCTATCGACTTGCAAGGATATTTCTGATCAAATCTGAGATGTTAGAAGGTGGCATAGCAGCTGGAAAGTTGGGAGAACACATTGGCAAATTGATAACTTGTTTCATGAGTGTTTTCTCTCTTGGTACAAGAGATTGATGGCAGCTAGCATCCTTTGTCCCTTGCTTTATGAGCTGCCAAGAACAGGTGTCTAAAGTGAGATAACTAAAGCATGAACGTGTATAACTTAATGATATCTGATCTTGGAGTCCCAAGGCCTATATAAGAGGGAAGAGGAAGCAAGAGAACATTAAGTTGTTAAGTGCATAAGTTTGTGCAAAGTATAGAGAAGCTGAAAACTTGTAAGTTCAGAAAATACCAAGGGGAGAGCAAGAGAGTTCTCTAAGTGTATCAAGGTGTTGAGCAAGGGTGAGAGAGAAACAGATTGTGAGGGTAGTGTTCTAAGGGGGTTTCCTTTCTTTGTAAACCAAAGTTTGTAACCAATCTTCATTAGTGAAAGTTCTCAAGGAGATCACCAAAGAGGAAGTAGGAAATTTGCTGAACCTCTATAAACACTTGTGTCATTTCTTTCTTGGTTAAATTTCTGTGTGTGTGTAAGACTCATCCATCATTGAGTTGGTCACAAAGTTCATCAACAACAAGGTCCTAAGGGGAAGTGAGTTAGTATTAATTCTCAACAAGTGGTATCAGAGCTGTGTTTTGGCAGCTATGCTAGTCTATCTTTTGGAGTGCTAGTGTGTTGAAGATGGCAAGTGAACAAGAAGTTGAGAGTGGTAGCAGTTCACAACATGTGAAGCAACCACAGGCAACAAGCATGAAGGTGGAGCTAAAGCCTTTCACAGGGAAGGAGAACTTCACTCTTTGGCAACGAAGGATGAGGTCAGCACTTACACAACAACATCTCCATGTTGTGTTAGTTGGCAAGGAAAAGAAGCCAGCAGACATGAAAGATGAGGAGTGGGGCGTACTTGACGAGTTAGCTAGAGGAGCCATCGAAAACTACCTCTCCGATGATGTGCTCATCAACGTGTTGAAGGATACCGCGAAGCAAACATGGGAGAAGCTCGAAGAGATGTTTGCAGGGAAGTCGCTGTCCAACAAGCTCTTCCTAAAGGAAGAACTCCTAAATCTGAAGATGGAAGAAGGAGGTAATCTAATGGAACATTTAAGTAGTTTCAATAGATGTGTTGCTGATTTGCAAAGAATGGAAGTTATTTATAGTACGGAGGATAAGGCACTTATGTTGCTAACATCCTTACCTCCGTCCTATAAACACTTTCGAACCACTCTTATGTTCGGGAAGGTCACTCTGGATTTCGAGCCTGTGCTGCAAGACATCATGACGCACCATAGGATGGCTCAACGTTCTGGAGAAAACTCTCAAGGTGAAGGTCTATTTGCTAAGACCGAAGATAGGGGTCGTTCAAAAAGGCGTGAAGGCAAGAAAGGCAACAAAGGAAGATCAAAATCCAAGGCGAAAGATGGTTGTTTCGAGTGTGGGTCAAAAGAGCACTGGAAAAGAAATTGCCCCATATGGAAAGAGAAGAAGAACAAAGGGAAGAATGCAGCAAACACAGCTGAGGAAGTCACGGAAAGTGATGGTGAGCTTTTATGTGTTAATGGCAATGTTAATACTAATACATATGCTAATTCTTCAAGGTGTTTCTCTTCGGATTGGATCTTGGATTCCGGGTGCTCATACCATATGTGCTCAAACAAGGAGTGGTTTGACACATATGAGAAAGAAGAAGGTGGCGAAGTTATAATGGGGAATGGCTCGGTTTGTAGAGTCATAGGCACCGGTACAATCAAGATAAAGATGCATGACGGGACTGTTAGGACGCTTGGAATGGTAAGGCATATTCCAAAGTTGCGTAAGAATCTTATTTCCCTTGGAACTCTTGATAAGAATGGTTATTCTGTTAAGGCTAATGGAGGGAAAATCATAATCTCAAAAGGTTCACTTGTGGTTATGAAGGGAGAAGTTCAACCTAATTGTCTATATAGATTGTGCGGTACAACAATAACAGGTGGAGCAGCTGTGTCCACAAGCAAGGACTCGGATGATGAAACTCAGCTTTGGCATTTGAGGCTAGGGCACATGAGTGAGAGAGGCATGCAGGAACTACATAAAAGAAAATTGTTGAAAGGTGTTCAAAGCTGCAAGCTGGAGTTCTGCAAATTTTGTACCATGGGAAAGCAATCGAAGATAGCTTTCAAGCTGCGAGATAAAGAGGAAGGTAGCACAGGAGTGCTAGATTATATTCACTCAGATGTATGGGGGCCATCACCGGTTAAATCAAAGGGTGGAGCTCGCTATTTCGTGACTTTCTTGGATGATTTTTCCAGAAAGGTTTGGGTCTACTTCATGAAGGAGAAATCTGAGGTCTTCACCAAATTCAAAGAGTGGAAGGCGGAAGTGGAGAACCTAACTGGAAGAAAAATCAAGATCCTAAGGAGTGACAACGGTGGTGAATATAAGGACAACAAATTTCTTGAGTTTTGCAGAAACGAAGGCATTAAGAGGCACTTTACCGTGAAGAAGACGCCCCAACAAAATGGAGCTGCGGAAAGGATGAATAGAACTCTCATGGAGCGTGAGAGATGTATGAGGATTCATGCAGGATTGCCCGAATCATTTTGGACAGAGTCAGTTAACCACGCTGCCTATTTGGTTAACCGATCACCTTCAAGAAATCTTGAGTTCAAATGTGCAGAGGAGGTATGGTCAAATAAATCAATAGTTTTTTCTAATCTTAAAGTGTTTGGATGCAGTGCATTTGCACTTATTCCTAGTGATGAAAGAACCAAGTTGAAGCCTAAGTCTCTTGAATGCATTTTCATCGGCTTCGAGAGCGGAGTGAAGGGCTACAAGCTATGGGATCCGGTGAACCACAAGAAGATACTCAGCAGAGATGTTGTGTTTGATGAAAAGACCATGCCTTTGAACAAAGTCAAGAATTCAGAAGCAAAGGAGGATGTTGTTGAAAGAGAAACAACCATTGAAGTTCCACTCAAGAAGGTGTCAAGAAAGACTTCACAAAAACAGCCAACTTAAGACGTTCAGGATGAGGAGGAGTCTGACATTGAGGAGGAAGAAGCTGGGCAAAATCAACAACAAACTCAAGAAGAAGAAGAAGATGCTCAAGAAATGGTGGAGCCATCATCTATAGCTCGGTCCAGGCCCAAGAGAACCATCAAACCACCTCAAAGGTTTGGATGGGACACGGACTCAGTTCACTATGCTCTAAATGCAAGTGAAGAAGAACCAACCACGTTCCAAGAAGCTGTTGAGAATGAGGAGCGGGAAAGTTGGATGGAAGCTATGATGCAAGAGATGGAATCTCTACACCAAAACTCAGTTTGGGAGTTAGTTCCTAAACCCAAAGATCGCAAGGTTATTGGCTGCAAGTGGGTGTTTAGGAAGAAAAAAGAAATGCATGAGAAGGGAGCCACCATGTTCAAAGCTCGATTGGTGGCCAAGGGATATTTGCAAAAGGAGGGAGTTGATTATGATGAAATCTTCTCACCGGTGGTGAAACATACTTCTATACGGCTACTTCTCTCCATAGTAGCCCAAGAGGACATTGAGGTGGAGCAAATGGATGTGAAGACTGCTTTCCTCCATGGAGACTTGGAGGAAGATATCTACATGAGCCAACCTCAAGTGTTCATTGAAGCAAGCAAGAAAAATCTGGTTTGCAGGTTGAAGAAGTCTTTATACGGGCTAAAGCAATCTCCAAGGCAGTGGAATAAGTGCTTCGATTCTTTCATGATGAAGATTGGATATAGAAGATGTGAATCAGATTGCTGTGTTTACAGTCATGCATTTAAGGATGGTAACTTCATCCTTTTACTTCTTTATGTTGATGACATGCTAATTGCATGTAAAGATATGTCAAAAATCCAGGAATTAAAAACATTGCTTGGAAAGGAGTTTGACATGAAGGATCTAGGCTCTGCACAAAAGATCCTAGGAATGGAGATAAAGAGAGACAGAAACGCAGGCAAGCTATGGCTGTCACAAAGTAAGTACATTTCCAAAGTACTTGAAAAATTCAATATGATGGATTGCAAGCCCGTGTCTACTCCTTTGGCGGAGCATTTCAAATTAAGTGCACAGGAATGTCCTTCTACGGATGATGAGAAGGAAGAAATGAGCAAAGTTCCATATGCAAGCTTGGTAGGGTGTCTTATGTATGCAATGGTTTGCACACGCCCCGACTTAGCTCAAGCCGTAAGTGTGGTGTCAAGATACATGGCGAATCCGGGCAGACTTCATTGGACAGCAGCAAAGTGGATTCTCAGGTACTTGAAGGGCACAAGGAGGCTTGGGATATTGTTTGAAAAACAACAAGGTAATGCATGTGTGTCAGGGTATGTAGATTCTGATTATGCAGGGGATCTAGACAAGAGGAGATCCACCACGGGATATGTCTTCATTTGTGGTGGAGGACCGATTAGTTGGAGAGCGGTGTTACAATCGGTTAGTGCCTTGTCTACAACAGAGGCGGAGTATATGGCGCTCACGGAAGCTTCGAAGGAAGCGGTATGGCTGAAGAGATTGGCTAAGGAATTCGGGATAGCCCAAAACTTGGTGGTGATTCAAAGTGATAGTCAAAGTGCAATCTACCTAGTGAAGAATCAAGTATTTCATGGAAGGTCTAAACACATTGATGTCCGATACCACCGGGTAAGGGATTGGGTGAATGAAGGAGACGTCATGATAAAGAAGGTTCATACAAAGGAGAACGCTTCAGATTGTCTAACAAAGCCAGTCACAGCATCAAAGTTCAAGCATTGTTTGAGCGTGCTCAATCTTGTTCCATGCTAAGATTGAGGTGGAGTTCTTGAGAGTTATCCGGACGATTCTCAAGAAATTAAAGATGTCCTGGAAAAGCAATAGTGTCCACAAGGGGTTTTAATCTCGCCATGGTGGAGATTGTTGAGAAAAATGGCTCAATTAAAAAGATACAAAAATATTAAAAACCAGCGACCGGTCCAAGGTTGTGGGCCACGGTTCGGTTTCAGCAAAATGCCAAAGCGACCGGTCGCAAGTTACAAGCGACCGGTCGCCCGGTGAAAGCCTGGAGCGAAAAATTGATTCTGATAAAGCGACCGGTCGCGTAGGATCGGGCGACCGGTCGCCCAGACGATGCTGTTTCAAATTCCTACGCGTTTTCAAGTCTTCCTTGGTGTGCTACCACTTCCTATCGACTTGCAAGGATATTTCTGATCAAATCTGAGATATTAGAAGGTGGCATAGCAGCTGGAAAGTTGGGAGAACACATTGGCAAATTGATAACTTGTTTCATGAGTGTTTTCTCTCTTGGTACAAGAGATTGATGGCAGCTAGCATCCTTTGTCCCTTGCTTTATGAGCTGCCAAGAACAGGTGTCTAAAGTGAGATAACTAAAGCATGAACGTGTATAACTTAATGATATCTGATCTTGGAGTCCCAAGAGAACATTAAGTTGTTAAGTGCATAAGTTTGTGCAAAGTATAGAGAAGCTGAAAACTTGTAAGTTCAGAAAATACCAAGGGGAGAGCAAGAGAGTTCTCTAAGTGTATCAAGGTGTTGAGCAAGGGTGAGAGAGAAACAGATTGTGAGGGTAGTGTTCTAAGGGGGTTTCCTTTCTTTGTAAACCAAAGTTTGTAACCAATCTTCATTAGTGAAAGTTCTCAAGGAGATCACCAAAGAGGAAGTAGGAAATTTGCTGAACCTCTATAAACACTTGTGTCATTTCTTTCTTGGTTAAATTTCTGTGTGTGTGTAAGACTCATCCATCATTGAGTTGGTCACAAAGTTCATCAACAACAAGGTCCTAAGGGGAAGTGAGTTAGTATTAATTCTCAACATTATGTTCCCCATCCTTTGGCACCTATCACACTTAACACAAAAATTAAATGCATCTTTGAATAGAGTGGGCCAAAAGAAACCAGATTGCAGAATTTTAAGTGCTGTTTTCTTAGCTCCAAAGTGACCTCCACAAGCCAATTCGTGGCTATGCCTAAGTATGCTTTCTTGCTCTTCTTCTGGAACACATCTTCTGAATGAGTTGATCTGGGCAATGCTTGAATAAGAAAGGTTCATCCCATACATAATGTTTCACCATGGAAAAGAACTTCTTCTTGTCCTGAGAAGTTAGATCATTTCTAAGAACACCACAAGCAAGATAATTAACAAAATCAGCATACCATGGCTCTTTGACTTGGGCAGCATATAGTTGTTCATCAGGGAAAGTCTCATTCAAGGGTAGCACAGCTGCTCCTTTTTCTTCAACCACAATTCTGCTCAAATGATCAGCTACCACATTCTCACATCCCTTCTTATCTCGAATCTCCAAATCGAATTCTTGCAGGAAGAGAATCCATCTAATCAAGCGTGGTTTGGCATCCTTCTTAGTGAGCAAGTATCTAAGAGCTGCATGGTCAGAATAAACAATTACTTTAGAACCAACAAGGTAAGAACGAAATTTTTCTAAAGCAAAAACCACAGCAAGCAACTCCTTCTCTGTTATGGAGTAGTTGATTTGAGCATCATTCAAGGTCCGGCTAGCATAATGAATCACATGGGGTAGCTTGTTCTTCTTTTGACATAAAACTGCACCAATAGCAAAGTCAGAGGCATCACACATTATTTCAAATGGTAAAGACCAATCCGGAGCTATGATAATAGGGGCTGAAGTTAGCTCCCTCTTCAAGGTAGTAAAAGCTTCTAGACAAGCTTCATTAAACTCAAAAACAGCATCCTTAGCAAGGAGATTACACAATGGCCTTGTAATGCTTGAGAAATTTTTGATGAACCTTCTATAGAATCCAGCATGACCTAGAAAGCTTCTAACTCCTTTAACAGAGGTAGGGGGTGGAAGATTTGAGATGAGGTCGATCTTGGCTTTATCCACTTCGATTCCCTTGCTTGAAATCACATGGCCTAGTACAATGCCTTGTCTCACCATGAAGTGACACTTCTCCCAATTCAAAATCAGATTTGTTTCCTGGCATCTTTTAAGCACTAGAGACAAGTGGTGAAGACAATCATCAAAGGAGGAACCAAAAACTGAAAAATCATCCATAAATACCTCAATGAATCGTTCCACCATATCTGAAAAGATTGCCATCATGCATCTTTGGAAGGTTGCTGGAGCATTGCACAAACCAAATGGCATCCTTCTATAAGCAAATGTACCGAATGGGCATGTGAATGTGGTTTTCTCTTGGTCCTCCGGAGCAATGGGAATTTGATTATAACCTGAAAAACCATCAAGAAAACAATAGTAAGCATGGCCAGATAAACGTTCAAGCATTTGATCAATAAAAGGCAAGGGGAAATGATCTTTTCTAGTGGATGTGTTCAACTTCCTGTAATCAATGCAAACTCTCCAACCAGTGACAGTTCGTGTAGGAACTAGCTCATTCTTCTCATTCTTCACAACGGTGATTCCGGACTTCTTTGGAACAACTTGCACAGGGCTCACCCACTTAGAATCTGAAATTGGATAGATGATTCCTACATCGAGTAGCTTTAAAACTTCAGCTCTAACCACCTCTTTCATGTTGGGATTTAGCCTCCTTTGGGCATCACGGGATGGTTTGCTGTCTTCTTCCATTAAAATCCGATGCATGCACATGCTTGGACTAATTCCTTTGATGTCTGCTATGGTCCACCCAATGGCTGTTTTATGCTCTTTTAGAACTTTAATTAAGCTCTCTTCTTCATGTAAGGAGAGACCTGCAGCAATTATAACAAGGAGAGTTTCGTTACCACCCAAATAAGTATATTTAAGATGATTGGGAAGAGGTTTAAGTTCTAGCTTTGGTGGGATGACAATGGATGGCTCCAATTTCGTGGATGATGGTCCAAGAGGCTCGATTGGTGGCCTAAAGGATGGTGGGTATGGCAGAAACACTTCTAAGGCAGCCACCACTTCTTGGAACTCCGGTTCACAAAGATCTTCCTCTTCTTGTGTTAAGACAGCTTCTAGAGCATCATTAGACTTTCTCTGCAAAATTTTGGAAGAAACCTCATGATCCACAACATCAATTGAAAAGCAAGAATCAAGAGAGATAGAAGGTTGAGATAGAGCATTAAGCATTTTAAATTGAACAGTTTCACCCAAAACAGTCATGGAGAGGGTGCTATCTTTCACTTTGATGATTGTGTCTGAGTGGCCATGAATGGCCTGCCAAGGAGAATGGGATCAACACGATCTCCATTTGGATTATCTTCCATGTCCATCACTACAAAATCAGCAGGGAGAATTAGTGTATTAACTTGAACTAGAATATCTTCTACAATACCTTTTGGATATTTTATAGAATGATCAGCTAGTTCAAGTCGCATTGAAGTCTTTTTCATCCCTTCTAAGCCAAGCTCTTGATAAACTGAATATGGCATAACATTGATGCTTGCTCCCAAGTCCAACATGGCTCTTCCAACCTTCTTGCCTCCAATGTTAATGGGAATGTCAAAGCTGCCAGGATCATCTAGTTTTGGTGGAAGCTTCCTTTGCAACACAGCACTTACATTCTGGTCGAGCTTTACTCCTTCATTTGGAGCGAAATTGAGCTTGTGAGTTTTCAAGTCCTTGATGAATTTTCCATATGCAGGAATCTGTTCAATAAGATCAAGCAAAGGCAAATTGATATTAACTTTACTCAAAATATCATAAATCTCTTTAAAAGCCTTATCTTGCTTTGCTTTCTTAAGACGGCCTGGAAATGCAATCTGTGGAACATTGTTGTGTAGATACAGCTGCACCAAAATGGATTCAGTTGCATCCTCAACTTGTGATACTCGCAAGTGCACGAGCCGTTCGGTAGTATAGCATATGTAAGTGTGAGGTCGATCCCACGAGGATTGGTGATTGAATGATCCAATTTAGTTTCCCTACACAAAATAGAAATGAAAAAAGAAAGGAAATAAATAAAACAAGGAAGAAAGAAATAAGTAACTCAAGCAAATAAGTTCCCAAGTTCAATTAGATTAATGGATTGATTCTAGCTAAAGTATGATTAAGCCATGGTGTGTGGTCATAACCTTGTGTTCCTAATTCCCTAATTTGATCATTTGTTGTCTAACCTAAAATTAAGCATTAGGAACCCATTAAGCATAGAAGAACAATTTAAACAACCAAGTATGTATCTAATCCCTGTTGTCGAATGTCCATACATACTCTTCCTATTCATAGTTCAATTCAAATTAAAGCATGGTGTATACTCTTAATTCAAACCAAGATAGCTAACATGCAAGCCTAAATGGTGATCAATCATTCAAACTAGCATATTAACTTATAAGCATAATGAATAAGAACAAAAACCATAATTGAAACTTGGAAACTAATTAAACTTGAATACTTAAGAAAGAATGTACATTACAAGAAAAATAAATTACGACTAAGAAAACATTAAAGAAAGCTAGAATTGAGAACTAGAAAGCAAAACTAAGAGAATTTGAGGGAGAGAAGGGAAGGGAGCTCTAGAGAGGTGTTTGAGAGCTCCCCCCCTTGGGGTGTTATTACAAGCTTAGAGAACCTCCCTATTTATAGGCCTAGGGGAAGTGAAAATCTGAATTCAAAAAGACTAATGCATACAACACTTGAATTATAAAATCTGAAATGGTTGATGCACTTGAATTAGAAAATATGAATTGGATGATGCACTTGTATTAGAAAATCTTGAATGGCTACTCCACTAAATCCCACTAGCAGCCCTAGCTCATCCTCATGTCAGCATGACCAAGCTTCCAACCAGAAATGATAGCTCATGCCTAGCTCACCATGACCAAGCATCCAACCAGCACATGCTGAGGTCAGCATGACCAGCAACTTCAAGGGCTTACAACTTGGGCTTCCCTTAAGCAAATTAAGACTTTAAGCACTCCAACTTGAAGTTCAGAATGTCTTCTTGCCAGCCATATATCATTTGGGCCAATCCAAGGTCGGAGGAGGAAGTTAAGGCCAAAACAAATTGCTAACTCATTTTCCGCGCTGATAAGATCCATCCTGAGCATGGTTCTGTGTTTGCTAGGTAACGGAAGCCAGATTTATCCAATGGGGCTGAATTTTGGATATGTTATAGTACACACCCATTGGAACAACTTTCATGAAGAATGCTGCCTCATTCAAGCTGTGTAGATTGATGAAACGAAGCTTGCAATATGACCTACGAAACTGGGCTGGCAAGGGGCTGTAGCCAAAATGAGTTTGTCTTTAAGCTCTTCATCCATTCATCCAAATTAGGCCTTAACATGCTTGAATTGCATGAATTATTCTCTCTAAAGCCATCATTATTACCTAAAGCTCAATGAACTGAAAGATAAACACAAAAAGGATTAAAAGCACAAGTTTAACTCAAAAACATAACCATATCATAAGCTAAAGGGGTACAAAATGATATGTAATTTATGCACCGATCAAATACCCCCAAACCTAGATTTTGCTAGTCCTCGAGCAAAACAAAAGGAAACAAAGATAAAAACAAACAAGAAGTTAATTAAACCACTTTCGTAGGTAACTCGATTGCATTTAGCGTATGCAACAAGCCTTTAAACCTCTTGGCATCCCTAGTAGGAGGAGTTGTGTCTCCTGAGGGTTTAACAGATCAAAATACCCACAAACGTTTTTCTAACTCTACAAAACAAAATGGTTAGAAAACTTAAAAGATTGTTAGTCCTTAAGCAAAATAACAAAAACAAAAATAAAAGCAAAAACAAAAATAAAAATAGAAACAATCACAAAAAACAAATCACAAAAAATCAAAATAAAAACTCAAAACAACATTTCCGAACCTTTATGAAGAGAAATGACTCATGCACATGACTCAAAAGTTTTAACAATAAAAGCTCAATTTTAGACATTATTAACAAAGCGGCAAAGTTCAAAACATAATATGCTCAAAGTGTAGTAGTGTGATAGCCAAATGCAACAAATTCCCCAATCTTAGTTTTCACACAATTTCAAAAATCATACAAAGCACAAGTTCAACTTCAAATCTCACCAAAGTTGTCCTCTCACAAATGAATCACTCAGAAGAGGGCTATAATGCATCATTCAGTTATAAACATGAGAATAGAGTTAAACCATAAGGACTTAACTCGAAATAGAAAGATGAAGAACTTTGCATTAATATGATCTCAAGAAGGATGCCAAACACTTAAAAGTAAGAAATGGATGCAATTCAACCACATGACAGTTAAGATCAATTTAGGTCTTTAACATAGGTTGTAATGGGGCCAAGGGTGTAAGGTGAGTAAGAAATGAAAGGTATGGATAATACAAAGTCCAAGGAACTCGCAATGTAAGAGCATAAAACAATTGTTTACAAGACTTCGAATCATCACGATTAGATTTTTTTCTTTTACATGATCAAAACTCCTTATACCTTCATTTACAATGATTCACACTCTTTTCCTTTAATTGAACAAACACCAATTTATTTTGAAGGCCCAAAAATGAAATTTCATTCAACCACCACTTTTCTCTTTTCTTTCACCAATTGTGTGAATTTTTTTTTCTCTTTTTTTTTTTTTCGAAATGTAACACCTCTTCCCAAACTTAGCATGAAAAACACATCCCAATTGAAGCTCATGAGTTCCTTAGAAAAGGTAAATATTTGTTTTTCGGGCTAAGGCGAGGAAATATAATTGGTAAATGAAAGAAAAACGTTTACATGTAGGCTCAAAAAGGTTAACAATGGAAAATCATGCTTAAGCATGCATAAGGTTAGCTTGAAAGGCACAAACGATCCAAAGAAGGCCTTAATATCATTTCTTTAAATGTCATGAAGTCAAATTGCACAAGAATGAATGACTTTTAAGTGTTCAACCAAATCAATGAATAATGAGATCAAACAACAACTTTGATGACAAGAAAATAAGAGTACATGTATAACACTCATGAATTGAAGTACAAGGCTCAAAAGCTCACTTTATATGGTTGGTTATATAAGTCTAATTTATGCTTCATACAATTCTTTAGATCATGCAAATCCTTTAATTGGAAAATTATGAAACAAATGGCAAGTGTAAAGAAGGTTTGAAACATATCATGCTAGAACGATGCCAAATTAATTAATTTTTAATTTTAATTTTTTTAAAAAAAATTACAAGGAAAAAGAATAAATAATAAATAAATAAAATTCAATTTTCATTTAAGTCATGCAAACATTTATCACAATCTCATCATAAGTGTTCGGAAAGTGACTCAAAACAAAAACAAGACTCAAATAGAAGAAAAACAAACAATTTTTTTTAAAAAAAAATTTTAAAATTAAGAAAAAAAAAAAAACAAATACATGCTAAATTTATGAAAAAAAACAAATACATGCAAAACTCCATTACCCCCAAACCTAGAAATGAACATTGTCCTCAATGTTTAAAAATTAGCCACAAACAATGTCATAACAACAAATGAAAGGTATTAAAGAAAATAAAAATTACAAAACACACAAAAATAAAATAATTACAAAATAAAAATTACAAAACAAACAAACAAACAAACAAACAAACGAAATGAAACAGTAAACCCTAATCACACAATTCTGAAACCCAAATTATTTTTTTTTTGAAGCCCAAAGCCCACAATTTCAAAACCCAAACCACGGTGAATTTAACCCATTTTGAAACCCAAACAAGGTGAAAAATCCAACCCAAAATGAATTCCGAAGCTCACACATTTTAATTTTAATTATAATTTTTTTTTTAATTTAATATCAAACGTGAATTGGATTCTGAAACATGGGTCCTTGATGTCTCGCAGAGTGAGACACGTGTCGACGCACAGAGGCGCCGCAGATTTCACAAGCGAAAATACGGGCTCATGGAAAGGCGCGAGACTTTGCTGAACGCGTCCGTTAGACAAAGCAAGTCGTGACAAATGAGTTGGAAACGGTTGGGTTGTGGGACTCGAGGAACGCTTGGGGATTCAGAAATGGTCACGCTGCAAAGGCTAGGGTTTTGTGAAAGACTCTATAAGAAGGAAAAAGAAGGGGAAAAAAAACAAAATAAACACAAACTCAGAAACACAAAGGAGAAAAGAAGCAAGAAAAACTGAGAAATCAAATGGCTTCTTCCTACCCCTTTTCCTTGGATCTGAACCTAGCTCCACCGACTCAAACATCGAGGCCAAGCAGGAGCACCAGTATGGATGCCCTACTTTGCCTCCGCACGTGGGCCTGACTGTCAATGACTCAATACTCCTGGACAACGATGTTGCCATTGGAGTTGGCAGAAATTTAGTGACTCCCAAAGATATACATGTGTTCAGGACAAGGGATGACAACCAGGTCACGAGTGATGCCCTGGCACTGAGCGTGCAGAGTACAGCATGTGTCGCAAGTTTGGGTCATCGCCTACTTGCGAAGTCCCATGAGGTAGAGGTGCTGAAAGCTCAGGTGGCGGCTGAGCGGAGTTTGGTTGAAGACTGTCAGAGTGCTATAAAAAGCTTGAAAAGGGAGAGGTCAAGGATAGTGGAGGTGAATCGACACCAGCTAGAAGTATTGCGAGACGAGAATAAAAATCTATCAAAGATGGTAGAGTTGTATTCTCGCGACATGCGAAAAACAGCTGGAGGATCTAGACTGACCGGGTAAACGCAAGAAAGCAGATCGTGAGAGTAGTTACGCTCAAGCTAAGATTGCGATCTTTGGGAGCTCAAGTGATGAGCCCCAAGAGGCTGTGCGTGAAGCCCCGAAGAGGACAGCCAGAGGACCAAACTCAAAGCTCTTATGGTTGAGACACCGAGCGCCAAGAAGAAATGATTTCAGCTTTTATTTATTATTTAATTTAAAGTGTAATCCTTTTTTTTTTTTAAATTGGGAAATAAAAACGTTATGCTATTTCAAAGAGACAATTGACCCTAAATTTAAAGAACGACGATCAAACAAAAACATGAAAACCCAAACATGCATTTTTATTTTTAGTTAAGTAAACAAATACAAGTAACTGCTTCTTCTTTTAAGAGAAAAACTTAAGGATGACCAGTTAAGGGCTTCATAAAACACAGCCAGGGGATCCGGGAAGGTTGGAGGGGTCACAATGGTCCCTCTTAAAACCCAAACTTCTTAGACACCGAAGGTGTCGCCTAAAGAACTCCTAGACACTGTATAGACCGCGGTTGCTTACTGGAGTTACCAAAAGTTTAGCACCTTCAAAGAATATCCTATGAGTTTTAAATTATACTACATAATTAAATAAAAACAAAATAAATAAATAAATAAATAAAAACTGAAATAAACACGCAATTCAAACAAGAATTTAAAAGAAGAGTTGGGATTCTTGCACCAGGTGTCCAAGACGCATCTTTAATTTTGTCTCTTCTTCCAACTAAATTCTTGAGAAACCTGACAAACAAGAAGAAAACAATTGAGAAAAAAAAACAAAATAAAATAACAACTAAAAAAGCAAAAACACAAACATCAGAAAAAGAGGAGGCAAAAGTAAGTGAAAGTGTAGACATGCTCCCTTTTAAAAAAAACGCGCTCGCAATTTACGGCAGAAATGAAGGGATCCGAGAGAAAAGAGCACAGGATAGCACCCTCGAGATCCGAAGTGCTTTCGGCTCCCTCGTCTGTATAAGTCTATTTAAACTCATCTCGGTGAAGTAGAAGAGCACCTCGCATTTCTTCCTGCAAATTCAGAGAAAACATCAAAAAATCCAGAAACAAAACAAATGGCATCCTCACCTATTCTCATTGATGATCTCGACCTTGAGCTGTCCCTTGCACCTCCGAATGCCCAGAAAAGGGCTCCTCCAAACCGTGTCTTCCCAAACTCCACATATCATCACGGTACGGCCTCAAACTTTGCTGAGGCAATACCGAACTTTTCTAGGCGGGTGCCGAACAGAGGGCAGTGCTGCCTGGAGGCATGATTAGCAGCAAGCTCACTCCGACAGGTCATCCTGCATGTGGCACAGAGGTTGACAAGGCAGCGGCGAGGGAGTCCCACAACTTAACTGTGCTCCACGCAGTCTCGGCTACCAACTTGGGCATGCGATTACTGACGAGAACACGAGAGTGTGCCGCGATGAGCGAGGAAATAGCTTCCTTGAAGGCTATGGTGGCGGACTCCAGAAGCGGCTTCCCTTGCCAATCAGCACGTGGAAGCATCGGAAGAAAAGAATGAGGACCATGTGGAGCTGCTGCAAATTCTGCAAGTAAGAGATAACAGAGGCATGCCATGATGATGATGATGATGATGATGATGAAGAAGAAGAAGTTGTTGTTGTTGTTGTTTTTTTTTTTTTAAAAAAAAAATTTACATTTTTACCTTTTTATTTTCTTTGTTTGTAATGCAGTGTTTGAAGTGAAATAAAAATGTGTTTTTAACACTCAGAAATAAACTAACTAACCACACCACGTAAATAAATACATAAACTAACTTAACAAAACAAAAAAGTTCCAAATTGATTTTTTTAAAAAAATTTATTATTATTTACAACTAACTGACCACACAAAGAAAAAAAAAAAAAAAAAAAAAAAAAAAGAAGTTCCAAATTGCAATTTACAAGGAAAATAAATAAAAACTCAAATTTCAATCTTTTTTTAATTTTTTAATTTTTTTTTTTTTTTTTAAACACACAAATATACAAGCAACTCATGGATGACCAGTTAAGGGCCTCAAAAATACAGCCAGGGGATCCGGAAGGTAGGAGGGGTCACAAAGGTCCCACTTAAAACTCAAACTTCTTAGACACCGAAGGTGTCGCCTAAAGAACTCCTAGACACTGTATTGACGGAGACGCTCACTGGAGTTAACACGAGTCAGCTCATATAAAAAATCTTTTTAATTTTTTTTTTTAAAATAAAAGAAATAGAAAATTAAAATTACTGAAATAATAACAAAACAACTAAAGAGAAAGGATTGGAATACTCCCCCTTGAAGCGATTAGGTCGAGCATGATGCATTTGGAGGTCGCGACTTCTCCCACTACTCCACACTCCCCATTCTTATGATTGAGGTTACCATCTCTCTCCATAAGTTGTCATAAATTGCTAAAACAAATACAGAAAACTTGAAACAGAATTAAAGGATAAGGAAATAAAAACTAAAATGGAAAGGAAAATCAACACACGTCCAATTTCATGCTTCAAAGTAACAAGCAACAAAGTAATCAAACTAGCTTATGAAGTTCGTTCTTTCTCAAATATGATTATCCATGTGGTGTGTGGTTTTAATCAAGTATTCAGAAAAAGCATTTAGCTATGGTGTTTAGTCTAAACACAAATTCCGAACCCATTAAGAACAAGAAGAACAATAGAGAACCAAGTAGAATTTAAACATGGTGTTTGTCTTCAATATCTACCCATTCATTCACTAATCAGTCCAAGAGTCATATGGTGTTTATGTAAACTTGAACAAGATATTTAATTAAGAGCAAGTGAATGAAACCATAAACTAGAAATAATCAACATGCTACTTGAACCTTTTTGTTTTTGGGTGTTGTGTAAGCTGGGACTCAAACCCAGTTCTCTTGCTTGTCAGGCAATTGTCCTTGTCCGTTGGACTACAAACACAACTTGTCAATTAACGTCATTAACTTTAAACCATGAAACTGTCCAGTTATGAAAAAGATAAAAATAAATAAAAAGTAGGAAAACCAAATAGAATCAAACAATGTTACCGATCCCGGCAACGGCGCCAAAAACTTGTTGTGTAGATACAGCTGCACCAAAATGGATTCAGTTGCATCCTCAACTTGTGATACTCGCAAGTGCACGAGCCGTTCGGTAGTATAGCATATGTAAGTGTGAGGTCGATCCCACGAGGATTGGTGATTGAATGATCCAATTTAGTTTCCCTACACAAAATAGAAATGAAAAAAGAAAGGAAATAAATAAAACAAGGAAGAAAGAAATAAGTAACTCAAGCAAATAAGTTCCCAAGTTCAATTAGATTAATGGATTGATTCTAGCTAAAGTATGATTAAGCCATGGTGTGTGGTCATAACCTTGTGTTCCTAATTCCCTAATTTGATCATTTGTTGTCTAACCTAAAATTAAGCATTAGGAACCCATTAAGCATAGAAGAACAATTTAAACAACCAAGTATGTATCTAATCCCTGTTGTCGAATGTCCATACATACTCTTCCTATTCATAGTTCAATTCAAATTAAAGCATGGTGTATACTCTTAATTCAAACCAAGATAGCTAACATGCAAGCCTAAATGGTGATCAATCATTCAAACTAGCATATTAACTTATAAGCATAATGAATAAGAACAAAAACCATAATTGAAACTTGGAAACTAATTAAACTTGAATACTTAAGAAAGAATGTACATTACAAGAAAAATAAATTACGACTAAGAAAACATTAAAGAAAGCTAGAATTGAGAACTAGAAAGCAAAACTAAGAGAATTTGAGGGAGAGAAGGGAAGGGAGCTCTAGAGAGGTGTTTGAGAGCTCCCCCCCTTGGGGTGTTATTACAAGCTTAGAGAACCTCCCTATTTATAGGCCTAGGGGAAGTGAAAATCTGAATTCAAAAAGACTAATGCATACAACACTTGAATTATAAAATCTGAAATGGTTGATGCACTTGAATTAGAAAATATGAATTGGATGATGCACTTGTATTAGAAAATCTTGAATGGCTACTCCACTAAATCCCACTAGCAGCCCTAGCTCATCCTCATGTCAGCATGACCAAGCTTCCAACCAGAAATGATAGCTCATGCCTAGCTCACCATGACCAAGCATCCAACCAGCACATGCTGAGGTCAGCATGACCAGCAACTAGAAGGGCTTACAACTTGGGATTCCCTTAAGCAAATTAAGACTTTAAGCACTCCAACTTGAAGTTCAGAATGTCTTCTTTCCAGCCATATATCATTTGGGCCAATCCAAGGTCGGAGGAGGAAGATAAGGCCAAAACAAATTGGTAACTCATTTTCCGCGCTGATAAGATCCATCCTGAGCATGGTTCTGTGTTTGCTAGGTAACGGACGCCAGATTTATCCAATGGGGCTGAAGTTTGGATATGTTATAGTACACACCCATTGGAACAACTTTGATGAAGAATGTTGCCTCATTCAAGCTGTGTAGATTGCTGAAACGAAGCTTGCAATATGACCTACGAAACTGGGCTGGCAAGGGGCTGTAGCCAAAATGAGTTTGTCTTTAAGCTCTTCATCCATTCATCCAAATTAGGCCTTAACATGCTTGAATTGCATGAATTATTCTCTCTAAAGCCATCATTATTACCTAAAGCTCAATGAACTGAAAGATAAACACAAAAAGGATTAAAAGCACAAGTTTAACTCAAAAACATAACCATATCATAAGCTAAAGGGGTACAAAATGATATGTAATTTATGCACCGATCAAACATATGGAGCGGGTGGCACGTATCTATCTTCTTGAAGATGTGGTGGCACAAATTTGTCATCCCTTTTATGCAATTGGACTTGATCGGATTTATGAGAATCTGATTTGGCCTTAGGAGCAGATTGAGAAGTTTTGAGTTGTTCTCCTTCCATAGCCATGGTCTCCTCCTCTACATCTTCTACAATCACAACATCATTTGAAAGATTAGAATCAACTTTATTATCAATGATCTTACCTGATCTGAGCACATGAATGGCCTTGGCTTCTGGGTTCTTTGGATTGATCATAGTTTGGCTTGGCCATTTCCCATGCTCTCTTTGAGATATTTCAGCAGCTATTTGGCCTATTTGAACTTCCAATTTGGAGATGGCAGCTTGTGTAGTTTGCTGGAAATTGGATTGGTTGATTGCCATCTGCTTTACTATATCCTCCAATGATGATGATGATTGTTGTGGCTTTTGGAATGAAGGGGGATTGGCTTGATTTTGAGTATTCCTCCATGAAAAGTTTGGATGATTCCTCCAACCTGGATTATAACTTTGAGAGTATGGATCATTTCTTGGACCTTGGTTGTAGGAATTAACCACCTTAGCTTCCTCTTGCACAAATTTTGGATATGCAGCCCCAAGTGGACAAGCTATGGTAGCATGGTCATGAGCTTCACAAATGCTACACACTTCCTTAGGAGGGTTTCTTGAGTTCAATGCAAGAAGAGCATCTAGCTTTTGTTCCAGTTTTGAAATCTGCACACTAGAAGCATCATTAGAACCACTAACAACACGCTTACCTCTTGTATCCGTATGTTGGGTCTCCATTGCTATTTCCTCAAAGAGTTCGTACGTTTCTTCTGGAGTTTTGGTTTTATAAGAACCACCTGCAAAATTTGTGACAATATTATGACTAGAAGGGGTTAGTCCTTTATAAAACATACGCATTTGAAGCTTCAATGGAATCCCATGATGAGGACATTGATTGAGAAGCCCATTGAACCTCTCCCATGCTTCACAAAAAGACTCGTCATCTTGCTGTGCAAATAACAAGATCTTATCCCTAAGCATGTCGGTCTTTTGCGTGGAGAAGTATTTCTCCAAGAACTTCTTTTGAATGGCAGCCCATGTAGTGAGTGATCCCGGCTTCAAAGAATTCAACCAATATTTCGCCTTATCCTTCAAAGTGTATGGAAACACTCTCATTCGAAGTTGATCCTCTGTCACTCCTGTCAAGGGAAAAGAGCTAACAACATTAAAAATATCCTTTATATGAGTTAATGGATCTTCATTAGGTAAACCATAAAAGGAAGGTAACATATTAAGATGAGAAGATTTAAGCTCATAGTTTCGAGCTACAGTGGGCAGCAAGATGCTTGAAGGAGATGTTGGAATTGTTGGGATATCAAGGTCTCCCATGAACTCATTGGCAGCCATCTCTTCTTCTTGTTCTTGGTTCTGAACTTGCTTCCGAATTTGAAAGTGAAGAACCAGGAAGTTCAGTGTGGAGAGCAAGACTTGAAAATGTGGCAAGAGCTTGCTCTTTTGCAGTTGACAACTCTCTTTCTAGACGATTCTGAACTTCAGAGATCACTCGGTTGGGTTGCAATGATGGTCCTCGGTTCAAAGATCCTGAACGTTGAAACGAAGACCTCACTTGTTCAAGTAATGGCCTTTTAGACATAAACAACCTGAAACAGAAAATTAGATTAATTAGAAACACTAAAACGAATAGGGTAACCTTGGGCACATAACCAGGGAAGAACTTTCATTCAGTCCCCCGGCAACGGCGCCAAAATTTGTTGTTAATATTATGTTAACTCGCAATTGTACGGGGCAATTAGTAGTATAGCAAGACAAGTACGAGGTCGTACCCACGAAGACTGAGAAGTTCAAATTAGTTATGTACGTAGATTACCGAATTCAAGAAGTTAGGAAGTTAAGTTTAAAACAGAAATTAAAGTGAGAGTGATTGTGATTGTGAAAGGAAGTGAGCAAACTGAAATTGCAAATGAAAGCAAATAAACAAGTGTAATAAAGAGTGATTTTGAAGGGCTGGAAAACGGATTTGGAGACTAGGGCATTCGAATCACCATAACAATTCAACTCTGGGTTATAAGGAGTCAAGTAACAAGTCTAATTCATATTCAAAGATTGATTCTAGCTAAAGTATGATTAGGCCATGGTGTTTGGTCCTAACCTTGTGTTCCTAATTCCCTAATTTGATCATTTGTTGTCTAACCAAAAATTAAGCATTAGGAACCCATTAAGCATAGAAGAACAATTTAAACAACCAAGCATGTATCTAATCCCTGTTGTCGAATGTCCATACATACTCTTCTTATTCATAGTTCAATTCGAATTAAAGCATGGTGTCTACTCTTAATTCAAACCAAGATAGTTAACAAACAAGTTCTAATGGTGATCAATCATTCAAACAAGCATGTTAACTTATAAGCATAATGAATAAGAACATGAATGATGAATCAAACTTGAAACTCCAAACTTATAAACCCAGAATATTCATGTTAGGTTACATCGAAGTCCTAGTTATGGATTTAGCTACTCATAATGGAAAAGAAACTAAAACAGAAATGGGAAAACATAATGAAAGCCGTAAGAGTAAAAGAAACCCTTTTCTGAAGTTCTTGTGGTGTCCAATGCTTCTTCAAGAATTTCTCCACGTCTAGAAGGATGTATGAAGGATATGGAGGTGATTTGGGATGAGTTTGGGTGAGTGATGATGGCTGAGAAAGAGAAAATTCGTAGGGAAATGGAAGGGAGGCTTTCTGGAGCTATTTTGGTGATTTGGGGCAGTTTAGAGTATTGGGTTGATTTCTGGAGTGTTGGGTTTTTGAGAATGTTTGGGGATGATTTCTGGATGTGTTGATGGAATGATGGAAGTGTGGAGGATGGCTGGAGTGAATTCTGTGGGGGTTGATGGTGTTTGGGGTTGTGAACTTCTCTATTTATAGGGCTAAGAGGGGGGAACATCATGATGAATTCCAACACCACCATTCCTTCTTTAACACAACCCATAACTCCGACTTCATCTTGTCTATGGTAGTGGGGTTGGAATCACTTTCATCCCATACTTCTTTGGCTGCTGCACCTCCAGCTTTCTTCACATGGGTTGAAAGGTGATCAATTGTGGCTGCCAACCCATGTGGTCTTCTTTTGGCTGCCAACCCATGTGGTCTTCTTTTGGCTGCCAAAGTCAGTTACAGCTGGGGTGAGGCACATGGCTTAAAGGAGGTGACAGCTCATCAGCTGAGGCTGCAAATCCTGAGCATGGTGCAACTTGATGGGCTCACGAATTGGGCTTGGCTTCATCAATTGATATGTTTGAGTAGTCCATTCTGCAGTTCAGAATCTCCTCTTTCTATCCACAAGTGATTTGGCCCAATCCAAGCTCAGATGAAAAAGATAAGTCCGAAATGAATTGCTAACTCAGTCTGCCCGTTTTTGCACCCCTTTGCAACTCTTCTTATCCAAAGCCACCATTGCTACCTAAGGCCCAATGAACTGAATGACAAACAGAAAAAGGGATTAAAAGCACAAGTTTAACTCAATGTTCGGTTCACAATTGTATATCATTTTGTACCCTTATTGGTTATGATTTAGTTATGTTTTTTAGTTAACCTTGTGCTTTTAACCTCTTTTGTGTTTGTTATTCAGTTTATTGAGCTCTAGGTATCACTTGAGGCATTTGAAGTAAAATGGTGAAAATAATGTGTAAAAACTGGAGAATTGAGTTACAAGTTCATTTCGGACTTATCTTCTTCATCCGAGCTTAGATTGGGCCAATACTTGTGTGGTTGGATCGATAACATTCTCAACTTGAAGATTGACAGCTCAAAGTCGACATTTGATTGATCCAAGCCCAATCCGTGAGCCCATCAAATTACACATCATGCTGACTTGCAGATGAGCTCATTGCATGCTTGGTCATGGTGAGGTAGGCATAAGCTATTGGTTTCTGAATGGAAGCTTGGTCATGCTGACATGAGGATGAGGTGGGGCTGCTAGTGGGATATAGTGGAGTAACCATTTCTGATTATCTAATGCAAGTGTTGAGTCCATTAGCCATATTCAATTCTGATTTCTCACCTCCCTTCCCCTATAAATACCAATTCATTTCCAGATTCAAGGTGTGCAAGCCTGTGATTCACAACCCCACAAAACCCTCTCCATCCATCCTTAAACACTCCCATACACTCTAGGTGCAAGCCTGGGATTCACAACCCCACAAAACCCTCTCCATCCATCCTTAAACACTCCCATACACTCTAGGTGCAAGCCTGGGATTCACAACCCCACAAAACCCTCTCCATCCATCCTTAAACACTCCCATCATTTTCCCAAACACATTCAGAAATTATCCTCAAACACTCTCACAATCCCAAACACTCCAGAAATCAACCCAACACTCCAAACTGCCTCAAATCACCAAAACAGCTCCAGAAACCCTTCCTTCCATTTCCCTACGAATTTCCTCTTTCTCTACCATCACAACTCACCCAAATTCATCCCCAATCATCTCCTTGGCTGTCATACATCCTTCTAGATATGGGAAAGCATTTGGAGAAGCATTAGACGTGGAGAAGCACTTGGAGAAGCCTTGGACACCACAAGAACTTCAAAAAAAGGGGTTTTTCTACTCTTATTGCATTCATTATGTTTTCTCATTTCTGTCTTAATTTCTTTCTCATTATGAGCAGCTAAATCCATAGCTAGGGTTTCAATGTAACCTGACAAGACAATTTCATGTTTTTAAGTTAATGTTACTCTTGTTGATTACTTCTAATTTTCTGGTCTCATTCACTTGTTCTTAGTTGAATCTTTATGCATGTTTAAATAACTGGCCATTATGAACACATGCATGTTGGTTATCTAGTTCAAGTTTACATAAACACCATATGACTCTTGAACCGATTAGTGAATGAGTGGGTAATGCATTTAGGACAAACACCATGTTTAAATGTTTACTTGGTTCTTTTGTGTTCTTCTTAAGCTTAATGGATTCAGATTCATAGCCTAGACTAAACACCATAGCTAAGTTGTGTTTCTGAGTACTTGATTAAAACCAAACACCATATGGATAATCATACATAAGAAAGAACGAACTCCAGAAATTGTAATCAACTTAGGTGATTGTTAACTTGTTGCTTGAAATTGGATTGTCATGGTGAAGTTGAAACCCTAGTGCTTGTCTCCTTTGTCTCTACATTTTCTAAACATCTACTTGCTGGTTACTTGCTATTTTGCATTCCCTTTAGAACTTTTCAATCACTTGCTATATGCTTTTCCTTTTTGTAGTTGTTACTCAAAACAAACTCAACACAACCTCATTTAAATTCTGTTTAGTCTTAGGATTACTTGTGAGTCTAAGTAGTAGTAATAAGTGTCTTTCATCCAAGTCTCAGTGGAACGACCTCGTGCTTGCATTCCTATACTATAATTGGTTCGTGCACTTGCGAGAAATAGATAGAGTAAAATCTGTCCAACACTCAATAACATAACCAAATCATAAGCTAGAGAGGTACAAAATGATATACAATTATGAACTGATCATGTGTGGTGCTAGGATTCTGTCCTAGACCTTGCCATTGTTAGTTGGTTTGTTTCTTTGTTTTCTGTTTTTCCAGGATTCTAAGTAGTTTAACTTGGAACCACGTTACCATTCTCCGTGGGATCGACCTCGTATTTACATAAGCTATACTATAAACGGTTCGTGCACTTGCGAGAATTAAAGTTGCTATTTTTAATAACTCATTTTAGTTGTTAGGAATAGGCTCAACAGGTGCCTAGAGCTCAATGAACTGAATGACAAACACAAAAGAGGTTAAAAGCACAAGGTTAACTCAAAAACATAACGAAATCATAAGATAGAAGGGTACAAAATGATATACAATTGTGAACCGAACAGAGAAGAAGATAAGGACAGCATGCTAGAGATGGAAAAGAATCATCTCCATGGCTGCCAAGAGGCCAAAGCCTCCCAGCTGCTGCCTTCTCCCTTCTCTCCCTTTGTGACTCTCAACTTTCCCTCTCTTTGTGTACAATGGAAGTGTAAATGATGGATCTCAGGATGTGAGTTGAATGTGGAATGGAAGTGGTATTTATAGGGAGAGGGGAGTGGGAAATCTGAATTGAATATGGCAATGACCTAACACACTTGCATTAGATAATCAGAAATTGTTACTCCACTAAATCCCACTAGCAGCCCTAGCTCATCCTCATGTCAGCATGACCAAGCTTCCATTCAGAAACCAATAGCTCATGCCTAGCTCATCATGACCAAGCATGCAATGAGCTCATCTTCCCTGTCAGCATGATGTGTATTTCCATCGGCTCTCAAATTGGGTTGGGCTGAATCAAATGATGACTTTAAGATGTCCATTTTGAAGTTCAGAATGTCATTGATCAAACCACACACGTATTGGCCCAATCCAAGTTCGGATGAAGAAGATAAGTCCGAAATGAACTTCTAACTCAGGCTCCAGTTTTTGCACGTTTTGCACCATTTTGCTTCAAATGCCTCAAGTGTATTCCTCTCGTGCCAATCAGCCTTTAATATGCATGGATTGCATGAATTATGCTCTTTTGCTCTCTTGGCCTACAAAACACACAAAGAGAGGCAAATAACTTAGAAATCTAAGAAACTAAGCAAAATGAGTAAGTAAATTGGGCATGTATATGTATGAAAATATGAGCTTAATGATCAATGCATAATTTTGTATCATTTTGTAACACTCTACCCTATTGTTTGGTTATGTTTTTAGGTAAAACTTGTGCTTTTAATCCATTTTGTGTTTGTTATTCAGTTCATTGAGCTCTAGGTACCACTTGAGGCATTTGAAGCAAAATGATGGAAAATGGTGCAAAAACATGCAAAAACTGGAGACTGAGTTAGAAATTCATTTTAGACTTATCTTCTTCATCCGAGCTTGGATTGGGCCAATACCTATGTGGTTGGATCAGACACATTCTGAACTTCACAATGGCAATCTTAAAGTCGTCATTTGATTCAGCCTATCCCAATTCGTAAGCCCAAGAAGTTGTTCATCATGCTGACAGGAAGATGAGCTCATTGCATGCTTAGTCATGGTGAGCTAGGCATGAGCTATTGGCTGCTGAATGGAAGCTTGGTCATGCTGATATGAGGATGAGCTAGGGCTGCTGAATGGAAGCTTGGTCATGCTGACATGAGGATGAGCTAGGGCTGCTGGTGGGATTTAGTGGAGTAACCATTTCTGATTATCTAATGCAAGTGTGTTAGGTCATTGCCATATTCAATTCAGATTTCTCACTCCTCTCTCCCTATAAATACCACTCCCATTCCACATTCAGATCACAACAATTCCTGGGATTCACAACCCCACAATTCACTCTAGCCATCCTCAAACACTCCAGAAATCAACCCAACACTCCAAACTGCCTCAAATCACCAAAACAGCTCCAGCAAACCTTCCTTCCATTTGCCTACGAATTTCCTCTTTCCCTACCATCACAACTCACCCAAACTCATCCCAAATCATCTCCTTGACTGTCATACATCCTTCTAGATATGGGGAAGCATTAGACGTGGAGAAGCACTTGGAGAAGCCTTGGAACTTCAGAAAAGGGTTTTTCTACTCTTATTGCATTCATTATGTTTTCTCATTTCTGTCTTAGTTTATTTCCCATTATGAGTAGCTAATTACCATAGCTAGGGTTTCAATGTAACCTGACAAGACAATTTCATGTTTCAAGTTAATTTTATCCTTTGTTGATTACTCCTAATTTTCTGGTCTCATTCACTTGTTCTTAATTGAATCTTTATGCATGTTTAAATAACTGGCCACTATGAACACATGCATGTTGGTTATCTAGTTCAAGTTTACATAAACACCATATGACTCTTGAACCGATTAGTGAATGAGTGGGTAATGCATTTAGGACAAACACCATGTTTAAATGTTTACTTAGTTCTTTTGTGTTCTTCTTAAGCTTAATGGATTCAGATTCATAGCCTAGACTAAACACCATAGCTAAGTTGTGTTTCTGAGTACTTGATTAAAACCAAACACCATATGGATAATCATACATAAGAAAGAACGAACTCCAGAAATTGTAATCAACTTAGGTGATTGTTAACTTGTTGCTTGAAATTGGATTGTCATGGTGAAGTTGAAACCCTAGTGCTTGTCTCCTTTGTCTCTACATTTTCTAAACATCTACTTGCTGGTTACTTTCTATTTTTCATTCCCTTTAGTAGTTTTCAATCACTTGCTATTTGCTTTTCCTTTTTGTAGTTGTTACTCAAAACAAACTCAACACAACCTCATTTAAATTCTGTTTAGTCTTAGGATTACTTGTCAGTCTAAGTAGTAGTAATAAGTGTTTTTCATCCAAGTCTCTGTGGAACGACCTCGTGCTTGCATTCCTATACTATAATTGGTTCGTGCACTTGCGAGAAATAGATAGAGTAAAATCTATCCAACACTTAACACACCCCCAAACTTAGATTTTGCTAGTCCTCGAGCAAAACAAAAGGAAAACGAAGAAAAACAAAACAAAATAAGAAGTTAACTAGACCACTTTCGTAGGTAACTCGATTGCATTGAGCGTATGCAACAAGCCTTTAAACCTCTAGGCATCCCTAGTAGGAGGAGTTCTGTCTCTCCTGAGGGTTTAACAGATACGATACCCACAAACGTTTTACTGACTCTACAAAACAAAGTGGTTAGAAAACTTAATAGATTTGTTAGTCCTTAAGAAAAACAAAAAAACATTAACAAAATACAAAAACATTAACCTTCCAACCGAACAGAAATTTTAAACTTCATAGACATGGCTCAACAAGGAACAAAACAAGCACTAAGGAAGTTCTTATTCAAGTGCTACCACAATCTCACAAAAATCATGCTCAAGGTGTGTGTGTGAAATAGCCACGAAGATACAACTCATGCTTCTCAAACAACGATATGAATTCCTGCAAGAATGAACACAAGTTTGCCAAGCTAAACCAAAATCAATAGGACTTTACTCATGGATGTAATGTAATGGTTAGAAAAGGAATGGATATGGAAACACAAGGTCTAAAGAACAAAGTAGAGCATGACATGTAAACAAGATCATTGATATTTGAAATGTAAGGCACATAAATTGAAAAGCTCACAATACCCGATTTTGCAATTGAATCACTTCACAATTTGAATTTGACATTTACACACTTTGTATAATATTTGGCCCAATTTTGCGGCTTTTCACCCTAGATCACCTTGATTTCTCCTTATATCACCCTAGGGTCGTGACTACATTGGCCACACTTCATTTCTCTTTTTCTTTTGATTTTTTTTTTAGCTCATTTATTGCCTTGAATGCATTACAATCTGAAATACAAACACACTCTACAAGTCCCTTAGATGGTAGGATGTTTAATGGATGATAAGGTGATAGAAAGAAATGGCTAAGTGTTTGAGCACAAAAGGGTTTACAATGGAATATATATTGTATGGGTTGATGGAGGAAAAAGAAAGAGGCTTAACAAAGATGGCCTACGTTTTCCTCCATCAAGGCTTAACAAAGATGGCCTCTTTCTTTTTCCTCCATCAACCCATACAATATATATGAAAAAATGAAAAAACACATCGAGGACCAAACTTTCAAAACAGCAGCAGAAAAAAAAAATTGTAGCAATGAAGAAGCCTACGTTTTCAGATACAAACACAAAAACTTAAAAAAAAACTTTCCTCACCCCCAAACTTAAATGAAGCATTATCCTCAATGTTTGAATCCATGTAAAGCATGCAATGCACATCAAATCCAGGGTACAGAAATGAAATGAAAAAAAAAAATAATAATAAAAGAAAGAGAGTTTAGAACTTCCCCTTGAAGACAATGAGAAGGAAATGCACATAGTATGGCAGCACATGTTCTTCTTTGAGTATTTGGGTCAGCTGCTCATCATGTTTCTCCCACATCAAGGAAAAGAAAATCTAACAAAAACAAAATAGAAAATGAGACACAACTAAGAATGAGTAGCAGTTATTATACAAATGAAAGAGATATGATTGGAATGCTCCGTTTGAAGTGATTAGCTGGAGAGTGGTTGGCTATAGCAGCTGGAGTTCGACTTCTCCGCTGCTCCATACTCCATGCTTCTATGGATTGGGTTGTCTCCTCTCTTTCCCTCTTTCTTATTGAGCTACTTCAGAAATGCTTAAGGAAAGACAAGGAAACTTGAAACAAAATTTCAGATTTGTTGGATTAGGAAACCAAAACTTAAATGAAAAGGATAAACTAAACTAAAACATCAAGATTAGGGATTCAACTTCACCACAAACATCTAATTCCATGCTTCAAAGTAACAAGCATCAAAGTAAATCAAACTAGCTTATGGAGTTCGTTCTTTCTGAAATATGATTATCCATATGGTGTGTGGTTTTAATCAAGTATTCAGAACAAGTATTTAGCTATGGTGTTTAGTCTAAACACAAATTCCGAACCCATTAAGAACAAGAAGAACAATAAAGAACCAAGTAGAATTTAAACATGGTGTTTGTCTTCAATATCTACCCATTCGTTCACTAATCAGTCCAAGAGTCATATGGTGTTTATGTAAACTTGAACAAGATATTTAATTAAGAGCAAGTGAATGAAACCAGAAACTAGAAATAATCAACATGCTACTTGAACCTTTAGGTTTTTTGGGTGTTGTGTAAGCTGGGACTCAAACCCAGTTCTCTGGCTTGTCAGGCAATTGTCCTTGTCCGTTGGAGTACAAACACAACTTATCAATTAACCTCATTAACTTTAAAACATGAAACTGTCCAGTTATGAAAAATAAAAATAAAAAAAGTAGGAAAACCAAATAGAATCAAGCGATGTTACCAATCTGTTGTGTGGATTTCAGCTTCACCAAAATAGATTCAACTGCATCCTCAACTTGTGATACTCGCAAGTGCACGAGCCGTTCGGTAGTATAACATATGTAAGTGCGAGGTCGATCCCACGAGGATTGGTGATTGAATGATCCAATTTAGTTTCCCTACACAAAATAGAAATGAAAAAAGAAAGGATATAAATAAAACAAGGAAGAAAGAAATAAGTAACTCAAGCAAATAAGTTCCCAAGTTCAATTAGATTAATGGATTGATTCTAGCTAAAGTATGATTAAGCCATGGTGTGTGGTCATAACCTTGTGTTCCTAATTCCCTAATTTGATCATTTGTTGTCTAACCTAAAATTAAGCATTAGGAACCCATTAAGCATAGAAGAACAATTTAAACAACCAAGCATGTATCTAATCCCTGTTGTCGAATGTCCATACATACTCTTCCTATTCATAGTTCAATTCAAATTAAAGCATGGTGTCTACTCTTAATTCAAACCAAGATAGCTAATATGCAAGCCTAAATGGTGATCAATCATTCAAACTAGCATATTAACTTATAAGCATAATGAATAAGAACAAAAACCATAATTGAAACTTGGAAACTAATTAAACTTGAATACTTAAGAAAGAATGTACATTACAAGAAAAATAAATTACAACTAAGAAAACATTAAAGAAAGCTAGAATTGAGAACTAGAAAGCAAAACTAAGAGAATTTGAGGGAGAGAAGGGAAGGGAGCTCTAGAGAAGTGTTTGAGAGCTCCCCCCCTTGGGGTGTGTTTACAAGCTTAGGAAACCTCACTATTTATAGGCCTAAGGAGGTTGAAAATCTGAATTATACAATTGAATTATGTAAACACACTAACTTCACCTAACACACTACACTTAATTCACCAACTTAACCTAACACACAATTGCATTTGAAAACAATTCCTCTTGTCTTTAGGCTTAGTGTTGCATCATCCACTTCAACATCTTTTGGCTCATTGGGCTGCTGCAAAATTCCACTCAAAAATAGGAATTGAATATGCTTCACCAAACTTTCCCACAATCAACAACAATTCATCATGCATATGTCATGCATGACAATGCATTGCAGCCAGCTTGTGGGCTGGTTTTGGGCTTGTTCATCCATTCTGAAAAATCTGCAAAAATATGGATCTTGAAGCTCTTTATCTTATCTTTCCAAGCATATGCAGCCCAACTCAAGGAAAAATCCGGAAGGCCTTAAAATGTGATTTTTGGCCCAGTAACGCAGATGCTGCCGAATTTGACCTTAAGTTGCCAAAACATGTGTAACTTCCTCTAGGAGACTCGGAATCATGAACCGTAAAATTCTACAGAAACTAGACTTCCGTATCTTTCCAATGGTATATGGCTCATCATCTGGTTCTTCTTGAGCAAGTACAGTCCAATCCGTGAAGTTGACTGATCTGCAGACACCGTTTTGAGTTAACTTGTCTCCAAAATGCAATTAGTGAGTCCTTAAGCTTATTACACTTAAACAAACACAAAACTTATTAAAAGCACAAGTTTAACTCAAAAACATAACCAAATCATAAATTAAAAGGGTACAAAATGATATGTAAATATGCACCGATCAAATACCCCCAAACCTAGATTTTGCTAGTCCTCGAGCAAAACAAAAAGAAAACAAAGAGAAAAACAAAACAAGAAGTTAACTAGACCACTTTCGCAGGTAATTCGATTGCATTTAGCTTATGCAACAAGCCTTTAAACCTCTAGGCATCCCTAGTAGGAGGAGTTGTGTCTCCTGAGGGTTTAACAATTAAAATCCCCACAAACGTTTTACTGACTCTGTAAAACAAAGTAATTAGAAAACTTAAAAGATTGTTAGTCCTTAAACACAACCAAAAACAAAAACAAAAACAAACATAAATACATTACTTAACAAAAACAAAAACAAAAACAAAAACGATTACAAAAATAAAAAGAACTCAAAACAATCTTTCCGAACATTTTCTAAAGAGAAATGACTCATGCACATGACTTAAACGTTTTATTAATAAAAGCTCAATTTTTAGACATTATTTACAAAGCGGCAAAGTTCTAAACACAATATGCTCAAAGTGTAGTAGTGTGATAGCCAAATGCAACAAATTCTCCAATCTTAGTTTTCACACAATTTCAAAAATCATACAAAGCACAAGTTCAACTTCAAATCTCACCAAAGTTGTCCTCTCACAAATGAATCACTCAGAAGAGGGCTATAATGCAACACTCAGTTATAAACATGAGAACAGAGTTAAACCATAAGAGACTTAACTCGAAATAGAAAGATGAAGAACTTGCATTAATATGATCTCAAGAAGGATGCCAAACACTTAAAAGTAGAAAAATGTATGCAATTCAACCACGTGACATTTAAGATCAATTTAGGTCTTTCGTATAGGTTGTAATGGGGCCAATGGTGTATGGTGAGTAAGAAATGAAAGGTATGGATAATACAAAGTCCAAGGAACTCGCAATGTAAGAGCATAAAACAATTGTTTACAAGACTTCGAATCATCACAATGAGATTTTTTTCTTTTACATGATCAAAACTCCTTATACCTTCATTTACATTGATTCATACTCCTTTCCTTCAATTACAAACAGCAATTTATTTTGAAGGCCCAAAAATGAATTTTCAATCAACCACCACTTAACTTTTCTCTTTTCTTTCACCAATTGTGTGTTTTTTTTTTCTCTTTTTTTCGAAATGTAACACCCATTCCCAAACTTAGTATGAAAAACACATCCCAATTAAAGCTCATGAGTTCCTTAGAAAGGTAAATATTTGTTTTTCAGGCTAAGGCGAGGAAATAAAATTGGTTAAATGAAAGAAAAGGTTTACATGTAGGCTCAAAATGGTTAACAATGGAAAATCATGCTTAAGCATGCATAAGGTTAGCTTGAAAGGCACAAACGATCCAAAGAAGGCCTTAATATCATTTCTTTAAATGTCATGAAATCAAATTGCACAAGAATGAATGACTTTTAAGTGTTCAACCAAATCAATGAATAATGAGATCAAACAACAACTTTGATGACAAGAAAATAAGAGTACATGTATAACACTCATGAATTGAAGTACAAGGCTCAAAAGCTCACTTTATATGGTTGGTTATATAAGTCTAATTTATGCTTCATACAATTCTTTAGATTATGCAAATCCTTTAATTGGAAAATTATGAAACAAATGGCGAGTGTAAAGAAGGTTTCAAGCATGTCATGATAGAACAATGCCAAATTTTTTTTTTTCTTTAAGAAATTTTTAATTTTTAATTTTTATAAAGAAAAGAAACACTAAAATAAAATGAAATCCAATTTTTATTTAAGTCATGCAAACATTTATCACTATCTCATCATAAGTGTTCGGAAAGTGATTCAAAAACAAAACAAGACTCAAATAGAAGAAAAACAAACAATTTTTATTTTTATTTTTTTATTTTTTTTAATTTAGAAAAAAAATAATACATGCTAAACTCCAATACCCCCAAACCTAGAATGAACATTGTCCTCAATGTTTAAAAATTAGCAACAAGCAATGTTATAACAAGAAATGAAAGGTATTAAAGCAAATAAGAAAAATCACAAAATCACAAAAACAAAATAAAATAAAATAATTACAAAATAAAAATTACAAAACAAACAAACAAACAAAAAAAATGAAACAATAAACCCTAATCACACAATTCTGAAACCCAAAAATATTTTGAAGCCCAGAGCCCACAATTTCGAAACACAAACCACAGTGAATTTAACCAACTTTGAAACCCAAAATAAAGTGAAAAATCCAACCCAAAATGAATTCCGAAGCCCACACATTTTAATTTTAATTTTTTCTTAAAAAGATAAAACGTGAATTATGAGCGCAGAGCGGGATTTCTGAAAAGACGGAATGTGGTCCCTGATGTCGTCTCATGGATAGTCACGGCAGAAAGCAGAAGCCACGTGTCGACGTATAGAAGCGCCGGAGATCCACAAGCGAAAATTACGGGGCCATGGAAGGCGCGACGACTTTGCTAGAACGCGTCCGTTCAGACAAAGCAAGTCGTGACAAATGAGTTGGAAACGGTTGGAAAGTGAGAAGGTTGTGGGACTCGATGAATGCTGGAGATTCAGAAAATGCTTGGACGCTGCACTGGCTAGGGTTTGTCAAAGACTACATCTATAAGAAAGAAAAAGAAGGGGAAAAACACAAACGCAAAAACACACAAAAGAGAAAACAAGCAAGAAAAAGAAAAAGAAAAGTGAGAAATCTATGGCTTCTTCCTACCCCTTTTCGTTGGATCTCAACCTAGCTCCACCGACTCAAACACGAGGCCAAGCAGGAGCACCAGGATGGATGCCCTACTTTGCCTCCGCACGGGGCCTGACCGTCAATGACTCAATACTCTTGGACAACGATGTTGCCATTGGAGTTGGCAGAAATTTGGTGACTCCTAAAGATATACGTGTGTTCGGGACAAGGGATGACAATCGGGTCATGAGTGATGCCCTGGCACTGAGCATGCAGAGTACAGCATGTGTCGCAAGTTTGGTTCATCGCCTACTTGCGAAGTCCCATGAGGTAGAGGTGCTGAAATGTCAGTTGGTGGCGGAGCACAGGATGGTTGAAGAGTGTCAGAGTGCTATAAAAAGCTTGAAAAGGGAGCGGTCAAGGATAGTGGAGGTGAATCGACACCAGCTAGAAGTGTTGCGGGACGAGAATAATAACCTAACAAAGATTGTAGAGTTGTACTCTCGCGACATGCGAAAACAGCTGGAAGACCTAGACCGACCGGGTAAACGCAAGAAACCAGATCGCGAGAAAAGTTATACTGAAGCTAAGATTGCGATCTTTGGGAGCTCAAGTGATGAGCCCCAAGAGGCTGTGCGTGAAGCCCCTGAAGAGGACAGCCAGAGGGCCAAACTAAAAGCGCCCAGAAGAAATGATTTCAGTTTTTATTTATTTAATTTTAAAATGTATGTGTTTTTTTTTTTTTTTTTAATTTTAATTGGGAAATAAAAATGTTATGTTATTTCAAAGAGACAATTGACCCTAAATTTTAAGAACGACGCTCAAACAAAAAACGTGAAAACCCAAACATGCATTTTTATTTTTAGTTAAGTAAACACACAAGTAACTGCTTCTTCTTTTAAGAGAAAAACTTAAGGATGACCAGTTAAGGGCCTCAGAAAACACAGCCAGGGGATCCGGGAAGGTTGGAGGGGTCACAATGGTCCCTCTTAAAACCCAAACTTCTTAGACACCGAAGGTGCCGCCTAAAGAACTCCTAGACACTGTATAGACTGCGGTTTGCTCACTGGAGTTACCAAAAATTTAGCTCCTTCAAAGAATATCCTATGAGTTTTAAATTATACTACCTAATTAAATAAAAACAAAATAAAAATAAAAACTGAAATAAACACACAATTCAAACAAGAATTTAAAAGAAGCGATGGGATTCTTGCACCAGGTGTCCAAGACGCATCTTTAATTTTGTCTCTTCTTCCAACCAAATTCTTAAGAAACCTGTGAAACAAAAAAAACAAGTTAATTTTAAATTAAAAGGAAAAACAATGAATAAAGAAATAAAATAAAATAAAAAGAAAAAGGAAAACACACTTCCCCAAACTTAAATTAAAAGAGACGACAAACGGAAAAGAAAGCACAGTTCCCTAACTAAAATAAACTAAAGATGATAGCCGAAAGGGAAAAGCAAAAACACAAAGCTCTAGAAAATGAAAGTAACGGGCAAAAATATTAAACACCAGAAAAACACGGAGAAAATAAAAAAAGAAAAGTAAAGTAAAGGTGCTCCCCCTTGAAGCAATTAGGTTCAGACATGCCCGGGAAATCCGAAATGGTGTTGGCACCCTCATCAGCATATGTCTATTTAAACCACACCTCTTCAAGCGGATGATACCCAGCATTTCTTCCTGCAAACTCAAAGAAAAACATCAAAAAATTCAGAAAGAAAACAATGGCATCCTCATGCGCTCACCTTGATGATCTCAACCTTGAATTGACCCTTGCGCCACCGAATGCGCAGATAAGGGCTCCTACAAACCATGTCTTCCCAAACTCCACATATCATCATGGTACGGCCTCAAACTTTGCTGAAGCAATACCGAACTTTTCGAGGCAGTGTCGAACGGAGCAGTGCTGCTAGGAGGCATGGTTGGCAGCAAGCTCACACGACGGATCATCTGCATGTGGCGCAGAGGTCTGACAAGGCAGCGGTGGAGGAGTCCAACAATTTAACTGGACTCCACGCGGTCTCGGCTACCAACTTGGGCATGCGATTATTGGCGAGGACACGGGAGTGTGCCGCGCTGAGCGAGGAAGTAGCTTCCTTGAAAGCTATGGTGGCGGACTCCGAGAAGCGGCTTTACTTGCCAATCAGCACATGGAAGCACTTGGAGAGAAAAATGAGGACCATGTGGAGCTGCTGGAGATTCTGCAAGTAAGAGAGAATAGAGGCATGCCATGAAGATGAAGATGAAGATGATGAAGATGTTGTTTTTATTTTTAATTTATTTGAATGTTTTTTTTGTTTTTTTAACTTTTTAACTTTTTTTTCTTTGTTTGCAGTGTTTGAATGAAATAAAAATGTGTTTTTAACACCCAGAAATAAACTAACTAACCACACCACGTAAATAAATACATAAACTAATTTAACAAAACAAAACAAAGAAAACAAAGAAGTTCCAAATTGATTTTTTTTTATTTTTTATTTATTATTATTTACAACTAACTGACCACCCAAAGAAAAAAAAACAAAGAAGTTCCAAATTGCAATTTACAAGGAAAAATAAAAACTCAAATTTCAATTTTTTTGTTTTTTGTTGTTTTTTTGTTTTGTTTTTTTTTTAATTTTTTTTTTAAAAAAAACAAACAAATATGCAAGCAACTCATGGATGACCAGTTAAGGGCCTCAGAAAATACAGCCAGGGGATTCCGGGAAGGTTGAAGGGGTCACAAAGGTCCCACTTAAAACCCAAACTTCTTAGACACCGAAGGTGTCGCCTAAAGAACTCCTAGACACTATTTTGACGGAGACGCTCACTGGAGTTACCACGAGTCAGCTCATATAAAAAATCTTTTTAATTTTTTTTTAAATAAAAGAAATAGAAAATTAAAATTACTGAAATAACAAAACAACTATAGAGAAAGGATTGGAATACTCCCCCTTGAAGCGATTAGGTCGAGCGTGATGCATTTGGAGGTCGCGACTTCTCCCACTACTCCACACTCCCCATTCTTATGATTGAGGTTACCATCTCCCTCCATTTTTATTAAGCTGTCATAAATTGCTAAAACAAACACAGAAAACTTGAAACAAAATTAAAGGATTAGGAAATAAAAACTAAAATGGAAAAGAAAATCAACACACGTCCAATTTCATGCTTCAAAGTAATAAGCAACAAAGTAAATCAAACTAGCTTATGAAGTTCGTTCTTTCTCAAATATGATTATCCATATGGTGTGTGGTTTTAATCAAGTATTCAGAAAAAGCATTTAGCTATGGTGTTTAGTCTAAACACAAATTCCGAACCCATTAAGAACAAGAAGAACAATAAAGAACCAAGTAGAATTTAAACATGGTGTTTGTCTTCAATATCTACCTATTCATTCACTAATCAGTCCAAGAGTCATATGGTGTTTATGTAAACTTGAACAAGATATTTAATTAAGAGCAAGTGAATGAAACCATAAACTAGAAATAATCAACATGCTACTTGAACCTTTTTGTTTATTGGTGTTGTGTAAGCTGGGACTCAAACCCAGTTCTCTTGCTTGTCAGGCAATTGTCCTTGTCCGTTGGACTACAAACACAACTTGTCAATTAACCTCATTAACTTTAAAACATGAAACTGTCCAGTTATACAAAAGATAAAAATAAATAAAAAGTAGAAAAACCAAATAGAATCAAACAATGTTACCGATCCCCGGCAACGGCGCCAAAAACTTGTTGTGTGGATTTCAGCTTCACCAAAATAGATTCAACTGCATCCTCAACTTGTGATACTCGCAAGTGCACGAGTCGTTCGGTAGTATAGCATATGTAAGTGCGAGGTCGATCCCACGAGGATTGGTGATTGAATGATCCAATTTAGTTTCCCTACACAAAATAGAAATGAAAAAAGAAAGGATATAAATAAAACAAGGAAGAAAGAAATAAGTAACTCAAGCAAATAAGTTCCCAAGTTCAATTAGATTAATGGATTGATTCTAGCTAAAGTATGATTAAGCCATGGTGTGTGGTCATAACCTTGTGTTCCTAATTCCCTAATTTGATCATTTGTTGTCTAACCTAAAATTAAGCATTAGGAACCCATTAAGCATAGAAGAACAATTTAAACAACCAAGCATCTATCTAATCCCTGTTGTCGAATGTCCATACATACTCTTCCTATTCATAGTTCAATTCAAATTAAAGCATGGTGTCTACTCTTAATTCAAACCAAGATAGCTAACATGCAAGCCTAAATGGTGATCAATCATTCAAACTAGCATATTAACTTATAAGCATAATGAATAAGAACAAAAACCATAATTGAAACTTGGAAACTAATTAAACTTGAATACTTAAGAAAGAATGTACATTACAAGAAAAATAAATTACAACTAAGAAAACATTAAAGAAAGCTAGAATTGAGAACTAGAAAGCAAAACTAAGAGAATTTGAGGGAGAGAAGGGAAGGGAGCTCTAGAGAAGTGTTTGAGAGCTCCCCCCCTTGGGGTGTGTTTACAAGCTTAGGAAACCTCACTATTTATAGGCCTAAGGAGGTTGAAAATCTGAATTATACAATTGAATTATGTAAACACACTAACTTCACCTAACACACTACACTTAATTCACCAACTTAACCTAACACACAATTGCATTTGAAAACAATTCCTCTTGTCTTTAGGCTTAGTGTTGCATCATCCACTTCAACATCTTTTGGCTCATTGGGCTGCTGCAAAATTCCACTCAAAAATAGGAATTGAATATGCTTCACCAAACTTTCCCACAATCAACAACAATTCATCATGCATATGTCATGCATGACAATGCATTGCAGCCAGCTTGTGGGCTCGTTTTGGGCTTGTTCATCCATTCTGAAAAATCTGCAAAAATATGGATCTTGAAGCTCTTTATCTTATCTTTCCAAGCATATGCAGCCCAACTCAAGGAAAAATCCGGAAGGCCTTAAAATGTGATTTTTGGCCCAGTAACGCAGATGCTGCCGAATTTGACCTTAAGTTGCCAAAACATGTGTAACTTCCTCTAGGAGACTCGGAATCATGAACCGTAAAATTCTACAGAAACTAGACTTCCGTATCTTTCCAATGGTATATGGCTCATCATCTGGTTCTTCTTGAGCAAGTACAGTCCAATCCGTGAAGTTGACTGATCTGCAGACACCGTTTTGAGTTAACTTGTCTCCAAAATGCAATTAGTGAGTCCTTAAGCTTATTACACTGAAACAAACACAAAACTTATTAAAAGCACAAGTTTAACTCAAAAACATAACCAAATCATAAATTAAAAGGGTACAAAATGATATGTAAATATGCACCGATCACAATCCCCGGCAACGGCGCCAAAAACTTGTTGCGTAGATTCAGCTGCACCAAAATGGGTTCAACTGCATCCTCAACTTGTGATACTCGCAAGTGCACGAGCCGTTGGTAGTTTAGCATATGTAAGTGCGAGGTCGATTCCACAGGGATTGGTGATTGAATAATCCAATTCAGTTTTCCTACACAAAACAGAAATGAAAACAAAAGAAACAAAACAAGAAGAAAGAAAAGAACTACGACAAGATGGTGAGGTTTTAGAATCCACCCTAATTGTTCTAATCAAGTTAAGGCAGCAAGTAAACAAATTGATTCACTCATGAAGATGCTCACAAATAAGTCCATGGTGTTTGGATCAAATTGCATTGAACATCACAAGGCTCCCAAGCATGGTGTTTACATTAGGAGACCCAGAAACCAAATCACATAAGTTGCTAATGGATGGAATGAAGATGATCCCCAAACCTTCCCAACAAGAGCATAACGCATAAAACCTTAGGTGATCAGTCAAAGGATGCAAAACAGCTCCATTAAAACAGTGAAGAAGAATTCATGAATGAAATCAAACTTTATAAACTCAAACCATGATACAAGACTAGCAAGATGTTTATTACAACTAATAACATAAAAACAAAGTAAAACAAAGAAAATACAAGAAGAAAATAAAAGACAAAGGGAGGAGAAGAAGATAAGGACAGCATGCTAGAGATGGAAAAGAATCATCTCCATGGCTGCCAAGAGGCCAAAGCCTCCCAGCTGCTGCCTTCTCCCTTCTCTCCCTTTGTGACTCTCAACTTTCCCTCTCTTTGTGTACAATGGAAGTGTAAATGATGGATCTCAGGATGTGAGTTGAATGTGGAATGGAAGTGGTATTTATAGGGAGAGGGGAGTGGGAAATCTGAATTGAATATGGCAATGACCTAACACACTTGCATTAGATAATCAGAAATGGTTACTCCACTAAATCCCACTAGCAGCCCTAGCTCATCCTCATGTCAGCATGACCAAGCTTCCATTCAGAAACCAATAGCTCATGCCTAGCTCATCATGACCAAGCATGCAATGAGCTCATCTTCCTGTCGCATGATGTGTATTTCCATCGGCTCTCGAATTGGGTTGGGCTGAATCAAATGATGACTTTAAGATGTCCATTTTGAAGTTCAGAATGTCATCGATCCAACCACACACGTATTGGCCCAATCCAAGTTCGGATGAAGAAGATAAGTCCGAAATGAACTTCTAACTCAGGCTCCAGTTTTTGCACGTTTTGCACCATTTTGCTTCAAATGCCTCAAGTGTATTCCTCTCATGCCAATCAGCCCTTAATATGCATGGATTGCATGAATTATGCTCTTTTGCTCTCTTGGCCTACAAAACACACAAAGAGAGGCAAATAACTTAGAAATCTAAGAAACTAAGCAAAATGAGTAAGTAAATTGGGCATGTATATGTATGAAAATATGAGCTTAACAAATCACAAAGAAGTGGAGGAGTGATTGGTGTATCTCCAAATTTGTGCAGCCCCTTCTTGTGTGTAGAAATTGTAGCTTTGAACATGTGGGCAGCCCCCTGCTCCTCCTTGTCTGCTCCTCCTTGTCTACTCTTCGCAGCAAGCATGCTTCTAGTGAATGTGAAAGACTATCAAATCTCTCCTTCCCCCTGATTTCCCAATACTTCAATTTGAAAACAATCTTGAACATCATTTGGCAGATTCGTGGCATCAAACACTTTGATAGCAACAGTTTCTCCATTAACGGTCATGGTGAGAGTGCCTTGTGCTACATCAATCGTGGTCTTAGCAGTAGCCATGAAGGGTCGGCCAAAGATGAGGGGCAATTCATTGTCAGGAATTGGTGCTTCTTCCATCTCCAAGACTAAGAAATCAGCTGGCAAGATTAAGCCTTCTACTCTCACCAAAACATCTTCTAGAATGCCCTTGGGGTACCTAATAGTTCTATCTGCCAATTGAATGCTCACAGATGTGGCTTGCAACTCACCAAGGTTAAGTTTCTCATAAACATGATATGGCATAAGGTTAATGGATGCACCGAGATCAAGCAAAGCTTTTGGAATCTTGAAATCACCAACTATACAAGGTATAGAAAACGAACCTGGATCCTTTAGCTTTGGAGGTAGCTTTCTTTGTAAGACTGCACTTACCTCTTCACTCAATGCAACCTGTTCATGTTCTTTGAATCTCCTCTTGTTAGTGCATAGATCCTTCAAAATTTTTGCATATTTTGGAATCTGAGCAATGGCACTGAGCAATGGGATGTTGATTTGCACCTTCTTGAATATTTCCATTATCTCATCCAAGCCTTGATCTTTCTTTGACTTTGATAACCTGCTGGGAAAGGGTGCAATAGGCCTAAAAGCATTAGTTGAAATTGGAACTTGATTAGCATTAGATGATACCTTAGGGCCTGTGCTCTTTCCAAGAGGATTGAGGGACTGTTTGTGGGAAGTTGTGGGCTGCCCTTGTGGTGGCTGAATGATCTCCACGTTTTCTCCCTCTTCTTGCTCTTCATGGGCATCTCCAACATTATTATCAACTTGTTTACCACTTCTCAAGATGTGCACCGCTTTAACTTGCTCATGATGCCTTGGATTAACCTCCGTTTGGCTTGGAAAAGTTCCGGATGCTCTATTGCTCATGGAGGATGCAATCTGCCCAACTTGCACTTCTAGTTTGTTCACTGCATTTTGAAGATTCTGATTGGTTTGCATCTGCTGCCCCATTGATCGGTGCATAATTACATATCATTTTGTATCCTTTTAACTTATGATTTGGTTATGTTTTTTGAGTTAAACTTGTGCTTTTAATAAGTTTTGTGTTTGTTTCAGTGTAATAAGCTTAAGGACTCACTAATTGCATTTTGGAGACAAGTTAGCTCAAAACGGTGTCTGCAGATCAGTCAACTTCACGGATTGGACTGTACTTGCTCAAGAAGAACCAGATGATGAGCCATACATCATTGGAAAGCTACGGAAGTCTATTTTCTGTAGAATTTTACGGTTCATGATTCCGAGTCTTCTAGAGAAAGTTATACATGTTTTGGCAACTTAAGGTCAAATTCGGCAGCATCTGCGTTACTGGCCCAAAAATCACATTTGAAGGCCTTTCCGATTTTTCCTTGAGTTGGGCTGCATATGCTTGGAAAGATAAGACAAAGAGCTTCAAGATCCATATTTTTCCAGATTTTTCAGACTGAAGCCACAAGCCCAAAACGAGCCCACAAGCTGGCTGCAATGCATTGTCATGCATGACATATGCATGATGAAGTGTTGTTGATTGTGGGAAAGTTTGGTGAAGCATATTCAATACCTATATTTGAGTGGAATTTTGCAGCAACCAAATGAGCCAAAAGATGATGAAGTGGGAGTTGCAACACTAAGCCTAAAGACAAGAGGAATTGTTTTCAAATGCAATAGTGTGTTAGGTGAATTAAGTGTTGTAAGTTGGTGAAGTGAGTGTGGTAGGTAAACCTATTGTATAATTCAGATTTTCACTTCCCCTAGGCCTATAAATTGGGAAGTTCTCTAAGCTTGTAATCACACCCCAAGGGGGGAGCTCTCAAACACTTCTCTAGAGCTCCCTTCCCTTCTCTCCCTCAAATTCTCTTAGTTTCCCTTTGTAGTTTTCAATTGTTGTAATAAGATCATTCTACCAAATTTTCTTTGTACTAAATCTCAAACACTTTTCCTTTCTCTTCTTCTAAATTCTTCAAACACTCTCTTCTCCAAACACTTCCCAAACACTTCTCCCATTTCCTTCATCAAATTCTCTAAAGGTTTCAAACACATGTTCTTCCAAAATCCACAAAGTTCTCAAACATCTCTCTACTTTCTTCTCTAAAAGTCTCCATGTCTCAAACACTTCACAAACACCTTTCCCTTCCTTCCCTAAGTTCTCAAATTCTCCAAGTTCACAAACATCCTCCAAGTTCTCAACCGCTCTCTTCCAAATTCTCAAAGTTCTCAAACATATTCCCTTCCAAAATCCTCAAGCTTCCCCAAAACCTTCCTTTCTTTTCCAAATTCTCCATGCTCTCAAACACCTCTCTCTTTCTCTCCAAAAGCTCTCAATGTTCTCAAATGTTGTACAAAACCTTTTTGCTTCTTTTGTTTTCATTTTTGTTTTGTGTAGGAAAACTGAATTGGATCATTCAATCACCAATCCCTGTGGAATCGACCACGCACTTACATATGCTATACTACCGAACGGCTCGTGCACTTGCGAGTATCACAAGTTGAGGATGCAGCTGAATCCATTTTGGTGCAGCTATATCTACGCAACAAGTTTTTGGCGCGCGTTACCGGGATCGGTAACATTGTTTGATTCTATTTGGTTTTCCTACTTTTTATTTTTATTTTTTTGTATATAACTGGACAGTTTCATGTTTTAAAGTTTATGAGGATAATTGATAAGTTGTGTTTGTAGTCCAACGGACAAGGACAATTGCCTGACAAGCAAGAGAACTGAGTTTGAGTCCCAGCTTACACAACACAAAAAAAGGTTCAAGTAGCATGTTGATTATTTCTAGTTTATGGTTTCATTCACTTGCTCTTAATTAAATATCTTGTTCAAGTTTACATAAACACCATATGACTCTTGGACTGATTAGTGAATGAATGGGTAGATATTGAAGACAAACACCATGTTTAAATTCTACTTGGTTCTTTATTGTTCTTCTTGTTCTTAATGGGTTCGGAATTTGTGTTTAGACTAAACACCATAGCTAAATGCTTTTTCTGAATACTTGATTAAAACCACACACCATATGGATAATCATATTTGAGAAAGAACGAACTTCATAAGCTAGTTTGATTACTTTGTTGCTTGTTACTTTGAAGCATGAAATTGGACGTGTGTTGATTTTCCTTTCAATTTTAGTTTTTATTTCTTAATCCTTTAATTCCGTTTCAAGTTTTCTGTGTTTGTTTTAGCAAGTAATGTCAGCTTAATAAAAATGAAGAGAGATGGTAACCTCAATCATAAGAATGGGGAGTGTGGAGTAGTGGGAGAAGTCGCGACCTCCAAATGCATCACGCTCGACCTAATCGCTTCAAGGGGGAGTATTCCAATCCTTTCTCTTTAGTTGTTTTGATATTATTTCAGTAATTTTAATTTTCTATTTCTTTTATTTAAAAAATTAAAAAAGATTTTTTATATGAGCTGACTCGTGGTAACTCCAGTGAGCGTCTCCGTCAATAAGTGTCTAGGAGTTCTTTAGGCGACACCTTCAGTGTCTAAGAAGTTTGGGTTTTAAGTGGGACCATTGTGACCCCTCCAACCTTCCCGGATCCCCTGGCTCTGTTTTCTGAGGCCCTTAACTGGTCATCCATGAGTTGCTTGTATATTTGTGTGTTTAAAAAAAAAACAAAAACAAAAATTTTATAAAAAAAAAAAATTGAAATTTGAGTTTTTATTTATTTTCCTTGTAAATTGCAATGTGGAACTTCTTTGTTTTTTGTTTTTTTTTTGTGTGGTCAGTTAGTTGTAAATAATAATAAATTTAAAAAAAAAAATTCAAGTTCGAACTTCTTTGTTTTCTTTTTGTGTTTTTGTTTTGTTTTGTTAGGTTAGGGTATTTATTTACGTGTTGTGGTTAGTTAGTTTGTTTCTGAGTGTTAAAAACATATTTTTATTTCACTCAAACACTGCATTACAAACAAAGAAAAAAAAGTTAAAATTAAAAAACAAAAAAAAAACATTCAAGTAAATTAAAAATAAAAACAACATCTTCATCATCTTCCTCTTCATCTTCATGGCATGGCTCTGTTATCTCTTACTTGCAGAATCTGCAGCAGCTCCACATGGTCCTCATTTTTTCTCTGCAGTGCTTCCACGTGCTGATTGGCAAGGAGAGCCGCTTCTGGAGTCCGCCACCATAACCTTCAAGGAAGCTATTTCCTCGCTCATCGCGGCACACTCCCGTGTTCTCCCAGTAAACGCATGCCCAAGTTGGTAGCCGAGACCGCGTGGAGCACCGTTAAGTTGTGGGACTCCTCCACTGCTGCCTTGTCAGACCTCTTTGCCACATGCAGATGATCTGTCGGAGTGAGCTTGCTGCTAATCATACCTTCCAGGAGCGCTGCCCTGTTCGGCACCCGCCTCCTAAAAAAGTTCGGTATTACCTCAGCAAAATTTGAGGCCGTACCGTGATGATATGTGGAGTTTGGGAAGACAGAGTTTGGACGAGCCCTTATCTGCGCATTCGGTGGCGCAAGGGATAATTCAAGGTTTAGATCATCAAGGTGAGTGCATGAGGATGCCATTGTTTAGTTTTTGGATTTTTTGATGTTTTTCTCTAATTTGGAGGAAGAAATGCAGGGTGCTCTTCTACTTCACCGAGATGTGTTTAAATAGACTTATGCAGACAAAGGAGCCGAAAGCACTTCAGATCTCGAGCGTGCTATCCTGTGCTCTTTCTCTCGGATCCCTTCATTTCTGCCGCAAATTGCGAGCGCGTTTTTTTTAAAAGGGAGCATGTCGACACTTTAACTTACTTTTGCCTCCCGTTTTTTTCTGATGTTTGTGTTTTTGTTTTTTTTAGTTGTTATTTTATTTTATTTTGTTTTTTTTTTCAATTGTTTTCTTCTTGTTTGTCAGGTTTCTCAAGAATTTAGTTGGAAGAAGAGACAAAATTAAAGATGCGTCTTGGACACCTGGTGCAAAAATCCCAACTCTTCTTTTAAATTCTTGTTTGAATTCCGTGTTTATTTCAGTTTTTATTTATTTATTTATTTATTTTGTTTTTATTTTAATTATGTAGAATAATTTAAAACTCATAGGATATTCTTTGAAGGAGCTAAACTTTTGGTAACTCCAGCTGAGCAACCGCAGTCTATACAGTGTCTAGGAGTTCTTTAAGGCGACACCTTCGGTGTCTAAGAAGTTAGGGTTTTAAGCGGGACCATTGTGACCCCTCCAACCTTCCCGATCCCCTGGCTGTGTTTTTCTAGGCCCTTAACTGGTCATCCTTAAGTTTTTCTCTTAAAAGAAAAAGCAGTTACTTGTGTGTTTACTTAATTAAAAATAAAAATGCATGTTTGGGTTTTCATGTTTTTGTTTGATCGTCGTTCTTTAAATTTAGGATCATTCCCGTCTTTGAGATAACATAACTTTTTATTTCCCAATTTTTTTTTTTTTTTTAAAACATACATTTTAAAATTAAATAAATAAATAAAAAGCTGAAATCATTTCTTCTTGGCGCTCGGTGTCTCGACCATAGGAGCTTTTAGTTTGGCCCTCTGGCTGTCCTCTTCCGGGCTTCACGCACAGCCTCTTGGGGCTCACCACTTGAGCTCCCAAAGATCGCAATCTTAGCTTGAGCATAACTAGTCTCGCGATCTGCTTGCTTGCGTTTACCCGGTCGGTCTAGGTCCTCCAGCTGCTTTCGCATGTCACGAGAATACAACTCTACCATCTTTGATAGGTTTTTATTCTCGTCCCTCAATACTTCTAGCTGGTGTCGATTCACCTCCACTATCCTTGCCCTCTCCCTTTTCAAGCTTTTTATAGCAGTCTCTACACTCTTCAACCATACTTCGCTCCGCCGCTCACTGACCTTTCAGAATCTCTACCCCATGGGACTTCGCAGTAGGCGATGACCCAAACTTGCAACACATGCTGGACTCTCTCACGCTCAGTGCCAGGGCATCACTCGTGACCCGGTTGTCATCCCTTGTCCCGAACACACGTATATCTTTAGGAGTTACTAAATTTCTGCCAACTCCAATGGCAACATCGTTGTCCAGGAGTATTGAGTCAGCTACCTGCCACAGGCCCCCTTGCAGAGGCAAAGTAGGGCATCCATATTGGTGTTACCTGCTTGGCCTCGTGTTTGAGTCGGTGGAGCTAGGTTGAGATCCAAGGAAAAGGGGTAGGAAGAAGCCATTTGATTTCTCAGTTTTTCTTGCTTCTTTTCTCTTTTGTGTTTCTGAGTTTGTGTTTTTTGTTTTTTCCCCCTTCTTTTTCCTTCTTATAGAGTCTTTCACAAAACCCTAGCCAGTGCAGCGTCCCAGCATTTTCCTAATCTCCAGCATTCCTCCAGTCCCACAACCTTCTCGCTTTCCAACCACACCCAACTCACTTATCACGACGTGACCTTTCTGAACGGACGCGTTCAGGAAAGTCGTCACGACTTTCCATGGCCCGTAATTTTCGCTTGTGGATCTGCGGCGCCTCTATGCGTCGACACGTGGCTCCCGCTTTCTGTCCGTGACTATCCATGAGACGACATCAGGGACCATATTCCCTCTTTTTAGAAATCCCGCTTTGCGCTCATAATTCACGTTTTATCTTTTTAAGAAAAAATTAAATTTAAAACATGTGGGTTTCAGATTTCATGTTGGGTTGGGTTTTACCATTGTTGGGTTAATTTCATTGTAGGCTTTGGGCTTCAAATTATTTTTGGGTTTCAGAATTGTGTGATTAGGGTTTGCTGTTTCATTTTGTTTGTTTGTTTGTTTGTTTGTTTTGTAATTTTTATTTTTGTAATTAATTTATTTTATTTTATTTGTGTATTTTAATTTTTGTGTGTTTTGTGATTTATATTTACTTTAATACCTTTCATTTGTTGTTATGACATTGTTTGTGACTAATTTTTAAACATTGAGGACAATGTTCATTTCTAGGTTTGGGGGTATTAGAGTTTAGCATGTAAATTTGGTTTTTCCTTAATTTAAATTTTTTTTATTTGCTTGTTTTTATTTTTATTTTAATTTTATTTTTGAGTCTTGCTTTTATTTTTATTTTTATTTTGTTTTTGAGTCACTTTCCGAACACATATGATGAGATTGTGATAAATGTTGCATGACTTAAATGAAAATTGGATTTCATTTTATTTTTTAAAAATAATAATTTATAAAAAAAAAGAGTAAAAATTTAATTTTAAAAATAAATAAATAAATTTGGCATTGTTCTAACATGATATGCTTGAAACCTTCTTTACACTTGCCATTTGTTTCATAATTTTTCAATTAAAGGATTTGCATGATCTAAAGAATTGTATGAAACATAAATTAGACTTATATAATCAACCATATAAAGTGAGCTTTTGAGCCTTCAATTCATGAGTGTTATATACACATACTCTTAATTTCTTGTCATCTAAGTTGTTGTTGGATCTCATTATTCATTGATTTGGTTGAACACTTAAAAGTCATTCATTCTTATGCAATTTGATTTCATGACATTTAAGAAATGATATTAAGGCCCTCTTTGGATCGTTTGTGCCTTTCAAGCTAACCTTATGCATGCTTAAGCATGATTTTCCATTGTTAACCACTTTGAGCCTACATGTAAACCTTTTCTTTCATTTACCAATTTTATTTCCTCACCTTAGCCCGAAAAATAAATATTTACCTTTCTAAGGAACTCATGAGCTTTAATTGGGATGTGTTTTTCATGCTAAGTTTGGGAGGATGTGTTACATTTCGAAAAAATAAAAAATAAAAAAAAATTCACACAACTGGTGAAAGAAAAGAGAAAAATTGTGATTAAGTGGTGGTTGATTGAATTTCCATTTTTGGGTCTTCAAAATAAATTGGTGGTTGTTCAATAAAGGAAGGAGTGAATCATTGTAAATGAAGGTATAAGGAGTTTTGATCATGTAAAAGAAAAAATCTAATCGTGATGATTCGAAGTCTTGTAAACAATTGTTTTATATGCTCTTATATTTTGAGTTCCTTGGACTTTGTTTTATCCATACCCTTCATTTCTTACTCACCTTACACCCTTGGCCCCATTACAACCTATGTTAAAGACCTAAATTGATCTTAAATGTCATGCGGATGAATTGCATACATTTTTCTACTTTTAAGTGTTTGGCATCCTTCTTGAGATCATATTAATGCAAGTTCTTCATCTTTCTATTTCGAGTTAAGTCCCTTCTGGTTTAACTCTATTCTCATGTTTATAACTGAGTGTTGCATTATAGCCCTCTTCTGAGTGATTCATTTGTGAGAGGACAACTTTGGTGAGATTTGAAGTTGAACTTATGCTTTGTATGATTTTTGAAATTGTGTGAAAAGTAAGATTGGGGAATTTGTTGCATTTGGCTATCACACTACTACACTTTGAGCATACTATGTTTTGAACTTTGCCACATTGTGAATAATTTCTAAAATATAGCTTTTATTGTTAAAACGTTTAAGTCATGTGCATGAGTCATTTCTCTTCAGAAATGTTCGGGAAGATTGTTTTGAGTCTTATTTTTGTTTTGTTTTTATTTTTATTTTTGATTTTGCTTTTATTTTTGTTTTTGTTATTTTGCTTAAGGACTAACAAAATTTAATAAGTTTTCTAACCTCTTTGTTTTGTAGAGTCAGTAAAAACGTTTGTGGGTATTGTAATTGTTAAACCCTCAGGAGACACAACTCCTCCTACTAGGGATGCCTAGAGGTTTAAAGGCTTGTTGCATACGCTAAATGCAATCGAGTTACCTACGAAAGTGGTCTAGTTAACTTCTTGTTTTATTTTTATCTTTGTTTTCCGTTTGTTTTGCTCGAGGACTAGCAAAATCTAGGTTTGGGGGTATTTGATCGGTGCATAATTACATATCATTTTGTATCCTTTTAACTTATGATTTGGTTATGTTTTTTGAGTTAAACTTGTGCTTTTAATAAGTTTTGTGTTTGTTTCAGTGTAATAAGCTTAAGGACTCACTAATTGCATTTTGGAGACAAGTTAGCTCAAAACGGTGTCTGCAGATCAGTCAACTTCACGGATTGGACTGTACTTGCTCAAGAAGAACCAGATGATGAGCCATACATCATTGGAAAGCTACGGAAGTCTATTTTCTGTAGAATTTTACGGTTCATGATTCCGAGTCTTCTAGAGAAAGTTATACATGTTTTGGCAACTTAAGGTCAAATTCGGCAGCATCTGCGTTACTGGGCCAAAAATCACATTTGAAGGCCTTTCCGATTTTTCATTGAGTTGGGCTGCATATGCTTGGAAAGATAAGACAAAGAGCTTCAAGATCCATATTTTTCCAGATTTTTCAGACTGAAGCCACAAGCCCAAAACGAGCCCACAAGCTGGCTGCAATGCATTGTCATGCATGACATATGCATGATGAAGTGTTGTTGATTGTGGGAAAGTTTGGTGAAGCATATTCAATACCTATATTTGAGTGGAATTTTGCAGCAACCAAATGAGCCAAAAGATGATGAAGTGGGAGTTGCAACACTAAGCCTAAAGACAAGAGGAATTGTTTTCAAATGCAATAGTGTGTTAGGTGAATTAAGTGTTGTAAGTTGGTGAAGTGAGTGTGGTAGGTAAACCTATTGTATAATTCAGATTTTCACTTCCCCTAGGCCTATAAATTGGGAAGTTCTCTAAGCTTGTAATCACACCCCAAGGGGGGAGCTCTCAAACACTTCTCTAGAGCTCCCTTCCCTTCTCTCCCTCAAATTCTCTTAGTTTCCCTTTGTAGTTTTCAATTGTTGTAATAAGATCATTCTACCAAATTTTCTTTGTACTAAATCTCAAACACTTTTCCTTTCTCTTCTTCTAAATTCTTCAAACACTCTCTTCTCCAAACACTTCCCAAACACTTCTCCCATTTCCTTCATCAAATTCTCTAAAGGTTTCAAACACATGTTCTTCCAAAATCCACAAAGTTCTCAAACATCTCTCTACTTTCTTCTCTAAAAGTCTCCATGTCTCAAACACTTCACAAACACCTTTCTCTTCCTTCCCTAAGTTCTCAAATTCTCCAAGTTCACAAACATCCTCCAAGTTCTCAACCGCTCTCTTCCAAATTCTCAAAGTTCTCAAACACATTCCCTTCCAAAATCCTCAAGCTTCCCCAAAACCTTCCTTTCTTTTCCAAATTCTCCATGCTCTCAAACACCTCTCTCTTTCTCTCCAAAAGCTCTCAATGTTCTCAAATGTTGTACAAAACCTTTTTGCTTCTTTTGTTTTCATTTTTGTTTTGTGTAGGAAAACTGAATTGGATCATTCAATCACCAATCCCTGTGGAATCGACCTCGCACTTACATATGCTATACTACCGAACGGCTCGTGCACTTGCGAGTATCACAAGTTGAGGATGCAGCTATATCTACGCAACACCCATGAATTTCTTGAACATGTCTTGCAATTCCCCCATTTGATCACCCCTTTGCTCTTGCACTTGTTGGGGAGCTTGCTGGAATTGCCTTTGTTGTATTTGGAATCCTGGGGGAGGTCCTTGAGATTGTTGCACATTTGAATTATTGCTCCACCTGAAATTAGGATGATTTCTCCACCCCGGATTGTATGTGTTTGAGTAAGGATCATTCTGAGGATTCCTTCCTTGAAGGGCATTTGCTTGTTCTAGCATGTGGTCCGCAAAAGATTGGCCTTGAACTTCCACTTTGTTTCCAAGAGGACCAGTCACTGCCTGTCGAAGCAAAGAACACATAACATCAAGTTTTGCATTAATCTCAGTATTAGTACTTACCTCAGAGACCACAGCTTTCATAGGAGCTCCTCTTCCTTTATTGTAGCTCCATTGTTGAGAGTTAGCACTCAAAGATTCAAAGAGAGTAAAAGCCTCATCTGCTGTTTTGTTCATCAATCCTTCTCCACTTGTTGCATCTACCATCATCCTTTCGGAATCAAGCAAACCTTCATAGAAAGATTGCATTTGCATCCAACTCTCTATGTTGTGGTGTGGGCAAGATCTCATCATCTCCTTGTACCTCTCCCAGCATTCATGAAAAGCTTCTCCTTCTCCTTGCTTGAAACCAAGAATTTCCTTTCTAATCTTGTTAGTCTTTTGAGCTGGAAAGAATTTCTGCAAAAACTTATTAGAAAGCTCATCCCAAGTACGAATTGAAGCATTAGGCAAAGAATATAACCAAGACTTAGCCTTATCTTTTAAACTGAATGGGAATAGCCTCATCTTAATCTGCTCATCATCAAGTCCTTGAATTTTTATTGTAGCACATATTTCAAAGAATTGCTTAACATGCATGTAAGGATCCTCAGTGGTATTACCATAATAAGTTGGAAGAAGATGAATCATACCACTTCTAAGCTCAAACCTGTCAATTGTGAGTTGAGGATAGACGATGCACGAAGGTTGATCGGTGACTTTGGGAATGGAAAATTCACGCAGGGTTTCCGAGGTTGGGCAACAAGCGCACCACCTCCTTCATCATTATTGTTGTTGTTGTTTGGAATCTCTGCCGTCTTGCTTGAACCTTCAGATTCGTAGCTCTCAGATTCAGCACTTGAAGAACTATAACTCCTCCTCAAACCAGCACGTACAGCAGCTGCTCTTGGTGATAGTGGCTCAGGATCAGATTCGGACATATATGCACACACAAGAACCAAATTAGTGCCTTCAAATGGAGATAACAAAGAAAAACTGAATACAGAAAAAGAAAAACCAACGAAATGAAAAAATTAAAACTTAACAAGAACAGAAACACTCAAAGTAATCTAACTATAGCACCATCGTTACCGGTTCCCCGGCAACGGCGCCAAAAACTTGTTGAGCCTATTCCTAACAACTAAAATGTGTTATTAAAAACAGCAACTTTAATTCTCGCAAGTGCACGAACCATTTATAGTATAGCTTATGTAAATACGAGGTTCGATCCTCACGGAGAATGGTAACTTGGTTGCAAGTTAAATTACTTAGAATGATGGAAAAAACAGAAAACAAACAAACAAACCAACTTACAAATGCTAAGGTCTAGGACAGAATCCTAGCACCACACACGCACTCGAATTGGGGGGTTTTGTTGTTGAAATGAAAACAAGAGAATGAAAATGGAAGTGCTGGAAAGTAAACAATAGCAGCAATCAACAAGTTGTGAAACAATGATTGAGAAGTGTTAGAGCCTTGGAATCCACCTCTAGTCTTCCTATCCAAGTTATGAATGCATAGAAATTGACTCAAGCTTCATTAACAATAGATTATCTCATACAAGCCTATGGTATCTAGGTGCAGGATGCATGATTCTACTAAGGCATGTAATTGTGCATGGTATCTACACAACACGTGATCTCTAATATACAACCTAAGCATGGTATCTACTTAGAATAAAGCATACAAGAGTCATTAAGTTTCCTGAGAATATGATAATCACACAAGTCCTAGAACATGGTATCTGTCCTAGTCAACTTATGGTTATTAACCTCTTGAATGATTCTTAGGCCATTCATGTGTTGCTTGTGAAAGGAGAGTAGAATTGGTGAATCTAAACCCCTTCCCAACCTGTGCTAGATGCATAAAATCCTAGTTAGCTACTCCAACAAAACATACATCAAGCACATAATAAACTGGAGGTTAACAACTTGATAATGAAAGCAAGGAAATCAATTAACTATGAAATCATCCATAACATTGAATATTCATAACTAGGGCTTCATCCTAAGCCCTAACAAAATGGATTAGTTAAACATAATTATGAATTCAGAAAATAAGAAATACATAGATAGAGTAAAGAGAATAGAAGAACTAGCTTGGTGGCAGCAAGGTAGTTTCCAGGACAGCTCCTAGCTCTTCCTCCTTTGCAACTAGCTCTCTTCTCTCTTTGTGGTGAATGTGTGTATGGGAGTAATGGATGAGTGAATATGTCTGAATCTGAATGTGAATGTGAATTGAATGTGGAATGGAAGTGGTATTTATAGGGAGATGGGAGAGGAGAAATCTGAATTGAATATGGCAATGACCTAACACACTTGCATTAGATAATCAGAAATGGTTACTCCACTAAATCCCACTAGCAGCCCACCAGCAGCCCTAGGTCATCAACATGTCAGCATGACCAAGCTTCCATCCAGAAACCAATAGCTCATGCTTAGCTCACCATGACCAAGCATCCATTCAGCTCATCCATATGTCAGCATGATGTGTATTTTCATGGGCTCACGAATTGGGTTGGGCTGAATCACATGATGACTTTAAGATGTCTATTTTGAAGTTCAGAATGTCATTGATCCAACTACACAGGTATTGGCCCAATCCAAGTTCGGATGAAGAAGATAAGTCCAAAATGAACTTCTAACTTCAGGCTCCAGTTTTTGCACGTTTTTGCACCATTTTGCTTCAAATGCCTCAAGTGTATTCCTCTCATGCCAATTAGCCCTTAATATGCATGGATTGTATCAAATGTGATCTCTTGCTCCCATAACCTACAGAACACACAAACATAAATAAGTGACTCGAAATAAAGATAAACTAGACAAAATTACTAAGTAATGAAGGCAAACAAATGTGTGAAATTATGAACTTATCACACTCCAATTCGGAACGAACTGCCTTTGAACTTGAATTGTCCAATTTCGCACACCTATTGATTTCCGATTGAGCCCAAAACTTGGGAAGCATCATAATATGGTGGGAGGAGTTATTTGGTGAGTTTTGAGTGAAATCCAATCGCTGGAACTACGGAATACACCAACCACTCCAGGAAGTCACGAATTGACTTTGAACTTAAATAGTCCAATTTTGTACACCTATTGATTTCCGATTTCAGCCCAAAACTTGGGCATCATCATAATATGGTGGGAGGAGTCATTTGGTGAGTTTTGAGTGAAATCCAATCGCTAGAACTACGGAATACACCAACCACTCCAATTCGGAACGAACTGCCTTTGAACTTGAATAGTCCAATTTCGTACACCTATTGATTTCCGATTCGAGTCCAAAACTTGGGCATCATCATAATATGGTGGGAGGAGTCATTTGGTGAGTTTTGAGTGAAATCCAATCGCTAGAACTACGGAATACCCCAACCACTCCAATTCGGAACGAACTGCCTTTGAACTTGAATTGTCCAATTTCGTACACCAATTGATTTCCGATTCAGTCCAAAACTTGGGAATCATCATAATATGGTGGGAGGAGTCATTTGGTCAGTTTTGAGTGAAATCCAATCGCTAGAACTACGGAATACACCAACCACTCCAATTCGGAAAGAACTGCCTTTGAACTTGAATTGTCCAATTTCGTACACCTATTGAATTCTGATTTCAGCCCAAAACTTGGGAAGCATCATAATATGGTGGGAGGAGTCATTTGGTGAGTTTTGAGTGAAATCCAATCGCTGGAACTACGGAAATACACCAACCACTCCAATAAGTCAAGAATTATCTTTGAACTTAAATAGTCCAATTTTGTACACCTATTGATTTCCGATTTCAGCCGAAAACTTGGGCGTCATCATAATATGGTGGGAGGAGTCATTTGGTGAGTTTTGAGTGAAATCCAATCGCTAGAACTCCAGAATACACCAACCACTCCAATTCGGAACGAACTGCCTTTGAACTTGAATTGTCCAATTTCGTACACCTATTGATTTCCCATTCCAGCCCAAAACTTGGGCATCATCATAATATGGTGGGAGGAGTCATTTGGTGAGTTTTGAGTGAAATCCAATCGCTAGAACTACGGAATACACCAACCACTCCAATTCGGAACGAACTGCCTTTGAACTTGAATTGTCCAATTTCGTACACCTATTGAATTCTGATTCGAGCCCAAAACTTGGGAAGCATCATACTGTGGTGGGAGGAGTCATTTGGTGAGTTTTGAGTGATATCCAATTGCTAGAACTACGGAATACACCAACCACTCCAATTCGGAACGAACTGCCTTTGAACTTGATTTGTCCAATTTCGTACAACTATTGATTTCTGATCCAGCCCAAAACTTGGGCATCATCATAATGTGGTGGGAGGAGTCATTTGGTGAGTTTTGAGTGATATCCAATTGCTAGAACTACGGAATACACCAACCACTCCAATTCGGAACGAACTGCCTTTGAACTTGATTTGTCCAATTTCGTACAACTGTTGATTTCTGATTTCGATCCCAAAACTTGGGCATCATCATAATGTGGTGGGAGGAGTCATTTGGTGAGTTTTGAGTGATATCCAATTGCTAGAACTACGGAATACACCAACCACTCCAATTCGGAAGGAACTGCCTTTGAACTTGAATTGTCCAATTTCGTACACCTATTGAATTCTGATTTCGAGCCCAAAACTTGGGAAGCATCATAATATGGTGGGAGGAGTCATTTGGTGAGTTTTGAGTGAAATCCAATCGCTGGAACTACGGAATACACCAACCACTCCAATGAGTCACGAATTGACTTTGAACTTAAATAGTCCAATTTTGTACACCTATTGATTTCCAATAGAGCCCAAAACTTGGGCATCATCATAATGTGGTGGGAGGAGTCATTTGGTGAGTTTTGAGTGATATCCAATTGCTAGAACTACGGAATACACCAACCACTCCAATTCGGAACGAACTGCCTTTGAACTTGAATTGTCCAATTTCGTACACCTATTGAATTCCTGATTCGAGCCCAAAACTTGGGAAGCATCATAATATGGTGGGAGGAGTCATTTGGTGAGTTTTTAGTGAAATCCAATCGCTGGAACTACGGAATACACCAACCACTCCAATGAGTCACGAATTGACTTTGAACTTTAAATAGTCCAATTTTGTACACCTATTGATTTCCGATAGAGCCCAAAACTTGGGCATCATCATAATATGGTGGGAGGAGTCATTTGGTGAGTTTTGAGTGAAATCCAATCGCTAGAACTACGGAATGCACCAACCACTCCAATTCGGAACGAACTGCCTTTGAACTTGAATTGTCCAATTTCGTACACCTATTGAATTCTGATTTCGAGCCCAAAACTTGGGAAGCATCATACTGTGGTGGGAGGAGTCATTTGGTGAGTTTTGAGTGATATCCAATTGCTAGAACTACGGAATACACCAACCACTCCAATTCGAACGAACTGCCTTTGAACTTGAATTGTCCAATTTCGTACACCTATTGATTTCCGATTCGAGCCCAAAACTTGGGCATCATCATAATATGGTGGGAGGAGTCATTTGGTGAGTTTTGAGTGAAATCCAATCGCTAGAACTACGGAATGCACCAACCACTCCAATTCGGAACGAACTGCCTTTGAACTTGAATTGTCCAATTTCGTACACCTATTGAATTCTGATTCGAGCCCAAAACTTGGGAAGCATCATACTGTGGTGGGAGGAGTCATTTGGTGAGTTTTGAGTGATATCCAATTGCTAGAACTACGGAATACACCAACCACTCCAATTCGGAACGAACTTCCTTTGAACTTGATTTGTCCAATTTCGTACAACTATTGATTTCTTGATCCAGCCCAAAACTTGGGCATCATCATAATGTGGTGGGAGGAGTCATTTGGTGAGTTTTGAGTGATATCCAATTGCTAGAACTACGGAATACACCAACCACTCCAATTCGGAACGAACTGCCTTTGAACTTGATTTGTCCAATTTCGTACAACTGCTTGATTTTCTGATTCGATCCCAAAACTTGGGCATCATCATAATGTGGTGGGAGGAGTCATTTGGTGAGTTTTGAGTGATATCCAATTGCTAGAACTACGGAATACACCAACCACTCCAATTCGGAACGAACTGCCTTTGAACTTGATTTGTCCAATTTCGTACAACTATTGATTTCTGATCCAGCCCAAAACTTGGGCATCATCATAATGTGGTGGGAGGAGTCATTTGGTGAGTTTTGAGTGATATCCAATTGCTAGAACTACGGAATACACCAACCACTCCAATTCGGAACGAACTGCCTTTGAACTTGATTTGTCCAATTTCGTACAACTGTTGATTTTCTATTCGATCCCAAAACTTGGGCATCATCATAATGTGGTGGGAGGAGTCATTTGGTGAGTTTTGAGTGATATCCAATTGCTAGAACTACTGAATACACCAACCACTCCAATTCGGAAGGAACTGCCTTTGAACTTGAATTGTCCAATTTCGTACACCTATTGAATTCTGATTCGAGCCCAAAACTTGGGAAGCATCATAATATGGTGGGAGGAGTCATTTTTTGAGTTTTTAGTGAAATCCAATCGCTGGAACTACGGAATACACCAACCACTCCAATGAGTCACGAATTGACTTTGAACTTAAATAGTCCAATTTTGTACACCTATTGATTTCCAATAGAGCCCAAAACTTGGGCATCATCATAATATGGTGGGAGGAGTCATTTGGTGAGTTTTGAGTGAAATCCAATCGCTAGAACTACGGAATACACCAACCACTCCAATTCGGAACGAACTGCCTTTGAACTTGAATTGTCCAATTTCGTACACCTATTGATTTCCGATTTCAGCCCAAAACTTGGGCATCATCATAATATGGTGGGAGGAGTCATTTGGTGAGTTTTGAGTGAAATCCAATCGCTAGAACTACGGAATACACCAACCACTCCAATTCGGAACGAACTGCCTTTGAACTTGAATTGTCCAATTTCGTGCACCTATTGATTTCCGATTCGAGCCCAAAACTTGGGCATCATCATAATATGGTGGGAGGAGTCATTTGGTGAGTTTTGAGTGAAATCCAATCGCTAGAACTACGGAATACACCAACCACTCCAATTCGGAAACGAACTGCCTTTGAACTTGAATTGTCCAATTTCGTACACCTATTGAATTCTGATTTCGAGCCCAAAACTTGGGAAGCATCATACTGTGGTGGGAGGAGTCATTTGGTGAGTTTTGAGTGATATCCAATTGCTAGAACTACGGAATACACCAACCACTCCAATTCGGAAGGAACTGCCTTTGAACTTGAATTGTCCAATTTCGTACACCTATTGAATTCTGATTCGAGCCCAAAACTTGGGAAGCATCATAATATGGTGGGAGGAGTCATTTGGTGAGTTTTGAGTGAAATCCAATCGCTGGAACTACGGAATACACCAACCACTCCAATAAGTCACGAATTATCTTTGAACTTAAATAGTCCAATTTTGTACACCTATTGATTTCCGATTTCAGCCCAAAACTTGGGCATCATCATAATATGGTGGGAGGAGTCATTTGGTGAGTTTTGCGTGAAATCCAATTGCTAGAACTACGGAATACACCAACCACTCCAATTCGGAACGAACTGCCTTTGAACTTGATTTGTCCAATTTCGTACAACTATTGATTTCTGATCCAGCCCAAAACTTGGGCATCATCATAATGTGGTGGGAGGAGTCATTTGGTGAGTTTTGAGTGATATCCAATTGCTAGAACTACGGAATACACCAACCACTCCAATTCGGAACGAACTGCCTTTGAACTTGATTTGTCCAATTTCGTACAACTGTTGATTTCTGATCGATCCCAAAACTTGGGCAACATCATAATGTGGTGGGAGGAGTCATTTGGTGAGTTTTGAGTGATAACCAATTGCTAGAACTACGAATACACCAACCACTCCAATTCGGAAGGAACTGCCTTTGAACTTGAATTGTCCAATTTCGTACACCTATTGAATTCTGATTCGAGCCCAAAACTTGGGAAGCATCATAATATGGTGGGAGGAGTCATTTTTTGAGTTTTTAGTGAAATCCAATCGCTGGAACTACGAAATACACCAACCACTCCAATGAGTCACGAATTGACTTTGAACTTAAATAGTCCAATTTTGTACACCTATTGATTTCCGATAGAGCCCAAAACTTGGGCATCATCATAATATGGTGGGAGGAGTCATTTGGTGAGTTTTGAGTGAAATCCAATCGCTAGAACTACAGAATACACCAACCACTCCAATTCGGAACGAACTGCCTTTGAACTTGAATTGTCCAATTTCGTACACCTATTGATTACCGATTCGAGCCCAAAACTTGGGCATCATCATAATATGGTGGGAAGAGTCATTTGGTGAGTTTTGAGTGAAATCCAATCGCTAGAACTACGGAATACACCAACCACTCCAATTCGGAACGAACTGCCTTTGAACTTGAATTGTCCAATTTCGTACACCTATTGATTTCCGATTTCAGCCCAAAACTTGGGCATCATCATAATATGGTGGGAGGAGTCATTTGGTGAGTTTTGAGTGAAATCCAATCGCTAGAACTACGGAATACACCAACCACTCCAATTCGAACGAACTGCCCTGAACTTGAATTGTCCAATTTCGTACACCTATTGATTTCCGATTCGAGCCCAAAACTTGGGCATCATCATAATATGGTGGGAGGAGTCATTTGGTGAGTTTTGAGTGAAATCCAATCGCTAGAACTACGGAATACACCAACCACTCCAATTCGGAACGAACTGCCTTTGAACTTGAATTGTCCAATTTCGTACACCTATTGAATTCTGATTTCAGCCCAAAACTTGGGAAGCATCATACTGTGGTGGGAGGAGTCATTTGGTGAGTTTTGAGTGATATCCAATTGCTAGAACTACGGAATACACCAACCACTCCAATTCGGAAGGAACTGCCTTTGAACTTGAATTGTCCAATTTCGTACACCTATTGAATTCTGATTTCGAGCCCAAAACTTGGGAAGCATCATAATATGGTGGGAGGAGTCATTTGGTGAGTTTTGAGTGAAATCCAATCGCTGGAACTACGGAATACACCAACCACTCCAATAAGTCAAGAATTATCTTTGAACTTAAATAGTCCAATTTTGTACACCTATTGATTTCCGATTTCAGCCGAAAACTTGGGCGTCATCATAATATGGTGGGAGGAGTCATTTGGTGAGTTTTGAGTGAAATCCAATCGCTAGAACTACGGAATACACCAACCACTCCAATTCGGAACGAACTGCCTTTGAACTTGAATTGTCCAATTTCGTACACCTATTGAATTCTGATTTCAGCCCAAAACTTGGGAAGCATCATACTGTGGTGGGAGGAGTCATTTGGTGAGTTTTGAGTGATATCCAATTGCTAGAACTACGGAATACACCAACCACTCCAATTCGGAACGAACTGCCTTTGAACTTGAATTGTCCAATTTCGTACACCTATTTAATTCTGATTTCGAGCCCAAAACTTGGGAAGCATCATACTGTGGTGGGAGGAGTCATTTGGTGAGTTTTGAGTGATATCCAATTGCTAGAACTACGGAATACACCAACCACTCCAATTCGGAACGACTGCCTTTGAACTTGAAATGTCCAATTTCGTACACCTATTGAATTCTGATCAAGCCCAAAACTTGGGAAGCATCATAATATGATGGGAGGAGTCATTTGGTGAGTTTTGAGTGAAATCCAATTGCTGGAACTAAGGAATACACCAACCACTCCAATAAGTCACGAATTATCTTTGAACTTAAATAGTCCAATTTTGTACACCTATTGATTTCCGATAGAGCCCAAAACTTGGGCATCATCATAATATGGTGGGAGGAGTCATTTGGTGAGTTTTGAGTGAAATCCAATCGCTAGAACTACGGAATACACCAACCACTCCAATTCGGAACGAACTGCCTTTGAACTTGAATTGTCCAATTTCGTACACCTATTGAATTCTGATTTCGAGCCCAAAACTTGGGAAGCATCATACTGTGGTGGGAGGAGTCATTTGGTGAGTTTTGAGTGATATCCAATTGCTAGAACTACGGAATACACCAACCACTCCAATTCGGAAGGAACTGCCTTTGAACTTGAATTGTCCAATTTCGTACACCTATTGAATTCTGATTGAGCCCAAAACTTGGGAAGCATCATAATATGGTGGGAGGAGTCATTTGGTGAGTTTTGAGTGAAATCCAATCGCTGGAACTACGGAATACACCAACCACTCCAATAAGTCAAGAATTATCTTTGAACTTAAATAGTCCAATTTTGTACACCAATTGATTTCCGATTTCAGCCGAAAACTTGGGCGTCATCATAATATGGTGGGAGGAGTCATTTGGTGAGTTTTGAGTGAAATCCAATCGCTAGAACTACGGAATACACCAACCACTCCAATTCGGAACGAACTGCCTTTGAACTTGAATTGTCCAATTTCGTACACCTATTGAATTCTGATTCGAGCCCAAAACTTGGGAAGCATCATACTGTGGTGGGAGGAGTCATTTGGTGAGTTTTGAGTGATATCCAATTGCTAGAACTACGGAATACACCAACCACTCCAATTCGGAACGAACTGCCTTTGAACTTGAATTGTCCAATTTCGTACACCTATTTAATTCTGATTTCAGCCCAAAACTTGGGAAGCATCATAATATGGTGGGAGGAGTCATTTGGTGAGTTTTGAGTGAAATCCAATCGCTGGAACTACGGAATACACCAACCACTCCAATGAGTCACGAATTGACTTTGAACTTAAATAGTCCAATTTTGTACACCTATTGATTTCCGATAGAGCCCAAAACTTGGGCATCATCATAATATGGTGGGAGGAGTCATTTGGTGAGTTTTGAGTGAAATCCAATCGCTAGAACTACGAATACACCAACCACTCCAATTCGGAACGAACTGCCTTTGAACTTGAAATGTCCAATTTCGTACACCTATTGAATTCTGATCAAGCCCAAAACTTGGGAAGCATCATAATATGATGGGAGGAGTCATTTGGTGAGTTTTGAGTGAAATCCAATTGCTGGAACTAAGGAATACACCAACCACTCCAATAAGTCACGAATTATCTTTGAACTTAAATAGTCCAATTTTGTACACCTATTGATTTCCAATAGAGCCCAAAACTTGGGCATCATCATAATATGGTGGGAGGAGTCATTTGGTGAGTTTTGAGTGAAATCCAATCGCTAGAACTACGGAATACACCAACCACTCCAATTCGGAACGAACTGCCTTTGAACTTGAATTGTCCAATTTCGTACACCTATTGATTTCCGATTTCAGCCCAAAACTTGGGCATCATCATAATATGGTGGGAGGAGTCATTTGGTGAGTTTTGAGTGAAATCCAATCGCTAGAACTACGGAATACACCAACCACTCCAATTCGGAACGAACTGCCTTTGAACTTGAATTGTCCAATTTCGTACACCTATTGATTTCCAATTCAGCCCAAAACTTGGGCATCATCATAATATGGTGGGAGGAGTCATTTTGGTGAGTTTTGAGTGAAATCCAATCGCTAGAACTACGGAATACACCAACCACTCCAATTCGGAACGAACTGCCTTTGAACTTGAATTGTCCAATTTCGTACACCTATTGAATTCTGATTCGAGCCCAAAACTTGGGAAGCATCATACTGTGGTGGGAGGAGTCATTTGGTGAGTTTTGAGTGATATCCAATTGCTAGAACTACGGAATACACCAACCACTCCAATTCGGAAGGAACTGCCTTTGAACTTGAATTGTCCAATTTCGTACACATATTGAATTCTGATTTCGAGCCCAAAACTTGGGAAGCATCATAATATGGTGGGAGGAGTCATTTGGTGAGTTTTGAGTGAAATCCAATCGCTGGAACTACGGAATACACCAACCACTCCAATAAGTCAAGAATTATCTTTGAACTTAAATTGTCCAATTTTGTACACCTATTGATTTCCGATTCAGCCGAAAACTTGGGCGTCATCATAATATGGTGGGAGGAGTCATTTGGTGAGTTTTGAGTGAAATCCAATCGCTAGAACTACGGAATACACCAACCACTCCAATTCGGAACGAACTGCCTTTGAACTTGAATTGTCCAATTTCGTACACCTATTGAATTCTGATTTCAGCCCAAAACTTGGGAAGCATCATACTGTGGTGGGAGGAGTCATTTGGTGAGTTTTGAGTGATATCCAATTGCTAGAACTACGGAATACACCAACCACTCCAATTCGGAACGAACTGCCTTTGAATTTGAATTGTCCAATTTCGTACACCTATTTAATTCTATTTCAGCCCAAAACTTGGGAAGCATCATAATATGGTGGGAGGAGTCATTTGGTGAGTTTTGAGTGAAATCCAATCGCTGGAACTACGGAATACACCAACCACTCCAATGAGTCACGAATTGACTTTGAACTTAAATAGTCCAATTTTGTACACCTATTGATTTCCGATAGAGCCCAAAACTTGGGCATCATCATAATATGGTGGGAGGAGTCATTTGGTGAGTTTTGAGTGAAATCCAATCGCTAGAACTACGGAATACACCAACCACTCCAATTCGGAACGAACTGCCTTTGAACTTGAAATGTCCAATTTCGTACACCTATTGAATTCTGATCAAGCCCAAAACTTGGGAAGCATCATAATATGATGGGAGGAGTCATTTGGTGAGTTTTGAGTGAAATCCAATTGCTGGAACTAAGGAATACACCAACCACTCCAATAAGTCACGAATTATCTTTGAACTTAAATAGTCCAATTTTGTACACCTATTGATTTCCGATAGAGCCCAAAACTTGGGCATCATCATAATATGGTGGGAGGAGTCATTTGGTGAGTTTTGAGTGAAATCCAATCGCTAGAACTACGGAATACACCAACCACTCCAATTCGGAACGAACTGCCTTTGAACTTGAATTGTCCAATTTCGTACACCTATTGATTTCCGATTTCAGCCCAAAACTTGGGCATCATCATAATATGGTGGGAGGAGTCATTTGGTGAGTTTTGAGTGAAATCCAATCGCTAGAACTACGGAATACACCAACCACTCCAATTCGGAACGAACTGCCTTTGAACTTGAATTGTCCAATTTCGTACACCTATTGATTTCCGATTCGAGCCCAAAACTTGGGCATCATCATAATATGGTGGGAGGAGTCATTTGGTGAGTTTTAAGTGAAATCCAATCGCTAGAACTACGGAATACACCAACCACTCCAATTCGGAACGAACTGCCTTTGAACTTGAATTGTCCAATTTCGTACACCTATTGATTTCCGATTCAGCCCAAAACTTGGGCATCATCATAATATGGTGGGAGGAGTCATTTGGTGAGTTTTGAGTGAAATCCAATCGCTAGAACTACGGAATACACCAACCACTCCAATTCGGAACGAACTGCCTTTGAACTTGAATTGTCCAATTTCGTACACCTATTGAATTCTATTTGAGCCCAAAACTTGGGAAGCATCATACTGTGGTGGGAGGAGTCATTTGGTGAGTTTTGAGTGATATCCAATTGCTAGAACTACGGAATACACCAACCACTCCAATTCGGAAGGAACTGCCTTTGAACTTGAATTGTCCAATTTCGTACACCTATTGAATTCTGATTTCAGCCCAAAACTTGGGAAGCATCATAATATGGTGGGAGGAGTCATTTGGTGAGTTTTGAGTGAAATCCAATCGCTGGAACTACGGAATACACCAACCACTCCAATAAGTCACGAATTATCTTTGAACTTAAATAGTCCAATTTTGTACACCTATTGATTTCCAATTGAGCCCAAAACTTGGGCATCATCATAATATGGTGGGAGGAGTCATTTGGTTAGTTTTGCGTGAAATCCAATTGCTAGAACTACGGAATACACCAACCACTCCAATTCGGAACGACTGCCTTTGAACTTGATTTGTCCAATTTCGTACAACTATTGATTTCTGATCCAGCCCAAAACTTGGGCATCATCATAATGTGGTGGGAGGAGTCATTTGGTGAGTTTTGAGTGATATCCAATTGCTAGAACTACGGAATACACCAACCACTCCAATTCGTAACGAAACTGGCTTTGAACTTGATTTGTCCAATTTCGTACAACTGTTGATTTCTGATTTCGATCCCAAAACTTGGGCATCATCATAATGTGGTGGGAGGAGTCATTTGGTGAGTTTTGAGTGATATCCAATTGCTAGAACTACGGAATACACCAACCACTCCAATTCGGAACGAACTGCCTTTGAACTTGAAATGTCCAATTTCGTACACCTATTGAATTCTGATCAAGCCCAAAACTTGGGAAGCATCATAATATGATGGGAGGAGTCATTTGGTGAGTTTTGAGTGAAATCCAATTGCTGGAACTAAGGAATACACCAACCACTCCAATAAGTCACGAATTATCTTTGAACTTAAATAGTCCAATTTTGTACACCTATTGATTTCCGATAGAGCCCAAAACTTGGGCATCATCATAATATGGTGGGAGGAGTCATTTGGTGAGTTTTGAGTGAAATCCAATCGCTAGAACTACGGAATACACCAACCACTCCAATTCGGAACGAACTGCCTTTGAACTTGAATTGTCCAATTTCGTACACCTATTGATTTCCCATTTCAGCCCAAAACTTGGGCATCATCATAATATGGTGGGAGGAGTCATTTGGTGAGTTTTGAGTGAAATCCAATCGTTAGAACTACGGAATACACCAACCACTCCAATTCGGAACGAACTGCCTTTGAACTTGAATTGTCCAATTTCGTACACCTATTGATTTCCGATTTCGAGCCCAAAACTTGGGCATCATCATAATATGGTGGGAGGAGTCATTTGGTGAGTTTTGAGTGAAATCCAATCGCTAGAACTACGAATACACCAACCACTCCAATTCGGAACGAACTGCCTTTGAACTTGAATTGTCCAATTTCGTACACCTATTGATTTCCGATTTCAGCCCAAAACTTGGGCATCATCATAATATGGTGGGAGGAGTCATTTGGTGAGTTTTGAGTGAAATCCAATCGCTAGAACTACGGAATACACCAACCACTCCAATTCGGAACGAACTGCCTTTGAACTTGAATTGTCCAATTTCGTACACCTATTGAATTCTGATTCGAGCCCAAAACTTGGGAAGCATCATACTGTGGTGGGAGGAGTCATTTGGTGAGTTTTGAGTGATATCCAATTGCTAGAACTACGGAATACACCAACCACTCCAATTCGGAAGGAACTGCCTTTGAACTTGAATTGTCCAATTTCGTACACCTATTGAATTCTGATTCGAGCCCAAAACTTGGGAAGCATCATAATATGGTGGGAGGAGTCATTTGGTGAGTTTTGAGTGAAATCCAATCGCTGGAACTACGGAATACACCAACCACTCCAATAAGTCACGAATTATCTTTGAACTTAAATAGTCCAATTTTGTACACCTATTGATTTCCAATCGAGCCCAAAACTTGGGCATCATCATAATATGGTGGGAGGAGTCATTTGGTTAGTTTTGCGTGAAATCCAATTGCTAGAACTACGGAATACACCAACCACTCCAATTCGGAACGAACTGCCTTTGAACTTGATTTGTCCAATTTCGTACAACTATTGATTTCTGATCCAGCCCAAAACTTGGGCATCATCATAATGTGGTGGGAGGAGTCATTTGGTGAGTTTTGAGTGATATCCAATTGCTAGAACTACGGAATACACCAACCACTCCAATTCGTAACGAACTGGCTTTGAACTTGATTTGTCCAATTTCGTACAACTGTTGATTTTCTATTTCATCCCAAAACTTGGGCATCATCATAATGTGGTGGGAGGAGTCATTTGGTGAGTTTTGAGTGATATCCAATTGCTAGAACTACGAATACACCAACCACTCCAATTCGGAACGAACTGCCTTTGAACTTGAATTGTCCAATTTCGTACACCTATTTAATTCTGATTTGGAGCCCAAAACTTGGGAAGCATCATAATATGGTGGGAGGAGTCATTTGGTGAGTTTTGAGTGAAATCCAATCGCTGGAACTACGGAATACACCAACCACTCCAATGAGTCACGAATTGACTTTGAACTTAAATAGTCCAATTTTGTACACCTATTGATTTCCGATAGAGCCCAAAACTTGGGCATCATCATAATATGGTGGGAGGAGTCATTTGGTGAGTTTTGAGTGAAATCCAATCGCTAGAACTACGGAATACACCAACCACTCCAATTCGGAACGAACTGCCTTTGAACTTGAAATGTCCAATTTCGTACACCTATTGAATTCTGATCAAGCCCAAAACTTGGGAAGCATCATAATATGATGGGAGGAGTCATTTGGTGAGTTTTGAGTGAAATCCAATTGCTGGAACTACGAATACACCAACCACTCCAATAAGTCACGAATTATCTTTGAACTTAAATAGTCCAATTTTGTACACCTATTGATTTCCATTTGAGCCCAAAACTTGGGCATCATCATAATATGGTGGGAGGAGTCATTTGGTGAGTTTTGCGTGAAATCCAATTGCTAGAACTACGGAATACACCAACCACTCCAATTCGGAACGAACTGCCTTTGAACTTGATTTGTCCAATTTCGTACAACTATTGATTACTGATCCAGCCCAAAACTTGGGCATCATCATAATGTGGTGGGAGGAGTCATTTGGTGAGTTTTGAGTGATATCAAATTGCTAGAACTACGGAATACACCAACCACTCCAATTCGTAACGAACTGCCTTTGAACTTGATTTGTCCAATTTCGTACAACTGCTGATTTTCTGATTTCGATCCCAAAACTTGGGCATCATCATAATGTGGTGGGAGGAGTCATTTGGTGAGTTTTGAGTGATATCCAATTGCTAGAACTACGGAATACACCAACCACTCCAATTCGGAACGAACTGCCTTTGAACTTGAATTGTCCAATTTCGTACACCTATTGAATTCTGATTTCAGCCCAAAACTTGGGAAGCATCATAATATGGTGGGAGGAGTCATTTGGTGAGTTTTGAGTGAAATCCAATCGCTGGAACTACGGAATACACCAACCACTCCAATAAGTCACGAATTATCTTTGAACTTAAATAGTCCAATTTTGTACACCTATTGATTTCCATTTCAGCCCAAAACTTGGGCATCATCATAATATGGTGGGAGGAGTCATTTGGTGAGTTTTGCGTGAAATCCAATTGCTAGAACTACGGAATACACCAACCACTCCAATTCGGAACGAACTGCCTTTGAACTTGATTTGTCCAATTTCGTACAACTATTGATTTCTGATCCAGCCCAAAACTTGGGCATCATCATAATGTGGTGGGCGGAGTCATTTGGTGAGTTTTGAGTGATATCCAATTGCTAGAACTACGGAATACACCAACCACTCCAATTCGTAACGAAACTGGCTTTGAACTTGATTTGTCCAATTTCGTACAACTGTTTATTTCTGATTTCGATCCCAAAACTTGGGCATCATCATAATGTGGTGGGAGGAGTCATTTGGTGAGTTTTGAGTGATATCCAATTGCTAGAACTACGGAATACACCAACCACTCCAATTCGGAACGAACTGCCTTTGAACTTGAATTGTCCAATTTCGTACACCTATTTAATTCTGATCGTGCCCAAAACTTGGGAAGCATCATAATATGGTGGGAGGAGTCATTTGGTGAGTTTTGAGTGAAATCCAATCGCTGGAACTACGGAATACACCAACCACTCCAATGAGTCACGAATTGACTTTGAACTTAAATAGTCCAATTTTGTACACCTATTGATTTCCGAATAGAGCCCAAAACTTGGGCATCATCATAATATGGTTCGGAGGAGTCATTTGGTGAGTTTTGAGTGAAATCCAATCGCTAGAACTACGGAATACACCAACCACTCCAATTCGGAACGAACTGCCTTTGAACTTGAAATGTCCAATTTCGTACACCTATTGAATTCTGATCAAGCCCAAAACTTGGGAAGCATCATAATATGATGGGAGGAGTCATTTGGTGAGTTTTGAGTGAAATCCAATTGCTGGAACTACGGAATACACCAACCACTCCAATAAGTCACGAATTATCTTTGAACTTAAATAGTCCAATTTTGTACACCTATTGATTTCCATTTGAGCCCAAAACTTGGGCATCATCATAATATGGTGGGAGGAGTCGTTTGGTGAGTTTTGCGTGAAATCCAATTGCTAGAACTACGGAATACACCAACCACTCCAATTCGGAACGAACTGCCTTTGAACTTGATTTGTCCAATTTCGTACAACTATTGATTACTGATCCAGCCCAAAACTTGGGCATCATCATAATGTGGTGGGAGGAGTCATTTGGTGAGTTTTGAGTGATATCCAATTGCTAGAACTACGGAATACACCAACCACTCCAATTCGTAACGAACTGCCTTTGAACTTGATTTGTCCAATTTCGTACAACTGTTGATTTTCTGATTCGATCCCAAAACTTGGGCATCATCATAATGTGGTGGGAGGAGTCATTTGGTGAGTTTTGAGTGATATCCAATTGCTAGAACTACGGAATACACCAACCACTCCAATTCGGAACGAACTGCCTTTGAACTTGAATTGTCCAATTTCGTACACCTATTGAATTCCTGATTCGAGCCCAAAACTTGGGAAGCATCATAATATGGTGGGAGGAGTCATTTGGTGAGTTTTGAGTGAAATCCAATCGCTGGAACTACGGAATACACCAACCACTCCAATGAGTCACGAATTGACTTTGAACTTAAATAGTCCAATTTTGTACACCTATTGATTTCCAATAGAGCCCAAAACTTGGGCATCATCATAATATGGTGGGAGGAGTCATTTGGTGAGTTTTGAGTGAAATCCAATCGCTAGAACTACGGAATACACCAACCACTCCAATTCGGAACGAACTGCCTTTGAACTTGAAATGTCCAATTTCGTACACCTATTGAATTCTGATCAAGCCCAAAACTTGGGAAGCATCATAATATGGTGGGAGGATTCATTTGGTGAGTTTTGAGAGAAATCCAATCGCTGGAACTACGGAATACACCAACCACTCCAATAAGTCAAGAATTATCTTTGAACTTAAATAGTCCAATTTTGTACACCTATTGATTTCCGATAGAGCCCAAAACTTGGAATACACCAACCACTCCAATTCGGAATGAACTGCCTTTGAACTTGAATTGTCCAATTTCGTACACCTATTGAATTCTGATTCGAGCCCAAAACTTGGGAAGCATCATAATATGGTGGGAGGAGTCATTTGGTGAGTTTTGAGTGAAATCCAATCGCTGGAACTACGAAATACACCAACCACTCCAATGAGTCACGAATTGACTTTGAACTTAAATAGTCCAATTTTGTACACCTATTGATTTCCGATAGAGCCCAAAACTTGGGCATCATCATAATATGGTGGGAGGAGTCATTTGGTGAGTTTTGAGTGAAATCCAATCGCTAGAACTACGGAATACACCAACCACTCCAATTCGGAACGAACTGCCTTTGAACTTGAAATGTCCAATTTCGTACACCTATTGAATTCTGATCAAGCCCAAAACTTGGGAAGCATCATAATATGGTGGGAGGATTCATTTGGTGAGTTTTGAGAGAAATCCAATCGCTGGAACTACGGAATACACCAACCACTCCAATAAGTCAAGAATTATCTTTGAACTTAAATAGTCCAATTTTGTACACCTATTGATTTCCGATTTCAGCCGAAAACTTGGGCGTCATCATAATATGGTGGGAGGAGTCATTTGGTGAGTTTTGAGTGAAATCCAATCGCTAGAACTACGGAATACACCAACCACTCCAATTCGGAACGAACTGCCTTTGAACTTGAATTGTCCAATTTCGTACACCTATTGAATTCTATTTGAGCCCAAAACTTGGGAAGCATCATAATATGGTGGGAGGAGTCATTTGGTGAGTTTTGAGTGAAATCCAATCGCTGGAACTACGGAATACACCAACCACTCCAATGAGTCACGAATTGACTTTGAACTTAAATAGTCCAATTTTGTACACCTATTGATTTCCGATAGAGCCCAAAACTTGGGCATCATCATAATATGGTGGGAGGAGTCATTTGGTGAGTTTTGAGTGAAATCCAATCGCTAGAACTACGTAATACACCAACCACTCCAATTCGGAACGAACTGCCTTTGAACTTGAAATGTCCAATTTCGTACACCTATTGAATTCTGATCAAGCCCAAAACTTGGGAAGCATCATAATATGATGGGAGGAGTCATTTCGTGAGTTTTGAGTGAAATCCAATTGCTGGAACTACGAATACACCAACCACTCCAATAAGTCACGAATTATCTTTGAACTTAAATAGTCCAATTTTGTACACCTATTGATTTCCGATTTCAGCCCAAAACTTGGGCATCATCATAATATGGTGGGAGGAGTCATTTGGTGAGTTTTGCGTGGAATCCAATTGCTAGAACTACGGAATACACCAACCACTCCAATTCGGAACGAACTGCCTTTGAACTTGATTTGTCCAATTTCGTACAACTATTGATTTCTGATCCAGCCCAAAACTTGGGCATCATCATAATGTGGTGGGAGGAGTCATTTGGTGAGTTTTGAGTGATATCCAATTGCTAGAACTACGGAATACACCAACCACTCCAATTCGGAACGAACTGCCTTTGAACTTGAATTGTCCAATTTCGTACACCTATTGAATTCTGATTCGAGCCCAAAACTTGGGAAGCATCATAATATGGTGGGAGGAGTCATTTGGTGAGTTTTGAGTAAAATCCAATCGCTGGAACTACGGAATACACCAACCACTCCAATGAGTCACGAATTGACTTTGAACTTAAATAGTCCAATTTTGTACACCTATTGATTTCCGATAGAGCCCAAAACTTGGGCATCATCATAATATGGTGGGAGGAGTCATTTGGTGAGTTTTGAGTGAAATCCAATCGCTAGAACTACGGAATACACCAACCACTCCAATTCGGAACGAACTGCCTTTGAACTTGAAATGTCCAATTTCGTACACCTATTGAATTCTGATCAAGCCCAAAACTTGGGAAGAATCATAATATGGTGGGAGGATTCATTTGGTGAGTTTTGAGAGAAATCCAATCGCTGGAACTACGGAATACACCAACCACTCCAATAAGTCAAGAATTATCTTTGAACTTAAATAGTCCAATTTTGTACACCTATTGATTTCCGATTGAGCCGAAAACTTGGGCGTCATCATAATATGGTGGGAGGAGTCATTTGGTGAGTTTTGAGTGAAATCCAATCGCTAGAACTACGGAATACACCAACCACTCCAATTCGGAACGAACTGCCTTTGAACTTGAATTGTCCAATTTCGTACACCTATTGAATTCTGATTCGAGCCCAAAACTTGGGAAGCATCATAATATGGTGGGAGGAGTCATTTGGTGAGTTTTGAGTGAAATCCAATCGCTGGAACTACGGAATACACCAACCACTCCAATGAGTCACGAATTGACTTTGAACTTAAATAGTCCAATTTTGTACACCTATTGATTTCCGATAGAGCCCAAAACTTGGGCATCATCATAATATGGTGGGAGGAGTCATTTGGTGAGTTTTGAGTGAAATCCAATCGCTAGAACTACGTAATACACCAACCACTCCAATTCGGAACGAACTGCCTTTGAACTTGAAATGTCCAATTTCGTACACCTATTGAATTCTGATCAAGCCCAAAACTTGGGAAGCATCATAATATGATGGGAGGAGTCATTTGGTGAGTTTTGAGTGAAATCCAATTGCTGGAACTACGGAATACACCAACCACTCCAATAAGTCACGAATTATCTTTGAACTTAAATAGTCCAATTTTGTACACCTATTGATTTCCCATTTCAGCCCAAAACTTGGGCATCATCATAATATGGTGGGAGGAGTCATTTGGTGAGTTTTGCGTGAAATCCAATTGCTAGAACTACGGAATACATCAACCACTCCAATTCGGAACGAACTGCCTTTGAACTTGAATTGTCCAATTTCGTACACCTATTTAATTCTGATCGTGCCCAAAACTTGGGAAGCATCATAATATGGTGGGAGGAGTCATTTGGTGAGTTTTGAGTGAAATCCAATCGCTGGAACTACGGAATACACCAACCACTCCAATGAGTCACGAATTGACTTTGAACTTAAATAGTCCAATTTTGTACACCTATTGATTTCCGATAGAGCCCAAAACTTGGGCATCATCATAATATGGTGGGAGGAGTCATTTGGTGAGTTTTGAGTGAAATCCAATCGCTGGAACTACGGAATACACCAACCACTCCAATGAGTCACGAATTGACTTTGAACTTAAATAGTCCAATTTTGTACACCTATTGATTTCCGATAGAGCCCAAAACTTGGGCATCATCATAATATGGTGGGAGGAGTCATTTGGTGAGTTTTGAGTGAAATCCAATCGCTAGAACTACGGAATACACCAACCACTCCAATTCGGAACGAACTGCCTTTGAACTTGAAATGTCCAATTTCGTACACCTATTGAATTCTGATCAAGCCCAAAACTTGGGAAGCATCATAATATGATGGGAGGAGTCATTTGGTGAGTTTTGAGTGAAATCCAATTGCTGGAACTACGGAATACACCAACCACTCCAATAAGTCACGAATTATCTTTGAACTTAAATAGTCCAATTTTGTACACCTATTGATTTCCATTTCAGCCCAAAACTTGGGCATCATCATAATATGGTGGGAGGAGTCATTTGGTGAGTTTTGCGTGAAATCCAATTGCTAGAACTACGGAATACACCAACCACTCCAATTCGGAACGACCTTTGAACTTGATTTGTCCAATTTCGTACAACTATTGATTTCTGATCCAGCCCAAAACTTGGGCATCATCATAATGTGGTGGGAGGAGTCATTTGGTGAGTTTTGAGTGATATCCAATTGCTAGAACTACGGAATACACCAACCACTCCAATTCGGAACGAACTGCCTTTGAACTTGAATTGTCCAATTTCGTACACCTATTGAATTCCTATTCGAGCCCAAAACTTGGGAAGCATCATAATATGGTGGGAGGAGTCATTTGGTGAGTTTTGAGTGAAATCCAATCGCTGGAACTACGGAATACACCAACCACTCCAATGAGTCACGAATTGACTTTGAACTTAAATAGTCCAATTTTGTACACCTATTGATTTCCGATAGAGCCCAAAACTTGGGCATCATCATAATATGGTGGGAGGAGTCATTTGGTGAGTTTTGAGTGAAATCCAATCGCTAGAACTACGGAATACACCAACCACTCCAATTCGGAACGAACTGCCTTTGAACTTGAAATGTCCAATTTCGTACACCTATTGAATTCTGATCAAGCCCAAAACTTGGGAAGCATCATAATATGGTGGGAGGATTCATTTGGTGAGTTTTGAGAGAAATCCAATCGCTGGAACTACGGAATACACCAACCACTCCAATAAGTCAAGAATTATCTTTGAACTTAAATAGTCCAATTTTGTACACCTATTGATTTCCGATTCAGCCGAAAACTTGGAATACACCAACCACTCCAATTCGGAATGAACTGCCTTTGAACTTGAATTGTCCAATTTCGTACACCTATTGAATTCTGATTCGAGCCCAAAACTTGGGAAGCATCATAATATGGTGGGAGGAGTCATTTGGTGAGTTTTGAGTGAAATCCAATCGCTGGAACTACGGAATACACCAACCACTCCAATGAGTCACGAATTGACTTTGAACTTAAATAGTCCAATTTTGTACACCTATTGATTTCCAATAGAGCCCAAAACTTGGGCATCATCATAATATGGTGGGAGGAGTCATTTGGTGAGTTTTGAGTGAAATCCAATCGCTAGAACTACGGAATACACCAACCACTCCAATTCAGAATGAACTGCCTTTGAACTTGAAATGTCCAATTTCGTACACCTATTGAATTCTGATCAAGCCCAAAACTTGGGAAGCATCATAATATGATGGGAGGAGTCATTTGGTGAGTTTTGAGTGAAATCCAATCGCTAGAACTACGGAATACTCCAACCACTTGTTGCGTAGATTCAGCTGCACCAAAATGGGTTCAACTGCATCCTCAACTTGTGATACTCGCAAGTGCACGAACCGTTGGTAGTTTAGCGTATGTAAGTGCGAGGTCGATTCCACAGGGATTGGTGATTGAATGATCCAACTCAGTTTTCCTACACAAAACAAAAATGAAAACAAAAGAAACAAAACAAGAAGAAAGAAAGTAACTAGGACAAGATGGTGTTGTTTTAGAATCCACCATAATTGTTCTAATCATGTTATGGCAGAAAGTAAACAAATTTATTCACTCATGAAGATGCTCACAAATAAGTCCATGGTGTTTGGATCAAATTGCATTGAACATCACAAGGACCCCAAGCATGGTGTTTACATTAGGAGACCTAGAAACCAAATCACATGAGTTGCTAATGGATGGAATGAAGATGATCCCCAAACCTTCCCAACAAGAGCATAACGCATAAAACCTTAGGTGATCAATCAAAGGATGCAAAACAGCTCCATTAAAATAGTGAAGAAGAATTCATGAATGAAATCAAACTTTATAAACTCAAACCATGATACAAGACTAGCAAGATGTTTATTACAATTAATAACAGAAAAAACAATGTGAAACAAAGAAAATACAAGAAGAAAATAAAAGACAAAGGGAGGAGAAGAAGATAAGGACAGCATGCTAGAGATGGAAAAGAATCATCTCCATGGCTGCCAGGAGGCCAAAGCCTCCCAGCTGCTGCCTTCTCCCTTCTCTCCCTTTGTGACTCTCAACTTTCCCTCTCTTTGTGTACAATGGAAGTGTAAATGATGGAACTCAGGATGTCTGGATATGAATGTGGAATGGAAGTGGTATTTATAGGGAGAGGGGAGTGGGAAATCTGAATTGAATATGGCAATCACCTAACACACTTGCATTAGATAATCAGAAATGGTTACTCCACTAAATCCCACTAGCAGCCCCAGCTCATCCTCATGTCAGCATGACCAAGCTTCCATTCAGAAACCAATAGCTCATGCCTAGCTCATCATGACCAAGCATGCAATGAGCTCATCTTCCTGTCAGCATGATGTGTATTTCCATGGGCTCACGAATTGGGTTGGGCTGAATCAAATGATGACTTTAAGATGCCCATTTTGAAGGTCAGAATGTCATTGATCCAACCACACAAGTATTGGCCCAATCCAAGTTCGGATGAAGAAGATAAGTCCGAAATGAACTTCTAACTCAGGCTCCAGTTTTTGCACTTTTTGCACCATTTTGCTTCAAATGCCTCAAGTGTATTCCTCTCATGCCAATCAGCCCTTAATATGCATGGATTGCATGAATTATGCTCTTTTGCTCTCTTGGCCTACAAAACACACAAAGAGAGGCAAATAACTCAAAATTCTAAGAAACTAAGCAAAACGAGTAAGTAAATTGGGCATGTATATGTATGAAAATATGAGCTTAACACACCCCCAAACTAAGATTTTGCTAGTCCTCGAGCAAAACAAAAGAAAAACAAAGAAAAACAAAACAAAATAAGAAGTTAACTAGACCACTTTCGTAGGTAACTCGATTGCATTGAGCGTATGCAACAAGCCTTTAAACCTCTAGGCATCCCTAGTAGGAGGAGTTGTGTGATCGGTTCATAATTGTATATTATTTCTTACCCTTCTCGCTTATGATTTGGTTATGTTTTTGAGTTAAACTTGTGCTTTTAATCCTTTTTGTGTTTATCTTTCAGTTAATTGAGCTTTAGGTTACAATGATGGCTTTGGAGAGCATAATTCATGCAATTCAAGCATGTTAAGGCCTAATTTGGATGAATTGAAGAAGAGCTTAAAGACAAGTTCATTATGGCTACAGCCCCCTGCCAGTCCAGTTCCGTAGGTCATATTGCAAGCTTTGTTTCAGCCACCTACATACCTCGAATGAGGCCACATTCTTTATGAAAGTTGTTCCAATGGGTGTGTACTATAACATATCCAAAATTCAGCCCCATTGGATAAATCCGGAGTCCGTTACCTAGCAAACACTGAACCATGCTCAGGATGGATCTTATCAGCGCGGAAAATGAGTTAGCAATTTGTTTCGGCCTTAACTTCCTCCTCCGACCTTGGATTGGCCCAAATAACATATGGCTGGAAAGAAGACATTCTGAACTTCAATTTTGAGTGCTTAAAGTCCTAATTTGATTAAGAGAAGCCCAAGTTGTAAGCCCTTGAAGTTGCTGGTCATGCTGACCTCAGCATGTGCTGGTTGGATGCTTGGTCATGGTGAGCTAGGCATGAGCTATCATTTCTGGTTGGAAGCTTGGTCATGGTGACATGATGATGAGCTAGGGCTGCTGGTGGGATTTTATTGGGGAAGTGCATCAACCATTGAAGATTTTATAATACAAGTGCATCAACCATTGAAGATTTTCTAATACAAGTGCATCAACCATTTCATATTTTATAAAACAAGTGTTGTATGCATTAGTCTTATTGAATTCAGATTTTCACTTCCCCTAGGCCTATAAATAGGGAAGTTCTCTAAGCTTGTAAACACACCCCAAGGGGGGAGCTCTCAAGCACTTCTCTAGAGCTCCCTTCCCTTCTCTCCCTCAAATTCTCTTAGTTTCCCTTTGTAGTTCTCAATTGTTGTAATAAGATCATTCTACTAAATTTTATTTTTATTAAATCTCAAGCACTTCTCTATTCTCTTCCAAACACTCTCCAAACCCTAAACACATGTCTCTTCCCTTCCAAATTCCCCATGTTCTCCAAACACTTTCTCTTCCAAATTCTCAAAGTTCTCAAACACCTTCTCATTCCTTCATCAAATTCTCAAACACCACTTTCTTCTCTTCAAATATTCTCCATGTTCTCAAACACCTCACAAACACCTTTCTCTTCTCTAAGTTCTCCATGTTCTTGACCACTTCTCTCTTCTCTTCAAAATCCTCCAAGTTTCCAAACACTTTCTTCATCAAATCCTCCAAGTTCTCAAATGCTTTCTTCTCCCTTCTCTAAAAGCTCTCAAACACTTTCTTTTCTTCCTCAAGTTCTCTTAATTTCTTTAATGTTCATTTAGTTATAATTTATTTTTCTTGTAATGTATATTCTTTCTTCTTGTTTTGCTTCTTTTGTTTTGTGTAGGAAAATTGAATTGGATCATTCGATCACCAATCCCTGTGGAATCGACCTCGTACTTACATACGCTATACTACCAGTGACTAGGAGCGTCTAGGAGTTCTTTAGGCGACACCTTCGGTGTCTAAGAAGTTTGGGTTTTAAGTGGGACCATTGTGACCCCTCCAACCTTCCCGGATCCCCTGGCTGTGTTTTTCTGAGACCCTTAACTGGTCATCCATGAGTTGCTTGTATATTTGTGTGTTTAAAAAAAAAAAACAAAAGAAAAAAATTAAAAATTTGAAATTTGAGTTTTTATTTATTTTTCCTTGTAAATTGCAATTTGGAACTTCTTTGTTTTTTTTTTGCGTGGTGAGTTAGTTGTAAATAATAATAAATCAATCAATCAATCAATTTGGAACTTTTTTTTGTTTTGTTAGGTTAGTTTATGTATTTATTTACGTTGTGTGGTTAGTTAGTTTATTTCTAAGTGTTAAAAACACATTTTTATTTCATTTCAAACACTGCAAACAAAGTAAAAAGTAAAAAAAGTAAAAAAAGTAAAAAATAAAAATAAAAAAAACCAAAAACAAAACATTCAAGTAAATTAAAAATAAAAACAACATTTTCATCATCTTCATCTTCATCTTCATGGCATGCCTCTATTCTCTCTTACTTGCAGAATCTCCAGAGCGCTCCACATGGTCCTCATTTTTCTCTCCAGTGCTTCCACGTGCTGATTGGCAAGGAAAGCCGCTTCTGGAGTCCGCCACCATAGCTTTCAAGGAAGCTACTTCCTCGCTCAGTGCGGCACACTCCCGTGTCCTCGCCAATAATCGCATGCCCAAGTTGGTAGCCGAGACCGCGTGGAGCACAGTTAAATTGTGGGACTCCTCCACTGCTGCCTTGTCAGACCTCTTTGCCACATGGAGATGATCTGCGATGTGAGCTTGCTGCCAATCATGCCTTCCAGGCAGCGCTGCTCTCTCGGCACTGCCTCATAAAAGTTTGGTATTACCTCAACAAAGTTTGAGGCCGTACCGTGATGATATGTGGAGTTTGGGAAGACAGGGTTTGGGACGAGCCCTTATCTGCGCATTCGGTGGCGCCAGGGTCAATTCAAGGTTGAGATCATCAAGGTGAGCGCATGAGGATGCCATTATTTTGTTTCTGAATTTTTTGATGTTTTTCTTTGAGTTTGCAGGAAGAAATGCTGGGTATCATCCGCTTGAAGAGGTGTGGTTTAAATAGACATATGCTGATGAGGGTGCCAACACCATTTCGGATTTCCCGGGCATGTCTCGACCTAATTGCTTCAAGGGGGAGCACCTTTACTTTACTTTACTTTTTTTTATTTTCTCCGTGTTTTCTGGTGTTTAATATTTTTACCCGTTACTTTCATTTTCTAGAGCTTTGTGTTTTTGCTTTTCCCTTTCGGCTATCATCTTTAGTTTAGTTTAGTTAGGGAACTGTGCTTTCTTTTCCGTTTGTCGTCTTTGTTTGATTTAAGTTTGGGGAAGTGTGTTTTCCTTTTTCTTTTTATTTTATTTTATTTATTCATTGTTTTTCTTTTTAATTTAAAATTAACTTGTTTTTTTTTTTTTTTTGTTTGACAGGTTTCTCAAGAATGTAATTGCAAGAATAGACAAAATTAAAGATGCGTCTTGGACACCTGGTGCAAGAATCTCATCTCTTCTTTTAAATTCTTGTTTGAATTGTGTGTTTATTTCAGTTTTTATTTTTATTTTTTTTTATTTAATTAGGTAGTATAATTTAAAAACTCACAGGATATTCTTTGAAGGAGCTAAACTTTTGGTAACTCCAGTGAGCAACCACAGTCTATACAGTGTCTAGGAGTTCTTTAGGCGGCACCTTCGGTGTCTAAGAAGTTTGGGTTTTAAGAGGGACCATTGTGACCCCTCCAACCTTCCCGGATCCCCTGGCTGTGTTTTCTGAGGCCCTTAACTGGTCATCCTTAAGTTTTTCTCTTAAAAGAAAAAGCAGTTACTTGTGTGTTTACTTAATTAAAAATAAAAATGCATGTTTGAGTTTTCATGTTTTTGTTTGATCGTCGTTCTTTAAATTTAGGATCATTCGTGTCTTTGAGATAACATAACTTTTTATTTCCCAATTTAAAAAAAAAAAAACATACACTTTATAATTAAATAAATAAAAGCTGAAATCATTTCTTCTTGGCGCTCGGTGTCTCGACCATAGGAGCTTTGAGTTTGGCCCTCTGGCTGTCCTCTTCCGGGGCTTCACGCACAGCCTCTTGGGGCTCATCACTTGAGCTCCCAAACATCGCAATCTTAGCTTCAGTATAACTTTTCTCGCGATCTGGTTTCTTGCGTTTACCCGGTCGGTCTAGGTCCTCCAGCTGTTTCCGCATGTCACGAGAATACAACTCTACCATCTTTGATAGGCTTTTATTCTCGTCCCGCAATACGTCTAGCTGGTGTCGATTCACCTCCACTATCCTTGACCGCTCCCTTTTCAAGCTTTTTATAGCACTTTGACACTCTTCAACCATATTGTGCTCCGCCGCTCACTGACCTTTCAGCACCTCTACCTCATGGGACTTCGCAGTAGGCGATGAACCAAACTTGCGACACATGCTGGACTCTGCATGCTCAGTGCCAGGGCATCACTCATGACCCGATTGTCATCCCTTGTCCCGAACACACGTATATCTTTAGGAGTCACCAAATTTCTGCCAACTCCAATGGCAACATCGTTGTCCAGGAGTATTGAGTCATTAACAGTCACAGGCCCCCGTGCGGAGGCAAAATAGGGCATCCATACTGGTGCTACTGCTTGGCCTCGTGTTTGAGTCGGTGGAGCTAGGTTGAGATCCAACGAAAAGGGGTAGGAAGAAGCCATTTGATTTCTCACTTTTCTTTTTTTTTTTCTTGCTTGTTTTCTCTTTTGTGTGTTTCTGAGTTTGTGTTTTTTGTTTTTTCCCCCTTCTTTTTCCTTCTTATAGACATAGTCTTTCACAAACCCTAGAGCGTTTGAGCATTTTCTGAATCCCCAAGCGTTCCTCGAGTCCCACAACCTTCTCACTTTCCAATCGTTTCCAACTCATTTGTCACGACTTGCTTTGTCTGAACGGACGCGTTCAGGAAAGTCGCCGCACCTTTCCATGGCCCCGTAATTTTCGCTTGTGGATCTGCGGCGCCTCTATGCGTCGACACGCGGCTTCTGCTTTCTGCCCGTGACTATCCATGAGACGACATCAGGGACCACATTCCCTCTTTTTAGAAATCCCGCTTTGCGCTCATAATTCACGTTTTATCTTTTTAAGAAAAAAAAAAATTAAATTTAAACGTGTGGGCTTCAGATTTCATGTTGGGTCGGGTTTTACCGTTGTTGGGTTAATTTCATTGTGGGCTTTGGGCTTTCAATTGTTTGGGTTTCAGTTTGTGTAAGACTATCTGTTAGGGCTTACTGTTTTGAGTGTTTTACTGTTTCGTTTTATTTATTTATTTATTTTATATTTTATATTTTATATTTTTTTTATTTTATATTTGTTTGATTGTTTTGTAATTTTTATTTTGTAATTGTTTTATTTTATTTTTGTATGTTTTGTGATTTTTATTTGCTTTAATACCTTTCATTTGTTGTTATGACATTGTTTGTGGCTAATTTTTAAACATTGAGGACAATGTTCATTTCTAGGTTTGGGGGTATTGGAGTTTAGCATGTATTATTTTTTTTCTTTATTAAAAAAAAAATTAAAAATTTCTTGTTTTTCTTCTATTTGAGTCTTGTTTTGTTTTTGAGTCACTTTCCGAACACTTATGATGAGATAGTGATAAATGTTTGCATGACTTAAATAAAAATTGGATTTCATTTTATTTTAGTGTTTCTTTTCTTTATAAAAATTAAAAATTAAAAATTTCTAAAAAAATAAAAAATAAAAATTTGGCATTGTTCTATCATGATATGCTTGAAACCTTCTTTGCACTTGCCATTTGTTTCATAATTTTCCAATTAAAGGATTTGCATGATCTAAAGAATTGTATGAAGCATAAATTAGACTTATATAACCAACCATATAAAGTGAGCTTTTGAGCCTTGTACTTCAATTCATGAGTGTTATATACATACTCTTATTTTCTTGTCATCTAAGTTGTTGTTTGATCTCATTATTCATTGATTTGGTTGAACACTTAAAAGTCATTCATTCTTATGCAATTTGATTTCATGACATTTAAGAAGTGATATTAAGGCCCTCTTTGGATCGCTTGTGCCTTTCAAGCTAACCTTATGCATGCTTAAGCATGATTTTCCATTCTTAACCATTTTGAGCCTACATGTAAACCTTTTCTTTCATTTACCAATTTTATTTCCTCGCCTTAGCCCGAAAAACAAATATTTACCTTTCTAAGGAACTCATGAGCTTTAATTTGGATGTGTTTTTCATGCTAAGTTTGGGAAGAGGTGTTACATTTCGAAAAAAAAAAAAGAAGAAAGAAAAACAAAAAATCACACAATTGGTGAAAGAAAAGAGAAAAGTGGTGGTTGATTGAAAATTCATTTTTGGGCCTTCAAAATAAATTGGTGTTTGTTGAATTAAAGGAAAGGAGTGAATCATTGTAAATGAAGGCATAAGGAGTTTTGATCATGTAAAAGAAAAAATCTAATCGTGATGATTCGAAGTCTTGTAAACAATTGTTTTATGCTCTTACATTGCGAGTTCCTTGGACTTTGTATTATCCATACCTTTCATTTCTTACTCACCTTACACCCTTGGCCCCATTACAACCTATGTTAAAGACCTAAATTGATCTTAAATGTCATGTGGTTGAATTGCATTCATTTTTCTACTTTTAAGTGTTTGGCGTCCTTCTTGAGATCATTTTAATGCAAGTTCTTCATCTTTTTATTTCGAGTTAAGTCCTTATGGTTTAACTCTATTCTCATGTTTATAACTGAGTGTTGCATTATAGCCCTCTTCTGAGTGATTCATTTGTGAGAGGACAACTTTGGTGAGATTTGAAGTTGAACTTGTGCTTTGTAAGATTTTCGAAATTGTGTGAAAACTAAGATTGGGGAATTTGTTGTATTTGGCTATCACACTACTACACTTTGAGCATATTGTGTTTAGAACTTTGCCGCTTTGTAAATAATGTCTAAAAATTGAGCTTTTATTGTTAAAACGTTTAAGTCATGTGCATGAGTCATTTTTCTTCAGAAAATGTTTGGAAAAATTGTTTTGAGTTCGTTTTATTTTTGTAATTGTTTTCTTTATTTTTGTTTTTTTGTTTTGTTTTTGTTAATGTATTTGCGTTTGTGTTTGTTTTTGTTTTTGGTTTTGCTTAAGGACTAACAATCTTTTAAGTTTTCTAATTACTTTGTTTTACAGAGTCAGGAAAAACGTTTGTGGGTGTTTCTATTTGTTAAACCCTCAGGAGACACAACTCCTCCTACTAGGGATGCCTAGAGGTTTAAAGGCTTGTTGCATATGCTAAATGCAATCGAGTTACCTACGAAAGTGGTCTAGTTAACTTCTTATTTTGTTTTTTTTTATCTGTGTTTTCCTTTTTGTTTTGCTCGAGGACTAGCAAAATCTAGGTTTGGGGGTATTTGATCGGTTCATAATTGTATATTATTTCTTACCCTTCTCGCTTATGATTTGGTTATGTTTTTGAGTTAAACTTGTGCTTTTAATCCTTTTTGTGTTTATCTTTCAGTTAATTGAGCTTTAGGTTACAATGATGGCTTTGGAGAGCATAATTCATGCAATTCAAGCATGTTAAGGCCTAATTTGGATGAATTGAAGAAGAGCTTAAAGACAAGTTCATTATGGCTACAGCCCCCTGCCAGTCCAGTTCCGTAGGTCATATTGCAAGCTTTGTTTCAGCCACCTACATACCTCGAATGAGGCCACATTCTTTATGAAAGTTGTTCCAATGGGTGTGTACTATAACATATCCAAAATTCAGCCCCATTGGATAAATCCGGAGTCCGTTACCTAGCAAACACTGAACCATGCTCAGGATGGATCTTATCAGCGCGGAAAATGAGTTAGCAATTTGTTTCGGCCTTAACTTCCTCCTCCGACCTTGGATTGGCCCAAATAACATATGGCTGGAAAGAAGACATTCTGAACTTCAATTTTGAGTGCTTAAAGTCCTAATTTGATTAAGAGAAGCCCAAGTTGTAAGCCCTTGAAGTTGCTGGTCATGCTGACCTCAGCATGTGCTGGTTGGATGCTTGGTCATGGTGAGCTAGGCATGAGCTATCATTTCTGGTTGGAAGCTTGGTCATGGTGACATGATGATGAGCTAGGGCTGCTGGTGGGATTTTATTGGGGAAGTGCATCAACCATTGAAGATTTTATAATACAAGTGCATCAACCATTGAAGATTTTCTAATACAAGTGCATCAACCATTTCATATTTTATAAAACAAGTGTTGTATGCATTAGTCTTATTGAATTCAGATTTTCACTTCCCCTAGGCCTATAAATAGGGAAGTTCTCTAAGCTTGTAAACACACCCCAAGGGGGGAGCTCTCAAGCACTTCTCTAGAGCTCCCTTCCCTTCTCTCCCTCAAATTCTCTTAGTTTCCCTTTGTAGTTCTCAATTGTTGTAATAAGATCATTCTACTAAATTTTATTTTTATTAAATCTCAAGCACTTCTCTATTCTCTTCCAAACACTCTCCAAACCCTAAACACATGTCTCTTCCCTTCCAAATTCCCCATGTTCTCCAAACACTTTCTCTTCCAAATTCTCAAAGTTCTCAAACACCTTCTCATTCCTTCATCAAATTCTCAAACACCACTTTCTTCTCTTCAAATATTCTCCATGTTCTCAAACACCTCACAAACACCTTTCTCTTCTCTAAGTTCTCCATGTTCTTGACCACTTCTCTCTTCTCTTCAAAATCCTCCAAGTTTCCAAACACTTTCTTCATCAAATCCTCCAAGTTCTCAAATGCTTTCTTCTCCCTTCTCTAAAAGCTCTCAAACACTTTCTTTTCTTCCTCAAGTTCTCTTAATTTCTTTAATGTTCATTTAGTTATAATTTATTTTTCTTGTAATGTATATTCTTTCTTCTTGTTTTGCTTCTTTTGTTTTGTGTAGGAAAATTGAATTGGATCATTCGATCACCAATCCCTGTGGAATCGACCTCGCACTTACATACGCTATACTACCGAACGGCTCGTGCACTTGCGAGTATCACAAGTTGAGGATGCAGTTGAACCTATTTTGGTGCAGCTGAATCTACGCAACAAGTTTTTGGCGCCGTTGCCGGGATCGGTAACATTGTTTGATTCTATTTGGTTTTCCTACTTTTTATTTATTTTTATCTTTTTCATAACTGCACAGTTTCATGTTTTAAAGTTAATGAGGTTAATTGATAAGTTGTGTTTGTAGTCCAACGGACAAGGACAATTGCCTGACAAGCAAGAGAACTGGGTTTGAGTCCCAGCTTACACAACACCCAAAAACAAAAAGGTTCAAGTAACATGTTGATTATTTCTAGTTTATGGTTTCATTCACTTGTTCTTAATTAATTATCTTGTTCAAGTTTACATAAACACCATATGACTCTTGGACTGATTAGTGAATGATTGGGTAGATATTGAAGACAAACACCATGTTTAAATTCTACTTGGTTCTTTATTGTTCTTCTTGTTCTTAATGGGTTCGGAATTTGTGCTTAGACTAAACACCATAGCTAAATGCTTTTTCTGAATACTTGATTAAAACCACACACCATATGGATAATCATATTTGAGAAAGAACGAACTCCATAAGCTAGTTTGATTTACTTTGTTGCTTATTACTTTGAAGCATGAAATTGGACGTGTGTTGATTTTCCTTTTCATTTTAGTTTTTATTTCCTAATCCTTTAATTCTGTTTCAAGTTTTCTGTGTTTGTTTTAGCAATTTATGACAGCTTAATAAAAATGGAGAGAGATGGTAACCTCAATCATAAGAATGAGGAGTGTGGAGTAGTGGGAGAAGTCGCGACCTCCAAATGCATCACGCTCGACCTAATCGCTTCAAGGGGGAGTATTCCAATCCTTTCTCTTTAGTTGTTTTGTTATTAATTCAGTAATTTTAATTTTCTATTTCTTTTATTTAAAAAAAAAAATTAAAAAGATTTTTTATATGAGCTGACTCGTGGTAACTCCAGTGAGCGTCTCCGTCAATAGTGTCTAGGAGTTCTTTAGGCGACACCTTCGGTGTCTAAGAAGTTTGGGTTTTAAGTGGGACCATTGTGACCCCTCCAACCTTCCCGGATCCCCTGGCTGTGTTTTCTGAGACCCTTAACTGGTCATCCATGAGTTGCTTGTATATTTGTGTGTTTAAAAAAAAAAAACAAAAGAAAAAAATTAAAAATTTGAAATTTGAGTTTTTATTTATTTTTCCTTGTAAATTGCAATTTGGAACTTCTTTGTTTTTTTTTTGCGTGGTGAGTTAGTTGTAAATAATAATAAATCAATCAATCAATCAATTTGGAACTTTTTTTTGTTTTGTTAAGTTAGTTTATGTATTTATTTACGTTGTGTGGTTAGTTAGTTTATTTCTGAGTGTTAAAAACACATTTTTATTTCATTTCAAACACTGCAAACAAAGTAAAAAGTAAAAAAAGTAAAAAAAGTAAAAAATAAAAATAAAAAAAACCAAAAACAAAACATTCAAGTAAATTAAAAATAAAAACAACATTTTCATCATCTTCATCTTCATCTTCATGGCATGCCTCTATTCTCTCTTACTTGCAGAATCTGCAGCAGCTCCACATGGTCCTCATTTTTTCTCCAGTGCTTCCACGTGCTGACTGGCAAGGAAAGCCGCTTCTGGAGTCCGCCACCATAGCTTTCAAGGAAGCTACTTCCTCGCTCAGTGCGGCACACTCCCGTGCCCTCGCCAATAATCGCATGCCCAAGTTGGTAGCCGAGACCGCGTGGAGCACAGTTAAATTGTGGGACTCCTCCACTGCTGCCTTGTCAGACCTCTTTGCCACATGGAGATGATCTGCGATGTGAGCTTGCTGCCAATCATGCCTTCCAGGAGCGCTGCTCTCTGTTCGGCACTGCCTCATAAAAGTTTGGTATTACCTCAACAAAGTTTGAGGCCGTACCGTGATGATATGTGGAGTTTGGGAAGACAGGGTTTGGACGAGCCCTTATCTGCGCATTCGGTGGCGCAAGGGTCAATTCAAGGTTGAGATCATCAAGGTGAGCGCATGAGGATGCCATTATTTTGTTTCTGAATTTTTTGATGTTTTTCTTTGAGTTTGCAGGAAGAAATGCTGGGTATCATCCGCTTGAAGAGGTGTGGTTTAAATAGACATATGCTGATGAGGGTGCCAACACCATTTCGGATTTCCCGGGCATGCTCGACCTAATTGCTTCAAGGGGGAGCACCTTTACTTTACTTTACTTTTTTTTATTTTCTCCGTGTTTTCTGGTGTTTAATATTTTTACCCGTTACTTTCATTTTCTAGAGCTTTGTGTTTTTGCTTTTCCCTTTCGGCTATCATCTTTAGTTTAGTTTAGTTAGGGAACTGTGCTTTCTTTTCCGTTTGTCGTCTTTGTTTGATTTAAGTTTGGGGAAGTGTGTTTTCCTTTTTCTTTTTATTTTATTTTATTTATTCATTGTTTTTCTTTTTAATTTAAAATTAACTTGTTTTTTTTTTTTTTTGTTTGACAGGTTTCTCAAGAATGTAATTGCAAGAATAGACAAAATTAAAGATGCGTCTTGGACACCTGGTGCAAGAATCTCATCTCTTCTTTTAAATTCTTGTTTGAATTGTGTGTTTATTTCAGTTTTTATTTTTATTTTTTTTTATTTAATTAGGTAGTATAATTTAAAAACTCACAGGATATTCTTTGAAGGAGCTAAACTTTTGGTAACTCCAGTGAGCAACCACAGTCTATACAGTGTCTAGGAGTTCTTTAGGCGGCACCTTCGGTGTCTAAGAAGTTTGGGTTTTAAGAGGGACCATTGTGACCCCTCCAACCTTCCCGGATCCCCCTGGCTGTGTTTTCTGAGGCCCTTAACTGGTCATCCTTAAGTTTTTCTCTTAAAAGAAAAAGCAGTTACTTGTGTGTTTACTTAATTAAAAATAAAAATGCATGTTTGAGTTTTCATGTTTTTGTTTGATCGTCGTTCTTTAAATTTAGGATCATTCGTGTCTTTGAGATAACATAACTTTTTATTTCCCAATTTAAAAAAAAAAAAACATACACTTTATAATTAAATAAATAAAAGCTGAAATCATTTCTTCTTGGCGCTCGGTGTCTCGACCATAGGAGCTTTGAGTTTGGCCCTCTGGCTGTCCTCTTCCGGGGCTTCACGCACAGCCTCTTGGGGCTCATCACTTGAGCTCCCAAAGATCGCAATCTTAGCTTCAGTATAACTTTTCTCGCGATCTGGTTTCTTGCGTTTACCCGGTCGGTCTAGGTCCTCCAGCTGTTTCCGCATGTCACGAGAATACAACTCTACCATCTTTGATAGGCTTTTATTCTCGTCCCGCAATACGTCTAGCTGGTGTCGATTCACCTCCACTATCCTTGACCGCTCCCTTTTCAAGCTTTTTATAGCACTTTGACACTCTTCAACCATATTGTGCTCCGCCGCTCAACTGACCTTTCAGCACCTCTACCTCATGGGACTTCGCAGTAGGCGATGAACCAAACTTGCGACACATGCTGGACTCTGCATGCTCAGTGCCAGGGCATCACTCATGACCCGATTGTCATCCCTTGTCCCGAACACACGTATATCTTTAGGAGTCACCAAATTTCTGCCAACTCCAATGGCAACATCGTTGTCCAGGAGTATTGAGTCATTAACAGTCACAGGCCCCCGTGCGGAGGCAAAATAGGGCATCCATACCTGGTGCTACCTGCTTGGCCTCGTGTTTGAGTCGGTGGAGCTAGGTTGAGATCCAACGAAAAGGGGTAGGAAGAAGCCATTTGATTTCTCACTTTTCTTTTTCTTTTTCTTGCTTGTTTTCTCTTTTGTGTGTTTCTGAGTTTGTGTTTTTTGTTTTTTCCCCCTTCTTTTTCCTTCTTATAGACATAGTCTTTCACAAACCCTAGCAGCGTTTGAGCATTTTCTGAATCCCCAAGCGTTCCTCGAGTCCCACAACCTTCTCACTTTCCAATCGTTTCCAACTCATTTGTCACGACTTGCTTTGTCTGAACGGACGCGTTCAGGAAAGTCGTCGCACCTTTCCATGGCCCCGTAATTTTCGCTTGTGGATCTGCGGCGCCTCTATGCGTCGACACGCGGCTTCCGCTTCTGCCCGTGACTATCCATGAGACGACATCAGGGACCACATTCCCTCTTTTTAGAAATCCCGCTTTGCGCTCATAATTCACGTTTTATCTTTTTAAGAAAAAAAAAAATTAAATTTAAACGTGTGGGCTTCAGATTTCATGTTGGGTCGGGTTTTACCGTTGTTGGGTTAATTTCATTGTGGGCTTTGGGCTTTCAATTGTTTGGGTTTCAGTTTGTGTAAGACTATCTGTTAGGGCTTACTGTTTTGAGTGTTTTACTGTTTCGTTTTATTTATTTATTTATTTTATATTTTATATTTTATATTTTTTTTATTTTATATTTGTTTGATTGTTTTGTAATTTTTATTTTGTAATTGTTTTATTTTATTTTTGTATGTTTTGTGATTTTTATTTTCTTTAATACCTTTCATTTGTTGTTATGACATTGTTTGTGGCTAATTTTTAAACATTGAGGACAATGTTCATTTCTAGGTTTGGGGGTATTGGAGTTTAGCATGTATTATTTTTTTTCTTTATTAAAAAAAAAATTAAAAATTTCTTGTTTTTCTTCTATTTGAGTCTTGTTTTGTTTTTGAGTCACTTTCCGAACACTTATGATGAGATAGTGATAAATGTTTGCATGACTTAAATAAAAATTGGATTTCATTTTATTTTAGTGTTTCTTTTCTTTATAAAAATTAAAAATTAAAAATTTCTAAAAAAATAAAAAATAAAAATTTGGCATTGTTCTATCATGATATGCTTGAAACCTTCTTTGCACTTGCCATTTGTTTCATAATTTTCCAATTAAAGGATTTGCATGATCTAAAGAATTGTATGAAGCATAAATTAGACTTATATAACCAACCATATAAAGTGAGCTTTTGAGCCTTGTACTTCAATTCATGAGTGTTATATACATACTCTTATTTTCTTGTCATCTAAGTTGTTGTTTGATCTCATTATTCATTGATTTGGTTGAACACTTAAAAGTCATTCATTCTTATGCAATTTGATTTCATGACATTTAAGAAGTGATATTAAGGCCCTCTTTGGATCGTTTGTGCCTTTCAAGCTAACCTTATGCATGCTTAAGCATGATTTTCCATTCTTAACCATTTTGAGCCTACATGTAAACCTTTTCTTTCATTTACCAATTTTATTTCCTCGCCTTAGCCCGAAAAACAAATATTTACCTTTCTAAGGAACTCATGAGCTTTAATTTGGATGTGTTTTTCATGCTAAGTTTGGGAAGAGGTGTTACATTTCGAAAAAAAAAAGGAAGAAAGAAAAACAAAAAATCACACAATTGGTGAAAGAAAAGAGAAAAGTGGTGGTTGATTGAAAATTCATTTTTGGGCCTTCAAAATAAATTGGTGTTTGTTGAATTAAAGGAAAGGAGTGAATCATTGTAAATGAAGGCATAAGGAGTTTTGATCATGTAAAAGAAAAAATCTAAGTAAATCAAACTAGCTTATGGAGTTCGTTCTTTCTCAAATATGATTATCCATATGGTGTGTGGTTTTAATCAAGTATTCAGAAAAAGTATTTAGCTATGGTGTTTAGTCTAAACACAAATTCCAAACCCATTAAGAACAAGAAGAACAATAAAGAACCAAGTAGAATTTAAACATGGTGTTTGTCTTCAATATCTACCCATTCATTCACTAATCAGTCCAAGAGTCATATGGTGTTTATGTAAACTTGAACAAGATGTTTAATTAAGAGCAAGTGAATGAAACCAAAAACTAGCAATAATCAACATGCTGCTTGAACCTGTTTGTTTTTTTTTGGGTGTTGTGTAAGCTGGGACTCAAACCCAGTTCTCTTGCTTGTCAGGCAATTGTCCTTGTCCGTTGGACTACAAACACAACTTATCAATTATCCTCATTAACTTTAAAACATGAAACTGTCTAGTTATAAAAAAGATAAAAATAAATAAAAAGTAGGAAAACCAAATAGAATCAAGCAATGTTACCAATCCCCGGCAACGGCGCCAAAAACTTGTTGCGTAGATTCAGCTGCACCAAAATGGGTTCAACTGCATCCTCAACTTGTGATACTCGCAAGTGCACGAACCGTTGGTAGTTTAGCGTATGTAAGTGCGAGGTTCGATTCCACAGGGATTGGTGATTGAATGATCCAACTCAGTTTTCCTACACAAAACAAAAATGAAAACAAAAGAAACAAAACAAGAAGAAAGAAAGTAACTAGGACAAGATGGTGTTGTTTTAGAATCCACCATAATTGTTCTAATCATGTTATGGCAGAAAGTAAACAAATTTATTCACTCATGAAGATGCTCACAAATAAGTCCATGGTGTTTGGATCAAATTGCATTGAACATCACAAGGACCCCAAGCATGGTGTTTACATTAGGAGACCTAGAAACCAAATCACATGAGTTGCTAATGGATGGAATGAAGATGATCCCCAAACCTTCCCAACAAGAGCATAACGCATAAAACCTTAGGTGATCAATCAAAGGATGCAAAACAGCTCCATTAAAATAGTGAAGAAGAATTCATGAATGAAATCAAACTTTATAAACTCAAACCATGATACAAGACTAGCAAGATGTTTATTACAATTAATAACAGAAAAAACAAAGTGAAACAAAGAAAATACAAGAAGAAAATAAAAGACAAAGGGAGGAGAAGAAGATAAGGACAGCATGCTAGAGATGGAAAAGAATCATCTCCATGGCTGCCAGGAGGCCAAAGCCTCCCAGCTGCCTGCCTTCTCCCTTCTCTCCCTTTGTGACTCTCAACTTTCCCTCTCTTTGTGTACAATGGAAGTGTAAATGATGGAACTCAGGATGTCTGGATATGAATGTGGAATGGAAGTGGTATTTATAGGGAGAGGGGAGTGGGAAATCTGAATTGAATATGGCAATCACCTAACACACTTGCATTAGATAATCAGAAATGGTTACTCCACTAAATCCCACTAGCAGCCCTAGCTCATCCTCATGTCAGCATGACCAAGCTTCCATTCAGAAACCAATAGCTCATGCCTAGCTCATCATGACCAAGCATGCAATGAGCTCATCTTCCTGTCAGCATGATGTGTATTTCCATGGGCTCACGAATTGGGTTGGGCTGAATCAAATGATGACTTTAAGATGCCCATTTTGAAGGTCAGAATGTCATTGATCCAACCACACAAGTATTGGCCCAATCCAAGTTCGGATGAAGAAGATAAGTCCAAAATGAACTTCTAACTCAGGCTCCAGCTTTTGCACTTTTTGCACCATTTTGCTTCAAATGCCTCAAGTGTATTCCTCTCATGCCAATCAGCCCTTAATATGCATGGATTGCATGAATTATGCTCTTTTGCTCTCTTGGCCTACAAAACACACAAAGAGAGGCAAATAACTCAAAATGATAAGAAACTAAGCAAAATGAGTAAGTAAATTGGGCATGTATATGTATGAAAATATGAGCTTAACACCACTCCAATAAGTCACGAATTGCCTTTGAACTTAACTAGTCCAATTTCGTACACCTATTGATTTCCATTTCAGCCCAAAACTTGGGCATCATTATAATATGGTGGGAGGAGTCATTTGGTGAGTTTTGAGTGAAATCCAATCGCTAGAACTACGGAATACACCAACTACTCCAATTCGGAACGAACTGCCTTTGAACTTGAATTGTCCAATTTCGTACACCTATTGATTTCCGATTCGAGCCCAAAACTTGGGAATCATCATAATATGGTGGGAGAAGTCATTTGGTGAGTTTTGAGTGAAATCCAATCGCTAGAACTACGGAATACACCAACCACTCCAATTCGGAAACGAACTGCCTTTCAACTTGAATTGTCCAATTTCGTACACCTATTGATTTCCTATTTCGAGCCCAAAACTTGGGCATCATCATAATATGGTGGGAGGAGTCATTTGGTGAGTTTTGAGTGAAATCCAATCGCTAGAACTACGGAATACACCAACCACTCCAATTCGGAACGAACTGCCTTTGAACTTTATTTGTCCAATTTCGTACACCTATTGAATTCCTATTTCGAGCCCAAAACTTGGGAAGCATCATAATATGGTGGGAGGATTCATTTGGTGAGTTTTGAGAGAAATCCAATCGCTGGAACTACGGAATACACCAACCACTCCAATAAGTCAAGAATTATCTTTGAACTTAAATAGTCCAATTTTGTACACCTATTGATTTCCGATTCAGCCGAAAACTTGGAATACACCAACCACTCCAATTCGGAATGAACTGCCTTTGAACTTGAATTGTCCAATTTCGTACACCTATTGAATTCTGATTCGAGCCCAAAACTTGGGAAGCATCATAATATGGTGGGAGGAGTCATTTGGTGAGTTTTTAGTGAAATCCAATCGCTGGAACTACGGAATACACCAACCACTCCAATGAGTCACGAATTGACTTTGAACTTAAATAGTCCAATTTTGTACACCTATTGATTTCCGATAGAGCCCAAAACTTGGGCATCATCATAATATGGTGGGAGGAGTCATTTGGTGAGTTTTGAGTGAAATCCAATCGCTAGAACTACGGAATACACCAACCACTCCAATTCGGAACGAACTGCCTTTGAACTTGAAATGTCCAATTTCGTACACCTATTGAATTCTGATCAAGCCCAAAACTTGGGAAGCATCATAATATGATGGGAGGAGTCATTTGGTGAGTTTTGAGTGAAATCCAATCGCTAGAACTACGGAATACTCCAACCACTCCAATAAGTCACGAATTGCCTTTGAACTTAACTAGTCCAATTTCGTACACCTATTGATTTCCGATTTCAGCCCAAAACTTGGGCATCATTATAATATGGTGGGAGGAGTCATTTGGTGAGTTTTGAGTGAAATCCAATCGCTAGAACTACTGAATACACCAACTACTCCAATTCGGAACGAACTTCCTTTGAACTTGAATTGTCCAATTTCGTACAGCTATTGATTTCCATTCCAGCCCAAAACTTGGGAATCATCATAATATGGTGGGAGAAGTCATTTGGTTAGTTTTGAGTGAAATCCAATCGCTAGAACTACGGAATACACCAACCACTCCAATTCGGAACGAACTGCCTTTGAACTTGAATTGTCCAATTTCGTACACCTATTGATTTCCATTTCAGCCCAAAACTTGGGCATCATCATAATATGGTGGGAGGAGTCATTTGGTGAGTTTTGAGTGAAATCCAATCGCTAGAACTACGGAATACACCAACCACTCCAATTCGGAACGAACTGCCTTTGAACTTGAAATGTCCAATTTCGTACACCTATTGAATTCTGATCAAGCCCAAAACTTGGGAAGCATCATAATATGATGGGAGGAGTCATTTGGTGAGTTTTGAGTGAAATCCAATCGCTAGAACTACGGAATACTCCAACCACTCCAATAAGTCACGAATTGCCTTTGAACTTAACTAGTCCAATTTCGTACACCTATTGATTTCCATTCGAGCCCAAAACTTGGGAATCATCATAATATGGTGGGAGAAGTCATTTGGTGAGTTTTGAGTGAAATCCAATCGCTAGAACTACGGAATACACCAACCACTCCAATTCGGAACGAACTGCCTTTGAACTTGAATTGTCCAATTTCGTACACCTATTGAATTCTGATCAAGCCCAAAACTTGGGAAGCATCATAATATGGTGGGAGGAGTCATTTGGTGAGTTTTAGTGAAATCCAATCGATGGAACTACGGAATACACCAACCACTCCAATAAGTCAAGATTTATCTTTGAACTTAAATAGTCCAATTTCGTACACCTATTGATTTCCGATTTCAGCCCAAAACTTGGGAATCATCAGAATATCGTGGGAGAAGTCATTTGGTGAGTTTTGAGTGAAATCCAATCGCTAGAACTACGGAATACACCAACCACTCCAATTCGGAACGAACTGCCTTTGAACTTGAATTGTCCAATTTCGTACACCTATTGATTTCCGATTTCAGCCCAAAACTTGGGCATCATCATAATATGGTGGGAGGAGTCATTTGGTGAGTTTTGAGTGAAATCCAATCGCTAGAACTACGGAATACACCAACCACTCCAATTCGGAACGAACTGCCTTTGAACTTGAATTGTCCAATTTCGTACACCTATTGAATTCTGATCAAGCCCAAAACTTGGGAAGCATCATAATATGATGGGAGGAGTCATTTGGTGAGTTTTGAGTGAAATCCAATCGCTAGAACTACGGAATACATCAACCACTCCAATTCGGAACGAACTGCCTTTGAACTTGAATTGTCCAATTTCGTACACCTATTGAATTCTGATTCAGCCCAAAACTTGGGAAGCATCATAATATGGTGGGAGGAGTCATTTGGTGAGTTTTGAGTGAAATCCAATCGCTGGAACTACGGAAATACACCAACCACTCCAATAAGTCAAGAATTATCTTTGAACTTAAATAGTCCAATTTCGTACACCTATTGATTTCCCATTCGAGCCCAAAACTTGGGCATCATTATAATATGGGGGAGGAGTCATTTGGTGAGTTTTGAGTGAAATCCAATCGCTAGAACTACGGAATACACCAACTACTCCAATTCGGAACGAACTGCCTTTGAACTTGAATTGTCCAATTTCGTACACCTATTGATTTCCATTTCAGCCCAAAGCTTGGAAATCATCATAATATGGTGGGAGAAGTCATTTGGTGAGTTTTGAGTGAAATCCAATCGCTAGAACTACGGAATACACCAACCACTCCAATTCGGAACGAACTGCCTTTGAACTTGAATTGTCCAATTTCGTACACCTATTGATTTCTGATTTCGAGCCCAAAACTTGGGCATCATCATAATATGGTGGGAGGAGTCATTTGGGGAGTTTTGAGTGAAATCCAATCGCTAGAACTACGGAATACACCAACCACTCCAATTCGGAACGAACTGCCTTTGAACTTGAATTGTCTAATTTCGTACACCTATTGAATTCTGATCAAGCCCAAAACTTGGGAAGCATCATAATATGATGGGAGGAGTCATTTGGTGAGTTTTGAGTGAAATCCAATCGCTAGAACTACGAAATACATCAACCACTCCAATTCGGAACGAACTGCCTTTGAACTTGAATTGTCCAATTTCGTACACCTATTGAATTCTGATTCAGCCCAAAACTTGGGAAGCATCATAATATGGTGGGAGGAGTCATTTGGTGAGTTTTGAGTGAAATCCAATCGCTGGAACTACGAAGACACCAACCACTCCAATAAGTCAAGAATTATCTTTGAACTTAAATAGTCCAATTTCGTACACCTTATGATTTCCGATCGCTAGAACTACGGAATACACCAACTACTCCAATTCGGAACGAACTGCCTTTGAACTTGAATTGTCCAATTTCGTACACCTATTGATTTCCGATTCGAGCCCAAAGCTTGGAAATCATCATAATATGGTGGGAGAAGTCATTTGGTGAGTTTTGAGTGAAATCCAATCGCTAGAACTACGGAATACACCAACCACTCCAATTCGGAACGAACTGCCTTTGAACTTCAATTGTCCAATTTCGTACACCTATTGATTTCCATTTCAGCCCAAAACTTGGGCATCATCATAATATGGTGGGAGGAGTCATTTGGGGAGTTTTGAGTGAAATCCAATCGCTAGAACTACGGAATACACCAACCACTCCAATTCGGAACGAACTGCCTTTGAACTTGAATTGTCTAATTTCGTACACCTATTGAATTCTGATCAAGCCCAAAACTTGGGAAGCATCATAATATGATGGGAGGAGTCATTTGGTGAGTTTTGAGTGAAATCCAATCGCTAGAACTACGGAATACATCAACCACTCCAATTCGGAACGAACTGCCTTTGAACTTGAATTGTCCAATTTCGTACACCTATTGAATTCTGATTTCAGCCCAAAACTTGGGAAGCATCATAATATGGTGGGAGGAGTCATTTGGTGAGTTTTGAGTGAAATCCAATCGCTGAAACTACGGAATACACCAACCACTCCAATAAGTCAAGAATTATCTTTGAACTTAAATAGTCCAATTTTGTACACCTATTGATTTCCATTTCGAGCCCAAAACTTGGGCATCATCATAATATGGTGGGAGGAGTCATTTGGTGAGTTTTGAGTGAAATCCAATCGCTAGAACTACGGAATACACCAACCACTCCAATTCGGAACGAACTGCCTTTGAACTTGAATTGTCCAATTTCGTACACCTATTGATTTCCCATTTCAGCCCAAAACTTGGGCATCATCATAATATGGTGGGAGGAGTCATTTGGTGAGTTTTGAGTGAAATCCAATCGCTAGAACTACGGAATTCCCCAACCACTGGATTCGGAACGAACTGCCTTTGAACTTGAATTGTCCAATTTCGTACACCTATTGATTTCCGATTCAGTCCAAAACTTGGGCATCATCATAATATGGTGGGAGGAGTCATTTGGTGAGTTTTGAGTGAAAACCAATCGCTAGAACTACAGAATACACCAACCACTCCAATTCGGAACGAACTGCCTTTGAACTTGAATTGTCCAATTTCGTACACCTATTGATTTCCGATTTGAGCCCAAAACTTGGGCATCATCATAATATGGTGGGAGGAGTCATTTGGTGAGTTTTGAGTGAAATTCAATCGCTAGAACTACGGGATACCCCAACCACTCCAATTCGTAACGAACGTCTGATCGGTTCATAATTGTATATTAATTCTTACCCTTCTAGCTTATGATTTGGTTATGTTTTTGAGTTAAACTTGTGCTTTTAATCCTTTTTGTGTTTATATTTCAGTTAATTGAGCTTTAGGTAACAATGATGGCTTTGGAGAACATAATTCATGCAATTCAAGCATGTTAAGGCCTAATTTGGAGGAATGGATGAAGAGCTTAAAGACAAATTCATTATGGCTACAGCCCCCTGCCAGTTCCTAGTTCCGTAGGTCATTATGCAAGCTTTGTTTCAGCAACCTACATAGTTCCAATGTGTGTGTACTATAACATAACCAAAATTCAGCCCCATTGGATAAATCTGGAGTCCGTTTCCTAGCAAACACTGAACCATGCTCAGGATGGATCTTATCAGCGCGGAAAATGAGTTAGCAATTTGTTTCGGCCTTAACTTTCTCCTCCGACCTTGGATTGGCCCAAATAACATATGGCTGGAAAGAAGACATTCTGAACTTCAATTTCAAGTGCTTAAAGTCCTAATTTGATTAAGAGAAGCCCAAGTTGTAAGCCTTTGAAGTTGCTGGTCATGCTGACCTCAGCATGTGCTGGTTGGATGCTTGGTCATGGTGAGCTAGGCATGAGCTATCATTTCTGGTTGGAAGCTTGGTCATGGTGACATGAAGATGAGCTAGGGCTGCTGGTGGGATTTATTGGGGAAGTGCATCAACCATTGAAGATTTTCTAATACAAGTGCATCAACCATTTCAGATTTTATAATTCAAGTGTTGTATGCATTAGTATTATTGAATTCAGATTTTCACTTCCCCTAGGCCTATAAATAGGGAAGTTCTCTAAGCTTGTAATAACAACCCCAAAGGGGGGAGCTCTCAAGCACTTCTCTAGAGCTCCCTTTCCTTCTCTCCCTCAAATTCTCTTAGTTTCCCTTTGTAGTTCTCAATTGTTGTAATAAGATCATTCTACTAAATTTTCTTTCTTCTAAATTCTCCAAACACTTCTCTATTCTCTTTTAAGTTCTCAAACTCTCCAAGTTCATAAACATTCTCCAAATTTCCCAAACACTTTCTTCTCCCTTCTCAAAGCTTTCAAACACATGCTCTTCCAAATTCCACAAAGTTCTCAAACACAATTCTCATTCTCTTCCAAAATCCTCAAGCTTCCCAAACATTTTCCTTTCTCTTCCAAATTCCCCATGTTCTTAAACACTTCCCAAACACTTCTCCCATTCCTTCATCAAATTCTCAAAGTTCCCAAACACCACTTTCCTTACTCTTCCAAATTCTCCAAATCACTCAAACACTTTCTCCTCCCTTCTCCAAATTTCCCAAACACATTTCCCTTCTCTTCCAAACGTCTCCATGTCTCAAACACTTCACAAACACCTTTCTCTCATTTCCCTAAGTTCTCAAATTCTCCAAGTTCACAAAATTCTCAAGCTTCCCAAACACCTTCCTTTCCCTTCCAAAATCCTCAAGCTTCCCAAACACTTTCCTTCCTTCCTCAAATTCTCTACTTAATGTTTTCTTAGTTGTAATTTATTTTTCTTGTAATGTACATTCTTTCTTCTTGTTTTGTTTCTTTTGTTTTCATTATTGTTTTGTGTAGGAAAATTGAATTGGATCATTCAATCACCAATCCCTGTGGAATCGACCTCGCACTTACATACGCTAAACTACCAACGGTTCGTGCACTTGCGAGTATCACAAGTTGAGGATGCAACTGAATCCATTTTAGTGCAGCTGTATCTACGCAACAAGTTTTTGGCGCCGTTGCCGGGATCGGTAACATTGTTTGATTCTATTTGGTTTTCCTACTTTTTATTTATTTTTATCTTTTTCATAACTGCACAGTTTCATGTTTTAAAGTTAATGAGGTTAATTGATAAGTTGTGTTTGTAGTCCATGATCGGTTCATAATTGTATATCATTTTGTACCCTTCTAGCTTATGATTTGGTTATGTTTTTGAGTTAAACTTGTGCTTTTAATTCTTTTTGTGTTTGTGTTTCAGTTAATTGAGATTTAGGTAACAATGATGAATTTGGATAGGAAATGATGCAATTCATGCATGTTAAGGCCTGATTTGGGTGAATGGAAGAAGAGCTTAAAGACAAACACATTTTGGCTACAACCCATTTCCAGCCCAATTTCGTAGGTCAGCTTCTTGGACTTGGATCAGCATGCTATGGGGCTCGAATGAGGTGAAGATCTTCATGAAACTTGTTCCAATGGGTGTCTAGTACAACATATCCAAATTGCAGCCCAATTGGACATTTGTGGAGTGCTCAGTTCGTCCAACACTCAAGCTTGCTCAAGAGGATTTCCAGCTGCCAGCTTTTTGCCATGTGCCTCCTTTTAGCCATGTGCCTCTCCCTAGCTATAATTGAATTTGTACTCAACATAATGAGTGAAGTGGGGAGGCATTCCAGCTATTAAAGAGAAAGCAAGAGCATATTTGTGAAGACAAAAATACATCATGGCAAAGGGGACAAGGAAGAGACAAAGGTTAAAGTGCCATGGTGGAAAGGAAAGAGAGAAGAAGGAGGAATGATGAGAGGCACTTTGCTTCAGCCTTTGAACATGGGAATTGAATTAGAAGATCACTTTAGAGCTGGAGATCAGCTTTTGAGCTACTAAAGAGAAGCATGTGCATGCATGTGAAGCGAAAGAAAGAAATGAAATGAAATGAAGTCAATTCCAGTCCCTGTTTCGGCAGCCGACTTGCAGTGGCCAAAACGTACACTTCTACTGCTCCGATGCGAATACTTTATTCATAGAGGTTGTTCCAATGGGTGTCTAGTATAACATATCCAACTTTGAGCCCCATTGGATAAGTGTTGAAACCTCTAGCCTTCCTACACCAAGACTGGTTCAGAAGACTCGTTTTTGTTCAACAACCAAAAGAAGACCACATGGGTTGGCAGCAAAAGGGCAGCCACAATTGATCACCTTTGAACCCATGTGAAGAAAGCTTGAGTTGCAGCAAAAGAAGTATGGGATGGAGTTGATTCCAACCACACTAACATAGACAAGATGAGGTGGGAGTTATGGGTTGTATTAAAGAAGGAATGGTGGTGTTGAATTTCATCATGATGTTCCTCCCTCTTAGCCCTATAAATAGAGAAGTCTTCAAGCTTCATAAATCACACCCCAAGGGGGGAGCTCTCAAACACTTCTCTAGAGCTCCCTTCCCTCTTCTCCCACAAATTCTCTTAGTTTCCTTTCAAGTTGTCAATTATTGTAGCAAAATGAATTTGCTAAATTTTCCTTCATGTTTTCAAGTTTTACTTTAATTTTATTTGTAATGTACATTCTTTCTTAAGTATTCAAGTTTAATTAGTTTCCAAGTTTCAATTATGGTTTTTGTTCTTATTCATTATGCTTATAAGTTAATATGCTAGTTTGAATGATTGATCACCATTTAAGTTTGCATGTTAGCTATCTTGGTTTGAATTAAGAATATACACCATGCTTTAATTCGAATTGAACTATGAATAGGAAGAGTATGTATGGACATTCGACAACAGGGATTAGATACATACTTGGTTGTTTAAATTGTTCTTCTATGCTTAATGGGTTCATAATGCTTAATTTTAGGTTAGACAACAAATGATCAAATTAGGGAATTAGGAACACAAGGTTATGACCACACACCATGGCTTAATCATACTTTAGCTAGAATCAATCCATTAATCTAATTGAGCTTGGGAACTTATTTGCTTGAGTTATTTCCTTTTTCTTGTTTTATTTATTTTTTTTTCCATTTCTGTTTTTTTGTAGGAAAATGAATTGGATCATTCAATCACCAATCCTCGTGGGATCGACCTCGCACTTACATATGCTATACTACCGAACGGCTCGTGCACTTGCGAGTATCATAAGTTGAGGATGCAGCTGAATCCATTTTGGTGCAAGTGAATCCGACACAACAGTCCAACGGACAAGGACAATTGCCTGACAAGCAAGAGAACTGGGTTTGAGTCCCAGCTTACACAACACCCAAAAACAAAAAGGTTCAAGTAGCATGTTGATTATTTCTAGTTTATGGTTTCATTCACTTGCTCTTAATTAAATATCTTATTCAAGTTTACATAAACACCATATGACTCTTGGACTGATTAGTGAATGAAGGGGTAGATATTGAAGACAAACACCATGTTTAAATTATACTTGGTTCTTTATTGTTCTTCTTGTTCTTAATGGGTTCGGAATTTGTGTTTAGACTAAACACCATAGCTAAATGTTTTTTCTGAATACTTGATTAAAACCACACACCATATGGATAATCATATTTGAGAAAGAACGAACTTCATAAGCTAGTTTGATTACTTTGTTGCTTGTTACTTTGAAGCATGAAATTGGACGTGCTGATTGGCACAGGAGAGCCGCTTCTGGAGTCTGCCACCATAGCCTTCAAGGAAGCGATTTCCTCGCTCATCGCCAGTAATCGCATGCCCAAATTGGTAGCCGAGACCGCATGGAGCACCGTTAAGTTGTGGGACTCCTCCACTGCTGCTTTGTCAGACCTCCTTGCCACATGCAGGTGATCCCGTCGGTGTGAGCTTGCTGCCAATCATGCCTTCCAGGAGCACTCGCCCTGTTCGACACACCTCCTCAGAAAATTTCGGTATTACCTCAACAAAGTTTGAGGCCGTACCGTGATGATATGTGGAGTTTGGGAAGACATGGTTTGGACGAGCCCTTATCTGCGCATTCGGTGGCGCAAGGGACAATTCAAGGTTGAGATCATCAAGGTGAGCGCATGAGGATACCATTGTTTTGTTTCTGAATTTTTTGATGTTTTTCTTTGAGTTTGCAGGAAGAAATGCTGGGTATCATCCGCTTGAAGAGGTGTGGTTTAAATAGACATATGCTGATGAGGGTGCCAACACCATTTCGGATTTCCCGGGCATGCTCGACCTAATTGCTTCAAGGGGGAGCACCTTTACTTTACTTTTCTTTTTTTTTATTTTCTCCGTGTTTTCTGTTGTTTAATATTTTTGCCCGTTACTTTCATTTTCTAGAGCTTTGTGTTTTTGCTTTTCCCTTTCGGCTATCATCTTTAGTTTATTTTAGTTAGGGAACTGTGCTTTTTTTTCCGTTTGTCGTCTTTGTTTGATTTAAGTTTGGGGAAGTGTGTTTTCCTTTTTCTTTTTATTTTATTTTATTTTTCTTTATTCATTGTTTTTCTTTTTAATTTAAAATTAACTTGTTTTTTTTGTTTGACAGGTTTCTTAAGAATTTGGTTGGAAGAAGAGACAAAATTAAAGATGCGTCTTGGACACCTGGTGCAAGAATCTCATCTCTTCTTTTAAATTCTTGTTTGAATTGTGTGTTTATTTCAGTTTTTATTTTTATTTTGTTTTTATTTAATTAGGTAGTATAATTTAAAACTCAGGATATTCTTTGAAGGAGCTAAACTTTTGGTAACTCCAGTGAGCAACCGCAGTCTATAGTGTCTAGGAGTTCTTAAGGCGACACCTTCGGTGTCTAAGAAGTTAGGGTTTTAAGCGGGACCATTGTGACCCCTCCAACCTTCCCGGATCCCCTGGCTGTGTTTTCTGAGGCCCTTAACTGGTCATCCTTAAGTTTTTCTCTTAAAAGAAAAAGCAGTTACTTGTGTGTTTACTTAACTAAAAATAAAAATGCATGTTTGGGTTTTCATGTTTTTGTTTGATCGTCGTTCTTTAAATTTAGGGTTATTCGTGTCTTTGAGATAACCTAACTTTTTTATTTCCCAAATTAAAAAAAAAAAAAAAAAAACATACATTTTAAAATTAAAAAAATAAATAAAAGCTGAAATCATTTCTTCTTGGCGCTCGGTGTCTCGACCATAGGAGCTTTTAGTTTGGCCCTCTGGCTGTCCTCTTCCTGGGTTTCACGCACAGCCTCTTGGGGCTCATCACTTGAGCTCCCAAAGATCGCAATCTTAGCTTCAGGATAACTTTTCTCGCGATCTGGTTTCTTGCGTTTACCCGGTCGGTCTAGGTCTTCCAGCTGTTTTCGCATGTCGCGAGAGTACAACTCTACAATCTTTGTTAGGTTTTTATTCTCGTCCCGCAACACTTCTAGCTGGTGTCGATTCACCTCCACTATCCTTGACCGCTCCCTTTTCAAACTTTTTATAGCACTCTGACACTCTTCAACCATACTGTGCTCCGCCGCCAACTGACCTTTCAGCACCTCTACCTCATGGGACTTCGCAAGTAGGCGATGAACCAAACTTGCGACACATGCTGTACTCTGCATGCTCAGTGCCAAGGCATCACTCATGACCCGATTGTCATCCCTTGTCCCGAACACACGTATATCTTTAGGAGTCACCAAATTTCTGCCAACTTCAATGGCAACATCGTTGTCCAGGAGTATGAGTCATTGACAGTCACAGGCCCCCGTGCGGAGGCAAAGTAGGGCATCCATACTGGTGCTACCTGCTTGGCCTCGTGTTTGAGTCGGTGGAGCTAGGTTGAGATCTAACGAAAAGGGGTAGGAAGAAGCCATTTGATTTCTCAGTTTTTTTTTTCTTGCTTCTTTTCTCTTTTGGGTTTCTGAGTTTGTGTTTTTGTTTTTTCCCCCTTCTTTTTCCTTCTTATAGACATAGTCTTTGACAAACCCTAGCCAGTGCAGCGTCCCAAGTATTTTTCTTAATCCCAAGCGTTCCTCGAGTCCCACAACCTTCTCGCTTTCCAACCACACCCAACTCACTTATCACGACTTGCTTTGTCTGAACGGACGCGTTCAGCAAAGTCGTCGCACCTTTCCATGACCCCGTAATTTCTGCTTGTGGAGTCTGCGGCGCCTCTATGCGTCGACACGTGGCTCCTGCTTTCTGCCCGTGACTATCCATGAGACGACATCAGGGACCACATTCCCTCTTTTTAGAAATCCCGCTTTGCGCTCATAATTCACGTTTTATCTTTTTAAAAAAAAAATTAAATTTAAATGTGTGGGTTTCGGAATTCATTTTGGGTTGGATTTTTCACTTTATTTTGGGTTTCAAAGTTGGTTAAATTCACTGTGGTTTGTGTCTCGAAATTGTGGGCTTTGGGCTTCAAAATATTTTTGGGTTTCAGAATTGTGTGATTATGGTTTACTGTTTCATTTTTTTGTTTGTTTGTTTGTTTTGTAATTTTTATTTTGTAATTATTTTATTTTATTTTGTTTTTGTGTTTTTGTGATTTTTCTTATTTGCTTTAATACCTTTCATTTCTTGTTATAACATTGCTTTTTGCTAATTTTTAAACATTGAGGACAATGTTCATTTCTAGGTTTGGGGGTATTAGAGTTTAGCATTTAAATTTGGTTTTTCCTTAATTTAATTTTTTTTATTTGCTTGTTTTTATTTTTATTTTATTTTGTTTGAGTCTTGCTTTTATTTTTATTTTGATTTTATTCACTTTCCGAACACATTTGATGAGATTGTGATAAATGTTTGCATGACTTAAATGAAAATTGGATTTCATTTTATTTTATTTTATAAAATAAAAAAAAAGTAAAAATTTAAATTGTTTATAAAAAAAAATTTTAATTTTAAATTGGCACTGTTCTAACATGATATGTTCGAAACCTTTGCACTTGCCATTTGTTTCATAATTTTCCAATTAAAGGATTTGCATGATCTAAAGAATTGTATGAAGCATAAATTAGACTTATATAACCAACCATATAAAGTGAGCTTTTGAGCCTTGTACTTCAATTCATGAGTGTTATTTACGTGTACTCTTATTTTCTTGTCATCAAAGTTGTTGTTTGATCTCATTATTCATTGATTTGGTTGAACACTTAAAAGTCATTCATTCTTATGCAATTTGATTTCATGACATTTAAGAAATGATATTAAGGCCTTCTTTGGATCGTTTGTTCCTTTCAAGCTAACCTTAGGCATGCTTAAGCATGATTTTCCATTGTTAACCATTTTGAGCCTACATGTAAACCTTTTCTTTCATTTACCAATTATATTTCCTCACCTTAGCCTGAAAAACAAATATTTACCTTTCTAAGGAACTCATGAGCTTTAATTGGGATGTGTTTTTCATACTAGGTTTGGGAAGAGGTGTTACATTTCAAAAAATATATATATTCACACAATTGGTGAAAGAAAAGAGAAAAGTTGTGATTAGGTGGTGGTTGTTGTTAATATTATGTTAACTCGCAATTGTACGGGGCAATTAGTAGTATAGCAAGACAAGTACGAGGTCGTACCCACGAAGACTGAGAAGTTCAAATTAGTTATGTACGTAGATTACCGAATTCAAGAAGTTAGGAAGTTAAGTCTAAAACAGAAATTAAAGTGAGAGTGATTGTGATTGTGAAAGGAAGTGAGCAAACTGAAATTTCAAATGAAAGCAAGTAAACAAGTGTAATAAAGAGTGATTTTGAAGGGCTGGAAAACGGATTTGGAGACTAGGGCATTCGATTCACCATAACAATTCAATTCTGGGTTATAAGGAGTCAAGTAACAAGTCTAATTCAGATTCAAAGATTGATTCTAGCTATAGTATGATTAGGCCATGGTGTCTGGTCCTAACCTTGTGTTCCTAATTCCCTAATTTGATCATTTGTTGTCTAACCTAAAATTAAGCATTAGGAACCCATTAAGCATAGAAGAACAATTTAAACAACCAAGCATGTATCTAATCCCTGTTGTCGAATGTCCATACATACTCTTCCTATTCATAGTTCAATTCGAATTAAAGCATGGTGTCTACTCTTAATTCAAACCAAGATAGTTAACAAACAAGTTCTAATGGTGATCAATCATTCAAACAAGCATGTTAACTTATAAGCATAATGAATAAGAACATGAATCATGAATCAAACTTGAAACTCCAAACTTCAAACTTATAAACCCAGAATATTCATGTTAGGTTACATCGAAGCCCTAGTTATGGATTTAGCTACTCATAACGAAAAGGAAACTAAAACAGAAATGGGAAAACATAATGAATGCAATAAGAGTAGAAAAACCCCTTTTCCTGAAGTTCTTGTGGTGTCCAAGGCTTCTCCAAGTGCTTCTCCACTTCTAATGCTTCTCCAAGAGCTTTCTCACGTCTAGAAGGATGTACGAAGGATATGGAGGTGGTTTGGGATGAGTTTGAGTGAGTGGTGATGGCTAAGAAAGATGAAATTCGTAGGGAAATGGAAGAGAGGTTTGCTGGAGTTGTTTTTGTGATTTGAGGCTGTTTAGAGCTTTGGGTTGATTTCTGGAGTGTTTGGGAAAATGATGGAAGTGTTTGAGGGTAGATGGCTGAATTGTGGTGTTGTGAATCCCAGGATTTTGCTTGATGAAAGTGTTTGGAATGGAAGTGGTATTTATAGGGAGAGGGAAGTGAGAAATCAGAATTGAATATGGCTAATGGACTCAACACTTGCATTTGAAAATCAGAATGTGGTTGATGCACTTGCATTAGATAATCAGAAATGGCTACTCCACTAAATCCCACTAGCAGCCCTAGCTCATCCTCATGTCAGCATGACCAAGCTTCCATTCAGAAACCAATAGCTCATGCCTAGCTCACCATGACCAAGCATGCAATGAGCTCATCTTCCTGTCAGCATGATGAACAACTTCTTGGGCTCACGGATTGGGCTTGGATCACACAAATGTCGACATTAAGATGTCCATTTTGCAGTTCAGAATGTCATTGATCCAACCACACAAGTATTGGCCCAATCCAAGCTTGGATGAAGACGATAAGTCCAAAATGAATTTGTAACTCAGTCTCCAGTTTTTACACATTATTTTCACCATTTTACTTCAAATGCCTCAAGTGATACCTAGAGCTCAATAAACTGAATAACAAACACAAAAGAGGTTAAAAGCACAAGGTTAACTCAAAAACATAACTAAATCATAAGCTATAAGGGTATAAAATGATATACAATTGTGAACCGAACAAATACCCCCAGACCTAGATTTTGCTAGTCCTCGAGCAAAACAAAACAAAATAAAAACAAGAAGTTAAGTAAGCCACTTCCGCAGGTAACTCGATTGCATTGAGCGTATGCAACAAGCCTTTGAACCTCTAGGCATCCCTAGTAGGAGGAGTTGTGTCTCCTAAGGGTTTAACAGAAACGATACCCATAAACGCTTTACTAACTCTACAAAACAAAGTGGTTAGGAAAAACAAACTTTGAAATCAACTAATGAAAATGAAAGAAAACTTTAGTCATACCTCCAACACCATAGAGTTGCCAAGATAGGTGATCAATCAGTGTGTTAAGTGGAAGCTATAGCTCAAAGGCACACGGCTTCAAAGCAAGCATACTCAAACCTTGAATAGAGAACATGCTTCAACTCTAATTCTCACAGAAAACACTCAATCACTCAGAACCTAAGGTTTAATTCTCTCAAGAAAGCATACGTGAGTGTATGAAATAGAAGCACAAGTTTGGTTAGATCTCATGAAAGGAATCAAATACTAAGAATAGAGATACACATATACATACCAGCACCCATGAATACATCCTCAAAGATCAGCTAGGTCTTTCACATGGTTGTAATGAAAGGCTAAGGTTTAGGGGAAATGAAAGAATTGGAAGGAAAAAACAAGTAACTTAAGAACATACCAAGGTTGCATTCTTCTTTGATCTGCAAGGTTTAGAATGGCATGGCTGCAAACTTCATGGTATCACATGGCATGGACTTTATATTTCACACTTAGATCAAATCGACACACTTCTCTTTATCTTTCTTATTTGCTGATTTGATCGCTTCTTCTTTAACTTCATTGCACAGATGCATACCAATTTTTATTTAGGTACATGGCAGCAACTTCCTTGTCTCAAACGTGATCTTGGCACACCTTGGTATATTTCTAAGCTAGGGTATGGCTGCAATGGTTAAATATCTCAGATGGAGATACAAAGGTAGGGAAAATGATGAGGGTGATAGAAGAAGAAGGCTTGAAGTGTTTGGCTGCAAGAGAGCTAATGGAACACACAAATGGGTAGAGTGAAAAGAAAGCACAAAGAATGGTTATGCACACATAGCCTAGCATCACTTCAATGAGTTCATTCATGGGTGAGAGCAAGCACATGATATCTGCAAAAGAGAGAAATCATCCTTAGTATTCAATCAAAATGGAACAATGAGATCAATTAGAGTGAAATCAATAAAATGAGTAGAGATGAGAAGTAGAAACACTTTAAACCCTCTCAAGAAAGCAATTAGGCTCGATATGGCTCACTAGGGTAGTCTCCACTTTTCTCCTTCAAGAATTTGAGCATGGTACTTTAGCCACCAGAATTCTAAGAGCAAAAGCTTTGTGAAGTGCAAAAATTCTGATATGAAAACCTCAATGGCAGCTCCATAGCATTGATTTTATGACAAAAAAAAATTACTAACAAATGAACGAAAATTGAAAACACAAATGAATTAAAATTGAAAACCTTCCCCCCAGACCTGAATTGAACATTGTCCTCAATGTTAAAGCATAGAAAAGATGATTGAGAACATGTAAATGATAAAGGGAAAAGTTAAGAAGAAGGTTTAGAGAAACTCCCCCTTGATGCAATTAGGTCGACCGCTACCAAGCACCATCTTCTTGAACACATGGGTTGCCTCCCAAGAAGCGCCTTAGTTAATGTCTTGGCAAGACATTATGAAATCAGCTTATGATGAGTTGGGGGGTTTTGGATCAATCGTCTCAAGATAGTTCACCCAACTTCTTCTCCTCTTCCTCTGTCTTTTCCTTTTCTTTTTCTTCAATTGTGCAAGGGGTGTAACTTTGAACATGCCATTGGATGGTTCCAACTTCGTAGAGCATGGGTCAAGGGGCTCAAGTGGTAACCCAGAAATTGGTGGAAATGGCTGGAACACTTCTAGGGCAGCTACCACTTCTTGGAAGTTTGGTTCAACTTGTTCTTCCTCTGCTTGTGCAATGACAACTTCTATAGCATCAGTGGGCTGTTTCTGCAAACTCTTAGAAGAAACTTCATCATTCACAACATCAATTGAAAAACAAGTATCAAGAGAGATAGAAGGTTGAGATGGAGGATCAAACACTTTAAATTCAGCAGTTTCACCCAACACAGTCATGGAGAGGGTGCCATCTTTCATATTGATAATTGTGTTTGTTGTGGCCATGAATGGTCGTCCTAAGAGAATAGGATCAACACGATCTCCATTTGGATTGTCCTCCATATCCATCACTACAAAATCAACAGGGACAAATAGTGTATTAACTTGAACTAGAATATCTTCTACAATACCTTTTGGATATTTGATAGAATGATCAGCTAGTTCAAGACGAATTGAAGTCTTCTTCATCCCTTCTAAACCAAGCTCTTGATAAACTGAATATGGCATCACATTGATGCCTGCTCCCAAGTCCAACATAGCTCTTCCAACCTTCTTGTCTCCAATGTTAATTGGAATGTCAAAACTGCCAGGATCTTTTGATTTTGGTGGAAGCTTCCTTTGCAACACAGCACTTACATTCTGTTCGAGCTTTACTCCTTCATTTGGAGCGAAATTGAGCTTGTGAGTTTTCAAGTCCTTGATGAATTTTCCATATGCAGGAATCTGTTCAATAAGATCAAGCAAAGGCAAATTGATATTAACTTTACTCAAAATATCATAAATCTCTTTAAAAGCCTTATCTTGCTTTGCTTTCTTAAGACGGCCTGGAAATGGAATCGGTGGAACATATGGAGCGGGTGGCACGTATTTATCTTCTTGAAGATGTGGTGGCACAAATTTGTCATCCCTTTTATGCAATTGGAATTGTTTGGATTCCTGAGAATCTGATTTGGCCTTAGGAGCAGATTGGGATGTTTTGGGTTGTTGCTCTTCTGTAGTTGTGATCTCTGCTCCTCTTCATCTTCATTTCCTACAACCACAAAATCATTTGAAAGATTAGAATCAACTTTATTATCAACTATATTACCTGATCTGAGCACATGAATGGCCTTGACTTCATGGTTCTTTGGATTGATCTCAGTTTGGCTTGGCCATTTCCCAGGCTGTCTTTGAGTTATTTCAGCAGCTATTTGGCCTAATTGGACTTCCAATTTGGAGATGGCAGCTTGTGTAGTTTGCTGAAAATTGGATTGGTTGATTGTCATCTGCTTCACTATATCCTCCAATGATGATGATTGTTGTGGCTTTTGGAATGAAGAGGGATTGGCTTGATTCTGAGTATTCCTCCATGAAAAGTTTGGATGATTCCTCCAACCTGGATTATAACTTTGAGAGTATGAATCATTTCTTGGACCTTGGTTGTAGGAGTTTACCACCTTAGCTTGCTCTTGCACAAATTCTGGATATCCAGCCCCAAGTGGACAAGCTATGGTAGCATGGTCATGAGTTTCGCAGATGCTACACACTTCCTTCGGAGGATTTCTTGAGTTTAATGCAAGAAGAGCATCTAGCTTTTGTTCAAGTTTTGAAATCTGCACACTAGAAGCATCATTAGAACCACTAACAACATGCTTACCTCTTGTATCCGTATGTTGGGTCTCCATTGCTATTTCCTCAAAGAGTTCGTACGTTTCTTCTGGAGTTTTGGTTTTATAAGAACCACCTGCAAAATTTGTGACAATATTATGACTAGAAGGGGTTAGTCCTTTATAAAACATACGCATTTGAAGCTTCAATGGAATCCCACGATGAGGACATTGATTGAGCAGCCCATTGAACCTCTCCCATGCTTCACAAAACGACTCGTCATCTTGCTGTGCAAATAACAAGATCTTATCCCTAAGCATGTCGGTCTTTTGCGTGGAGAAGTATTTCTCCAAGAACTTCTTTTGAATGGCAGCCCATGTAGTGAGTGATCCCGGCTTCAAAGAATTCAACCAATATTTCGCCTTATCCTTCAAAGTGTATGGAAACACTCTCATTCGAAGTTGATCTTCTGTCACACCTATCAAGGGAAAAGAACTCACAACATTAAAAATATCCTTTATATGAGTTAATGGATCTTCATTAGGTAAACCATAAAAGGAAGGTAACATATTAAGATGAGAAGATTTAAGCTCATAGTTTCGAGCTACAGTGGGCAGCGAAATGCTTGAAGGGGATGCTGGAATTGTTGGGATATCAAGGTCTCCCATGAACTCAATGGCAGCCATCATTTCTTCTTCTTCTTGGTTCTGAACTTACTTCCGAATTTGAAGGTGAAGAACCAGGAAGTTCAGTGTGGAGAGAAAGACTTGTAAATGTAGCAAGAGCTTGCTCTTTTGTAGTTGACAACTCCCTTTCTAAACGATTCTGAATTTCAGAGGTCACTCGATTGGGTTGCAATGATGGTCCTGCGTTAAAGATCCTGAACGTTGGAATGAAGACCTCACTTGTTCAAGGAATGGCCTTTTTGACATTAACTACCTGAAACAAAAAATTAGATTGATTAGAAACACTAAAAAGAAAAGGGTAACCTTGGGCACATAACCAGGGAAGAACTTTCGTTCAGTCCCCCGGCAACGGCGCCAAAATTTGTTGTTAATATTATGTTAACTCGCAATTGTACGGGGCAATTAGTAGTATAGCAAGACAAGTACGAGGTCGTACCCACGAAGACTGAGAAGTTCAAATTAGTTATGTATGTAGATTACCGAATTCAAGAAGTTAGGAAGTTAAGTCTAAAACAGAAATTAAAGTGAGAGTGATTGTGATTGTGAAAGGAAGTGAGCAAACTGAAATTTCAAATGAAAGCAAATAAACAAGTGTAATAAAGAGTGATTTTGAAGGGCTGGAAAACGGATTTGGAGACTAGGGCATTCGATTCACCATAACAATTCAATTCTGGGTTATAAGGAGTCAAGGAACAAGTCTAATTCAGATTCAAAGATTGATTCTAGCTATAGTATGATTAGGCCATGGTGTCTGGTCCTAACCTTGTGTTCCTAATTCCCTAATTTGATCATTTGTTGTCTAACCTAAAATTAAGCATTAGGAACCCATTAAGCATAGAAGAACAATTTAAACAACCAAGCATGTATCTAATCCCTGTTGTCGAATGTCCATACATACTCTTCTTATTCATAGTTCAATTCGAATTAAAGCATGGTGTCTACTCTTAATTCAAACCAAGATAGTTAACAAACAAGTTCTAATGGTGATCAATCATTCAAACAAGCATGTTAACTTATAAGCATAATGAATAAGAACATGAATCATGAATCAAACTTGAAACTCCAAACTTCAAACTTATAAACCCAGAATATTCATGTTAGGTTACATCGAAGCCCTAGTTATGGATTTAGCTACTCATAACGAAAAGGAAACTAAAACAGAAATGGGAAAACATAATGAATGCAATAAGAGTAGAAAAACCCCTTTTTCTGAAGTTCTTGTGGTGTCCAAGGCTTCTCCAAGTGCTTCTCCACTTCTAATGCTTCTCCAAGAGCTTTCTCACGTCTAGAAGGATGTACGAAGGATATGGAGGTGGTTTGGGATGAGTTTGAGTGAGTGGTGATGGCTAAGAAAGATGAAATTCGTAGGGAAATGGAAGAGAGGTTTGCTGGAGTTGTTTTTGTGATTTGAGGCTGTTTAGAGCTTTGGGTTGATTTCTGGAGTGTTTGGGAAAATGATGGAAGTGTTTGAGGGTAGATGGCTGAATTGTGGTGTTGTGAATCCCAGGATTTTGCTTGATGAAAGTGTTTGGAATGGAAGTGGTATTTATAGGGAGAGGGAAGTGAGAAATCAGAATTGAATATGGCTAATGGACTCAACACTTGCATTTGAAAATCAGAATGTGGTTGATGCACTTGCATTAGATAATCAGAAATGGCTACTCCACTAAATCCCACTAGCAGCCCTAGCTCATCCTCATGTCAGCATGACCAAGCTTCCATTCAGAATCCAATAGCTCATGCCTAGCTCACCATGACCAAGCATGCAATGAACTCATCTTCCTGTCAGCATGATGAACAACTTCTTGGGCTCACGGATTGGGCTTGGATCACACAAATGTCGACATTAAGATGTCCATTTTGAAGTTCAGAATGTCATTGATCCAACCACACAAGTATTGGCCCAATCCAAGCTTGGATGAAGACGATAAGTCCGAAATGAATTTGTAACTCAGTCTCCAGTTTTACACATTATTTTCACCATTTTACTTCAAATGCCTCAAGTGATACCTAGAGCTCAATAAACTGAATAACAAACACAAAAGAGGTTAAAAGCACAAGGTTAACTCAAAAACATAACTAAATCATAAGCTATAAGGGTATAAAATGATATACAATTGTGAACCGAAGTTCATTGAAATTTTCATTTTTGGGCCTTCAAAATAAATTGGTGTTTGTTCAATTAAAGGGAAGGAGTATGAACCATTGTAAATGAAGGTATAAGGAGTTTTGATCATGTAAAAGAAAAAAATCTAATCGTGATGATTCGAAGTCTTGTAAACAATTATTTTATGCTCTTACATTGCGAGTTCCTTGGACTTTGTATTATCCATACCCTTCATTTCTTACTCACCTTACACCCTTGGCCCCATTACAACCTATGTTAAAGACCTAAATTGATCTTAAATGTCATGTGGTTGAATTGCATCCATTTTCTTACTTTTAAGTGTTTGGCATCCTTCTTGAGATCATATTAATGCAAGTTCTTCATCTATCTATTTCGAGTTAAGTCCTTTATGGTTTAACTCTAATCTCATGTTTGTAACTGAGTGTTGCATTATAGCCCTCTTCTGAGTGATTCATTTGTGAGAGGACAACTTTGGTGAGATTTGAAGTTGAACTTGTGCTTTGTATAATTTTTGAAATTGTGTGAAAACTAAGATTGAGGAATTTGTTGCATTTGGCTATCACACTACTACACTTTGAGCATATTATGTTTTGAACTTTGCCGCTTTGTAAATAATGTCTAGAATTGAGTTTTTATTATTAAAAACTTTTGAGTCATGTGCATGAGTCATTTCTCTTCAGGAAATGTTCGGAAAGATTGTTTTGAGTTCTTTGTGTTTTTGTGTTTGTTTTTGTTTTTGTTTTGTTTTTGTTAATTAATGTATTTATGTTTGTTTTTGTTTTTGGTTTTGCTTAAGGACTAACAATCTTTTAAGTTTTCTAACCATTTTGTTTTGTAGAGTTAGAAAAACGTTTGTGGGTATTCGTAATTTGTTAAACCCTCAGGAGACACAACTCCTCCTACTAGGGATGCCTAGAGGTTTAAAGGCTTGTTGCATATGCTAAATGCAATCGAGTTACCTACGAAAGTGGTTTAGTTAACTTCTAGTTTTGTTTTTAACTTTGTTTTGTGTTGTTTTGCTCGAGGACTACCAAAATCTAGGTTTGGGGGTATTTGATCGGTTCATAATTGTATATTAATTCTTACCCTTCTAGCTTATGATTTGGTTATGTTTTTGAGTTAAACTTGTGCTTTTAATCCTTTTTGTGTTTATATTTCAGTTAATTGAGCTTTAGGTAACAATGATGGCTTTGGAGAACATAATTCATGCAATTCAAGCATGTTAAGGCCTAATTTGGAGGAATGGATGAAGAGCTTAAAGACAAATTCATTATGGCTACAGCCCCCTGCCAGTCCAGTTCCGTAGGTCATAATGCAAGCTTTGTTTCAGCAAACTACATAGCTCGAATGAGGCTACATTCTTCATGAACGTTGTTCCAATGTGTGTGTACTATAACATATCCAAAATTCAGCCCCATTGGATAAATCTGGAGTCCGTTTCCCAGCAAACACTGAACCATGCTCAGGATGGATCTTATCAGCGCGGAAAATGAGTTAGCAATTTGTTTCGGCCTTAACTTTCTCCTCCGACCTTGGATTGGCCCAAATAACATATGGGTGGAAAGAAAACATTCTGAACTTCAATTTCAAGTGCTTAAAGTCCTAATTTGATTAAGAGAAGCCCAAGTTGTAAGCCCTTGAAGTTTCTGGTCATGCTGACCTCAGCATGTGCTGGTTGGATGCTTGGTCATGGTGAGCTAGGCATGAGCTATCATTTCTGGTTGGAAGCTTGGTCATGGTGACATGAAGATGAGCTAGGGCTGCTGGTGGGATTTATTGGGGAAGTGCATCAACCATTGAAGATTTTCTAATACAAGTGCATCAACCATTTCAGATTTTATAATTCAAGTGTTGTATGCATTAGTATTATTGAATTCAGATTTTCACTTCCCCTAGGCCTATAAATAGGGAAGTTCTCTAAGCTTGTAATAACAACCCCAAAGGGGGGAGCTCTCAAGCACTTCTCTAGAGCTCCCTTTCCTTCTCTCCCTCAAATTCTCTTAGTTTCCCTTTGTAGTTCTCAATTGTTGTAATAAGATCATTCTACTAAATTTTCTTTCTTCTAAATTCTCCAAACACTTCTCTATTCTCTTTTAAGTTCTCAAACTCTCCAAGTTCATAAACATTCTCCAAATTTCCCAAACACTTTCTTCTCCCTTCTCAAAGCTTTCAAACACATGCTCTTCCAAATTCCACAAAGTTCTCAAACACAATTCTCATTCTCTTCCAAAATCCTCAAGCTTCCCAAACATTTTCCTTTCTCTTCCAAATTCCCCATGTTCTTAAACACTTCCCAAACACTTCTCCCATTCCTTCATCAAATTCTCAAAGTTCCCAAACACCACTTTCCTTACTCTTCCAAATTCTCCAAATCACTCAAACACTTTCTCCTCCCTTCTCCAAATTTCCCAAACACATTTCCCTTCTCTTCCAAACGTCTCCATGTCTCAAACACTTCACAAACACCTTTCTCTCATTTCCCTAAGTTCTCAAATTCTCCAAGTTCACAAAATTCTCAAGCTTCCCAAACACCTTCCTTTCCCTTCCAAAATCCTCAAACTTCCCAAACACCTTCCTCCAAATTCTCAATCTCTCAAACACTTTCCTTCCTTCCTCAAATTCTCTACTTAATGTTTTCTCAGTTGTAATTTATTTTTCTTGTAATGTACATTATTTCTTCTTGTTTTGTTTCTTTTGTTTTCATTATTGTTTTGTGTAGGAAAATTGAATTGGATCATTCAATCACCAATCCCTGTGGAATCGACCTCGCACTTACATACGCTAAACTACCAACGGTTCGTGCACTTGCGAGTATCACAAGTTGAGGATGCAACTGAATCCATTTTAGTGCAGCTGTATCTACGCAACAACTGCCTTTGAACTTGAATTGTCCAATTTCGTACACCTATTGATTTCCGATTTCAGCCCAAAACTTGGGCATCATCATAATATGGTGGGAGGAGTCATTTGGTGAGTTTTGAGTGAAATCCAATCGCTAGAACTACGGAATTCCCCAACCATTGCAATTCGGAACGAACTCCCTTTGAACTTGAATTGTCCAATTTCGTACACCTATTGATTTCCGATTCAGTCCAAAACTTGTGCATCATCATAATATGGTGGGAGGAGTCATTTGGTGAGTTTTGAGTGAAAACCAATCGCTAGAACTCCAGAATACACCAACCACTCCAATTCGGAACGAACTGCCTTTGAACTTGAATTGTCCAATTTCGTACACCTATTGATTTCCGATTTCAGCCCAAAACTTGGGCATCATCATAATATGGTGGGAGGAGTCATTTGGTGAGTTTTGAGTGAAATCCAATAGCTAGAACTACGGAATACCCCAACCACTCCAATTCGAACGAACTGCCTTTGAACTTGAATTGTCCAATTTCGTACACCTATTGAATTCTGATTGAGCCCAAAACTAGGGCATCATCATAATATGGTGGGAGGAGTCATTTGGTGAGTTTTGAGTGAAATCCAATCACTGGAACTACGGAATACACCAACCACTCCAATAAGTCACGAATTGACTTTGAACTTAAATAGTCCAATTTTGTACACCTATTGTTTTCCGATTTCAGCCCAAAACTTGGGCATCATCATAATATGGTGGGAGGAGTCATTTGGTGAGTTTGGAGTGAAATCCAATCGCTAGAACTACGGAATACACCAATCACTCCAATTCGGAACGAACTGCCTTTGAACTTGAATTGTCCAATTTCGCACACCTATTGATTTCCGATTCGAGCCCAAAACTTGGGCATCATCATAATATGGTGGGAGGAGTCATTTGGTGAGTTTTAAGTGAAATCCAATTGCTAGAACTACGGAATACACCAACCACTCCAATTCGGAACGAACTGCCTTTGAACTTGATTTGTCCAATTTCGTACAACTATTGATTTCTGATTCGAGCCCAAAACTTGGGCATCATCATAATGTGGTGGGAGGAGTCATTTGGTGAGTTTTGAGTGAAATCCAATTGCTAGAACTACGGAATACACCAACCACTCCAATTCGGAACGAACTGCCTTTGAACTTGAATTGTCCAATTTCGTACACCTATTGAATTCTCTTTTGAGCCCAAAACTTGGGAAGCATCATAATATGGTGGGAGGGGTCATTTGGTGAGTTTTGAGTCAAATCCAATCGCTGGAACTACGGAATACACCAACCACTCCAATTCGGAACGAACTGCCTTTGAACTTGAATTGTCCAATTTCGTACACCTATTGATTTCTATTTCAGCCCAAAACTTGGGCATCATCATAATATGGTGGGTGATCGGTGCATAAATTACATATCATTTTGTACCCTTTTAGCTTATAATTTGGTTATGTTTTTGAGTTAAACTTGTGCTTTTAATTTGTTGTGTGTTTGTTTCAGTGTTTTAAGTTTGAGACTCAATAAATGCATTTTGGAGACAAATTAGCTCAAAACAGTGTCTGCAGATCAGTCAACTTCACGGATTGGATTGTACTTACTCAAGAAGAACCAGATGATGAGCCATATATCATTGGAAAGATACGGAAGTCTATTTTCTGTAGAATTTTACGGTTCATGATTCCGAGTCTTCTAGAGAAAGTTATACATGTTTTGGCAACTTAAGGTCAAATTCGGCAGCATCTGCGTTACTGGGCCAAAAATCACATTTGAAGGCCTTTCCGATTTTTCCTTGAGCTGGGCTGCATATGCTTGGAAAGATAAGACACATAGCTTGAAGATCCATATTTTTGCAAATTTTTCAGAATGGATGAACAAGCCCAAAACGAGCCCACAAGCTGGCTGCAATGCATTGTCATGCATGACTTATGCATGATGAATTGTTGTTGATTGTGGGAAAGTTTGGTGAAGCATATTCAATACCTTTATTTGAGTGGAATTTTAGAGCAGACAAATGAGCCAAAAGATGATGAAGTGGGAGTTGCAACACTAAGCCTAAAGACAAGAGGAATTGTTTTCAAATGCAATAGTGTGTTAGGTGAATTAAGTGTTGAAGTTAGTGTGTTTAGAAAATTCAATTGTATAATTCAGATTTTCACTTCCCCTAGGCCTATAAATAGGGAAGTTCTCTAAGCTTGTAATCACACCCCAAGGGGGGAGCTCTCAAACACTTCTCTAGAGCTCCCTTCCCTTCTCTCCCTCAAATTCTCTTAGTTTCCTTTCAAGTTTTCAATTGTTGTAATAAAATGAGTTTACTGAATTTTTCTTCAAGTTTTCAAGTTCTTCTTTAATTTTATTTGTAATGTACATTCTTTCTTAAGTATTCAAGTTTAATTAGTTTCCAAGTTTTAGTTATGGTTTTTGTTCTTATTCATTATGCTTATAAGTTAATATGCTAGTTTGAATGATTGATCACCATTTAGGCTTGCATGTTAGCTATCTTGGTTTGAATTAAGAGTAGACACCATGCTTTAATTCGAATTGAACTATGAATAGGAAGAGTATGTATGGACATTCGACAACAGGGATTAGATACATGCTTGGTTGTTTAAATTGTTCTTCTATGCTTAATGGGTTTCTAATGCTTAGTTTTAGGTTAGACAACAAATGATCAAATTAGGGAATTAGGAACACAAGGTTAGAACCAGACACCATGGCCTAATCATACTTTAGCTAGAATCAATCCGTTAATCTAATTGAACTTGGGAACTTATTTACTTGAGTTAATTCCTTTTTCTTGTTTTATTTATTTTCTTTTCCATTTCTGTTTTTTTGTAGGGAAATGAATTGGATCATTCAATCACCAATCCTCGTGGGATCGACCTTTGAACTTGAATTGTCCAATTTCGTACACCTATTGATTTCCGATTTCAGAGCCCAAAACTTGGGCATCATCATAATATGGTGGGAGGAGTCATTTGGTGAGTTTTGAGTGAAATCCAATCGCTAGAACTACGGAATACCCCAACCACTCCAATTCGGAAACTAACTGTCTTTGAACTTGAATTGTCCAATTTCGTACACCTATTGATTTCTGATCGAGTCCAAAACTTGGGCATCATCATAATATGGTGGGAGGAGTCATTTGGTGAGAGTTTTGAGTGAAATCCAATCCCTAGAACTAAGGAATACACCAACCACTCCAATTCGGAACGAACTGCCTTTGAACTTGAATTGTCCAATTTTCGTACACCTATTGAATTCTGATTCGAGCCCAAAACTTGGGAAGCATCATAATATGGTGGGAGGAGTCATTTGATGAGTTTTGAGTGAAATCCAATCGCTAGAACTACGGAATACACCAACCACTCCAATTCGGAACGAACTGCCTTTGACCTTGAATTGTCCAATTTCGTACACCTATTGAATTCTGATTCGATCCCAAAACTTGGGAAGCATCATAATATGGTGGGAGGAGTCATTTGGTGACTTTTGAGTGAAATCCACTCGCTGGAACTACGAATACACCAACCACTCCAATAAGTCACGAATTGACTTTGAACTTAAATAGTCCAATTTTGTACACCTATTGTTTTCCGATTTCAGCCCAAAACTTGGGCATCATCAAAATATGGTGGGAGGAGTCATTTGGTGAGTTTTGAGTGAAATCCAATCGCTAGAACTACGGAATACACCAACCACTCCAATTCGGAACGAACTGCCTTTGAACTTCATTTGTCCAATTTCGTACACCTATTGATTTCTGATTTCAGCCCAAAACTTGGGCATCATCATAATATGGTGGGAGGAGTCATTTGGTGAGTTTTGAGTGAAATCCAATCGCTAGAACTACGGAATACACCAACCACTCCAATTCGGAACGAACTGCCTTTGAACTTGAATTGTCCAATTTCGTACAGCTATTGAATTCTGATTTCAGCCCAAAACTTGGGAAGCATCATAATATGGTGGGAGGAGTCATTTGGTGAGTTTTGAGTGAAATCCAATCGCTGGAACTACGGAATACACCAACCACTCCAATAAGTCACGAATTGACTTTGAACTTAAATAGTCCAATTTTGTACACCTGTTGTTTTTCCGATTCGAGCCCAAAACTTGGGCATCATCATAATATGGTGGGAGGAGTCATTTGGTGAGTTTTGAGTGAAATCCAATCGCTAGAACTACGGAATACACCAACCACTCCAATTCGGAACGAACTGCCTTTGAACTTGAATTGTCCAATTTCGTACACCTATTGATTTCTGATTTCGAGCGCAAAACTTGGGCATCATCATAATATGGTGGTAGGAGTCATTTGGTGAGTTTTGAGTGAAATCCAATCGCTAGAACTACGGAATACCCCAACCACTCCAATACTATTCAAGTTCAAAGGCAATTCGTTACTTATTGGAGTGGTTGGTGTATTCCATAGTTCTAGCGATTGGATTTCACTCAAAATTCACTAAATGACTCCTCCCACCATATTATGATGATGCCCAAATTTTGGGCTCTATCGGAAATCAATGGGTGTATGTTCGGTTCACAATTGTATATCATTTTGTACCCTTCTAGCTTATGATTTCGTTATGTTTTTGAGTTAACCTTGTGCTTTTAACCTCTTTTGTGTTTGTCATTCAGTTCATTGAGCTCTAGGTATCACTTGAGGCTTTTGAAGTAAAATGGTGAAAACAATGTGTAAAAACTGAAGATCTGATCGGTTCATAATTGTATATCATTTTGTACCCTTCTAGCTTATGATTTGGTTATGTTTTTGAGTTAAACTTGTGCTTTTAATCCTTTTTGTGTTTATCTTTCAGTTCATTGAGCTTTAGGTAATAATGATGGCTTTAGAGAGAATAATTCATGCAATTCAAGCATGCTAAGGCCTAATTTGGATGAATGGATGAAGAGCTTAAAGACAAACTCATTTTGGCTACAGCCCCCTGCCAGTTCCAGTTCCGTAGGTCATATTGCAAGCTTTGTTTCAACAACCTACATAGCTCGAATGAGGCCACATTCTTCATGAAAGTTGTTCCAATGGGTGTGTACTAGCAAACACAGAACCATGCTCAGGATGGATCTTATCAGCGCGGAAAATGAGTTAGCAATTTGTTTTGGCCTTAACTTCCTCCTCCGACCTTGGATTGGCCCAAATGATATATGGCTGGAAAGAAGACATTCTGAACTTCAAATTGGAGTGCTTAAAGTCTTAATTTGCTTAAGGGAAGCCCAAGTTGTAAGCCCTTGAAGTTGCTGGTCATGCTGACCTCAGGATGTGCCTGGTTGGATGCTTGGTCATGGTGAGCTAGGCATGAGCTATCATTTTTGGTTGGAAGCTTGGTCATGCTGACATGAGGATGAGCTAGGGCTGCTAGTGGGATTTAGTGGAGTAGCCATTCAAGATTTTCTAATACAAGTGCATCATCCAATTCATATTTTCTAATTCAAGTGCATCAACCATTTCAGATTTTATAATTCAAGTGTTGTATGCATTAGTCTTTTTGAATTCAAATTTTCACTTCCCCTAGGCCTATAAATAGGGAGGTTCTCTAAGCTTGTAAAAACACCCCAAGGGGGGAGCTCTCAAGCACTCCTCTAGAGCTCCCTTCCCTTCTCTCCCTCAAATTCTCTTAGTTTCCCTTTGTAGCTCTCAATTGTTGTAATAAGATCATTCTACTTTTCCTTTCTCTTCTTCTAAATTCTTCAACACTCTCTTCTCCAAACACGTCCCAAACACTTCTCCCATTTCCTTCATCAAATTCTCTAAAGCTTTCAAACACATGCTCTTCCAAAATCCACAAAGTTCTCAACACCATTTTCCCTTCTCTTCCAAAAGTCTCCATGTCTCAAATACTTCACAAACACCTTTCTCTCCCTTCCCTAAGTTATCAAATTCTCCAAGTTCACAAACATTCTCCAAGTTCTCAAACACATTTCTCTTCCCTTCCAAAAATCATCCAAGTTCTCAAACACTTTCTCTTCCAAAATCCTCAAGCTTTCCAAACACTTCTCTACTCTCTTCCACATTTCCCTTCTCTTCCAAAATTCTCCAAATCTCTCAAACACTTTCCTTCCTTCCTCAAATGCTCTCTTTAATGTTCTCTAAGTTGTAATTTATTTTTCTTGTAATGTACATTCTTTCTTCTTGTTTTATTTCCTTTCTTTTTCATTTCTGTTTTGTGTAGGGAACTAAATTGGATCATTCAATCACCAATCCCTGTGGAATCGACCTCGCACTTACATACGCTAAACTACCAACGGTTCGTGCACTTGCGAGTATCACAAGTTGAGGATGCAGTTGAACCCATTTTGGTGCAGCTGAATCTACGCAACAAGTTTTGGCGCCGTTGCCGGGATCGGTAACATTGTTTGATTCTATTTGGTTTTCCTACTTTTTATTTTTTTATTTTTATATTTTTTATATAACTGGACAGTTTCATGTTTTAAAGTTAATGACGTTAATTGACAAGTTGTGTTTGTAGTCCAACGGACAAGGACAATTGCCTGACAAGCAAGAGAACTGGGTTTGAGTCCCAGCTTACACAACACCCAAAAACAAAAAGGTTCAAGTAGCATGTTGATTATTTCTAGTTTATGGTTTCATTCACTTGCTCTTAATTAAATATCTTGTTCAAGTTTACATAAACACCATATGACTCTTGGACTGATTAGTGAATGAATGGGTAGATATTGAAGACAAACACCATGTTTAAATTCTACTTGGTTCTTTATTGTTCTTCTTGTTCTTAATGGGTTCAGAATTTGTGTTTAGACTAAACACCATAGCTAAATGCTTTTTCTGAATACTTGATTAAAACCACACACCATATGGATAATCATATTTGAGAAAGAACGAACTTCATAAGCTAGTTTGATTACTTTGTTGCTTATTACTTTGAAGCATGAAATTGGATGTGTGTTTTTTTTTTCTTTCCATTTTAGTTTTTATCTCCTAATCCTTTAATTCTGTTTCAAGTTTTCTGTGTTTGTTTTAAGCAAGTAATGTCAGCTTAATAAAAATGGAGAGAGATGGCAACTTCAATCATAAAGATAGGAAGTGTGGAGCAGTGGGAGAAGTCGCGACCTCCAAATGCATCATGCTCGACCTAATCGCTTCAAGGGGGAGTATTCCAATCCTTTCTCTTTAGTTGTTTTGTTATTATTTCAGTAATTTTAATTTTCTATTTCTTTTATTGAAAAAAATTAAAAAGATTTTTTATATTAGTTGACTCGTGGTAACTCCAGTGAGCGTCTCCGTCAATAGTGTGTCTAGGAGTTCTTTAGGCGACACCTTCGGTGTCTAAGAAGTTTGGGTTTTAAGTGGGACCTTTGTGACCCCTCCAACCTTCCCGGATCCCCTGGCTGTGTTTTTCTGAGGCCCTTAACTGGTCATCCATGAGTTGCTTGTATATTTGTGTGTTTAAAAAAAAAAAACAAAATTAAAAAAAAACAAAAACAAAAAACAAAAAAAAATTTAAAAAATTTGAAATTTGAGTTTTTATTTATTTTTCCTTGTAACTTGCAATTTGGAACTTCTTTTTTTTTTTTTTTGTGTGGTCAGTTAGTTGTAAATAAATTTAAAATTTTTAAAAAATCAATTTGGAACTTCTTTGTTTTCTTTTTTTGTTTTGTTAAGTTAGTTTATGTATTTATTTACGTGGTGTGGTTAGTTAGTTTATTTATGAGTGTTAAAAACACATTTTTATTTCATTCAAACACTGCATTAAAAAAAAAAAAAAACAAAAAACATTCAAGTAAAATTTTTAAAAAAAAAAAAAAAAAAAAAAAAAACAACTTCTTCTTCTTCTTCTTCATTTTCATCTTCATCTTCATGGCATGCCTCTGTTATCTCCTGACTTGCAGAATCTCCAGCAGCTCCACATGGTCCTCATTTTTTCTCTCCAGTGCTTCCACGTGCTGATTAGCAAGGAAAGCCGCTTCTGCAGTCCGCCACCATAGCCTTCAAGGAAGCTATTTCCTCGCTCATCGCGGCACACTCCCGTGTCCTCGCCAGTAATCGCATGCCCAAATTGGTAGCAGAGACTGCGTGGAGCACAGTTAAATTATGGGACTCCTCCACTGCTGCCTTGTCAGACCTCTTTGCCACATGGAGATGATCTGTCGATGTGAGCTTGCTGCCAATCATGCCTTCCAGCAGCGCTCTCTCTTCGGCACTGCCTCAGAAAAAGTTCGGTATTACCTCAGCAAAGTTTGAGGCCGTACCGTGATGATATGTGGAGTTTGGGAAGACAGGATTTTGAGGAGCCCTTATCTGCGCATTCGGTGGCGCAAGGGACAATTCAAGGCTAAGATCATCAAGGTGAGTGCATGAAGATGCCATTGTTTTGTTTTTGGATTTTTTGATGTTTTCTCTGAATTTGCAGGAAGAAATGCGGGGGTGCTCTTCTACTTCACCGAGATGAGTTTAAATAGACTTATACAAACAAGGGAGCTGAAAGCACTTCGGATCTCGAGGGTGCTATCCTGTGCTCTTTCTCTCGGATCCCTTCATTTCTGCCGCAAATTGCGAGCGCGGTTTTTAAAAAAGGGAGCATGTCTACACTTTCACTTACTTTTGCCTCCCTGTTTTTCTGATGTTTGTGTTTTTGCTTTGTTAGTTGTTATTTTATTTTATTTTGTTTTTTTTTCAATTGTTTTCTTCTTGTTTGTCAGGTTTCTCAAGAATTTAGTTGGAAGAAGAGACAAAAATAAAGATGCGTCTTGGACACCTGGTGCAAGAATCCAAACTCTTCTTTTAAATTCTTGTTTGAATTCCGTGTTTATTTCAGTATTTATTTATTTATTTATTTATTTTGTTTTTATTTAATTATGTAGTATAATTTAAAACTCATAGGATATTCTTTGAAGGAGCTAAACTTTTGGTAACTCCAGGAGCAACCGCGTCTATACAGTGTCTAGGAGTTCTTTAAGGCGACACCTTCGGTGTCTAAGAAGTTAGGGTTTTAAGCGGGACCATTGTGACCCCTCCAACCTTCCCGGATCCCCTGGCTGTGTTTTTCTGAGGCCCTTAACTGGTCATCCTTAAGTTTTTCTCTTAAAAGAAAAAGTAGTTACTTGTGTGTTTACTTAACTAAAAAATAAAAATTTATGTTTGGGTCTTCGTGTTTTTGTTTGGTTGTCGTTCTTTAAAATTAGGGTAAATCGTCTCCTTGAGATAACATAACGTTTTTATTTCCCATTTAAAAAGAAAAAAAAAACGCATACACTTTTAAAATAAATAATAAATAAAAACTGAAATCATTTCTTCTTGGCGCTCGGTGTCTCGACCATAGGAGCTTTTAGTTTGGCCCTCTGGCTGTCCTCTTCCGGGGCTTCACGCACAGCCTCTTGGGGCTCATCACTTGAGCTCCCAAAGATCGCAATCTTAGCTTCAGGATAACTTTTCTCGCGATCTGGTTTCTTGCGTTTACCCGGTCGGTCTAGGTCCTCCAGCTGTTTTCGCATGTCGCGAGAGTACAACTCTACAATCTTTGTTAGGTTTTTATTCTCGTCTCGCAACACTTCTAGCTGGTGTCGATTCACCTCCACTATCCTTGACCGCTCCCTTTTCAAGCTTTTTATAGCACTCTGACACTCTTCAACCATCCTGTGCTCCGCCGCCAACTGACCTTTCAGCACCTCTACCTCATGGGACTTCGCAAGTAGGCGATGAACCAAACTTGCGACACATGCTGTACTCTCATGCTCAGTGCCAGGGCATCACTCATGACCCGATTGTTATCCCTTGTCCCGAACACACGTATATCTTTAGGAGTCACCAAATTTCTGCCAACTCCAATGGCAACATCGTTGTCTAGGAGTATTGAGTCATTGACAGTCACAGGCCCCGTGCGGAGGCAAAGCAGGGCATCCATACTGGTGCTCCTGCTTGGCCTCGTGTTTGAGTCGGTGGAGCTAGGTTGAGATCCAAGGAAAAGGGGTAGGAAGAAGCCATTTGATTTCTCACTTTTTTTTTTCTCTCTTTTTCTTGCTTGTTTTCTCTTTTGTGTGTTTTTGCGTTTGTGTTTTTCCCCTTCTTTTTCTTTCTTATAGATGTAGTCTTTGACAAACCCTAACCAATGCAGTGTCTAAGCATTTTCTGAATCCCCAAGCGTTCCTCGAGTCCCACAACCTTCTCACTTTCCAACCGTTTCCAAATCATTTGTCACGACTTGCTTTGTCTTAACGGACGCGTTTGAGCAAAGTCGTCGCGCCTTTCCATGGACCCGTAATTTCTGCTTGTGGAGTCTGCGGCGCCTCTTTGCGTCGACACGTGTCTCGCTCTCTGAGACATCAAGGACCCATGTTTCAGAATCCAATTCATGTTTTATCCTAAATTAAAAAATTAAAATTAAAATTAAAACATGTGGGCTTCAGATTTCATTTTGGTTCGGTTTTATCGTTGTTGGGTTAATTTCATTTTGGGTTGGGCTTTCAATTGTTTGGGTTTCAGTTTGTGTAAGACTGCTCTGTTTAGGGCTTACCGTTTTGAGTGTTTAACAGTTTTCCTTTTTATTTGTTTGATTATTTTGTAATTTTTATTTTGTAATTGTTTTATTTTATTTTTGTGTGTGTTAATTTTTATTTGCTTTAATACCTTTCATTTCTGGTTATGACATTGTTTGTGGCTAATTTTTAAACATTGAGGACAATGTTCATTTCTAGGTTTGGGGGTATTGGAGTTTAGCATGTATTTTTTTTTTTTCTTAATTAAAAATAAAAAAATAAAAATTGCTTGTTTTTCTTCTATTTGAGTCTTGTTTTGTTTTATTTTTGTTTTGAGTCACTTTCCGAACACTTATGATGAGATAGTGATAAATGTTTGCATGACTTAAATAAAAATTGGATTTCATTTTATTTTAGTGTTTTTTTTTCTTTATTAAAAAAAAAATAAAAAAAAATTTGGCATTGTTCTATCATGATATGTTCGAAACCTTTGCACTTGCCATTTGTTTCATAATTTTCCAATTAAAGGATTTGCATGATCTAAAGAATTGTATGAAGCATAAATTAGACTTATATAACCAACCATATAAAGTGAGTTTTTGAGCCTTGTACTTGAATTCATGAGTGTTATATACATACTCTTATTTTCTTGTCATCTAAGTTGTTGTTTGATCTCATTATTCATTGATTTGGTTGAACACTTCAAAGTCATTCATTCTTGTGCAATTTGACTTCATGACATTTTAAGAAATGATATTAAGGCATTCTTTGGATCGTTTGTGCCTTTCAAGCTAACCTTATGCATGCTTAAGCATGATTTTCCATTGTTAACCATTTTGAGCCTACATGTAAACCTTTTCTTTCATTTACCAATTTTATTTCCTCGCCTTAGCCCGAAAAACAAATATTTACCTTTCTAAGGAACTCATGAGCTTTAATTTGGATGTGTTTTTCATGCTAAGTTTGGGAAGAGGTGTTACATTTCAAAAAAAAAAATTCACACAATTGGTGAAAGAAAAGAGAAAAGTTATGTGGTGGTTGATTGAAAATTCATTTTTGGGCCTTCAAAATAAATTGGTATTTGTTCAATTAAAGGAAAGGAGTGTGAATCATTGTAAATGAAGGTATAAGGAGTTTTGATCATGTAAAAGAAAAAAATCTAATCGTGATGATTCGAAAGTCTTGTAAACAATTGTTTTATGCTCTTACATTACGAGTTCCTTGGACTTTGTATTATCCATACCTTTCATTTCTTACTCACCTTACACCCTTGGCCCCATTACAACCTATGTTAAAGACCTAAATTGATCTTAAATGTCATGTGGTTGAATTGCATCCATTTTCTTACTTTTAAGTGTTTGACATCCTTCTTGAGATCATATTAATGCAAGTTCTTCATCTTTCTATTTCGAGTTAAGTCCTTATGGTTTAACTCTATTCTCATGTTTATAACTGAGTGATGCATTATAGCCCTCTTCTGAGTGATTCATTTGTGAGAGGACAACTTTGGTGAGATTTGAAGTTGAACTTGTGCTTTGTATGATTTTCGAAATTGTGTGAAAACTAAGATTGGGAAATTTGTTGCATTTGGCTATCACACTACTACACTTTGAGCATATTATGTTTTGAACTTTGCCGCTTTGTAAATAATGTTTAAAACTGAGCTTTCATTGTTAAAACGTTTAAGTCATGTGCATGAGTCATTTCTCTTCAGAAAATGTTCGGAAAAATTGTTTTGAGTTCTTTTTATTTTTGTTTTTGTTTTTGTTTTGTTTTTGTATTTATGTTTGTTTTTGTTTTTGGTTTTGCTTAAGGACTAAGAATCTTTTAAGTTTTCTAATTACTTTGTTTTACAGAGTCAGTAAAACGGTTGTGGGTATTGTATTTGTTAAACCCTCAGGAGACACAACTCCTCCTACTAGGGATGCCTAGAGGTTTAAAGGCTTGTTGCATATGCTCAATGCAATCGAGTTACCTACGAAAGTGGTCTAGTTAACTTCTTGTTTTATTTTTAACTTTGTTTTGTGTTGTTTTGCTCGAGGACTAGCAAAATCTAGGTTTGGGGGTATTTGATCGGTTCATAATTGTATATCATTTTGTACCCTTCTAGCTTATGATTTGGTTATGTTTTTGAGTTAAACTTGTGCTTTTAATCCTTTTTGTGTTTATCTTTCAGTTCATTGAGCTTTAGGTAATAATGATGGCTTTAGAGAGAATAATTCATGCAATTCAAGCATGCTAAGGCCTAATTTGGATGAATGGATGAAGAGCTTAAAGACAAACTCATTTTGGCTACAGCCCCCTGCCAGTCCAGTTCCGTAGGTCATATTGCAAGCTTTGTTTCAACAACCTACATAGCTCTAATGAGGCCACATTCTTCATGAAAGTTGTTCCAATGGGTGTGTACTATAACATATCCAAAATTCAGCCCCATTGGATAAATCTGGCGTCCGTTACCTAGCAAACACAGAACCATGCTCAGGATGGATCTTATCAGCGCGGAAAATGAGTTAGCCATTTGTTTTGGCCTTAACTTCCTCCTCCGACCTTGGATTGGCCCAAATGATATATGGCTGGAAAGAAGACATTCTGAACTTCAAATTGGAGTGCTTAAAGTCTTAATTTGCTTAAGGGAAGCCCAAGTTGTAAGCCCTTGAAGTTGCTGGTCATGCTGCCCTCAGCATGTGCTGGTTGGATGCTTGGTCATGGTGAGCTAGGCATGAGCTATCATTTCTGGTTGGAAGCTTGGTCATGCTGACATGAGGATGAGCTAGGGCTGCTAGTGGGATTTAGTGGAGTAGCCATTCAAGATTTTCTAATACAAGTGCATCATCCAATTCATATTTTCTAATTCAAGTGCATCAACCATTTCAGATTTTATAATTCAAGTGTTGTATGCATTAGTCTTTTTGAATTCAAATTTTCACTTCCCCTAGGCCTATAAATAGGGAGGTTCTCTAAGCTTGTAAAAACACCCCAAGGGGGGGAGCTCTCAAGCACTCCTCTAGAGCTCCCTTCCCTTCTCTCCCTCAAATTCTCTTAGTTTCCCTTTGTAGCTCTCAATTGTTGTAATAAGATCATTCTACTTTTCCTTTCTCTTCTTCTAAATTCTTCAACACTCTCTTCTCCAAACACTTCCCAAACACTTCTCCCATTTCCTTCATCAAATTCTCTAAAGCTTTCAAACACATGCTCTTCCAAAATCCACAAAGTTCTCAACACCATTTTCCCTTCTCTTCCAAAAGTCTCCATGTCTCAAATACTTCACAAACACCTTTCTCTCCCTTCCCTAAGTTATCAAATTCTCCAAGTTCACAAACATTCTCCAAGTTCTCAAACACATTTCTCTTCCCTTCCAAAAATCATCCAAGTTCTCAAACACTTTCTCTTCCAAAATCCTCAAGCTTTCCAAACACTTCTCTACTCTCTTCCACATTTCCCTTCTCTTCCAAAATTCTCCAAATCTCTCAAACACTTTCCTTCCTTCCTCAAATGCTCTCTTTAATGTTCTCTAAGTTGTAATTTATTTTTCTTGTAATGTACATTCTTTCTTCTTGTTTTATTTCCTTTCTTTTTCATTTCTGTTTTGTGTAGGGAACTAAATTGGATCATTCAATCACCAATCCCTGTGGAATCGACCTCCGCACTTACATACGCTAAACTACCAACGGTTCGTGCACTTGCGAGTATCACAAGTTGAGGATGCAGTTGAACCCATTTTGGTGCAGCTGAATCTACACAACAAAGACTGAGTTACAATTTCATTTCGGACATATCTTTTTCATATCCTGGATTGGGCCAATTCATGTGTACTTGGAAAGAAGACATTCTGAACGTAAAGATGGACAGCTCAAACTCATCAATTGATTAATCCAAGCCCAATCCGTGAGCCCATCAAAATACACATCATGCTGACTTGCAGATGAGCTCATTGCTTGCTTGGTCATGCTGACATGAGGATGAGCTATTGGTTTCTGGATGGAAGCTTGGTCATGCTGACATGATGATGAGCTATGGCTGCTGGTGGGATTAGTTGGTGAAGTGCAGCAACCACATTCTGATTTTCAATTGCAAGTGTTGTATGCATTAGCCATATTCAATTCAGATTTATCACTCCCCTCTCCCTATAAATACCTCTTCAATTCCAGATTCAAAGTGTGCAAGCCTGGGATTCACAACCCCACAAAACCCTCTCCATCCATCCTTAAACACTCCCATACACTCTAGGTGCAAGCCTGGGATTCACAACCCCACAATTCACTCCAGCCATCCTCCACACTCTCCTCATTTGCCAAACACATTTCCATCATTTTCCCAAACACATTCAGAAATTATCCTCAAACACTCTCACAATCCCAAACACTCCAGCAATCAACCAAAAGCTCTAAACAGCCTCAAATCACCAAAACAACTCCAGCAAACCTCTCTTCTATTTCCCTACGAATTTCATCTTTCTCAGCCATCACCACTCACTCAAACTCATCCCAAATCACCTCCATATCCTTCATACATCCTTCTAGACGTGAGAAAGCTCTTGGAGAAGCATTAGACGTGGAGAAGCACTTGGAGAAGCCTTGGACACCACAAGAACTTCAGAAAAGGGGTTTTTCTACTCTTATTGCATTCATTATGTTTTCTCATTTCTGTCTTAATTTCTTTCTCATTATGAGCAGCTAAATCCATAGCTAGGGTTTTAATGTAACCTGACAAGACAATTTCATGTTTCAAGTTAATGTTACCCTTTGTTGATTACTTCTAATTTTCTGGTCTCATTCACTTGTTCTTAGTTGAATCTTTATGCATGTTTAAATAACTGGCCATTATGAACACATGCATGTTGGTTATCTAGTTCAAGTTTACATAAACACCATATGACTCTTGAACCGATTAGTGAATGAGTGGGTAATGCATTTAGGACAAACACCATGTTTAAATGTTTACTTGGTTCCTTTGTGTTCTTCTTAAGCTTAATGGATTCAGATTCATAGCCTAGACTAAACACCATAGCTAAGTTGTGTTTTCTGAGTACTTGATTAAAACCAAACACCATATGGATAATCATACATAAGAAAGAACGAACTCCAGAAATTGTAATCAACTTAGGTGATTGTTAACTTGTAGCTTGAAATTGGATTGTCATGGTGAAGTTGAACCCCTAGTGCTTGTCTCCTTTGTCTCTAAATTTTCTAAACAACTACTTGCTGGTAACTTGCTATTTTGCATTCCCTTTTAGTAGTTTTCAGTCACTTGTTGTTTTACATTTCCTTTGTGTAGTTTTCATTCCAACAAACTCAACAAAACTTCATTTAAATTCTGTTTAGTCTTAGAATTACTTGTGAGTCTAAGTAGTAGTAATAAGTATTTTTCATCCAAGTCTCTGTGGAACGACCTCGTGCTTGCATTCCTATACTATAATTGGTTCGTGCACTTGCGAGAAATAGATAGAGTAAAATCTGTCCAACAAGAAAATGGCGCCGCTGCCGGGGACTTGATTAAGAGTCTTATTTCTATTGCTTACTTTCTTTAGTTTTTCTTTGTTTTCAGGTATTTGCATGTCGAGCAAACCGTTGCTTGAACAAGTTGTAACAGCGGTCAAGAAACACTCTTAATCGAACAACCATCACTTGCTGAATTTGAACAAAGGCTTGTTAAAGCAAGGGAGGCAAACATTGAATCAATTGTCAGTCCCTTAGAAGCTGAAACCTCCAATTCAGCAAGCTCAGAAGAATACTCTTTGTTCAACATCTTTAACTCAGATCAAGAAGAAGAAGAGGAAGAAGAAAAGATGGCAGCTAATGACCAACTTGCTTTGGAGGATCTTGATCAATGCATATTTATGTATCATTTTGTAACACTCTACCCTATTGTTTGGTTATGTTTTTAGGTAAAACTTGTGCTTTTAATCCATTTTGTGTTTGTTATTCAGTTCATTGAGCTCTAGGTACCACTTGAGGCATTTGAAGCAAAATGAAGCAAAATGGTGCAAAAACGTGCAAAAACTGGAGACTGAGTTAGAAATTCATTTCGGACCTATCTTCTTCATCCGAATTTGGATTGGGCCAATACCTGTGTGGTTGGATCAATGACATTCTGAACTTCAAAATGGACATCTTAAAGTCGACATTTGATTCAGCCAAGCCCAATTCGTAAGCCCAAGAAGTTGTTCATCATGCTGACAGGAAGATGAGCTCATTGCATGCTTGGTCATGGTGAGCTAGGCATGAGCTAGGGCTGCTGAATGGAAGCTTGGTCATGCTGACATGAGGATGAGCTAGGGCTGCTAGTGGGATTTAGTGGAGAAGTGTAGCAACCATTTCTGATTATCTAATGCAAGTGTTGAGTCCAATAGCCATATTCAATTCAGATATCTCACTTCCTTCTCCCTATAAATACCACTTCCATTCCAAACACTTTCATCACAACAATTCCTGGGATTCACAACCCCACAATTCACTCCAGCCATCCTCAAACACTCCCACAAACCTAAACACTCCAGAAATCAACCCAACACTCCAAACTGCCTCAAATCACCAAAACGCTTCAGCAAACCTTCCTTCCATTTCCCTACGAATTTCCTCTTTCTCTACCATCACAACTCACCCAAACTCATCCCAAATCATCTCCTTGTCTGTCATACATCCTTCTAGATATGGGGAAGCATTTGGAGAAGCATTAGACGTGGAGAAGCACTTGGAGAAGCCTTTGACAAGAACTTCAGAAAAAGGGTTTTTCTACTCTTATTGCATTCATTATGTTTTCTCATTTCTGTCTTAGTTTATTTCCCATTATGAGCAGCTAATTTCCATAGCTAGGGTTTCAATGTAACCTGACAAGACAATTTCATGTTTCAAGTTAATTTTATCCTTTGTTGATTACTCCTAATTTTCTGGTCTCATTCACTTGTTCTTAGTTGAATCTTTATGCATGTTTAAATAACTGGCCACTATGAACACATGCATGTTGGTTATCTAGTTCAAGTTTACATAAACACCATATGACTCTTGAAACGATTAGTGAATGAGTGGGTAATGCATTTAGGACAAACACCATGTTTAAATGTTTACTTGGTTCTTTTGTGTTCTTCTTAAGCTTAATGGATTCAGATTCATAGCCTAGACTAAACACCATAAGAAAGAACGAACTCCAGAAATTGTAATCAACTTAGGTGATTGTTAACTTGTTGCTTGAAATTGGATTGTCATGGTGAAGTTGAAACCCTAGTGCTTGTCTCCTTTGTCTCTACATTTTCTAAACATCTACTTGCTGGTTACTTGCTATTTTGCATTCCCTTTAGAAGTTTTCAATCACTTGCTATATGCTTTTCCTTTTTATAGTTGTTACTCAAAACAAACTCAACACAACCTCATTTAAATTCAGTTTAGTCTTAGGATTACTTGTGAGTCTGAGTAGTAGTAATAAGTGTCTTTTCATCCAAGTCTCTGTGGAACGACCTCGTGCTTGCATTCCTATACTATAATTGGTTCGTGCACTTGCGAGAAATAGATAGAGTAAAATCTATCCAACAAGAAAATGGCGCCGTTGCCGGGGACTTGATCAATAACCTTACCATTTCTTGAACAAGTTGTATCAGCGGTCACGAAACACTCTCAATCCGGAACCATTAGGATCCAACCAATCCGTGGTACGCAACAACCATCACTGACTGAATTTGAACGAAGGCTTGATCAAGCAAGGGAGGCAGCCATTGAATCTATCCTCAATCCCTTAGAAGCCGAAACCTCCAATTCAACAAGCTCAGAAGAGTACTCTCTGTTCAACATCTTTAACTCAGATCAAGAAGAAGAAGAAGAAGAAAAGATGGCAGCCAATGACCAACTTGCTTTGGAGGATCTTGCTCAACGAATCATACCAAATTCACCTTCATGCATCTTGCTGTCCAGAGAAGCTAGAAACTATGAGCTTAAATCTTCTCACTTTCAAATGCTTCCTTCTTTTTACGGTTTACCTAATGAAGATCCTTTGGCTCACATTAAAGAATTTTATACTGTTGTTTGTACTTTGCCTTTGAAGGATGTGTCTGAAGCAAATCTGAGGATGATTGTTTTCCCTTACACTTTGAAAGATAGAGCAAAGACTTGGTTGATGTCGTTAGCCCCTGGATCACTAACCACTTGGGATGCTGTTGCTAAGAAGTTCTTGGAGAAGAGGTAAAGCTGGTATTTATGAGATTAGTCCTAACAATGAGCTTGCTTCGTAGGTGGCTAGTTTACAAAGGAAGCTTGATGCTGTTGCTCAAGTTGAAGTTTGTGCTATTTGCAATTCTCAAGGACACTCAACTCACATGTGTTCAGCTAGTAATGCTTATCCTGAGTTTGTTCAAGAACAAGCCCACATGATGAATTCTTACAACCAAAGGCCAAGAAATGATCCATTCTCGAACACTTATAATCCTGGTTGGAGGAATCACCCAAATTTCTCTTGGAGCAACAATCAAAATCAAAATCAAGCAAGTTCATCATTCCAGCCTAAACCAAGTTCATTGGAGGACACAGTCAAGATGTTGGCCCAAAATACTTTGCAATTCCAGCAAACTACTAATGGTGCTCTTCAACAACATTCTGCTGCCCTTACCAAGATGAAGATTCAATTGGGACAAATTGCGGATGCTTTGAACCAAAGAGAACCTGGAAAATTCCCTAGCCAACCAAATGTGAATCCCAATCATCATGAGCAAGCCAAAGCAATCTCAGTTCTAGAAGTGGTAAGGTTATTGATAATAAAGTTGGCAAAGAAGTTACTAATCATGATGTTGTGAATGCAGGTGATGAACACAAAGAAGAGACGACACCAAAAGAAGCAATTCCCATTGGCAAGTCAACAATTTCACCTACATTGCACAAGGGCGAGACCCCTTATGTGCCACCAATTCCTTTTCCTGGACGTCTTGCTAAAAGCAAACAGGATAAGTCTTTTAATGAAATCTATGATATACTTAGTAAAGTCAATGTTAACTTGCCTTTGCTTGATGTGATCAGGAACATGCCAACTTATGCTAAATTTTTTAAGGAGTTGAACTCACACAAGAGAAGGTATAGCCCTCATGAGAAGGTGTTGGTGTCTGAAAATGTGAGTGCTGTCCTTCAAAGAAAACTTCCTCCTAAGCTCAAGGATCCAGGTAGTTTTACCATCGGCATAAGCATTGGAGATAAACGAGCTGAAAAAGCCATGTTGGATTTAGGTGCAAGTATCAATCTAATGCCTTATTCAGTGTACTTGCAACTTGGTTTGGGAAAATTAAAATCCACCACACTCAGCTTACAACTTGCTGATCGTTCAGTGAAATATCCTAGAGGTATAGTTGAAGATATTTTGGTTCAAGTTGATAAGCTAATATTGCCTGCTGATTTTGTAGTGTTAGACATGGAAGATGCACCCATTCATGATCGTGAGCTGCCTATCTTGCTTGGAAGACCATTCATGGCCACAGCAAACACTCTTATTGATGTGAAAAATGGCATTCTGAAAATGACAGTCCTTGGCCAAACCATAGAATTCAAAGTGTTTGAATCCTTAACTCATCCTTCTAATTCACTTGATTGTTTTTCAATTGATTGTTTGGATTCCTTGGTTTTGTCTAAGTTTGTGCAGGCACAATCTGATGATGCTTTAGAAATTGTTTTGACACAACCTTTAGGTGACCTTGATGATGAATCTGAGTTCATTGAAGTGGCGGCTGCTCTTGAGGTTTTGAAACCATTTGATTCTTTCATTTCACCTATTGTTGAACCTCTTACACCTGCCACCACTAAACTGGTTCCCTCCATTGTCAAGCCACCTAAACTTGAGCTAAAACCTCTTCCACAACACCTTAAATATGTTTATCTTGGTGAGACAGAAACCCTTCCCATCATTATAGCTTCTGACCTTTCACCATTAGAGGAGGACAAGTTGATTACAGTTTTGAGAGAGCACAAGAATGCCATCGGATGGACCATTGCAGATATCAAGGGAATAAGCCCTACAATGTGCATGCATCGAATTTTGATGGAGGATGCCAAGCCAACTCGTGAGCCACAAAGGAGACTCAACCCACATATGAAGGATGTTGTAAGAACTGAAATACTCAAATTACTTGATGTAGGAATCATTTATCCTATTTCAGATAGCAAATGGGTGAGTCCTATCCAAGCTGTCCCAAAGAAGTCAGGCATCACAGTGGTCAAGAATGAGGACAATGAGCTGGTGCCAACAAGACCCATCACGGGATGGAGAGTTTGCATTGATTATCGGAAGCTAAATACTGCCACTAGAAAGGATCACTTCCCTTTGCCTTTTATTGATCAAATGCTTGAAAGGCTAGCTGGTCACTCACATTATTGTTTCCTTGATGGTTTTTCAGGTTACAATCAAATTGCAATAGCCCCGGAGGATCAAGAGAAGACAACATTCACATGCCCCTTTGGAACCTTTGCGTATAGACGAATGCCATTTGGTTTATGCAATGCCCCAGCTACCTTCCAACGATGCATGATGGCTATCTTTTCAGACATGATAGAGAGGTTCATTGAGGTATTTATGGATGACTTTTCAGTTTTTGGATCCTCTTTCGATGATTGTCTTAACCATTTGTCATTAGTGCTTAAAAGATGCCAGGAAACTAATCTAATTCTGAATTGGGAGAAGTGTCACTTCATGGTGAAGCAAGGTATTGTGTTAGGCCATGCTATTTCCAGCAAAGGTATTGAGGTAGACAAAGCAAAGATTGATTTGATTTCTAATTTGCCAACCCCTACTTCAGATGAAGGGTGTGAGGAGTTTTCTAGGACATGCAGGTTTTTATCGTCGTTTCATTAAAGATTTCTCCAAAATCACTCGTCCTCTATGCAATCTTTTGGCTAAAGATTCTGTTTTCAACTTTGATAAAGATTGTTTGAATGCATTTAACACTCTAAAACTTGAACTAACATCAACTCCAATTATCAAGGCACCAGATTGGTCATTACCTTTTGAATTAATGTGTGATGCTTCTGATTATGCTCTTGGTGCAGTTCTAGGTCAAAGAGTGAATAAGCTCCCTCATGTAATCTATTATGCGAGCCGGACATTAAATGATGCTCAGCTCAATTACTCAACAACTGAGAAGGAGTTACTTGCTGTAATTTTTGCTTTAGAGAAGTTTCGTTCATATCTTGTTGGTTCTAAAGTGATTGTATATTCTGACCATGCAGCACTTAGGTACTTGTTAACCAAGAAAGATGCTAAGCCACGCTTGCTTCGATGGGTATTGCTTTTGCAAGAATTTGATTTAGAAATCCGAGATAAGAAAGGGTGTGAGATTGTTGTTGCTGATCATCTCTCTCGTCTCATCGATGGTAACCACAAGTTTGAGGATGTCTTGCCCCTCAATGAATCTTTTCCAGATGAACAACTATTTGCCATTGATGATCAAGAACCATGGTATGCTGATCTTGTCAATTATCTTGCTAGTGGTGTTTTGAGAGATGATCTAACTTTTCAGGAAAGAAAGAAATTCCTTGCCATAGCCAAACATTACTTCTGGGATGATCCATATCTGTTCAAACATGGCCCCGACCAAATCATAAGGAGGTGTATCCCAGAGAATGAGCAGCAAAGCATACTCAAGTTTAGTCATGAATTTGCATGTGGAGGTCATTTTGGTGCCAAGAAAACAGCAGCTAAGGTTCTTCAATCTGGTTTCTTTTGGCCCTCTCTTTTTAAAGATGCATTTTATTTCTGTTCTAAATGTGATAGGTGTCAAAGAATGGGAAACATAAGCCGGAGGAATATGATGCCACTGAACAACATTTTGGTGGTGGAGCTGTTTGACATATGGGGTATAGATTTCATGGGACCTTTTCCTTCCTCTTTGGGTTATACTTACATTCTTGTTGCTGTAGATTATGTATCCAAATGGGTGGAGGCGTTGGCTACAAGGACTAATGATCATAGAGTTGTTCTGAAATTCCTGAAAGATGTGATTTTCACTAGGTTTGGAACTCCTAGGGCTGTTATTAGTGATGGTGGCAGCCACTTCTGTAACAAACCATTTGAGGCCTTAATGAAAAAATACAATATCACACATCGAGTTTCAACTCCATATCATCCTCAAACTTCCGGACAAGTCGAGATCAGCAATAGAGAGATCAAGAATATTTTGGAGAAAACTGTCAATCCTACTCGAAAAGATTGGGCACTGCGACTCAATGATGCACTTTGGGCATATAGGACAGCTTATAAGACTCCCATTGGGATGAGCCCTTATAGACTTGTGTTTGGGAAGGCTTGTCACCTACCAATGGAGCTTGAGCACCGAGCATATTGGGCAATTAAAAAGTTCAATTTTGATCTCAAAGAAGCTGGAAATGTCAGAAAATTGCAGCTCAATGAATTGGAGGAGCTAAGGAACGAAGCTTATGAGAATGCAAAAATTTACAAAGAGAGGACCAAACGCTATCATGACAAGGCCATTCTAAGGAAAGAATTCAAGCCAGGTATGAAAGTTTTGTTGTATGACTCACGTTTGCGTCTCTTTCCAGGTAAATTGAGATCTAGATGGCTGGGGCCATTCAAAGTGCTTCAAGTTTTTCCTCATGGAGCTGTTGAGATTGAGAACCTAAGGGACATGACAACTTTCAAGGTGAATGGGCAGCGATTGAAACAATACTTTGATCGGTTCATAATTGTATATTATTTCTTACCCTTCTAGCTTATGATTTGGTTATGTTTTTGAGTTAAACTTGTGCTTTTAATCCTTTTTGTGTTTATCTTTCAGTTAATTTAGCTTTAGGTAATAATGATGGCTTTGGAGAGCATAATTCATGCAATTCAAGCATGTTAAGGCCTAATTTGGATGAATTGATGAAGAGCTAAAAGATAAATTCATTATGGCTACAGCCCCCTGCCAGTCCAGTTCCGTAGGTCATATTGCAAGCTTTGTTTCAGCAACCTACATAGCTCGAATGAGGCCACATTCTTCATGAAAGTTGTTCCAATGGGTGTGTACTATAACATATCCAACATTCAGCCCCATTGGATAAATCTGGAGTCTGTTACCTAGCAAACACAGAACCATGCTCAGGATGGATCTTATCAGCGCGGAAAATGAGTTAGTAATTTGTTTCGGCCTTAACTTCTTCCTCCGACCTTGGATTGGCCCAAATAACATATGGCTGGAAAGAAGACATTCTGAACTTCAATTTCAAGTGCTTAAAGTCCTAATTTGATTAATATAAGCCCAAGTTGTAAGCCCTTGAAGTTGCTGATCATGCTGACCTCAGCATGTGCTGGTTGGATGCTTGGTCATGGTGAGCTAGGCATGAGCTATCATTTCTGGTTGGAAGCTTGGTCATGGTGACATGAAGATGAGCTAGGGGTGCTGGTGGGATTTAGTGGGGAAGTGCATCAACCATTGAAGATTTTCTAATACAAGTGCATCACCCATTGAAGATTTTCTAATACTAGTGCATCAACCATTTCAGATTTTATAATTCAAGTGTTGTATGCATTAGCCATATTGAATTCAGATTTTCACTTCCCTTAGGCCTATAAATAGGGAAGTTCTCTAAGCTTGTAATCACACCCCAAGGGGGGGAGCTCTCAAGCACTCCTCTAGAGCTCCCTTCCCTTCTCTCCCTCAAATTCTCTTAGTTTCCCTTTGTAGCTCTCAATTGTTGTAATAAGATCATTCTACTTTTCCTTTCTCTTCTTCTAAATTCTTCAACACTCTCTTCTCCAAACACTTCCCAAACACTTCTCCCATTTCCTTCATCAAATTCTCTAAAGCTTTCAAACACATGCTCTTCCAAAATCCACAAAGTTCTCAACACCATTTTCCCTTCTCTTCCAAAAGTCTCCATGTCTCAAATACTTCACAAACACCTTTCTCTCCCTTCCCTAAGTTATCAAATTCTCCAAGTTCACAAACATTCTCCAAGTTCTCAAACACATTTCTCTTCCCTTCCAAAAATCATCCAAGTTCTCAAACACTTTCTTCCAAATTCTCAAAGTTCTCAAACACTTTCTCTTCCAAAATCCTCAAGCTTTCCAAACACTTCTCTACTCTCTTCCACATTTCCCTTCTCTTCCAAAATTCTCCAAATCTCTCAAACACTTTCCTTCCTTCCTCAAATGCTCTCTTTAATGTTCTCTAAGTTGTAATTTATTTTTCTTGTAATGTACATTCTTTCTTCTTGTTTTATTTCCTTTCTTTTTCATTTCTGTTTTGTGTAGGGAACTAAATTGGATCATTCAATCACCAATCCCTGTGGAATCGACCTCGCACTTACATACGCTAAACTACCAACGGTTCGTGCACTTGCGAGTATCACAAGTTGAGGATGCAGTTGAATCAATTTTGGAGCAGCTGTATCTACGCAACAAGTTTTTGGCGCCGTTGCCGGGATCGGTAACATTGTTTGATTCTATTTGGTTTTCCTACTTTTTGTTTATTTTTATCTTTTTCATAATTGGACAGTTTCATGTTTTAAACTTAATGAGGTTAATTGATAAGTTGTGTTTGTAGTCCAACGGACAAGGACAATTGCCTGACAAGCAAGAGAACTGGGTTTGAGTCCCAGCTTACACAACACCCAAAAACAAAAAGGTTCAAGTAGCATGTTGATTATTTCTAGTTTATGGTTTCATTCACTTGCTGTTAATTAAATATCTTGTTCAAGTTTACATAAACACCATATGACTCTTGGGCTGATTAGTGAATGAATGGGTAGATATTGAAGACAAACACCATGTTTAAATTCTACTTGGTTCTTTATTGTTCTTCTTGTTCTTAATGGGTTCGGAATTTGTGTTTAGACTAAACACCATAGCTAAATGCTTTTTCTGAATACTTGATTAAAACCACACACCATATGGATAATCATATTTGAGAAAGAACGAACTCCATAAGCTACTTTGATTTACTTTGTTGCTTATTACTCAAAGCTTGAAATTGGACGTGTGTTGATTTTCCTTTCCATTTTAGTCTTTATTTCATAATCCTTTAATTCTGTTTCAAGGTTTCTGTGTTTGTTTTAGCAAGTAATGTCAGCTTAATAAAAATGGAGAGAGATGGTAACCTCAATCATAAGAATGGGGAGTGTGGAGTAGTGGGAGAAGTCGCGACCTCCAAATGCATCACGCTCGACCTAATCGCTTCAAGGGGGAGTATTCCAATCCTTTCTCTTTAGTTGTTTTGTTATTATTTCAGTAATTTTAATTTTCTTTTTCTTTTATTAAAAAAAAATTAAAAAAGATTTTTTATATGAGCTGACTCGTGGTAACTCCAGTAAGCGTCTCCGTCAATACAGTGTCTAGGAGTTCTTTAGGCGACACCTTCGGTGTCTAAGAAGTTTGGGTTTTAAGTGGGACCTTTGTGACCTGATCGGTTCATAATTGTATATCATTTTGTACCCTTCTAGCTTATGATTTGGTTATGTTTTTGAGTTAAACTTGTGCTTTTAATCCTTTTTGTGTTTATCTTTCAGTTCATTGAGCTTTAGGTAATAATGATGGCTTTAGAGAGAATAATTCATGCAATTCAAGCATGTTAAGGCCTAATTTGGATGAATGGATGAAGAGCTTAAAGACAAACTCATTTTGGCTACAGCCCCCTGCCAGTCCAGTTCCGTAGGTCATATTGCAAGCTTTGTTTCAACAACCTACATAGCTCGAATGAGGCCACATTCTTCATGAAAGTTGTTCCAATGGGTGTGTACTATAACATATCCAAAATTCAGCCTCATTGGATAAATCTGGCGTCCGTTACCTAGCAAACACAGAACCATGCTCAGGATGGATCTTATCAGCGCGGAAAATGAGTTAGCAATTTGTTTTGGCCTTAACTTCCTCCTCCGACCTTGGATTGGCCCAAATGATATATGTCTGGAAAGAAGACATTCTGAACTTCAAGTTGGACTGCTTAAAGTCTTAATTTGCTTAAGGGAAGCCCAAGTTGTATGCCCTTGAATTTGCTGGTCATGCTGACCTCAGCATGTGCTGGTTGGATGCTTGGTCATGGTGAGCTAGGCATGAGCTATCATTTCTGGTTGGAAGCTTGGTCATGCTGACATGAGGATGAGCTAGGGCTGCTAGTGGGATTTAGTGGAGTAGCCATTCAAGATTTTCTAATACAAGTGCATCATCCAATTCATATTTTCTAATTCAAGTGCATCAACCATTTCAGACTTTATAATTCAAGTGTTGTATGCATTAGTCTTTTTGAATTCAGATTTTCACTTCCCTTAGGCCTATAAATAGGGAGGTTCTATAAGCTTGTAATCACACCCCAAGGGGGGGAGCTCTCAAACACTTCTCTAGAGCTCCCTTCCCTTCTCTCCCTCAAATTCTCTTAGTTTTGCTTTCTAGTTCTCAATTCTAGCTTTCTTTAATGTTTTCTTAGTTGTAATTTATTTTTCTTGTAATGTACATTCTTTCTTAAGTATTCAAGTTTAATTAGTTTCCAAGTTTCAATTATGGTTTTTGTTCTTATTCATTATGCTTATAAGTTAATATGCTAGTTTGAATGATTGATCACCATTTAGGCTTGCATGTTAGCTATCTTGGTTTGAATTAAGAGTAGACACCATGCTTTAATTCGAATTGAACTATGAATAGGAAGAGTATGTATGGACATTCGACAACATGGATTAGATACATGCTTGGTTGTTTAAATTGTTCTTCTATGCTTAATGGGTTCCTAATGCTTAATTTTAGGTTAGACAACAAATGATCAAATTAGGGAATTAGGAACACAAGGTTATGACCACACACCATGGCTTAATCATACTTTAGCTAGAATCAATCCATTAATCTAATTGAACTTGGGAACTTATTTGCTTGAGTTACTTATTTCTTTCTTCCTTGTTTTATTTATATCCTTTCTTTTTTCATTTCTATTTTGTGTAGGGAAACTAAATTGGATCATTCAATCACCAATCCTTGTGGGATCGACCTCGCACTTACATATGCTATACTATCGAACGGCTCGTGCACTTGCGAGTATCACAAGTTGAGGATGCAGTTGAATCTATTTTGGTGAAGCTGAATCTACGCAACATGACCCCTCCAACCTTCCCGGATCCCCTGGCTGTGTTTTCTGAGGCCCTTAACTGGTCATCCATGAGTTGCTTGTATATTTGTGTGTTTTAAAAATAAAAAATAAAAAAAAAAATTTTAAAAAAAAAAAAAATTTTGAAATATGAGTTTTTATTTATTTTCCTTGTAAATTGAAATTTGGAACTTTTTTGTTTTTTTTTTTTGTGTGGTCAGTTAGTTGTAAATAATAATAAATTTTTTAAAAAATCAATTTGGAACTTCTTTGCTTTCTTTTTTTGTTTTGTTAAGTTAGTTTATGTATTTATTTACGTGGTGTGGTTAGTTAGTTTATTTCTGAGTGTTAAAAACATATTTTTATTTCACTCAAACACTGCATTACAAACAAAGAAAAAAAGTTAAAATTAAAAAAAAAAAAAAAACATTCAAGTAAATTAAAAATAAAAACAACATCTTCATCTTCATGGCATGCCTCTATTCTCTCTTACTTGCAGAATCTCCAGCAGCTCCACATGGTCCTCATTCTTTCTCTCCAGTGCTTCCACGTGCTGATTGGCACAGTGAGAGCCGCTTCTGCAGTCCGCCACCATAGCTTTCAAGGAAGCTACTTCCTCGCTCAGCGCGGCACACTCCCGTGTCCTCGCCAATAATCGCATGCCCAAGTTGGTAGCCGAGACCGCGTGGAGCACAGTTAAATTGTGGGACTCCTCCACTGCTGCCTTGTCAGACCTCTTTGCCACATGGAGATGATCTGTCGATGTGAGCTTGCTGCCAATCATGCCTTCCAGCGCGCTGCTCCTCTGCGGCACCCGCCTCAGAAAAGTTCGGTATTACCTCAGCAAAGTTTGAGGCCGTACCGTGATGATATGTGGAGTTTGGGAAGACATGGTTTGTAGGAGCCCTTATCTGCGCATTCGGTGGCGCAAGGGTCAATTCAAGGTTGAGATCATCAAGGTGAGCGCATGAGGATGCCATTATTTTGTTTCTGAATTTTTTGATGTTTTTCTTTGAGTTTGCAGGAAGAAATGCTGGGTATCATCCGCTTGAAGAGGTGTGGTTTAAATAGACATATGCAGACGAGGGAGCCGAAAGCACTTCGGATCTCGAGGGTGCTATCCTGTGCTCCTTTTCTCGGATCCCTTCATTTCTGCCGCAAATTGCGAGCACGTTTTTTAAAAAAGGGAGCATGACTACACTTTCACTTACTTTTGCCTCCCTGTTTTCTGATGTTTGTGTTTTTTCTTTTTCTTCAGTTGTTATTTTATTTTATTTTGTTTTTTTTCAATTGTTTTCTTCTTGTTTGTCAGGTTTCTCAAGAATGTAGTGGAAGTAGAGACAAAATTAAAGATGCGTCTTGGACACCTGGTGCAAGAATCTCATCTCTTCTTTTAAATTCTTGTTTGAATTGCGTGTTTATTTTAGTTTTTATTTATTTATTTATTTATTTTGTTTTTATTTAATTAGTTAGTATAATTTAAAACTCATAGGATATTCTTTGAAGGAGCTAAACTTTTGGTAACTCCAGCTGAGCAACCGCAGTCTATAGAGTGTCTAGGAGTTCTTTAGGCGGCACCTTCGGTGTCTAAGAAGTTTGGGTTTTAAGAGGGACCATTGTGACCCCTCCAACCTTCCCGGATCCCCTGGCTGTGTTTTTCTGAGGCCCTTAACTGGTCATCCTTAAGTTTTTCTCTTAAAAGAAAAAAGCAGTTACTTGTGTGTTTACTTAACTAAAAATAAAAATGCATGTTTGGGTTTTCATGTTTTTGTTTGATCGTCGTTCTTTAAATTTAGGATCATTCGTGTCTTTGAGATAACATAACTTTTTATTTCCCAATTAAAAAAAAAACAAACAAACATACATTTTAAAGTAAATAATAAATAAAAACTGAAATCATTTCTCCTTGGCCTTCGGTGTCTCGACCATAGGAGCTTTTAGTTTGGCCATCTGGTTGTCCTCTTCCGGGGCTTCACGCACAGCCTCTTGGGGCTCATCACTTGAGCTCCCAAAGATCGCAATCTTAGCTTCAGTATAACTTTTCTCGCGATCTGGTTTCTTGCGTTTGCCCGGTCGGTCTAGGTCTTCCAGCTGTTTCCGCATGTCGCGAGAGTACAACTCTACCATCTTTGATAGGTTTTTATTCTCATCCCGCAATACTTCTAGCTGGTGTCGATTCACCTCCACTATCCTTGACCGCTCCCTTTTCAAGCTTTTTATAGCACTCTGACACTCTTCAACCATCCTGTGCTCCGCCGCCAACTGACCTTTCAGCACCTCTACCTCATGGGACTTCGCAAGTAGGCGATGAACCAAACTTGCGACACATGCTGTACTCTCATGCTCAGTGCTAGGGCATCACTCATGACCCGGTTGTCATCCCTTGTCCCGAACACACGTATATCTTTAGGAGTCACCAAATTTCTGCCAACTCCAATGGCAACATCGTTGTCCAGGAGTATTGAGTCATTGACAGTCACTGGCCCCGATGCGGAGGCAAAGTAGGGCATCCATACTAGTGCTACTGCTTGGCCTCGTGTTTGAGTCGGTGGAGCTAGGTTGAGATCCAACGAAAAGGGGTAGGAAGAAGCCATTTGATTTCTCACTTTTTTTTCTCTTTCTTGCTTCTTTTCTCTTTTGTGTTTCTGAGTTTGTGTGTTTTTGTTTTTTCCCCCTTCTTTTTCCTTCTTATAGACATAGTGTTTGACAAACCCTAGCCAGGTGCAGTGTGTCTTAAGCATTTTCTGAATCTCCAGCGTTCCTCGAGTCCCACAACCTTCTCACTTTCCAACCACACCCAACTCATTTATCTCGACATGTCTTTTCTGAACGGACGCGTTCAGTAAAGTCTTCGCCTTTCCATGAGCCCGTAATTTCCGCTTGTGAAATCTGCGGCGCTTAAATCTGCGACACGCGGCTTCTGCTTTTTGCCCGATGAGACGACATCAGGGACCACATTCCCTCTTTTCAGAAGTCCCGCTTTGCGCTCATAATTCACGTTTCATTTTGAAAAAATAAATCAATAAAAAAAAATTAAATGTGTGGGCTTCGAAATTGTGGGTCGGGTTTCACTTTAGTTTGGGTTTCAAGATGGGTTAATTTCATTGTGGGCTTTGGGCTTCAAAATTTTTTTTTGGGTTTCAGAATTGTGTGATTAGGGTTTACTGTTTCATTTTTTTTTGTTTTGTAATTTTTATTTTGTAATTATTTTATTTTTGTGTGTTTTGTAATTTTTATTTGCTTTAATACCTTTTATTTGTTGTTATGACATTGTTTGTGGCTAATTTTTAAACATTGAGCACAATGTTCATTTCTAGGTTTGGGGGTATTGGAGTTTAGCATGTAAATTTGGTTTTTCCTTAATTTAATTTTTTTTATTTGCTTGTTTTTATTTTTATTTTATTTTGTTTGAGTCTTGCTTTTATTTTTATTTTGATTTTATTCACTTTCCGAACACATATGATGAGATTGTGATAAATGTTTGCATGACTTAAAATAAAAATTGGATTTCATTTTATTTTAGTGTTATTTTTTCTTTATTAAAAAAAAAATTTAAAATTGGCACTGTTCTAACATGATATGTTTGAAACATTCTTTACACTTGCCATTTGTTTCATAATTTTCCAATTAAAGGATTTGCATGATCTAAAGAATTGTATGAAGCATAAATTAGACTTATATAACCAACCATATAAAGTGAGCTTTTGAGCCTTGTACTTCAATTCATGAGTGTTATACATACTCTTATTTTCTTGTCATCTAAGTTGTTGTTTGATCTCATTATTCATTCATTTGGTTGAACACTTAAAATTCATTCGTTCTTATGCAATTTGATTTCATGACATTTAAGAAGTGATATTAAGGCCCTCTTTGGATCGTTTGTGCCTTTCAAGCTAACCTTATGCATGCTTAAGCATGATTTTCTATTGCTAACCATTTTGAGCCTACATGTAAACCTTTTCTTTCATTTACCAATTTTATTTCCTCCCCTTAGCCCGAAAAACAAATATTTACCTTTTCTAAGGAACTCATGAGCTTTAATTGGGATGTGTCTTTCATACTAAGTTTGGGAATGGGTGTTACATTTCTAAAAAAAAAAATCACACAATTGGTGAAAGAAAAGAGAAAAGTTAAGTGGTGGTTGATTGAAATTTCATTTTTGGGTTTCATTTTTTTGGGCCTTCAAAATAAGTTGGTGTTTGTTCAAATAAAGGAAAGGAGTATGAATCAATGTAAATGAAGGTATAAGGAGTTTTGATCATGTAAAAGAAAAAAATCTAATCGTGATGATTCGAAGTCTTGTAAACAATTGTTTTATGCTCTAACATTGCGAGTTCCTTGGACTTTGTATTATCCATACCTTTCATTTCTTACTCACCTTACACCCTTGGCCCCATTACAACCTATGTTAAAGACCTAAATTGATCTTAAATGTCATGTGGTTGAATTGCATCCAATTTCATACTTTTAAGTGTTTGGCATCCTTCTTGAGATCATATTAATGCAAGTTCTTCATCTTTCTATTTCGAGTTAAGTCCTTTATGGTTTAACTCTAATCTCATGTTTATAACTGAGTGTTGCATTATAGCCCTCTTCTGAGTGATTCATTTGTGAGAGGACAACTTTGGTGAGATTTGAAGTTGAACTTGTGCTTTGTATGATTTTCGAAATTGTGTGAAAACTAAGATTGGGAAATTTGTTGCATTTGGCTATCACACTACTACACTTTGAGCATATTATGTTTTGAACTTTGCCGCTTTGTAAATAATGTCTAAAATTGAGTTTTTATTGTTAAAAACGTTTAAGTCATGTGCATGAGTCATTTCTCTTCAGAAAATGTTCGGAAAGATTGTTTTGAGTTCTTTTTATTTTTGTATTTGTTTATTTTTGTGTTTTGTTTTCGTTTTTTCGTTTTTGTTAATTTAATTATGTTTGTTTTTGTTTTTGGTTTTGGTTTTGCTTAAAGACTAACAATCTTTTAAGTTTTCTAACCACTTTGTTTTGTAGAGTTAGAAAAACGTTTGTGGGTATTCGATATTGTTAAACCCTCAGGAGACACAACTCCTCCTACTAGGGATGCCTAGAGGTTTAAAGGCTTGTTGCATATGCTAAATGCAATCGAGTTACCTACGAAAGTGGTCTAGTTAACTTCTTATTTTGTTTTTTTTATCTGTGTTTTCCTTTTTGTTTTGCTCGAGGACTAGCAAAATCTAGGTTTAGGGGTATTTGATCGGTTCATAATTGTATATTATTTCTTACCCTTCTAGCTTATGATTTGGTTATGTTTTTGAGTTAAACTTGTGCTTTTAATCCTTTTTGTGTTTATCTTTCAGTTAATTTAGCTTTAGGTAATAATGATGGCTTTGGAGAGCATAATTCATGCAATTCAAGCATGTTAAGGCCTAATTTGGATGAATTGATGAAGAGCTAAAAGATAAATTCATTATGGCTACAGCCCCCTGCCAGTCCAGTTCCGTAGGTCATATTGCAAGCTTTGTTTCAGCAACCTACATAGCTCGAATGAGGCCACATTCTTCATGAAAGTTGTTCCAATGGGTGTGTACTATAACATATCCAAAATTCAGCCCCATTGGATAAATCTGGAGTCTGTTACCTAGCAAACACAGAACCATGCTCAGGATGGATCTTATCAGCGCGGAAAATGAGTTAGTAATTTGTTTCGGCCTTAACTTCTTCCTCCGACCTTGGATTGGCCCAAATAACATATGGCTGGAAAGAAGACATTCTGAACTTCAATTTCAAGTGCTTAAAGTCCTAATTTGATTAATATAAGCCCAAGTTGTAAGCCCTTGAAGTTGCTGATCATGCTGACCTCAGCATGTGCTGGTTGGATGCTTGGTCATGGTGAGCTAGGCATGAGCTATCATTTCTGGTTGGAAGCTTGGTCATGGTGACATGAAGATGAGCTAGGGGTGCTGGTGGGATTTAGTGGGGAAGTGCATCAACCATTGAAGATTTTCTAATACAAGTGCATCACCCATTGAAGATTTTCTAATACTAGTGCATCAACCATTTCAGATTTTATAATTCAAGTGTTGTATGCATTAGCCATATTGAATTCAGATTTTCACTTCCCTTAGGCCTATAAATAGGGAAGTTCTCTAAGCTTGTAATCACACCCCAAGGGGGGGAGCTCTCAAGCACTCCTCTAGAGCTCCCTTCCCTTCTCTCCCTCAAATTCTCTTAGTTTCCCTTTGTAGCTCTCAATTGTTGTAATAAGATCATTCTACTTTTCCTTTCTCTTCTTCTAAATTCTTCAACACTCTCTTCTCCAAACACTTCCCAAACACTTCTCCCATTTCCTTCATCAAATTCTCTAAAGCTTTCAAACACATGCTCTTCCAAAATCCACAAAGTTCTCAACACCATTTTCCCTTCTCTTCCAAAAGTCTCCATGTCTCAAATACTTCACAAACACCTTTCTCTCCCTTCCCTAAGTTATCAAATTCTCCAAGTTCACAAACATTCTCCAAGTTCTCAAACACATTTCTCTTCCCTTCCAAAAATCATCCAAGTTCTCAAACACTTTCTTCCAAATTCTCAAAGTTCTCAAACACTTTCTCTTCCAAAATCCTCAAGCTTTCCAAACACTTCTCTACTCTCTTCCACATTTCCCTTCTCTTCCAAAATTCTCCAAATCTCTCAAACACTTTCCTTCCTTCCTCAAATGCTCTCTTTAATGTTCTCTAAGTTGTAATTTATTTTTCTTGTAATGTACATTCTTTCTTCTTGTTTTATTTCCTTTCTTTTTCATTTCTGTTTTGTGTAGGGAACTAAATTGGATCATTCAATCACCAATCCCTGTGGAATCGACCTCGCACTTACATACGCTAAACTACCAACGGTTCGTGCACTTGCGAGTATCACAAGTTGAGGATGCAGTTGAATCAATTTTGGAGCAGCTGTATCTACGCAACATACTTGGATGATGAAATTGAAACACGAGCTGTGGACTCTCTTGAGTTCACCACACCCTAACTATTGGCAACCCAACCAGGTTTTGTTGTTTTTGTTTTTGTTTTAGTTTAGAGTTGATTCCTTTCCTGCGTTTTATGTTTAGTTTGGTTTTTGCATTTTGTTTCCTTTCTTTTAAACATTGAGGACAATGTTTCATTCAGGTTTGGGGTGTGGGATGAAACTTGTTGAATTTTTGAGTCTGTTGTTGAATTTATGAGTCTTAGTGAAAGATTTCTTTTTGCTTACTAATGAAGATGTATATGCAATGTCATTGTCACTAATTCTTTGCTAGTGTGTTGCCATGGAAGTGTTTGCATCAGAATTTCTACCATACACACTGTCATGCAATTGGAATTTCTGTCCAGAAGGTGCCATACTCAGATATCTTTAGAAGAATTGTGGAGACTACCCTAGTGAGCTAATTTGAGCCTATTCCACTCCTTGAGAGGGTTTTATTTGTTTCTACTCTTACAACTTCCCAGATTCCTTTTATGTTGATCTCATTATATTCATCGAATACTAAGAACTATTTGATCTTTTCCAGATGCTATGTTGCTTGCTGACATTTGTGGAAAGGATGTACCCATTGATATGATGTAGGCTATGTGTGTTTAAGTCACCAAAAGGCTTTGATATCCCTCCCTGTTGTGTGCTTCCTTTACCCAATTTTGCATCCAAACACTTAAGCCTTTCTTTCATCACCCACATTACTCCTACCCTTGTATCTTAATCTAAGATACCATCCCATGTTTAGCCATACCCTATAACTGGAGAACATGTCAAGATCTCAACAAAATGAAGAAGCAAGGATGGGCGTTATACCAAACAAATGGAGAGAATCAGTGTGCTAGTGCAATTCAAGGAGAAAAGCAAAAGAGGGCCAAATTCGTGTAGAGAAAAAAAAACAAAACAAAACATGTTCTTGATCAAAGTTCAAATTCAGTTCAAAGAAGCATAAGTCATTGGCTTGAAGATTCACAAGTGTAGCCATTTACCTTGCAGCAAGAAGAAGCACTCTTGGCATGTTCTTGAGTTCTTAGTTTTCATTTCCCCTCTTTTCATAACCCTTACCCTCAGCCTGACATTACAAGCTTGATTAAGACCTAACTGATCTTTGGGGAAGTCCGGTTCATGGGTGCTGGTATGCAATGTATTCTTTCTATGTTCTTAGCATTTGATTTTCATTCATGAGATCTTATTTCCAGAAATCGTGCTTTTGTTTTATGATTATTTCATATGTGAAATCTTGTTTCCCTTTACATAACGTCACTCACATATGCTTGTTGAGAAACTAAACCCCAGGTTCTTTGTGAAGATTTGAGCGATACCCGTGAGACCTAGAGTTGAGGCGATTTCTATCTAAGTATTTGAGTATGGTGACTTTAATGCTGGAATTCTTTTTGCAGTGGCAATACACTATACACCCTGGTGTGAAGATCTGAAGTGGCATTCCATTAGTTTTGAAAGTGTGATTGTGCATTCATTGGTTTTCCTTAGTTTGTTTAAAAGTGATTCTTTAACTATTAGTTGTCTTGCAGAATTTGTAGATGTTTGTGGGAGTCATCACTGTAAACCCTCAGGAGACACAACTCCTCCTACTAGGGAAACCTAGAGGTTTAAAGGCTTATTGCATATGCTCAATGCAATCGTGTCATCTACGAAAATGGTGTAATAAGTTTCGTTTTGTGTGTTGTTTTGTGGTGTTTAAGTTTTAGTTTAACTTGAGGACCAGCAAAATATAGGTTTGGGGTATTGATCAATGCATATTTATGTATCATTTTGTAACACTCTACCCTATTGTTTGGTTATGTTTTTATGTAAAACTTGTGCTTTTAATCCATTTTGTGTTTGTTATTCAGTTCATTGAGCTCTAGGTACCACTTGAGGCATTTGAAGCAAAATGAAGCAAAATGGTGCAAAAACGTGCAAAAACTGGAGACTAAGTAGTAGTCTTAGGATTTCAATCAAACTCAACACAACCTCATTTAAATTCAGTTTAGTCTTAGGATTACTTGTGAGTCTAAGTAGTAGTAATAAGTGTCTTTCATCCAAGTCTCTGTGGAACGACCTCGTGCTTGCATTCCTATACTATAATTGGTTCGTGCACTTGCGAGAAATAGATAGAGTAAAATCTATCCAACAGATCTTGCTCAACCAATCATACCAAATTCACCTTCATGCATCTTGCTGTCCAGAGAAGCTGGAAACTATGAGCTTAAATCTTCTCACTTTCAAATGCTTCCTTCTTTTTATGGTTTACCTAATGATCGGTGCATATTTACATATCATTTTGTACCCTTTTAATTTATGATTTGGTTATGTTTTTGAGTTAAACTTGTGCTTTTAATAAGTTTTGTGTTTGTTTCAGTGTAATAAGCTTAAGGACTCACTAATTGCATTTTGGAGACAAGTTAACTCAAAACGGTGTCTGCAGATCAGTCAACTTCACGGATTGGACTGTACTTTCTCAAGAAGAACCAGAAAATGAGCCATACATCATTGGAAAGATACGGAAGTCTAGTTTCTGTAGAATTTTACGGTTCATGATTCCGAGTCTTCTAGAGAAAGTTATACATGTTTTGGCAACTTAAGGTCAAATTCGGCAGCATCTGCGTTACTGGGCCAAAAATCACATTTGAAGGTCTTTCCGATTTTTCCTTGAGTTGGGCTGCATATGCTTGGAAAGATAAGACAAAGAGCTTCAAGATCCATATTTTTCCAGATTTTTCAGACTGGAGCCACAAGCCCAAAACGAGCCCACAAGCTGGCTGCAATGCATTGTCATGCATGACATATGCATGATGAATTGTTGTTGGTTGTGAGAAAGTTTGGTGAAGCATATTCAATACCTTTATTTGAGCGGAATTTTGCAGCAGCCAAATGAGCCAAAAGATGATGAAGTGGGAGTTGCAACACTAAGCCTAAAGACAAGAGGAATTGTTTTCAAATGCAATAGTGTGTTAGGTGAATTAAGTGTTGTAAGTTGGTGAAGTTAGTGTGTTTAGAAAATTCAATTGTATAATTCAGATTTTCACTTCCCCTAGGCCTATAAATAGGGAAGTTCTCTAAGCTTGTAAACACGCCCCAAGGGGGGAGCTCTCAAGCACTTCTCTAGAGCTCCATTCCCTTCTCTCCCTCAAATTCTCTTAGTTTCCCTTTTGTAGTTCTTAATTGTTGTAACAAGATCCTAGTACTATAAATCTCAAGCATTTTTCTTTTCTCTTCTTCTAAATTCTCCAAACACTTCTCTATTCTCTTTCAAAGTTCTCCATGCTCTAAAACATTTCCCATGTTCTCAAACACTTTCTTCCAAAATCCACAAAGTTCCCAAACACATTTCTCTTCTCCAAGTTCTCAAATACTTTCTTCTCCCTTCTCTAAAGCTCCCAAACACTTCTCAAATACTTTCTTCTTCCCTTCCAAAATCCACAAAGCTCTCAAACACATGTTCTTCCAAAATTCTCTAAAGTTCTCAAACACTTTTCTTCCAAATTCTTCATGTTCTCAAACACATCTCTCTTCCAAAATTCTCTAAAGTTCTCAAACACTTCACAAACACCTTTCTCTCCCTTCCCTAAGTTCTCAAATTCTCCAAGTTCACAAACATCCTCCAAGTTCTCAACGACTCTCTTCTAAATCCTTAAGTTTCTCAAACACATTCTCTCGTTCTCTCCAAAAACTCTCCATGTTCTCAAGTAATGTACATTCTTTCTTCTTATTTTGTTTCTTTTGTTTTCATTTTTGTTTTGTGTAGGAAAATTGAATTGGATCATTCAATCACCAATCTCTGTGGAATCGACCTCGCACTTACATATGCTATACTACCGAACGGCTCGTGCACTTGCGAGTATCACAAGTTGAGGATGCAGCTGAATCAATTTTGGTGCAGCTGAATCTACGCAACACCTAACGAAGATCCTTTGGCTCACATTAAAGAATTTTATACTGTTGTTTGTACTTTGCCTTTGAAGGATGTGTCTGAAGCAAATCTGAGGATGAGGGTTTTCCCTTACACTTTGAAAGATAGAGCAAAAACTTGGTTTATGTCGTTAACCCATGGATCACTAACCACTTGGGATGCTGTTGCTAAGAAGTTCTTGGAGAAGTTTTTCCCTGCCCAAAAGACAGCCACCTTGAGGTCCAAGATTTTCAACTTCTCACAACATGATGGCGAACAGTTCAACGAATGCTGGGAGCGTTTCAAAGGAACTCTAATGCAATGTCCACATCATGGGTTACCTCTATACTTACAAATGCAAATTTTTTATGATGGACTAACCGAAACTTGTCAATCTACTGTCAATAATGCTGCAGGTGGAGCTTTAAAGAAAAAGAATGCTCAAGAGTCATATGACATATTTGAGATGTTGGGATTCAATGCTCAACACAAAGATACAAGAGGTAAAGCTGGTATTTATGAGATTAGTCCTAACAATGAGCTTGCTTCACAGGTGGCTGGTTTACAAAGGAAGCTTGATGCTGTGCTCAATATGGTACCTAAAGCTCCTCAAGTTGAAGTTTGTGCTATTTGCAATTCTCAAGGACACTCAACTCACATGTGTTCAGCTAGTAATGCTTATCCTGAGTTTGTCCAAGAACAAGCCCACATGATGAATTCTTACAACCAAAGGCCAAGAAATGATCCCTTCTCAAACACTTATAATCCTGGTTGGAGGAATCACCCAAATTGCTCTTGGAGCGACAATCAAAATCAAAATCAAGCAAGTTCATCATTCCAGCCTAAACCAAGTTCATTGGAGGACACAGTCAAGATGTTGGCCCAAAATACTTTGCAATTCCAGCAAACTACTAATGGTGCTCTTCAACAACATTCTGCTGCCCTTACTAAGATAGAGATTCAATTGGGACAAATTGCAGATACTTTGAACCAAAGAGAACCTGGAAAATTCCCTAGTCAGCCAAATGTGAATCCCAAGCATCATGAGCAAGCCAAAGCAATCTCAGTTCTAGAAGTGGTAAGGTTATTGATAATAAAGTTGGCAAAGAAGTTACTAATCATGATGTTGTGAATGCAGGTGATGAACACAAGGAAGAGATGACACCAAAAGAAGCTATTCCCATTGGCAAGTGAACAATTTCACCTATATTGCACAAGGCCGAGAACCCTTATGTGCCACCAATTCCTTTCCCTGGACGTCTTGCTAAAAGCAAACAGGATAAGTCTTTTAATGAAATCTATGATATACTTAGTAAAGTCAATGGTAACTTGCCTTTGCTTGATGTGATCAGGAACATGCCAACTTATGCTAAATTTTTTAAGGAGTTGAACTCACACAAGAGAAGGTATAGTCCTCATGAGAAGGTGTTGGTGTCTGAAAATGTGAGTGCTGTCCTTCAAAGAAAACTTCCTCCTAAGCTCAAGGATCCAGGTAGTTTTACCATCGGCATAACCATTGGAGATAAACGAGCTGAGAAAGCCATGTTGGATTTAGGTGCAAGTATCAATCTAATGCCTTATTCAGTGTACTTGCAACTTGGTTTGGGAAAATTAAAATCCACCACACTCAGCTTACAACTGATCGGTTCATAATTGTATATTATTTCTTACCCTTCTAGCTTATGATTTGGTTATGTTTTTGAGTTAAACTTGTGCTTTTAATCCTTTTTGTGTTTATCTTTCAGTTAATTGAGCTTTAGGTAACAATGATGGCTTTGGAGAACATAATTCATGCAATTCAAGCATGTTAAGGCCTGATTTGGATGAAGCGAAGAAGAGCTTAAAGACAAATTCATTTTGGCTACAGTCCAGTTCCGTAGGTCACATTGCAAGCTTTGTTTCCGCACCTTACATAGCTCGAATGAGGCGGCATTCTTCATGAACGTTGTTCCAATGGGTGTGTACTATAACATATCCAAAATTCAGCCCCATTGGATAAATGTGGAGTCCGTGAGCTAGCAAACACAGAACCATGCTCAGGATGGATCTTATCAGCGCGGAAAATGAGTTAGCAATTTGTTTCGGCCTTAACTTTTTCCTCCGAACTTGGATTGGCCCAAATAACATATGGCTGGAAAGAAGACATTCTGAACTTCAATTTAGAGTGCTTAAAGTCCTAATTGGATTAAGAGAAGCCCAAGTTGTAAGCCCTTGAAGTTGCTGGTCATGCTGACCTCAGCATGTGCTGGTTGGATGCTTGGTCATGGTGAGCTAGGCATGAGCTATCATTTCTGGTTGGAAGCTTGGTCATGGTGACATGAAGATGACCTAGGGCTGCTAGTGGGATTAATTGGTGAAGTGCATCAACCATTCAAGATTTTCTAATACAAGTGCATCACCCATTTCAGATTTTCTATTACAAGTGCATCAACCATTTCAGATTTTATAATTCAAGTGTTGTATGCATTAGCCATTTTGAATTCAGATTTTCACTTCCCTTAGGCCTATAAATAGGGAAGTTCTCTAAGCTTGTAAACACACCCCAAGGGGGGGAGCTCTCAAACACCTCTCTAGAGCTCCCTTCCCTTCTCTCCCTCAAATTCTCTTAGTTTCATTTTCTAGTTTTCAATTGTTGTAATGAAATATTTGTGCAGAAATTCTCCTTAAGTTTTTCTTTGTTCCACTTTACTTTTCATTATGTAAATTCTTTTCTTTTGTTTCAAGTTTGATTAGTTTCCAAGTTTCAATTATGGTTCATGTTCATATTCATTATGCTTATAAGTTAATATGCTAGTTTGAATGATTGATCACCATTTAGGCTTGCATGTTAGCTATCTTGGTTTGAATTAAGAGTATACACCATGCTTTAATTCGAATTGAACTATGAATAGGAAGAGTATGTATGGACATTCGACAACATGGATTAGATACATGCTTGGTTGTTTAAATTGTTCTTCTATGCTTAATGGGTTCCTAATGCTTAGTTTTAGGTTAGACAACAAATGATCAAATTAGGGAATTAGGAACACAAGGTTAGGACCAAACACCATGGCCTAATCATACATTAGCTAGAATCAATCCATTAATCTAATTGAACTTGGGAACTTATCTACTTGAGTTAGTTATTTTCTTTCTTTCTTGTTTTATTCATTTCCTTTTGTTTTCATTTATGTTTTGTGTAGGAAAACTGAGTTGGATCCTTCAATCACCAATCCCTGTGGAATCGACCTCGCACTTACATACGCTAAACTACCAACGGTTCGTGCACTTGCGAGTATCACAAGTTGAGGATGCAGTTGAATCAATTTTGGAGCAGCTGTATCTACGCAACAAGTTTTTGGCGCCGTTGCCGGGGATCGGTAACATTGTTTGATTCTATTTGGTTTTCCTACTTTTTATTTTTATTTTTTGTATATAACTGGACAGTTTTATGTTTTAAAGTTAATGGCGTTAATTGACAAGTTGTGTTTGTAGTCCAACGGACAAGGACAATTGCCTGACAAGCAAGAGAACTGGGTTTGAGTCCCAGCTTACACAACACAAAAGAGGTTCAAGTAGCATGTTGGTTTTTTCTTGTTTATGGTTTCATTCACTTGTCCTTAATTAAATATCTTGTTCAAGTTTACATAAACACCATATGACTCTTGGACTGATTAGTGAATGAATAGGTAGATATTGAAGACAAACACCATGTTTAAATTCTACTTGGTTCTTTATTGTTCTTCTTGTTCTTAATGGGTTCGGAATTTGTGTTTAGACTAAACACCATAGCTAAATACTTTTTCTGAATACTTGATTAAAACCACACACCATATGGATAATCATATTTGAGAAAGAACGAACTCCATAAACTAGTTTAATTTACCTTGCTGCTTACTTTGAAGCATGGAATTGGATGTGTGTTTTTCCTTTTATTTCCTAACCCTTTTGATTCCATTTCAAGTTTGTGTGTTTGTTTTAGCAATTTATGACAGCTTAATAAAAATGGAGAGAGATGGCAACCTCAATCATACGAATGGGAAGTGTGGAGCAGTGGGAGAAGTCGCGACCTCCAAATGCATCCATACTCGACCTAATCGCTTCAAGGGGGAGCATTTCAATCCTTTCTCTTCTTTAAATTCTGTTTATTTCTTGGTTTGTTTCTTTTAGTACAACAATTTATGTCATTTGTTTGAGTTTGTTTAGAGTACTTAGTTCATTTTCATTTATGGTTTGTTATCTTAATTATTTTTTTCTCTTATCTTAAAAACTAAAAATTCAAAATTCAAAAATTCAAAAAGATTTTTCATATGAGCTGACTTATGGTAACTCCAGTAAGCACTTCCGTCAATACAGTGTCTAGGAGTTCTTTAGGCGACACTTTCGGTGTCTAAGAAGTTTGGGTTTTAAGCGGGACCATTGTGACCCCTCCAACCTTCCCCGTATCCCCTGGCTGTGTTTTTCTGAGGCCCTAAACTGGTCATCCGTGAGTTGCTTGTATATTCGTGTGTTTTTAAACTAAGTTTTTTTTATTTTCTTTGTTTTATTTTCTATTTAGTCTTTGTTTTTATTTTGTTTTTGTTTTTGTTTTGTTAAGTTAGTTTTTGTATTTATTTTGTTTAGTCGTGGTTTTTATTTTGTTTTTGTTTTTATGGTATGATTAGTTAGTTTATTTCTGAGTGTTAGAAACACAATTTTATTTTATTTCAAACACTGCATTAAAAAAAAAAAAAAAACAAAAAAAAAAACATTCAAGTAAATTAAAAAAAACAAAAAAAAACAAACTTCTTCTTCTTCTTCTTCTTCTTCTTCGTCTTCATCATCATCATGGCTTACCTCTATTGTCTCGTACTTGTAGGATCTGCAGCAGTTCTACATGGTCATCATTTTTCCTCTCCAGTGCTTCCACATGCTGAGTGGCACAATAGAGCCGCTTCTGGAGGTCCGCCACCATAGCCTTCAAGGAAGCCACTTCCTCGCTCAGAGCGGCACACTCTCGTGTCCTCGCCAGGAGTCGCATGCCCAAATTGGTAGCCGAGACCGCTTGGAGCACAGTTAAATCGTGGGACTCATCCACCGCCATCTTGTTAGACCTACGTGCCACATGCAGGTGATCTGCTGGAGTTAGCTCCTGCCAATCAATGTTCCCAGGCAGCACTGACCTGTTCGGCATTACCTCAGAAAGGTTCGGTATTGCCTCAGCAAAGTTTGAGGCAGTGCCGTGATGATATGAAGAGTTTGGGAAGACAGAGGTTGGAGGAGCCCTTATCTGGGCATTTGGTGGTGCAAGGGATAGCTCAAGGTTGAGATCATCAAGGTGAGTGCATGAGGATGCCATTTCTTTTGCTTATGAATTTTTTGATGTTTTTCCTTGAGTTTGCAGGAAGAAATGCTGGGTATCATCCGCTTGCAGAGGTGTGGTTTAAATAGGCATATGCTGATGAGAGAGAGCCAACACCATTTCGGATTTCCCGGAGGCTGGACCTAATCGCTTCAAGGGGGAGCACATTAACTTTCACTTTACTTTACTTTTTTTTCCGTGTTTTCTGGTGTTTTATGTTTTTGCCCGTTACTTTCATTTTCTAGTGCTTTGTGTTTCTGCCTTTTCCTTTCGGCTATCTTTGTTTTATTTTAGTTAGGGAACTGTGTTTTCTTTCCGTTTGTCGTCTTTGGTTTATTTTAGTTGGGAAGTGTCTTTTCCTTTTCTTTTTATTTTTCTTTCTGCAACCTTCCTCTTTTATTTCCGAAACAAAATAACGAAAATACAAAAACAACAACATAAAATAAAAACATCAATAATACAGGAGAAGTCATTTCTTCACAGTGCTCGGTGTCTCGACCATTGGAGCTTTGAGTTTGGCCCTCTGGCTGTCCTCTTCCTGGGCTTCTTGCACAGCCTCTTGGGCTCACCACTTGAGCTCCCAAAGATCGCAATCTTAGCTTGAGCGTAACTACTCTCGCGATCTGGTTGCTTGCGTTTACCCGGTCGGTCTAGGTCCTCCAGCTGTTTTCGCATGTCGCGAGAGTACAACTCTACCATTTTTGATAGGTTTTTATTCTCGTCCCGCAATACCTCTAGCTGGTGTCGATTCACCTCCACTATCCTTGACCTCTCCCTTTTCAAGCTTTTTATAGCAGTCCTGGCACTCTTCAACCATACTTCGCTCCGCCGCCAACTGACCTTCAGCACCTCTACCTCATGGGACTTCGCAAGTAGGCGATGTCCCAAACTTGCGACACATGTTGTACTCTGCACGCTCAATGCCATGGCATCACTCGCAACCCGATTATCATCCCTTGTGCCAAACACACGTATATCTTTAGGAGTCACTAGATTTCTGCCCACTCCAATGGCAACATCGTTGTCCAGGAGTATGGAGTCAGCTCCTGTCACAGGCCCCCTTGCGGAGGCAAAGTAGGGCATCCATACTGGTGCCGCTGCTTGGCCTCGTGTCTGAGTCGGTGGAGCTAGGTTGAGATCCAACGAAAATGGGTAGGAAGAGGCCATTTGATTTCTCACTCGTTTTTCTTCTTTCCTTCTTTTCTATTTTGTGTGTTTCTGAGTTTGTGTGTTTTTTTTTTTACCCTTTCTTTTTACCTTTTATAGACTTAATCTGCTAAACCCTAGCCGTCGGTTCTAAGTTCTGTGTGGCCCTTACGGCTTATCTCTATATGTCGCCGCACCCGTTTCCCAACTCCCCTTAATTGCATTTTCACCTTTCACCACCTTCAAAGTGAAAAAGTCGTCCCGCTTCACCCAAGAGGCCAATAATTCTGGCTTGGGGGATGTGAAAGCGTCCTCTGTGCGCCGACACGTCCCTCACTCCTTTTGCCTGTCACTTCCTAGGAACCGAGGCAGCAGGGACCGCACTCTTTCTTTCCATAAATCCCTCCTTTGCACTCCCACTTCACGTTTCATTAAATTAAAAAAAAATAAAAATAAAAATAATAACAAACGTGTGGGCTTCGGATTTCATTACGGGTCGGGTTTTCACCGTTGTTAGGTTTCAAAATGTGTTAACTTCTTTTGGGTTGGGTTTTCAATCGTTTGGGTTTTGGTTTGCGTAAGACTGTCTATTTAGGGCTTACTGTTTTGAGTGTTTTCAATTCTTTTTATTTGTTTGTTTGTTTTGTAATTTTTATTTTGTAATTATTTTCTTTTTGTATGCTATTATTTTTATTTGCTTTAATACTTTCATTTCTTGTTATGACATTGCTTGTTCCTAATTTTTAAACATTGAGGACAATGTTCATTTCTAGGTTTGGGGGTATTGGAGTTTAGCAAGTAAATTTGGTTTGTCTTAAAAAAAAAAAAAATTTATTGCTTTCTTTTCTTTTATTTTGAGTCTTGTTTTGTTTTGTTTTGTTTTTGAGTCACTTTCCGAACACATATGATGAGATTGAGATAAATGTTGCATGACTTAAATAAAAATTGAATTTTATTTATTTATTATTTATTATTTTTCTTTTTGTAACTTTTTATTGTAAAAAAAAAAAACTTAAAAAAATAAAATAAAATAAATAAATTTGGCATTGTTCTAGCATTATATGTTCGAAACCTTCTTTGCACTTGCCATTTGTTTCACAATTTTCCAATTAAAAGGATTTGCATGATCTAAAGAATTGTATCAAGCATAAATTAGACTTATATAACCATATAATGTGAGCTTTTGAGCCTTGTGCTTCATTTCATGAGTGTTATACACATACTCTTATTTTCTTGTCATCAAAGTTGTTGTTTGATCTCATTATTCATTGATTTGGTTGAACACTTAAAAGTCATTCATTCTTTTGCAATTTGATTTCATGACATTTAAGAAATGATATTAAGGCCACCTTTGGATCGTTTGTGCCTTTCAAGCTAACCTTATGCATGCTTAAGCATGATTTTCCATTGTTAACCATTTTGAGCCTACATGTAAACTTTTTTTTTTCATTTTACCAATTGCAATTCCTAGCTTTAGCCCGAAAAACAAGAATTTACCTTTCTAAGGAACTCATGAGCTCTAATTTGGATGTGTTTTTCATGCTAAGTTTGGGAAGGGATATTACATTTAAAAAAAAAAAAATTATAGAACTTCACACAATTGGTGAAAGAAAAGAGAAAAGTTCTGATTAAATGGTAGTTGATTGAAATTTCATTTTTGGGTTTCATTGGTGTTTGGAAAGGAGTTTAAATCATTGTAAATGAAGGTATAAGGAGTTTTGATCATGTAAAGAAAATATATAATCCTGATGATTCGAAGTCTTGTAAATAATTATTTTATGCTCTTACATTTTTGAGTTCCTTGGACTTTGTATTATCCATACCTTTCATTTCTTACTCACCTTACACCCTTGGCCCCATTACAACTTATGTTAAAGACCTAAATTGATCTTACATGTCATATGGTTGAATTGCATTCATTTTTCTACTTTTAAGTGTTTGACATCCTTCTTGAGATCATATTAATGCAAGTTTTTCATCTTCCTATTTTGAGTTAAGTCCCTTATGGTTTAACTCTAATCTCATGTTTATAACTGAGTGATGCATTGTAGCCCTCTTCTGAGTGATTCATTTGTGAGAGGACAACTTTGGTGAGATTTGAAGTTGCATTTGTGCTTGGTATGATTTTTGAAATTGTGTGAAAACTAAGATTGGAGAATTTGTTGCATTTGGCAATCACACTACTACACTTTGAGCATATTGTGTTTAGAACTTTGCCGCTTTGTAAATAATATCTAAAAATTGAGCTTTTATTGTTAAAACGTTTAAGTCATGTGCATGAGTCATTTTTCTTCAGAAAATGTTCGGAAAAATTGTTTTGAGTTCGTTTTATTTTTGTAATTGTTTTCTTTATTTTTGTTTTTTGTTTTGTTTTTGTTAATGTATTTGCGTTTGTGTTTGTTTTTGGTTGTGCTCAAGGACTAACAAATCTAATAAGTTTTCTAACCATTTTGTTTTGTAGAGTTAGAAAAACGTTTGTGGGTATTGATATTGTTAAACCCTCAGGAGACACAACTCCTCCTACTAGGGATGCCTAGAGGTTTAAAGGCTTGTTGCATATGCTAAATGCAATCGAGTTACCTACGAAAGTGGTCTAGTTAACTTCTTGTTTTTTTTTATCTATGTTTTCCTTTTTGTTTTGCTCGAGGACTAGCAAAATCTAGGTTTGGGGGTATTTGATCGGTTCATAATTGTATATTATTTCTTACCCTTCTAGCTTATGATTTGGTTATGTTTTTGAGTTAAACTTGTGCTTTTAATCCTTTTTGTGTTTATCTTTCAGTTAATTGAGCTTTAGGTAACAATGATGGCTTTGGAGAACATAATTCATGCAATTCAAGCATGTTAAGGCCTGATTTGGATGAAGGGAAGAAGAGCTTAAAGACAAATTCATTTTGGCTACAGTCCAGTTCCGTAGGTCACATTGCAAGCTTTGTTTCCGCACCTTACATAGCTCGAATGAGGCGGAATTCTTCATGAAAGTTGTTCCAATGGGTGTGTACTATAACATATCCAAAATTCAGCCCCATTGGATAAATGTGGAGTCCGTTACCTAGCAAACACAGAACCATGCTCAGGATGGATCTTATCAGCGCGGAAAATGAGTTAGCAATTTGTTTCGGCCTTAACTTTTTCCTCCGAACTTGGATTGGCCCAAATAACATATGGCTGGAAAGAAGACATTCTGAACTTCAATTTCGAGTGCTTAAAGTCCTAATTTGATTAAGAGAAGCCCAAGTTGTAAGCCCTTGAAGTTGCTGGTCATGCTGACCTCAGCATGTGCTGGTTGGATGCTTGGTCATGGTGAGCTAGGCATGAGCTATCATTTCTGGTTGGAAGCTTGGTCATGGTGACATGAAGATGACCTAGGGCTGCTAGTGGGATTAATTGGTGAAGTGCATCAACCATTCAAGATTTTCTAATACAAGTGCATCACCCATTTCAGATTTTCTATTACAAGTGCATCAACCATTTCAGATTTTATAATTCAAGTGTTGTATGCATTAGCCATTTTGAATTCAGATTTTCACTTCTCTTAGGCCTATAAATAGGGAAGTTCTCTAAGCTTGTAAACACACCCCAAGGGGGGGAGCTCTCAAACACCTCTCTAGAGCTCCCTTCCCTTCTCTCCCTCAAATTCTCTTAGTTTCATTTTCTAGTTTTCAATTGTTGTAATGAAATATTTGTGCAGAAATTCTCCTTAAGTTTTTCTTTGTTCCACTTTACTTTTCATTATGTAAATTCTTTTCTTTTGTTTCAAGTTTGATTAGTTTCCAAGTTTCAATTATGGTTCATGTTCATATTCATTATGCTTATAAGTTAATATGCTAGTTTGAATGATTGATCACCATTTAGGCTTGCATGTTAGCTATCTTGGTTTGAATTAAGAGTATACACCATGCTTTAATTCGAATTGAACTATGAATAGGAAGAGTATGTATGGACATTCGACAACATGGATTAGATACATGCTTGGTTGTTTAAATTGTTCTTCTATGCTTAATGGGTTCCTAATGCTTAGTTTTAGGTTAGACAACAAATGATCAAATTAGGGAATTAGGAACACAAGGTTAGGACCAAACACCATGGCCTAATCATACATTAGCTAGAATCAATCCATTAATCTAATTGAACTTGGGAACTTATCTACTTGAGTTAGTTATTTTCTTTCTTTCTTGTTTTATTCATTTCCTTTTGTTTTCATTTATGTTTTGTGTAGGAAAACTGAGTTGGATCCTTCAATCACCAATCCCTGTGGAATCGACCTCGCACTTACATACGCTAAACTACCAACGGTTCGTGCACTTGCGAGTATCACAAGTTGAGGATGCAGTTGAATCAATTTTGGAGCAGCTGTATCTACGCAACAACAACTTGCTGATCGTTCAGTGAAATATCCTAGAGGCATTGTTGAAGATATTTTGGTTCAAGTGGATAAGCTAATATTGCCTGCTGATTTTGTAGTGATAGACATGGAAGATGCACCCATTCATGATTGTGAGCTGCCTATCTTGCTTGGAAGACCATTCATGGCCACAGCAAACACTCTTATTGATGTGAAAAATGGCATTCTGAAAATGACAGTCCTTGGCCAAACCATAGAATTCAAAGTGTTTGAATCCTTAACTCATCCTTCTAATTCACTTGATTGTTTTTCAATTGATTGTTTGGATTCCCTGGTTTTGTCTAAGTTTGTGCAGGCACAATCTGATGATGCCTTAGAAATTGTTTTGACACAACCTTTAGGTGACCTTGATGATGAATCTGAGTTCATTGAAGTGGTAGCTGCCTTAGAAGAGTTCCAGCCATTCCCACCATTTTCTGGGCCACCACTTGAGCCACCTGGACCATGCTCTATGAAGTTGGAACCATCCAATGTCACCTCAATGTTCAATGTTGCACTCCTTACACACATGAAGAAAAAGAGAAGAAAAAGACAGAGGAAGCGAAGGAAGAGGAGATGAAGTTGGGTGAACTATGTTGAGACAATTAATCTGAAACCCCCCAACTCACCATAAGCAGATTTCATGATGTCTTGCCAAGACATTAACTAAGGCGCTTCTTGGGAGGCAACCCATGTGTTCAAGAAGAAGGTGTTTGTTATCGGACGACCTAATCGCATCAAGGGGGGAGTTTTTCTCTAAACCTTCTTCTTAACTTTTCCCTTTATCATTTGCATGTTCTCAATCATCTTTTCTATGCTTTAACATTGAGGACAATGTTCAATTCAGGTCTGGGGGGAAGGTTTTCAATTTTCGTTCATTTATGTTTTCAGTTTTCTTTCATTGTGTTTTTCAGTTTTTGTTCATTTTTTTTAGAAGGTCATGCAATCAATATTATGGAGCTGCCATTGAGGTTTTCATATTAGAATTTTTGCACTTCACAAAGCTTTTGCTCTTAGAATTCTGGTGGCTAAAGTGCCATGCTCAAATTCTTGAAGGAGAATAGTGGAGACTACCCTAGTGAGCCATATCGAGCCTAATTGCTTTCTTGAGAGGGTTTAAAGTGTTCTATTTCTCATCCATACTTATTTTCTTCAATTCACTCTAATTGATCTCATTGTTCCATTTTGATTGAATACTAAGGATGATTCTCTTTTGCAGATATCATATGCTTGCTCTCATTCATGAATGAACTCATTGAAGTGATGCTAGGCTATGTGTGCATAACCATTCTATGTGCTTTCTTGTCACCCAACCTATATGTGTGTTCCATCAGCCCTCTTGAAGCCAAACACTTCAAGCCCTTTTCTTTTATCACCCTCATCATTTTCCCTACCTTTGTATCTCAATCTGAGATATTTAACCTCTTGTAGCCATACCCTATAACTTAGAAATATACCAAGGTGTGCCAAGATAAAGTTTGAAGCAAGGAAGTTGCTGCCATGTACCTAAATGAAAATTGGTGTGAATCTGTGCAATAAAGTTAAAGAAGATGCAGATCAAATCAGCAAAGATAAATGTGTTTCGATTTGATCTAAGTGTGAAAAATAAAGTCCATGCCAGGTGATACCATGAAGTTTGCAGCCATGCCATTCTAAATCAATGATACCTTGCAGATTAATGAAGCATGCAACCTTGGTATGTTCTTAAGTTACTTGTTTTTCCTTCCAATTCTTCCATTTCCCCTAACCTTAGCCTTTCATTACAACCTTGTGAAAGACCTAGCTGATCTTTGAGGATGTATTCATGTGTGATGGTAAGTATGTGTGTATCTCTATTCTTAGTATTTGATTCCTTTCATGAGATCTAACCAAATTTGTGCTTCTATTTCATACACTCACTTATGCTTTCTTGAGAGAATTAAACCATAGGTTCTGAGTGATTGAGTGTTATCTGTGAGAATTAGAGTTGAAGAATGTTCTCTATTCAAGGTTTGAGTGTGCTTGCTTTGAAGCCGTGTGCCTTTGAGCTATAGCTTCCACTTGTACACACTGATTGATCACCTATTTTGGCAACTCTATGGTGTTGGAGGTATGACTAAAGTTTTCTTTCATTTCCATTAGTTGATTTTAAAGTTTGTTTTTCTAACCACTTTGTTTTGAAGAGTCAGTAAAGCGTTTATGGGTATCGTTTCTGTTAAACCCTTAGGAGACACAACTCCTCCTACTAGGGATGCCTAGAGGTTTAAAGGCTTGTTGCATATGCTCAATGCAATCGAGTTACCTGCGGAAGTGGTCTACTTAACTTCTTGTTTTTGTTTTGTTTTGTTTTGCTCGAGGACTAGCAAAATCTAGGTCTGGGGTTTATTCGGTTCACAATTGTATATCATTTTGTACCCTTCTAGCTTATGATTTCGTTATGTTTTTTAGTTAACCTTGTGCTTTTAACCTCTTTTGTGTTTGTCATTCAGTTCATTGAGCTCAAGGTATCACTTGAGGCTTTTGAAGTAACATGCTTGTTTGAATGATTGATCACCATTAGAACTTGTTTGTTAACTATCTTGGTTTGAATTAAGAGTAGACACCATGCTTTAATTCGAATTGAACTATGAATAAGAAGAGCATGTATGGACATTCGACAACAGGGATTAGATACATGCTTGGTTGTTTAAATTGTTCTTCTATGCTTAATGGGTTCCTAATGCTTAATTTTAGGTTAGACAACAAATGATCAAATTAGGGAATTAGGAACACAAGGTTAGGACCAGACACCATGGCCTAATCATACTATAGCTAGAATCAATCTTTGAATCTGAATTAGACTTGTTACTTGACTCCTTATAACCCAGAATTGAATTGTTATGGTGAATCGAATGCCCTAGTCTCCAAATCCATTTTCCAGCCCTTCAAAATCACTCTTTGTTACACTTGTTATTTGCTTTCATTTGCAATTTCAGTTTGCTCACTTCCTTTCACAATCACAATCACTTTCACTTTAAATTCTGTTTCTCCTAACTTCTTGAATTCGGTAATCTAAAGTACATAACTAATTTGAACTTCTCAGTCTTCGTGGGTACGACCTCGTACTTGTCTTGCTATACTACTAATTGCCCCGTACAATTGCGAGTTAACATATAATTAACAACAAAATTTTGTGTAGCATGGTCATGAGTTTCGCAGATGCTACACACTTCCTTCGGAGGGTTTCTTGAGTTCAATGCAAGAAGAGCATCTAGCTTTTGTTCCAGTTTTGAAATCTGCACACTAGAAGCATCATTAGAACCACAAACAACACGTTTACCTCTTGTATCCGTATGTTGGGTCTCCATTGCTATCTCCTCAAAGAGTTCATACGTTTCTTCCGGAGTCTTGGTCTTATAAGAACCACCTGCAAAATTTGTGACAATATTATGACTAGAAGGGGTTAGTCCTTTCTAAAACATACGCATTTGAAGCTTCAATGGAATCCCATGATGAGGACATTGATTGAGCAGCCCATTGAATCTCTCCCATGCTTCACAAAACGATTCATCATCTTGCTGTGCAAATAACAAGATCTTGTCCCTAAGCATGTCAGTCTTTTGTGTGGAGAAGTATTTTTCCAGGAACTTCTTTTGAATGGCAGCCCATGTAGTGAGTGAACCCGGCTTCAAAGAATTCAACCAATATTTCGCCTTATCCTTCAAAGTGTATGGAAACACTCTCATTCGAAGTTGATCTTCTGTCACTCCTGTCAAGGGAAAAGAACTCACAACATTAAAAATATCCTTTATATGAGTTAATGGATCTTCGTTAGGTAAACCATAAAAGGAAGGCAACATATTAAGATGAGAAGATTTAAGCTCATAGTTTCGAGCTACAGTGGGCAGCAAGATGCTTGAAGGAGATGTTGGAATTGTTGGGATATCAAGGTCTCCCATGAACTCATTGGCAGCCATCATTTCTTCTTCTTCTTGGTCTGAACTTACTTCCGAATTTGAAGGTGAAGAACCAGGAAGTTCAGTGTGGAGAGAAAGACTTGTAAATGTAGCAAGAGCTTGCTCTTTTGCAGTTGACAACTCCCTTTCTAAACGATTCTGAATTTCAGAGGTCACTCGATTGGGTTGCAATGATGGTCCTCGGTTCAAAGATCTGGAACGTTGGAATGAAGACCTCACTTGTTCAAGGAATGGCCTTTTTGACATTAACTATCTGAAACAAAAAATTAGATTGATTAGAAACACTAAAAAGCAACGGCGCCAAAATTTGTTGTTAATATTATGTTAACTCGCAATTGTACGGGGCAATTAGTAGTATAGAAAGACAAGTACGAGGTCGTACCCACGAAGACTGAGAAGTTCAAATTAGTTATGTACTTTAGATTACCGAATTCAAGAAGTTAGGAGAAACAGAATTTAAAGTGAAAGTGATTGTGATTGTGAAAGGAAGTGAGCAAACTGAAATTGCAAATGAAAGCAAATAACAAGTGTAACAAAGAGTGATTTTGAAGGGCTGGAAAATGGATTTGGAGACTAGGGCATTCGATTCACCATAACAATTCAATTCTGGGTTATAAGGAGTCAAGTAACAAGTCTAATTCAGATTCAAAGATTGATTCTAGCTATAGTATGATTAGGCCATGGTGTTTGGTCCTAACCTTGTGTTCCTAATTCCCTAATTTGATCATTTGTTGTCTAACCTAAAATTAAGCATTAGGAACCCATTAAGCATAGAAGAACAATTTAAACAACCAAGCATGTATCTAATCCCTGTTGTCGAATGTCCATACATGCTCTTCTTATTCATAGTTCAATTCGAATTAAAGCATGGTGTCTACTCTTAATTCAAACCAAGATAGTTAACAAACAAGTTCTAATGGTGATCAATCATTCAAACAAGCATGTTAACTTATAAGCATAATGAATAAGAACATGAATCATGAATCAAACTTGGAACTCCAAACTTCAAACTTATAAACCCAGAATATTCATGTTAGGTTACATCGAAGCCCTAGTTATGGATTTAGCTACTCATAACGGAAAGGAAACTAAAACAGAAATGGGAAAACATAATGAATGCAATAAGAGTAGAAAAACCCCTTTTCTGAAGTTCTTGTGGTGTCCAAGGCTTCTCCAAGTGCTTCTCCACTTCTAATGCTTCTCCAAGAGCTTTCTCACGTCTAGAAGGATGTATGAAGGATATGGAGGTGATTTGGGATGAGTTTGAGTGAGTGGTGATGGTTTTGAGAGATGAAATTCGTAGAGAAATGGAAGAGAGGTTTGCTGGAGTTGTTTTGGTGATTTGAGGCTGTTTAGAGCTTTGGGTTGATTTCTGGAGTGTTTGGGAAAATGATGGAAGTGTTTGAGGGTAAATGGCTGAATTGTGGTGTTGGGAATCCCAGGATTTTGCTTGATGAAAGTGTTTGGAATGGAAGTGGTATTTATAGGGAGAGGGAAGTGAGAAATCAGAATTGAATATGGCTAATGGACTCAACACTTGCATTTGAAAATCAGAATGTGGTTGATGCACTTGCATTAGATAATCAGAAATGGCTACTCCACTAAATCCCACTAGCAGCCCTAGCTCATCCTCATGTCAGCATGACCAAGCTTCCATTCAGAAACCAATAGCTCATGCCTAGCTCACCATGACCAAGCATGCAATGAGCTCATCTTCCTGTCAGCATGATGAACAACTTCTTGGGCTCACGGATTGGGCATGGATCACACAAATGTCGACTTTAAGATGTCCAGAATGTCATTGATCCAACCACACAAGTATTGGCCCAATCCAAGCTCGGATGAAGACGATAAGTCCGAAATGAATTTGTAACTCAGTCTCAAGTTTTTACACATTATTTTCACCATTTTACTTCACATGCCTCAAGTGATACCTAGAGCTTAATGAACTGAATGACAAACACAAAAGAGGTTAAAAGCACAAGGTTAACTCAAAAACATAACTAAATCATAAGCTATAAGGGTATAAAATGATATACAATTGTGAACCGAACAAGCACAAGTTCAACTTCAAATCTCATCAAAGTTGTCCTCTCACAAATGAATCACTCAGAAGAGGGCTATAATGCAACACGCAGTTATAAACATGAGAATAGAGTTAAACCATAAGGACTTAACTCGAAATAGAAAGATGAAGAACTTACATTAATATGATCTCAAGAAGGATGCCAAACACTTAAAAGTAAGAAAATGAATGCAATTCAACCACATAACATTTAAGATCAATTTCGGTCTTTAGTATAGGTTGTAATGGGGCCAAGGGTGTAAGGTGAGTAAGAAATGAAAGGTATGGATAATACAAAGTCCAAGGAACTCGCAATGTAAGAGCATAAAACAATTGTTTACAAGACTTCGAATCATCACGATTATATTTTTTTTCTTTTACATGATCAAAACTCCTTATACCTTCATTTACAATGATTCACACTCCTTTCCTTTAATTCAACAAACACCAATTTATTTTGAAGGCCCAAAAATAAATTTTCAATCAACCACCACTTAACTTTTCTCTTTTCTTTCACCAATTGTGTGATTTTTTTTTTCTTCGAAATGTAACACCCATTCCCAAACTTAGTATGAAAAACACATCCCAATTAAAGCTCATGAGTTCCTTAGAAAGGTAAATATTTGTTTTTCAGGCTAAGGCGAGGAAATAAAATTGGTAATTGAAAGAAAAGGTTTACATGTAGGCTCAAAATGGTTAACAATGGAAAATCATGCTTAAGCATGCATAAGGTTAGCTTGAAAGGCACAAACGATCCAAAGAATGCCTTAATTTCATTTCTTTAAATGTCATGAAATCAAATTGCACAAGAATGAATGACTTTTAAGTGTTCAACCAAATCAATGAATAATGAGATCAAACAACAACTTTGATGACAAGAAAATAAGAGTACATGTAAATAACGCTCATGAATTTACAAGGCTCAAAAGCTCACTTTATATGGTTGGTTATATAAGTCTAATTTATGCTTCATACAATTCTTTAGATCATGCAAATCCTTTAATTGGAAAATTATGAAACAAATGGCAAGTGCAAAGGTTTCGAACATATCAGGTTAGAACAGTGCCAATTTTATTTATTTATTTAAATTTAAATTTTTACTTTTAAAAAAAAAATTATTTTTTTATTTTTATATAAATAAAATAGAATGAAATCCAATTTTCTTTTAAGTCATGCAAACATTTATCACAATCTCATCAAATGTGTTCGGAAATTGACTCAAAAACAAAACAAGATTCAAATATAAGAAAAACAAGCAATTTTTTTTTAAGAAAAACCAACTTTACTTGCTAAATTCTAATACCCCTAAACCTAGGAACAAGCAATGTCATAACAAGAAATGAAAGGTATTAAAGCAAATAAAAATTACACAAAACACACAAAAATAAAATAAAATAATTACAAAATAAATAAACAAACAAAAAAAAAATGAAACAGTAAACCCTAATCACACAATTCTGAAACCCAAAAATAATTTGAAGCCCAAAATCTACAATGAAATTATCCCACCTTGAAACCCAAACAAGATGAAAAACCGACCCAAAATGAAATCCGAAGCCCACACATTTTAATTAAATTGTTTTTTTAAATACATAGAACGTGAATTATGAGCGCAAAGCGGGATTTCTGAAAAGAGGGAATGTGGTCCCTGATGTCGTCTCATGGTTAGTTGTTGTGTAGATTCAGCTGCACCAAAATGGATTCAACTGCATCCTCAACTTGTGATACTCGCAAGTGCACGAACCGTTGGTAGTTTAGCGTATGTAAGTGCGAGGTCGATTCCACAGGGATTGGTGATTGAATGATCCAATTCAATTTTCCTACACAAAACAAGAATGAAAATAAAAGAAACAAAACAAGAAGAAAGAATGTACATTACAAGAAAAATAAATTACAACTAAGAAAACATTAAAGAGAGCTTTTGAGGAAGGAAGGAAAGTGTTAGAGAACTTTAGAGAGGGGAGAAGTGTTTGAGAGATGTTTGGGAGCTTTAGAGAAGGGAGAAGAAAGTATTTGAGAACTTGGAGAAGAGAAAGGTGTTTGGGAAGTGCTTGAGAATTTTGGAAGAGAGGAGAGATGTGTTTGAGAAAGAGAAGGGAAATGTGTTTGGGGAGTTGGAGAATTGTTTGGAAGAGAATGTGTTTAAGAAGTGTTTCAAGAACATGGAGACTTTTGAAGAGAATAGAGAAATGTTTGGAGATTTAGTACAAAGAAAATTTAGTAGAATGATCTTATTACAACAATTGAGAACTACAAAGGGAAACTAAGAGAATTTGAGGGAGAGAAGGGAAGGGAGCTCTAGAGAAGTGTTTGAGAGCTCCCCCCCTTGGGGTGTTATTACAAGCTTAGAGAACTTCCCTATTTATAGGCCTAGGGGAAGTGAAAATCTGAATTATACAATTGAATTTTCTAAACACACTAACTTCACCACTTACAACACTTAATTCACCTAACACACAATTGCATTTGAAAACAATTCTTCTTGTCACTAAGCTTAGTGTTGCATCATCCACTTCAACATCTTTTGGCTGCTGCAGAATTCCACTCAAAAATAGGTATTGAGTATGCTTCACCAAACTTTCCCACAATCAACAACACTTCATCATGCATATGTCATGCATGACAATGCAGTGCAGCCAGCATGTGGGCTCGTTTTGGGCTTGTGGCTTCATTCTGATAAATCTGGAAAAATATGGATCTTGAAGCTCTTTGTCTTATCTTTCCAAGCATATGCAGCCCAACTCAAGGAAAATTCGGAAAGGCCTTCAAATGTGATTGTTGGCCCAGTAACGCATATGCTGTCGAATTTGACCTTAAGTTGCCAAAACATGTATAACTTTCTCTAGAAGACTCGGAATCATGAACCGTAAAATTCTACAGAAACTAGACTTCCGTATCTTTCCAATGATATGTGGCTCATTATCTGGTTCTTCTTGAGTAAGTACAGTCCAATCCGTGAAGTTGACTGATCTGCAGACACTGTTTTGAGCTAATTTGTCTCCAAAATGCATTTATTGAGTCTCAAACTTAAAACACTGAAACAAACACAAAACAAATTAAAAGCACAAGTTTAACTCAAAAACATAACCAAATCATAAGCTAAAAGGGTACAAAATGATATGTAATTTATGCACCGATCATTAGTCACGGGCAGAAGGCAGAAGCCGCGTGTCGACGGATTGAAGCGCGAAGCTTTTCCTGAACGCGTCCGTTCAGAAAAGACATGTCGAGATAAATGAGTTGGGTGTGGTTGGAAAGTGAGAAGGTTTGTGGGACTTGAGGAATGCTGGAGATTTAGAAAATGCTCAAGACGCTGCTAGGGTTTGTGAAAGACTATGTCTATAAGAAGGAAAAAGAAGGGGGAAAAAACAAAAAACACAAACTCAGAAACACAAAAGAGAAAAGAAGCAAAAAAAAAAAAAAAAAAAGTGAGAAATCAAATGGCTTCTTCCTACCCCTTTTCGTTGGATCTCAACCTAGCTCCACCGACTCAAACACGAGGCCAAGCAGGAGCACCAGGTATGGATGCCCTACTTTGCCTCCGCACGGGGCCTGTGACAGTAGCTGACTCAATACTCCTGGACAACGATGTTGCCATTGGAGTGGGCAGAAATTTAGTGACTCCTAAAGATGTACGTGTGTTCGGGACAAGGGATGACAACCGGGTCACGAGCGATGCCCTGGCACTGAGCGTGCAGAGTCCAAGCATGTGTCGCTAGTTTGGGTCATCGCCTACTTGCGAAGTCCCATGAGGTAGAGGTGCTGAAAGGTCAGTTAGCGGCGGAGCGAAGTATGGTTGAAGAGTGTCAGAGTGCTATAAAAAGCTTGAAAAGGGAGAGGGCTGTTGCGTAGATTGTTAAGCTCATATTTTCATACATATACATGCCCAATTTACTTACTCATTTTGCTTAGTTTCTTAGATTTCTAAGTTATTTGCCTCTCTTTGTGTGTTTTGTAGGCCAAGAGAGCAAGAGATCACATTTGATACAATCCATGCATATTAAGGGCTGATTGGCATGAGAGGAATACACTTGAGGCATTTGAAGCAAAATGGTGCAAAAACGTGCAAAAACTGGAGCCTGAGTTAGAAGTTCATTTCGGACTTATCTTCTTCATCCGAACTTGGATTGGGCCAATACTTGTGTGGTTGGATCAATGACATTCGGAACTTCAAAATGGACATCTTAAAGTCATCATTTGATTCAGCCCAACCCAATTCATGAGCCCATGGAAATACACATCATGCTGAAGGAAGATGAGCTCATTGCATGCTTGGTCATGATGAGCTCATTGCATGCTTGGTCATGATGAGCTAGGCATGAGCTATTGGTTTCTGAATGGAAGCTTGGTCATGCTGACATGAGGATGAGCTAGGGCTGCTAGTGGGATTTAGTGGAGTAACCATTTCTGATTATCTAATGCAAGTGTTGAGTCCATTAGCCATATTCAATTCAGATTTCCCACTCCCCTCTCCCTATAAATACCACTTCCATTCCACATTCAAGATATCCTGAGATCCACCATTTACAGTTCCATTGTACACAAAGAGAGGGAAAGTTGAGAGTCACAAAGGGAGAGAAGGGAGAAGGCAGCAGCTGGGAGGCTTTGGCCTCCTGGCAGCCATGGAGATGATTCTTTTCCATCTCTAGCATGCTGTCCTTATCTTCTTCTCCTCCCTTTGTCTTTTATTTTCTTCTTGTATTTTCTTTGTTTTACTTTGTTTTTCTGTTATTAATTGTAATAAACATCTTGCTAATCTTGTATCATGGTTTGAGTTTATAAAGTTTGATTTCATTCATGAATTCTTCTTCACTATTTTAATGGAGCTGTTTTGCATCCTTTGATTGATCGCCTGAGGTTTTATGCATTTATGCTCTTGTTGGGAAGGTTTGGGGATCATCTTCATTCCATCCATTAGCAACTTATGTGATTTGGTTTCTAGGTCTCCTAATGTAAACACCATGCTTGGGGTCCTTGTGATGTTCAATACAATTTGATCCAAACACCATGGACTTATTTGTGAGCATCTTCATGAGTGAATCAATTTGTTTACTTGCTGCCATAACATGATTAGAACAATTAGGGTGGATTCTAATACCTCACCATCTTGTCTTAGTTCTTTTCTTTCTTCTTGCTTTGTTTCTTTTGTTTTCATTTCTGTTTTGTGTAGGAAAACTGAATTGGATTATTCAATCACCAATCCCTGTGGAATCGAACCTCGCACTTACATATGCTAAACTACCAACGGCTCGTGCACTTGCGAGTATCACAAGTTGAGGATGCAGCTGAATCCATTTTGGTGCAGCTGAATCTACGCAACATAGATTCAGCTGCACCAAAATGGGTTCAACTGCATCCTCAACTTGTGATACTCGCAAGTGCACGGAATCGTTGGTAGTTTAGCGTATGTAAGTGCGAGGTCGATTCCACAGGGATTGGTGATTGAATGATCCAATTCAATTTTCCTACACAAAACAAAAATGAAAACAAAAGAAACAAAACAAGAAGAAAGAATGTACATTACAAGAAAAATAAATTACAACTAAGAAAATATTAAAGAGAGAATTTGAGGAAGAAGGGAAAGTGTTTGAGAGCTTGAGAATTTGGAGGAAGGTGTTTGGGAAGCTTGAGGATTTTGGAAGGGAAAGGAAGGTGTTTGTGAAGTGTTTGAGACATGGAGACTTTTGGAAGAGAAGGGAAATGTGTTTGGGAAATTTGGAGAAGGGAGGAGAGATGCGTTTGAGAAAGAGAAGGGAGGAGTGTTTGGGAAGTGTTTGAGAATATGGAAACTTTTGGAGAAGAAAGGAAAGTGGTGTTTGAGAACTTTGTGGATTTTGGAAGAGCATGTGTTTGAGAGCTTTGAAAAGGGGGAAGAAAGTGTTTGGAAAGTGTTTGAGAATTTGATGAAGGAATGGGAGAAGTGTTTGGGAACTTTGAGAATCTTGGAAGAGAAAGTGTTTGGAGAACATGGGGAATTTGGAAGGGAAGAGACATGTGTTTAGGGTTTGGAGAGTGTTTGGAAGAGAATAGAGAAGTGCTTGAGATTTAATAAAAAGAAAATTGAGTAGAATGATCTTATTACAACAATTGAGAACTACAAAGGGAAACAAAGAGAATTTAAGGGAGAGAAGGGAAGGGAGCTCTAGAGAAGTGCTTGAGAGCTCCCCCCTTGGGGTGTTATTACAAACTCAGAGAACTTCCCTATTTATAGGCCTAAGGGAAGTGAAAAATCTGAATTATACAATTGAATTTTCTAAACACACTAACTTCACCTAACACACAACACTTAATTCACCAACTTAACCTAACACACAATTGCATTTGAAAACAATTCCTCTTGTCTTTAGGCTTAGTGTTCAGCTCCCACTTCATCATCTTTTGGCTGCTGCAAAATTCCACTCAAAAATAGGAATTGAATATGCTTCACCAAACTTTCCCACAATCAACAACACTTCATCATGCATATGTCATGCATGACAATGCATTGCAGCCAGCTTGTGGGCTTGTTTTGGGCTTGTTCATCCATTCTGAAAAATCTGCAAAAATATGTATCTTCAAGCTATGTGTCTTATCTTTCCAAGCATATGCAGCCCAGCTCAAGGAAAAATCGGAAAGGCCTTCAAATGTGATTTTTGGCCCAGTAACGCAGATGCTGCCGAATTTGACCTTAAGTTGCCAAAACATGTATAACTTTCTCTAGAAGACTCGGAATCATGAACCGTAAAATTCTACAGAAAATAGACTTCCGTATCTTTCCAATGATATATGGCTCATCATCTGGTTCTTCTTGAGTAAGTACAGTACAATCCGTGAAGTTGACTGATCTGCAGACACTGTTTTGAGCTAATTTGTCTCCAAAATGCATTTTTTGAGTCTCAAACTTAAAACACTGAAACAAACACAAAACAAATTAAAAGCACAAGTTTAACTCAAAAACATAACCAATTCATAAGCTAAAAGGGTACAAAATGATATGTAATTTATGCACCGATCAAATACCCCCAAACCTAGATTTTGCTAGTCCTCGAGCAAAACAAAAGGAAAACAAAGATAAAAACAAACAAGAAGTTAATTAAACCACTTTCGTAGGTAACTCGATTGCATTTAGCGTATGCAACAAGCCTTTAAACCTCTAGGCATCCCTAGTAGGAGGGGTTGTGTCTCCTGAGGGTTTAACAGATTTAAATACCCACAAACGTTTTTCTAACTCTACAAAACAAAATGGTTAGAAAACTTATTAGATTTGTTAGTCTTTAAGCAAAACCAAAAACAAAAACAAACACAAACGCAAATACATTAACAAAAACAAAACAAACAAAAACAAAAAACAAAAAAAACAAAAACAAAAATAAAAATAACTCAAAACAATCTTTCCGAACATTTTCTGAAGAGAAATGACTCATGCACACGACTTAAACGTTTTAACAATAAAAGCTCAATTTTTAGACATTATTAACAAAGCGGCAAAGTTCTAAACACAATTTGCTCAAAGTGTAGTAGTATAGTGTGATAGCCAAATACAACAAATTCCCCAATCTTAGTTTTCACACAATTTCAAAAATCATACAAAGCATAAGTTCAACTTCAAATCTCACCAAAGTTGTCCTCTCACAAATGAATCACTCAGAAGAGGGCTATAATGCATCACTCAGTTATAAACATGAGAATAGAGTTAAACCATAAGGACTTAACTCGAAATAGAAAGATGAAGAACTTGCATTAATATGATCTCAAGAAGGATGCCAAACACTTAAAAGTAAGAAAATGGATGCAATTCAACCACATGACATTTAAGATCATTTTAGGTCTTTAACATAGGTTGTAATGGGGCCAAGGGTGTAAGGTGAGTAAGAAATGAAAGGTATGGATAATACAAAGTCCAAGGAACTCGCAATGTAAGAGCATAAAACAATTGTTTACAAGACTTCGAATCATCACGATTATATTTTTTTTCTTTTACATGATCAAAACTCCTTATACCTTCATTTACATTGATTCATACTCCTTTCCTTTAATTGAACAAACACCAATTTATTTTGAAGGCCCAAAAATGAAATTTCATTCAACCACCACTTTTCTCTTTTCTTTCACCAATTGTGTGATTTTTTTTTTTGAAATGTAACACCTCTTCCCAAACTTAGTATGAAAAACACATCCAAATTAAAGCTCATGAGTTCCTTAGAAAGGTAAAAATTTGTTTTTCGGGCTAAGGCGAGGAAATAAAATTGGTAAATGAAAGAAAAGGTTTACATGTAGGCTCAAAATGGTTAACAATGGAAAATCATGCTTAAGCATGCATAAGGTTAGCTTGAAAGGCACAAACGATCCAAAGAATGCCTTAATATCATTTCTTTAAATGTCATGAAATCAAATTGCACAAGAATGAATGACTTTTAAATGTTCAACCAAATCAATGAATAATGAGATCAAACAACAACTTTGATGACAAGAAAATTAGAGTATGTATATAACACTCATGAATTGAAGGACAAGGCTCAAAAGCTCACTTTATATGGTTGGTTATATAAGTTTAATTTATGCTTCATACAATTCTTTAGATCATGCAAATCCTTTAATTGGAAAATTATGAAACAAATGGCAAGTGTAAAGAATGTTTCAAACATATCATGCTAGAACAGTGCCAAAACAATTTATTTATTTAAATTTAAAATTTTACTTTTTTTTAATTTTTTTTTTAATTTTTATAAATAAAATAGAATGAAATTCATTTTTCATTTAAGTCATGCAAACATTTATCACAATCTCATCATATGTGTTCGGAAAGTGACTAAAAAACAAAATAAGACTCAAATAGAAGAAAAACAAGCAATTTTTTTTTTTAATTAAGAAAAAAAAAATACATGCTAAACTCCAATACCCCCAAACCTAGAAATGAACATTGTCCTCAATGTTTAAAAATTAGCCACAAACAATGTCATAACAACAAATGAAAGGTATTACAAAACACACAAAAATAAAATAAAACGATTACAAAATAAAAATTACAAAACAAACAAAACAGTAAACCCTAATTACACAATTCTGAAACCCAAAAAATTTTTGAAGCCCAAAACCTACAATGAAATTATCCCACCATGAAACCCAAACAAGATGAAAAACTGACCCAAAATGAAATCCGAAGCCCACACATTTTAATTTTAATTTTTTTTTAAAGTAGATAAAACGTGACTTGGAAGCTCAAAGGGTGGGATTTCTGAAAAGAGGGAATGTGGTCCCTGATGTCGTCTCATGGTTAGTCACGGGCAGAAGCAGAAGCCGCGTGTCGACGGGATTGAAGCGCCGCGGATTTCACAAGCAGAAATTACGGGCTCATGGAAAGGCGCGAAGACTTTCTGAACGCGTCTCTTCAGAAAAGACATATCGAGATAAATGAGTTGGGTGTGGTTGGAAAGTGAGAAGGTTTGTGGGGCTCGAGGAATGCTGGAGATTTAGAAAATGCTCAGACGCTGCCTAGGGTTTGTCAAAGTCTACGTATATAAGAAGGAAAAAGAAGGGGAAAAAACAAAAAACACAAACTCAGAAACAAAAAAGAGAAAAGAAGCAAGAAAAAGAAAAGAAAAAAAACTGAGAAATCAAATGGCTTCTTCCTACCCCTTTTCGTTGGATCTCAACCTAGCTCCACCGACTCAAACACGAGGCCAAGCAGGAGCACCAGTATGGATGCCCTACTTTGCCTCCGCACGGGGGCCTGTGACCGTCAATGACTCAATACTCCTGGACAACGATGTTGCCATTGGAGTTGGCAGAAATTTGGTGACTCCTAAAGATATACGTGTGTTCGGGACAAGGGATGACAACCGGGTCATGAGTGATGCCCTGGCTCTGAGCATGCAGAGTACAGCATGTGTCGCAAGTTTGGTTCATCGCCTACTGCGAAGTCCCATGAGGTAGAGGTGCTGAAAGGTCAGTTAGAGCGGCGGAGCATAGTATGGTTGAAGAGTGTCAAAGTGCTATAAAAACCTTGAAAAGGGAGCGGTCAAGGATAGTGGAGGTGAATCGACACCAGCTAGAAGTGTTGCGGGACGAGAATAAAAACCTAACAAAGATTGTAGAGTTGTACTCTCGCGACATGCGAAAACAGCTGGAGGACCTAGGCCGACCGTTAAACGCAAGAAACCAGATCGCGAGAAAAGTTATACTGAAGCTAAGATTGCGATCTTTGGGAGCTCAAGTGATGAGCCCCAAGAGGCTGTACGTGAAGCCCCAGAAGAGGACAGCCAGAGGGCCAAACTCAAAGCTCCTATGGTTGAGACACCGAGCGCCAAGAAGAAATGATTTTAGTTTTTATTTATTATTTAATTTTAAAGTGTATGTGTTGTTTTTTTTTTAATTGGGAAATAAAAACGTTATGCTATCTCAAAGAGACGATTGACCCTAATTTTAAAGAACGACGATCAAACAAAAACACGAAGACCCAAACATGAATTTTTTTTTTTTTATTTAAGTAAACACACAAGTAACTGTTTTTTCTTTTAAGAGAAAAACTTAAGGATGACCAGTTAAGGGCCTCAGAAACACAGCCAGGGGATCCGGGAAGGTTGGAGGGGTCACAATGGTCCCTCTTAAAACCCAAACTTCTTAGACACCGAAGGTGTCGCCTTAAGAAACTCCTAGACACTGTATAGACTGCGGTTGCTCACTGGAGTTACCAAAAGTTTAGCTCCTTCAAAGAATATCCTATGAGTTTTAAATTATACTACATAATTAAATAAAAACTGAAATAAACACACAATTCAAACAAGAATTTAAAAGAAGAGTTGGGATTCTTGCACCAGGTGTCCAAGACGCATCTTTAATTTTGTCTCTTCTTCCAATTAAATTCTTGAGAAACCTGTTGCGTAAGATTTAGCTGCACCAAAATGGATTCAGCTGCATCCTCAACTTGTGATACTCGCAAGTGCACGAGCCGTTGGTAGTTTAGCATATGTAAGTGCGAGGTCGATTCCACAGGGATTGGTGATTGAATGATCCAACTCAGCTTTCCTACACAAAACAAAAATGAAAACAAAAGAAACAAAACAAGAAGAAAGAAAGTAACTAAGACAAGATGGTGTTGTTTTAGAATCCACCCTAATTGTTCTAATCATGTTATGGCAGCAAGTAAACAAATTGATTCACTCATGAAGATGCTCACAAATAAGTCCATGGTGTTTGGATCAAATTGTATTGAACATCACAAGGACCCCAAGCATGGTGTTTACATTAGGAGACCTAGAAACCAAATCACATAAGTTGCTGATGGATGGAATGAAGATGATCCCCAAACCTTCCCAACAAGAGCATAACGCATAAAACCTTAGGTGATCAATCAAAGGATGCAAAAACAGCTCCATTAAAATAGTGAAGAAGAATTCATGAATGAAATCAAACTTTATAAACTCAAACCATGATACAAGACTAGCAAGATGTTTATTACAACTAATAACAGAAAAATAAAGTAAAACAAAGGAAATACAAGAAGAAAATAAAAGACAAAGGGAGGAGAAGAAGATAAGGATAGCATGCTAGAGATGGAAAAGAATCATCTCCATGGCTGCCAGGAGGCCAAAGCCTCCCAGCTGCTGCCTTCTCCCTTCTCTCCCTTTGTGGCTCTCAACTTTCCCTCTCTTTGTGTACAATGAAAGTGTAAATGATGGATCTCAGGATCTGAGTTGAATGTGGAATGGAAGTGGTATTTATAGGGAGAGGGGAGTGGGAAATCTGAATTGAATATGGCAATGACCTAACACACTTGCATTAGATAATCAGAAATGGTTACTCCACTAAATCCCACTAGCAGCCCTAGCTCATCCTCATGTCAGCATGACCAAGCTTCCATTCAGAAACCAATAGATCATGCCTAGCTCATCATGACCAAGCATGCAATGAGCTCATCTTCCTGTCAGCATGATGTGTATTTCCATTGGCTCACGAATTGGGTTGGGCTGAATCAAATGATGACTTTAAGATGTCCGTTTTGAAGTTCAGAATGTCATTGATCCAACCACACAAGTAGTGGCCCAATCCAAGTTCGGATGAAGAAGATAAGTCCGAAATGAACTTCTAACTTCAACTCCAGTTTTTACACGTTTTTGCACCATTTTGCTTCAAATGCCTCAAGTGTATTCCTCTCATGCCAATCAGCCCTTAATATGCATGGATTGCATGAATTATGCTCTTTTGCTCTCTTGGCCTACAAAACACACAAAGAGAGGCAAATAACTCAAAATTCTAAGAAACTAAGCAAAAGAAGTAAGTAAATAGGGCATGTATATGTATGAAATTATGAGCTTAACACACCCCCAAACTTAGATTTTGCTAGTCCTCGAGCAAAACAAAAGAAAAACAAAGAAAAACAAAACAAAATAAGAAGTTAACTAGACCACTTTCGTAGGTAACTCGATTGCATTGAGCGTATGCAACAAGCCTTTAAACCTCTAGGCATCCCTAGTAGGAGGAGTAGTGTCTCCTGAGGGTTTAACAATATTGATACCCACAAACGTTTTACTGACTCTACAAAACAAAGTAGTCAAAAACTTAATAGATTTGTTAGTCTAAACAAAACAAAAAACAAAAACAAAACAAAAACAAAAACGTTAACCTTCCAACCGAACAGAAATTTTAAACTTCATAGACATGGCTCAACAAGGAACAAAACAAGCACTAAGGAAGTTCTAAACATTATTCAAGTGCTACCACAATCTCACACAAATCATGCTCAAGGTGTGTGTGTGAAGTAGCCATGAAGATACAACTCATGCTTCTCAAACAACGATATGAATTCCTGCAAGAATGAACACAAGTTTGCCAAGCTAAACCAAAATCAATAGGACTTTACTCATGGATGTAATGTAATGGTTAGAAAAGGAATGGATAATGAAACACAAAGTCTAAGGAACAAAGTAGAGCATGTCATATAAACAAGATCATTGACATTTGACATGTAAGGCACAAAAATTGAAGAGCTCACAACACCAGATTTTGCAATTGAATCACTTCACAATTTGATTTTGACATTTACACACTTTGTATAATATTTGGCCCAATTTTGCGGCTCTTCACCCTAGATCACCTTGATTTCTCCTTATATCACCCTAGGGTCGTGACTACATTGGCCACACTTCTATTCTCTTTTGAATTTTTTTTTATAGCTCATTTATTGCCTTGAATACATTACAATCTGAAATACAATCATGCTCTACAAGTCCCCTAGATGGTAGGATGTTTAATGGATGATAAGGTGATAGAAAGAAAGGCTAAGTGTTTGGGCACAAAAGGGTTTACAATGGAATATATATATTGTATGGGTTGATGGAGGAAAAAGAAAGAGGCTTAACAAAGATGGCCTAAATCATATCTTAGTTATAAACTTAACATTCCAGTGAATCACACAAGCAAAAATGCATATAATTGGGTAAGACATGCAAGAGTTGTATAATCATGGCTAAAGTGCATAGAAAGCTCAAACATAATTATGTGAGACTTAGCTAGCAAAAGAATAAGATTCAGACCTAACACAATGCTTATCAAATTCCTAAGAGCCATATTAGAAGTTAGACTCATGATTTATCATTGGTGTGGGAAGGAAAATTGAAAATGACTCAAAGAAAAGAAACAGAAAAAGAAAAACGTGAGGTTTCAAATTGCTGTTTTGCTCAATTTCAACATATAATCTGTTTTGACATGTAACTTTCAAACCACTTGGTCAAATTTAACGTTCTTTATGTCGTTGGATTCAGCATGAAAAAATGAAGAACACAACGTGGACCAAACCTTCAAAACAGCAGCAGAAAATAAAAATTGTAGCAATGAAGAAGCCTACGTTTTCAAACACAAACACAAAAACTAAAAACTTTCCAGCACCCCCAAACTTAAATGATGCATTGTCCTCAATATTTGAATCCATGAAAAGCATGCAATGCACAAGAAATCCAGGGTAAAGGAATGAAATGAAGGAAATAAAAGAAAGAGAGTTTAGAACTTCCCCTTGAAGACAATGAGAGGGTAATGCACATAGTATGACAGCACATGTTCTTCTTTGAGTATTTGGGTCAGCTGCTCATCATGTTTCTCCCACATCAAGGAAAAGAAAACCCTAACAAAAACAAAGCAGAAAATAAGACACAACTAAGAATGAGTAGCAGTTATTATACAAATGAAAGAGATATGATTCGAATGCTTCCCTTTGAAGTGATAGCTGGAGCGTGGTTGGCCATAGCAGGCTGGAGGTCGACTTCTCCGCTGCTCCATACTCCATGTTTCTATGGATTGGGTTGTCTCCTCTCCTTCCCTCTTTCTTATTGAGCTACTTCAGAAATGTTTAAACAAAGACAAGGAAACTTGAAACAGATTTTCAGATTTGTTTGATTAGGAAACCATAACATAAATGAAAAGGATAAACTAAACTAAAACATCAAGATTAGGGATTCAACTTCACTACAAACATCAAATTTCATGCTTCAAAGTAACAAGTATCAAAGTAAATCAAACTAACTTAAGGAGTTCATTCTTTCTCAAATATGATTATCCATATGGTGTGTGGTTTTAATCAAGTATTCAGAAAAAGTATTTAGCTATGGTGTTTAGTCTAAACACAAATTCCAAACCCATTAAGAACAAGAAGAACAATAAAGAACCAAGTAGAATTTAAACATGGTGTTTGTCTTCAATATCTACCCATTCATTCACTAATCAGTCCAAGAGTCATATGGTGTTTATGTAAACTTGAACAAGATAATTAATTAAGAGCAAGTGAATGAAACCAAAAACTAGCAATAATCAACATGCTACTTGAACCTTTTTGTTTTTTGTGTTGTGTAAGCTGGGACTCAAACCCAGTTCTCTTGCTTGTCAGGCAATTGTCCTTGTCCGTTGGACTACAAACACAACCTATCAATTAACCTCATTAACTTTAAAACATGAAACTGTCCAGTTATATAAAAATAAATAAAAAGTAGGAAAACTAAATAGAATCAAACGATGTTACCAAGTCCCGGCAACGGCGCCAAAAACTTGTTGCGTAGATTTAGCTGCACCAAAATGGATTCAGCTGCATCCTCAACTTGTGATACTCGCAAGTGCACGAGCCGTTGGTAGTTTAGCATATGTAAGTGCGAGGTCGATTCCACAGGGATTGGTGATTGAATGATCCAACTCAGTTTTCCTACACAAAACAAAAATGAAAACAAAAGAAACAAAACAAGAAGAAAGAAAGTAACTAAGACAAGATGGTGTTGTTTTAGAATCCACCCTAATTGTTCTAATCATGTTATGGCAGCAAGTAAACAAATTGATTCACTCATGAAGATGCTCACAAATAAGTCCATGGTGTTTGGATCAAATTGTATTGAACATCACAAGGACCCCAAGCATGGTGTTTACATTAGGAGACCTAGAAACCAAATCACATAAGTTGCTAATGGATGGAATGAAGATGATCCCCAAACCTTCCCAACAAGAGCATAACGCATAAAACCTTAGGTGATCAATCAAAGGATGCAAAAACAGCTCCATTAAAATAGTGAAGAAGAATTCATGAATGAAATCAAACTTTATAAACTCAAACCATGATACAAGACTAGCAAGATGTTTATTACAACTAATAACAGAAAAATAAAGTAAAACAAAGGAAATACAAGAAGAAAATAAAAGACAAAGGGAGGAGAAGAAGATAAGGACAGCATGCTAGAGATGGAAAAGAATCATCTCCATGGCTGCCAGGAGGCCAAAGCCTCCCAGCTGCTGCCTTCTCCCTTCTCTCCCTTTGTGGCTCTCAACTTTCCCTCTCTTTGTGTACAATGAAGTGTAAATGATGGATCTCAGGATCTGAGTTGAATGTGGAATGGAAGTGGTATTTATAGGGAGAGGGGAGTGGGAAATCTGAATTGAATATGGCAATGACCTAACACACTTGCATTAGATAATCAGAAATGGTTACTCCACTAAATCCCACTAGCAGCCCTAGCTCATCCTCATGTCAGCATGACCAAGCTTCCATTCAGAAACCAATAGATCATGCCTAGCTCATCATGACCAAGCATGCAATGAGCTCATCTTCCTGTCAGCATGATGTGTATTTCCATTGGCTCACGAATTGGGTTGGGCTGAATCAAATGATGACTTTAAGATGTCCGTTTTGAAGTTCAGAATGTCATTGATCCAACCACACAAGTAGTGGCCCAATCCAAGTTCGGATGAAGAAGATAAGTCCGAAATGAACTTCTAACTTCAACTCCAGTTTTACACGTTTTTGCACCATTTTGCTTCAAATGCCTCAAGTGTATTCCTCTCATGCCAATCAGCCCTTAATATGCATGGATTGCACGAATTATGCTCTTTTGCTCTCTTGGCCTACAAAACACACAAAGAGAGGCAAATAACTCAAAATTCTAAGAAACTAAGCAAAAGAAGTAAGTAAATAGGGCATGTATATGTATGAAATTATGAGCTTAACAAAACCTGACAAACAAGAAGAAAACAAGTTATTTTTAAATTAAAAAGAAAAAATAATGAATAAAGAAAAATAAAATAAAATAAAAAGAAAAAGGAAAACACACTTCCCCAAACTTAAATCAAACAAAGACGACAAACGGAAAAGAAAGCACAGTTCCCTAACTAAAATAAACTAAAGATGATAGCCGAAAGGGAAAAGCAAAAACAGAAAGCTCTAGAAAATGAAAGTAACGGGAAAAAATATTAAACACCAGAAAAAACACGGAGAAAGTAAAAAAAAGAAAAGTAAAGTAAATGTGCTCCCCCTTGAAGCAATTAGGTTCGAGCATGCCCGGGAAATCCGAAATGGTGTTGGCACCCTCATCAGCATATGTCTATTTAAACCACACCTCTTCAAGCGGATGATACCCAACATTTCTTCCTGCAAACTCAAAGAAAAACATCAAAAAATTCATAAACAAAACAATGGCATCCTCATGCACTCACCTTGATGATCTTAGCCTTGAATTGTCCCTTGCGCCACCGAATGCGCAGATAAGGGCTCCTACAAACCTTGTCTTCCCAAACTCCACATATCATCACGGTACAGCCTCAAACTTTGCTGAGGCAATACCGAACTTTTCTGAGGCAGTGTTCGAACGGAGCAGTGTTGCTGGTGATCGGTTCATAACTGTATATCATTTTGTACCCTTCTAGCTTATGATTTGGTTATGTTTTTGAGTTAAACTTGTGCTTTTAATTCTTTTTGTGTTTGTGTTTCAGTTAATTGAGATTTAGGTAACAATGATGAATTTGGATAGGAAATGATGCAATTCATGCATGTTAAGGCCTGATTTGGGTGAATGGAAGAAGAGCTTAAAGACAAACACATTTTGGCTACAACCCATTTCCAGCCCAATTTCGTAGGTCAGCTTCTTGGACTTGGTTCAGCATACTATGGGGCTCTAATGAGGTGAAGATCTTCATGACACTTGTTCCAATGGGTGTCTACTACAACATATCCAAATTTCAGTCCAATTGGACATTTGTGGAGTGCTCAGCCCGTCCAACACCCAACCATGCTCAGCAGGATTTCCAGCTGCCAGCTTTTGCCATGTGCCTCCTTTTAGCCATGTGCCTCTCCCTAGCTATAACTGACTTTGTACTCAACATAATGAGTGAAGTGGGGAGGCATTCCAGCTATTAAAGAGAAAGCAAGAGCATATTTGTGAAGACAAAAATTCATCATGGCAAAGGGGACAAGGAAGAGACAAAGGATAAAGTGCCATGGTGGAAAGGAGAGAGAGAAGAATGAGGAATGATGAGAGGCATTTTGCTTCAGCCTTTGAACATGGGAATTGAATTGGCAGATCACTTTGGAGCTGGATATCAGCTTTTGAGCTACTAAAGAGAAGCATGTGCATGCATGTGAAGCCAAAGAAAGAAATGAAATGAAATGAAGTCAATTCCAGTCCCTGTTTCTGCAGCCAACTTGCAGTGGCCAAAACGTGCTCTTCTACTGCTCCAATGGGAATACTTTCTTCATAGAAGTTGTTTCAATGGGTGTCTAGTATAACATATCCAAATTTGAGCCACATTGGATAAGTGGTGAAACCTCTAGCCTTCCTACACCAAGACTTGTTCAGAAGACTCGTTTTTCAGCAAGTAAAAGGCAACCACATGGGTTGGCAGCAAAAGGCAGCCACAAATTGCACACCTTTGATAACCCATGTGAACAAAGCTTGAGTTACAGCAAAAGAAGTATGGGATGGAGTTGATTCCAACCACACTAACATAGACAAGATGAGGTGGGAGTTATGGGTTGTATTAAAGAAGGAATGGTGGTGTTGAATTTCATCATGATGTTCCTCCCTCTTAGCCCTATAAATAGAGAAGCGTTCAAGCTTCATAAAACACACCCCAAGGGGGGAGCTCTCAAACACTTCTCTAGAGCTCCCTTCCCTTCTCTCCCTCAAATTCTCTTAGTTTCCTTTCAAGTTGTCAATTGTTGTAATAAATTGATTTTAGTAAATTTTCCTTCAAGTTTTCAAGTTCTACTTTAATTTTATTTGTAATGTACATTCTTTCTTAAGTATTCAAGTTTAATTAGTTTCCAAGTTTCAATTATGGTTTTTTGTTCTTATTCATTATGCTTATAAGTTAATATGCTAGTTTGAATGATTGATCACCATTTAGGTTTGCATGTTAGCTATCTTGGTTTGAATTAAGAGTATACACCATGCTTTAATTTGAATTGAACTATGAATAGGAAGAGTATGTATGGACATTCGACAACAGGGATTAGATACATGCTTGGTTGTTTAAATTGTTCTTCTATGCTTAGTGGGTTCCTAATGCTTAATTTTAGGTTAGACAACAAATGATCAAATTAGGGAATTTGGAACACAAGGTTTTGACCAAACACCATGGCTTAATCATACTTTAGCTAGAATCAATCCGTTAATCTAATTGAAATTGGGAACTTATTTGCTTGAGTTAATTTCTTTTCTTTCTTTCTTGTTTTATTTATTTTTCTTTCTTTTTCACTTCTGTTTTGTGTAGGGAAAATGAATTGGATCATTCAATCACCAATCCTCGTGGGATCGACCTCGCACTTACATATGCTATACTACCGAACGGCTCGTGCACTTGCGAGTATCATAAGTTGAGGATGCAGCTGAATCCATTTTGGTGCAAGTGAATCCGACACAACAGCTGGAAGGCACGATTAGCAGCAAGCTCACTCCGACAGATCATCTGCATGTGGCAAGGAGGTCTGACAAAGCAGCAGTGGAGGAGTCCCACAACTTAACGGTGCTCCATGCGGTCTCGGCTACCAATTTGGGCATGCGATTACTGGCGAGAACACGAGAGCACGTGGAAGCACTGGAGAGAAAAAATGAGGACCATGTGGAGCTGCGGAGATTCTGCAAGTAAGAGAGAATAAAGGCATGCCATGAAGATGAAGATGAAGATGATGAAGATGTTGTTTTTATTTTTAATTTATTTGAATGTTTTTTTTTTGTTTTTTAACTTTTTAACTTTTTTTTCTTTGTTTGCAGTGTTTGAATGAAATAAAAATGTGTTTTTAATACTCAGAAATAAACTAACTAACCACACCACGTAAATAAATACATAAACTAACTTAACAAAACAAAACAAAGAAAACAAAGAAGTTCTAAATTGATTTTTTTATTTTAAAAAAATTATTATTATTTACAACTAACTGACCACACAAAGAGAAAAAAAAACAGAGAAGTTCCAAATTGCAAGTTACAAGGAAAAATAAATAAAAACTCAAATTTCATTTTTTTTTTTTTTTTTTTTTTTCTAATTAATTTTGTTTTTTTTTTTTAAACACACAAATATACAAGCAACTCATGGATGACCAGTTAAGGGCCTCAGAAAACACAGCCAGGGGATCCGGGAAGGTTGGAGGGGTCACAAAGGTCCCACTTAAAACTCAAACTTCTTAGACACCAAAGGTGTCGCCTAAAGAACTCCTAGACACTGTATTGACGGAGACGCTCACTGGAGTTACCACGAGTTAGCTCATAAAAAATCTTTTTAATTTTTTTTTATAAAAGAAAAAGAAAATTAAAATTACTGAAATAATAACAAAACAACTAAAGAGAAATGATTGGAATACTCCCCCTTGAAGCGATTAGGTCGAGCGTGATGCATTTGGAGGTCGCGACTTCTCCCACTACTCCACACTCCCCATTCTTATGATTGAGGTTACCATCTCTCTCCATTTTTATTAAGCTGACATTACTTGCTAAGACAAACACAGAAAACTTGAAACAGAATTAAAGGATTAGGAAAAAAAAACTAAAATTGAAAGGAAAATCAACACACGTCCAATTTCATGCTTCAAAGTAATAAGCAGCAAAGTAAATCAAACTAGCTTATGAAGTTCGTTCTTTCTCAAATATGATTATCCATATGGTGTGTGGTTTTAATCAAGTATTCAGAAAAAACATTTAGCTATGGTGTTTAGTCTAAACACAAATTCCGAACCCATTAAGAACAAGAAGAACAATAGAGAACCAAGTAGAATTTAAACATGGTGTTTGTCTTCAATATCTACCCATTCATTCACTAATCAGTCCAAGAGTCATATGGTGTTTATGTAAACTTGAACAAGATAATTAATTAAGAACAAGTGAATGAAACCATAAACTAGAAATAATCAACATGCTACTTGAACCTTTTTGTTTTTGGGTGTTGTGTAAGCTGGGACTCAAACCCAGTTCTCTTGCTTGTCAGGCAATTGTCCTTGTCCGTTTGACTACAAACACAACTTGTCAATTAACGCCATTAACTTTAAAACATGAAACTGTCCAGTTATACAAAAGATAAAAATAAATAAAAAGTAGAAAAACCAAATAGAATCAAACAATGTTACCGATCCCGGCAACGGCGCCAAAAACTTGTTGTGTAGATTCAGCTGCACCAAAATGGGTTCAACTGCATCCTCAACTTGTGATACTCGCAAGTGCACGAATCGTTGGTAGTTTAGCGTATGTAAGTGCGAGGTTCGATTCCACAGGGATTGGTGATTGAATGATCCAATTCAATTTTCCTACACAAAACAAAAATGAAAACAAAAGAAACAAAACAAGAAGAAAGAATGTACATTACAAGAAAAATAAATTACAACTAAGAAAACATTAAAGAGAGAATTTGAGGAAGAAGGGAAAGTGTTTGAGAGCTTGAGAATTTGGAGGAAGGTGTTTGGGAAGCTTGAGGATTTTGGAAGGGAAAGGAAGGTGTTTGTGAAGTGTTTGAGACATGGAGACTTTTGGAAGAGAAGGGAAATGTGTTTGGGAAATTTGGAGAAGGGAGGAGAGATGTGTTTGAGAAAGAGAAGGGAGGAGTGTTTGGGAAGTGTTTGAGAATATGGAAACTTTTGGAGAAGAAAGGAAAGTGGTGTTTGAGAACTTTGTGGATTTTGGAAGAGCATGTGTTTGAGAGCTTTGAAAAGGGGGAAGAAAGTGTTTGGAAAGTGTTTGAGAATTTGATGAAGGAATGGGAGAAGTGTTTGGGAACTTTGAGAATCTTGGAAGAGAAAGTGTTTGGAGAACATGGGGAATTTGGAAGGGAAGAGACATGTGTTTAGGGTTTGGAGAGTGTTTGGAAGAGAATAGAGAAGTGCTTGAGATTTAATAAAAAGAAAATTGAGTAGAATGATCTTATTACAACAATTGAGAACTACAAAGGGAAACTAAGAGAATTTAAGGGAGAGAAGGGAAGGGAGCTCTAGAGAAGTGCTTGAGAGCTCCCCCCCTTGGGGTGTTATTACAAACTTAGAGAACTTCCCTATTTATAGGCCTAAGGGAAGTGAAAAATCTGAATTATACAATTGAATTTTCTAAACACACTAACTTCACCTAACACACAACACTGAATTCACCAACTTAACCTAACACACAATTGCATTTGAAAACAATTCCTCTTGTCTTTAGGCTTAGTGTTCAGCTCCCACTTCATCATCTTTTGGCTGCTGCAAAATTCCACTCAAAAATAGGAATTGAATATGCTTCACCAAACTTTCCCACAATCAACAACACTTCATCATGCATATGTCATGCATGACAATGCATTGCAGCCAGCTTGTGGGCTTGTTTTGGGCTTGTTCATCCATTCTGAAAAATCTACAAAAATATGGATCTTCAAGCTATGTGTCTTATCTTTCCAAGCATATGCAGCCCAGCTCAAGGAAAAATCGGAAAGGCCTTCAAATGTGATTTTTGGCCCAGTAACGCAGATGCTGCCGAATTTGACCTTAAGTTGCCAAAACATGTATAACTTTATCTAGAAGACTCGGAATCATGAACCGTAAAATTCTACAGAAAATAGACTTCCGTATATTTCCAATGATATATGGCTCATCATCTGGTTCTTCTTGAGTAAGTACAGTCCAATCCGTGAAGTTGACTGATCTGCATACACTGTTTTGAGCTAATTTGTCTCCAAAATGCATTTATTGAGTCTCAAACTTAAAACACTGAAACAAACACAAAACAAATTAAAAGCACAAGTTTAACTCAAAAACATAACCAATTCATAAGCTAAAAGGGTACAAAATGATATGTAATTTATGCACCGATCAAGGGCCAGGATAGTGGAGGTGAATCGACACCAGCTAGAAGTGTTGCGGGACGAGAATAAAAGCCTATCAAAGATGGTAGAGTTGTACTCTCGCGACATGCGAAAACAGCTGGAGGACCTAGACCGACCGGGTAAATGCAAGAAACCAGATCGTGAGAAAAGTTATACTGAAGCTAAGATTGCGATCTTTGGGAGCTCAAGTGATGAGCCCCAAGAGGCTGTGCGTGAAGCCCCGGAAGAGGATAGCCAGAGGGCCAAACTAAAAGCTCCTATGGTCGAGACACCGAAGGCCAAGGAGAAATGATTTCAGTTTTTATTTATTATTTACTTTAAAATGTATGTTTGTTTGTTTGTTTGTTTTTTTTTAATTGGGAAATAAAAAGTTATGTTATCTCAAAGACACGAATGATCCTAAATTTAAAGAACGACGATCAAACAAAAACATGAAAACCCAAACATGCATTTTTATTTTTAGTTAAGTAAACACACAAGTAACTGCTTTTTCTTTTAAGAGAAAAACTTAAGGATGACCAGTTAGGGGCCTCAGAAAACACAGCCAGGGGATCCGGGAAGGTTGGAGGGGTCACAATGGTCCCGCTTAAAACCCTAACTTCTTAGACACCGAAGGTGTCGCCTTAAAGAACTCCTAGACACTGTATAGCTGCGGTTGCTCACTGGAGTTACCAAAAGTTTAGCTCCTTCAAAGAATATCCTATAAGTTTTAAATTATACTACATAATTAAATTAAAACAAAATAAATAAATAAAAACTGAAATAAACACACAATTCAAACAAGAATTTAAAAGAAGAGTTGGGATTCTTGCACCAGGTGTCCAAGACGCATCTTTAATTTTGTCTCTACTTCCAGGACATTCTTGAGAAACCTGACAAACAAGAAGAAAACAATTGAAAAAAAACAAAATAAAATAAAATAACAACTGAAAAAAAAGCAAAAACACAAACATCAGAAAAAAAGGGGAGGCAAAAGTAAGTGAAAGTGTAGACATGCTCCCTTTTTTAAAAAACGTGCTCGCAATTTGCCGCAGAAATGAAGGGATCCGAGAGAAAAGAGCGCAGGATAGCACCCTCAAGATCCGAAGTGCTTTCGGCTCCCTCATCTGCATAAGTCCATTTAAACTCGTTTTGGTGAAGTAGAAGAGCACCTCGCATTTCTTCCTGCAAATTAAGAGAAAAACATCAAAAAATCCAGAAACAAAACAATGGCATCTTCATGCACTCACCTTGATGATCTAAACCTTGAATTGTCCCTTGTGCCACCGAATGCACAGAGAAGGGCTCGTCCAAACCCTGTCTTCCCAAACTCCACATATCATCACGGTACGGCCTCAAACTTTGCTGAGGTAATACCGAACTTTTCTGAGGCAGTGTCGAACGGAGCAGTGCTGCTGGAAGGCATGATTGGCAGCAAGCTCACACCGACAGATCATCTCCATGTGGCAAAGAGGTCTGACAAAGCAGCGGTGGAGGAGTCCCCCAACTTAACTGTGCTCCACGCGGTCTCGGCTACCAACTTGGGCATGCGATTATTTGCGAGGACACTGGAGTGCGCCGCGTTGAGCGAGGAAGTAGCTTCCTTGAAGGCTATGGTGGCGGACTCCAGAAGCGGCTTCACCTTGCCAATCAGCACGTGGAAGCACTGGAGAGAAAGAATGAGGACCATGTGGAGCTGCTGAGATTCTGCAAGTAAGAGAGAATAGAGGCATGCCATGAAGATGAAGATGAAGATGATGAAGATGTTGTTTTTATTTTTAATTTACTTGAATGTTTTGTTTTTGTTTTTTTGTTTTTGTTTTTTTTTCTTTTTCTTTTTGAATTTTTTTACTTTTTTTTTCTTTGTTTGTAATGTTTGAAATGAAATAAAAATGTGTTTTTAACACTCAGAAATAAACTAACTAACCACACCACGTAAATAAATACATAAACTAACTTAACAAAAAAAGAAAACAAAGAAGTTCCAAATTGATTTTTTTTTAAAATTTATTATTATTTACAACTAACTGACCACACAAAAAAAGAAAAAACAAAGAAGTTCCAAATTGCAATTTACAATGAAAAATAAATAAAAACTCAAATTTCAATTTTTTTTTAAAAAGTTTTTTTTTATAATTTTATTTTTAGTTTTGTTTTGTTTTGTTTTTTTAAAAACACACAAATATACAAGCAACTCATGGATGACCAGTTAAGGGTCTCAGAAAAACACAGCCAGGGGATCCGGGAAGGTTGGAGGGGTCACAAAGGTCCCACTTAAGATATGTTATAGTACACACCCATTGGAACAACTTTCATGAAGAATGTGGCCTCATTCGAGCTATGTAGGTTGCTGAAACAAAGCTTGCAATATGACCTATCGAAACTGGACTGGCAGGGGGCTGTATCCATAATGAATTTGTCTTTAAGCTCTTCATCAATTCATCCAAATTAGGCCTTAACATGCTCGAATTGTATGAATTATGCTCTCCAAAGCTATCATTGTTGCCTAAAGCTCAATTAACTGAAAGATAAACACAAAAAGGAGTAAAAGCACAAGTTTAACTCAAAAACATAACCAAATCATAAGCTAGAAGGGTAAGAAATAATATACAATTATGAACCGATCAATAGGTGTACGAAATTGGACAATTCAAGTTCAAAGGCAATTCGTTACTTATTGGAGTGGTTGGTGTATTCCGTAGTTCTAGCGATTGGATTTCACTCAAAACTCACCAAATGACTATTCCCACCTTATTATGATGGTGCCCAAGTTTTGGGCTCGAATCGGAAATCAATAGGTGTACGAAATTGGACAATTGAAGTTCAAAGGCAGTTCGTTCCGAATTGGAGTGGTTGGTGTATTCCGTACTTCTATCGAATGGATTTCACTCAAAACTCACCAAACGACTCCTCCCACCATATGATGATGATGCCCAAATTTTGGGCTCGATCGGAAATCAATAGGTGTACTAAATTGGTGTTCGGTTCACAATTGTATATCATTTTATACCCTTATAGCTTATGATTTAGTTATGTTTTTTAGTTAACCTTGTGCTTTTAACCTCTTTTGTGTTTGTCATTCAGTTCATTAAGCTCTAGGTATCACTTGAGGCATGTGAAGTAAAATGGTGAAAATAATGTGTAAAAACTGAAGACTGAGTTACAAATTCATTTCGGACTTATCGTCTTCATCCGAGCTTGGATTGGGCCAATACTTGTGTGGTTGGATCAATGACATTCTGAACTTCAAAATGGACATCTTACAGTCGACATTTGTGTGATCCAAGCCCAATCCGTGAGCCCAAGAAGTTGTTCATCATGCTGACAGGGAAGATGAGCTCATTGCATGCTTGGTCATGGTGAGCTAGGCATGAGCTATTGGTTTCTGAATGGAAGCTTGGTCATGCTGACATGAGGATGAGCTAGGGCTGCTAGTGGGATTTAGTGGAGTAGCCATTTCTGATTATCTAATGCAAGTGCATCAACCACATTCTGATTTTCAAATGCAAGTGTTGAGTCCATTAGCCATATTCAATTCTGATTTCTCACTTCCCTCTCCCTATAAATACCACTTCCATTCCAAACACTTTCATCAAGCAAAATCCTGGGATTCACAACACCACAATTCAGCCATCTACCCTCAAACACTTCCATCATTTTCCCAAAACACTCCAGAAATCAACCCAAAGCTAAACAGCCTCAAATCACCAAAACCACTCCAGCAAACCTCTATTCCATTTCTCTACGAATTTCATCTCTCCACCATCACCACTCACTCAAACTCATCCCAAATCACCTCCATATCCTTCATACATCCTTCTAGAAGTGGAGAAGCACTTGGAGAAGCCTTGGACACCACAAGAACTTCAGAAAAGGGGTTTTTCTACTCTTATTGCATTCATTATGTTTTCCCATTTCTGTTTTAGTTTCCTTTCCGTTATGAGTAGCTAAATCCATAACTAGGGCTTCGATGTAACCTAACATGAATATTCTGGGTTTATAAGTTTGAAGTTTGGAGTTTCAAGTTTGATTCATGATTCATGTTCTTATTCATTATGCTTATAAGTTAACATGCTTGTTTGAATGATTGATCACCATTAGAACTTGTTTGTTAACTATCTTGGTTTGAATTAAGAGTAGACACCATGCTTTAATTTGAATTGAACTATGAATAGGAAGAGTATGTATGGACATTCGACAACAGGGATTAGATACATGCTTGGTTGTTTAAATTGTTCTTCTATGCTTAATGGGTTCTTAATGCTTAATTTTAGGTTAGACAACAAATGATCAAATTAGGGAATTAGGAACACAAGGTTAGGACCAGACACCATGGCCTAATCATACTATAGCTAGAATCAATCTTTGAATCTGAAGTAGACTTGACTTCCTTTCAGTTTGCTCACTTCCTTTCACAATCACAATCACTCTCACTTTAATTTCTGTTTTAGACTTAACTTCCTAACTTCTTGAATTCGGTAATCTACGTACATAACTAATTTGAACTTCTCAGTCTTCGTGGGTACGACCTCGTACTTGTCTTGCTATACTACTAATTGCCCCGTACAATTGCGAGTTAACATATTATTAACAACAATTGGACAATTCAAGTTCAAAGGCAGTTCGTTCCGAATTGGAGTGGTTGGTGTATTCCGTAGTTCTAGCGATTGGATTTCACTCAATGATAAGTTCATAATTTCACACATTTGCTTGCCTTCATTACTTAGTAATTTTGTTTAGTTTCTCTTTATTTCGAGTCACTTATCTATGTTTGTGTGTTCTGTAGGTTATGGGAGCAAGAGATCACATTTTATTCAATCCATGCATATTAAGGGCTGATTGGGATGAGAGGAATACACTTGAGGCATTTGAAGCAAAATGGTGCAAAAACGTGCAAAACCTGGAGCCTGAGTTAGAAGTTCATTTCGGACTTATCTTCTTCATCCGAACTTGGATTGGGCCAATACTTGTGTGGTTGGATCAATGAGATTCTGAACTTCAAAATGGATATCTTAAAGTCATCATTTGATTCAGCCAAGCCCAATTCGTAAGCCCAAGAAGTTGTTCATCATGCTGACAGGAAGATGAGCTCATTGCATGCTTGGTCATGGTGAGCTAGGCATGAGCTATTGGTTTCTAGATGGAAGCTTGGTCATGCTGACATGTTGATGACCTAGGGCTGCTGGTGGGCTGCTAGTGGGATTTAGTGGAGTAACCATTTCTGATTATCTAATGCAAGTGCATCAACCACATTCTGATTTTCAATTGCAAGTGTTGTATGCATTTGCTATATTCAATTCAGATTTCTCACTCCAAATTCCCTATAAATACCACTTCCATTCCACATTCAATTCATCAACAATCCACATTCAGATTCAAAAACACATTCACTTCATCCATTACTCCCATACACACATTCACCACAAAGAGAGAAGAGAGCTAACTGCAAAGGAGGAAGAGCTAGGAGCTGTCCTGGAAACTACCTTGCCTCCACCAGCTAGTTCTTCTATTCTCTTTACTCTATCTATGTATTTCTTATTTTCTGTATTCATAATTATGTTGAACTAATCCATTTTGTTAGGGCTTAGGATGAAGCCCTGGCCATGAATATTCAATGTTATGGATGATTTCATAGTTAATTGATTTCCTTGCTTTCATTATCAAGTTGTTAATCTCCAGCTTATTATGTGCTTGATGTATGCTTTCTTGGAGTAGCTAACTAGGATTTTATGCATCTAGCACAGGTTGGGAAGGGGTTTAGATTCACCAATTCTACTCTCCTTTCACAAGCAACACATGAATGGCCTAAGAATCATTCAAGGGGTTAATAACCATAGGTTGACTAGGACAGATACCATGTTCTAGGACTTGTGTGATTATCATATTCTCAAGGAACTTAATGACTCTTGTATGCTTTATTCTAAGTAGATACCATGCTTAGGTTGCATATTAGAGATCACGTGTTGTGTAGATACCATGCACAATCACATGCCTTAGGAGAATCATGCATCCTGCACCTAGATACCATAGGCTTGTATGCGATAATCTATTGTTAATGAAGCTTGAGTCAATTTCTATGCATTCATAACTTGGATAGGAAGACTAGAGGTGGATTCCAAGGCTCTAACACTTCTCAATCATTGTTTCACAACTTGCTCATTGCTGCCATTGTTTACTTTCCAGCACTTCCATTTCATTATCTTGTTTCCATTTCAACAACAAAACCCCCCATTTCGAGTGCGTGTGTGGTGCTAGGATTCTGTCCTAGACCTTGCCATTTGTTAGTTTGTTTGTTTCTTGTTTTCTGTTTTTCCATCATTCTAAGTAATTTAACTTGCAACCAAGTTACCATTCTCCGTGGGATCGACCTCGTATTTACATAAGCTATACTATAAACGGTTCGTGCACTTGCGAGAATTAAAGTTGCTATTTTTAATAACTCATTTTAGTTGTTAGGAATAGGCTCAACAAGTTTTTGGCGCCGTTGCCGGGAACCGGTAACGATGGTGCTATAGTTAGATTACTTTGAGTGTTTTTGTTTTTGTTAGTTTTATTTGTTATTTTCATTGGTTTTTCTTTCAGGATTCAGTCTTTCTTTTTAGTTGTTATCTCCATTTGAAAGCACTAATTTGGTTCTTGTGTGTGCATGTATGTCTGAATCTGATTCTGAGCCACTTTCACCAAGAAGTTTTGCTATACGTGTTGGTTTGAGGAGGAGTTATAGTTCTTCAAGCTCTAAATCTAAGAGCTACGAATCTGAAGGTTCAAGCAAGATGGCAGAGATTCCAAACAACAATGATGGTGAAGGAGGTGGTGCGCTTGTTGCCCAACCTCGAAACCCCTCGTGAATTTTCCATTCCCAAGTCACTGATCAACCTTCATGCATCGTCTATCCTCAACTCACAATTGACAGGTTTGAGCTTAAAAGTGGTATGATTCATCTTCTTCCAACTTATTATGGTAATACCACTGAGGATCCTTACATGCATGTTAAGCAATTCTTTGAAATATGTGCTACAATCAAAATTCAAGGACTTGATGATGAGCAGATTAAGTTGAGGCTATTCCCATTCAGTTTAAAAGATAAGGCTAAGTCTTGGCTATATTCTTTGCCTAATGCTTCAATTCGTACTTGGGATGAGCTTTCTAATAAGTTTTTGCAGAAATTCTTTCCAGCTCAAAAGACTAACAAGATTAGAAAGGAAATTCTTGGTTTCAAGCAAGGAGAAGGAGAAGCTTTTCATGAATGCTGGGAGAGGTACAAGGAGATGATGAGATCTTGCCCACACCACAACATAGAGAGTTGGATGCAAATGCAATCTTTCTATGAAGGTTTGCTTGATTCTGAAAGGATGATGGTAGATGCCACAAGTGGAGAAGGACTGATGAACAAAACAGCAGATGAGGCTTTTACTCTCTTTGAATCTTTGAGTGCTAACTCTCAACAATGGAGCTACAATAAAGGAAGAGGAGCTCCTATGAAGGCTGTGGTCTCTGAGGTAAGTACTAATAATGAGATTAATGCAAAACTTGATGTTATGTGTTCTTTGCTTCAACAGGCAGTGACTGGTCCTCTTGGAAACAAAGTGGAAGTTCAAGGCCAATCTTTTGCGGACCACATGCTAGAACAAGCAAATGCCCTTCAAGGAAGAAATCCTCAGAATGATCCTTACTCAAACACATACAATCCGGGGTGTGTTGTTTAATTATGTTAACTCGCAAGTGTACGTGCCAATTAGTAGTATAGCAAAACAAAATACGAGGTCGAACCCACAAGGACTGAGAAGTTAAAATTAGTTATGTACTTAGATTACCAAATTCAAGAAGTAGGAAGTTAAGTCTAAAACAGAATTTAAAGTGAGAGTGATTGTGATTGTGATTGTGAAAGGAAATGACAAACTGAAATTGCAAATGAAACAAGTAAACAAGTGCAGCAAAGATGGTTTTGAAGATTGAAAAACAGATTTGGAGACTAGGGCATTTGATTCACCATAACAATTCAATTCCAGGTTATAAAGATTCAAGTGACAAGTCTAATTCAGATTCAAAGATTGATTCTAGCTAATGTATGATTAAGCCATGGTGTCTGGTCCTAACCTTGTATTCCTAATTCCCTAATTTGATCATTTGGTGTCTAACCTAAATTAAGCATTAGGAATCCATTAAGCATAGAAGAACATTTTAAACAACCAAGTATGTATCTAATCCAGATTGTCGAATTCTCATACACACTCTTCCTATTCATAGTTCAATTTGAATTAAAGCATGGTGTCTACTCTTAATTCAAACCAAGATATACAAATCTGAATGGTAGCTAGGCATTCCGAATCAGCATATAGGCAATTTGGCAAAATGAATAAGAACATGAATCATGAATCAAACTTGAAACTTGAAATTTATAAACCCAGAATATTCATGTTAGGTTACATCAAAGCCCTAGTTATGGATTTAGTTACTCATAATGGAAAAGAGACTTGAATAGAAATGAGAAAACATAATGAAAGCAATAAGAGTAGAAAAACCCCTTTTTCTGAAGTTCTTGTGGTGTCCAAGGCTTCTCCAAGTGCTTCTCCACTTCTAATGCTTCTCCAAGAGCTTCCCCACTTCTAGAAGGATGTATGAAGGATATGGAGGTGATTTGGGATGAGTTTAAGTGAGTGGTGATGGTTGAGATAGATGAAATTCGTAGGGAAATGGAAGAGAGGTTTGCTGGAGCTGTTTTGGTGAGATGGGGCTGTTTAGAGCTTTTGGTTGATTGCTGGAGTGTGTTGGTGATTTGAGAGTGTTTGAGGAGGGCTGGAGTGAATTGTGGGGTTGAGAATCCCAGGATTTGTTGTTTGGGAAAATAATGGAAGTGTTTGAGGGAGGATGGAATGAAGGATGGCTGAATTGTGGGGTTGTGAATCCCAGGCTTGCACACTTTGAATCTGGAATTGAAGATGTATTTATAGGGGAATGGAGGTGAGAAATCAGAATTGAATATAGCAATCACCTAACACACTTGCATTAGATAATCAGAAATGGTTGTTGCACTTCACCAACAATTCCCACCAGCAGCCATAGGTCATCCTCATGTCAGGATGACGAAGCAAGCAATGAGCTCATCTGCAAGTCAGCATGATGTGTAACTTCTTGGGCTCACGGATTGGGCTTGGAGCAATCAAATGTCGACTTTGAGCTGTCTATTTTTAAGTTCAGAATGTCATTGATCCAACCACACAAATATTGGCCCAATACAAGATCGGATGAAGAAGATAAGTCCAAAATGAACTTGTAACTCTCTCCAGTTTTTACACAATATTTTCACCATTTTACTTCACATGCCTCAAGTGATACCTAGAGCTTAATGAACTGAATGACAAACACAAAAGAGGTTAAAAGCACAAGGTTAATTCAAAAACATAACTAAATCATAAGCTATAAGGGTATAAAATGATATACAATTGTGAACTGAACAGGGTGGAGAAATCATCCTAATTTCAGGTGGAGCAATAATTCAAATGTGCAACAATCTCAAGGACCTCCCCCAGGATTCCAAATGCAACAAAGGCAATTCCAGGCAGCTCCCCAACAAGTGCAAGAGCAAAGAGGTGATCAAATGGGAGAATTGCAAGATATGTTCAAGAAGTTCATGGGGCAACAGATGCAAACCAATCAGAATCTTCAAAATGCAGTGAACATATTAGAAGTGCAAGTTGGGCAGATTGCATCCTCCTTGAGCAATAGAGCATCCGAAACTTTTCCAAGCCAACGGAGGTGAATCCAAGGCATCATGAGCAAGTTAAAGCAGTGCATATCTTGAGAAGTGGGAAACAAGTGGATAACAAGGTTGGAAATGAGAATGAAGAGCAAGAAGAGGGAGAAAACGTGGAGATCATTCAGCCACCACAAGGACAGCCCACAAGTTCCACCAAACAGCCCCTCAATGCTCCTGGAAAGAGCACAGGCCCTAAGGTATCATCTAATGCTAATCAAGTTCCAATTTCAACTAATGCTTTTAGGCCTATTGCACCCTTTCCCAGCAGGTTATCAAAGTCAAAGAAAGATCAAGGCTTGGATGAGATAATGGAAATATTCAAGAAGGTGCAAATCAACATCCCATTGCTCAGTGCCATTGCTCAGATTCCAAAGTATGCAAAATTTTTGAAGGATCTATGCACTAACAAGAGGAGATTCAAAGAGCACGAACAAGTTGCATTAAGTGAAGAGGTGAGTGCAGTCTTACAAAGAAAGCTACCTCCAAAGCTAAAGGATCCAGGTTCGTTTTCTATACCTTGCATTGTTGGTGATTTCAAGATTCCAAAAGCTTTGCTTGATCTCGGTGCATCCATTAACCTTATGCCATATCATGTTTATGAGAAACTTAACCTTGGTGAGTTGCAAGCCACATCTGTGAGCATTCAATTGGCAGATAGAATTATTAGGTACCCCAAGGGCATTCTAGAAGATGTTTTGGTGAGAGTAGAAGGCTTAATCTTGCCAGCTGATTTCTTAGTCTTGGAGATGGAAGAAGCACCAATTCCTGACAATGAATTGCCCCTCATCTTTGGCCGACCCTTCATGGCTACTGCTAAGACCACGATCGATGTAGCGCAAGGCACTCTCGCCATGACCGTTAATGGAGAAACTGTTGCTTTCAAAGTGTTTGATGCCACGAATCTGCCAAATGATGTTCAAGATTGTTTTCAAATTCAAGTATTGGACAATCCAGGGAAAGAGAGATTTGATGGTCTTTCATATTCACTAGAAGCATGCTTGCTGCAAAGAGTAGACAAGGAGGAGCAGGGGGCTGCCCACATGTTCAATGCTACAATGCCTACACACAAGAAGGGGCTGCCCAAATTTGGAGATACTCCAAACATTCCTCCTATTCTTTGTTATTCAGTTCATAATCAAAAAAGGAAAACAAAAGCAGCATGGAAACGATGGAAAAAGAAAACAAACTTGGTGAACTCCCTTGCAATGCATGAGGTGTCAATTGAGCCCAAACCCCCCCATTCACTATAACAAGTTTGGATGTCTGGCTGAAGACATAAAACTTAGCGCTTCTTGGGAGGCAACCCAAGGTGACGAGGAGAAGATAGAACGTGCAAGAAGCTGCTTGCGTCCTAATCGCTTCAAAGGGGAGTTGTTTTCTAAACTCTAACATTTAGTTATGTCTTTTCCTTATCTTCTTTCCTTTCATTTATGAGGCATTGCTTGTTCTTATACTCTAAACATTGAGGACAATGTTTCATTTAAGTTTGGGGGGAAGGATTTAGTTATGTTGTTTCAAATTGTCAAAATTTTAAATTTTTTAAGTGTGTCTAGTGTCTAAAACGCAGAATTTTGTGTGTTGTTTCGTTATCCTTTCAAACACCTATGATAAGACTTGGATTTAATTCTAATATGGTTTTTCAGAAATTGATAGTCATTGTTTAAGGACTTTATGTGGTTCTGAGTTCACTTTGTCTTGCATGCCATCCTTGCACTTATTGAGCACTTTGCCAAGTTAGTCCAATTTCTTGCTACTTGGAGATGTTATGCAATTCTACTTATTTCATGATCTTGGTTTCGTACTCTAGAACTTATTTGAATATCTCTTGAGACATCTTGTTGCCATACAATGCTTAGGAAGTGATTTAGGCCATGTTTGAACCGTTTGAGCTTTTCTAACCATCCCTCTACATGTATTCATCCCTAGTCAACCCATTTGAGCCTACGTTAAGACTTTCTTTGTGTAAACCATTCCTACCATAATAAATCTCTGTTTCTTATCTTTACCTATTCTTTGAGCAATTAAAGCTATCTTTAAAGGAGAGTCATAAAGATGCAAGGTTTTTAGGAGCAAAAGTGATTCTTCAGTGCCATAACCCAAGTGTTGAAAAGAAATAAGTTTGGGGGTATTGGTAACTAATCAAAAGAGGTAATGAAGTGTGACCAATGTAGTCACGGCCCTAGGGTGTTATAAGGAAAAGATCATGGTGATCTAGGGTAAAGAGCCACAAAATTAGGCCAAATAAACACATTTGAAGTGCTGAAATTATGTTGAAAATCTGCTCATGTATGTGTTCCTTGCTTGTTACAAAGTTCAGTAATCTCTCATGCTTTTACCTATGCTCTAGTTGTGCTCAAAATGTTGTTATATCTCCATATCTCCTCTTTCATTCAACCACTACCCTAAGCCTCATTACAACCCTTGTAAAGTCCTTTTGATCCTTGGTATTGTATGGTATTATTGTGGAGAGCTGATTTCATAATAACCTTATGGGGTTCGAAATTCTTGATTGTGTTGTAAGTGTGTGCGCATGTACTTATTTGAGTTGCAGGTGTTGTTCGGATTTGGCATTCACACACTACACGTAAGGATGTTATTGTAAGCTTTGCACACTCTTGAATCATGTGTGGAACTTAGATTGTGATTGTTATGTTTCTTTGGAACCATATACTTTGGTGATTCTTTGAGGATATTGTTTGGAAGGCTAGCTGCTTATTTTCTGTTTTCTAAGTTGTGGTTTTATTTTGTTTGCTCGAGGACTAGCAAAGTCTAAGTTTGGGGGTATTTGATAAGTTCATAATTTCACACATTTGCTTGCCTTCATTACTTAGTAATTTTGTTTAGTTTCTCTTTATTTCGAGTCACTTATCTATGTTTGTGTGTTCTGTAGGTTATGGGAGCAAGAGATCACATTTTATTCAATCCATGCATATTAAGGGCTGATTGGGATGAGAGGAATACACTTGAGGCATTTGAAGCAAAATGGTGCAAAAACGTGCAAAACCTGGAGCCTGAGTTAGAAGTTCATTTCGGACTTATCTTCTTCATCCATCGAACTTGGATTGGGCCAATACTTGTGTGGTTGGATCAATGAGATTCTGAACTTCAAAATGGATATCTTAAAGTCATCATTTGATTCAGCCAAGCCCAATTCGTAAGCCCAAGAAGTTGTTCATCATGCTGAAGGAAGATGAGCTCATTGCATGCTTGGTCATGGTGAGCTAGGCATGAGCTATTGGTTTCTAGATGGAAGCTTGGTCATGCTGACATGTTGATGACCTAGGGCTGCTGGTGGGCTGCTAGTGGGATTTAGTGGAGTAACCATTTCTGATTATCTAATGCAAGTGCATCAACCACATTCTGATTTTCAATTGCAAGTGTTGTATGCATTTGCTATATTCAATTCAGATTTCTCACTCCAAATTCCCTATAAATACCACTTCCATTCCACATTCAATTCATCAAAAATCCACATTCAGATTCAGAAACACATTCACTTCATCCATTACTCCCATACACACATTCACCACAAAGAGAGAAGAGAGCTAACTGCAAAGGAGGAAGAGCTAGGAGCTGTCCTGGAAACTACCTTGCTGCCACCAGCTAGTTCTTCTATTCTCTTTACTCTATCTATGTATTTCTTATTTTCTGTATTCATAATTATGTTGAACTAATCCATTTTGTTAGGGCTTAGGATGAAGCCCTAGTCATGAATATTCAATGTTATGGATGATTTCATAGTTAATTGATTTCCTTGCTTTCATTATCAAGTTGTTAATCTCCAGCTTATTATGTGCTTGATGTATGCTTTCTTGGAGTAGCTAACTAGGATTTTATGCATCTAGCACAGGTTGGGAAGGGGTTTAGATTCACCAATTCTACTCTCCTTTCACAAGCAACACATGAATGGCCTAAGAATCATTCAAGGGGTTAATAACCATAGGTTGACTAGGACAGATACCATGTTCTAGGACTTGTGTGATTATCATATTCTCAAGGAACTTAATGACTCTTGTATGCTTTATTCTAAGTAGATACCATGCTTAGGTTGCATATTAGAGATCACGTGTTGTGTAGATACCATGCACAATCACATGCCTTAGGAGAATCATGCATCCTGCACCTAGATACCATAGGCTTGTATGCGATAATCTATTGTTAATGAAGCTTGAGTCAATTTCTATGCATTCATAACTTGGATAGGAAGACTAGAGGTGGATTCCAAGGCTCTAACACTTCTCAATCATTGTTTCACAACTTGCTCATTGCTGCCATTGTTTACTTTCCAGCACTTCCATTTCATTATCTTGTTTCCATTTCAACAACAAAACCCCCCATTTCGAGTGCGTGTGTGGTGCTAGGATTCTGTCCTAGACCTTGCCATTTGTTAGTTAGTTTGTTTCTTGTTTTATGTTTTTCCATCATTCTAAGTAATTTAACTTGCAACCAAGTTACCATTCTCCGTGGGATCGACCTCGTATTTACATAAGCTATACTATAAACGGTTCGTGCACTTGCGAGAATTAAAGTTGCTATTTTTAATAACTCATTTTAGTTGTTAGGAATAGGCTCAACAAGTTTTTGGCGCCGTTGCCGGGGAACCGGTAACGATGGTGCTATAGTTAGATTACTTTGAGTGTTTTTGTTTTTGTTAGTTTTATTTGTTATTTTCATTGGTTTTTCTTTCAGTATTCAGTCTTTCTTTTTAGTTGTTATCTCCATTTGAAAGCACTAATTTGGTTCTTGTGTGTGCATGTATGTCTGAATCTGATTCTGAGCCACTTTCACCAAGAAGTTTTGCTATACGTGTTGGTTTGAGGAGGAGTTATAGTTCTTCAAGCTCTGAATCTAAGAGCTACGAATCTGAAGGTTCAAGCAAGATGGCAGAGATTCCAAACAACAATGATGGTGAAGGAGGTGGTGCGCTTGTTGCCCAACCTCGGAAACCCCTGCGTGAATTTTCCATTCCCAAAGTCACTGATCAACCTTCATGCATCGTCTATCCTCAACTCACAATTGACAGGTTTGAGCTTAAAAGTGGTATGATTCATCTTCTTCCAACTTATTTGCCATGTGCCTCCTTTTAGCCATGTCCCTCTCCCTAGCTATAATTGAATTTGTACTCAATATAATGAGTGAAGTGGGGAGGCATTCCAGCTATTAAAGAGAAAGCAAGAGCATATTTGTGAAGACAAAAATACATCATGGCAAAAGGGACAAGGAAGAGACAAAGGTTAAAGTGCCATGGTGGAAAGGAGAGAGAGAAGAAGGAGGAATGATGAGAGGCATTTTGCTTCAGCTTTTGAACACGGGAATTGAATTGGTAGATCACTTTAGAGCTGGAGATCAGCTTTTGAGCTACTAAAGAAAAGCATGTGCATGCATGTGAAGCAAAAGAAAGAAATGAAATGAAATGAAGTCAATTCCAGTCCCTGTTTCGGCAGCCAACTTGCAGTGGCAAAAACGTATACTTCTACTACTCCGATGCGAATACTTTCTTCATAGAAGTTGTTCCAATGGGTGTTTAGTATAACATATCCAAATTTCAGCCCCATTGGATACGTTTTGAAACCTGTGGCCTTCCTACACCAAGTCTGGTTCAGAAAACTCGTTTTTTCAGCAACAAAAAGCAATCACATGGGTTGACAGCAAAAGAAGACCACATGGGTTGGCAGCAAAGGCAGCCACATCTGACCACCTTTGAACCCATGTGATGAAAGCTTTAGGTGCAGCAAATGATGAAGGATGGTGTGGGAATTCATCATAATGTTCCTCCCTCTTAATCCTATAAATAGAGAAGCCTTCAAGCTTCAAAACACACCCCAAGGGGGGAGCTCTCAAACACTTCTCTAGAGCTCCCTTCCCTCTTCTCCCACAAATTCTCTTAGTTTCCTTTCAAGTTGTCAATTATTGTAGCAAAATGAATTTGCTAAATTTTCCTTCATGTTTTCAAGTTTTACTTTAATTTTATTTGTAATGTACATTCTTTCTTAACTATTCAAGTTTAATTAGTTTCCAAGTTTCAATTATGGTTTTTGTTCTTATTCATTATGCTTATAAGTTAATATGCTAGTTTGAATGATTGATCACCATTTAAGTTTGCATGTTAACTATCTTGGTTTGAATTAAGAGTATACACCATGCTTTAATTCGAATTGAACTATGAATAGGAAGAGTATGTATGGACATTCAACAACAGGGATTAGATACATACTTGGTTGTTTAAATTGTTCTTCTATGCTTAATGGGTTCATAATGCTTAATTTTAGGTTAGACAACAAATGATCAAATTAGGGAATTAGGAACACAAGGTTATGACCACACACCATGGCTTAATCATACTTTAGCTAGAATCAATCCATTAATCTAATTGAACTTGGGAACTTATTTGCTTGAGTTATTTCCTTTTTATTGTTTTATTTATTTTCTTTTCCATTTCTGTTTTTTTGTAGGGAAAATGAATTGGATCATTTCTGTTTTACATATGCTATACTACTGAACGGCTCGTGCACTTGCGAGTATCACAAGTTGAGGATGAAGCTGAATCTATTTTTGGTGCAGTGAATCCGACACAACATCATCCAAATTAGGCCTTAACATGCTTGAATTGCATGAATTATGTTCTCCAAAGCCATCATTGTTACCTAAAGCTCAATTAACTGAAAGATAAACACAAAAAGGATTAAAAGCACAAGTTTAACTCAAAAACATAACCAAATCATAAGCTAGAAGGGTAAGAAATAATATACAATTATGAACCGATCAAATACCCCCAAACCTAGATTTTGCTAGTCCTCGAGCAAAACAAAAAGGAAAACACAGATAAAAAAAAAAAAAAACAAGAAGTTAACTAGACCACTTTCGTAGGTAACTCGATTGCATTTAGCATATGCAACAAGCCTTTAAACCTCTAGGCATCCCTAGTAGAAGGAGTTGTGTCTCCTGAGGGTTTAACAATTACGATACCCACAAACGTTTTTCTTACTCTACAAAACAAAATGGTTAGAAAACTTAAAAGATTGTTAGTCCTTAAGCAAAACCAAAAACAAAAACTAACATAAATACATTAACAAAAACAAAACAAAAACGAAAAACAATTACAAAAATAAAAAGAACTCAAAACAATCTTTCCGAACATTTTCTGAAGAGAAATGACTCATGCACATGACTTAAACGTTTTAACAATAAAAGCTCAATTTTTAGACATTATTTACAAAGCGGCAAAGTTCTAAACACAATATGCTCAAAGTGTAGTAGTGTGATAGCCAAATACAACAAATTCTCCAATCTTAGTTTTCACACAATTTCAAAAATCATACAAAGCATAAGTTCAACTTCAAATCTCACCAAAGTCGTCCTCTCACAAATGAATCACTCAGAAGAGGGCTATAATGCAACACTCAGTTATAAACATGAGATTAGAGTTAAACCATAAGGGACTTAACTCGAAATAGAAAGATGAAGAACTTGCATTAATATGATCTCAAGAAGGATGTCAAACACTCAAAAGTAAGAAAATGGATGCAATTCAACCACATGACATTTAAGATCAATTTAGGTCTTTAGTATAGGTTGTAATTGGGCCAAGGGTGTAAGGTGAGTAAGAAATGAAAGGTATAGATAAAACAAAGTCCAAGGAACTCGCAATGTAAGAGCATAAAATAATTGTTTACAAGACTTCGAATCATCACAATGAGATTTTTTTTTTCTTTTACATGATCAAAACTCCTTATACCTTCATTTACATTGATTCATACTCCATTCCTTTAATTGAACAAACACCAATTTATTTTGAAGGCCCAAAAATGAAATTTCAATCAACCACCACTTAACTTTTCTCTTTTCTTTCACCAATTGTGTGAATTTGTTTTCTCTTTTTTTTTTTTAAATGTAACACCTCTTCCCAAACTTAGCATGAAAAACACATCCAAATTAAAGCTCATGAGTTCCTCAGAAAGGTAAATATTTCTTTTTCGGGCTAAGACGAGGAAATATAATTGGTAAATGAAAGAAAAGGTTTACATGTAGGCTCAAAATGGTTAACAATGGAAAATCATGCTTAAGCATGCATAAGGTTAGCTTGAAAGGCACAAACGATCCAAAGAAGGCCTTAATATCATTTCTTTAAATGTCATGAAATCAAATTGCACAAGAATGAATGACTTTTAAGTGTTCAACCAAATCAATGAATAATGAGATCAAACAACAACTTTGATGACAAGAAAATAAGAGTACATGTATAACACTCATGAATTGAAGTACAAGGCTCAAAAGCTCACTTTATATGGTTGGTTATATAAGTCTAATTTATGCTTCATACAATTATTTAGATCATGCAAATCCTTTAATTGGAAAATTATGAAACAAATGGCAAGTGTAAAGAAGGTTTCAAGCATATCATGATAGAACAATGCCAACTTTTTTTTTTTTTTTTTAAATTTTTTTAATTTTTAATTTTTATAAAGAAAAGAAAAACTAAAATAAAATGAAATCCAATTTTTATTTAAGTCATGCAAACATTTATCACTATCTCATCATAAGTGTTCGGAAAGTGACTCAAAAACAAAACAAGACTCAAATAGAAGAAAAACAAGTAATTTTTATTTTTATTTTTAATTAAGAAAAAAAATAATACATGCTAAACTCCAATACCCCCAAACCTAGAATGAACATTGTCCTCAATGTTTAAAAATTAGTCACAAACAGTGTCATAACAACAAATGAAAGGTATTAAAGCAAAAAAAAAATCACAAAACATACAAAAATAAAATAAAACAATTACAAAATAAAAATTACAAAACAATCAAACAAATTAAAAAAAAACACGAAACAGTAAAACACTCAAAATAGTAAGCCCTAACAGCATATTCTTACACAAACTGAAACCCAAACAATTGAAAGCCCAAAGCCAAAATGAAATTAACCCAACAACAGTAAAACCCGACCCAACATGAAATCTGAAGCCCACATGTTTTAAATTTAATTTTTTCTTAAAAAGATAAAAAGTGAATTATGAGCGCAAAGCGGGATTTCTAAAAAGAGGGAATGTGGTCCCTGATGTCGTCTCATGGATAGTCACGGGCAGAAAGCAGGAGCCACGTGTCGACGCATTGAAGCACCGCAAATTTCACAAGCTGAAATTACGGGCTCATGGAAAGGCGCGAAGACTTTTACCTGAACGCGTTCGTTCATAAAAGACATGTCGAGATAAATGAGTTGGGTGTGGTTGGAAAGTGAGAAGGTTTGTGGGACTCGAGGAATGCTGGAGATTCAGAAAATGCTCAGACGCTGCCTAGGGTTTGTGAAAGACTATGTCTATAAGAAGGAAAACGAAGGGGGAAAAAAACAAAAAAACACAAACTCAGAAACACAAAAGAGAAAAGAAGCAAGAAAAACTGAGAAATCAAATGGCCTCTTCCTACCCCTTTTCCTTGGATCTCAACCTAGCTCCACCGACTCAAACACGAGGCCAAGCAGGAGCACCAGTATGGATGCCCTACTTTGCCTCCGCACGGGGCCCTGTGACCGTCAATGACTCAATACTCCTGGACAATGATGTTGCCATTGGAGTTGGCAGAAATTTGGTGACTCCTAAAGATATACGTGTGTTCGGGACAAGGGATGACAACCGGGTCATGAGTGATGCCCTGGCACTGAGCATGCAGAGTACAGCATGTGTCGCAAGTTTGGTTCATCGCCTACTTGCGAAGTCCCATGAGGTAGAGGTGCTGAAAGGTCAGTGAGCGGCGGAGCACAGGATGGTTGAAGAGTGTCAAAGTGCTATAAAAATCTTGAAAATGGAGCGGTCAAGGATAGTGGAGGTGAATCGACGCCAGCTAGAAGTGTTGCGGGACTAGAATAAAAACCTAACAAAGATTGTAGAGTTGTACTCTCGCGACATGCGAAAACAGCTGGATGACCTAGACCGACCGGGTAAACGCAAGAAACCAGATCGCGAGAAAAGTTATACTGAAGATAAGATTGCGATCTTTGGGAGCTCAAGTGATGAGCCCCAAGAGGCTGTGAGTGAAGCCCCGAAGAGGACAGCCAGTGGGCCAAACTAAAAGCTCCTATGGTCGAGACACCGAGCGCCAAGAAGAAATGATTTCAATTTTTATTTATTATTTATTTTAAAATGTATGTGTTTTTTTTTTAATAAAAAAAATTGGGAAATAAAAATGTTATGTTATCTCAAAGAGACGATTGACTCTAATTTTAAAGAACGACGATCAAACAAAAACATGAAAACCCAAACATGCATTTTTATTTTTAGTTAAGTAAACACACAAGTAACTGCTTTTTCTTTTAAGAGAAAAACTTAAGGATGACCAGTTAAGGGTCTCAGAAAAACACAGCCAGGGATCCGGGAAGGTTGGAGGGGTCACAATGGTCCCTCTTAAAACCCAAACTTCTTAGACACCGAAGGTGCCGCCTAAAGAACTTCTAGACACTGGATAGACTGCGGTTGCTCACTGGAGTTACCAAAAGTTTAGCTCCTTCAAAGAATATCCTATGAGTTTTAAATTATACTACCTAATTAAAAAAAACAAAATAAAAATAAAAACTGAAATAAACACACAATTCAAACAAGAATTTAAAAGAAGAGTTGGGATTCTTGCACCAGGTGTCCAAGACGCATCTTTAATTTTGTCTCTTCTTCCAATTAAATTCTTGAGAAACCTGACAAACAAGAAGACAACAATTGAAAAAGAAAAAATAATAAAATAAAATAAAATAACAACTGAAAAAGCAAAAACATAAACATCAGAAAAAACAGGGAGGCAAAAGTAAGTGAAAGTGTAGACATGCTCCCTTTAAAAAAAAACGCGCTCGCAATTTGCGCGGAAATGAAGGGATCCGAGAGAAAAGAGAGGACAGGATAGAACCCTCGAGATCCGAAGTGCTTTCGGCTCCCTCGTCTGTATAAGTCTATTTAAACTCGTTTTGGTGAAGTAGAAGAGCACCTCGCATTTCTTCCTGCAAATTAGAGAAAAACATCAAAAAATCCAGAAACAAAACAATGGCATCTTCATGCACTCACCTTGATGATCTCAACCTTGAATTGACCCTTGCGCCACCGAATGCGCAGATAAGGGCTCGTCCAAACCATGTCTTCCCAAACTACACATATCATCACGGTACGGCCTCAAACTTTGCTGAGGTAATACCGAACTTTTCTGAGGCGGTGTCGAACGAGAGCAGTGCTGCTAGAAGGCATGATTGGCAGCAAGCTCACACCGACGGATCATCTGCATGTGGCGCAGAGGTTCTGACAAGGCAGCGGTGGAGGAGTCCAACAATTTAACTGTGCTCCACGCAGTCTCGGCTACCAATTTGGGCATGCGATTACTGGCAAGAACACGGGGTGTGCCGCCCTCAGCGAGGAAGTAGCTTCTTTGAAGGCTATGGTGGCGGACTCGCAGAAACGGCTCTCCTGTCCCAATCAGCACGTGGAAGCACTGGAGAGAAAAAATGAGGACCATGTGGAGCTGCTGGAGATTCTGCAAGTAAGAGAAAATAGAGGCATGCCATGAAGATGAAGATGAAAATGAAGAAGAAGAAGAAGAAGTTGTTGTTGTTGTTGTTTTTTTTTCTGTTTTTTTTTATTTTTACTTTTTTACTTTTTTTCTTTGTTTGTAATGCAGTGTTTGAAGTGAAATAAAAATATGTTTTTAACACTTAGAAATAAACTAACTACCCACACCACGTAAATAAATACATAAACTAACTTAACAAAACAAAAAAAGAAAACAAAGAAGTTCCAAATTGATTTTTTTTTTAATTTATTATTATTTACAACTAACTGACCACACAAATGAAGAAAAAACAAAGAAGTTCCAAATTGCAATTTACAAGGAAAATAAATAAAAACTCAAATTTCAAATTTTTAAATTTTTTTTTTTTGTTTTAAACACACAAATATACAAGCAACTCATGGATGACCAGTTAAGGGCCTCAGAAAACACAGCCAGGGGATCCGGGAAGGTTGGAGGGGTCACAAAGGTCTCACTTAAAACCCAAACTTCTTAGACACCGAAGGTGTCGCCTAAAGAACTCCTAGACACTGGATTTGACGGAGACGCTCACTGGAGTTACCACAAGTCAGCTCATATAAAAAATCTTTTTATTTTGTTAAATTTTTTATAAAAAAAAAGAAACAGAAATTTAAAATAATAACAAGTAAAGAGAAAGGATTGAAATGCTCCCCCTTGAAGCGATTAGGTCGAGCGTGATGCATTTGGAGGTCGAGACTTCTCCCACTACTCCACACTCCCCATTCTTATGATTGAGGTTGCCATCTCTCTCCATTTTTATTAAGCTGTCATAAATTGCTTAAAACAAACATAGAAAACTTGAAACAGAATTAAAGGATTAGGAAATAAAAACTAAAATGGAAAGGAAAATCAACACACATCCAATTTCATGCTTCAAAGTAATAAGCAACAAAGTAAATCAAAACTAGCTTATGAAGTTCGTTCTTTCTCAAATATGATTATCCATATGGTGTGTGGTTTTAATCAAGTATTCAGAAAAAGCATTTAGCTATGGTGTTTAGTCTAAACACAAATTCCGAACCCATTAAGAACAAGAAGAACAATAAAGAACCAAGTAGAATTTAAACATGGTGTTTGTCTTCAATATCTACCCATTCATTCACTAATCAGTCCAAGAGTCATATGGTGTTTATGTAAACTAGAACAAGATATTTAATTAAGAGCAAGTGAATGAAACCATAAACTAGAAGTAATCAACATGCTACTTGAACCTTTTTGTTTTTGGGTGTTGTGTAAGCTGGGACTCAAACCCAGTTCTCTTGCTTGTCAGGCAATTGTCCTTGTCCGTTAGACTACAAACACAACTTATCAATTAACCTCATTAACTTTAAAACATGAAACTGTCTAGTTAAGAAAAAGATAAAAATAAATAAAAAGTAGGAAAACCAAATAGAATCAAACAATGTTACCGATCCCCGGCAACGGCGCCAAAAACTTGTTGCGTAGATTCAGCTGCACCAAAATGGGTTTAACTGCATCCTCAACTTGTGATACTCGCAAGTGCACGAACCGTTGGTAGTTTAGCGTATGTAAGTGCGAGGTCGATTCCACAGGGATTGGTGATTGAATGATCCAATTCGGTTTTCCTACACAAAACAAAAATGAAAACAAAAGAACATAAAACAAGGATTTTGTACAACACTTGAGAACATGGAGAGTTTTTGGAGAGAAAGAGAGAGGTGTTTGAGAGCTTGAGAATTTGGAGGAAGGTGTTTGGGAACTTTGTGGATTTTGGAAGAGAAAGTGTTTGGGGACTTTGAGAATTTGGAAGAGAGTGGTTGAGAACTTGGAGGATATTTGTGAACTTGGAGAATTTGAGAACTTAGGGAAGGGAGAGAAGGATGTTTGTGAAGTGTTTGAGACATGGAGACTTTAGAGAATTTGAAAGAGAATAGAGAAGTGTTTGGAGAATTTAGAAGAAGAGAAAAGAAAAGTAGAATGATCTTATTACAACAATTGAGAACTACAAAAGGGAAACTAAGAGAATTTGAGGGAGAGAAGGGAAGGGAGCTCTAGAGAAGTGTTTGAGAGCTCCCCCCCTTGGAGTGTTTTGTTAAGCTCATAATTTCATACATATACATGCCCTATTTACTTACTTCTTTTGCTTAGTTTATTAGATCTCTAAGTTATTTGCCTCTCTTTGTGTGTTTTGTAGGCCAAGAGAGCAAAAGAGCATAATTCATACAATCCATGCATATTAAGGGCTGATTGGCATGAGAGGAATAAACTTGAGGCATTAGAAGCAAGATGGTGCAAAAACGTGTAAAAACTGGAGCCTGAGTTAGAAGTTCATTTCAGACATATCCTCTTCATCCGAACTTGGATTGGGCCAATACTTGTGTGGTTGGATCAATGGCATTCTGAACTTCAAAATGGACATCTTAAAGTCATCATTTGATTCAGCCCAACCCAATTCGTGAGCCCATGGAAATACACATCATGCTAACGGGAAGGTGAGCTCATTGCATGCTTGGTCATGATGAGCTAGGCATGAGCTATTGGTTTCTGAATGGAAGCTTGGTCATGCTGACATGAGTGAAATCACCATGCTTGGGGTCCTTGTGATGTTCAATACAATTTGATCCAAACACCATGGACTTATTTGTGAGCATCTTCATGAGTGAAACAATTTGTTTACTTGCTGCCATAACATGATTAGAACAATTAGGGTGGATTCTAAAACCTCACCATCTTGTCTTAGTTCTTTTCTTTCTTCTTGTTTTGTTTCTCTTGTTTCCATTTCTGTTTTGTGTAGGAAAACCAAAAACTTGTTGCGTAGATTCAGCTGCACCAAAATGGGTTCAACTGCATCCTCAACTTGTGATACTCGCAAGTGCACGAGCCGTTGGTAGTTTAGCATATGTAAGTGCGAGGTCGATTCCACAGGGATTGGTGATTGAATGATCCAACTCAGTTTTCCTACACAAAACAAAAATGGAACAAGAGAAACAAAACAAGAAGAAAGAAAAGAACTAAGACAAGATGGTGAGGTTTTAGAATCCACCCTAATTGTTCTAATCATGTTATGGCAGCAAGTAAACAAATTGATTCACTCATGAAGATGCTCACAAATAAGTCCATGGTGTTTGGATCAAATTGCACTGAACATCACAAGGACCCCAAGCATGGTGTTTACATTAGGAGACCTAGAAACCAAATCACATAAGTTGCTAATGGATGGAATGAAGATGATCCCCAAACCTTCCCAACAAGAGCAAAATGCATAAAACCTTAGGTGATCAATCAAAGGATGCAAAAACAGCTCCATTAAAATAGTGAAGAAGAATTCATGAATGAAATCAAACTTTATAAACTCAAACCATGATACAAGACTAGCAAGATGTTTATTACAACTAATAACAGAAAAAACAAAGTAAAATAAAGAAAATACAAGAAGAAAATAAAAGACAAAGGGAGGAGAAGAAGATAAGGACAGCATGCTAGAGATGGAAAAGAATCATCTCCATGGCTGCCAGGAGGCCAAAGCCTCCCAGCTGCTACCTTCTCCCTTCTCTCCCTTTGTGACTCTCAACTTTCCCTCTCTTTGTGTACAATGGAAGTGTGAATGATGGAACTCAGGATATGAGTTGAATGTGGAATGGAAGTGGTATTTATAGGGAGAGAGGAGTGGGAAATCTGAATTGAATATGGCAATGACCTAACACACTTGCATTAGATAATCAGAAATGGTTACTCCACTAAATCCCACTAGCAGCCCTAGCTCATCCTCATGTCAGCATGACCAAGCTTCCATTCAGAAACCAATAGCTCATGCCTAGCTCATCATGACCAAGCATGCAATGAGCTCATCTTCCTGTCAGCATGATGAACAACTTCTTGGGCTTACGAATTGGGCTTGGCTGAATCAAATGATGACTTTAAGATGTCCATTGTGAATTCCAGAATGTCTATGATCCAACCACACAAGTATTGGCCCAGTCCAAGCTCGGATGAAGAAGATAAGTCTGAAATGAACTTCTAACTTAGGCTCCAGTTTTTTGCACGTTTGCACCATTTTGCTTCAAATGCCTCAAGTGTATTCCATGCACCCAAATGAGGCCTTAACATGCTAGAATTGCATGAATTATGCTCTTTTGCTCTCTTGGCCTACAAAACACACAAAGAGAGGCAAATAACTTAGAGATCTAATAAACTAAGCAAAAGAAGTAAGTAAATAGGGCATGTATATGTATGAAATTATGAGCTTAACACACCCCCAAACTTAGATTTTGCTAGTCCTCGAGCAAAACAAAAGGAAAACGAAGAAAAACAAAACAAAATAAGAAGTTAACTAGACCACTTTCGTAGGTAACTCGATTGCATTGAGCATATGCAACAAGCCTTTAAACCTCTAGGCATCCCTAGTAGGAGAAGTTGTGTCTCCTGAGGGTTTAACAGATTACGATACCCACAAACGTTTTTCTAACTCTACAAAACAAAGTGGTTAGAAAACTTAATAGATTTGTTAGTCCTTAAGCAAAACAAAAAAACAAAAACAAAACAAAAACAAAAACGTTAACCTTCCAACCGAACAGAAATTTTGAACTTCATAGACATGGCTCAACAAGGAACAGAACAAGCACTAAGGAAGTTCTAAACATTATTCAAGTGCTACCACAATCTCACAAAAATCATGCTCAAGGTGTGTGTGTGAAGTAGCCATGAAGATACAACTCATGCTTCTCAAACAACGATATGAATTCCTGCAAGAATGAACACAAGTTTGCCAAGCTAAACCAAAATCAATAGGACTTTACTCATGGATGTAATGTAATGGTTAGAAAAGGAATGGATATTAGAACACAAAGTCTAAGGAACAAAGTAGAGCATATCATGGAAACAAGATCATTGACATTTGAAATGTAAGGCACAAAAATTGAAGAGCTCACAACACCAGATTTTGCAATTGAATCACTTCACAATTTGATTTTGACATTTACACACTTTGTATAATATTTGGCCCAATTTTGCGGCTCTTCACCCTAGATCACCTTGATTTCTCCTTATATCACCCTAGGGTCGTGACTATATTGGCCACACTTCTTTTCTCTTTTTCTTTTGAATTTTTTTTTTAGCTCATTTATTGCCTTGAATACATTACAATCTCAAATACAATCATACTCTACAAGTCCCCTAGATGGTAGGATGTTTAATGGATGATAAGGTGATAGAAAGAAATGGCTAAGTGTTTGGGCACAAAGGGGTTTACAATGGAATATGTATTGTATGGGTTGATGGAGGAAAAAGAAAGAGGCTTAACAAAGATGGCCTAAATCATATCTTAGTTATAAACTTAACATTCCAGTGAATCACACAAGCAAAAATGCATACAATTGGGTAAGACATGCAAGAGTTGTATAATCATGGCTAAAGTGCGTAGAAAGCTCAAACATAATTATGTGAGACTTAGCTAGCAAAAGAATAAGATTCAGACCTAACACAATGCTTATCAAATTCCTAAGAGCCATATTAGAAGTTAGACACAAGATTTATCATTGGTGTGGGAAGGAAAACGGAAAATGACTCAAAGAAAAGAAACAGAAAAAGAAAAACGTGAGGTTTCAAATTGCTGTTCTGCTCAATTTCAACATATAATCTGTTTTGACATGTAACTTTCAAACCACTTGGTCAATTTTAACGTTCTTTATGTCGTTGGATTCAGCATGAAAAAATGAAGAATACAACGCGGAGCAAACTTTCAAAACAGTAGCAGGAAAAAAAAATTGTAGCAATGAAGAAGCCTACGTTTTCAGACACAAACACAAAAACTAAAAAAAACTTTCCTCACCCCCAAACTTAAATGAAGCATTATCCTTAATGTTTGAATCCATGTAAAGCATGCAATGCACATAAAATCCAGGGTACAGAAATGAAATGAAAGAAATAAAAATAAATAGAGTTTAGAACTTCCCCTTGAAGACAATGAGAGGGTAATGCACATAGTATGGCAGCACATGTTCTTCTTTGAGTATTTGGGTCAGCTGCTCATCATGTTTCTCCCACATCAAGGAAAAGAAAACCTTAACAAAAACAAAACAGAAAATGTGACAAAACTAAGAATGAGTAGCAGTTATTATACAAATGAAAGAGATATGATCGGAATGCTTCCCTTTGAAGTGATAGCTGGAGCGTGGTTGGCCATAGCAGCTGGAGGTCGACTTCTCCGCTACTCCATACTCCATGTTTCTATGGATTGAGTTGTCTCCTCTCTCTCCCTCTTTCTTATTGTGCTACTTCAGAAATGCTTAAACAAAGACAAGGAAACTTGAAATAGATTTTTAGATTTGTTGGATTAGGAAACCATAACTTAAATGAAAATGATAAACTAAACTAAAACATCAAGATTAGGGATTCAACTTCACCACAAACATCTAATTCCATGCTTCAAAGTAACAAGCATCAAAGTAAATCAAACTAGCTTATGGAGTTCGTTCTTTCTCAAATATGATTATCCATTTGGTGTGTGGTTGTAATCAAGTATTCAGAACAAGTATTTAGCTATGGTGTTTAGTCTAAACACAAATTCCAAGCCCATTAAGAACAAGAAGAACAATAAAGAACCAAGTAGAATTTAAACATGGTGTTTGTCTTCAATATCTACCCATTCATTCACTAATCAGTCCAAGAGTCATATGGTGTTTGTGTAAACTTGAACAAGATATTTAATTAAGAGCAAGTGAATGAAACCAGAAACTAGCAATAATCAACATGCTACTTGAACCCTTTCTTTGGTGTTGTGTAAGCTGGGACTCAAACCCAGTTCTCTTGCTTGTCAGGCAATTGTCCTTGTCCGTTGGACTACAAACACAACTTATCAATTAACGTCATTAACTTTAAAACATGAAACTGTCTAGTTATAAGAAAGATAAAAATAAATAAAAAGTAGGAAAATCAAATAGAATCAAACAATGTTACCGATCCCGGCAACGGCGCCAAAAACTTGTTGCGTAGATACAGCTGCACCAAAATGGATTCAGTTGCATCCTCAACTTGTGATACTCGCAAGTGCACGAGCCGTTGGTAGTTTAGCATATGTAAGTGCGAGGTCGATTCCACAGGGATTGGTGATTGAATGATCCAACTCAGTTTTCCTACACAAAACAGAAATGGAACAAGAGAAACAAAACAAGAAGAAAGAAAAGAACTAAGACAAGATGGTGAGGTTTTAGAATCCACCCTAATTGTTCTAATCATGTTATGGCAGCAAGTAAACAAATTGATTCACTCATGAAGATGCTCACAAATAAGTCCATGGTGTTTGGATCAAATTGCATTGAACATCACAAGGACCCCAAGCATGGTGTTTACATTAGGAGACCTAGAAACCAAATCACATAAGTTGCTAATGGATGGAATGAAGATGATCCCCAAACCTTCCCAACAAGAGCAAAATGCATAAAACCTTAGGTGATCAATCAAAGGATGCAAAAACAGCTCCATTAAAATAGTGAAGAAGAATTCATGAATGAAATCAAACTTTATAAACTCAAACCATGATACAAGACTAGCAAGATGTTTATTACAACTAATAACAGAAAAAACAAAGTAAAATAAAGAAAATACAAGAAGAAAATAAAAGACAAAGGGAGGAGAAGAAGATAAGGACAGCATGCTAGAGATGGAAAAGAATCATCTCCATGGCTGCCAGGAGGCCAAAGCCTCCCAGCTGCTACCTTCTCCCTTCTCTCCCTTTGTGACTCTCAACTTTCCCTCTCTTTGTGTACAATGGAAGTGTGAATGATGGAACTCATGATATGAGTTGAATGTGGAATGGAAGTGGTATTTATAGGGAGAGGGGAGTGGGAAATCTGAATTGAATATGGCAATGACCTAACACACTTGCATTAGATAATCATAAATGGTTACTCCACTAAATCCCACTAGCAGCCCTAGCTCATCCTCATGTCAGCATGACCAAGCTTCCATTCAGAAACCAATAGCTCATGCCTAGCTCATCATGACCAAGCATGCAATGAGCTCATCTTCCTGTCAGCATGATGAACAACTTCTTGGGCTTACGAATTGGGCTTGGCTGAATCAAATGATGACTTTAAGATGTCCATTGGGAAGTCCAGAATGTCTATGATCCAACCACACAAGTATTGGCCCAATCCAAGCTCGGATGAAGAAGATAAGGCCGAAATGAACTTCTAACTCAGGCTCCAGTTTTTGCACGTTTGCACCATTTTGCTTCACATGCCTCAAGTGTATTCCATGCATCCAAATGAGGCCTTAACATGCTTGAATTGCATGAATTATGCTCTTTTGCTCTCTTGGCCTACAAAACACACAAAGAGAGGCAAATAACTCAGAGATCTAATAAACTAAGCAAAAGAAGTAAGTAAATAGGGCATGTATATGTATGAAATTATGAGCTTAACATGTTTTTACAAGCTTAGAGAACTTCCCTATTTATAGGCCTAGGGGAAGTGAAAATCTGAATTCAAAAAGACTAATGCATACAACACTTGAATTATAAAATCTGAAATGGTTGATGCACTTGTATTAGAAAATCTTCAATGGTTGATGCACTTGTATAAGAAAATCTTCAATGGTTGATGCACTTCACCACTAAATCCCACCAGCAGCCCTAGCTCATCTTCATGTCACCATGACCAAGATTCCAACCAGAAATGATAGCTCATGCCTAGCTCACCATGACTAAGCATCCAACCAGCACATGCTGAGGTCAGCATGACCAGAAACTTCAAGGGCCTACAACTTGGGCTTCTCTTAATCAAATTAGGACTTTAAGCACTTGAAATTGAAGTTCAGAATGTCGTCTTTCCAACCATATGTTATTTGGGCCAATCCAAGGTCGGAGGAAGAAGTTAAGGTGGAAACAAATTGCTAACTCAATTTCCGCGCTGATAAGATCCATCCTAAGCATGGTTCTGTGTTTGCTAGGTAACGGACTCCAGATTTATCCAATGGGGCTGAATTTCGGATATGTTATATTACACACCCATTGGAACAACTTTCATGAAGAATGTGGCCTCATTCGAGCTATGTAGGTTGTTGAAACAAAGCTTGCAATATGACCTACGGAACTGGACTGGCAGGGGGCTGTAGCCATAATGAATTTGTCTTTAAGCTCTTCATCAATTCATCCAAATTAGGCCTTAACATGCTTGAATTGCATGAATTATGTTCTCCAAAGCCATCATTGTTACCTAAAGCTCAATTAACTGAAAGATAAACACAAAAAGGATTAAAAGCACAAGTTTAACTCAAAAACATAACCAAATCATAAGCTAGAAGGGTAAGAAATAATATACAATTATGAACCGATCAATAGGTGTACGAAATTGAACAATTCAAGTTCAAAGGCAATTCGTTACTTATTGGAGTGGTTGGTGTATTCCGTAGTTCCAGCGATTGGATTTCACTCAAAACTCACCAAATGACTCCTCCCACCATATTATGATGATGCCCAAGTTTTGGGCTCGAATCGGAAATCAATAGGTGTACGAAATTGGACAATTCAAGTTCAAAGGCAATTCGTTACTTATTGGAGTGGTTGGTGTATTCCGTAGTTCCAGCGATTGGATTTCACTCAAAACTCACCAAATGACTCCTCCCACCATATTATGATGATGCCCAAGTTTTGGGCTCGATTGGAAATCAATAGGTGTACGAAATTGGACAATTCAAGTTCAAAGGCAATTCGTTACTTATTGGAGTGGTTGGTGTATTCCGTAGTTCTAGCGATTGGATTTCACTCAAAACTCACAAAATGACTATTCCCACCTTATTATGATGGTGCCCAAGTTTTGGGCTCGAATCGGAAATCAATAGGTGTACGAAATTTGACAATTGAAGTTCAAAGGCAGTTCGTTCCGAATTGGAGTGCTTGGTGTATTCCGTAGTTCTATCGAATGGATTTCACTCAAAACTCACCAAACGACTTCTCCCACCATATTATGATGATGCCCAAGTTTTGGGCTCGAATCGGAAATCAATAGGTGTACGAAATTAGACAATTCAAGTTCAAAGGCAGTTCGTTCCGAATTGGAGTGGTTGGTGTATTCCGTAGTTCTAGCGAATGGATTTCACTCAAAACTCACCAAATGACTCCTCCCACCATATTATGATGATGCCCAAGTTTTGGGCTCGAATCGGAAATCAATAGGTGTACGAAATTGAACAATTCAGTTCAAAGGCAATTCGTTACTTATTGGAGTGGTTGGTGTATTCCGTAGTTCTAGCGATTGGATTTCACTCAAAACTCACAAAATGACTATTCCCACCTTATTATGATGGTGCCCAAGTTTTGGGCTCGAATCGGAAATCAATAGGTGTACGAAATTGGACAATTGAAGTTCAAAGGCAGTTCGTTCCGAATTGGAGTGCTTGGTGTATTCCGTAGTTCTATCGAATGGATTTCACTCAAAACTCACCAAACGACTTCTCCCACCATATTATGATGATGCCCAACTTTTGGGCTCGAATCGGAAATCAATAGGTGTACTTAATTGGACAATTCAAGTTCAAAGGCAGTTCGTTCCGAATTGGAGTGGTTGGTGTATTCCGTAGTTCTAGCGAATGGATTTCACTCAAAACTCACCAAATGACTCCTCCCACCATATTATGATGATGCCCAAGTTTTGGGCTCGAAATCGGAAATCAATAGGTGTACGAAATTGAACAATTCAAGTTCAAAGGCAATTCGTTACTTATTGGAGTGGTTGGTGTATTCCGTAGTTCCAGCGATTGGATTTCACTCAAAACTCACCAAATGACTCCTCCCACCATATTATGATGATGCCCAAGTTTTGGGCTCGAATCGGAAATCAATAGGTGTACGAAATTGGACAATTCAAGTTCAAAGGCAATTCGTTACTTATTGGAGTGGTTGGTGTATTCGATAGTTCCAGCGATTGGATTTCACTCAAAACTCACCAAATGACTCCTCCCACCATATTATGATGATGCCCAAGTTTTGGGCTCGAATCGGAAATCAATAGGTGTACGAAATTGGACAATTCAAGTTCAAAGGCAATTCGTTACTTATTGGAGTGGTTGGTGTATTCCGTAGTTCTAGCGATTGGATTTCACTCAAAACTCACAAAATGACTATTCCCACCTTATTATGATGGTGCCCAAGTTTTGGGCTCGAATCGGAAATCAATAGGTGTACGAAATTTGACAATTGAAGTTCAAAGGCAGTTCGTTCCGAATTGGAGTGCTTGGTGTATTCCGTAGTTCTATCGAATGGATTTCACTCAAAACTCACCAAACGACTTCTCCCACCATATTATGATGATGCCCAAGTTTTGGGCTCGAATCGGAAATCAATAGGTGTACGAAATTGGACAATTCAAGTTCAAAGGCAGTCGTTCCGAATTGGAGTGGTTGGTGTATTCCGTAGTTCTAGCGAATGGATTTCACTCAAAACTCACCAAATGACTCCTCCCACCATATTATGATGATGCCCAAGTTTTGGGCTCGGATCGGAAATCAATAGGTGTACGAAATTGAACAATTCAGTTCAAAGGCAATTCGTTACTTATTGGAGTGGTTGGTGTATTCCGTAGTTCTAGCGATTGGATTTCACTCAAAACTCACAAAATGACTATTCCCACCTTATTATGATGGTGCCCAAGTTTTGGGCTCGAATCGGAAATCAATAGGTGTACGAAATTGGACAATTGAAGTTCAAAGGCAGTTCGTTCCGAATTGGAGTGCTTGGTGTATTCCGTAGTTCTATCGAATGGATTTCACTCAAAACTCACCAAACGACTTCTCCCACCATATTATGATGATGCCCAACTTTTGGGCTCGAATCGGAAATCAATAGGTGTACTTAATTGGACAATTCAAGTTCAAAGGCAGTTCGTTCCGAATTGGAGTGGTTGGTGTATTTCCGTAGTTCTAGCGAATGGATTTCACTCAAAACTCACCAAATGACTCCTCCCACCATATTATGATGATGCCCAAGTTTTGGGCTCGAATCGGAAATCAATAGGTGTACGAAATTGAACAATTCAAGTTCAAAGGCAATTCGTTACTTATTGGAGTGGTTGGTGTATTCCGTAGTTCCAGCGATTGGATTTCACTCAAAACTCACCAAATGACTCCTCCCACCATATTATGTTGATGCCCAAGTTTTTGGCTCGATTGGAAATCAATAGGTGTACGAAGTTGGACTATTCAAGTTCAAAGGCAGTTTGTTCCGAATTGGATTGGTTGGTGTATTCCGTAGTTTTAGCGATTGGATTTCAATCAAAACTCACCAAATGACTCCTCCCACCATATTATGATGATGCCCAAGTTTTGGGCTCTGAATCGGAAATCAATAGGTGTACGAAATTGGACAATTCAAGTTCAAAGGCAATTCGTTACTTATTGGAGTGGTTGGTGTATTCTGGAGTTCTAGCGATTGGATTTCACTCAAAACTCTCCAATTGACTATTCCCACCTTATTATGATGGTGCCCAAGTTTTGGGCTCGAATCGGAAATCAATAGGTGTACGAAATTGGACAATTGAAGTTCAAAGGCAGTTCGTTCCGAATTGGAGTGCTTGGTGTATTCCGTACTTCTATTGAATGGATTTCACTCAAAACTCACCAAACGACTCCTCCCACCATATTATGATGATGCCCAAATTTTGGGCTCGAATCGAAAATCAATAGGTGTACGAAATTGGACAATTGAAGTTCAAAGGCAGTTTGTTGCGTAGATACAGCTGCACCAAAATGGATTCAACTGCATCCTCAACTTGTGATACTCGCAAGTGCACGAACCGTTGGTAGTTTAGCGTATGTAAGTGCGAGGTCGATTCCACAAGGATTGGTGATTGAATGATCCAACTCAGTTTTCCTGCACAAAACAAAAATAAAAGAAACAAAACAAGAAGAAAGAAAGTAACTAGGACAAGATGGTGTTGTTTTAGAATCCACCCTAATTGTTCTAATCATGTTATGGCAGCAAGTAAACAAATTGATTCACTCATGAAGATGCTCACAATAAGTCCATGGTGTTTGGATCAAATTGTATTGAACATCACAAGGACCCCAAGCATGGTGTTTACATTAGGAGACCTAGAAACCAAATCACATAAGTTGCTAATGGATGGAATGAAGATGATCCCCAAACCTTCCCAACAAGAGCAAAATGCATAAAACCTCAGGTGATCAATCAAAGGATGCAAAAACAGCTCCATTAAAATAGTGAAGAAGAATTCATGAATGAAATCAAACTTTATAAACTCAAACCATGTTACAAGACTAGCAAGATGTTTATTACAATTAATAACAGAAAAACAAAGTAAAACAAAGAAAATACAAGAATAAAATAAAAGACAAAGGGAGGAGAAGGAAGATAAGGACAGCATGCTAGAGATGGAAAAGAATCATCTCCATGGCTGCCAGGAGGCCAAAGCCTCCCAGCTGCTGCCTTCTCCCTTCTCTCCCTTTGTGACTCTCAACTTTCCCTCTCTTTGTGTACAATGAAAATGTAAATGATGGATCTCAGGATCTGAATTGAATGTGGAATGGAAATGGTATTTATAGGGAGAGGGGAGTGGGAAATCTGAATTGAATATGGCAATGACCTAACACACTTGCATTAGATAATCATAAATGGTTACTCCACTAAATCCCACTAGCAGCCCTAGCTCATCCTCATGTCAGCATGACCAAGCTTCCATTTAGAAACCAATAGCTCATGCCTAGCTCATCATGACCAAGCATGCAATGAGCTCATCTTCCTGTCAGCATGATGTGTATTTCCATGGGCTCACGAATTGGATTGGGCTGAATCAAATGATGACTTTAAGATGTCCATTTTGAAGTTCAGAATGTCATTGATCCAACCACATAAGTATTGGCCCAATCCAAGTTCGAATGAAGAAGATAAGTCCAAAATGAACTTCTAACTTAGGCTCCAGTTTTTGCACATTTTTGCACCATCTTGCTTCAAATGCCTCAAGTGTCTTCCTCTCATGCTCTCATGCTCTATTTGTCTACAAAACACACAAAGAGAGGCAAATAACTCAAAATTCTAAGAAACTAAGCAAAATGAGTAAGTATATTGGGCATGTATATGTATGAAATTATGAGCTTAACACACCCCGAAACTTAGATTTTGCTAGTCCTCGAGCAAAACAAAAGAAAAACAAAGAAAAACAAAACAAAATAAGAAGTTAACTAGACCACTTTCGTAGGTAACTCGATTGCATTGAGCGTATGCAACAAGCCTTTAAACCTCTAGGCATCCCTAGTAGGAGGAGTTGTGTCTCCTGAGGGTTTAAGCAGATATTGATACCCACAAACGTTTTACTGACTCTACAAAACAAAGTAGTCAAAAACTTAATAGATTTGTTAGTCTAAACAAAACAAAAAACAAAAACAAAACAAAAATAAAAACGTTAACCTTCCAACCGAACAGAAATTTTAAACTTCATAGACATGGCTCAACAAGGACCAAAACAAGCACTAAGGAAGTTCTAAACATTATTCAAGTGCTACCACAATCTCACAAAAATCATGCTCAAGGTGTGTGTGTGAAGTAGCCATTGTTGCGTAGATTCAGCTGCACCAAAATGGGTTCAACTGCATCCTCAACTTGTGATACTCGCAAGTGCACGAGCCGTTCAGTAGTATAGCATATGTAAGTGCGAGGTCGATTCCACAGGGATTGGTGATTGAATGATCCAATTCAATTTTCCTACACAAAACAAAAATGAAAACAAAAGAAACAAAACAAGAAGAAAGAATGTACATTACAAGAAAAATAAATTGCAACTAAGAGAACATTAACGAGAGCATTTGAGGAAGGAAGGAAAGTGTTTGAGAACTTTAGAGAGGGAGAAGAAAGTATTTGAGATTTATAGTACTAGAATCTTGTTACAACAATTGAGAACTACAAAGGGAAACTAAGAGAATTTGAGGGAGAGAAGGGAAGGGAGCTCTAGAGAAGTGTTTGAGAGCTCCCCCCCTTGGGGTGTTATTACAAGCTTAGAGAACTTCCCTATTTATAGGCCTAGGGGAAGTGAAAATCTGAATTCAATAAGACTAATGCATACAACACTTGAATTATAAAATCTGAAATGGTTGATGCACTTGTATTAGAAAATCTTCAATGGTTGATGCACTTGTATTAGAAAATCTTCAATGGTTGATGCACTTCCCCACTAAATCCCACCAGCAGCCCTAGCTCATCTTCATGTCACCATGACCAAGCTTCCAACCAGAAATGATAGCTCATGCCTAGCTCACCATGACCAAGCATCCAACCAGCACATGCTGAGGTCAGCATGACCAGCAACTTCAAGGGCTTACAACTTGGGCTTCTCTTAATCAAATTAGGACTTTAAGCACTCCAAATTGAAGTTCGGAATGTCATCTTTCCACCCATATGTTATTTGGGCCAATCCAAGGTTGGAGGAAGAAGTTAAGGCCGAAACAAATTTCTAACTCATTTTCCGCGCTGATAAGATCCATCATGAGCATGGTTCGGTGTTTGCTAGGTAACGGACTCCAACTTTATCCAATGGGGCTGAATTTTGGATATGTTATAGTACACACCCATTGGAATAACGTTCATGAAGAATGTGGCCTCATTAGAGCTATGTAGGTTGCTGAAACAAAGCTTGCAATATGACCTACGGAACTGGACTGCCAGGGGGCTGTAGCCATAATGAATTTGTCTTTAAGCTCTTCATCCATTCCTCCAAATTAGGCCTTAACATGCTTGAATTGCATGAATTATGTTCTCCAAAGCCATCATTGTTACCTAAAGCTCAATTAACTGAAATATAAACACAAAAAGGATTAAAAGCACAAGTTTAACTCAAAAACATAACCAAATCATAAGCTAGAAGGGTAAGAATTAATATACAATTATGAACCGATCAGCCATGAAGATACAACTCATGCTTCTCAAACAACGATATGAATTCCTGCAAGAATGAACACAAGTTTGCCAAGTTAAACCAAAATCAATAGGACTTTACTCATGGATGTAATGTAATGGTTAGAAAAGGAATGGATATGGAAACACAAGGTCTAAAGAACAAAGTAGAGCATGACATGTAAACAAGATCATTGACATTTGAAATGTAAGGCACATAAATTGAAGAGCTCACAACACCAGATTTTGCAATTGAATCACTTCACAATTTGAATTTGACATTTATCATTGGTGTGGGAAGGAAAACTGAAAATGACTCAAAGAAAAGAAACAGAAAAGAAAAACGAGAGGTTTCAAATTGCTGTTTTGCTCAATTTCAACATATAATCTGTTTTGACATGTAACTTTCAAACCACTTGGTCAAATTTAACGCTCTTTATGTCGTTGGATTCAGCATGAACAAATGAAGAACACAATGCGGACCAAACTTTCAAAACAGTAGCACAAAATAAAATTTTTGTAGCAATGAAGAAGCCTACGTTTTCAGACACAAACACAAAAACTGAAAAAAAAACTTTCCTCACCCCCAAACTTAAATGAAGCATTGTCCTTAATGTTTGAATCCATGTAAAGCATACAATGCACATGAAGGGTAAAGGAATGAAATGAAAAAAAAAATAATAATAAAAGAAAGAGAGTTTAGAACTTCCCCTTGAAGACAATGAGAGGGAAATGCACATAGTATGGCAGCACATGTTCTTCTTTGAGTATTTGGGTCAGCTGCTCATCATGTTTCTCCCACATCAAGGAAAAGAAAACCCTAACAAAAAGAAAACAGAAAATGAGACAAAACTAAGAATGAGTAGCAGTTATTATACAAATGAAAGAGATATGATTGGAATGCTCCCTTTGAGTAGCAGTTATTAGCTGGAGCGTGGTTGGCCATAGCAGCTTGGAGGTCGACTTCTCCGCTACTCCATACTCCATGCTTCTATGGATTGGGTTGTCTCCTCTCTTTCTCTCTTTCTTATTGAGCTACTTCAAAAATGCTTAAAGAAAGACAAGGAAACTTGAAATAGATTTTCAGATTTGTTGGATTAGGGAACCATAACATAAATGAAAAGGATAAACTAAACTAAAACATCAAGATTAGGGATTCAACTTCACCACAAACATCTAATTCCATGCTTCAAAGTAACAAGCATCAAAGTAAATCAAACTAGCTTATGGAGTTCGTTCTTTCTCAAATATGATTATCCATATGGTGTGTGGTTTTAATCAAGTATTCAGAAAAAGCATTTAGCTATTGTGTTTAGTCTAAACACAAATTCCAAACCCATTAAGAACAAGAAGAACAATAAAGAACCAAGTAGAATTTAAACATGGTGTTTGTCTTCAATATCTACCCATCCATTCACTAATCAGTCCAAGAGTCATATGGTGTTTATGTAAACTTGAACAAGATATTTAATTAAGAGCAAGTGAATGAAACCAGAAACTAGCAATAATCAACATGCTACTTGAACCCTTTCTTTGGTGTTGTGTAAGCTGGGACTCAAACCCAGTTCTCTTGCTTGTCAGGCAATTGTCCTTGTCCGTTGGACTACAAACACAACTTATCAATTATTCTCATTAACTTTAAAACATGAAACTGTCCAGTTATGAAAAAGATAAAAATAAATAGGAAAACCAAATAAAATCAAACAATGTTACCGATCCCGGCAACGGCGCCAAAACTTGTTGCGTAGATACAGCTGCACCAAAATGGATTCAACTGCATCCTCAACTTGTGATACTCGCAAGTGCACGAACCGTTGGTAGTTTAGCGTATGTAAGTGCGAGGTCGATTCCACAGGGATTGGTGATTGAATGATCCAACTCAGTTTTCCTACACAAAACAAAAATAAAAGAAACAAAACAAGAAGAAAGAAAGTAACTAGGACAAGATGGTGTTGTTTTAGAATCCACCCTAATTGTTCTAATCATGTTATGGCAGCAAGTAAACAAATTGATTCACTCATGAAGATGCTCACAATAAGTCCATGGTGTTTGGATCAAATTGTATTGAACATCACAAGGACCCCAAGCATGGTGTTTACATTAGGAGACCTAGAAACCAAATCACATAAGTTGCTAATGGATGGAATGAAGATGATCCCCAAACCTTCCCAACAAGAGCAAAATGCATAAAACCTCAGGTGATCAATCAAAGGATGCAAAAACAGCTCCATTAAAATAGTGAAGAAGAATTCATGAATGAAATCAAACTTTATAAACTCAAACCATGTTACAAGACTAGCAAGATGTTTATTACAATTAATAACAAAAAAACAAAGTAAAACAAAGAAAATACAAGAAGAAAATAAAAGGCAAAGGGAGGAGAAGAAGATAAGGACAGCATGCTAGAGATGGAAAAGAATCATCTCCATGGCTCCCAGGAGGCCAAAGCCTCCCAGCTGCTGCCTTCTCCCTTCTCTCCCTTTGTGACTCTCAACTTTCCCTCTCTTTGTGTACAATGGAAATGTAAATGATGGATCTCAGGATCTGAATTGAATGTGGAATGGAAGTGGTATTTATAGGGAGAGGGGAGTGGGAAATCTGAATTGAATATGGCAATGACCTAACACACTTGCATTAGATAATCATAAATGGTTACTCCACTAAATCCCACTAGCAGCCCTAGCTCATCCTCATGTCAGCATGACCAAGCTTCCATTCAGAAACCAATAGCTCATGCCTAGCTCATCATGACCAAGCATGCAATGAGCTCATCTTCCTGTCAGCATGATGTGTATTTCCATGGGCTCACGAATTGGATTGGGCTGAATCAAATGATGACTTTAAGATGTCCATTTTGAAGTTCAGAATGTCATTGATCCAACCACATAAGTATTGGCCCAATCCAAGTTCGAATGAAGAAGATAAGTCCGAAATGAACTTCTAACTCAGGCTCCAGTTTTTGCACATTTTTGCACCATCTTGCTTCAAATGCCTCAAGTGTCTTCCTCTCATGCTCTCATGCTCTATTGGCCTACAAAACACACAAAGAGAGGCAAATAACTCAAAATTCTAAGAAACTAAGAAAAATGAGTAAGTATATTGGGCATGTATATGTATGAAATTATGAGCTTAACACAGTTCGTTCCGAATTGGAGTGGTTGGTGTATTCCGTAGTTCTATCGAATGGATTTCACTCAAAACTCACCAAATGACTTCTCCCACCATATTATGATGATGCCCAAGTTTTGGGCTCGAAATCGGAAATCAATAGGTGTACGAAATTGGACAATTCAAGTTCAAAGGCAGTTCGTTCCGAATTGGAGTGGTTGGTGTATTCCATACTTCTATCGAATGGATGTTAAGCTCATATTTTCATACATATACATGCCCAATTTACTTACTCATTTTGCTTAGTTTCTTAGATTTCTAAGTTATTTGCCTCTCTTTGTGTGTTTTGTAGGCCAAGAGAGCAAAAGAGCATAATTCATGCAATTCAAGCATGTTAAGGGCTGATTGGCATGAGAAGAATACACTTGAGGCATTTGAAGCAAAATGGTGCAAAAACGTGCAAAAACTTGGAGCCTGAGTTAGAGTTCATTTCGGACTTATCTTCTTCATCCGAACTTGGATTGGGCCAATACTTGTGTGGTTGGATCAATGACATTCTGAACTTCAAAATGGACATCTTAAAGTCATCATTTGATTCAGCCCAACCCAATTCGTGAGCCCATGGAAATACACATCATGCTGACAGGAAGATGAGCTCATTGCATGCTTGGTCATGATGATTTAGGCATGAGCTATTGGTTTCTGAATGGAAGCTTGGTCATGCTGACATGAGGATGAGCTAGGGCTGCTAGTGGGATTTAGTGGAGTAACCATTTTTGATTATCTAATGCAAGTGTGTTAGGTCATTGCCATATTCAATTCAGATTTCCCACTCCCCTCTCCCTATACATACCACTTCCATTCCACATTCAGACTCATATCCTGAGATCCATCATTTACACTTCCATTGTACACAAAGAGAGGGAAAGTTGAGAGTCACAAAGGGAGAGAAGGGAGAAGGCAGCAGCTGGGAGGCTTTGGCCTCCTGGCAGCCATGGAGATGATTCTTTTCCATCTCTAGCATGCTGTCCTTATCTTCTTCTCCTCCCTTTGTCTTTTATTTTCTTCTTGTATTTTCTTTGTTTTTCTGTTATTAGTTGTAATAAACATCTTGCTAGTCTTGTATCATGGTTTGAGTTTATAAAGTTTGATTTCATTCATGAATTCTTCTTCACCGTTTTAATGGAGCTGTTTTGCATCCTTTGACTGATCACCTAAGGTTTTATGCGTTATGCTCTTGTTGGGAAGGTTTGGGGATCGTCTTCATTCCATCCATTAGCAACTTATGTGATTTGGTTTCTAGGTCTCCTAATGTAAACACCATGCTTGGGGTCCTTGTGATGTTCAATGCAATTTGATCCAAACACCATGGACTTATTTGTGAGCATCTTCATGAGTGAATCAATTTGTTTACTTGCTGCCATAACATGATTAGAACAATTAGGGTGGATTCTAAAACAACACCATCTTGTCTTAGTTACTTTCTTTCTTCTTGTTTTGTTTCTCTTGTTTCCATTTCTGTTTTGTGTAGAAAAACTGAGTTGGATCATTCAATCACCAATCCCTGTGGAATCGACCTCGCACTTACATATGCTAAACTACCAACGGCTCGTGCACTTGCGAGTATCACAAGTTGAGGATGCAACTGAATCCATTTTGGTGCAGCTGTATCTACGCAACAATGGATTTCACTCAAAACTCACCAAACGACTCCTTCCATCATATTATGATGATGCCCAAATTTTGGGCTCGAATCGGAAATCAATAGGTGTACGAAATTGGACAATTCAAGTTCAAAGGCAATTCGTTACTTATTGGAGTGGTTGGTGTATTCCGTAGTTCTAGCAATTGGATTTCACTCAAAACTCACCAAATGACTATTCCCACCTTATTATGATGGTGCCCAAGTTTTGGGCTTGAACGGAAATCAATAGGTGTACGAAATTGGACAATTGAAGTTCAAAGGCAGTTCTTTCCGAATTGGAGTGGTTGGTGTATTCCGTACTTCTATCGAATGGATTTCACTAAAAACTCACCAAACGACTCCTCCCACCATATGATGATGATGCCCAAATTTTGGGCTTGATCGGAAATCAATAGGTGTACTAAATTGGACAATTCAAGTTCAAAGGTAGTTCGTTCCGAATTGGAGTGGTTGGTGTATTCCGTAGTTCTAGCGATTGAATTTCACTCAAAACTCACCAAATGACTCCTCCCACCATATTATTGTTGAGCCTATTCTTAACAACTAAAATGAGTTATTAAAAATAGCAACTTTTAATTCTCGCAAGTGCACGAACCGTTTATAGTATAGCTTATGTAAATACGAGGTCGATCCTACGGAGAATGGTAACTAGGTTCCAAGTTAAATTACTTAGAATGCTGGAAAACATAAAATAAAGAAACTGACTAACTAACTAAAGGCAAGGTCGAATTCAACAATGCCTCTTGCTAATTACTCAAGGTCTAGGACAGAATCCTAGCACCACACACGCACTCAAAATGGGGGGGTTTTGTTGTTGAAATAAAAACAAGAGAATGAAATGGAAGTGCTGGAAAGTAAACAATGGAAGCGATCAACAAGTTATGAAACAATGATTTAGAAGTGTTAGAGCCTTGGAATCCACCACTAGTTTTCCTATCCAAGTTATGAATGCATAGAAATTGACTCAAGCTTCATCAACAATAGATTATCGCATACAAGCCTATGGTATCTAGGTGCAGGATGCATGATTCTCCTAAGGCATGTAATTGTGCATGGTATCTACACAACACGTGATCTCTAATATGCAACCTAAGCATGGTATCTACTTAGAATAAAGCATATAAGAGTCATTAAGTTCCCTGAGAATATGATAATCACATAAGTCCTAGAACATGGTATCTGTCCTAGTCAACCTATGGTTATTAACCCCTTGAATGATTCTTAGGCCATTCATGTGTTGCTTGTGAAAGGAGAGTAGAATTGGTGAATCTAAACCCCTTCCCAACCTGTGCTAGATGCATAAAATCCTAGTTAGCTACTCCAAGAAAACATACATCAAGCACATAATAAACTCGAGATTAACAACTTGGCAATGAAAGCAAGGAAATCAATTAACTATGAAACCATCCATAACATTGAATATTCATAACTAGGGCTTCATCCTAAGCCCTAACTAAATGGATTATTTCAACATAACTATGAATACAGAAAATAAGAAATACATAGATAGAATAAAGAGAAGAGAAGAACTAGTTGGTGGCAGCAAGGTAGTTCCCAGGACAGCTCCAAGCTCTCCCTCCTAGCTCTCTTCTTTACTTGTGGTGAATCTGAATGTGTGTGTGAGTAATGGATGAAGTGAATTCTGAATGAATGTTTCTGAATGTCTTGGAGTTCTCTATTTATAGAGTGGAAATTCGTCATCCCCTAGGCTGGTGAAGCACAACTCACTCAGCTGCTGCCCAACTGCCAAGTCTGCCCAATAAATGCTAGCTGACTGCCCAATACATGCCAGCTGCTCAATAAATGCTAGCTGAGTGCCCAATACATGCCAGCTGCTCCAACTGCCCAAGCTGATTTGTCTCCCATGTGCTGCTGCTGTTAAGTGTAGCACATGGCTCCAGGGATGTGGCCACATTAAATGTGACAGCAGCCAACAATGACTTTCTGTGAACCTGGTTGAGTGTTTCACATGCTAAGGGCTCCAGATTTATCCAATTGGGCTGAAATTTGGATATGTTATAATAAATACCAATTGGAACCACTTCTATCAAGGATGTCTCTTCATCAAAGCCTTGTAGGTTGCTGAAATGAGGCCTGCAAGATGACCCACGAAATTGGACTGATAAGGAGTGTGGCCCAAATTAGGTCTGTCTTTAAGCTTATATTCCTCTTGTGCCAATCAGCCCAAAACATGCATGGATTGCATCAAATGTGATCTCTTGCTACCTTAACCTACAAAACACACAAACATAGGTAAGTGGCTCAAAATAAAGAGAAACTAAACAAAATCACTAAGTAAAGAAGGCATGCAAATGTATGAAATTATGGACTTATCAAATACCCCCAAACTTAGATTTTGCTAGTCCTCGAGCAAAACAAAATAAAACTACAACTTAAAAAACAGAAAATAAGCAGCTAGCCTTCCAAACAATATCCTCAAAGAATCGCCAAAATGTATGGTTCCAAAGAAACACAACAATCACAATCTAAGTTCCACACATGGTTCAAGAGTAAGCGAAGCTCACAATGACATCCTTAAGTGTAGTGTGTGAATGCCAAATCAGAACAACACCTACAACTCAAATAAGTACATGCGCACACACTTAGAGCACAATCAAGAATTTCGAACCCCATAAGCACATTATCATATCAGCTCTCCAGAGAACCATACAATACCAAGGATCAAAAGTACTTTACAAGGGTTGTAATGAGGCTTAGGGTAGTGGTTGAATGAAAGAGGAGACATGGAGATATAACAACATTTTGAGCACAACTAAAGCATAGGTAAAAGCATGAGAGATTACTGAACTTTGTAACAAGCAAGGAACACATACATGAGCAGATTTTCAACATAATTTCAACACATTCACAACTGTTTATTTGGCCTAATTGTTGTTAATATTATGTTAACTCGCAATTGTACGGGGCAATTAGTAGTATAGCAAGACAAGTACGAGGTCGTACCCACGAAGACTGAGAAGTTCAAATTAGTTATGTACGTAGATTACCGAATTCAAGAAGTTAGGAAGTTAAGTCTAAAACAGAAATTAAAGTGAGAGTGATTGTGATTGTGAAAGGAAGTGAGCAAACTGAATTGCAAATGAAAGCGAATAAACAAGTGTAATAAAGAGTGATTTTGAAGGACTGGAAAACGGATTTGGAGACTAGGGCATTCGAATCACCATAACAATTCAACTCTGGGTTATAAGGAGTCAAGTAACAAGTCTAATTCAGATTCAAAGATTGATTCTAGCTAAAGTATGATTAGGCCATGGTGTTTGGTCCTAACCTTGTGTTCCTAATTCCCTAATTTGATCATTTGTTGTCTAACCTAAAATTAAGCATTAGGAACCCATTAAGCGTAGAAGAACAATTTAAACAACCAAGCATGTATCTAATCCCTGTTGTCGAATGTCCATACATACTCTTCTTATTCATAGTTCAATTCGAATTAAAGCATGGTGTCTACTCTTAATTCAAACCAAGATAGTTAACAAACAAGTTCTAATGGTGATCAATCATTCAAACAAGCATGTTAACTTATAAGCATAATGAATAAGAACATGAATCATGAATCAAACTTGAAACTCCAAACTTATAAACCCAGAATATTCATGTTAGGTTACATCGAAGCCCTAGTTATGGATTTAGCTACTCATAATGGAAAAGAAACTAAAACAGAAATGGGAAAACATAATGAAAGCCATAAGAGTAAAAGAAACCCTTTTCTTAAGTTCTTGTGGTGTCCAATGCTTCTTCAAGAATTTCTCCACGTCTAGAAGGATGTATGAAGGATATGGAGGTGATTTGGGATGAGTTTGGGTGAGTGATGATGGCTGAGAAAGAGGAAATGGAAGGGAGGCTTTCTGGAGCTATTTTGGTGATTTGGGGCAGTTTAGAGTATTTGGTTGATTTCTGGAGTGTTGGGTTTGTGAGAATGTTTGGGGATGATTTCTGGATGTGTTGATGGAATGATGGAAGTGTGGAGGATGGCTGGAGTGAATTCTGTGGGGGTTGATGGTGTTTGGGGTTGTGAACTTCTCTATTTATAGGGCTAAGAGGGGGGAACATCATGATGAATTCCAACACCACCATTCCTTCTTTAACACAACCCATAACTCCCACTTCATCTTGTCTATGGTAGTGGGGTTGGAATCACTTTCATCCCATACTTCTTTGGCTGCTGCACTGATCGGTTCATAATTGTATATCATTTTGTACCCTTCTAGCTTATGATTTGGTTATGTTATTGAGTTAAACTAGTGCTTTTAATTCATTTTCTGTTTTGATAAGTCCATAATTTCTTACACTTGCATGCCTTCTTTACTTAGTGATTTTGCTTAGTTTCTCTTTATTTTGAGTCACTTACCTTTGTTTGTGTGTTTTGTAGGATAAGATAGCAAGAGATAACATTTGATGCAAACCATGCATATTATGGGCTGATTGGCATATGAGGAATATGAGCTTAAAGACAAACTAATTTTGGCTACAGCCCATTTCCAGCCCAATTTCGTAGGTCAGCTTCTTGGACTTGGATCAGCATTCTATGGGGCTGTAATGAGGTGAAGATCTTCATGAAACTTGTTCCAATTGGTGTCTACTACAACATATCCAAATTTCAGCCCAATTGGACATTTGTGGAGTGCTCAACCCGTCCAACACTCAACCTTGCTCAGCAGGATTTGTAGCTGCCAGCTTTTTGCCATGTGCCTCCTTTTAGCCATGTGCCTCTCCCTAGCTATAATTGAATTTGTACTCAACATAATGAGTGAAGTTGGGAGGCTTTCCAGCTATGAATTTCTGAAGGAGCAAGTTGGCACATGATGGAGCTACTAAAGAGAAAGCAAGTGCATGCATGTGAAGCAAAGAGAAAGGAGAAAGAGAAAGCATGTGCATGAGGAATGATGAGAGGCATTTTGCTTCAGCCTTTGAACATGTGAATTGAATTGGCAGATCACTTTGGAGCTGGAGATCAGCTTTTGAGCTACTAAAGAGAAAGCATGTGAATGCAAATGAAGAAATGAAATGAAATGAAGTCAATTCCAGTCCCTGTTTCGGCAGCCAACTTGCAGTGGCCAAAACGTATACTTCTACTACTCCGATTGGAAAACATTCTTCATAGAAGTTGTTCCAATGTGTGTCTAGTATAACATATCCAAATTTCAGCCATATTGGATACGTTTGGAAACCTATGGCCTTCCTACACCAAGACAGGTTCAGCAAACACGTTTTTTCAGCAAGGTACCACATGGGTTGGCAGCAAAAGGCAATCACATGGGTTGGCAGTGTTAAGCTCATAATTTCATACATATACGTACCCTATTTACTTACTTCTTTTGCTTAGTTTCTTAGAATTTTGAGTTATTTGCCTCTCTTTGTGTGTTTTGTAGGCCAATAGAGCAAGAGAGCATAATTCATGCAATTAAAGCATGTTAAGGCCATATGGTGCAAAAAACGTGCAAGAACTGGAGACTGAGGTAGACGTTCATTTCAGCGTTATCTTCTTCATCCGAGCTTGGATTGGGCCAATACTTGTGTGGTTGGATCAGGGACATTCTGAACTTCAAAATGGACATCTTAAAGTTGTCATTTGATTCAGCCAAGCCCAATTCGTAAGCCCTTGAAGTTGCTGGTCATGCTGACCTTAGGATGAGCTGATGGATGCTTGGTCATGGTGAGCTAGGCATGAGGTATTGGTTTCTGGATGGATGCTTGGTCATGCTGACATATTGATGAGCTATGGCTGCTGGTGGGATTTGTTACATAATTTCATACATATACGTACCCTATTTACTTACTTCTTTTGCTTAGTTTCTTAGAATTTTGATTTATTTGCCTCTCTTTGTGTGTTTTGTAGGCCAATAGAGCAAGAGAGCATAATTCATGCAATTAAAGCATGTTAAGGCCAATGAAGCAATATGGTGCAAAAACGTGCAAATGCTTGGAGACTGAGGTTGACGTTCATTTCAGCGTTATCTTCTTCATCCGAGCTTGGATTGGGCCAATACTTGTGTGGTTGGATCAGAGACATTCTGAACTTCACAATAGACATCTTAAAGTTGTCATTTGATTCAGCCAAGCCCAATTCGTAAGCCCTTGAAGCTGCACATCATGCTGACATGAGGATGAGCTGATGGATGCTTGGTCATGGTGAGCTAGGAATGAGGTATTGGTTTCTGGATGGATGTTTGGTCATGCTGACATATTGATGAGCTATGGCTGCTGGTGGGATTTGTTGGTGAAGTGCAACAACCATTTCTGATTATCTAATGCAAGTGTGTTAGGTGAAATAGGTGTGGTTGGTGAACTTAATTGTATAATCTGATTCACCTAACCCTTGTGCCTATAAATAGGGAGTCTCTAGAGAGCCAGAATTTCATTCCATCATTTACACTTCCATTGTACACAAAGAGAGGGAAAGTTGAGAGTCACAAAGGGAGAGAAGGGAGAAGGCAGCAGTTGGGAGGCTTTGGCCTCCTGGCAGCCATGGAGATGATTCTTTTCCATCTCTAGCATGCTGTCCTTATCTTCTTCTCCTCCCTTTGTCTTTTATTTTCTTCTTGTATTTTCTTTGTTTTCTCTTATTAGTTGTAATAAACATCTTGCTAGTCTTGTATTATGGTTTGAGTTTATAAAGTTTGATTTCAGTCATGAATTCTTCTCTTCACTGTTTTAATGGAGCTGTTTTGCATCCTTTGACTGATCACCTAAGGTTTTATACATTATGCTCTTGTTGGGAAGGTTTGGGGATCATCTTCATTCCATCCATTAGCAACTTATGTGATTTGGTTTCTAGGTCTCCTAATGTAAACACCATGCTTGGGGTCCTTGTGATGTTTAATACAATTTGATCCAAACACCATGGACTTATTTGTGAGCATCTTCATGAGTGAATCAATTTGTTTACTTGCTGCCATAACATGATTAGAACAATTAGGGTGGATTCTAAAACAACACCATCTTGTCCTAGTTACTTTCTTTCTTCTTGTTTCTTTTCTTTTCATTTTTGTTTTGTGTAGGAAAACTGAGTTGGATCATTCAATCACCAATCCCTGTGGAATCGACCTCGCACTTACATACGCTAAACTACCAACGGTTCGTGCACTTGCGAGTATCACAAGTTGAGGATGCAACTGAATCCATTTTGGTGCAGCTGTATCCATTTCACACATATACGTACCCTATTTACTTACGTGTTTTGCTTAGTTTCTTCGATTTCTAAGTTATTTGCCTCTCTTTGTGTGTTTTGTAGGCCAATAGAGTAAGAGAGCATAATTCATGCAATTAAAGCATGTTAAGGCCTATGAAGCAATATGGTGCAAAAACGTGCAAGAGCTGGAGGCTGAGGGTAGACGTTCATTTCAGCGTTATCTTCTTCATCCGGAGCTTGGATTGGGCCAATACTTGTGTGGTTGGATCAGAGACATTCTGAACTTCACAATGGACATCTTAAAGTCATCATTTGATTCAGCCAAGCCCAATTCGTAAGCCCTTGAAGATACACATCATGCTGACATAAGGATGAGCTGATGGATGCTTGGTCATGGTGAACTAGGCATGAGGTATTGGTTTCTGGATGGATGCTTGGTCATGCTGACATAATGATGAGCTATGGCTGCTGGTGGGATTTGTTGGTGAAGTGCAACAACCATTTCTGATTATCTAATGCAAGTGTGTTAGGTGAAATTTGTGTGGTTGGTGAACTTAATTGTATAATCTGATTCACCTAACCCTTGTGCCTATAAATAGGGAGTCTCTAGAGAGCTTAGAAAACCAGAATTTCATTCCATAATTTACACTTCCATTGTACACAAAGAGAGGGAAAGTTGAGAGTCACAAAGGGAGAGAAGGGAGAAGGCAGCAGGCTGGGAGGCTTTGGCCTCCTGGGCCACGGAGATGAATCTTTTCCATCTCTAGCATGCTGTCCTTATCTTCTTCTCCTCCCTTTGTCTTTTATTTTCTTCTTGTATTTTCTTTGTTTTACTTTGTTTTCTGTTATTAGTTGTAATAAACATCTTGCTAGTCTTGTATCATGGTTTGAGTTTATAAAGTTTGATTTCATTCACGAATTCTTCTTCACTGTTTTAATGGAGCTGTTTTGCATCCTTTGACTGATCACCTAAGGTTTTATGCGTTATGCTCTTGTTGGGAAGGTTTGGGGATCATCTTCATTCCATCCATTAGCAACTTATGTGATTTGGTTTCTAGGTCTCCTAATGTAAACACCATGCTTGGAGTCCTTGTGATGTTCAATGCAATTTGATCCAAACACCATGGACTTATTTGTGAGCATCTTCATGAGTGAATCAATTTGTTTACTTGCTGCCATAACATGATTAGAACAATTAGGGTGGATTCTAAAACAACACCATCTTGTCCTAGTTACTTTCTTTCTTCTTGTTTTGTTTCTCTTGTTCCATTTCTGTTTTGTGTAGGAAAACTGAGTTGGATCATTCAATCACCAATCCCTGTGGAATCGACCTCGCACTTACATATGCTAAACTACCAACGGCTCGTGCACTTGCGAGTATCACAAGTTGAGGATGCAACTGAATCCTCGAGTATCACAAGTTTAGATACAGCTGCACCAAAATGGATTCAGTTGCATCCTCAACTTGTGATACTCGCAAGTGCACGAACCGTTGGTAGTTTAGCGTATGTAAGTGCGAGGTTCATTCCACAGGGATTGGTGATTGAATGATCCAACTCAGTTTTCCTACACAAAACAAAAATGAAAAGAAAAGAAACAAGAAGAAAGAAAGTAACTAGGACAAGATGGTGTTGTTTTAGAATCCACCCTAATTGTTCTAATCATGTTATGGCAGCAAGTAAACAAATTGATTCACTCATGATGATGCTCACAAATAAGTCCATGGTGTTTGGATCAAATTGTATTAAACATCACAAGGACCCCAAGCATGGTGTTTACATTAGGAGACCTAGAAACCAAATCACATAAGTTGCTAATGGATGGAATGAAGATGATCCCCAAACCTTCCCAACAAGAGCATAATGTATAAAACCTTAGGTGATCAGTCAAAGGATGCAAAACAGCTCCATTAAAACAGTGAAGAAGAATTCATGAATGAAATCAAACTTTATAAACTCAAACCATAATACAAGACTAGCAAGATGTTTATTACAACTAATAAGAGAAAACAAAGAAAATACAAGAAGAAAATAAAAGACAAAGGGAGGAGAAGAAGATAAGGACAGCATGCTAGAGATGGAAAAGAATCATCTCCATGGCTGCCAGGAGGCCAAAGCCTCCCAGCTGCTGCCTTCTCCCTTCTCTCCCTTTGTGACTCTCAACTTTCCCTCTCTTTGTGTACAATGGAAGTGTAAATGATGGAATGAAATTCTGGCTCTCTAGAGACTCCCTATTTATAGGCACAAGGGTTAGGTGAATCAGATTATACAATTAAGTTCACCAACCACACCTATTTCACCTAACACACTTGCATTAGATAATCAGAAATGGTTGTTGCACTTCACCAACAAATCCCACCAGCAGCCATAGCTCATCAATATGTCAGCATGACCAAACATCCATCCAGAAACCAATACCTCATGCCTAGCTCACCATGACCAAGCATCCATCAGCTCATCCTCATGTCAGCATGATGTGCAGCTTCAAGGGCTTACGAATTGGGCTTGGCTGAATCAAATGACAACTTTAAGATGTCCATTGTGAAGTTCAGAATGTCTCTGATCCAACCACACAAGTATTGGCCCAATCCAAGCTCGGATGAAGAAGATAACGCTGAAATGAACGTCAACCTCAGTCTCCAGCATTTGCACGTTTTTGCACCATATTGCTTCATTGGCCTTAACATGCTTTAATTGCATGAATTATGCTCTCTTGCTCTATTGGCCTACAAAACACACAAAGAGAGGCAAATAATTCAAAATTCTAAGAAACTAAGCAAAAGAAGTAAGTAAATAGGGTACGTATATGTATGAAATTATGTAACAAATCCCACCAGCAGCCATAGCTCATCAATATGTCAGCATGACCAAGCATCCATCCAGAAACCAATACCTCATGCCTAGCTCACCATGACCAAGCATCCATCAGCTCATCCTAAGGTCAGCATGACCAGCAACTTCAAGGGCTTACGAATTGGGCTTGGCTGAATCAAATGACAACTTTAAGATGTCCATTTTGAAGTTCAGAATGTCCCTGATCCAACCACACAAGTATTGGCCCAATCCAAGCTCCGATGAAGAAGATAACGCTGAAATGAACGTCTACCTCAGTCTCCAGTTCTTGCACGTTTTTTGCACCATATGGCCTTAACATGCTTTAATTGCATGAATTATGCTCTCTTGCTCTATTGGCCTACAAAACACACAAAGAGAGGCAAATAACTCAAAATTCTAAGAAACTAAGCAAAAGAAGTAAGTAAATAGGGTACGTATATGTATGAAATTATGAGCTTAACACACCCCCAAACTTAGATTTTGCTAGTCCTCGAGCAAAACAAAAGAAAAACAAAAACAAAACAAGAAGTTATCTAGACCACTTTCGTAGGTAACTCGATTGCATTGAGCGTATGCAATAAGCCTTTAAACCTCTAGGCATCCCTAGTAGGAGGAGTTGTGTCTCCTGAGGGTTTAACAATTACGAATACCCACAAACGTTTTACTGACTCTACAAAACAAAATGGTTAGAAAACTTAATAGTTTTGTTAGTCCTTAAGCAAAACAAAAACAAAAACAAAGACGATAACCTTCCAACCGGACAAAAATGTTAAACTTCATAGACATGGCTCAACAAGGAACAAAACAAGCACTAAGGAAGTTCTAAACATTATTCAAGTGCTACCACAATCTCACACGAATCATGCTCAAGGTGTGTGTGTGTGAAACAGCCATGAAGATACAACTCATGCTTCTCAAACAACGATATGAATTCCTGCAAGAATGAGCACAAGTTTGCCAAGCTAAACCAAAATCAATAGGACTTTACTTATGGATGTAATGGGGTTATGGTAATGGTTAGAAAAAGAATGGATATGAAAACACAAAGTCTAAGGAACAAAGTAGAGCATAATATGTAAACAAGATCATGGACGTTTGAAATGTAAGGCACAGAAATTAAAAAGCTCACAACACCAGATTTTGCAATTGAATCACTTCACAATTTGATTTTGACATTTACACACTTTCTATAATACTTGGCCCAATTTTGCGGCTCTTCACCCTAGATCACCTTGATTTCTCCTTATATCACCCTAGGGTCGTGACTACATTGGCCACACTTCTTTTCTCTTTTGAATTTGTTTTTTTAAATAGCTCATTTGTTGCCTTGAATGCATTACAATCTGAAATACAAACACGCTCTACAAGTCCCTTACATGGTAGGATGTTTAATGGATGATAAGGGGATAGAAAGAAATGGCTAAGTGTTTGGTCACAAAAGGGTTTACAATGGAATATGTATTGTATGGGTTGATGGAGGAAAAAGAAAGAGGCTTAACAAAGATGGCCTAAATCATATCTTAGTTATAACTTAACATTCCAGTGAATCACACAAGCAAAAATGCATACAATTGGGTAAGACATGCAAGAGTTGTATAATCATGGCTAAAGTGCATAGAAAGCTCAAGAATAATTATGTGAGACTTAGCTAGCAGAAGAATAAGATTCAGACCTAACACAATGCTTATCTAATTCCTAAGAGCCATATTAGAAGTTAGACTCAAGATTTATCATTGGTGTGGGAAGGAAAACTGAAAATGACTAAAAGAAAAAGAAACAGAAAAGAAAAACGTGAGGTTTCAAATTGCTGTTTTGCTCAATTTCAACATCTAATCTGTTTTGACATGTAACTTTCAAACCACTTGGTCAATTTTAAAGTTCTTTATGTAGTTGGATTCAGCACGAAAAAATGAAGAACACAACGTGGACCAAACTTTCAAAACAGAAGCAGAAAATAAAAATTTGTAGCAATGAAGAAGCCTACGTTTTCAGACACAAACACAAAAACTAAAAACTTTCCAGCACCCCCAAACTTAAATGATGCATTGTCCTCAATGTTTGAATCAAGGGTAAAGGAATGAAATGAAAGAATTAAAAGAAAGAGAGTTTAGAACTTCCCCTTGAAGACAATGAGAGGGAAATGCACATAGTATGGCAGCACATGTTCTTCTTTGAGTATTTGGGTCAGCTGCTCATCATGTTTCTCCCACATCAAGGAAAAGAAAACCCTAACAAAAACAAAACAGAAAATGAGAAAAAACTAAGCATGAGTAGCAATTATTATACAAATGAAAGAGATATGATCGGAATGCTCCCTTTGAAGTGATTAGCTGGAGAGTGGTTGGCCATAGCAGCTGGAGGTCGACTTCTCCGCTGCTCCATACTCCATGCTTCTATGAATTGGGTTGTCTCCTCTCCTTCCCCCTTTCTTATTGAGCTACTTCAGAAATGTTTAAAGAAAGACAAGGAAACTTGAAACAGAATTTCAGATTTGTTGGATTAGGAAACCATAACTTAAATCAAAATGATAAACTAAACTAAAACATCAAGATTAGGGATTCAACTTCACCACAAACATCTAATTCCATTCTTCAAAGTAACAAGCAACAAAGTAAATCAAACTAGCTTATGGAGTTCTTTCTCAAATATGATTATCCATATGGTGTGTGGTTTTAATCAAGTATTCAGAAAAAGCATTTAGGTATGGTGTTTAGTCTAAACACAAATTCCAAACCCATTAAGAACAAGAAGAACAATAAAGAACCAAGTAGAATTTAAACATGGTGTTTGTCTTCAATATCTACCCATTCATTCACTAATCAGTCCAAGAGTCATATGGTGTTTATGTAAACTTGAACAAGATATTTAATTAAGAACAAGTGAATGAAACCAGAAACTAGAAATAATCAACATGCTACTTGAACCTTTTTTTGTGTTGTGTAAGCTGGGACTCAAACCCAGTTCTCTTGCTTGTTAGGCAATTGTCCTTGTCCGTTGGACTACAAACACAACTTATCAATTAATCTCATTAACTTTAAAACATGAAACTGTCCAGTTATAAAAAAAAATAAAAAAATAAACAAAAAGTAGGAAAACCAAATAGAATCAAACAATGTTACCGATCCCGGCAACGGCGCCAAAAACTTGTTGTGTAGATACAGCTGCACCAAAATGGATTCAGTTGCATCCTCAACTTGTGATACTCGCAAGTGCACGAACCGTTGGTAGTTTAGCGTATGTAAGTGCGAGGTCGATTCCACAGGGATTGGTGATTGAATGATCCAACTCAGTTTTCCTACACAAAACAAAAATGAAAAGAAAAGAAACAAGAAGAAAGAAAGTAACTAGGACAAGATGGTGTTGTTTTAGAATCAGCATGATGTGTATCTTCAAGGGCTTACGAATTGGGCTTGGCTGAATCAAATGACAACTTTAAGATGTCCATTGTGAAGTTCAGAATGTCTCTAATCCAACCACACAAGTATTGGCCCAATCCAAGCTCCGGATGAAGAAGATAACGCTGAAATGAACGTCAACCTCAGTCCTCCAGCATTTGCACGTTTTTGCACCATATTGCTTCATTGGCCTTAACATGCTTTAATTGCATGAATTATGCTCTCTTGCTCTATTGGCCTACAAAACACACAAAGAGAGGCAAATAAATCAAAATTCTAAGAAACTAAGCAAAAGAAGTAAGTAAATAGGGTACGTATATGTATGAAATTATGTAACAAATCCCACCAGCAGCCATAGCTCATCAATATGTCAGCATGACCAAGCATCCATCCAGGAAACCAATACCTCATGCCTAGCTCACCATGACCAAGCATCCATCAGCTCATCCTAAGGTCAGCATGACCAGCAACTTCAAGGGCTTACGAATTGGGCTTGGCTGAATCAAATGACAACTTTAAGATGTCCATTTTGAAGTTCAGAATGTCCCTGATCCAACCACACAAGTATTGGCCCAATCCAAGCTCGGATGAAGAAGATAACGCTGAAATGAACGTCTACCTCAGTCTGCAGTTCTTGCACGTTTTTTGCACCATATGGCCTTAACATGCTTTAATTGCATGAATTATGCTCTCTTGCTCTATTGGCCTACAAAACACACAGAGAGAGGCAAATAACTCAAAATTCTAAGAAACTAAGCAAAAGAAGTAAGTAAATAGGGTACGTATATGTATGAAATTATGAGCTTAACAGGCAGCAAAAGAAGACCACATGGGTTGGCAGCCACATCTGACCACCTTTGAACCCATGTGATGAAGCTTGAGGTGCAGCAAAAGATAAAGGATGGTGTGGGAGTTCATCATGATGTTCCTCCCTCTTAGCCCTATAAATAGAGCAAGTCTTGAAGCTGAAAAATCACACCCCAAGGGGGGGAGCTCTCAAACACTTCTCTAGAGCTCCCTTCCCTTCTCTCCCTCAAATTCTTTTAGTTTCCTTTCAAGTTGTCAATTGTTGTAACAAAATGAGTTTACTAAATTTTCCTTCAAGTTTTCTTAGTTCCACTTTACTTTTATTTGTAATGTACATTCTTTCTTAAGTATTCAAGTTTAATTAGTTTTCACGTTTCAATTATGGTTTTTGTTCTTATTCATTATGCTTATAAGTTAATATGCTAGTTTGAATGATTGATCACCATTTAGGTTTGCATGTTAGCTATCTTGGTTTGAATTAAGAGTATACACCATGCTTTAATTCGAATTGAACTATGAATAGGAAGAGTATGTATGGACATTCGACAACAGGGATTAGATACATGCTTGGTTGTTTAAATTGTTCTTCTATGCTTAATGGGTTCCTAATGCTTAATTTTAGGTTAGACAACAAATGATCAAATTAGGGAATTAGGAACACAAGGTTTTGACCAAACACCATGGCTTAATCATACTTTAGCTAGAATCAATCTGTTAATCTAATTGAACTTGGGAACTTATTTGCTTGAGTTATTTCCTTTTCTTTCTTGTTTTATTTATTTTCTTTTTCATTTCTGTTTTGTGTAGGGAAAATGAATTGGATCATTCAATCACCAATCCTCGTGGGATTGACCTCGCACTTACATATGCTATACTACCGAATGGCTCGTGCACTTGCGAGTATCACAAGTTGAGGATGCAGCTGAATCCATTTTGGTGCAAGTGAATCCGACACAACAAGTTTTTGGCGCCGTTGCCGGGGATTGGCAACATAGTTTGGTTTTATTTCTTTTCCCTACTTGTTTTATCTTTATTTTTCATCTTCATGTTTTTCTAGACAGTTTCATGTTTTAAAGTTAATGGCGTTGATGGACAAGTTGTGTTTGTAGTCCAACGGACAAGGACAATTGCCTAACAAGCAAGAGAACTGGGTTTAAGTCCCAGCTTACACAACCCATTGGTGTTTGTTACTTTGTAGCATGAAATTGGATGTGTGTTGATTTTCCTTTTCATTTTAGTTTTCATTCCTAATCCTTTTAATTCCTTTTCAAGTTTGTATGTTTGTTTTAGCAATTTTTGATAGCTTAATAAAAGTGGAGAGAGATGGCAACCTCAATGATAAGAATGGGAAGTGTGGAGCAGTGGGAGAAGTCGCGACCTCCAAGTGCATCCATGTTCGACCTAATCGCTTCAAGGGGGAGCATTTCAATCCTTTCTCTTCTTTGAATTCTGTTTTATTTCCGTAGTTGTTTTTGCCTTTTGGTCCGCGTTGTGTTCTTTGTTTTTCTGTGCTGAATCCAACCATATAAATAACGTGAAAATTGGACTTACGGTTTGAAAGTTATAGCCTAAAAACTGAACAAAGGTCGAAGCTGAAAAACATAGAAACGAATCTGTCCAAATGGTGATAAATAGGTGATAGAAAGTGCTGTTTGTGTTTTTCTTTGGTTTTTTTTGTTTGTTTCTTTTAGTACAACAATTTATGTCATTTGTTTGAGTTTGTTTAGAGTACTTAGTTCATTTTCGTTTATGGTTTGTTGTTTCATTTTATCTTAATTTGTTTTTGTTTCTTATCTTAAAATTTAAAAAAAGATTTTTCATATGAGCTAACTTATGGTAACCCCAGCTGAGTACTTCCGTCAATATCCAGTGTCTAGGAGTTCTATAGGCGACACCTTCGGTGTCTAAGAAGTTTGGGTTTTAAGCGGGACCATTGTGACCCCTCCAACCTTCCCGGATCCCTGGCTGTGTTTTTCTGAGGCCCTTAACTGGTCATCCGTGAGTTGCTTGTATATTCGTGTGTTTTTAATTTAAGTTTTTATTTTATTTTATTTTTATTTTATTTTTTTATTTTCTTTGTTTTCTTTTCTGTTTAGTCTTTGTTTTTGTTTTGTTTTTGTTTTTGTTAAGTTAGTTTATTTCTTAGTGTTAAAAACACATCTTTATTTCATTTCAAACGTTGCATTACAAACAAAGAAAAAAAAAGTACATAAGTTTAATTAAAAATAAAAATAAAAACAACATCATCATTCATCTTCTTCTTCTTCTTCTTCTTCTTCTTCTTCTTCTTCTTTTTTTTCTTCATCTTCATCATCATCATGGCTTGCCTCTATTGTCTCGCACTTGTAGAATCTGCAGCAGCTCTACATGATCATCATTTTTTCTCTGCAGTGATTCCACATGATGATTGGCACAGTGAAGCCGCTTCTGGAAGTCCGCCACCATAGCCTTCAAGGCAGCCACTTCCTCGCTCAGAGCGGCACACTCCCGTGTCCTTGCCAATAGTCGCATGCCCAAATTGGTAGCCGAGACCGCTTGGAGCACAGTTAAATCGTGGGACTCATCCACTGCCATCTTGTTAGACCGACGTGCCACATGCAGGTGATCTGCCAGAGTGAGTTTACTGCCAATCAATGTTCCCAGGAGCACTGACCTGTTCGGCATTGCCTCAGAAATGTTCGGTATTGCCTCAGCAAAGTTTGAGGCCGTGCCATGATGATATGTGGAGTTTGGGAAGACAGGAGTTGGAGGAGCCCTTGTTTGGGCATTTGGTGGTGCAAGGGATAGCTCAAGGTTGAGATCATCAAGGTGAGTGCATGAGGATGCCATTTGTTTTGCTTATGAATTTTTTGATGTTTTTCTTTGAGTTTGCAGGAAGAAATGCTGGGTATCATCCGTTTGCAGAGGCGTGGTTTAAATAGACATATGCTGACTGAGAGAGAGCCAACACCACTTCGGATTTCCCGGGCATGCTCACCTAATCGCTTCAAGGGGGAGCACATTTACTTTCACTTTGCTTTTCTTTTTTCCGTGTTTTATGGTGTTTTATGTTTTTGCCTGTTAGTTTTGTTAAGCTCATAATTTCATACATATACGTACCCTATTTACTTACTTCTTTTGCATAGTTTCTTCGATTTCTAAGTTATTTGCCTCTCTTTGTGTGTTTTGTAGGCCAATAGAGCAAGAGAGCATAATTCATGCAATGAGAGCATGTTAAGGCCAAATGGTGCAAAAACGTGCAAGACCTGGAGACTGAGGTGGAAGTTCATTTTGGCCTTATCTTCTTCATCCGGAGCTTGGATTGGGCCAATACTTGTGTGGTTGGATCAGAGACATTCTGAACTTCACAATGGACATCTTAAAGTTGTCATTTGATTCAGCCAAGCCCAATTCGTAAGCCCTTGAAGCTGCACATCATGCTGACATAAGGATGAGCTGATGGATGCTTGGTCATGGTGAGCTAGGCATGAGGTATTGGTTTCTGGATGGATGCTTGGTCATGCTGACATATTGATGAGCTATGGCTGCTGGTGGGATTTGTTGGTGAAGTGCAACAACCATTTCTGATTATCTAATGCAAGTGTGTTAGGTGAAATAGGTGTGGTTGGTGAACTTAATTGTATAATCTGATTCACCTAACCCTTGTGCCTATAAATAGGGAGTCTCTAGAGGGCCAGAATTTGATTCCATCATTTTACACTTCCATTGTACACAAAGAGAGGGAAATTTGAGAGTCACAAAGGGAGAGAAGGGAGAAGGCAGCAGCTGGGAGGCTTTGGCCTCCTGGCAGCCATGGAGATGATTCTTTTCCATCTCTAGCATGTTGTCCTTATCTTCTTCCCCTCCCTTTGTCTTTTATTTTCTTCTTGTATTTCATTTGTTTTACTTTGTTTTTCTGTTATTAGTTTTAATAAACATCCTGCTAGTCTTGTATCATGGTTTGAATTTATAAAGTTTGATTTCATTCATGAATTCTTCTTCACTAATTTAATGGAGCTGTTTTTGCATCCTTTGATTGATCACCTGAGGTTTTATGCATTTTGCTCTTGTTGGGAAGGTTTGGGGATCATCTTCATTCCATCCATTAGCAACTCATGTGATTTGGTTTCTAGGTCTCCTAATGTAAACACCATGCTTGGGGTCCTTGTGATGTTCAATGCAATTTGATCCAAACACCATGGACTTATTTGTGAGCATCTTCATGAGTGAATCAATTTGTTTACTTGCTGCCATAACATGATTAGAACAATTAGGGTGGATTCTAAAACCTCACCATCTTGTCTTAGTTCTTTTCTTTCTTCTTGTTTTGTTTCTCTTGTTTTCATTTCTGTTTTGTGTAGGAAAACTGAATTGGATTATTCAATCACCAATCCCTGTGGAATCGACCTCGCACTTACATATGCTAAACTACCAACGGCTCGTGCACTTGCGAGTATCACAAGTTGAGGATGCAGCTGAACCCATTTTGGTGCAGCTGAATCGACACAACAAGTTTTGGCGCCGTTGCCGGGGATTGGTAACATTGTTTGATTCTATTTGGTTTTCCTACTTTTTGTTTATTTTTATCTTTTTTTTATAACTGGACAGTTTCATGTTTTAAAGTTAATGAGGTTAATTGATGAGTTGTGTTTGTAGTCCAACGGACAAGGACAATTGCCTGACAAGCAAGAGAACTGGGTTTGAGTCCCAGCTTACACAACACCAAAGAAAGGGTTCAAGTAGCATGTTGATTATTTCAAGTTTCTGGTTTCATTCACTTGTTCTTAATTAAATATCTTGTTCAAGTTTACATAAACACCCTATGACTCTTGGACCGATTAGTGAATGAATGGGTAGATATTGAAGACAAACACCATGTTTAAATTCTACTTGGTTCTTTATTGTTCTTCTTGTTCTTAATGGGTTCGGAATTTGTGTTTAGACTAAACACCATAGCTAAATACTTGTTCTGAATACTTGATTACAACCACACACCAAATGGATAATCATATTTGAGAAAGAACGAACTCCATAAGCTAGTTTGATTTACTTTGATGCTTGTTACTTTGAAGCATGGAATTAGATGTTTGTGGTGAAGTTGAATCCCTAATCTTGATGTTTTAGTTTAGTTTATCCTTTTCATTTAAGTTCTGGTTTCCTAATCAAATAATCTGAAAATCTGTTTCAAGTTTCCTTGTCTTTCTTTAAGCATTTCTGAAGTAGCTCAATAAGAAAGAGGGAAAGAGAGGAGACAACCCAATCCATAGAAACATGGAGTATGGAGCAGCGGAGAAGTCGACCTCCAACTGCTATGGCCAACCACGCTCCAGCAATCACTTCAAGGGGGAGCATTCCGATCATATCTCTTTCATTTGTATAATAATTGCTACTCATGCTTAGTTTTTTTTCTCATTTTCTGTTTTGTTTTTGTTAAGGTTTTCTTTTCCTTGATGTGGGAGAAACATGATGAGCAGCTGACCCAAATACTCAAAGAAGAACATGTGCTGCCATACTATGTGCATTTCCCTCTCATTGTCTTCAAGGGGAAGTTTTAAACTCTATTTCTTTATGTCTTTCATTTCATTCCTTTACCCTGGATTTTATGTGCATTGCATACTTTACATGGATTCAAACATTGAGGTCAATGCTTCATTTAAGTTTGAGGGTGCAGGAAAGTCTTTTTTAGTTTTTGTGTTTGTGTCTGAAAACGTAGCTTCTTCATTGCTAAATTTTTTTTTCTACTTCTGTTTTGAAAGTTTGGTCCGCGTTGTGTTCTTAATTTTTTCATGCTGAATCCAACAACATAAAGAACGTTAAATTTGACCAAGTGGTTTGAAAGTTACATGTCAAAACAGATTAGATGTTGAAATTGAGCAGAACAGCAATTTGAAACCTCACGTTTTTCTTTTATGTTTCTTTTCTTTGAGTCATTTTCAGTTTTCCTTCCCACACCAATGATAAATCTTGAGTCTAACTTCTAATATGGCTCTTAGGAATTTGATAAGCATTGTGTTAGGTCTGAATCTTATTCTTTTGCTACCTAAGTCTCACATAATTATTCTTGAGCTTTCTATGCACTTTGGCCATGACTATACACCTCTTGCATGTCTTACCCAATTGTATGCATTTTTGCTTGTGTGATTCACTGGAATGTTAAGTTATAACTAAGATATGATTTAGGCCATCTTTGTTAAGCCTCTTTCTTTTTCCTCCATCAACCCATACAATACATATTCCATTGTAAACCCTTTTGTGCCCAAACACTTGGTCATTTCTTTCCATCACCTTATCATCCATTAAACATCCTATCATCTAAGGGACTTGTAGAGCGTGTTTGTATTTCAGATTGTAATGCATTCAAGGCAACAAATGAGTTATTAAAAAAAAAATCAAGAGAAAAGAAGTGTGGCCAATGTAGTCACGACCCTAGGGTGATATAAGGAGAAATCAAGGTGATCTAGGGTGAAGAGCCGCAAAATTGGGCCAAATATTATACAAAGTGTGTAAATGTCAAAAATCAAATTGTGAAGTGATTCAATTGCAAAATCTGGTGTTGTGAGCTTTTCATTTTCTGTGCCTTACATTTCAAATGTCCATGATCTTGTTTACATATTATGCTCTACTTTGTTCCTTAGACTTTGTGTTTTCATATCCATTCTTTGGCTAACCATTACCATAACCCCATTACATCCAAAAGTAAAGTCCTACTGATTTTGGTTTAGCTTGGCAAACTTGTGCTCATTCTTGCAGGAATTCATATCGTTGTTTGAGAAGCATGAGTTGTATCTTCATGGCTGTTTCACACACACACACACCTTGAGCATGATTCGTGTGAGATTGTGGTAGCACTTGAATAATGTTTAGAACTTCCTTAGTGCTTGTTTTGTTCCTTGTTGAGCCATGTCTATGAAGTTTAACATTTTTGTCCGGTTGGAAGGTTAACGTCTTTGTTTTTGTTTTGCTTAAGGACTAACAAATCTATTAAGTTTTCTAACCATTTTGTTTTGTAGAGTCAGGTAAAACGTTTGTGGGTATCGATATTGTTAAACCCTCAGGAGACACAACTCCTCCTACTAGGGATGCCTAGAGGTTTAAAGGCTTGTTGCATACGCTCAATGCAATCGAGTTACCTACGAAAGTGGTCTAGTTAACTTCTTATTTTGTTTTTATCTTTGTTTTTCTTTTGTTTTGCTGGAGGACTAGCAAAATCTAAGTTTGGGGGTGTGTTAAGCTCATAATTTCATACATATACGTACCCTATTTACTTACTTCTTTTGCTTAGTTTCTTCGATTTCTAAGTTATTTGCCTCTCTTTGTGTGTTTTGTAGGCCAATAGAGCAAGAGAGCATAATTCATGCAATGAGAGCATGTTAAGGCCAAATGGTGCAAAAACGTGCAAGACCTGGAGACTGAGGTGGAAGTTCATTTTGGCCTTATCTTCTTCATCCGAGCTTGGATTGGGCCAATACTTGTGTGGTTGGATCAGAGACATTCTGAACTTCACAATGGACATCTTAAAGTTGTCATTTGATTCAGCCAAGCCCAATTCGTAAGCCCTTGAAGCTGCACATCATGCTGACATAAGGATGAGCTGATGGATGCTTGGTCATGGTGAGCTAGGCATGAGGTATTGGTTTCCTGGATGGATGCTTGGTCATGCTGACATATTGATGAGCTATGGCTGCTGGTGGGATTTGTTGGTGAAGTGCAACAACCATTTCTGATTATCTAATGCAAGTGTGTTAGGTGAAATAGGTGTGGTTGGTGAACTTAATTGTATAATCTGATTCACCTAACCCTTGTGCCTATAAATAGGGAGTCTCTAGAGGGCCAGAATTTGATTCCATCATTTTACACTTCCATTGTACACAAAGAGAGGGAAATTTGAGAGTCACAAAGGGAGAGAAGGGAGAAGGCAGCAGCTGGGAGGCTTTGGCCTCCTGGCAGCCATGGAGATGATTCTTTTCCATCTCTAGCATGTTGTCCTTATCTTCTTCTCCTCCCTTTGTCTTTTATTTTCTTCTTGTATTTCATTTGTTTTACTTTGTTTTTCTGTTATTAGTTTTAATAAACATCCTGCTAGTCTTGTATCATGGTTTGAATTTATAAAGTTTGATTTCATTCATGAATTCTTCTTCACTAATTTAATGGAGCTGTTTTTGCATCCTTTGATTGATCACCTGAGGTTTTATGCATTTTGCTCTTGCTGGGAAGGTTTGGGGATCATCTTCATTCCATCCATTAGCAACTCATGTGATTTGGTTTCTAGATCTCCTAATGTAAACACCATGCTTGGGGTCCTTGTGATGTTCAATGCAATTTGATCCAAACACCATGGACTTATTTGTGAGCATCTTCATGAGTGAATCAATTTGTTTACTTGCTGCCATAACATGATTAGAACAATTAGGGTGGATTCTAAAACCTCACCATCTTGTCTTAGTTCTTTTCTTTCTTCTTGTTTTGTTTCTCTTGTTTTCATTTCTGTTTTGTGTAGGAAAACTGAATTGGATTATTCAATCACCAATCCCTGTGGAATCGACCTCGCACTTACATATGCTAAACTACCAACGGCTCGTGCACTTGCGAGTATCACAAGTTGAGGATGCAGCTGAATCCATTTTGGTGCAGCTGAATCGGACACAACAAGTTTCTAGAGCTTTGTGTTTTTGCTTTTTCCTTTCGGCTATCATCTTTATTTTATTTTAGTTAGGGAACTGTGTTTTCTTTTTCCGTTTGTCGTCTTTGTTTTATTTTAGTTAGGGAAACGTGTTTTCTTTTCCGTTTGTCATCTTTGTTTTATTTTAGTTGGGAAGTGTGTTTTCTTTTTCTTTCTTTTTTTTGCAAACCTTACTTTTTCATTTCCGAAATAAAATAACAAAAACAAAAACAACCAAAAGAAATAAAAATAAAATAAACATCAATAATGAAGTAGAAGTCATTTCTTCACAGTGCTCGGTGTCTCGACCATTGGAGCTTTGAGTTTGGCCCCTGGCTATCCTCTTCCGAGGCTTCTTGCACAGCCTCTTGGGGCTCACCACTTGAGCTCCCAAAGATCGCAATCTTAGCTTGAGCGTAATTACTCCCGCGATCTGCTTGCTTGCGTTTACCAGGTCGGTCTAGGTCCTCCAGCTGTTTTCGCAAGTCGCGAGAATACAACTCTACCATCTTTGATAGGTTTCTATTCTCGTCCCGCAATACCTCTAGCTGGTGTCGATTCACCTCCACTATCCTTGACCTCTCCCTTTTCAAGCTTTTTATAACAGTCTGACACTCTTCAACCATACTTCGCTCCGCCGCCAACTGACCTTTCAGCACCTCTACCTCATGGGACTTCGCAAGTAGGCGATGTCCCAAACTTGCGACACATGCTGTACTCTGCACGCTCAGTGCCAGGGCATCACTCGTGACCCGGTTGTCATCCCTTGTCCCGAACACACGTATATCTTTAGGAGTCACTAGATTTCTGCCCACTCCAATGGCAACATCGTTGTCCAGGAGTATTCAGTCAGCTCCTGTCACAGGACCCCCTTGCGGAGGCAAAGTAGGGCATCCATCCTGGTGCCGCTGCTTGGCCTCGTGTGTGAGTCGGTGGAGCTAGGTTGAGATCCAACGAAAATGGGTAGTAGAGGCCATTTGATTTCTCACTCGTTTTTCTCTTCTCTTTTGTGTGTTTCTGAGTTTGTGTTTTTACCCTTTCTTTTTACCTTTTATAGACTTAGTCTGCTAAACCCTAGCCGTTGCGGTTCTGAGTTATGTGCGGCCCTTACGGCTTATCTCTATATGTCGCCGCACCCGTTTCCCAACTCCCCTTAATTGCATTTTCACCTTTCACCACCTTCAAAGTGAAAAAGTCATCCCGCTTCACCTAAGAGGCCAATAAGTCTGGCTTGGGGGATGTGAAAGCGGCCTCTGCGCGCGACACGTCCCTCACTCCTTTTGCCTGTCACTTCCTAGGAACCGAGGCAGCAGGGACCACACTCTTTCTTTTCATAAATCTCGCCTTCGCACTCCCAATTCATGTTTCATTAAATTAAAAAAATAAAAATAAAAATAAAAATAAAACAAACGTGTGGGCTTCGGATTTCATTGCGGGTTCGGTTTTTCACTGTTGTTAGGTTTCAAAGTGTGTTAACTTCTTTTGGGTTGGGTTTTCAATCGTTTGGGCTTTGGTTTGCGTATGACTGTTTGTTTAGGACTTTCTTTTTCGAGTGTTTTACTATTTCATTTTTTTTTTAATTTGTTTGTTTGTTTTGTAATTTTTATTTTGTAATTATTTTATTTTTGTATTTTAATTCTTGTGTGTTTTGTGATTTTGTTTATTTTCTTTAATACCTTCATTTGTTATTTTTGCCATTGCTTGTGCCTAAATTTTAAACATTGAGGACAATGCTCATTTCTAGATTTGGGGGTATTGGAGTTTACCAAGTAAATTTAATTTTCCAAAAAAAAAAAATTAATTAATTTCTTGCTTGTTTTTCTTTTTCTATATTTTGAGTCTTGTTTTGTTTTGAGTCACTTTCCGAACACTTATGATGAGATTGTGATAAATGTTTGCATGACTTAAATGAAAATTTAATTTAATTTATTTATTTTTTATTTATTTTTTTTCCTTGTAAATTTTTATTTGAAAAAAAATAAAATTATAAATAAATTTGGCATCGTTCTAGCATGATATGTTTGAAACCTTCTTTGCACTTGCCATTTGTTTCATAATTTTTCAATTAAAGGATTTGCATGACCCAAAGAATTGTATCAAGCATAAATTAGACTTATATAACCATATAATGTGAGCTTTTGAGCCTTGTGCTTCATTTCATGAGTGTTATACACATACTCTTATTTTCTTGTCATCAAAGTTGTTGTTTGATCTCATTATTCATTGATTTGGTTGAACGCTTAAAAGTCATTCATTCTTTTGCAATTTGATTTCATGACATTTAAGAAATGATATTAAGGCCTTCTTTGGACCGTTTGTGCCTTTCAAGCTAACCTTATGCATGCTTAAGCATGATTTCCCATTGTTAACCATTTTGAGCCTACATGTAAACCTTTTCTTTCATTTTACCAATTATATTTCCTCGCCTTAGCCCGAAAAACAAATATTTACCTTTCTAAGGAACTCATGAGCTCTAATTCGGATGTGTTTTTCATGCTAAGTTTGGGAATGGATATTACATTAAAAAAAAAAAAAAAGAAGAGAAATTCACACAATTGGTGAAAAGAAAAGAAAAGAAAAAGTTATGATTAAATGGTGAATGGTGGTTGATTGAATTTCATTTTTGGGCCTTCAAAAATAATTGTTTGGAAAGGAGTGTAAACCATTGTAAATGAAGATATAAGGAGTTTTGATCATGTACAAGAAAAATTCTCGTTGTGATGATTCGAAGTCTTGTAAACAATTGTTATATGCTCTTATATTTTGAGTTCCTTGGACTTTGTTTTATCCATACCTTTCATTTCTCACTCACCTTACACCCTTGGCCCCATTACAACCTATAATAAAGACCTAAATTGATCTTAAATGTCATATGGTTGAATTGCATGCATTTTCTTACTTTTAAGTGTTTGGCATCCTTCTTGAGATCATATTAATGCAAGTTCTTCATCTTCCTATTTTTGAGTTAAGTTCCTTATGATTTAACTATAATCTCATGTTTATAACTGAGTGTTGCATTGTAGCCCTCTTCTAAGTGATTCATTTGTGAGAGGACAACTTTGGTGAGAATTGAAGTTGCATTTGTGCTTGGTCTAATTTTAGAAATTGTGTGAAAACTAAGATTGGGGAATTTGTTGCATTTGGCTATCACACTTTTTGCATCCTTTGACTGATCACCTAAGGTTTTATGCGTTATGCTCTTGTTGGGAAGGTTTGGGGATCATCTTCATTCCATCCATTAGCAACTTATGTGATTTGGTTTCTAGGTCTCCTAATGTAAACACCATGCTTGGGGTCCTTGTGATGTTCAATACAATTTGATCCAAACACCATGGACTTGTTTGTGAGCATCTTCATGAGTGAATCAATTTGTTTACTTGCTGCCATACATGATTAGAACAATTAGGGTGGATTCTAAAACCTCACCATCTTGTCTTAGTTCTTTTCTTTCTTCTTTTTGTTTCTCTTGTTTTCATTTCTGTTTTGTGTAGGAAAACTGAATTGGATTATTCAATCACCAATCCCTGTGGAATCGACCTCGCACTTACATATGCTAAACTACCCACGGCTCGTGCACTTGCGAGTATCACAAGTTGAGGATGCAGTTGAATCCATTTTGGTGCAGCTGAATCTACGCAACAAGTTTTGGCGCCGTTGCCGGGGATTGGTAACATCGCTTGATTCTATTTGGTTTTCCTACTTTTATTTTATTTTTTTTTATAACTGGACAGTTTCATGTTTTGAAGTTAATGAGGTTAATTGATCAGTTGTGTTTGTAGTCCAACGGACAAGGACAATTGCCTGACAAGCAAGAGAACTGGGTTTGAGTCCCAGCTTACACAACACCAAAGAAAGGGTTCAAGTAGCATGTTGATTATTGCTAGTTTCTGGTTTCATTCACTTGCTCTTAATTAAATATCTTGTTCAAGTTTACATAAACACCATATGACTCTTGGACTGATTAGTGAATGAATGGGTAGATATTGAAGACAAACACCATGTTTAAATTCTACTTGGTTCCTTATTGTTCTTCTTGTTCTTAATGGGTTTGGAATTTGTGTTTAGACTAAACACCATAGCTAAATATTTTTTCTGAATACTTGATTAAAACCACACACCATATGGATAATCATATTTGAGAAAGAACGAACTCCATAAGCTAGTTTGATTTACTTTGATGCTTGTTACTTTGAAGCATGGAATTAGATGTTTGTGGTGAAGTTGAATCCCTAATCTTGATGTTTTAGTTTTGTTTATCCTTTTCATTTAAGTTCTGGTTTCCTAATTAAACAAATCTAAAAATCTGTTTCAAGTTTCCTTGTCTTTCTTTTAAGCATTTCTGAAGTAGGTCAATAAGAAAGAGGGAGAGAGAGGAGACAACCCAATCCATAAAAACATGGAGTAAGGAGTAGCGGAGAAGTCGACCTCCAGCTGCTATGGCCAACCACGCTCCAGCTATCACTTCAAAGGGAAGCATTCCAATCATATCTCTTTCATTTGTATAATAACTGCTACTCATTCTTAGAATCCACCCTAATTGTTCTAATCATGTTATGGCAGCAACTAAACAAATTGATTCACTCATGAAGATGCTCACAAATAAGTCCATGGTGTTTGGATCAAATTGCATTGAACATCACAAGGACCCCAAGCATGGTGTTTGCATTAGGAGACCTAGAAACCAAATCACATAAGTTGCTAATGGATGGAATGAAGATAATCCCCAAACCTTCCCAACAAGAGCATAACGCATAAAACCTTAGGTGATCAGTCAAATGATGCAAAACAGCTCCATTAAAAAGTGAAGAAGAATTCATGAATGAAATCAAATTTTATAAACTCAAACCATGATACAAGACTAGCAAGATGTTTATTACAACTAATAACAGAAAAACAAAGTAAAACAAAGAAAATACAAGAAGAAAATAAAAGACAAAGGGAGGAGAAGAAGATAAGGACAGCATGCTAGAGATGGAAAAGAATCATCTCCATGGCTGCCAGGAGGCCAAAGCTTCCCAGCTCCTGCCTTCTCCCTTCTCTCCCTTTGTGACTCTCAACTTTCCCTCTCTTTGTGTACAATGGAAGTGTAAATGATGGAATGAAATTCTGTGGCTCTCTAAGCTCTCTAGAGACTCCCTATTTATAGGCACAAGGGTTAGGTGAATCAGATTATACAATTAAGTTCACCAACCACACAAATTTCACCTAACACACTTGCATTAGATAATCAGAAATGGTTGTTGCACTTCACTAAATCCCACTAGCAGCCCTAGCTCATCCTCATGTCAGCATGACCAAGCATCCATCCAGAAACCAATACCTCATGCCTAGCTCACCATGACCAAGCATCCATCAGCTCATCCTCCTGTCGAGCATGATGTGTATTTCCATGGGCTCACGAATTGGGTTGGGCTGAATCAAATGACAACTTTAAGATGTCCATTGTGAAGTTCAGAATGTCTCTGATCCAACCACATAAGTATTGGCCCAATCCAAGCTCGGATGAAGAAGATAACGCTGAAATGAACGTCTAACTTAGGCTCCAGTTTTTGCACGTTTTTGCACCATTTTGCTTCAAATGCCTTAAGTTGTATTCGTCTCATGCTCTCATGCTCTTAATATGCATGGATTGCATGAATTATGCTCTTTTGCTCTCTTGGCCTACAAAACACACAAAGAGAGGCAAATAACTTAGAAATCTAAGAAACTAAGCAAAATGAGTAAGTAAATTGGGCATGTATATGTATGAAAATATGAGCTTAACAACACTACTACACTTTGAGCATGTTGTGTTTTGAACTTTGCCGCCTTGTAAATAATGTCTAAAATTGAGTTTTTATTGTTAAAACTTTTGAGTCATGTGCATGAGTCATTTCTCTTCAGAAAATGTTCGGAATGATTGTTTTGAGTTTCTATTTATTTATTTTTATTTTTGTTTTGTTTTTGTAATTATTTTTGTTTTGGTTTTTGTGTTTCTTTTGTTTTGCTTAAGGACTAACAAATCTAATAAGTTTTCTAACCACTTTGTTTTGTAGAGTTAGTAAAACGTTTGTGGGTATCGTTTCTGTTAAACCCTCAGGAGACACAACTCCTCCTACTAGGGATGCCTAGAGGTTCAAAGGCTTGTTGCATACGCTCAATGCAATCGAGTTACCTACGAAAGTGGTCTAATTAACTTCTTGTTTTGCTTTTAACTTTGTTTTGTGTTGTTTTGCTCGAGGACTAGCAAAATCTAGGTTTGGGGGTATTTGATCGGTTCATAATTGTATATCATTTTGTACCCTTCTAGCTTATGATTTGGTTATGTTATTGAGTTAAACTAGTGCTTTTAATTCATTTTCTGTTTTGATAAGTCCATAATTTCTTACACTTGCATGCCTTCTTTACTTAGTGATTTTGCTTAGTTTCTCTTTATTTTGAGTCACTTACCTTTGTTTGTGTGTTTTGTAGGATAAGATAGCAAGAGATAACATTTGATGCAAACCATGCATATTATGGGCTGATTGGCATATGAGGAATATGAGCTTAAAGACAAACTAATTTTGGCTACAGCCCATTTCCAGCCCAATTTCGTAGGTCAGCTTCTTGGACTTGGATCAGCATGCTATGGGGCTGTAATGAGGTGAAGATCTTCATGAAACTTGTTCCAATGGGTGTCTACTACAACATATCCAAATTTCAGCCCAATTGGACATTTGTGGAGTGCTCAACCCGTCCAACACTCAACCTTGCTCAGCAGGATTTGTAGCTGCCAGCTTTTTGCCATGTGCCTCCTTTTAGCCATGTGCCTCTCCCTAGCTATAATTGAATTTGTACTCAACATAATGAGTGAAGTTGGGAGGCTTTCCAGCTATGAATTTCTGAAGGAGCAAGTTGGCACATGATGGAGCTACTAAAGAGAAAGCAAGTGCATGCATGTGAAGCAAAGAGAAAGGAGAAAGAGAAAGCATGTGCATGAGGAATGATGAGAGGCATTTTGCTTCAGCCTTTGAACATGTGAATTGAATTGGCAGATCACTTTGGAGCTGGAGATCAGCTTTTGAGCTACTAAAGAGAAAGCATGTGCATGCATGTGAAGAAATGAAATGAAATGAAGTCAATTCCAGTCCCTGTTTCGGCAGCCAACTTGCAGTGGCCAAAACGTATAATTCTACTACTCCGATTGGAAAACATTCTTCATAGAAGTTGTTCCAATGTGTGTCTAGTATAACATATCCAAATTTAAGCCATATTGGATACGTTTGGAAACCTATGGCCTTCCTACACCAAGACAGGTTCAGCAAACACGTTTTTTCAGCAAGGTACCACATGGGTTGGCAGCAAAAGGCAATCACATGGGTTGGCAGCAAAAGAAGACCACATGGGTTGGCAGCCACATCTGACCACCTTTGAACCCATGTGATGAAGCTTGAGGTGCAGCAAAAGATAAAGGATGGTGTGGGAGTTCATCATGATGTTCCTCCCTCTTAGCCCTATAAATAGAGCAAGTCTTGAAGCTGAAAAATCACACCCCAAGGGGGGGAGCTCTCAAACACTTCTCTAGAGCTCCCTTCCCTTCTCTCCCTCAAATTCTTTTAGTTTCCTTTCAAGTTGTCAATTGTTGTAACAAAATGAGTTTACTAAATTTTCCTTCAAGTTTTCTTAGTTCCACTTTACTTTTATTTGTAATGTACATTCTTTCTTAAGTATTCAAGTTTAATTAGTTTTCAAGTTTCAATTATGGTTTTTGTTCTTATTCATTATGCTTATAAGTTAATATGCTAGTTTGAATGATTGATCACCATTTAGGTTTGCATGTTAGCTATCTTGGTTTGAATTAAGAGTATACACCATGCTTTAATTCGAATTGAACTATGAATAGGAAGAGTATGTATGGACATTCGACAACAGGGATTAGATACATGCTTGGTTGTTTAAATTGTTCTTCTATGCTTAATGGGTTCCTAATGCTTAATTTTAGGTTAGACAACAAATGATCAAATTAGGGAATTAGGAACACAAGGTTTTGACCAAACACCATGGCTTAATCATACTTTAGCTAGAATCAATCTGTTAATCTAATTGAACTTGGGAACTTATTTGCTTGAGTTATTGATAAGTTCATAATTTCACACATTTGCTTGCCTTCATTACTTAGTAATTTTGTTTAGTTTCTCTTCATTTCGAGTCACTTATCTATGTTTGTGTGTTCTGTAGGTTATGGGAGCAAGAGATCACATTTTATTCAATCCATGCATATTAAGGGCTGATTGGGATGAGAGGAATACACTTGAGGCATTTGAAGCAAAATGGTGCAAAAACGTGCAAAAACTGGAGCCTGAGTTAGAAGTTCATTTCGGACTTTTCTTCTTCATCCGAGCTTGGATTGGGCCAATGTTTGTGTGGTTGGATCAATGACATTCTGAACTTCAAAATGGACATCTTAAAGTCATCATTTGATTCAGCCAAGCCCAATTCGTAAGCCCAAGAAGTTGTTCATCATGCTGACAGGAAGATGAGCTCATTGCATGCTTGGTCATGGTGAGCTAGGCATGAGCTATTGGTTTCTGGATGGAAGCTTGGTCATGCTGACATGTTGATGACCTAGGGCTGCTGGTGGGCTGCTAGTGGGATTTAGTGGAGTAACCATTTCTGATTATCTAATGCAAGTGCATCAACCACATTCTGATTTTCAATTGCAAGTGTTGTATGCATTTCCTATATTCAATTCAGATTTCTCACTCCCAACTCCCTATAAATACCACTTCCATTCCACATTCAATACATCAACAATCCACATTCAGATTCAGACACACATTCACTCATCCATTACTCCCATACACACATTCACCACAAAGAGAGAAGAGAGCTAGTTGCAAAGGAGGAAGAGCTGGGAGCTGTCCCTGGAAACTACCTTGCCTGCCACCAGCTAGTTTCTTCTATTCTCTTTACTCTATCTATGTATTTCTTATTTTCTGTATTCATAATTATGTTTAACTAATCCATCTAGTTAGGGCTTAGGATGAAGCCCTAGTCATGAATATTCAATGTTATGGATGATTTCATAGTTAATTGATTTCCTTGCTTTCATTATCAAGTTGTTAACCTCCAGTTTATTATCTTCAACTATACCTCTAGGATATTTCACTGAACGATCAGCAAGTTGTAAGCTGAGTGTGGTGGATTTTAATTTTCCCAAACCAAGTTGCAAGTACACTGAATAAGGCATTAGATTGATACTTGCACCTAAATCCAACATGGCTTTCTCAGCTCGTTTATCTCCAATGGTTATGCCGATGGTAAAACTACATGGATCCTTGAGCTTAGGAGGAAGTTTCCTTTGAAGGACAGCACTCACATTTTCAGACACCAACACCTTTTCATGAGGGCTATACCTTCTCTTGTGTGAGTTCAACTCCTTAAAAAATTTAGCATAAGTTGGCATGTTCCTGATCACATCAAGCAAAGGCAAGTTAACATTGACTTTACTAAGTATATCATAGATTTCATTAAAAGACTTATCCTGTTTGCTTTTAGCAAGACGTCCAGGAAAAGGAATTGGTGGCACATAAGGGGTCTCGGCCTTGTGCAATGTAGGTGAAATTGTTGACTTGCCAATGGGAATTGCTTCTTTTGGTGTCGTCTCTTCTTTGTGTTCATCACCTGCATTCACAACATCATGATTAGTAACTTCTTTGCCAACTTTATTATCAATAACCTTACCAGTTATGAGAACTGAGATTGCTTTGGCTTGCTCATGATGATTGGGATTCACATTTGGTTGGCTAGGGAATTTTCCAGGTTCTCTTTGGTTCAAAGCATCCGCAATTTGTCCCAATTGAATCTCCATCTTGGTAAGGGCAGCAGAATGTTGTTGAAGAGCACCATTAGTAGTTTGCTGGAATTGCAAAGTATTTTGGGCCAACATCTTGACTGTGTCCTCCAATGAACTTGGTTTAGGCTGGAATGATGAACTTGCTTGATTTTTATTTTGATTGTTGCTCCAAGAGAAATTTGGGTGATTCCTCCAACCAGGATTATAAGTGTTCGAGAATGGATCATTTCTTGGCCTTTTGTTGCGTAGATTCAGCTGCACCAAAATGGGTTCAACTGCATCCTCAACTTGTGATACTCGCAAGTGCACGAACCGTTGGTAGTTTAGCGTATGTAAGTGCGAGGTCGATTCCACAGGGATTGGTGATTGAATGATCCAATTTAGTTCCCTACACAAAACAGAAATGAAAAAGAAAGGAAATAAAACAAGAAGAAAGAATGTACATTACAAGAAAAATAAATTACAACTTAGAGAACATTAAGTGAACCAGAAGAACTTTGAGGAAGAAAGGAAGTGTTTGGGAAAAGTGTTTGAGAATATGGAAACTTTTGGAGAAGAAAGGAAAGTGGTGTTTGAGAACTTTGTGGATTTTGGAAGAGCATGTGTTTGAGAGCTTTGAGAAGGGAGAAGAAAGTGTTTGGAAAGTGTTTGAGAATTTGATGAAGGAATGGGAGAAGTGTTTGGGAACTTTGAGAATCTTGGAAGAGAGTGGGAATTGTATTTGGGAAATGTTTTAGAGCATGGAGAACTTTAAAAGAGAATAGAGAAGTGTTTGGAGATTTAATAAAAAGAAAATTTAGTAGAAGGATCTTATTACAACAATTGAGAAACTACAAAGGGAAACTAAGAGAATTTGAGGGAGAGAAGGGAAGGGAGCTCTAGAGAAGTGTTTGAGAGCTCCCCCCCTTGGGGTGTGTTTACAAGCTTAGAGAACCTCCCTATTTATAGGCCTAGGGGAAGTGAAAATCTGAATTCAAAAAGACTAATGCATACAACACTTGAATTATAAAATCTGAAATGGTTGATGCACTTGAATTAGAAAATATGAATTGGATGATGCACTTGTATTAGAAAATCTTGAATGGCTACTCCACTAAATCCCACTAGCAGCCCTAGCTCATCCTCATGTCAGCATGACCAAGCTTCCAACCAGAAATGATAGCTCATGCCTAGCTCACCATGACCAAGCATCCAACCAGCACATGCTGAGGTCAGCATGACCAGCAACTTCAAGGGCTTACAACTTGGGCTTCCATTAAGCAAATTAAGACTTTAAGCAATCCAATTTGAAGTTCAGAATGTCTTCTTTCCAGCCATATATCATTTGGGCCAATCCAAGGTCGGAGGAGGAAGTTAAGGCCAAAACAAATTGCTAACTCATTTTCCGCGCTGATAAGATCCATCCTGAGCATGGTTCTGTGTTTGCTAGGTAACGGACGCCAGATTTATCCAATGGGGCTGAATTTTGGATATGTTATAGTACACACCCATTGGAACAACTTTCATGAAGAATGTGGCCTCATTCGAGCTATGTAGGTTGTTGAAACAAAGCTTGCAATATGACCTACGGAACTGGACTGGCAGGGGGCTGTAGCCAAAATGAGTTTGTCTTTAAGCTCTTCATCCATTCATCCAAATTAGGCCTTAACATGCTTGAATTGCATGAATTATGTTCTCCAAAGCCATCATTGTTACTTAAATCTCAATTAACTGAAAGATAAACACAAAAAGGATTAAAAGCACAAGTTTAACTTAAAAACATAACCAAATCATAAGCTAGAAGGGTAAGAAATAATATACAATTATGAACCGATCAAATACCCCCAAACCTAGATTTTGCTAGTCCTCGAGCAAAACAACACAAAACAAAGTTAAAAACAAAACTAGAAGTTAACTAAACCACTTTCGTAGGTAACTCGATTGCATTTAGCATATGCAACAAGCCTTTAAACCTCTAGGCATCCCTAGTAGGAGGAGTTGTGTCTCCTGAGGGTTTAACAAATACGATACCCACAAACGTTTTTCTAACTCTACAAAACAAAATGGTTAGAAAACTTAAAAGATTGTTAGTCTTTAAGCAAAACCAAAACAAAAAACAAATATAAATACATTAACAAAAACAAAAACAAAAAATAAAAAAAGAACTACAAAAATAAAACGAACTCAAAACAATCTTTCCGAACATTTTCTGAAGAGAAATGACTCATGCACATGACTTAAACGTTTTAACAATAAAAACTCAATTTTTAGACATTATTAACAAAGCGGCAAAATTCTAAACACAATATGCTCAAAGTGTAGTAGTGTGAAAGCCAAATGCAACAAATTTCCCAATCTTAGTTTTCACACAATTTCGAAAATCATACAAAGCACAAGTTCAACTTCAAATCTCACCAAAGTTGTCCTCTCACAAATGAATCACTCAGAAGAGGGCTATAATACATCACTCAGTTATAAACATGAGAATAGAGTTAAACCATAAGGACTTAACTCGAAATAGAAAGATGAAGAACTTTGCATTAATATGATCTCAAGAAGGATGCCAAACACTTAAAAGTAAGAAAATGGATGCAATTCAACCACATGACATTTAAGATCAATTTAGGTCTTTAACATAGGTTGTAATGGGGCCAAGGGTGTAAGGTGAGTAAGAAATGAAAGGTATGGATAATACAAAGTCCAAGGAACTCGCAATGTAAGAGCATAAAACAATTGTTTACAAGACTTCGAATCATCACAATGAGATTTTTTTTTTCTTTTACATGATCAAAACTCCTTATACCTTCATTTACATTGATTCATACTCCTTTCCTTTAATTGAACAAACACCAATTATTTTGAAGGCCCAAAAATGAAATTTCTACCAACCACCACTTAACTTTTCTCTTTTCTTTCACCAATTGTGTGATTTTTTTTTTTTTTGAAGTGTAACACCTCTTCCCAAACTTAGCATGAAAAACACATCCAAATTAAAGCTCATGAGTTCCTTAGAAAGGTAAATATTTGTTTTTCGGGCTAAGACGAGGAAATATAATTGGTAAATGAAAGAAAAGGTTTACATGTAGGCTCAAAATGGTTAACAATGGAAAAATCATGCTTAAGCATGCATAAGGTTAGCTTGAAAGGCACAAACGATCCAAAGAATGCCTTAATATCATTTCTTTAAATGTCATGAAGTCAAATTGCACAAGAATGAATGACTTTTAAGTGTTCAACCAAATCAATGAATAATGAGATCAAACAACAACTTTGATGACAAGAAAATAAGAGTATGTATATAACACTCATGAATTGAAGGACAAGGCTCAAAAGCTCACTTTATATGGTTGGTTATATAAGTCTAATTTATGCTTCATACAATTCTTTAGATCATGCAAATCCTTTGATTGGAAAATTATGAAACAAATGGCAAGTGTAAAGAAGGTTTCAAGCATGTCATGATAGAACAATGCCAAATTTTATTTTTTTTTAGAAATTTTTAATTTTTAATTTTTAATTTTTAATTTTTAATTTTTAATTTTTATTTAAGTCATGCAAACATTTATCATTATCTCATCATAAGTGTTCGGAAAGTGACTCAAAAACAAAACAAGACTCAAATAGAAGAAAAAAAAGCAATTTTTAATTTTTTTTAATTAAGAAAAAAAATAATACATGCTAAACTCCAATACCCCCAAACCTAGAAATGAACATTGTCCTCAATGTTTAAAAATTAGTCACAAACAATGTCATAACAACAAATGAAAGGTATTAAAGTAAATATAAATCACAAAACACACAAAAATTAAAATACACAAATAAAATAAAATAAATTAATTACAAAAATAAAAATTACAAAACAAACAAACAAACAAACAAACAAAATGAAACAGTAAACCCTAATCACACAATTCTGAAACCCAAAAATAATTTGAAGCCCAAAGCCCACAATGAAATTAACCCAACAATGGTAAAACCCAACCCAACATGAAATCTGAAACCCACATGTTTTAAATTTAATTTTTTCTTAAAAAGATAAAACGTGAATTATGAGCGCAAAGCGGGATTTCTAAAAAGAGGAAATGTTGTCCCTGATGTCTTCTCATGGATAGTCACGGGCAGAAGCAGGAGCCACGTGTCGACGCATAGAGGCGCCGCAGATCCACAAGCGAAAATTACGGGGCCATGGAAAGGTGCGACGACTTTGCTGAAACGCGTCCGTTCAGACAAAGCAAGTCGTGACAAATGAGTTGGAAACGGTTGGAAAGTGAGAAAGTTGTGGGACTCGAGGAACACTTGGGGATTCAGAAAATGCTTAGACGCTGCGATGGCTAGGGTTTGTCAAAGACTGTGTCTATAAGAAGGAAAGCGAAGGGAAAAAAACAAAAAAAAACAAACTCAGAAAAACACAAAAGAGAAAAGAAGCAAGAAAAAAATGAGAAATCAAATGGCTTCTTCCTACCCCTTTTCCTTGGATCTCAACCTAGCTCCACCGACTCAAACACGAGGCCAAGCAGGAGCACCAGTATGGATGCCCTACTTTGCCTCCGCACGGGGCCTGTGACCGTCAATGACTCAATACTCCTGGACAACGATGTTGCCATTGGAGTTGGCAGAAATTTGGTGACTCCTAAAGATATACGTGTGTTCGGGACAAGGGATGACAACCGGGTCATGAGTGATGCCCTGGCACTGAGCATGCAGAGTACAGCATGTGTCGCAAGTTTGGTTCATCGCCTACTGCGAAGTCCCATGAGGTAGAGGTGCTGAAAGGTCAGTTAGCGGCGGAGCACAGTATGGTTGAAGAATGTCAAAGTGCTATAAAAAGCTTGAAAAGGGAGCGGTCAAGGATAGTTGAGGTGAATCGACACCAGCTAGAAGTGTTGCGGGACGAGAATAAAAACCTAACAAAGATTGTAGAGTTGTACTCTCGCGACATGCGAAAACAGCTGGAAGACCTAGACCGACCGGGTAAACGCAAGAAACCAGATCGCGAGAAAAGTTATACTGAAGCTAAGATTGCGATCTTTGGGAGCTCAAGTGATGAGCCCCAAGAGGCTGTGCGTGAAGCCCCGAAGAGGACAGCCAGAGGGCCAAACTAAAAGCTCCTATGGTCGAGACACCGAGCGCCAAGAAGAAATGATTTCAGCTTTTATTTATTTTTTTAATTTTAAAAATGTATGTGCGTTTTTTTTTTAATTGGGAAATAAAAACGTTATGTTATCTCAAAGACACGAATAACCCTAAATTTAAAGAACGACGATCAAACAAAAACATGAAAACCCAAACATGCATTTTATTTTTAGTTAAGTAAACACACAAGTAACTGCTTATTTTAAGAGAAAAACTTAAGGATGACCAGTTAAGGGCCTCAGAAAAACACAGCCAGGGATCCGGGAAGGTTGGAGGGGTCACAATGGTCCCTCTTAAAACCCAAACTTCTTAGACACCGAAGGTGCCGCCTAAAGAACTCCTAGACACTGTATAGACTGCGGTTGCTCACTGGAGTTACCAAAAGTTTAGCTCCTTCAAAGAATATCCTATGAGTTTTAAATTATACTACCTAATTAAATAAAAACAAAATAAAAATAAAAACTGAAATAAACACGCAATTCAAACAAGAATTTAAAAGAAGAGTTGGGATTCTTGCACCAGGTGTCCAAGACGCATCTTTAATTTTGTCTCTTCTTCAACTTAAATTCTTGAGAAACCTGACAAACAAGAAGAAAACAATTGAAAAAAAAACAAAATAAATAAAATAACAATTGAAAAAGCAAAAACACAAACATCAGAAAAAAAGGGAGGCAAAAGTAAGTTAAAGTGTCGACATGCTCCCTTTTAAAAAACGTGCTCGCAATTTGCGGCAGAAATGAAGGGATCCGAGAGAAAAGAGCACAGGATAGCACCCTCGAGATCCGAAGTGCTTTCGGCTCCCTCGTCCTGCATAAGTCTATTTAAACTCATCTCGGTGAAGTAGAAGAGCACCCCGCATTTCTTCCTGCAAATTCAGAGAAAAACATCAAAAAATCCAAAAACTAAACAATGTCATCCTCATGCACTCACCTTGATGATCTCAACCTTGAATTATCCCTTGCGCCACCGAATGCGCAGATAAGGGCTCGTCCAAACCATGTCTTCCCAAACTCCACATATCATCACGGTACGGCCTCAAACTTTGCTGAGGTAATACCGAACTTTTCTGAGGCAGGTGCCCGAACAGAGGCGCGCTCCTGGAAGGCATGATTAGCAGGCTCACATCGACAGATCATCTGCATGTGGCAAAGAGGTCTGACAAGGCAGCAGTGGAGGAGTCCCACAATTTAACGGTGCTCCACGGGTCTCGGCTACCAATTTGGGCATACGATTCCTGGCGAGGACACGGGAGTGTGCCGCGATGAGCGAGGAAATAGCTTCCTTGAAGGCTATGGTGGCGGACTTGCAGAAGCGGCTTTACCTTTGCTAATCAGCACGTGGAAGCACTGCAGAGAAAAAATGAGGACCATGTGGAGCTGCTGCAGATTCTGCAAGTTAGAGAGAACAGAGGCATGCCATGAAGATGAAGATGAAAATGAAGAAGAAGAAGAAGAAGTTGTTGTTGTTGTTGTTTTTTTTTTTTTAATTTTACTTGAATGTTTTTTTGTTTTTTTGTTTTTGTTTTTTTTTAATGCAGTGTTTGAATGAAATAAAAATGTGTTTTTAACACTCAGAAATAAACTAACTAACCACACCACGTAAATAAATACATAAACTAACTTAACAAAACAAAAAAAGAAAACAAAGAAGTTCCAAATTGATTTTTTTTAAAATTTTAAATTTATTTACAACTAACTGACCACACAAAGGAAAAAAAAAGAAGTTCCAAATTGCAAGTTACAAGGAAAAATAAATAAAAACTCAAATTTCAATTTTTTTTTTAAATTATTAATTTTTTAATTTTTTTTTTTTAGTAAAAAAAAAAAATATACAAGCAACTCATGGATGACCAGTTAAGGGCCTCAAAAATACAGCCAGGGGATCCGGGAAGGTTGGAGGGGTCACAATGGTCCCGCTTAAAAACCAAACTTCTTAGACACCGAAGGTGTCGCCTATAGAACTCCTAGACACTGATTTGACGGAGACGCTCACAGGAGTTACCATGAGTCAGCTCATATAAAAAATCTTTTTAATTTTTTTTTAATAAAAGAAATAGAAATTTAAAATTACTGAAATAATAACAAAACAACTAAAGAGAAAGGATTGGAATACTCCCCCTTGAAGCGATTAGGTCGAGCGTGATGCATTTGGAGGTCGCGACTTCTCCCACTACTCCACACTCCCCATTCTTATGATTGAGGTTACCATCTCTCTCCATTTTTATTAAGCTGGCATTACTTGCTAAAACAAACACAGAAAACTTGAAACAGAATTAAAGGATTGGGAAATAAAAACTAAAATGAAAAGAAAAATCAACACACGTCCAATTCCATGCTTCAAAGTAACAAGCAACAAAGTAATCAAACTAGCGTATGAAGTTCGTTCTTTCTCAAATATGATTATCCATATGGTGTGTGGTTTTAATCAAGTATTCAGAAAAAGCATTTAGCTATGGTGTTTAGTCTAAACACAAATTCCGAACCCATTAAGAACAAGAAGAACAATAGAGAACCAAGTAGAATTTAAACATGGTGTTTGTCTTCAATATCTACCAATTCATTCACTAATCAGTCCAAGAGTCATATGGTGTTTATGTAAACTTGAACAAGATATTTAATTAAGAGCAAGTGAATGAAACCATAAACTAGAAATAATCAACATGCTACTTGAACCTTTTTGTTTTTGGGTGTTGTGTAAGCTGGGACTCAAACCCAGTTCTCTTGCTTGTTAGGCAATTGTCCTTGTCAGTTGGACTACAAACACAACTTGTCAATTAACGCCATTAACTTTAAAACATGAAACTGTGCAGTTATGAAAAAGATAAAAATAAATAAAAAGTAGGAAAACCAAATAGAATCAAACAATGTTACCGATCCCCGGCAACGGCGCCAAAAACTTGTTGCGTAGATTCAGCTGCACCAAAATGGGTTCAACTGCATCCTCAACTTGTGATACTCGCAAGTGCACGAACCGTTGGTAGTTTAGCGTATGTAAGTGCGAGGTCGATTCCACAGGGATTGGTGATTGAATGATCCAATTTAGTTCCCTACACAAAACAGAAATGAAAAAGAAAGGAAATAAAACAAGAAGAAAGAATGTACATTACAAGAAAAATAAATTACAACTTAGAGAACATTAAGTGAACCAGAAGAACTTTGAGGAAGAAAGGAAGTGTTTGGGAAAAGTGTTTGAGAATATGGAAACTTTTGGAGAAGAAAGGAAAGTGGTGTTTGAGAACTTTGTGGATTTTGGAAGAGCATGTGTTTGAGAGCTTTGAGAAGGGAGAAGAAAGTGTTTGGAAAGTGTTTGAGAATTTGATGAAGGAATGGGAGAAGTGTTTGGGAACTTTGAGAATCTTGGAAGAGAGTGGGAATTGTATTTGGGAAATGTTTTAGAGCATGGAGAACTTTAAAAGAGAATAGAGAAGTGTTTGGAGATTTAATAAAAAGAAAATTTAGTAGAAGGATCTTATTACAACAATTGAGAAACTACAAAGGGAAACTAAGAGAATTTGAGGGAGAGAAGGGAAGGGAGCTCTAGAGAAGTGTTTGAGAGCTCCCCCCCTTGGGGTGTGTTTACAAGCTTAGAGAACCTCCCTATTTATAGGCCTAGGGGAAGTGAAAATCTGAATTCAAAAAGACTAATGCATACAACACTTGAATTATAAAATCTGAAATGGTTGATGCACTTGAATTAGAAAATATGAATTGGATGATGCACTTGTATTAGAAAATCTTGAATGGCTACTCCACTAAATCCCACTAGCAGCCCTAGCTCATCCTCATGTCAGCATGACCAAGCTTCCAACCAGAAATGATAGCTCATGCCTAGCTCACCATGACCAAGCATCCAACCAGCACATGCTGAGGTCAGCATGACCAGCAACTTCAAGGGCTTACAACTTGGGCTTCCATTAAGCAAATTAAGACTTTAAGCAATCCAATTTGAAGTTCAGAATGTCTTCTTTCCAGCCATATATCATTTGGGCCAATCCAAGGTCGGAGGAGGAAGTTAAGGCCAAAACAAATTGCTAACTCATTTTCCGCGCTGATAAGATCCATCCTGAGCATGGTTCTGTGTTTGCTAGGTAACGGACGCCAGATTTATCCAATGGGGCTGAATTTTGGATATGTTATAGTACACACCCATTGGAACAACTTTCATGAAGAATGTGGCCTCATTCGAGCTATGTAGGTTGTTGAAACAAAGCTTGCAATATGACCTACGGAACTGGACTGGCAGGGGGCTGTAGCCAAAATGAGTTTGTCTTTAAGCTCTTCATCCATTCATCCAAATTAGGCCTTAACATGCTTGAATTGCATGAATTATGTTCTCCAAAGCCATCATTGTTACTTAAATCTCAATTAACTGAAAGATAAACACAAAAAGGATTAAAAGCACAAGTTTAACTTAAAAACATAACCAAATCATAAGCTAGAAGGGTAAGAAATAATATACAATTATGAACCGATCACCTTTGGTTGTAAGAATTCATCATGTGGGCTTGTTCTTGAACAAACTCAGGATAAGCATTACTAGCTGAACACATGTGAGTTGAGTGTCCTTGAGCATTGCAAATAGCACAAACTTCAACTTGAGGAGCTTTAGGTCCCATATTGAGCACAGCATCAAGCTTCCTTTGTAAACTGGCCACCTGCGAAGCAAGCTCATTGTTAGGACTAATCTCATAAATATCAGCTTTACCTCTTGTATCTTTGTGTTGAGCATTGGATCCCAACATATCAAATATGTCATATGACTCTTGAGCATTCTTTTTCTTTAAAGCTCCACCTCCAGCATTATTGACAGTAGATTGACAAGTTTCGGTTAGTCCATCATAAAAAATTTGCATTTGTAAGTATAGAGGTAACCCGTGATGTGGACATTGCATTAGAGTTCCTTTGAAACGCTCCCAGCATTCATTGAATGGTTCGCCATCATGTTGTGAGAAGTTGAAAATCTTGGACCTCAAGGTGGCTGTCTTTTGGGCAGAGAAAAACTTCTCCAAGAACTTCTTAGCAACAGCATCCCAAGTGGTTAGTGATCCAGGGGCTAACGACATCAACCAAGTCTTTGCTCTATCTTTCAAAGTGTAAGGGAAAACCCTCATCCTCAGATTTGCTTCAGACACATCCTTCAAAGGCAAAGTACAAACAACAGTATAAAATTCTTTAATGTGAGCCAAATGATCTTCATTAGGTAAACCATAAAAAGAAGGAAGCATTTGAAAGTGAGAAGATTTAAGCTCATAGTTTCTAGCTTCTCTGGACAGCAAGATGCATGAAGGTGAATTTGGTATGATTGGTTGAGCAAGATCCTCCAAAGCAAGTTGGTCATTGGCTGCCATCTTTTCTTCTTCTACTTGATCTGAGTTAAAGATGTTGAACAGAGAGTACTCTTCTGAGCTTGTTGAATTGGAGGTTTCGGCTTCTAAGGGATTGAGGATAGATTCAATGGCTGCCTCCCTTGCTTGATCAAGCCTTCGTTCAAATTCAGCCAGTGATGGTTGTTGCGTACCACGGATTGGTTGGATCCTAATGGTTCCGGATTGAGAGTGTTTCTTGACCGCTGATACAACTTGTTCAAGAAATGGTTTGTTCGACATGCAAATACCTGAAAACAAAGAAAAACTAAAGAAAGTAAGCAATAGAAATAAGACTCTTAATCAAGTCCCCGGCAGCGGCGCCATTTTCTTGTTGGATAGATTTAACTCTATCTATTTCTCGCAAGTACACGAACCAATTATAGTATAGGAATGCAAGCACGAGGTCGTTCCACAGAGACTTGGATGAAAGACACTTATTACTACTACTTAGACTCACAAGTAATCCTAAGACTAAACAGAATTTAAATGAGGTTGTGTTGAGTTTGTTTTGAGTAACAACTACAAAAAGGAAAAGCATATAGCAAGTGATTGAAAACTTCTAAAGGGAATGCAAAATAGCAAGTAACCAGCAAGTAGATGTTTAGAAAATGTAGAGACAAAGGGAGACAAGCACTAGGGTTTCAACTTCACCATGACAATCCAATTTCAAGCAACAAGTTAACAATCACCTAAGTTGATTACAATTTCTGGAGTTCGTTCTTTCTTATGTATGATTATCCATATGGTGTTTGGTTTTAATCAAGTACTCAGAAACACAACTTAGCTATGGTGTTTAGTCTAGGCTATGAATCTGAATCCATTAAGCTTAAGAAGAACACAAAAGAACCAAGTAAACATTTAAACATGGTGTTTGTCCTAAATGCATTACCCACTCATTCACTAATCGGTTCAAGAGTCATATGGTGTTTATGTAAACTTGAACTAGATAACCAACATGCATGTGTTCATAGTGGCCAGTTATTTAAACATGCATAAAGATTCAACTAAGAACAAGTGAATGAGACCAGAAAATTAGGAGTACTCAACAAAGGATAAAATTAACTTGAAACATGAAATTGTCTTGTCAGGTTACATTGAAACCCTAGCTATGGAAATTAGCTGCTCATAATGGGAAATAAACTAAGACAGAAATGAGAAAACATAATGAATGCAATAAGAGTAGAAAAACCCTTTTCTGAAGTTCTTGTCAAAGGCTTCTCCAAGTGCTTCTCCACGTCTAATGCTTCTCCAAATGCTTCCCCATATCTAGAAGGATGTATGACAGCCAAGGAGATGATTTGGGATGAGTTTGGGTGAGTTGTGATGGTAGAGAAAGAGGAAATTCGTAGGGAAATGGAAGGAAGGTTTGCTGAAGCTGTTTTGGTGATTTGAGGCAGTTTGGAGTGTTGGGTTGATTTCTGGAGTGTTTAGGTTTGTGGGAGTGTTTGAGGATGGCTGGAGTGAATTGTGGGGTTGTGAATCCCAGGAATTGTTGTGATGAAAGTGTTTGGAATGGAAGTGGTATTTACTAGAGGGAAGTGAGAAATCTGAATTGAATATGGCTAATGGACTCAACACTTGCATTACATAATCAGAAATGGTTGCTCCACTTCACCACTAACTCCCACTAGCAGCCCTAGCTCATCCTCATGTCAGCATGACCAAGCTTCCATTCAGCAGCCCTAGCTCATCCTCATGTCAGCATGACCAAGCTTCCATTCAGAAACCAATAGCTCATGCCTAGCTCACCATGACCAAGCATGCAATGAGCTCATCTTCCTGTCAGCATGATGAACAACTTCTTGGGCTTACGAATTGGGCTTGGCTGAATCCAATGTCGACTTTAAGATGTCCATTTTGAAGTTCCGAATGTCATTGATCCAACCACACAGGTATTGGCCCAATCCAAGATCAGATGAAGAAGATAGGTCCGAAATGAATGTCTAACTTGGTCTCCAGTTTTTGCACGTTTTTGCACCATTTTGCTTCATTTTGCTTCAAATGCCTCAAGTGGTACCTAGAGCTCAATGAACTGAATAACAAACACAAAATGGATTAAAAACACAAGTTTTACCTAAAAACATAACCAAACAATAGGGTAGAGTGTTACAAAATTATACATAAATATGCATTGATCAATACCCCAAACCTATATTTTGCTGGTCCTCAAGCAAAACTAAAACTTAAACACCACAAAACAACACACAAAACGAAACTTATTACACCATTTTCGTAGATGACACGATTGCATTGAGCATATGCAATAAGCCTTTAAACCTCTAGGTGTCCCTAGTAGGAGGAGTTGTGTCTCCTGAGGGTTTACAGTGATGACTCCCACAAACATCAACAAATTCTGCAAGACAACTAATAGTTAAAGAATCACTTTTAAACAAACTAAGGAAAACCAATGAATGCACAATCACACTTTCAAAACTAATGGTATGCCACTTCAGATCTTTACACTAGGGTGTATAGTGTATTGCCACTGCAAAAAGAATTCCAGCATTAAAGTCACCATACTCAAATACATAGATAGAAATCGCCTCAACTCTAGGTCTCACGGGTATCGCTCAAATCTTCACAAAGAACCTAGGGTTTAGTTTCTCAACAAGCATATGTGAGTGACGTTATGTAAAGGGAAACAAGATTTCACATATGAAATAATCACAAAACAAAAGCACGATTTCTGGAAATAAGATCTCAAGAAAGGAAATCAAATGCTAAGAACATAGAAAGAATGCATTGCATACCAGCACCCATGAACCGGACTTCCCCAAAGATCAGTTAGGTCTTAATCAAGCTTGTAATTTCAGGCTGAGGGTAGGGGTTATGGAAAGAAGGGAAATGAAAACTAGGAACTCAAGAACATGCCAAGAGTGCTTCTTCTTGCTGCAAGGTAAGGCAATGACTTATGCTTCTTTGAACTGAATTTGAACTTTGATCAAGAACATGTTTTGTTTTGTTATTTTTTTCTGTAAACGAATTTGGCCCTCTTTTGCTTTTCTCCTTGAATTGCACTAGCACACTGATTCTCTCCATTTGTTTGGTATAACGCCCATCCTTGCTTCTTCATTTTGTTGAGATCTTGACATGTTCTCCAGTTATAGGGTATGGCTAAACATGGGATGGTATCTTAGATTAAGATACAAGGGTAGGAGTAATGTGGGTGATGAAAGAAAGGCTTAAGTGTTTGGATGCAAAATTGGGTAAAGGAAGCACACAACAGGGAGGGATACCAAAGCGTTTTAGTGACTTAAACACACATAGCCTACATCATATCAATGGGTATATCCTTTCCACAGATGTCAGCAAGCAACATAGCATCTGCAAAAGATCAAATAGTTCTTAGTATTCAATGAAAATAATGAGATCATCATAAAAGGAATCTGGGAAGTTGTAAGAGTAGAAACAAATAAAACCCTCTCAATGAATGGAATAGGCTCAAATTAGCTCACTAGGGTAGTCTCCACAATTCTTCTAAAGATATCTGAGTATGGCACCTCTTGGACCGAAATTCCAATTGCATGACAGTGTGTATGGTAGAAATTCTGATGCAAACACTTCCATGGCAACACACTAGCAAAGAATTAGCGACAATGACATTGCATATACATCTTCATTAGTAAGCAAAAAGAAATCTTTCACTAAGACTCAGAAATTCAACAACAGACTCAAAAATTCAACAAGTTTCATCCCACAAGTTTCATCCCACACCCCAAACCTGAATGAAACATTGTCCTCAATGTTTAAAAGAAAGGAAACAAAATGCAAAAACCAAACTAAACATAAAACGCAGGAAAGGAATCAACTCTAAACTAAAACTAAAACAAATACAACAAAACCTGGTTGGGTTGCCAATAGTTAGGGTGTGGTGAACTCAAGAGAGTCCACAGCTTCTGTTTCCATTTCATCATCCAAGTATTGTTTCAATCGCTGCCCATTCACCTTGAAAGTTGTCATGTCCCTTAGGTTCTCAATCTCAACAGCTCCATGAGGAAAAACTTGAAGCACTTTGAATGGCCCCAGCCATGTAGATCTCAATTTACCTGGAAAGAGACGCAAACGTGAGTCATACAACAAAACTTTCATACCTGGCTTGAATTCTTTCCTGAGGATGGCCTTGTCATGATAGCGTTTGGTCCCCTCTTTGTAAATTTTTGCATTCTCATAAGCTTCGTTCCTTAGCTCCTCCAATTCATTGAGCTGCAATTTTCTGACATTCCCAGCTTCTTTGAGATCAAAATTGAACTTTTTAATTGCCCATGGAGCACCGTTAAGTTGTGGGACTCCTCCACTGCTCTTTGTCAGACCTCCTTGCCACATGCAGATGATCTGTCCAAGTGAGCTTGCTGCTAATCATGCCTTCCAGGAACACTGCTCCCGTTCGACACCGCCTCAGGAAAGTTTGAGGCTGTACCGTGATGATATGTGGAGTTTGGGAAGACAAGGTTTGTAGGAGCCCTTATCTGCACATTCGGTGGCGCAAGGGTCAATTCAAGGTTGAGATCATCAAGGTGAGCGCATGAGGATGCCATTGTTTTGTTTCTGAATTTTTTGATGTTTTTCTTTGAGTTTGCAGGAAGAAATGCTGGGTATCATCCGCTTGAAGAGGTGTGGTTTAAATAGACATATGCTGATGAGGGTGCCAACACCATTTCGGATTTCCCGGGATGTTCGACCTAATTGCTTCAAGGGGGAGCACCTTTACTTTACTTTTCTTTTTTTTATTTTCTCCGTGTTTTCTGGTGTTTAATATTTCTGCCCGTTACTTTCATTTTCTAGAGCTTTGTGTTTTTGCTTTTCCCTTTCGGCTATCATCTTTAGTTTATTTTAGTTAGGGAACTGTGCTTTCTTTTTCCGTTTGTCGTCTTTGTTTGATTTAAGTTTGGGGAAGTGTGTTTTCCTTTTTCTTTTTATTTTATTTTATTTTTCTTTATTCATTGTTTTTCTTTTTAATTTAAAATTAACTTGTTTTTTTTTTGTTTGACAGGTTTCTTAAGAATTTGGTTGGAAGAAGAGATAAAATTAAAGATGCGTCTTGGACACCTGGTGCAAGAATCCCATCTCTTCTTTTAAATTCTTGTTTGAATTGTGTGTTTATTTCAGGTTTTTTTTTATTTTGTTTTTATTTAATTATGTAGTATAATTTAAAACTCATAAGATATTCTTTGAAGGAGCTAAACTTTTGGTAACTCCAGCTGAGCAACCGCAGTCTATACAGTGTCTAGGAGTTCTTTAGGCGGCACCTTCGGTGTCTAAGAAGTTTGGGTTTAAAGAGGGACCATTGTGACCCCTCCAACCTTCCCGGATCCCCTGACTGTGTTTTCTGAGGCCCTTAACTGGTCATCCTTAAGTTTTTCTCTTAAAAGAAAAAGCAGTTACTTGTGTGTTTACTTAACTAAAAATAAAAATGCATGTTTGGGTTTTCATGTTTTTGTTTGATCGTCGTTCTTTAAATTTAGGGTCATTCGTCTCTTTGAGATAACATAACGTTTTTATTTCCCAATTTTAAAAAAAAAAGCACATACATTTTTAAAAAAATAAATAAAAGCTGAAATCATTTCTTCTTGGCGCTCGGTGTCTCGACCATAGGAGCTTTTAGTTTGGCCCTCTGGCTATCCTCTTCTATCTAATGCAAGTGTGTTAGGTCATTGCCATATTCAATTCAGATTTCCCACTCCCCTCTCCCTATAAATACCACTTCCATTCCACATTCAATTCAATATCCTGAGATCCATCATTTACACTTCCATTGTACACAAAGAGAGGGAAAGTTGAGAGTCACAAAGGGAGAGAAGGGAGAAGGCAGCAGCTGGGAGGCTTTGGCCTCCTAGCAGCCATGGAGATGAATCTTTTCCATCTCTAGCATGCTGTCCTTATCTTCTTCTCCTCCCTTTGTCTTTTATTTTCTTCTTGTATTTCCTTTATTTTACTTTATTTTTCTGTTATTAGTTTTAATAAACATCTTGCTAGTCTTGTACAATGGTTTGAGTTTATAAAGTTTGATTTCATTCATGAATTCTTCTTCACTATTTTAATGGAGCTGTTTTTGCATCCTTTGATTGATCACCTGAGGTTTTATGCATTTTGCTCTTGTTGGGAAGGTTTGGGGATCATCTTCATTCCATCCATTAGCAACTCATGTGATTTGGTTTCTAGGTCTCCTAATGTAAACACCATGCTTGGGGTCCTTGTGATGTTCAATGCAATTTGATCCAAACACCATGGACTTATTTGTGAGCATCTTCATGAGTGAATCAATTTGTTTACTTGCTGCCATAACATGATTAGAACAATTAGGGTGGATTCTAAAACAACACCATCTTGTCCTAGTTACTTTCTTTCTTCTTGTTTTGTTTCTTTTGTTTTCATTTTTGTTTTGTGTAGGAAAACTGAGTTGGATCATTCAATCACCAATCCCTGTGGAATCGACCTCGCACTTACATACGCTAAACTATCAACGGTTCGTGCACTTGCGAGTATCACAAGTTGAGGATGCAGTTGAACCCATTTTGGTGCAGCTGAATCTACGCAACACTAATGCAAGTGCATCAACCACATTCTGATTTTCAATTGCAAGTGTTGTATGCATTTGCTATATTCAATTCAGATTTCTCACTCCCAACTCCCTATAAATACCACTTCCATTCCACATTCAATTCATCAACAATTCACATTCAGATTCAGAAACACACACATTCACTCATCCATTACTCCCATACACACATTCACCACAAAGAGAGAAGAGAGCTAGCTGCAAAGGAGGGAGAGCTGGGAGCTGTCCCTGGAAACTACCTTGCCTGCCACCAGCTAGTTCTTCTATTCTCTTTACTCTGTCTATGTATTTCTTATTTTCTGTATTCATAATTATGTTTAACTAATCCATTTTGTTAGGGCTTAGGATGAAGCCCTAGTCATGAATATTCAATGTTATGGATGATTTCTTAGTTAATTGAATTCCTTGCTTTCATTATCAAGTTGTTAATCTCCAGCTTATTATGTGCTTGATGTATGTTTTCTTGGAGTAGCTAACTAGGATTTTATGCATCTAGTACAGGTTGGGAAGGGGTTTAGATTCACCAATTCTACTCTCCTTTCACAAGCAACACATGAATGGCCTAAGAATCATTCAAGGGGTTAATAACCATAGGTTGACTAGGACAGATACCATGTTCTAGGACTTGTGTGATTATCATATTCTCAAGGAACTTAATGACTCTTGTATGCTTTATTCTAAGTAGATACCATTGATCAGTTCATAATTGTATATCATTTTGTACCTCTCTAGCTTATGATTTGGTTATGTTATTGAGTTAATCCCTTTTCTGTTTGTCATTCAGTTCATTGGGCCTTAGGTAGCAATGGTGGCTTTGGATAAGAAGAGTTGCAAAGGGGTGCAAAAACGGCAGACTGAGTTAGCAATTCATTTCGGACTTATCTTTTTCATCTGAGCTTGGATTAGGCCCAATCACTTGTGGTTAGAAAGAGGAGATTCTGAACTGCAGAATGGACTACTCAAACATATCAATTGATGAAGCCAAGCCCAATTCGTGAGCCCATCAAGTTGCACCATGCTCAGGATTGCAGCTGCTAGCTGATGAGCTGTCACCTCCTTTAAGCCATGTGCCTCACCCCAGCTGTAACTGACTTTGGCAGCCAAAAGAGGACCACATGGGTTGGCAGCCAAAAGAAGACCACATGGGTTGGCAGCCACAATTGATCACCTTTCAACCCATGTGAAGAAGCTGGAGGTGCAGCAGCCAAAGAAGTATGGGATGAAAGTGATTCCAACCCCACTACCATAGACAAGATGAAGTGGGAGTTATGGGTTGTGTTAAAGAATGAATGGTGGTGTTGGAATTCATCATGATGTTCCCCCCTCTTAGCCCTATAAATAGAGAAGTTCACAACCCCAAACACCATCAACCCCCACAGAATTCACTCCAGCCATCCTCCACACTTCCATCATTCCATCAACACATCCAGAAATCATCCCCAAACATTCTCACAAACCCAACACTCCAGAAATCAACCCAATACTCTAAACTGCCCCAAATCACCAAAATAGCTCCAGAAAGCCTCCCTTCCATTTCCCTACGAATTTCCTCTTTCTCAGCCATCATCACTCACCCAAACTCATCCCAAATCACCTCCATATCCTTCATACATCCTTCTAGACGTGGAGAAATTCTTGAAGAAGCATTGGACACCACAAGAACTTCAGAAAAGGGTTTCTTTTACTCTTATGGCTTTCATTATGTTTTCCCATTTCTGTTTTAGTTTCTTTTCCATTATGAGTAGCTAAATCCATAACTAGGGCTTCGATGTAACCTAACATGAATATTCTGGGTTTATAAGTTTGGAGTTGAATTGTTATGGTGATTCAAATGCCCTAGTCTCCAAATCCGTTTTCCAGTCCTTCAAAATCACTCTTTATTACACTTGTTTATTTGCTTTCATTTGCAATTTCAGTTTGCTCACTTCCTTTCACAATCACAATCACTCTCACTTTAATTTCTGTTTTAGACTTAACTTCCTAACTTCTTGAATTCGGTAATCTAAAGTACATAACTAATTTGAACTTCTCAGTCTTCGTGGGTACGACCTCGTACTTGTCTTGCTATACTACTAATTGCCCCGTACAATTGCGAGTTAACATAATATTAACAACAAATTTTGGCGCCGTTGCCCGGGACTGAATGAAAGTTCTTCCCTGGTTATGTGCCCAAGGTTACCCTATTCTTTTTAGTGTTTCTAATTAATCTAATTTTCTGTTTCAGGTTGTTTATGTCTAAAAGGCCATTACTTGAACAAGTGAGGTCTTCGTTTCAACGTTCCAGATCTTTGAATGCAGGACCATCATTGCAACCCAACCGAGTGATCTCTGAAGTTCAGAATCGTCTAGAAAGAGAGTTGTCAACTGCAAAAGAGCAAGCTCTTGCCACATTTTCAAGTCTTGCTCTCCACACTGAACTTCCTGGTTCTTCACTTTCAAATTCGGAAGCAAGTTCAGACCAAGAACAAGAAGAAGAGATGGCTGCCAATGAGTTCATGGGAGACCTTGATATCCCAACAATTCCAACATCTCCTTCAAGCATCTTGCTGCCCACTGTAGCTCGAAACTATGAGCTTAAATCTTCTCATCTTAATATGTTACCTTCCTTTTATGGTTTACCTAATGAAGATCCATTAACTCATATAAAGGATATTTTTAATGTTGTTAGCTCTTTTCCCTTGACAGGAGTGACAGAGGATCAACTTCGAATGAGAGTGTTTCCATACACTTTGAAGGATAAGGCGAAATATTGGTTGAATTCTTTGAAGCCGGGATCACTCACTACATGGGCTGCCATTCAAAAGAAGTTCTTGGAGAAATACTTCTCCACGCAAAAGACCGACATGCTTAGGGATAAGATCTTGTTATTTGCACAGCAAGATGACGAGTCTTTTTGTGAAGCATGGGAGAGGTTCAATGGGCTTCTCAATCAATGTCTTCATCATGGGATTCCATTGAAGCTTCAAATGCGTATGTTTTATAAAGGACTAACCCCTTCTAGTCATAATATTGTCACAAATTTTGCAGGTGGTTCTTATAAAACCAAAACTCCAGAAGAAACGTACGAACTCTTTGAGGAAATAGCAATGGAGACCCAACATACGGATACAAGAGGTAAGCGTGTTGTTAGTGGTTCTAATGATGCTTCTAGTGTGCAGATTTCAAAACTGGAACAAAAGCTAGATACTCTTCTTGCATTGAACTCAAGAAACCCTCCTAAGGAAGTGTGTAGCATTTGTGAAGCTCATGACCATGCTACCATAGCTTGTCCACTTGGGGCTGCATATCCAGAATTTGTGCAAGAGGAAGCTAAGGTGGTAAATTCCTACAACCAATGTCCAAGAAATGATCCATACTCTCAAAGTTATAATCCAGGTTGGAGGAATCATCCAAACTTTTCATGGAGGAATACTCAAAATCAAGCCAATCCCCCTTCATTCCAAAAGCCACAACAATCATCATCATCATTGGAGGATATAGTAAAGCAGATGGCAATCAACCAATCCAATTTCCAGCAAACTACACAAGCTGCCATCTCCAAATTGGAAGTTCAAATAGGCCAAATAGCTGCTGAAATATCTCAAAGAGAGCATGGGAAATGGCCAAGCCAAACTATGATCAATCCAAAGAACCCAGAAGCCAAGGCCATTCATGTGCTCAGATCAGGTAAGATCATTGATAATAAAGTTGATTCTAATCTTTCAAATGATGTTGTGATTATAGAAGATGAAGAGGAGGAGACCATGGCTACGGAAGGAGAACAACTCAAAACTTCTCAATCTGCTCCTAAGGCCAAATCAGATTCTCATAAATCCGATCAAGTCCAATTGCATAAAAGGGATGACAAATTTTTGCCACCACATCTTCAAGAAGATAGATACGTGCCACCCGCTCCATATGTTCCACAGATTCCATTTCCAGGCCGTCTTAAGAAAGCAAAGCAAGATAAGGCTTTTAAAGAGATTTATGATATTTTGAGTAAAGTTAATATCAATTTGCCTTTGCTTGATCTTATTGAACAGATTCCTGCATATGGAAAATTCATCAAGGACTTGAAAACTCACAAGCTCAATTTCGCTCCAAATGAAGGAGTAAAGCTCGACCAGAATGTAAGTGCTGTGTTGCAAAGGAAGCTTCCACCAAAACTAGATGATCCTGGCAGCTTTGACATTCCCATTAACATTGGAGGCAAGAAGGTTGGAAGAGCCATGTTGGACTTGGGAGCAAGCATCAATGTTATGCCATATTCAGTTTATCAAGAGCTTGGCTTAGAAGGGATGAAAAAGACTTCAATGCGACTTGAACTAGCTGATCATTCTATAAAATATCCAAAAGGTATTGTAGAAGATATTCTAGTTCAAGTTAATACACTAATTCTCCCTGCTGATTTTGTAGTGATGGACATGGAAGATAATCCAAATGGAGATCGTGTTGATCCCATTCTCCTTGGCAGGCCATTCATGGCCACTCAGACACAATCATCAAAGTGAAAGATAGCACCCTCTCCATGACTGTTTTGGGTGAAACTGTTCAATTTAAAATGCTTAATGCTCTATCTCAACCTTCTATCTCTCTTGATTCTTGCTTTTCAATTGATGTTGTGGATCATGAGGTTTCTTCCAAAATTTTGCAGAGAAAGTCTAATGATGCTCTAGAAGCTGTCTTAACACAAGAAGAGGAAGATCTTTGTGAACCGGAGTTCCAAGAAGTGGTGGCTGCCTTAGAAGTGTTTCTGCCATACCCACCATCCTTTAGGCCACCAATCGAGCCTCTTGGACCATCATCCACGAAATTGGAGCCATCCATTGTCATCCCACCAAAGCTAGAACTTAAACCTCTTCCCAATCATCTTAAATATACTTATTTGGGTGGTAACGAAACTCTCCCTGTTATAATTGCTGCAGGTCTCTCCTCACATGAAGAAGAGAGCTTAATTAAAGTTCTAAAAGAGCATAAAACAGCCATTGGGTGGACCATAGCAGACATCAAAGGAATTAGTCCAAGCATGTGCATGCATCGGATTTTAATGGAAGAAGACAGCAAACCATCCCGTGATGCCCAAAGGAGGCTAAATCCCAACATGAAAGAGGTGGTTAGAGCTGAAGTTTTAAAGAGGGAGCTAACTTCAGCCCCTATTATCATAGCTCCGGATTGGTCTTTACCATTTGAAATAATGTGTGATGCCTCTGACTTTGCTATTGGTGCAGTTTTAGGTCAAAAGAAGAACAAGCTACCCCATGTGATTCATTATGCTAGCCGGACCTTGAATGATTGTTAAGCTCATATTTTCATACATATACATGCCCAATTTACTTACTCATTTTGCTTAGTTTCTTAGATTTCTAAGTTATTTGCCTCTCTTTGTGTGTTTTGTAGGCCAAGAGAGCAAAAGAGCATAATTCATGCAATCCATGCATATTAAGGGCTGATTGGCATGAGAGAAATACACTTGAGGCATTTGAAGCAAGATGGTGCAAAAACGTGCAAAACCTGGAGCCTGAGTTAGAAGTTCATTTCGGACTTATCTTCTTCATCCAAACTTGGATTGGGCCAATACTTGTGTGGTTGGATCAATGACATTCTGAACCTCAAAATGGACTTCTTAAAGTCATCATTTGATTTAGCCCAACCCAATTCGTGAGCCCATGGAAATACACATCATGCTGACAGGAAGATGAGCTCATTGCATACTTGGTCATGATGAGCTAGGCATGAGCTATTGGTTTCTGAATGGAAGCTTGGTCATGCTGACATGAGGATGAGCTAGGGCTGCTAGTGGGATTTAGTGGAGTAACCATTTCTGATTATCTAATGCAAGTGTGTTAGGTCATTGCCATATTCAATTCAGATTTCCCACTCCCCTCTCCCTATAAATACCACTTCCATTCCACATTCAACCAGATATCCTGAGATCCATCATTTACACTTCCATTGTACACAAAGAGAGGGAAAGTTGAGAGTCACAAAGGGAGAGAAGGGAGAAGGCAGCAGCTGGGAGGCTTTGGCCTCCTGGCAGCCATGGAGATGATTCTTTTCCATCTCTAGCATGTTGTCCTTATCTTCTTCTCCTCCCTTTGTCTTTTATTTTCTTCTTGTATTTTCTTTGTTTTACTTTGTTTTTCTGTTATTAGTTGTAATAAACATCTTGCTAGTCTTGTATCATGGTTTGAGTTTATAAAGTTTGATTTCATTCATGAATTCTTCTTCACTGTTTTAATGGAGCTGTTTTGCATCCTTTGACTGATCACCTAAGGTTTTATGCGTTATGCTCTTGTTGGGAAGGTTTGGGGATCATCTTCATTCCATCCATTTGCAACTCATGTGATTTGGTTTCTAGGTCTCCTAATGTAAACACCATGCTTGGGGTCCTTGTGATGTTCAATGCAATTTGATCCAAACACCATGGACTTATTTGTGAGCATCTTCATGAGTGAATCAATTTGTTTACTTGCTGCCATAACATGATTAGAACAATTAGGGTGGATTCTAAAACCTCACCATCTTGTCCTAGTTATTTTCTTTCTTCTTGTTTTGTTTCTTTTGTTTTCATTTTTGTTTTGTGTAGGAAAACTGAGTTGGATCATTCAATCACCAATCCCTGTGGAATCGACCTCGCACTTACATACGCTAAACTACCAACGGCTCGTGCACTTGCGAGTATCACAAGTTGAGGATGCAGCTGAATCCATTTTGGTGCAGCTGAATCTACGCAACAATGATGCTCAAATCAACTACTCCACAACAGAGAAGGAGTTGCTTGCTGTGGTTTTTGCTTTAGAAAAATTTCGTTCTTACCTTGTTGGTTCTAAAGTAATTGTTTATTCTGACCATGCAGCTCTTAGATACTTGCTCACTAAGAAGGATGCCAAACCACGCTTGATTAGATGGATTCTCTTACCTGCAAGAATTCGATTTGGAGATTCAGAGATAAGAAGGGATGTGAGAATGTGGTAGCTGATCATTTGAGCAGAATTGTGGTTGAAGAAAAAGGAGCAGCTGTGCTACCCTTGAATGAGACTTTCCCTGATGAACAACTATATGCTGCCCAAGTCAAAGAGCCATGGTATGCTGATTTTGTTAATTATCTTGCTTGTGGTGTTCTTAGAAATGATCTAACTTCTCAGGACAAGAAGAAGTTCTTTTCCATGGTGAAACATTATGTATGGGATGAACCTTTCTTATTCAAGCATTGCCCAGATCAACTCATCAGAAGATGTGTTCCAAGAAGAAGAGCAAGAAAGCATACTTAGGCATAGCCACGAATTGGCTTGTGGAGGTCACTTTGGAGCTAAGAAAACAGCACTTAAAATTCTGCAATCTGGTTTCTTTTGGCCCACTCTATTCAAAGATGCATTTAATTTTTGTGTTAAGTGTGATAGGTGCCAAAGGATGGGGAACATAAGTCGCAGGAACGAAATGCCATTGAATAACATACTTGTTGTGGAGCTCTTCGATGTGTGGGGTATTGATTTCATGGGACCATTTCCATCTTCCTTTGGTTATACTTACATACTTGTTGCTGTTGATTATGTGTCTAAATGGGTGGAAGCCATAGCCACCCAAACAAATGATCATAAGGTGGTGCTAAAATTCTTGAAGGATAATATTTTCACAAGGTTTGGTACTCCAAGGGCTGTCATTAGTGATGGAGGCAGCCACTTCTGTAACAAGCCATTCGAAGCACTCATGAAAAAGTACAACATCACCCATCGAGTCTCTACACCATATCATCCCCAAACTTCTGGCCAAGTGGAAATAAGCAATAGAGAAATTAAGCACATCCTGGAGAAGGTGGTGAACAATACAAGAAAAGATTGGGCTGCCAAGCTCAATGATGCATTATGGGCTTATAGGACTGCATATAAGACTCCCATCGAATGAGCCCTTATCGTCTTGTGTTTGGGAAAGCATGCCACCTGCCAATGGAGCTTGAACACAATGCTTTTTGGGCCATCAAGAAGTTGAATTTTGATCTGGACAAGGCTGGCCATGTTAGAAAGTTTCAGCTCAATGAATTGGAAGAAATTAGACATGAGTCTTATGAGAATGCAAAGCTTTACAAAGAACGAACCAAGAGTTACCATGACAGAAACATTCAACGGAAAGAGTTCTCCAAAGGTATGTCAGTTCTTTTGTTTAACTCACGTTTGCGTCTCTTTCCAGGAAAATTGAAGTCTAGGTGGCTTGGGCCATTCACCGTGGTCAATGTTTCTCCCTATGGAGCTGTGGAAATTCAAAACCCTAAAGATGGCTCAACTTTCAAAGTAAATGGACAACGTTTAAAGCCATTCTATGAGGGAATTTCAGCTGGCATTCAAGCAGGCCATGTGGTGGATCAACTTGCCTTTGTACCATCAACTTAGCTGATTACATAATGTCTTGCCAAGACATTAACTAAGGCGCTTCTTGGGAGGCAACCCATGTGTTCAAGAAGAGAGGTGCTTGGTAGCGGTCGACCTAATCGCATCAAGGGGGAGTTTCTCTAAACCTTCTTCTTAACTTTTCCCCTTATCATTTACATGTTCTCAATCATCTTCACTTTGCTTTAACATTGAGGACAATGTTCAATTCAGGTCTGGGGGGAGGTTTTCAATTTTCAATTTTCTCATCCATTTGTGTTTTCAATTTTCCTTCTCTTGTCACTTTTTTTTTTTTAGAATGTCATACAATCAGTACTATGGAGCTGCTATTTGAGGTTTTCATATCAGAATTGTGCACTTCACAAAGCTTTTGCTCTTAGAATTCTGGTGGCTAAAGTACCATGCTCAAATTCTTGAAGGAGAATAGTGGAGACTACCCTAGTGAGCTATATCGAGCCTAATTTCTTTCTTGAGAGGGTTTAAAGTGTTTCTACTTCTCATCTCTACTCATTTTATTCATTTCACTCTAAATGATCTCATTGTTCCATTTTGATTGAATACTAAGGATGATTTCTCTCTTTTGCAGATATCATGTGCTTGCTCTCACCCATGAATGAACTCATTGAAGTGATGCTAGGCTATGTGTGCATAACCATTCTTTGTGCTTTCTTTTCACTCTACCCATTTGTGTGTTCCATTAGCTCTCTTGCAGCCAAACACTTCAAGCCTTCTTCTTCTATCACCCTCATCTTTTTCCCTACCTTTGTATCTCAATCTGAGATATTTAACCATTGCAGCCATACCCTAGCTTAGAAATATACCAAGGTGTGCCAAGGTCACGTTTGAGGCAAGGAAGTTGCTGCCATGTACCTAAATAAAAATTGGTATGCATCTGTGCAATAAAGTGAAAGAAGAAGCGATCAAATCAGCAAATAAGAAAGATAAAGAGAAAGTGTTTCGATTTGATCTAAGTGTGAAAAATAAAGTCTGTGCCAGGTGATACCATGAAGTTTGCAGCCATGCCATTCTAAACCAATGATACCTTGCAGATCAAAGAAGAATGCAACCTTGGTATGTTCTTTAGTTACTTGTTTTTCCTTCCAATTCTTCCATTTCCCCTAACCTTAGCCTTTCATTACAACCTTGTAAAAGACCTAGCTGATCTTTGAGGATGTATTTGTTCGGTTCACAATTGTATATCATTTTATACCCTTATAGCTTATGATTTAGTTATGTTTTTGAGTTAACCTTGTGCTTTTAACCTCTTTTGTGTTTGTCATTCAGTTCATTGAGCTCTAGGTATCACTTGAGGCATTTGAAGCAAAATGGTGCAAAAACGTGCAAAAACTGGAGACTGAGGTAGAAGTTCATTTCGGACTTATCTTCTTCATCCGAACTTGGATTGGGCCAATACTTGTGTGGTTGGATCAATGACATTCTGAACTTCAAAATGGACATCTTAAAGTCATCATTTGATTCAGCCCAACCCAATTCGTGAGCCCATGGAAATACACATCATGCTGACATAAGGATGAGCTGATGGATGCTTGGTCATGGTGAGCTAGGCATGAGGTATTGGTTTCTGGATGGATGCTTGGTCATGCTGACATATTGATGAGCTATGGCTGCTGGTGGGATTAGTTGGTGAAGTGCAGCAACCACATTCTGATTTTCAATTGCAAGTGTGTTAGGTGATTGCCATAATTAATTCTGATTTCTTACTTCCCTCTCCCTATAAATACAACTTCCATTCCAGATTCAAAGTGTGCAAGCCTGGGATTCACAACCCCACAAAACCCTCTCCATCCATCCTTAAACACTCCCATACACTCTAGGTGCAAGCCTGGGATTCACAATCCCACAAAACCCTCTCCATCCATCCTTAAACACTCCCATACACTCTAGGTGCAAGTCCGGGATTCACAACCCCACAATTCAGCCATCCTTCACTCCATCCTCCCTCAAACACTTCCATCATTTTCCCAAACACATTCAGAAATTATCCTCAAACACTCTCACAATCCCAAACACTCCAGAAATCAACCCAACACTCCAAACTGCCTCAAATCACCAAAACAGCTCCAGAAAACCTTCCTTCCATTTCCCTACGAATTTCCTCTTGCTCTACCATCACAACTCACCCAAATTCATCCCCAATCATCTCCTTGGCTGTCATACATCCTTCTAGATATGGGAAAGCATTTGGAGAAGCATTAGACGTGGAGAAGCACTTGGAGAAGCCTTGGACACCACAAGAACTTCAAAAAAGGGGTTTTTCTACTCTTATTGCATTCATTATGTTTTCTCATTTCTGTCTTAATTTCTTTCTCATTATGAGCAGCTAAATCCATAGCTAGGGTTTCAATGTAACCTGACAAGACAATTTCATGTTTCAAGTTAATTTTATCCTTTGTTGATTACTCCTAATTTTCTGGTCTCATTCACTTGTTCTTAGTTGAATCTTTATGCATGTTTAAATAACTGGCCACTATGAACACATGCATGTTGGTTATCTAGTTCAAGTTTACATAAACACCATATGACTCTTGAACCGATTAGTGAATGAGTGGGTAATGCATTTAGGACAAACACCATGTTTAAATGTTTACTTGGTTCTTTTTATGTTCTTCTTAAGCTTAATGGATTCAGATTCATAGCCTAGACTAAACACCATAGCTAAGTTGTGTTTCTGAGTACTTGATTAAAACCAAACACCATATGGATAATCATACATAAGAAAGAACGAACTCCAGAAATTGTAATCAACTTAGGTGATTGTTAACTTGTTGCTTGAAATTGGATTGTCATGGTGAAGTTGAAACCCTAGTGCTTGTCTCCTTTGTCTCTACATTTTCTAAACATCTACTTACTGGTTACTTGCTATTTTGCATTCCCTTTAGAAGTTTTCAATCACTTGCTATATGCTTTTCCTTTTTGTAGTTGTTACTCAAAACAAACTCAACACAATCTCATTTAAATTCTGTTTAGTCTTAGGATTACTTGTGAGTCTAAGTAGTAGTAATAAGTGTCTTTCATCCAAGTCTCTGTGGAACGACCTCGTGCTTGCATTCCTATACTATAATTGGTTCGTGCACTTGCGAGAAATAGATAGAGTAAAATCTATCCAACAAGAAAATGGCGCCGCTGCCGGGGACTTGATTAAGAGTCTTATTTCTATTGCTTACTTTCTTTAGTTTTTCTTTGTTTTCAGGTATTTGCATGTCGAGCAAACCGTTGCTTGAACAAGTTGTAACAGCGGTAAAGAAACATTCTCAATCAAACAACCATCACTGGCTGAATTTGAACAAAGGCTTGTTAAAGCAAGGGAGGCAGACATTGAATCAATTCTCAATCCCTTAGAAGCTGAAACCTCCAATTCAGCAAGCTCAGAAGAGTACTCTCTGTTCAACATCTTTAACTCAGATCAAGAAGAAGAGGAAGAAGAAAAGATGGCAGCTAATGACCAACTTGCTTTGGAGGATCTTGCTCAACCAATCATACCAAATTCACCTTCATGCATCTTGCTGTCCAGAGAAGCTAGAAACTATGAGCTTAAATCTTCTCACTTTCAAATGCTTCCTTCTTTTTATGGTTTACCTAACGAAGATCCTTTGGCTCACATTAAAGAATTTTATACTGTTGTTTGTACTTTGCCTTTGAAAGATGTGTCTGAAGCAAATCTAAGGATGAGAGTTTTCCCTTACACTTTGAAAGATAGAGCAAAGACTTGGTTTATGTCGTTAACCCCTGGATCACTAACCACTTGGGATGCTGTTGCTAAGAAGTTCTTGGAGAAGTTTTTCTCTGCCCAAAAGACAGCCACCTTGAGGTCCAAGATTTTCAACTTCTCACAACATGATGGCGAACCATTCAACGAATGCTGGGAGCGTTTCAAAGGAACTCTAATGCAATGTCCACATCATGGGTTACCTCTATACTTACAAATGCAAATTTTTTATGATGGACTAACCGAAACTTGTCAATCTACTGTCAATAATGCTGCAGGTGGAGCTTTAAAGAAAAAGAATGCTCAAGAGTCATATGACATATTTGAGATGTTGGGATCCAATGCTCAACACAAAGATACAAGAGGTAAAGCTGGTATTTATGAGATTAGTCCTAACAATGAGCTTGCTTCACAGGTGGCTGGTTTACAAAGGAAGCTTGATGCTGTGCTCAATATGGTACCTAAAGCTCCTCAAGTTGAAGTTTGTGCTATTTGCAATTCTCAAGGACACTCAACTCACATGTGTTCAGCTAGTAATGCTTATCCTGAGTTTGTCCAAGAACAAGCCCACATGATGAATTCTTACAACCAAAGGCCAAGAAATGATCCCTTCTCAAACACTTATAATCCTGGTTGGAGGAATCACCCAAATTTCTCTTGGAGCGACAATCAAGCAAGTTCATCATTCCAGCCTAAACCAAGTTCATTGGAGGACACAGTCAAGATGTTGGCCCAAAATACTTTGCAATTCCAGCAAACTACTAATGGTGCTCTTCAACAACATTCTGCTGCCCTTACTAAGATAGAGATTCAATTGGGACAAATTGCAGATACTTTGAACCAAAGAGAACCTGGAAAATTCCCTAGCCAACCAAATGTGAATCCCAAGCATCATGAGCAAGCCAAAGCAATCTCAGTTCTAGAAGTGGTAAGGTTATTGATAATAAAGTTGGCAAAGAAGTTACTAATCATGATGTTGTGAATGCAGGTGATGAACACAAGGAAGAGATGACACCAAAAGAAGCAGTTCCCATTGGCAAGTCAACAATTTCACCTATATTGCACAAGGCCAAGAACCCTTATGTGCCACCAATTCCTTTCCCTGGACGTCTTGCTAAAAGCAAACAGGATAAGTCTTTTACCTGAAATCCATGATATACTTAGTAAAGTCAATGTTAACTTGCCTTCCCTTGATGTGATCAGGAACATGCCAACTTATGCTAAATTTTTTAAGGAGTTGAACTCACACAAGAGAAGGTATAGTCCTCATGAGAAGGTGTTGGTGTCTGAAAATGTGAGTGCTGTCCTTCAAAGAAAACTTCCTCCTAAGCTCAAGGATCCAGGTAGTTTTACCATCGACATAACCATTGGAGATAAACGAGCTGAGAAAGCCATGTTGGATTTAGGTGCAAGTATCAATCTAATGCCTTATTCAGTGTACTTGCAACTTGGTTTGGGAAAATTAAAATCCACCACACTCAGCTTACAACTTGCTGATCGTTCAGTGAAATATCCTAGAGGTATTGTTGAAGATATTTTGGTTCAAGTTGATAAGCTAATATTGCCTGCTGATTTTGTAGTGATAGACATGGAAGATGCACCCATTCATGATCGTGAGCTGCCTATCTTGCTTGGAAGACCATTCATGGCCACAGCAAACACTCTTATTGATGTGAAAAATGGCATTCTGAAAATGACAGTCCTTGGCCAAACCATAGAATTCAAAGTGTTTGAATCCTTAACTCATCCTTCTAATTCACTTGATTGTTTTTCAATTGATTGTTTGGATTCCCTAGTTTTGTCTAAGTTTGTGCAGGCACAATCTGATGATGCCTTAGAAATTGTTTTGACACAACCTTTAGGTGACCTTGATGATGAATCTGAGTTCCAGGAAGTGGTAGCTGCCCTTGAAGTGTTCCAGCCATTCCCACCATTTTCTGGGCCACCACTTGAGCCTCCTGGACCATGCTCTATGAAGTTGGAACCATCCAATGTCACCTCAATGTTCAATGTTGCACTCCTTACACACATGAAGAAAAAGAGAAGAAAAAGACAGAGGAAGCGAAGGAAGAGGAGAAGAAGTTGGGTGAACTATGTTGAGACAATTAATCCGAAACCCCCCAACTCACCATAAGCAGATTGCATGATGTCTTGCCAAGACATTAACTAAGGCGCTTCTTGGGAGGCAACCCATGTGTTCAAGAAGAAGGTGTTTGTTAGCGGACGACCTAATCGCATCAAGGGGGAGTTTTTCTCTAAACCTTCTTCTTAACTTTTCCCTTTATCATTTGCATGTTCTTAATCATCTTTTTTATGCTTTAACATTGAGGACAATGTTCAATTCAGGTCTGGGGGGAAGGTTTTCAATTTTTGTTCATTTATGTTTTCAGTTTTCTTTCATTGTGTTTTTCAGTTTTTGTTCATTTTTTTTAGAATGTCATACAATCAATGCTATGGAGCTGCCATTGAGGTTTTCATATCAAAATTTTGCACTTCACAAAGCTTTTGCTCTTAGAATTCTGGTGGCTAAAGTATCATGCTCAAATTCTTGAAGGAGAATAGTGGAGACTACCCTAGTGAGCCATATTGAGCCTAATTGCTTTCTTGAGAGGGTTTAAAGTGTTCTAATTCTCATCCATACTTATTTTCTTCAATTCACTCTAATTGATCTCATTGTTCCATTTTGATTGAATACTAAGGATGATTCTCTTTTGCAGATATCATGTGCTTGCTCTCATTCATGAATGAACTCATTGAAGTGATGCTAGGCTATGTGTGTATAACCATTCTATGTGCTTTCTTTTCACCCTACCCATATGTGTGTTCCATTAGCCCTCTTGAAGCCAAACACTTCAAGCCTTTTCTTCAATCACCCTCATCATCTTCCCTACATTTGTATCTCAATCTGAGATATTTAACCTCTTGTAGCCATACCCTATAACTTAGAAATATACCAAGGTGTGCCAAGAAAAAGTTTGAGGCAAGGAAGTTGCTGCCATGTGCCTAAATGAAAGATGATGTGAATCTGTGCAATGAAGTTAAAGAAGATGTAGATCAAATCAGCAAATAAGAAAGATAAAGAGAAAATGTGTTGATTTGATCTAAGTGTGAAATATAAAGTCCATGCCATGTGATACCATGAAGTTTGCAGCCATGCCATTCTAAATCAATGATACCTTGCAGATTAATGAAGCATGCAACCTTGGTATGTTCTTAAGTTACTTGTTTTTCCTTCCAATTCTTCCATTTCCCCTAAACCTTAGCCTTTCATTACAACCTTGTGAAAGACCTAGCTGATCTTTGAGGATGTATTCATGGGTGCTGGTATGTATATGTGTATCTGGATTCTTAGTATTTGATTCCTTTCATGAGATCTAACCAAATTTGTGCTTCTATTTCATACACTCACTTATGCTTTCTTGAGAGAATTAAACCATAGGTTCTGAGTGATTGAGTGTTGTCTGTGAGAATTAGAGTCGAAGCATGTTCTCTATTCAAGGTTTGAGTGTGCTTGCTTTGAAGCCGTGTGCCTTTGAGCTATAGCTTCCACTTGTACACACTGATTGATCACCTATTTTGGCAACTCTATGGTATTGGAGGTATGACTAAAGTTTTCTTTCACTTTCATTAGTTGATTTCAAAGTTTGTTTTTCTAACCACTTTGTTTTGTAGAGTCAGGAAAGCGTTTGTGGGTATCGTTTCTGTTAAACCCTCAGGAGACACAACTCCTCCTACTAGGGATGCCTAGAGGTTTAAAGGCTTGTTGCATATGCTCAATGCAATCGAGTTACCTGCGGAAGTGGTTTAGTTAAATTCTTGTTTTGTTTTTAACTTTGTTTCGTGTTGTTTTGCTCGAGGACTAGCAAAATCTAGGTCTGGGGTATTTGATCAGTTCATAATTGTATATCATTTTGTACCTCTCTAGCTTATAATTTGGTTATGTTATTGAGTTAAACTTGTGCTTTTAATCCCTTTTCTGTTTTGTCATTCAGTTCATTGGGCCTTAGGTAGCAATGGTGGCTTTGGATAAGAAGAGTTGCAAAGGGGTGCAAAAACGGGCAGACTGAGTTAGCAATTCATTTTGGACTTATCTTTTTCATCTGAGCTTGGATTGGGCCCAATCACTTGTGGTTAGAAAGAGGAGATTCTGAACTGCAGAATGGACTACTCAAACATATCAATTGATGAAGCCAAGCCCAATTCGTGAGCCCATCAAGTTGCACCATGCTCAGGATTGCAGCCTAGCTGATGAGCTGTCACCTCCTTTAAGCCATGTGCCTCACCCCAGCTGTAACTGACTTTGGCAGCCAAAAGAGGACCACATGGGTTGGCAGCCAAAAGAGGACCACATGGGTTGGCAGCCAAAAGAAGACCACATGGGTTGGCAGCCAAAAGAAGACCACATGGGTTGGCAGCCACAATTGATCACCTTTCAACCCATGTGAAGAAAGCTGGAGGTGCAGCAGCCAAAGAAGTATGGGATGAAAGTGATTCCAACCCCACTACCATAAACAAGATGAAGTGGGAGTTATGGGTTGTGTTAAAGAAGGAATGGTGGTGTTGGAATTCATCATGATGTTCCCCCCTCTTAGCCCTATAAATAGAGAAGTTCACAACCCCAAACACCATCAACCCCCACAGAATTCACTCCAGCCATCCTCCACACTTCCATCATTCCATCAACACATCCAGAAATCATCCCCAAACATTCTCACAAACCCAACACTCCAGAAATCAACCCAATACTCTAAACTGCCCCAAATCACCAAAATAGCTCCAGAAAGCCTCCCTTCCATTTCCCTACGAATTTCCTCTTTCTCAGCCATCATCACTCACCCAAACTCATCCCAAATCACATCCATATCCTTCATACATCCTTCTAGACGTGGAGAAATTCTTGAAGAAGCATTGGACACCACAAGAACTTCAGAAAAAGGGTTTCTTTTACTCTTATGGCTTTCATTATGTTTTCCCATTTCTGGTTTAGTTTCTTTTCCATTATGAGTAGCTAAATCCATAACTAGGGCTTCGATGTAACCTAACATGAATATTCTGGGTTTATAAGTTTGGAGTTTCAAGTTTGATTCATGATTCATGTTCTTATTCATTATGCTTATAAGTTAACATGCTTGTTTGAATGATTGATCACCATTAGAACTTGTTTGTTAACTATCTTGGTTTGAATTAAGAGTAGACACCATGCTTTAATTCGAATTGAACTATGAATAAGAAGAGTATGTATGGACATTCGACAACAGGGATTAGATACATGCTTGGTTGTTTAAATTGTTCTTCTATGCTTAATGGGTTCCTAATGCTTAATTTTAGGTTAGACAACAAATGATCAAATTAGGGAATTAGGAACACAAGGTTAGGACCAAACACCATGGCCTAATCATACTTTAGCTAGAATCAATCTTTGAATCTGAATTAGACTTGTTACTTGACTCCTTATAACCCAGAGTTGAATTGTTATGGTGATTCGAATGCCCTAGTCCCCAAATCCGTTTTCCAGCCTTCAAAATCACTCTTTATTACACTTGTTTATTTGCTTTCATTTGCAATTTCAGTTTGCTCACTTCCTTTCACAATCACAATCACTCTCACTTTAATTTCTGTTTTAGACTTAACTTCCTAACTTCTTGAATTCGGTAATCTAAAGTACATAACTAATTTGAACTTCTCAGTCTTCGTGGATACGACCTCGTACTTGTCTTGCTATACTACTAATTGCCCCGTACAATTGCGAGTTAACATAATATTAACAACAACCATGCTTAGGTTGCATATTAGAGATCACGTGTTGTGTAGATACCATGCACAATCACATGCCTTAGGAGAATCATGCATCCTGCACCTAGATACCATAGGCTTGTATGCGATAATCTATTGTTAATGAAGCTTGAGTCAATTTCTATGCATTCATAACTTGGATAGGAAGACTAGAGGTGGATTCCAAGGCTCTAACACTTCTAAATCATTGTTTCACAACTAGTTCATTCTTGCCATTGTTTACTTTCCAGCACTTCCATTTCATTCTCTTGTTTTCATTTAAACAACAAAAACCCCCCATTCGAGTGCGTGTGTGGTGCTAGGATTCTGTCCTAGACCTTGCCATTTGTAAGTTTGTTTGTTTCTTTGTTTTCTGTTTTTCCATCATTCTAAGTAATTTAACTTGCAACCAAGTTACCATTCTCCGTGGGATCGACCTCGTATTTACATAAGCTATACTATAAACGGTTCGTGTACTTGCGAGAATTAAAGTTGCTGTTTTTAATAACTCATTTTAGTTGTTAAGAATAGGCTCAACAAGTTTTTGGCGCCGTTGCCGGGAACCGGTAATGATGGTGCTATAGTTAGATTACTTTGATTGTTTTTGTTTCTGTTCGTTTTATTTGTTCTTGTCATTGGTTTTTCTTTTAGTATTCAGTTTTTATATTTAGTTGTTATCTCCATTAAAGACGCTAATTTGGTTCTTGTGTGTGTGCATATATGTCCGAATCTGAAACTGAGCCACTATCACCAAGAGCTGCTGCTGTACGTGCTGGTTTGAGGAGGAATTACAGTTCTTCAAGCGTTGAATCTAAGAGCTACTAATCTGAAGGTTCAAGCAAGATGGCAGAGATTCCAAACAACAACAACAATAATGATGAAGGAGGTGGTGCGCTTGTTGCCCAACCTCGGAAACCCCTGCGTGAATTTTCCATTCCCAAAGTCACTGATCAACCTTCGTGCATCGTCTATCCTCAACTCACAATTGACAGGTTTGAGCTTAGAAGTGGTATGATTCATCTTCTTCCAAATTATTATGGTAATACCACTGAGGATCCTTACATGCATGTTAAGCAATTTTTTGAAATATGTGCTACAATCAAAATTCAAGGACTTGATGATGAGCAGATTAAGATGAGGCTATTCCCATTCAGTTTAAAAGATAAGGCTAAGTCTTGGTTATACTCTTTGCCTAATGCTTCAATTCGTACTTGGGATGAGCTTTCTAATAAGTTTTTGCAGAAATTTTTTCCAGCTCAAAAGACTAACAAGATTAGAAAGGAAATTCTTGGTTTCAAGCAAGGAGAAGGAGAAGCTTTTCATGAATGCTGGGAGAGGTACAAGGAGATGATGAGATCTTGCCCACACCACAACATAGAGAGTTGGATGCAAATGCAATCTTTCTATGAAGGTTTGCTTGATTCTGAAAGGATGATGGTAGATGCAACAAGTGGAGAAGGATTGATGAACAAAACAGCAGATGACGCTTTTACTCTCTTTGAATCTTTGAGTGCTAACTCTCAACAATGGTGCTACAATAAAGGAAGAGGAGCTCCTATGAAAGCTGTGGTCTCTGAGGTAAGTACTAATAATGAGATTAATGCAAAACTTGATGTTATGTGTTCTTTGCTTCAACAGGCAGTGACTAGTCCTCTTGGAAACAAAGTGGAAGTTCAAGGCCAATCTTTTGCGGACCACATGCTAGAACAAGCAAATGCCCTTCAAGGAAGGAATCCTCAGAATGATCCGTACTCAAACACGTACAATCCGGGGTGGAGAAATCATCCTAATTTCAGGTGGAGCAATAATTCAAATGTGCAACAATCTCAAGGACCTCCCCCAGGATTCCAAATACAACAAAGGCAATTCCAGCAAGCTCCCCAACAAGTTCAAGAGCAAAGGGGTGATCAAATGGGAGAATTGCAAGACATGTTCAAGAAGTTCATGGGGCAACAGATGCAAACAAATCAGAATCTTCAAAATGCAGTGAACAAACTAGAAGTGCAAGTTGGGCAGATTGCATCCTCCATGAGCAATAGAGCATCCGGAACTTTTCCAAGCCAAACGGAGGTGAATCCAAGGCATCATGAGCAAGTTAAAGCAGTGCACATCTTGAGAAGTGGTAAAGAAGTTGATAATAAGGTTGGAGATGCCAATGAAGAGCAAGAAGATGGAGAAAACGTGGAGATCATTCAGCCACCACAAGGGCAGCCCACAGACTCCACCAAACAGCCCCTCAATGCTTTTGGAAAGAGCACAGGCCCTAAGGTATCATTTAAGGCTAATCTAGTTCCAATTTCAACTAATGCTTTTAGGCCTATTGCACCCTTTCCCAGGTTATTGATCGGTGCATATTTACATATCATTTTGTACCCTTTTAATTTATGATTTGGTTATGTTTTTGAGTTAAACTTGTGCTTTTAATAAGTTTTGTGTTTGTTTCAGTATAATAAGCTTAAGGACTCACTAATTGCATTTTGGAGACAAGTTAACTCAAAACGGTGTCTGCAGATCAGTCAACTTCACGGATTGGACTGTACTTGCTCAAGAAGAACCAGAAAATGAGCCATACATCATTGGAAAGATACGGAAGTCTAGTTTCTGTAGAATTTTACGGTTCATGATTCCGAGTCTTCTAGAGAAAGTTATACATGTTTTGGAAACTTAAGGTCAAATTCGGCAGCATCTGCGTTACTGGGCCAACAATCACATTTGAAGGCCTTTCCGATTTTTCCTTGAGTTGGGCTGCATATGCTTGGAAACATAAGACAAATATCTTCAAGATACATATTTTTCCAGATTTTTCAGACTGGAGCCACAAGCCCAAAACGAGCCCACAAGCTGGCTGCAATGCATTGTCATGCATGACATATGCATGATGAAGTGTTGTTGATTGTGGGAAAGTTTGGTGAAGCATATTCAATACATATATTTGAGTGGAATTTTGCAGCAGCCAAATGAGCCAAAAGATGTTGAAGTGGATGATGCAACACTAAGCCTAAAGACAAGAAGAATTGTTTTCAAATGCAATTGTGTGTTAGGTTAATGAACGGTGCATATTTACATATCATTTTGTACCCTTTTAATTTATGATTTGGTTATGTTTTTGAGTTAAACTTGTGATTTTAATAAGTTTTGTGTTTGTTTCAGTGTAATAAGCTTAAGGACTCACTAATTGCATTTTGGAGACAAGTTAACTCAAAACGGTGTCTGCATATCAGTCAACTTCACGGATTGGACTGTACTTGCTCAAGAAGAACCAGAAAATGAGCCATACATCATTGGAAATATACGGAAGTCTAGTTTCTGTAGAATTTTACGGTTCATGATTCCGAGTCTTCTAGAGAAAGTTATACATGTTTTGGCAACTTAAGGTCAAATTCGGCAGCATCTGCGTTACTGGGCCAAAAATCACATTTGAAGGCCTTTCCGATTTTTCCTTGAGTTGGGCTGCATATTCTTGGAAAGATAAGACAAAGAGCTTCAAGATCCATATTTTTCCAGATTTTTCAGACTGGAGCCACAAGCCCAAAACGAGCCCACAAGCTGGCTGCAATGCATTGTCATGCATGACATATGCATGATGAAGTGTTGTTGATTGTGGTAAAGTTTGGTGAAGCATATTCAATACATATATTTGAATGGAATTTTGCAGCAGCCAAATTAGCCAAAAGATGTTGAAGTGGGAGTTGCAACACTAAGCCTAAAGACAAGAGGAATTGTTTTCAAATGCAATAGTGTGTTAGGTGAATTAAGTGTTGTAAGTTGGTGAAGTTAGTGTGTTTAGAAAATTCAATTGTATAATTCAGATTTTCACTTCCCCTAGGCCTATAAATAGGGAAGTTCTCTAAGTTTGTAATAACACCCCAAGGGGGGAGCTCTCAAACACTTCTCTAGAGCTCCCTTCCCTTCTCTCCCTCAATTTCTCTTAGTTTCCCTTTGTAGTTCTCAATTGTTGTAAGAAGATCATTCTACCAAATTTTATTTGTACTAAATCTCAAACACCTTCCCTTTCTCTTCTTCTAAATTATCCAAACACTTCTCTATTCTCTTTCAAAGTTCTCCATGCTCTAAAACATTTCCCAAATACAATTCCCACTCTCCTCCAAAATTCTCAAAGTTCCCAAACACTTCTCACATTCCTTCATCAAATTCTCAAAGTTCTCAAACACATTTCCCCTCTCTTCCAAAATCCTCAACGTTCTCAAAATACCTCTCTACTTTCTTCTCCAAAAGCCCTCATGTTCTTGAACACTTACCAAACATTACTCCCTTCTCTTTCTCAAACACATCTCTCCAAGTTCACAAAAGTCTCCATGTTCTGAAACACTTCTCCATTCTCCTCCAAGTTCTCAAACACTATTTTCTTCCCTTCCAAAATCCTCAAGCTTCTCAAACACCTTCCTTCCTCTTCCAAATTCTCAAGTTCTCAAACACCTTTCTCTCACTCTTCCAAAATCCTCAAAGTTTCCCAAACACCTTCTCTTCCAAATTCTCAAATTCTCAAATGTTGTACAAAAATTTTTGCTTCTTTTATTTTCATTTTTGTTTTGTGTAGGAAAATTTGAATTGGATTATTCAATCACCAATCCCTGTGGAATCGACCTCGCACTTACATACGCTATACTACCGAACGGCTCGTGCACTTGCGAGTATCACAAGTTGAGGATGCAGCTGAATCCATTTTGGTGCAGCTGAAATCTAGACAACAGTTAAGTTGGTGAATTAAGTGTAGTGTGTTAGGTGAAGTTAGTGTGTTTACATAACTCAATTGTATAATTCAGATTTTCAACCTCCTTAGGCCTATAAATAGTGAGGTTTCCTAAGCTTGTAAACACACCCCAAGGGGGGAGCTCTCAAACACTTCTCTAGAGCTCCCTTCCCTTCTCTCCCTCAAATTCTCTTAGTTTCTCTTTTGTAGTTCTCAATTGTTGTAACAAGATCCTAGTACTATAAATCTCAAGCATTTTTCTTTTCTCTTCTTCTAAATTCTCCAAACACTTCTCTATTCTCTTTCAAAGTTCTCCATGCTCTAAAACATTTCCCATGTTCTCAAACACTTTCTTCCAAAATCCACAAAGTTCCCAAACACCACTTTCCTCACTCTTCCAAATTCTCCAAATCTCTCAAACAATTCTCTCCTCTCTAAAGCTCTCAAACACTTTCCCTTCTTCCTCAAATTCTCTCTTTAATGTTTTCTTAGTTGTAATTTATTTTTCTTGTAATGTACATTCTTTCTTCTTGTTTTGTTTCTTTTGTTTTCATTTTTGTTTTGTGTAGGAAAATTGAACTGGATCATTCAATCACCAATCCCTGTGGAATCGACCTCGCACTTACATATGCTAAACTACCAACGGTTCGTGCACTTGCGAGTATCACAAGTTGAGGATGCAGCTGAATCTATTTTGGTGCAGCTAAATCTACGCAACAAGTTTTGGCGCGCCGTTGCCGGGATCGGTAACATTGTTTGATTCTATTTGGTTTTCCTACTTTTTATTTATTTTTATCTTTCTTATAACTAGACAGTTTCATGTTTTAAAGTTAATGGCGTTAATTGACAAGTTGTGTTTGTAGTCCAACGGACACGGACAATTGCCTAACAAGCAAGAGAACTGGGTTTGAGTCCCAGCTTACACAACACCCAAAAACAAAAAGGTTCAAAGTTCCCAAACACTTCTCACATTCCTTCATCAAATTCTCAAAGTTCTCAAACACATTTCCCCTCTCTTCCAAAATCCTCAACGTTCTCAAAATACCTCTCTACTTTCTTCTCCAAAAGCCCTCATGTTCTTGAACACTTACCAAACATTACTCCCTTCTCTTTCTCAAACACATCTCTCCAAGTTCACAAAAGTCTCCATGTTCTGAAACACTTCTCCATTCTCCTCCAAGTTCTCAAACACTATTTTCTTCCCTTCCAAAATCCTCAAGCTTCTCAAACACCTTCCTTCCTCTTCCAAATCCTCAAGTTCTCAAACACCTTTCTCTCACTCTTCCAAAATCCTCAAAGCTTCCCAAACACCTTCTCTTCCAAATTCTCAAATTCTCAAATGTTGTACAAAACTTTTTGCTTCTTTTGTTTTCATTTTTGTTTTGTGTAGGAAAATTTGAATTGGATTATTCAATCACCAATCCCTGTGGAATCGACCTAGCACTTACATACGCTATACTACCGAACGGCTCGTGCACTTGCGAGTATCACAAGTTGAGGATGCAGCTGAATCCATTTTGCTGCAGCTGAAATCTAGACAACAAGTTTTTGCGCCGTTGCCGGGATCGGTAACATTGTTTGATTCTATTTGGTTTTCCTACTTTTTATTATTTTTATTTTTTGTATATAACTAGACAGTTTCATGTTTTAAAGTTAATGACGTTAATTGACAAGTTGTGTTTGTAGTCCAACTGACAAGGACAATTGCCTGACAAGCAAGAGAACTGGGTTTGAGTCCCAGCTTATACAAAAAAAAAAAAAAAGGTTCAAGTAGCATGTCGATTATTTCTAGTTTATGGTTTCATTCACTTGCTCTTAATTAAATATCTTGTTCAAGTTTACATAAACACCATATGACTCTTGGACTGATTAGTGAATGAATGGGTAGATATTGAAGACAAACACCATGTTTAAATTTTACTTGGTTCTTTATTGTTCTTCTTGTTCTTAATGGGTTCGGAATTTGTGTTTAGACTAAACACCATAGCTAAATGCTTTTTCTGAATACTTGATTAAAACCACACACCATATGGATAATCATATTTGAGAAAGAACGAACTTCATAAACTAGTTTAATTTACTTTGTTGCTTGTTGCTTTGAAGCATGAAATTGGATGTGTGTTGATTTTCCTTTTATTTCCTAACCCTTTTAATTCCATTTCAAGTTTGTGTGTTTGTTGTAGCAATGTAAATAGCTCAATAAAAATGGAGAGAGATGGCAACCTCAATCATAAGAATGGGAAGTGTGGAGCAGTGGGAGAAGTCGCGAGCCTCCAAATGCATCCATACTCGACCTAATCGCTTCAAGGGGGAGCATTTCAATCCTTTCTCTTCTTTAAATTCTGTTTATTTCTTGGTTTGTTTCTTTTAGTACAACAATTTATGTCATTTGTTTGAGTTTGTTTAGAGTACTTAGTTCATTTTCATTTATGGTTTGTTGTCTCATTTTATCTTAATTTTTTTTTTCTTATCTTAAAAACTAAAAATTCAAAATTCAAAAATTCAAAAAGATTTTTCATATGAGCTGACTTATGTAACTCCAGTAAGCACTTCCGTCAATACAGTGTCTAGGAGTTCTTTAGGCGACACCTTCGGTGTCTAAGAAGTTTGGGTTTTAAGCGGGACCATTGTGACCCCTCCAACCTTCCCGGATCCCCTGGCTGTGTTTTCTGAGGCCCTTAACTGGTCATCCGTGAGTTGCTTGTATATTCGTGTGTTTTTAAATTAAGTTTTTTTTTTATTTCTTTTTTTTATTTTCTTTGTTTTCTTTTCTGTTGAGTCTTTTGTTTTTGTTTTGTTAAGTGTTAAAACACATTTTTATTTCACTTCAAACTCTACATTAAAAAAAAAAAAACAACAAAAACATAAAAAACATAAAAAACAAAACAACAATAACAGCAACTTCTTCTTCATTTTCATCTTCTTCATCATCTTCATCTTCATGGCATGCCTCTATTGTCTCGCACTTGCAGGATCTCCAGCAGCTCGACATGATCCTCATTTTTTCTCTGGAGTGCTTCCACGTGCTGATTGGCACGGTGAGCCGGTTCTCCAGGTCCGCCACCATAGCCTTCAAGGAAGCCACTTCCTCGCTCAGAGCGGCACACTCCCGTGTCCTCGCCAGGAGTCGCATTCCCAAATTGGTAGCCGAGACCGCTTGGAGCACAGTTAAATCGTGGGACTCATCCACCGCCATCTTGTTAGACCTACGTGCCACATGCAGATGATCTGCTGGAGTGAGTTTACTGCCAATCAATGTTCCCAGCAGCACTGACCCGTTCGGTATTGCCTCAGAAAGGTTCGGTATTGCCTCAGCAAAGTTTGAGGCCGTGCCGTGATGATATGAAGCGTTTGGGAAGACAGAGGTTGGAGGAGCCCTTATCTGGGCATTCGGTGGTGCAAGTGAGAGCTCAAGGTTGAGATCATCAAGGTGAGTGCATGAGGATGCCATTTGTTTTGCTTCTGAGTTTTTTTGATGTTTTTCCTTAAGTTTGCAGGAAGAAATGTTGGGTATCATCCGCTTGCAGAGATGTGGTTTAAATAGGCATATGCTGATGAGAGAGAGCCAACACCATTTCGGATTTCCCGGGCATGCTCGACCTAATCGCTTCAAGGGGGAGCACATTAACTTTCACTTTACTTTACTTTATTATTTTTTTCCGTGTTTTCAGGTGTTTTATGTTTTTGCCCGTTACTTTGATTTTCTAGTGTTTTGTGTTTTTCCCTTTCGGCTATCACCTTTATCTTATTTTAGTTAGGGAACTGTGCTTTCTCTTCCGTTTATTATTTTTGTTTTATTTAAGTTTGGGAAGTGTGCTTTCTTTTCCATTTGTCGTTTTTGTTAGATTTAAGTGGGAAGTGTGTTTTCTTTGTCTCTTTCTTTTTCCTTCTACAACTTTACTCTTTTATTTCTGAAACCAAAATAACAAAAACAAAAACAACCAAAAAGATAAAAACAGTAGAAATCATTTCTTCATAGCGCTAGGTGTCTCGACCATAGGAGCTTTGAGTTTGGCCCTCTGGCTGTCCTCTTCCTGGGGTTTCACGTACAGCCTCTTGGGGCTCACCACTTGAGCTCCCAAAGATCGCAATCTTAGCTTGAGCATAACTACTCTCACGATCTGCTTGCTTGCGTTTACTCGGTCGGTCTAGGTCCTCCAGCTGCTTTCGCATGTCACGAGAATACAACTCTACCATCTTTGATAGGTTTTTATTCTCGTCCCGTAATTCTTCTAGCTGGTGTCGATTCACCTCCACTATCCTTGACCGCTCCCTTTTCAAGCTTTTTATAGCACTCTGACACTCTTCAACCATACTTCTCTCCGCCGCTCAACTGACCTTTCAGCACCTCTACCTCATGGGACTTCGCAAGTAGGCGATGACCCAAACTTGCAACACATGTTGTACTCTGCACGCTCAGTGCCAGGGCATCACTCGTGACCCGATTGTCATCCCTTGTCCCGAACACACGTATATCTTTAGGAGTTACTAAATTTCTGCCAACTCCAATGGCAACATCGTTGTCCAGGAGTATTGAGTCATTGACAGTCAAGGGCCCCCTTGCGGAGGCAAAGTAGGGCACCCATACCTGGTGCTCCTCTTGGCCCCATGTCTGAGTCGGTGGAGCTAGGTTGAGATCCAACGAAAATGGGTAGGAAGAGGCCATTTGATTTCTCACTTTTTTCTTTTTCTTGCTTATTTTCTCTTTTGTGTTTTTGAGTTTGTGTGTTTTCCCTTCTTTTTCCTTCTTATAGACATAGTCTTTGACAAACCCTAGCCATTGCAGCGTGCTCTAGCATTTTCCTGAATCTCCAGCATTCTTCCAGTCCCACCACCTTCTCTCTTTCCAACCATACCCAATTCATTTATCACGACGTGTCTTTCTTAACGGACGCGTTGAGGAAAGTCGTCTTTGCGCCTTTCCATAGCCCGTAATTTGTGGTTGTGGAGTCTGCGGCGCCTCTACGCGTCGACACGTGTCTCACCCTGCAGTTGGTTCCTTACACTTAACCGAGACATCATGACCCATGTTCTTTTAAAATAATAATAATAATAATAATAATAATAATAATAATAATAAAATAAAAATAAAAATCAATTGAACATGTGGGCTTCGGACTTCATTGTGGGCTTCGGGTTTTCACTGTTGTTTGGGTTTCAAGGTGGGTTAATTTCATTGTGGGCTTTGGGCTTTCAAAAAAAAAAAAAATTGGGTTTTAGTTTGCGTAAAACTCTTCTGTTTAGGGCTTACCTGTTTTGAGTGTTTTACTGTTTCGTTTTTTTATTTTATTTTATTTATTTGATTGTTTGTTTTGTAATTTTTAATTTTGTAATTATTTTATTTTATTTTATTTTTGTAATTTTTATTTTTGTAATTATTTTATTTTATTTTATTTTTGTATTTTTGTATTTTTTATTTGCTTTAGTACCTTTCATTTCTTGTTATGACATTGTTTGTGGCTAATTTTTAAACATTGAGGACAATGTTCATTTCTAGGTTTGGGGGTATTGAAGTTTAGCAAATAAATTTGGTTTTTCCTAAAATTTTTTTAAAAATTATATATATAAAAAAATTAAAAAAAATTAATTACTTGTTTTCCTTTTATTTTGAGTTTTGTTTTGTTTTGTTTTTGAGTCACTTTCCAAACACATTTGATGAGATTGTGATAAATGTTGCATGACTTAAATGAAAATTGATTTTTTTTTTCTTATTTATAAATTTTTATTGTAAAAAAAAAACTAAAAAATAATAAATTTGGCATTGTTCTAGCATGATATGCTTGAAACCTTCTTTACACGTGCCATTTGTTTCATAATTTTCCAATTAAAGGATTTGCATGATCTAAAGAATTGTATGAAGCATAAATTGGACTTATATAACCAACCATATAAAGTGAGCTTTTGAGCCTTGTACTTCAATTCATGAGTGTTATACACATACTCTTAATTTTTTGTCATCTAAGTTGTTGTTTGATCTCATTATTCATTGATTTGGTTGAACACTTAAAAGTCATTCATTCTTATGCAATTTGATTTCATGACATTTAAGAAATGATATTAAGGCCCTCTTTGGATCGTTTGTGCCTTTCAAGCTAACCTTATGCATGCTTAAGCATGATTTTCCATTGTTAACCATTTTGAGCCTTCATGTAAACCTTTTCTTTCATTTACCAATTTTATTTCCTCGCCTTAGCCCGAAAAACAAATATTTACCTTTCTAAGGAACTCATGAGCTTTAATTTGGATGTGTTTTTTCATGCTAAGTTTGGGAAGAGGTGTTACATTTCGAAAAAAAAAATTCACACAATTGGTGAAAGAAAAGTTAAGTGGTGGTTGATTGAAAATTCATTTTTGGGCCTTCAAAATAAATTGGTGTTTGTTCAATTAAATGAAGGAGCGAATCATTGTAAATGAAGGTATAAGGAGTTTTGATCATGTAAAAGAAAAAATCTAATCGTGATGATCTGAAGTCTTGTAAACAATTGTTTTATATGCTCTTATATTTTGAGTTCCTTGGACTTTGTTTTATCCATTCCCTTCATTTCTTACTCACCTTACACCCTTGGCACCATTACAACCTATGTTAAAGACCTAAATTGATCTTAAATGTCATGTGGTTGAATTGCATTTATTTTTCTACTTTTAAGTGTTTGGCATCCTTCTTGAGATCATATTAATGCAAGTTCTTCATCTTTCTATTTCGAGTTAAGTCTTTATGGTTTAACTCTAATCTCATGTTTATAACTGAGTGTTGCATTATAACCCTCTTCCGAGTGATTCATTTGTGAGAGGACAACTTTGGTGAGATTTGAAGTTGAACTTATGCTTTGTATGATTTTTGAAATTGTGTGAAAACTAAGATTGGGGAATTTGTTGCATTTGGCAATCACACTACTACACTTTGAGTATATTATGTTTTGAACTTTGCCGCCTTGTAAATAATGTCTAAATTGATCTTTTATTGTTAAAACTTTTGAGTCATGTGCATGAGTCATTACTCTTCAGAAAATGTTCGGAAAGATTGTTTTGAGTTCTTTTTATTTTTGTAATCGTTTTTGTTTTTGTTTTTGTTTTTGTTAAGTAATGTATTTATGTTTGTTTTTGTTTTTGGTTTTGCTTAAGGACTAACAATCTTTTAAGTTTTCTAATTACTTTGTTTTAGAGAGTTCAGTAAAACGTTTGTGGGTATTCGTATCTGTTAAATCCTCAGGAGACACAACTCCTCCTACTAGGGATGCCTAGAGGTTTAAAGGCTTGTTGCATACGCTAAATGCAATCGAGTTACCTACGAAAGTGGTCTAGTTAACTTCTTGTTTTATTTTTATCTTTGTTTTCCGTTTGTTTTGCTCGAGGACTAGCAAAATCTAGGTTTGGGGGTATTTGAACGGTGCATATTTACATATCATTTTGTACCCTTTTAATTTATGATTTGGTTATGTTTTTGAGTTAAACTTGTGCTTTTAATAAGTTTTGTGTTTGTTTCAGTGTAATAAGCTTAAGGACTCACTAATTGCATTTTGGAGACAAGTTAACTCAAAACGGTGTCTGCATATCAGTCAACTTCACGGATTGGACTGTACTTGCTCAAGAAGAACCAGAAAATGAGCCATACATCATTGGAAAGATACGGAAGTCTAGTTTCTGTAGAATTTTACGGTTCATGATTCCGAGTCTTCTAGAGAAAGTTATACATGTTTTGGCAACTTAAGGTCAAATTCGGCAGCATCTGCGTTACTGGGCCAAAAATCACATTTGAAGGCCTTTCCGATTTTTTCTTGAGTTGGGCTGCATATGCTTGGAAAGATAAGACAAATAGCTTCAAGATCCATATTTTTCCAGATTTTTCAGACTGGAGCCACAAGCCCAAAACGAGCCCACAAGCTGGCTGCAATGCATTGTCATGCATGACATATGCATGATGAAGTGTTGTTGATTGTGGTAAAGTTTGGTGAAGCATATTCAATACATATATTTGAGTGGAATTTTGCAGCAGCCAAATGAGCCAAAAGATGTTGAAGTGGGAGTTGCAACACTAAGCCTAAAGACAAGAGGAATTGTTTTCAAATGCAATAGTGTGTTAGGTGAATTAAGTGTTGTAAGTTGGTGAAGTTAGTGTGTTTAGAAAATTCAATTGTATAATTCAGATTTTCACTTCCCCTAGGCCTATAAATAGGGAAGTTCTCTAAGTTTGTAATAACACCCCAAGGGGGGGGAGCTCTCAATCTCTAGAGCTCCCTTCCCTTCTCTCCCTCAATTTCTCTTAGTTTCCCTTTGTAGTTCTCAATTGTTGTAATAAGATCATTCTACCAAATTTTATTTGTACTAAATCTCAAACACCTTCCCTTTCTCTTCTTCTAAATTATCCAAACACTTCTCTATTCTCTTTCAAAGTTCTCCATGCTCTAAAACATTTCCCAAATACAATTCCCACTCTCCTCCAAAATTCTCAAAGTTCCCAAACACTTCTCACATTCCTTCATCAAATTCTCAAAGTTCTCAAACACATTTCCCCTCTCTTCCAAAATCCTCAACGTTCTCAAAATACCTCTCTACTTTCTTCTCCAAAAGCCCTCATGTTCTTGAACACTTACCAAACATTACTCCCTTCTCTTTCTCAAACACATCTCTCCAAGTTCACAAAAGTCTCCATGTTCTGAAACACTTCTCCATTCTCCTCCAAGTTCTCAAACACTATTTTCTTCCCTTCCAAAATCCTCAAGCTTCTCAAACACCTTCCTTCCTCTTCCAAATTCTCAAGTTCTCAAACACCTTTCTCTCACTCTTCCAAAATCCTCAAAGTTTCCCAAACACCTTCTCTTCCAAATTCTCAAATTCTCAAATGTTGTACAAAAATTTTTGCTTCTTTTGTTTTCATTTTTGTTTTGTGTAGGAAAATTTGAATTGGATTATTCAATCACCAATCCCTGTGGAATCGACCTCGCACTTACATACGCTATACTACCGAACGGCTCGTGCACTTGCGAGTATCACAAGTTGAGGATGCAGCTGAATCCATTTTGGTGCAGCTGAAATCTAGACAACAGTTAAGTTGGTGAATTAAGTGTAGTGTGTTAGGTGAAGTTAGTGTGTTTACATAACTCAATTGTATAATTCAGATTTTCAACCTCCTTAGGCCTATAAATAGTGAGGTTTCCTAAGCTTGTAAACACACCCCAAGGGGGGGAGCTCTCAAACACTTCTCTAGAGCTCCCTTCCCTTCTCTCCCTCAAATTCTCTTAGTTTCTCTTTTGTAGTTCTCAATTGTTGTAACAAGATCCTAGTACTATAAATCTCAAGCATTTTTCTTTTCTCTTCTTCTAAATTCTCCAAACACTTCTCTATTCTCTTTCAAAGTTCTCCATGCTCTAAAACATTTCCCATGTTCTCAAACACTTTCTTCC